>CM065801.1:2600000-5000000 GCA_033398695.1 Orobanche coerulescens | reverse complement strand
GTTAATTTCTTATTCCTCCGTGTGCTTGGGTGATAATTGCTAATATTTATAATATTTTGAATGTGGTAATTCGTGAATATTTAGAGTAGAACAGTCAAGAAGCTATATGATAATCTGCTGCTAGACCTTGTGTTGTTACCTAACACTGAAGATTTGTTTTTTCTTCTTCTTTCATATATATGTCTGAAAAGTCACATAAGAGGCTTTCAGTGGTTTAAGATAATTTGAAGTTATTTCTTTAAGCTAAAGCATCTACCGTGGATTCTAATTTTTTTGCCTCTTGGAATTCATATCTATTTTGAGTATTTTTTTTAGTTATTTGCGCTGGCATTTTTACATCTGAGGGTGGTGTCAAATGAGCAAGGATGCGCTACACTTCATAGGCCCGGGTGTAGTGGAAAATATGCAAGGGTTGCTAGGTCGTCGCCCGGAAGCGGCGCGCCACCTCGAAGTATGGGTGTGGTGTCAAATGTGCAAGAATCCTTGCAGCGTGGACGGGGACAGACATAGAAGTTAGTTCTTGCGGCTAGTAAGGGTAGTAAGGTGCGGTTTGGAACTTGGAACGTTGGCTCTTTGACGGGGAGATCAGCAGAAGTGGGGGAGGTTATGAAAAGGAGGAGAATTCACATAATGTGTCTACAAGAGACTAAGTGGGTTGGCGAGAAGGCAAGAGTGTTAGCTCCTTGGGGTTACAAGCTTTGGTACTCTGGAAAGGATAGAAGTAGAAATGGAGTGGGTATCGTCATTGATAAAGAATTCATTGATGATGTGGTGGAAGTGTCAAGAAAGAGCGATAGAATAATGAGTATTAAGCTTGTGATAGGGGATGAGTTTCTAACTATCATAAGTGCTTATGCACCACAAGTAGGATTGGATGCATCGATCAAACAAGAATTTTGGGAAGAATTGGAAGAGGTTGTCGAACGAATTCCTATGGGTGAGAAATTGATCATTGGTGGTGACCTCAATGGGCATGTCGGTGTTAGCAGAGATGGCTTTGAGAGCATTCATGGTGGCTTTGGTTTTGGGGACAGGAATGAAGCAGGAAATGGTATATTGGATTTCGCATTAGCTCATGACTTGGGTATTATGAACACTTGGTTCGAGAAAAGGGAGTCTCATTTGGTGACATATAGAAACGGAGGTAATGCAAGTCAGATTGATTTCTTTTTAGTAAGGAATGTTTGGAGGAAAAGTTTTACTAATTGCAAGGTGATACCCGGTGAGAGTGCTGCAACACAGCATAGGGTTGTGGTGCTTGACTTTCGAGGTAAGAGGCACTTAAGAAAGAGAAGACCACAAGTTGACCCTCGAATGAAGTGGTGGAAGCTCGAGGGAGAGTCGACATACTTTTGTGGCTAAGATTGCCGATAGTGGTATTTGGTCTGATTGCACGGAGATGGATATAGATTCGATGTGGAACTTGTTGGAGCATAACATAAAGGAAGTTGCAAAAGAAGTCCTAGGAGAATCTAAAGGAAACAGACCATCAAGTAAGGACACATCTTGGTGGAATGATGATGTTAAGCAAGCGATAAAGACCAAACGTGAATGTTATAAGGTACTGGGTAAATGCTCGAGCGATGAGAATTATGAGAAGTACAAGAAAGCTCGAACAGAAGCTAAAAAGGCAGTGCGAAATGCCCGATCAAAGGTCAATCAAGAATTATATGCAAGATTAGATACTAAAGAAGGGGAAAGAGATATCTATAAACTTGCTCGAATGAGAGAGAAGAAGACGAGATATTGGAAAAGTTAAATGTGTAAAGATCTTGACCAAAAGTTTTGGTTCAAGATAAAGAGATAAAAGAGAGATGGAGGTCATACTTTGATACCCTATTCAATGGCCATCAAGAACAAGATATCGGGAATTTAAACATCCCCTCAAGTATGGTTAACCGAGAGTTTAAGAGAAGAATTCAAAAGGGTGAAGTGACAATTGCATTGAAGAAGATGGGGTCAAAGAAAGCGGAAGGACCGGATGGTATACCTATTGAAGTTTGGAGGTGTTTGGGGGAGAGAGGGATCGAATGGGTAACTATGCTTTTCAATAAGATTTGGAGAAGCAATAAGATGCCGTCGGCATGGAGGAAAAGTATTCTCGTCCCTTTGTATAAGAACAAAGGTGATGTTCAAGATTGTTCTAATTATCGCGAATTAAACTAATGAGTCATACCATGAAGTTGTGGGAACGAGTGATTGAACAAAGGATCGAAATGTGTGAAGATAACAGAAAATCGGTTTGGATTTATGCACGGAAGATCGACCATGGAAGCAATTTATCTTATCCGTGAGTTGATGGAACATTATCGAGATAAAAGAAAGATCTGCATATGGTTTTATTGATTTAGAGAAGGCGTATGATAAAGTACCAAGAGAAGTACTTTGGTGGGCCTTAGCAAAGAAGGGTGTATCGCGGAAATATATTGACATTATAAAGGACATGTATGAGGGAGCTAGTACAAGTGTACATACTAATGTTGGGAGGATGGAAGAATTCCTATTACGATTGGGGTGCATCAATGATCTGCTCTTAGTCCGTTTCTCTTTGCCATAGTCATGGACGAATTGACAAGAGAAATTCAAAATGACGTTCGTGGTGTATGATGTTCGCAGATGATATTGTGTTGATTGATGAAACGAAGGTTGGAGTGCAACGAATTGGAACTTTGGAGGATACTTTGGAAGCTCGAGGCTTTAGGGTGAGCGAGTAAGGCCGAATATATGGAGTGTAGGTTTAGCGAAAACAGTGATAGAGGCGGGGATGATCACATTTGATGGGAAAGTTGTTCATGGATCCACTTTCTTTCGGTATCTTGGATCTATTATCCAAAAGGATGGAGAGCTAGATGGCGATGTGGCTCATGAGAATAAAGGCGGTGTGGTTGAAGTGGAAGAGTGCCACGGGGTTTTATGTGATCCGGCATGCCTCATAGATTAAAGGGTAAATTTTACCGCACGGCAATTAGGCTGCTTATTTGTTATATGGCACCGAGTGTTGGGTCAGTAAAACAGTGTCACGTTCAAAAGATGAATGTGGCAGAGATGCGTATGCTACGATGGATGTGTGGTCATACAAAAAAGGATCGGCTCAGAAATGAGGTGATCAGAGAGAAGGTAAGAGTTGCGTCTATAGAAGACAACATGATGGAGAATCGATTACGATGGTTTGGTCATGTGAGAAGAAGACCTATTGATGCCCCAGTGAGGAGGCTAGAAAGTTGGGGAGCAAGTAATGTTGTGAAAGGTAGAGGAAGACCCAAGAAAACTTGGATAAAGATGATTGAAAATGATATGCGGTTTCTTGGAATTGGAGAAAGTATGGCGATGGAGAGGCAAATGTGGCGGGAAAGAATACGGATGGTGGATGAAGTCTGATTCTTTTTTTTTTTTTTTTTTTTAATTCCTATTTTCTTTTATTTCATGTTATCTTTTCCTCTCTCTCTCTTTTTTTTTTTTTTTTTTTTCTTTTTTTTCATTTCATTATCTTTTTTATTTGCTTTTTTCTCTACTTTTTCCCTCTTTTTTCCTTTTATGTTATTTATGTAACGATTATTGACGGTTTCAAAGTTTGATTCATGTTAGCCGACCCCAAATCATTTTGGGACTAAGGCTTAGATGTTGTTGTTGTTGTATTTGCGCTGGCATTTTCTTTTTGGACTTAACTTGCAAGATGTCTGATGTTTATTATGGTTTGTTATATTAAATGCCTTGGTGGCTTCTCAAGTCTTACGTTGAGCTGACCGAAGAATCATATGTAATTGTGGGATGAAACAAATTATTGTTTAGTTTGTAATACTTGCATGGGATATGTCTGATCCAGGTATAAGCCAAATTCAATAAAAGGAGACATGGATTCTATCAGGGAAGAAGTCCTGGGATTCTACAAAGATGTGGTAAGCTGATTGTATGTTATTGTTCTTTACAAAATAACCACATATGAATCTACTGTTTGTTTCAGTCGGAATACAAAGCATACTTCTAAATTTGATTTTTTCTTTTTTTGAGAATTAATAACGTGTGGCTAGTTATAGAAATGGTAACTTTTTTTTATAGGAATAGTTGCATATTCCACCCTTGCTGGATGGCTCCAAATCATATTAGTACCTACACTTGGAACAATTACAAATTCCTCAAAAGTCAATGTCGGAGGTGAGATTGGGATGTGGATGTAATTGTTCAAACAATCATCCGCATTAGCAAGTAGTTTAAACAATTACAAATTCGTCCAAAAGTCAACGCCGGAGGTGAAATTTGGATGTAGATGTAATTGTTCAAACTGTGGGTACTAATATGTAATTCGACCAAACAATAAAGATACTTTATGTAATTTTCCCTTTAATTATATGATGTGATCTACCTAGCCGCTTCCTTAGCTAAGTTACCTTCGACGTTTAGGACAGATATTACTCCCTCCATCCCACTTGAAGAGGTTACTTCCAAAACATGGTTGTCGCATGAGAAGAGTATACTTTCAAAATAAAATCTTAATATCTAATTAAAGTTTATATGATATTTTTTAAGATTAAAGTTTTTCCTTATATAAATTAGTTGATTGGAATTTCTTTTTTAAAAGCAAGTGAGAATAGATGGTTTAGAGCGAGTTGTACCTTCATTAAAATGACTAAAATTTAAAAATCGTACCTTAACCAAGGCACCCTTTTCAAGTGGGATGAAGGGAGTAACGTTTAGTCTGATATGCTTCTTTTAATTCATATTTTAGAGTAATAAACTTATTGTTTATCTGTCAACACCAGTGTTATATTCAAAAGTTGAAGTGGCTCCGAACTTGAAGTATTTACCAATTTTTGTTATTGATAGTTAGTGGTTACATCTAATGCCGAATCAGAAACTGCCGTCCTAGTAAGGTTTTAATAAAAATTTCAATTTTAGTTGCAAATAAATTAGCAGCAGATATATGTGTGAGGGTGGTGCCAGAAATGAAGCCTGCGGGGGCTAAGTTCGATAAATTTTGAGTTCATAAAAATATTTAAGTTTCCTTCATTCCATAACAAAAATGTCAAAATACCAAAAAAAAAAAATACACACTAAAATGGCCCCCCGTTGTTTTTCCAAAGCATAAAATTCATCCATAATAGGATTTGTTTATATGTCTAGATTACGTGTATATTCTCGTTCAATGTACAATGTTACACAGTGAGCAAAAAAATTATCGTCCATTTTGCATTCTACACCGTAAAAAGCAAAACAAACTTAACACGAGAATTCATATTTCAATTTTTCAACCAAAGTAGAAAAAGCAGTCTTCCCTGAATTGAGTTTGTACACATGCTAGGATTCCAGTTTCGGGGTAAAGTGCGATAAATTCTACTAGAATAAAGATAAAATATATCATCTTTGTTAAAAAAATATGAACATAAAATTAGTACAGGCTGGAATCCGCCTGTGAAGCCCTGAATTTCATGCACACCCTCATATGTATAATTGACTTGTTTTTCAAATGCAGGGAACCGAGGTAGTTGCTGCGTCAGATGATCAGGATACCACAGATTTACATAAATGTATCGCACATATTCAAGATTTGCCCAATCTGAAGAATCATGAAGTACTGTTTTTTTTTTTCTTTCCTACTAATAACCTGAATAAATGTTTTCTTTCATTTTTCCTCTCATTTTTGACACCTGTAATCAGTCGGTTAACTGTATCGTTCCAGCTTTGCATTCTTGTTGCTGGAGCACTTGGTGGGAGGTTCGACCACGAGGTTGGAAATATCAATGTCCTCTGCCGTTTTCCAAACATGAGGATAATTCTTTTATCGGATGATTGTCTCATCCAGCTTCTTCCAAGCAGCCGTCACCATGAGATCCATATCCAGCCAGCCGTTGAGGGACCTCATTGTGGGATCATCCCTATTGGTGCACCTTCGAAAAGTAGTACAACCACGGGCCTTCAGTGGAATCTTTGTGAGTATTTCTAACTATGTCGTGTACTGTCAGATATTTTTTTTTTCCTTTCCTGTTTCGATTTAATATTATGGGGATATTTACATAAATTACCTTTCAGCTTCAGCTTGAATTTCATATCCCGTTGGAATTTAGTTATAGGGGTTACTGGTTTTTAGTACCCACACACTTTGCTGGTTTGGTACCTCACCTTTTTGGGATTGTCGAATTCAGTACCCGAACTTCACGAATGTTCTCTAAATGAATAGAAGCCCCAGATAAAACTTAAAAACTAGATTAAAAGATGATTAATACTCCCTCCGTCCCAGCTAACATGAGCATTTTGATTTTATATGGTCAATAATTTCTAAGTTTGACTAAGAATTAATCTCAAAATATAATGGTAAAATATTTAACAAAATTATATTATGAAACTTCACCATCTAAAGTTTCATAATATAATTTTGTTAAATATTTTACCATTATAGTTTGAGATTAATTTATAGTCAAACTTGAAAATTATTGACCATATAAAGTCAAAATGCGCATGTTAACTGGGACGGATGGAGTAATTTTTTACTAAAAAGTTAACTTATAATTAAGATAATTCAGATTCACCAATAATTTATTTGATTTTCTTATTTACTATCTATTTTTATCTGTAAGCTATCTATTTTTAAATTTAGTTTTATTTTAATAGAAATTTTTCATTCAACTTTTATATGAAATTCATTTTACTTTTTAGACTATTTTTCTTAATTATATTAACTTAATTTAAGTTTAAAAGATTAGTGTAATTATTATTATTTGATGCTTGTGTGTTGGATCTTGGATGATTTCCTGTTCTGGTTCCCATTGGCATTACTTTTTTTTTTTTTGGCTAATTGTTTCGAGAAATTTAGAGACTGATTCATCTCTATTGCTGTGTGGGTCTCAGCTGATACCGAAATGAAATTTGGCGGTCTTGTTAGTACATCAAATATCGTAAAAGAGGAAGTAGTAACGGTGAAATCTGATGCTGACCTCCTTTGGACTATATCCATCAACAAGAAGGGCATGATGGCTCAAGGGTCGTATTGATTTCACTAAAACTCTGTTGGGGTGGGTGATACGGAGCGGGTGATGTGAAGAATATTATTAATGTTATTATTACTCTTGCGAGCAAGTTTTCTTTATGAGTTGCGGTATCCCATTGCTATTCGAGAATCGTGATTAAGATTTGTATTCTTTTCGAGATTGTAATACGACTTGTTTTTAACCGTCATTAGTTGTAGGAAAGAAGAGTGAATAAGAAGGCACTAGTTGATGCTTCAAAATTGTGTAATCGGTTCTAGGGGGTGGAAAAATAGTGTATAAAGAAACCGAACCGACCGATTTGGTCGGTAATCGAATGGTAGTCCGGTTGGCATTGTACACTATCGGTTTATATTACTGAAATGAGTGGTCAAAAAAAATATATTTACCCAATTATGACTTTCATTATAAAGTATGTTCCGTAGCATTAGATCAGTTTTTCGAATCTATAATTGTGGGGTATATATATATGCTAAAAATTCATAGTAATAGTTATGGTTGGATGCAGGCTGTAAACGAGCTTAAAAGTTCGACTTGGATTGGAGGATTTGGCTCGACATAATTCGTTTCATGGTTCGATTCGGATAATCAAATATTGAATCGGATCTTTAAAATAAGATTTGACCAAACAAGCTGAGCCGTTCAACTCTATTCGGGATGTAAAGGTCTGTCTCAAATTTTAAATTCCCACCCTACTTGTCCAAATGATATGTCCAACATCAAGTTCATGTTTAACTTCCTCAAAAATCAAGTTGAATCAAATTTTAATTTATGTATAACTTCCTCAAAAATCAAGTTGAATCAAATTTTATTTGAACTGTTTGAAAAAACGAGTCGAATCGAACCAAATTATAAAGTATAATTTATCCATCGAACTTGAATCCAACTTTAAAAATTAAGCTTCGACAAAATTTGAATTAAATCGAACTTAAGATTCAAACTACTTTGATCCGAATTCGAACTCCGTAAAGTTCGGTTGAGTTCGGCTTGTCTAGAGTCCAGTGGGGTGGAAATTATTTATGATGTCATATGATTGCTTCTTCAAAAGGATGCTTATGGTATAATAAAGGTCAGGTTTAAACTAGGCGTAATTTTAATGTGATTACTGATTAATTATTATGAATTTTGGTTCTCCAACAAAACCATAAAACACCAGAAAGAATAAAAAAAAAAAAAAAAGATGAGAAGAAAATAAATTAGATATTTTTCCAGCGGCCCATCAAATTCCGTCGGTCCATTGCCGTGAAGAATGGGCCAACCAAATCTTGCTGTTTCAAATCCAAATGGGAAAAAAGTCAATATCAATATTCAACCAGGCGAAAACAAAATCGACGAAAAATAAGAATGGCGTCGCCCGGGCTCGAACCGGAGACCTTCAGTGTGTTAGACTGACGTGATAACCAACTACACCACGACACCATGATGGAACAGATGCTTCTGTAAGTCTTAATGTAATGATACCCAATGGATAATATAAGAAAATAACGGTCAGGTGTTTGAACATTGAAGACATGTAATGAGGGAAAGGAAAATAAATATTACCCATTGTACTTTTTTCTTATCAGTTGCATGAGATTTCGAATCCACATCGTGCGTATATGTCCTGTTTAAATCATCCATGATTAAGTACTGCTCGCTTCATCTGCTAAAAGTTTGTCCCAGATTTTTTATCGAGATGTCCGTCGAAAATTTGTCCCATTTATAAAAGCAAAGTTTATATCTTTTTCTTTGTAAGAAGTGGGACACTTTCTCAATTAAAATTACTTTCTACCAACTTTTCTTAAAACTCGTGTCATACCAACTGGGACAAGTTTAGGGCGGACGAAGGGAGTATTGTTTAAATATGTACTACTACGACATCACTCATTTGATCGAATACATAAATACAATAAGACTCGCATTCTATAAGTGCAAGTACTCATATTGTTGGAAAAAATCAGTTTTAATTGATTTTTAGGCTAAAATATTTAATTTATGTGAAATTAAATCGTCCAGGATTAATCTACGTTCGGAGTAGATAATCGTAGTATATCTAGTTTTTCAAAAACTGATTTTCGGTGAGTGAAAAATTAATAACTGAAATTAGCCATTTGAAAAGGCATTTGGAAATGAATGGGAATATGAAGAATCTCACCCCACATTGAATATGTGATGAAATTTAATACACTTAATAAAGTGGAGAGAGTTAGTTGGTGTACAATATCACCAAGACTATGCATCTAGACTTGGAGTTGACTAGACCACACACGCACACACGCGCGCCCGCCAGCCCGGCCAGCTCGGGCTCGGGCTCGTGGACCTCTTTGAGTGGTCTTTGGCTTGGGCTTGGGCACGAATATGACCTGATTTTAGAATGTTGAGCTCCACCTGATCGTTGAAATGAAACAGTACGTTTTCCTCATGACTGTTGAAATGAAAAGTCATGCACCGAATGTGTGTATTAAACCTGAACAGTTTTATGAACATTTAACATGTCATAAAATCTGCAGTTTCTATTATTTTAATGTCTGAGTTAAAACCCTGCATGTTGGAGAGCCTATATATACAATTTGATAGTTGGCTCATGAGAATATATCATACTCGAAATCGTTCATCAGCACATACATATCATACAGTTTTTGCTCAGTTCTTACACAGTTCAAGTTCGTCGGAGCTTCGTTTCTGGTGTGCTACAGAACCGAAGACGTTAGTCGTTGTATCTTTGGGGATAATACGTCGGAAAACCATCAGCACTATACGGGACGTAATTATCTTGCGGAAAGCTATCAATCGCCTCGACTTCATAATAACATACATGTAATTTTTTTCATTCTCTATTTTTCAGTTTAATTTCTGTAATCAAATTGTAAGAACAGTAGTACTGTTCTGTAGATTATCTTTTCCCATTTTATTGTAATTTTCGGAATACCGAGGGAGAATAATCAACACATATTATATGAGTAAAATAATAATTTTAGTATTTCCCATTCGGCTGGTCGTATGGGTATTATTATACTCATTTAACCGAGTATATAAAGATTATCTTCATATTATAGTAATACATTTAAACATGATTAGAAAACATAGGGGGTGACTTGCCCTTTAGAAAAGGTGTATTAATAAGCCGAATATATAGTTACAAGAGTAAGTTGTGGATAGCTATACAAAAAAGATCTTATACAAACTAGGGATATCTTTCTCTATACGGCCTTCTAAAGCATCGACTCCATTCATCTAGGAGTATCGACATCAACGCGTATCCCGTAATCATTTTCTTGCGGTTTTCTCATTTTTGTGCCGCTTCTAGTCATCTCTCCAGGTCACGATAGCCACATATTGTTGAGCATCACGGCTCATATTACTATTCTTGCTATTATGGCCGATTCTCTTTCCTCTCAATAACTAATAGAATAAACATCAAAGACTTCGGTATAATTTACTTCAGTTATGTATATTAGTGAAGTAAAAACCAAAAAACAACTTCTCTTTTCAATTTGTTGGAGTAAAACACCTACGTAGACTTCAGTAAATAGTACCATACTAAAAAGCAGAAAGTGGTTGAGAATTTTAAGATATAAAGACTTCACTAATTTGATATTTAGTGAAGTTACAAGTGTGAAATTTTATTTTTTATCAGAATATTTTTACAAAAGCGAAGTGTATATGTTTTGACCCAGAATTAATATTTTCTAACTTCAAATTTTTTCATTTGGTCCCTAGAAACAAAAGTAAAATTTGGCTTCTCCACATTTCCTCCAAAACTCGACGGACAGAGAGAGACTAAAAGAGAGAGAAAGTGTGAGGGGAAATTCCGGCCACCACCGTGCAGATATGGAATCGCACAGCCCGAACACCGCCAACCCTCCTTTCTCTTTCTCTTTCTCTCTGCGACAAGCTTTGCCACCGTCCTCTCATTTTCTGCAAATCCCAACTCGCCGATGACTACCTGCTGCTGAGCAACCAATAGAAGTTCGAGCACTCATCGGCAGCGGATCTGGTTTTCTCCGGAGATTCATTGACAAGAACCCTGGTGCCAAGCCCTGTTTCTCCGGTGATTCATTGACAGGTACTTCGATTGTAGGGTTTCTTTTAATGTTAGTTTTGATATTCTTATCTCATATCTACTTTTCTATCTCAAAATTTATTATATGTGTTGGATTTGTTGTTAGCCTACTATAACCATTACTCATGGTATAGTTCAGCAACTTGGAGCATCCAACGACCCACGCAATCAACCCCCTGCTACAGCGACAAATGCAAATGGAGAGAGGAGCTCTTGGCTTTCAATGGACGACGATGGTGATGAAGAACTGGGTGATTTCAGCAATGATTCTCAGCCTGAGTCTCGCCAAGATGGTGATGTTGAGTTTGTGCAGGAAACCCCCTTCAATTGGAAAAACTACTATGTTTTGGAATCGGGTGGGGTACAACAAGGTGGAAGTGGTTGAAGCTAGAGGTCAATTAGGAGGTCTTTGGATTCTCAAGCATAATAGCAGTAACATGGTCACTTCGGCTGTAGCACGATTCAGTCACCCTAAAGGTATCTATAGACAAAGTTTCTTGGTTTCTCATAGGTATGTATGTTAGCCCTGTTTATACGAAGAGATTTGAACTATGGCATCATCTTATTTCCCTGAGTAATACTATTAATAGTCCGTGGATGGCTATTGGTGACTTTAATAAAAATATTGTTGGTTTACGGGGTCGGATATTTGCGCCGTTTTGCGGAAGCGTAAAGTAAAGTGCGGAAAATAAGCGAAGCAAGGATTTATAGAGGTTCGGATATAAACGAGCCTACGTCCTCTCTTTATCTTTTTCAATAGGTTAAAGATAGCAACCTCTACGACTCTCTTCTATCGGTCGAGGGATAACCGTTACAATCACGTCTTCTATTGGTCCGTGATAAACCACTCGTACTTGTCTTTGCGTCGGTCCAAGTTAAGCCGTTTTCCTTTTCTATCGGACAAAGAATCAACCACTCTAGCTTTCTATGGGTACTAGATAAACCTCACGAAGATAGCGATTGCGATTCTAACAATGCCGGATCCTTGATCCTAATAACACCGAATCCAATCGTATCTTTTCTTTTACCGCTCATGTATGATTTTGTGTATAACACTCAATCACTCAATGTAAGCTCAATATTACAACAACAATAGTATCAATATGATTCTCAGATGTATGTATCGTTTGCTTGAGTTGTTGTGATTGAACAATACCATAAGCATGTTATTTATAGCCTCCATGAACAAACTAGCCGTTAGCTGCCTGTGCATTGATTACGTACGCTATAGCTCTTACATTACGTACGTAAGTCCCTTTACGTACGTTAACCCTGCCTGGTTACGTACGTTAGTATCTTCACAAAATAGTTCAGGGAGTTTCGTCATTTTTTATTACGTACGTTAACATTTCATTGGTTACGTACGTTAAGCCTTACGTCACTGCTGACGTCATATGTCCGTTGTATGCTTTTCTGACTTTGACTGCTCCAACGTTCATCTGGTTTGAACTCGTTTACGTACGCTATATAACTTTCATTACGTACGTAAAATTCCATATATTACGTACGTTAGTGATCCCACGTTACGTATGTTAGCTTTGTTTTTCCAGCTTTTTGCACTTCGTTTCCTTCGATGCTTGGCTTCGTCTCTTCGTTGTTTTGTTTTGCTTATCAACATTAATCATCAAAACACTTTTAATTTATGTATGGAACAAAATGTTCCAACAATCTCCCCCTTTTTGATGATTACAAAACAACCCTTCGTCAATGGGATTTACCTGCAAAAATACAAATATATGTATATCTTTACAGACCAAAGTTTTCGACTTTGTCCGTTTCGTTAGAATCTTCTCCCATTTCTTTTTCGACTCCTTCTTTTCTTTTCTCCTTTTCTTTTCTCATTTTCAAATTTTCATCGTCTTTTCAACGTCTCCGCATTTTCTTTTCCTTCATTTTCGACTTCTCCTTATTTTTGTTCAACTCCTTCGTTTTTCCAATTCTTTTTGTATGCTATCGATTTTCTTCGATTTTTCTCCCCCTTTCACTGTTAATCACATTTTCGACTTATTTCTCCATTCTCCTTATTTCTCCCCCTTTTTGTATTCATAAAAAAAATGCAATAAAATGCCAAAAAAAATCAATAAATATGAAATATGCAAAAAAATAAATACAAGGGTATTAACTCCCCCTGAAAATATTATCTTTTTTTTTTTTAAAAAATTACTCCCCCTGAGTAAAATACCAAAAATCAATGTTTGGGGATCCAACCTATAGTTGGTTTTTGTTTAGAAACGTAGACGATATTTGAAACGATTGTTCCTTTAGGAACCCAAATTTTTTTAATTTTTATCGTCCGTCTCGGGATTTTGCAACTTGAAATATGATGCCCGATTTTTAAACACTTTTCGCAATGGGGTATTTTAAAATTGATGGATTCGTTTTCCGAACGAGTTTTGAATCCTAACCCCTCTTTATTCAAAGTAAATTTTTGAACACCAAGCATTTGTTCAAATTTCTCGTTTCCACACGAGAATTTCTTTGTCAAAGATTTAAGCTCGGTTTGAATTTTAGCGAGATCATTCTTCAAAATATTTTCATTTTCAATACACTTTGAATGATCGATTTCAACAAATTTTCCCTTCTCGATAATTTTGGAATTTTCAATTTTCAAATATTTAATTTTAGACTTAAGGGATTTGATTTCCGATAATGCATTTTGAAAATCCGTATGAAGTAATTCAAATGCATCAAAAAGTTCATCACGGGAGGATGTACTTACTTGGCTTTCGACATCGCTGTCGTCGAACGAACTCCGGGCCATGAGAGCGAGATTATTTTGTTCGATAAAATCGCCGTCTTCGTCTTCATCGCTCCATGTTGCCACGAGAACCTCCTTTTTTGGTTTGGCTCGGCAATACTTAGCGAAGTGGCCTGGTTTTCCACATACTCGACAAGAATTGTCGAACTTCTTAGATTCGCTCGAGATATCCTTCTTCCTCCGGTTTAATAAAGTTTGGAATTTATTAATATTCTTGGCATAATATGCCGCTTCTTCGTCGCTTTCCTCCACCGGGATTTCTTCTTTCTTCCTCCATATCTTAGCCTTTATGGCTAACGATCGTTCCTTCGGCTTCGGCTTGACACTTCGTGATTTTAATACAATCTCATAATTGATTAGTGAACCAACAAGGGCACTAAAATCGAGCGTGTTGCGATCTTTGGATTCCATAATCGTGGTCACGGTGCCGTCCCATTCGCTTCGTAAAATTTTCTTAACTTTTTCACTACTAGATAATGGTTTTCCAAATGACGCAAGTCCATTTGTGATGACCGAGAATCGGTCGAGCATATTGGTGATGGACTCGTCACCTTTCATCATGAATAACTCATAGTCATGGAGAAGCATATTGATTTTCGTCTCCTTGACTTGAGTCGTCCCTTCGTGTGTGATTTCTAGAATTTTCCATATTTCTTTCGCACTCTCACACGATGAGATTCGATTGACCTCTTCCGGGTTTAAGGCACAAAATAAGAGTTGAGTAGCCTTACAATTTAGATGGTCATTTTTCCAATCGGCATCGTCGTATTCTTCGAAAGATTTGAGCGTACCGTCGGATTTGATAGGAACTTTCGGGCCGAGACAAATAATCTTCCAAATCTCTATATCGTAGGCACGAATAAAGATTGACATCTTTTTCTTCCATGTCAAATAATTTGAGCCATCGAAGAATGGTGGTCGGTTGAGAGCAAGGCCTTCGACTGGAGAGAATTGAAACGTCATTTTTGGATCTTTTCTCCTCGGATGTTAAGCCACGTATATTGGAGTACCGCTCCAATACCAATTGTTGGTTTACGGGGTCGGATATTTGCGTCGTTTTGCGGAAGCGTAAAGTAAAGTGCGGAAAATAAACGAAGCAAGGATTTATAGAGGTTCGGCTATAAACGAGCCTACGTCCTCTCTTTATCTTTTTCAATAGGTTAAAGATAGCAACCTCTACGCGTCTCTTCTATCGGTCGAGGGATAACCGTTACAATCACGTCTTCTATTGGTCCGTGATAAACCACTCGTACTTGTCTTTGCATTGGTCTAAGTTAAACCGTTTTTCTTTTCTATCGGACAAGGAATCAACCGCTCTAGCTTTCTATGGGTACTAGATAAACCTCACGAAGATAGCGATTCCGATTCTAACAATGTCGGATCCTTGATCCTAATAACACCGAATCCAATCGTATCTTTTCTTTTACCGCTCGTGTATGATTTTGTGTATAACACTCAATCACTCAATGTAAGCTCAATATTACAACAACAATAGTATCAATATGATTCTCAGATGTATGTCTCATTTGCTTGAGTTGTTGTGATTGAACAATACCATAAGCATGGTATTTATAGCCTCCATGAACAAACTAGTCGTTAGCTGTCTGTGCACTGATTACGTACGCTATAGCTCTTACATTACGTACGTAAGTCCCTTTACGTACGTTAACCCTGCCTGGTTATGTACGTTAGTATCTTCACAAAATAGTTCAGGGAGTTTCGTCATTTTTGATTACGTACGTTAACATTTCATTGGTTACGTACGTTAACACTACACCATAGATTGCCTATTGCAACCACATTTCTAAAAAATTGTTAAAAACCATTGCAATTGAGAAACCAAATCATATAAATTGCAATGCTTTTGGAAAGCATTGCAATTCCATTGGAAAAATCTAAGAAAGTTTAAAACATACATTCTATTGCAATACTTTTTTAAAATCGTTGCTGTATATATTCATTTGGGGGAATATTGGCGGGCTTGTAAAATGTGAGCGGGATTTCTTGCCGGGCTTACAAAAAATAACAAAAGAAAAAAGAAAAGAAAAAACAAAACCCACAACGGACAACACAACCCACACGGCTGACCCGGAAAAACCCTAGTTCTCTTCCCCCACCCCATCCTTCCTCCCTCGGCGGAAGGTAGAAAAGGATCTGGCATACCAAATGATCGGCCGTTCAAGGAACAGGATCTCAAGGCGCTCGAAGCCCATTGCAGGGGATTGATTACGAAGAGCATATGCTTCTCTGTGACGACGTTGAAACTATAAAGAAGGGTGTGGCAAATCCTTTGCCGTTCACTGAAGGTTCGTGTTTATCCACTCTCCTTTAAATCCATGGTCTTAATCTATAATCATTACATATGATACCCGTGGACACTTTGGGACCAGTTTAGATGACTTGCTAAACCTTTTGGCATAATCCATTTGACCCTTTAGAACTAAGACAACCCAAGCGACCTAGTTGTGGTGGTATCACACGATAATGGACATGTTCTGCTCTATAGGTTTTCCCTCAAATGGTTAAGAAATCATAATAGTGGATTAACTTGTTTCTCAGCTGCATAAAAAGATTGTCTCCAACATCCGTTTGACTTTGTTGACACTAGATGATATGGGAAATATTATGCATTATATAAAAAAACAAAGCATTGTGGGTCGCGGCTTTGGAAAAAGGGTCAAAAAGGTCTGGTCTAATTGAACCATCCTGGAAAAACATATTTTATGAATCCTTTAAAAGGTTAACGTGTTACCTTTGATTGTAAAACTATATCGCTACATAAACATCTTGGTACATTTTGTCTGTTTGATGATGTTGATACGGTTAAGATGGGGATGTGGAAAATCATTTGCACCATTCCCAAAGGTTTGTATTTGTTGAGTCTCCTCTAAATCCAAGGTTTTAAGTTTATGATCATTTTACATAACAGTTAGAAAACCGGTTTAGTGACTTCCTAAACCTTTTAGTGTAAATCATTTGACCCTTAGAAGTAAGACAACCCAAATCGACCTAGTTGTTTCATAAGGAGTCTGTATTGCAACATAATCTGCTATATTCGGTTTTATCTCAAATGGTTATGAAATCATATGGGGTCAAAATGGTGGTCTAATTGACCCGTTACGCAAAAATGAAAAGAACTATGAGACATCTCATGTCTTTTATTCTTACCAATTAGCAATCCATTATTCGTTATTCTCACTATTTTGTTTATGGTTCTGTTCCTTTTTCTTGCATACATAAATCCACACATATGATATTTTTTGAGACTAAATATTTAGTGAACAAGCTTCTTTGTGAGATGACAACCGCAATATCTATTGAAGATGTTCGCGAGAAGTGAAAATTTTGAAAGATCTTTCGGGCCACAAGCATCTTGTTAGATATTATGATGCTTGTGAGGGCCAATAATGTGTACATAATAATGGAGTACGTGTTTTCTTATCCCCGTGCTTCTCTCGCCACTTGTTATAAGCTATGCGTTTTTGAATTAGTTAAGAAGTTAGAAAACTATAGTCGTGTTATTAGCTCTCCTTTTCTTTTTCGCAGTTGTGTGAAGGTGGAGAAGCTATTTGGACAAAATCTTGTCAAAGTAAGTGAGAATGAATTTTCCTCGCATCTAAATGCCAAAAATCCTCCATTATATCAAAGAGGAAAGTGAGCGGAACAAAAATTAGTGATTCTTATTCTAATTTTTATTATTACCAATCGACAAAACATATAGTGGTTTATTCATTTCGGAGGTGGTAGATATGCGGAAGAGGAAGCAAAACTTATTATTGTTCAAATTCTTAGTGTTGCTTCATTTTGTCATCTTCAAGGTGTTGTCCACCGGGACTTAAAACTGAGGTAATTGAATTGTCTCTTTCTAGTGACCAGTTGGTAAATATATCAAATGACGAAGCTAACATTCTAGTCTGGATTTCGTTGCAACCTCAAGAATTTCTTGTTCTCCTCGAGAAGTGAAGATGCTGATCTGAAGCTTATTGATTTCGGTCTTTCGGACTTCATCAGACCGGTAATTATTTCAAAGTTATTATTTCGATTATCGGCACATCACCCAGTCTCTCTATGAAACCCGGCACACATAAGCTCCCACGGGACTTCTTATCATAGTAAGATACTTGTTTGTTTGAGACTGGGCATGCCCAAGGTAGATCACAGTTTGCTTGTTTCTTAAGTCAGTTCATCTTTCAAAAGACGAAATGTTTCATTATTCTTTGAAGAAGTATTTTGTAAACACTTGGAAAAAAAAAGTGATCGTGAGCTTATTCTTGCTTTTGCCCCCTCAAGTCTTGCTTTTGATTTAACTTTTGAAGTTATTCAACTTTTAGCTTCATTTACAAATATGGGCAACTTGTAATTCGCTTCAACGGTTGTGGGAGTTGAATTATTATCGTGGTTCGGTATCTATTTGCGGCATTAAGGCCTTGATGGCGAAGAGTCCGGCTGTTATAAACTACTTTTAGGCGGGTTTTACATTAATTTCATCGTCTCTCCCGTTCGATCACTTCTTTTCTTTTTCTATTTTTTTCTTTTCGTTTACCGATTACCGTTTTGTAAAGTGGTGTAGCTAAGCATATTCCTTTCTATTGTTGTTATCGGGAAAGTTGGGTGAATGAAGCATCTTTGCCGAGATTTCTGCACTAAGTTCTAATATTCTAGTTTTATCTTAACTTATTGATAATTTTTGTGGTGATGGGTGCTCATGGTAGTCACTTTTTCTCTTTGGTCTTCTAAATTTTGGCAGATATGAGTTGGCTACTTCATTTCAGATCTTGGAATGATTTGTTGGGTGTATCCTTGTTTTGGTGGAATAGAGTATGTAAGTCAACTGTTAGAAACTTAGCATGCCTCTGTTTATGTTGGTCTGTGGTCTTATATTGATCCAGAGAGGTTCTTATGGGCGACAAAATATGACTATGATGGTTAGGTTTTTGAGTAATCTTTACTGATTCAAGTGTATATGGTGCTATTTTACGTTAACTTCCACATAAGTAGTCATTCTCTTAAGTTGGAGTAGAGATTAGGCGATATTGTCACTCTATCTTCCGTAAGATAGTAGCTCCACATGTCCATAGTCTTATTTTTGTAGTATATTTTGCCGCTTTTCTTCCGTTTTAAAAGGAAGACTTTCGTTTTCTTCCGTTTGATAAAGGAATTGTGGAGTGTCATTTTTTAAAAATGCCTTTGTGTAGACAGTAACAATTAGGTTGCTTTTGGTTTTGATTGTCCATCACTCTCTTTCGGGAATTGCGGTAGCATATTCCATGTTAGCCGAGAGGCGACTTTACACTTGCATGGTCTTGATATACGAGGTGACAACACGAGAGATCAATATGAGATGGTATGTTATCAGTTGTGGACGGAACACCTACGTCATATCGACAAATGTTATAACACGATAATTCTATCCGCAATGTGCACGGTATCTTGATATATCTGGATTGAAGAGATCCAATGCTTATCGATCAATGGTGTTGTGATATTTTTGGTTGGTTGGTGCGTAATCTACATCTTTTTCCCTCACTTATGGTGCTTTGATGACTATACTTTATATAGTATAAGATTTATTCGGTTGGAACAACGTATGAACATGACACTGGTATTATATAAAAATGCATTACGAGAGATGAGACGGATGAAGATGAAGATGAAGATGAAGATAGATGAAGATTAAGATGAAGAGGAAGAGGAATAGGAAGAGGAAGAAGAGATGTTTATAATGTTTAACTAAGATATTGGTCTATGTATTACTAAGTTAGATTGTGTGTCACTTGAACTTAGTTATTTTACTTCAACTTGGTCATTTTCCTAAACTTAGTCTGAGTGAATTTATTTATGTAGGAGCAATGATAATATTGCTCGGTTGGATTGATGTTACGATATACCAATTGAAATAAATCTAATGGTCATGCCAGTTTTTTTATTTAGCGTTGCAATAGAAGCTTAAATGTTGCCATATATGTCATATTCATTAATAAAATTAGATTGCATTTGATTCTAAATACGTTGCAATTGGGCATATATATGTTGCCTTAGGGTTGCCTGAGTCCATGTATTGCAACAATTAACACAAAAAAAACGTTGCAAAAAAATGTTGCCATAGGTAGTCCAATATATTGCAATGGTGTTAAACCTGTTGCTATAGCCGTTAAATCGTTGCCATATACTATATTTGCAACGATAATATGCCGTTGCAATATGGTACCAAATTTGTTGCCATAAGGGCCCTATGGCAACCAGAGCAAAGGGCACGCTTGATTTTTGCATAATCGTTGCAATAGGCCCTATTGCAATGAATTTAGGGCATATTGCAACGTATTTTACACGTTGCCTTACGTCACTGTTGACGTCATATGTCCGTTGTATGCTTTTCTGACTTTGACTGCTCCAACGTTCATCTGGTTTGAACTCGTTTACGTACGCTATATAACTTTCATTACGTACGTAAAATTCCATATATTACGTACGTTAGTGATCCCACGTTACGTACGTTAGCTTTGTTTTTCCAGTTTTTTGCACTTCGTTTCCTTCGATGCTTGGCTTCGTCTCTTCGTTGTTTTGTTTTGCTTATCAACATTAATTATCAAAACACTTTTAATTTATGTATGGAACAAAATGTTCCAACAAATATTTTAGTTAGTGAGCAAAAGGGTGGCAATTTTTATCAATCTAGGGCTTTTGCATTGCTTAAAGTAATTAGTGATTGTAATTTTGTTGATATTACTATTGTTGGTGCTAAGTTTATGTGGGTTCGAAAGTGTGTTGGGCAGCGTAAGGTATTGATAATTTGTCTTGGCGGCTTGCCTTCCCTTACGCCTATATTAAAGTGCTTTGCAGGCTTAAAAGAGATTTCCACATCGGGCTTCTGAAACAGTCTATAATTGTACCTGTCCTGATCATAAAGTCACTTGAGTTCACTGATATTTGTTAAAAAAAGTTTTATTAACATAATTTTTGGTATATATTATGTTAATATACTTCTTTAACTTACGATATTACTGGTTGAATTCAATGGGTGGTCGGCAGCAAAGTGTGATAGTAAACCGTTTTTAGTGGTATAAATTGGCAGGTCGATATGTTCTCTGCGATTGGTGAATTTAGAATATACTGCCTAAAAGATATGTTCCCTTATGTCGAGCTAGTTTACTTGGCTTTGTAAGATATAAGCTTGTGATCTGATTTCCCACTTTTGCAGTTTGCTATGCTCGAGACTTCTTCAGTTGATGATGACCTGGCCGACTTGAAGAAACAACTATCTGGAAACACCAAGGCACCTGCAAGTTGTTTTTTTTATTCTTATTTTAAAGGAATAACTACAAAAAATAATCCTGAAATTCGACATAAATGAATAATAAAAAAAATTCGGTTATCTTTCAAAATCACGATTGTCTTCTTGATCTAACCCCCTTGAGGCCTGCATTTTTTAATCTAGTGATCCCCTATTGAGGATGCAAGTTAGTAAAATAGAAACAAAGATTAAAGGGGTATTTGTAAACTCGAAAGATGGCTATGCTTTTTTTGTATCTGAACTGAAACCTTGGCCTTACAATCTGCATATAATTGTATCTTGAGTTTGGGTGTATATTCAGAATTCTTCGATTAAATTCATATGACGATGAACTAATGCCTTCTCCTTTGTTTTCTTGGTCTGCTGGTGATCATCCTCCCAGAAGGGAGAGCTTCCACCAGGAAGAACTCCGGTTACGAGCTTAAAGTTTCGGGATACTGAAATCGATAATGAGCTGAACGAATTAAGGCAAAGGTCCAAGGAATAATAAGTAGGCAGATGGAGGTTGATTACCGAGTATCTTGACTATTTTTGCCTTATACATTGTTGGGGCTGTCACGTTAGAAACTTTTGTACATTCTATATGAATATGCATTCTTAGATCGTGTTTACATATTTGAAGGTTTACACAGTTGATATACTTATTAACGTTTAGGATTGTTAGCACTTTAATAATTTTAAAACTCGAGACTGCTTTTTATTTTATTCCTAAAAAAAGTTCATCGGTTTAGTTTCAATTTTGTATATAGGTTTATCAAACAATACCAATTTATTGTCTTTTGGATACATATCCTTAGATGTACACTTCCACTGCTATTGGTTTGACTGTATAAGACGATCCGACAACAATATTTTTCAGTATTAAAACTAAGTTTGAAATCTAAAAAATATCATTTTCGGGATAGTACCATAAGAAACCTAGTTACTGATATCTGTTGTTTTTCCGGGATAGTACCATAAGAAACCTATGGGATGGTTACTAGTCTAAATGAGTGCTTGTCGTCTTGGATATTTCAAGCGTGCATATCATTATTTTTCCTTGGAAATATCTGCTTAACATGTCACCATATTTTACAAAACGCCTGTCATAAGGATTTCTGATGTTTCTACAGTTATTCTGGTCAACTTTGTGGAACCTGTTAGACATTTATGAGTTCTGACCTCAATTTTTGTGGCGGGTTTACTTCTATTTGGAACACAATTTGATTTGTTCAGAGGCACAACAGCTATAAAACAAGATGTAGAAGATATATGTACCCGACAACAATTGGACACACTATAAAGGTATATGATGTTTTTGTTGAACATATTTGCTGTGTGTAGGTTGCTTTTTTTATGCACTCATGTCATGCTCATGAAGTGTTTGTTTCCTTTTGCAAGTCTTTTTTTTTTGTGGTTGGCATTTCGGCCTTCACATTTTATTTATTTAGGCTTTGTTATTTACTATATGCAGTATTTGTACACCTATCATGTACTATATGCAGTATTTGAAAATTTTAATGGACATGTTCAACCATGGGAAGAATCTTTCATTGTATCTTTTCTTGTGTTATCACTGGCTTGATAGTATGCCTTTTACCAATATGGAAACAGAATTTACATCTAAACAGTTTGTTATTCTCGATCTTTTCGTCGTATTACCATATATGTGATGAAAATCTCCGAGACTTATTTTTTATTGATGCTTATTGTAATATCCGTAATTTCGGATTTTGGTAATTTTTTTGGGCAAGAGTCCGTTTTGACGACTCACTTGGGACTGTTTCATCATTCTGAGAATGATTAATTCTGCACTTTTTGTCATCCGAGTTCGTTTCAGTGTTGTTTTGTTGAGTTCCGTGCTTTTTAACGACTTTTCCGCACTTGAGTTCAATTCTTACGAATCTCGTTCGAAACTGCTGTTTCGAGTTTCCCGTAAGTCTGTTTAACTTTGTTAGACGTGTTATGAACTTTGGTTTGGTTATTCGATCACGTATCGTGATTTTCGGGCGTTTTGGGCCATTTTGTAATTTACCCAAAGTTATGGGTATTCGTATCTGTATTTGTTGTCTCGACCCTTTTCCTGATTGCGTATGATTAATTATTGCATTATGATTTCATTTCGGGTCGTTGATGTTGTCCGCGAGCTTTTCGTCGTGTTCGTTCCGTACGTTTTCGGAAATCGAGTCGTCGGGTCATGGCGGCTGAGCAGCTGGCCGGATAGGTGCGGCACTGTCGGAAGTGTTGGGCACTGGCCGAGCAGGCACGGTAGGAACTGGCGTAGCGCACGCTACGGCCGGAAGGCTGTGCGCGCTAGCTCGGCGGGTGTAGCGCACGCACTACGGACGGAAGGCTGCGCACGCTACCTGGCCGAGTCAGTAGGGCAGTGAGGTTCTGGATTGCGGCCCGGGCCGATAGCGCACGCTAGCTCGGCAGCCTAGCACACGCTAGGCTGCACCAGTATAAATGTGACAGAGCAGTCCATTTTCGGATATTTTTCTCATTTCTCTCTTTCTCTTCTGCGGCTGGGGCCTTGGGGGTCTTGAAGCCATGTTGTTGAACAACAAATCCACGAAGTTCTTGAGTTCATATCATTGATTGATCATCCTATATCATCCTTTGATCCAGCGAATCAAGGTAATCTCTTCTTAGAACCCTAGTTTCTTGAATTTTGGGGGTTTTGAGTTTTTGTCCGATTCGTTCCGTATTGTTGATTAATCCATGATGGGTATGATTAATCTTAGTATTATTCATGTGTTTAACATCATTTAATCCATTGTTCTTCGTCGAATCAAGGTATAATTCTTGATTTCCTTCGAATCGACTTTTTGGGAGATTTGTTCTTGATTTCGTTTTCCATCCGTTTTTGATGGATCGATTGTTGTTAAATGATGTTGTTAAACATATCCTATGGATTGTATATCCATATTTCGGTTTGGAATTTCATTTTCGTGTTTTGACGGGACGAGTCGTGTTCTTGGCCGTTTTGGGGGAAACACTTGAACTTTCGTCATTTGTTCTTTGAATTCAGCGGCTTTGGGTCGTACTTTGGAATTCATTTTCGTTGTTATTGTTTTTGTTCATAGTTTATTGTTGCGGGTTGCCGTTCGGTGGAGTCGGCGAGTTCGTAGTCGGTTCGTGCCAACCTACTTCAGTCGATTCTCCACGTTGTGGTTATTCGAGGCAAGTACCTTGTCCATACTTTTCTTGTTTTGTGGATATGATGATTGGTGATCGTCTTGGTATGTTTGTTTGTTTGTTTGAAATGAGTTTTCAAAAGATTCGGTTAGCCTCGTTAAAGGCTCTCTTTCAAAACCGTGTGTATTTTGTGATTGGTGTGTCTCATAAACGATTATGTGAATCCTATGGATATGGTTGGTGTTGATGTTGCGTTTGAAGATGCGTGTGAATGTATATTGCCTCATTTCGATGTGTTGTGGTTTGACGTTATGTTTTGTTAAGTGTTTGATGCCTCTGGGTGAATTGTTTGGATATCCTTGGTGTACTATGTTATGTGTGTATGTGTTCTGGCTTTAACCACTACGGGTTAGATCCGACGGGGTCTCGGTAGGGGTCCACAGAGACGTGGATTGACGGTTAAATGTGATGTGTATGGGTTTTGGCTTTTAACCACTACGGGTTAGATCCGACGGTGTCTCGGTAGAGGTCCACAGAGTCGTGGATCAACGGTTAATTGTGATGCGTTTGTGTTTTGCCCTTTTACCACTACGGGTTAGATCCGACGGGGTCTCGGTAGGGGTCCACAGAGAGTTGGATCGACGGTAAATGGTGGTGCACTTTTATAATATGTTTTGGGTTATGTTTCGTTGGTTTTATGTCCGTCGAGGACACGTGACGTGGGTTTTGACCCTGTGAATTGTTGTTGATTATTTGTAGAACAAAACCTTTGGGCTGTGACCCCCGTTGATTTTTGAAAAGAGAAGGATTCAATAATCCTAAATTGTTTTCTATAAAAACTCTCGTTGGCATTTTAAACCGTTTTATAAATTGTTTTCCCTTGATTTGTGACCTTTCAGTTTTAGGATGTTTTACCCAAACTCTTGCCTCGGGAAGTATTTTTCGTTACGTTTGGATCTTTGAGGTTCCCTGGTTATTATTGTCCTTGGAACTTGTATTGTATGGCTTGTATTTACACTTTGTTCTTGCACTAGCAAAACAGGGGAGTTTTGCTAACCCCCGAGTATTGTATGGCTCGGGGCAAAACAGTGGAGTTTTGCTTGTATTCAATAATCCTAAATTATTTTCTATGAAAACTCTCGATGGCATATTAAACCATTTTATAAATTGTTTCCCTTGATTTGTGACCTTTCGGTTTTAGGATGTTTTACCCAAACTCTTGCCTCGGGAAGTATTTTTCGTTACGTTTGGATCTTTGACGATCCCTGGTTATTATTGTCCTTGGAACTTGTATTGTATGGCTTGTATTTGCACTTTGTTCTTGCACTAGCAAAACAGTGGAGTTTTGCTAACCCCTGAGTATTTTTCGTTACGTTTGGATCTTTGAGGATCCCTGGTTATTATTGTCCTTGGAACTTGTATTGTATGGCTTGTATTTGCACTTTGTTCTTGCACTAGCAAAACAGTGGAGTTTTGCTAACCCCCGAGTATTCGGGGGGTGGATGTCTGTTTTTGCATTCAGGTTTGGGAGCATAACACAGGGTCGGCACGAAGGATGATGAAAGATGAACGATACTAATCACACGAGGATCCGTATGATGTCATTGGTTTAGATGTATTTTATTTCCGCTGCAGTATTCTTTCCCATTGTGCGGGAGTGTGTTGTATTCGACCCCTGCATGGGCATGTAATGTGTTTGAGTTGTATGTATTTATTGAAAGACCAAATCGGTCTACTGAGTCATTTTAGCCTTAAAGGCATTGTTGAGATGTTCGATGTTGTTACCAGCCTGGTAGATCCTTGAGGAGAGGGTCCACGGCGTGTAATATCCCTGAGCGGATTGGGGGTGTTACATAAATGGTATCAGAGCTTAGGTTGTGGAAACCTAGGCTGTCGGGTCAGTGGTGTCTGTTGAGTTTTGTCTCGTCGGATTTTGTCTGACTGAGTCGTGTCGTGACGCGTCGTCTAAGTTTGTCGGTCGTGATTTGTATCGTGGGGCGATCATCATCTTCGTGCGACCTGTGGATGTAGGTCTCCCTTCTTTGTGTTTGTGCCTCGTCTGATGCGAGTTACAGGTATGATTATGAGTTAATTGATGGAATCCTCTTATGGATTTTGATTTCGTGATATGTGGTTATTTAACTCTCATATTTCATTCATATGTGGAGTAGTGTCGCTGGATTGTGCATGTTGGACTGTATTTCTTTTATCCGCTGTGTGAGTCCTTTTGTAATGACTTTTAGTATTTTACCGACTGGGTTTTATTTCGAAAACCGATTTCTTTAACCGAGTTTTTGACATTATGGCCTTGATCGTTTTGGCGAAATTCTTATGACGGTATTTAGTATTTTATAAATGGCTTTTGTGAGTTTTTGAAATATTACCGCATCGGCCTTTTTGGCGTTTTTGTAAATGGTTTTTAGCCTGGTGAGTTTCGGCGCGGGACCCACGGCGCTACAATGTTTCATGTAACTACCTGAAATTTTGGGCATTCTAGCCCATTGAATTATCTTTGAAAACCTTGAGTATCTTAGAAAATAAATTTCGAGACGTACTTTTAAAATGAATTATTTTCTCGTGGTACATCCAAGGTGCCACAATATCTTTCAAAATTCTTCTACCTCGAGGACCAAAATGTTTTGAGATATTTTCAATGTTTTAGAAACACTTTTACTTAGACCCGAGGGTCGAATATTCTGAAAGTTTTTCACTAAGAGAAAGTGACCTCATTTTTATCAAATGCGAAATGGTTCTCCAAAGTCTCGATAACGATGTTTCACGTTTGTACTTTTTTGAAAGGTGATACTCAAGATCAACCGGTGTTTTTCCAAATTATTTTCAAAATGAGGTTTTCGTTTTTAAAACCTATCCATTCCCGTTTGAGGGATGGGTATGTATGTATGATGTTTGCGTTATCGTTATCATGTTTGCTCCCGAGTATGATCGAATTGGTGGTGTGAACGTTGAGTCGTTCGCCACGCATATGTTTTGTTAGCCCTTTGTGGGAGGTGTGATGATGATCTTTAATGATGTCATTTCGTGGTGGCTTGCATGCTATCGCACCTGTGTGAGCTGTTAAAGCTTGGGTTTGTACGTTTGTGTACATGTGTGATTGTTTCATGATGTTTGTAATTATGTGCTGGTTATTGTTCGGGCCGTTGTAATCGTCGAATGATGCCGTGGTTGTTGTGATTTTAGTATGTGTTGATATGTTATGCCAAGTTGGCATCTCCGGATTGTTGTTTTGCGATGTTATGTTCCATTGTATTTAGCATTTGTATATTTGGTATGCCAAGCTGAGGTGTTTCAACCGTGATGTGCCGGGGGAATGTACGTGTAATTTGTCCTTCCTCGCCTGTGACGCGTTTCAAGTGCGGACTCGAGGGACATCATGTTCAGTTTTGTGAGTTGATTACCGAGCCTCCCGAGGCACGGACTTGAGCATTGATATCAGGACCGGCTCCGATGAGTTCCTGACAGGCGTGGTCTATCAGATATATGCTATGTTATTTCCTTACCTTGTTGTTTCGAACTTCGGAAATTAAGTTCTTTTATTCGAAGTGGATCGGATTTGGAACTTATTTGTTTCCGACTCTGTCGACTCGTTTATGTTCGTTAACATTTTCTGAGCTTGCCCTGTCCATTGCTTTTGTTGATCGAACGAGGGTGGTATTGTTTCGGAACTACTCATTTGTCGTTGTGACTGTTCAATTGCTATTCCCTTTCCTGTGAATCTTATGTGAGTGCACATCTTTTTGTTTTCACCGGATCATGTTTTGTCTCGAGTCGAGATGTGAACCTCGGAGTTGTCGGTTGAACCTTATTGTTCTTCGTGATCCGAACATGATTGTTCGATTTTTGTTGTCTCGATCGTTGTGGTTCGATCATTGATTATTCAGTTTTTGTTGACCCCATTTCGTGATTGTTGAGCGTTTAGACTCCTTCCTAATTTCCTTATGTTCGGGAAATTAGTATCGTTTTCGATCTTCCAACCCTTGGGCGGTGGAATTCCGTATTTGTTCAGCGATTGGCTCGCGTGTTGATTGATGTACCGTTGGGTTGGTCAATCATATTGATTTTTGTTCGTTGTGTTTTGTGATTGTTCGGATAATTGACTTGATTATATTATCTATTTGATGACGCTTGTCATTTGTTGGTTTCATTATATCCCTAACGGCGACGTTGTATTGGTCGTCGTGGAGCGTGTTTTCACGATGTATATTCCTTTGTGTTGCTTGTAACGTTTCGCCGTTGGGCATAAGTTACGCGTTTCTTGTGTATCTCGTTGAGTCTTCCTGGCAGGATATCGCTTCTCCCTACTTGTTTTAAGTTTCGGGACGAAACTTCTTTTAAGGAGGGTAGAATATAATATCCGCAATTTCGGATTTCGGTAATTTTCTTTTTTTGGAAAGAGTCCGTTTTGACGACTCGCTTGGGACCGTTTCATCATTCTGAGAATGATTAATTCTGCACTTTTTGTCATCCGAGTTCATTTCGGTGTTGTTTTGTTGAGTTCTGTGCTTTTTAACGACTTTTTCGCACTTGAGTTCGATTCTTACAAATCTCGTTCGAAACTGCTGTTTTGAGTTTCCCGTAAGTCCGTTTAACTTTGTTAGACGTGTTATGAACTTCGGTTTGGTTATTCGATCATGTATCGTGATTTTCGGGTATTTTGGGCCATTTTGTAATTTACCCAAAGTTATGGGTATCCGTATCTGTATTTGTTGTCTCGACCCTTTTCCTGATTGCGTATGATTAATTATTGCATTATAATTTCATTTCGGGTCGTTGATGTTGTCCGCGAGCTTTTCATCGTGTTCGTTCCGTACGTTTTCAGAAATCGAGTCGTCGGGTCATGGCGGTGGCGGTGGCCGGGACAGTGCGGCTTCGCACTGGCCGAAAGCAGCACGAGCAGAAGCATAGCGCATGCTACGGCCGGAAGGCTGCGCGCGCTAGCTCGGCGGGTGTAGCGCACGCTGTCGATCGGCCCAACGTACGCTATCGGGTCTGGGCAGCGGGGTTCTGAGGTTCTGGACTCGGGTGGGATCGGTAGGTAGCGCACGCTACTGTCGGGCACTGCGCACGCTACGACCGGCAGGTAGCGCGCGCTATGGCCGGAAGGCTACGCACGTTACCTGGCCGAGTCAGTAGGGCAGTGAGGTTCTGGATTGCGGCCCGGGCCGATAGCGCACGCTAGCTCGGCAGCCTAGCGCACGCTAGGCTGCACCAGTATAAATGTGACAGAGCAGTCCAGTTTCGGACATTTTTCCCATTTCTCTCTTTCTCTTCCAAGGTTGGGGCCTTGGTGATCTTGAAGCCATGTTGTTGAACAACAAATCCACGAAGTTCTTGAGTTCATATCATTGATTGATCATCCTATATCATCCTTTGATCCAGCGAATCAAGGTAATCTCTTCTTAGAACCCTAGTTTCTTGAATTTTGGGGTTTTTGAGTTTTTGTCTGATTCGTTCCGTATTGTTGATTAATCCATGATGGGTATGATTAATCATAGTATTATTCATGTGTTTAACATTATTTAATCCATTGTTCTTCGTCGAATCAAGGTATAATTCTTGATTTCCTTCGAATCGACTTTTTGGGGAATTTGTTCTTGATTTCGTTTTCCATCCGTTTTTGATGGATCGATTGTTGTTAAATGATGTTGTTAAACATATCCTATGGATTGTATATCCATATTTCGGTTTTGAATTCCGTTTTCGTGTTTTGACGGGACGAGTCGTGTTCTTGGCCGTTTTGGGGGAAACACTTGAACTTTCGTCATTTGTTCTTTGAATTCAGCGGCTTTAGGTTGTACTTTGGAATTCATTTTCGTTGTTATTGTTTTCGTTCGTAGTTTATTGTTGCGGGTTGTCCTTCGGTGGAGTCGGCGAGTTCGTAGTCGGTTCGTGACAACCTACTTCGGTCGATTCTCCGCGTTGTGGTTATTCGAGGGAAGTACCTTGTCCATACTTTTCTTGTTTTGTGGATATGATGATTGGTGATCGTCTTGGTATGTTTGTTTGTTTGTTTGTTTGAAATGAGTTTTCAAAAGATTCGGTTAGCCTCGTTAAAGGCTCTCTTTCAAAACTGTGTGTATTTTGTGATTGGTGTGTCTAATAAACGATTATGTAAATCATATGGATATGGTTGGTGTTGATGTTGCGTTTGAAGATGCGTGTGAATGTATATTGCCTCATTTCGATGTGTTGTGGTTTGACGTTATGTTTTGCTAAGTGTTTGATGCCTCTGGGTGAATTGTTTGGATATCCTTGGTGTACTATGTTATGTGTGTATGTGTTCTCGCTTTAACCACTACCGGTTAGATCCGACGGGGTCTCGGTAGGGGTCCACAGAGACGTGGATCGACGGTTAAATGCGATGTGTATGGGTTCTGGGTTTTAACAACTACGGGTTAGATCCGACGGGGTCTCGGTAGGGGTCCACAGAGACGTGGATCGACGGTTAATTGTGATGCGTTTGTGTTTTGCCTTTTTACCACTACAGGTTAAATCCGACGGGGTCTCGGTAGGGGTCCACAGAGAGGTGGATCGACGGTAAATGGTTGTGCACTTTTATAATGTGTTTTGGGTTATGTTTCGTTGGTTTTATGTCCGTCGAGGACACGTGACGTGGGTTTTGACCCTGTGAATTGTTGTTGATTATTTGTAGAACAAAACCTTTGGGCTGTGACCCCCGTTGATTTTTGAAAAGAGAAGGATTCAATAATCCTAAATTGTTTTCTATAAAAACTCTCGATGGCATTTTAAACCGTTTTATAAATTGTTTTCCCTTGATTTGTGACCTTTCAGTTTTGGGATGTTTTACCCAAACTCTTGCCTCGGGAAGTATTTTTCGTTACGTTTGGATCTTTGAGGTTCCCTGGTTATTATTGTCCTTGGAACTTGTATTGTATGGCTTGTATTTGCACTTTGTTCTTGCACTAGCAAAACAGTGGAGTTTTGCTAACCCCCGAGTATTCGGGGGGTGGATGTCTGTTTTTGCATTCAGGTTTGGGAGCATAACACAGGGTCGGCACGAAGGATGATGAAAGATGAACGATACTAATCACACGAGGATCCGTATGATGTTATTGGTTTAGATGTATTTTATTTCCGCTGCAGTATTCTTTCCCGTTGTACGGGAGTGTGCTGTATTCGACCCCTGTGTGGGCATGTAATGTGTTTGAGTTATATGTATTTATTGAAAGACCAAATCGGTCTACTGAGTCATTTTAGCCTTAAAGGCATTGTTGAGATGTTCGATGTTGTTACCAGTCTGGTAGATCCTTGAGGAGAGGGTCCACGACGTGTAATATCCCTGAGCGGATTGGGGGTGTTACACTTATTGACTGCAGTTTAGGAAGAACAGTCATCCCGAATGCGCTCAGTTCTCTCCGGATGGGCAATTTATCGTTTCTTGTACAGTTGATGGATTTGTCGAGGTTACTTATTAAGTATCTGATTTTGTGATTCCATTTGGTTTAAAGTATCGCTTGATAATCTTGGTGCTCTTTAGGTGTGGGATCATATAAGTGGAAAACTGAAGAAGGATCTCCAATACTAGGCTGATGTGAGTTGCTTATGATCTTTTTTTCCTTCCCCTACTCTTACCAACTAAAATCTTTTTTCTTGTTGTTATACTTAGAAATTATTTTTGACTGTTTGATAATATTGTAGTATGTGTGTTACGACACGTTATGCTAATATGTTTTAGTTGGTAATATAATTGTGGCTTTCAGGCAAAACCTTGTAATTTCTTTATTGGGGAAGAAGATTTGTTAAACCAGCAACAAAGAGATTATGTGGATTTGTTTGCTTCATGTGCCGATGTTGAAGATTTGAAGAAGAAAGTTGATGAGAAGATGATTTCATGAGCAAGAAGTATGATCGTCGGATGAAAAGTAATGATGTGCTAAAGAGAGACTTTGTCGTTTCGAAGTATATGATATTTTTAATCTTTTTTGTCCTATTTGTGGTGTTCATGATGAAATAGATAGAATTTTATTACACATTCTTTGTCTTTGTTATGATATGTATCTGGTTATGAATTGGTTGGAACGCATGTTATTTTTTTTAAGATGGGATGATATGAAATTGTTGGTTCTTATATTATTGAGCTCTTGTGGTTGATGGTTAGTTATAGTTGAATGTAGATTTTGGCAATGAATTTTAAATTGAAATGTGAAATATTAATATATATTACTGCAGAAAATACTAATATATATATTATACAATAACTGAAGTAAAAAGTTTTTTATTTACTACGCCAATTATAAAATAGCCGAAGTTAAAGGCATTCTTTTACTTCACTTACCCCTCATATTGGTATCATAATTAGAAAAAAAAATGAGATAGACTTCGGTTATTAGGATATTAGACTTCGCATAAAAAGCGAAGTCTAAAGTATACCTTTTGCTACACGAACATAGACTTCGGTAATTATAATGTTTTTACTTCAGATATTATCCGAAGTCTTTGACGTTTATTCTTATAGTGAATCTTCTCCTGCCACTACGACTACCTCCCATCCTAGGACCTCTATCCATCCGGCCCTTACCGCCGGAAATATACAAAATCCTTTTGGGTTTCGCCTTTCTAATAATAATTCCAATTACAAATTATGGCGCAAAATGTTTCTTGATAGCTATCGTTCTTATTTCATCGCTGATCATTTTAACTGGTGTTTCAAACCTCAAAGCTCTAATGCTCAAAAATGATCTGCCATAGAGTATTCAAATAAAAGATGGTTCTATTCCACCATTGAAATAAATATGTTTTAAATGGTTTGTGCGGCGACAAAATATTTTTTTTTTTTTGCGGCCGTCTATCGGCCTGTTCTCCGACGACCGTCCGCGGCCCGCTGTCTCCCATCGAGCGAAGAGTTTTTTTTTTTTTTTTTTGCGTTTGCATGTTGGTGTTAGGAGTATGCCCTCGAATGCCACTCAGAGGTTGTTGAGTGAGGGCATTGTACTTGTAATTATGTAAACCATTTATATAAGGCAAATGAATGTTTCTTTATTCTTTGGTAGTTCTTGTCATTCCTAACTCGTAAATAAACATATAGAAACTAGTCCGTGCATTTGAGAGCAAAACGTTCCACTCCTTATTGGATAAGGGGGTAGGCACTGGAAAGGTTATAGCTCAAATACTTAATCGTTCGCAAGTCGATGAAACTTGACTGGGCGTTAAGTTTATGTGAAGACTTGTATGACGTGTTCTTTGACATGGAGAGTGCTGTCGAACACTAATGGTTAGTGGGAGCACACGTTATAGGTATGCTAATTGGATTAGTATACTCGAACCGACTCACCCTCGATTCGTCACATGGATTTCACTGGGACGATCAATGACGGAATCGAAAGGTTGTGATAGGTATTCGTGAACCTTCGACTCGAGGATTTAGTAGGGATGTGCTTGTAGCGTCAAGATTTTCATTAGAGTAGTTCGACCACCGTAAACGGAAGGCGGGGTCAACCTCGACGTGCATCTTGACGGGCAAGTAGCGAGTCCTCTTGAATACCAAGATAGAATTCTTTCTCCCGTTAGTGAGCGGGTTATATGTCATATGCGGTTATTGGCGAGATGAGATCATAAGTCTTTGGCCAAAGCATTGGAGCTAGTTGTATTAGATACACGGCACTCGATGATCTCGATTTGCATTAACGCATGCATAGCGTCAAGTACAGATAGGGTTTGGTAGCCGTGACCTATAACTTGATCGGGACATTTGAAAGAAGGGTTTATCATTATCTTGGTATTCACGAGAATGGTTCTTGAATGATCCCAATCATTCGTTCTCGATCGAGTACAGTGTAGGCCACCAGACTGGCTAGGTGGTGCTACTACTCTTTGGTTCCTCCCATTGCTGACTGAGACGGACCTACTGAGTCGCGCATTAGGATTGACGACGGAATGAATCGAGCTAATTCTCTCATTATGTGTATTAGATATTGGATATCTAAATTTGGGACATTAGTTGTCTAAATCGATTTATTGGATAAATTGATTTACGGCCTAATGAATTAAATATATCACTGGGTGATTAATTTAATTCATGGATATAATTATTTCTTGGAGAAATTAATTATGTTGTAATGTATTTGATATGATGAAATTAATTGGATTAATTAAACTATACAAATACATCGGGACGAAAATGGAGTTTATCTGTTTGGACTCTCGGGAGTCCAAAACGAACCGAACTCATCCGTTTCTCCATGGGCCGCCCCCCCATTTCTAGCCACCTTCCTTTTGGACTTATGTATTCATTCTTTAATGAATGATAATAGTGGAGGTGGGGTTAGATTCCCTCATGCATGAGTTGTAACATGTGGGATAAGTTGAATAAGAGGGATGAAGACATCTTTCATTCATTCACTTTTGTTTTCAACGTGAGGTTGCAAGAGGAGAGAGAGATAGAAGTCTTCTTCATCATCTTCTTTATTCATCTTCTTCATTCATCTTCTTCACAACTTCTTAGAGAAATTTTGTGAGGAAAAATTGAGAGAGATAGATATTCATACACTTAGAGTGATATTAATATCTATAACAAGCTTCATCACCTAGCTCTAGCCGTATCCTCGGAGGATAGCAAGGTATTGTCATTCCGTTCGTTTTTCCGGCGCGTGGCAAGTAGAGACGCGGTGCTTTCGGCATTGGATCGTTCAAGGGCTTGAAGCGGAATAGATTCGTAGAGATCAAGCAAAGCTTGGGGAATAGCTCAAGAGAAGGTTATCCATTTAATCAACGGACTACGAGGGTATGTTTCTTGTATCTCTTGTATTTCGTTTTTGATATTCGTATATACGTAGCTCGATCGATCCTCGTAGGGATTCGGATCGAATTAATTTTCGTTTTACCGCTTCCGCTGGGCCTTCGTTTTAGGCACCGAATCCCAACAGTGGTATCAGAGCCAGGTTTTGCGATCGTATATTCGATATTGGCATTTGGAATGCTCGATTAGATGGTGAATGATTTGGAATCATTTTAGTCATAATCGTGGTATATGTTTTTCGTTCGTAATAATTGTATTTTTCGTAAGTTTATGTCTAAATATAAATCTTAAATTTCTGGGAAATATGATTTATATTGAAGATATGAAAGTCGGAAAATATTGATATTGGATATCCGGTCGAAAATCTAGCCCCGAATCGTCGTCGGACGACTTTTTGGACAAAAAGGGTAATCTGGCCGAGAGTGACTCGACCGTGTCCTGGGTGACACGGTCGTGTCCTGATGTGGCTGTCATCAGTGCCGACCCGACCATGTCTGGGTGACTCGGTCGTGTCTGGCCGGCATCTTCCGAGCGTGACTCGGCAAGCCGAGCATGATCGCGGTAAGTGCCGAGGGTGACTCGGTCATGCTGGCCCGTTTTCACCCAGGCTCGATTTTTTCGTGTATTCTTAAAAAATTAATCTCCCGCACATTAAATTGGATTTAATATGATTAAAATGATTTATGGTATTTCATTTTATAAGGGAAATTTGATTAGTTGGAATATTTATAGTCGACCGAATTATTTTGAACGTTATCATATTACCGATTGTGTGAATCGATTGGATCGGTTCGTATTGTTGATTGGATCAATGTATCTCTACGCTTTCCATTTATATAGTATTTATTGGATGAATGTTTTTGAATGGGGATGTGGTTCGTGGACTTAGTTTTGAATCGTTCGTTTTATTCGATTGGATTGTAAAGGCCGTTTTGAGCCTACTTATTTTACTAGAAATTTTTGTATCTAGGATGCAATTTTCGATGTAAAATTTATATGTAATGACGAAGACCGGAGGAAGATCCATTTCGAGAAGACGAAGATTCAAGACGAAGACTTGTAATTAGATTACGGAGTTTTTGTTTTCTAGGAACGGTCCATGAACCACATGTTGGTAGCAACTAGGTTGTGAATGGTTTTTTCATATTATATGAATACCACAAACGCGCTAATATGATTAATGTGCAAAGTGTAACGTTAATCGCGAAAATTCTCCCACAGTAAATAATTAAGTTTATAAGGTTTCAAGGTTTTCCTTCCCTCCATCGAGTTTTCGGGAAATTGAAATCCAAACCGGATGTGCTATGCTTCCGAGTTATCGGGGTAGTCGTTCGGGGAGGACGGATAAATTACCTAAGCGCATTGGATGCCTTCGGTTGGAGCAAATTTTATCCCTAGAAACACGATAGGTTCTGGATAAGATTCAATTGTGAAACCGATTTGCGTCGATGGTATAAACTTAACTTGTTCACGAACCATAGAAATCGTATAGGTTGAGGGGGTGAACAAGGGGAAAAAAGAAGATCGAATCATCCATTAGATGGGTTGGTGTTGGACACCACTTTATGAAAATTAATAGACTAGAAACATTCGGTTGCCCTCTATTAAGATTTATAAAGAACTCGATCACCACTATGAAGTAGAGCGACGATACTTAGGATATCACATGGGAGTGTGTTATTAGATAAAAATAGTGGGAGCTGGGTAACAAGAATAGAAAAGACCTTAAATTCTATACTCGAACATAATTGAATGAGTCACTAATTAACTGTTATACTTAATGCAGACAAATCTCAATATGACAATGAATCCACTCGCAATTCTACTCGAAAAGAACACCTTAATGGGACCTAACTTTGTGGATTAGCTCATGTCGATGATTGTCCTCGGTATAGAGGCATTGGGATACGTCTTGGAGACGGACATTCCGGCGCCTCCTATGCGGACTCGAGCCAATCGGAAGAGATTGAAAACCACGAAAAGTGGGTTAAGGATGACGTGAAAGTCCGTGCTTATATGATGGCTTCCATGTCTAATGAGCTTCAGAGAGCTCATGAGAAGATGACTTCGCTGGCGATTCTATCTCACTTAACCGAGCTTTATGGTGAGCACGCAGAATCGCTAGATATGAGATATCCAAGCAGCTGTTCGGTGCAAGGATGAATGAAGGTGAGAAGGTTGGGAACACGTCCTCAAAATGATATCCATGATCGAGAGATTGGAGGCTCTTGATTTTAAAATGGATACTTCTCTCCAAACCGACCTTATCCTACGGTCTCTCCTGATTCTTTCTCACGATTTGTTATGAACTTCAACCGCAATGAGATTGCATGTAACTTAGTGGGCTAATGAACAAGCTGGTGACCGCTCGGTCTCGGATGAAGACCCCGCGGATTAAGGAGTCTGCACTTGTGATTTCTTACGGACTTCTAAGTCTAAGAATAAGAAGAAAAAGACCAAGAAGCGGACTGGACCACAAGCTAAGGACCTTAAGGGAAAGGGCAAGGCCCCGATGGTTCCAAAGAACAAGAACAAGAAGGATGCTTGTCTCAAGTGCGGTGAGCTGGGCCACTGGGCTAGAGACTGTCCGATTCTTCATGGCACTTGGTCTGTAACTTTTAGTTTTGGAAACAAATTGTTCGCTCTTGTATTTTCTACTTCTGGATCTGGATTCTGGTGTTAGTTCTCATATTTGTACCGTGAATCAGGATCTGGAACAAAGTAGGAAGCTTGGAGATGGAGAAGTTATGATCACAGTCGGAAGCGGGCATAGTGTCGAGGCGACCGACATAGGATCACTTCTTTTGGGTTTAGAATCCGGCTTTGTTTTGACTTTAGAAGATGTACTTGTTTTGCCCAAGGGGCACAAAAACATTGTATCCATTCCGGTCATGGACCGAAAAGGCTTTTCATTTTTCATTGGTGATGGTTCCTGCAAAATTTATTTTAGAAATAAACTAGTGGGTACTGCTATATTGTTGAATGGATTGTATCATCTAAATCTCAGCAACAAAGTAGTTGTGAATACTATAACTAGAAAACGCGGTAGGGATGAAACCAATCAAGTTTTGAAATGGCATCTTAGACTTGGTCATGTTGGTCAGACCAAGGTTTACAAGATGGAAAAAGATGGACTTATGGGTCCATTGGGATCGGATCCCTTTCCTACTTGTGAATCTTGCCTTAAAGGCAAAATGACTAAGTCCCCCTTCACAGGGACTTTTGAAAGAGCCGCTGATAAACTGGGATTAATCCATACTGATGTTTGTGGTGCTTTGGAAGCAGCACATGATGGATATCAATATTTCATTACGTTTACAGATGATCATACTAGGTATGGTTATGTATACTTAATGAAACATAAATCCGAGGCCTTTGAGAAATTCCAAGAATTCAAGGCCCTAGTCGAGAAACAAACTGGTAATCATATCAAAGCACTTCGGTCGGACCGAGGTGGTGAGTATATGAGTACGAAGTTTGACGAGTTCCTTAAGGAACATGGAATAGTTTCACAACTAACACCTCCAGGTACTCCTCAGTTAAATGGTGTGTCAGAAAGAAGGAACCGGACCCTGTTGAACATGGTCCGTTCCATGCTGGGCTATACTGACTTGCCGATTTACCTGTGGGGGTATGCACTCCTGACTGCCGCGTATATCTTGAACAAATGTCCTTCCAAATCCGTTCCTAAAACTCCACATGAGATGTGGGAAGGAAGGAAACCAAGTCTTAATCATATTAGGATTTGGGGATGTTCCGCTTATGTCAAGAAGACTAAGGTGGAAAAGTTGGAAGCTAGGTCTGCGAAGGGACATTTCATTGGATTCCCATCTGGGACGATGGGATATCTATTCTACATGCCTGAAGATCGAAGGATCGTTGTTTCTTTACAAGCACACTTCATGGAAGATGAGTTCATTCAGGAAGGCGGAGCAGGTAGAAGTATTTCTTTAGAAGAATATAATGAAACTCCTCAGGAGCCACCTGTGCAATAAACTGGAACCGAACCTTCTGAAACACAAGTACAACCACCTCGTAGGTCTAGTAGGGTGTCTCATTTACCTGAGAGGTATGGGCTTGTGCACTTGGAGGAGCTGGGTCTCCATGAGGTTCCAAGTGATAGCCAAGAGACCGACCCGACGACCTATGACCAAGCGATGGTGGATGTAGACTCCGCGAAATGGCGTGAAGCTATGGAAGCTGAGATAGACTCGATGCATGTCAATCAAGTCTGGACTCTAGTAGACCGCCCCAAGGGCATAGTGCCTATTGGGAACAAGTGGATCTACAAGAGAAAGACTGATGGTGATGGCAAGGTTGACGCCTATAAGGCCAGGCTTGTGGCAAAGGGTTATACCCAGAAGGAAGGGATCGATTACCACGATACCTTCTCGCTCGTAGCCATGATCAAGTCTATTCGCATGATGCTTGCTATAGCTGCCTACCACGATTATGAGATATGGCAAATGGACGTAAAGACGGCTTTCCTTAATGGATTCCTCGAGGAGGAAATCTATATGGAGCAACTTAAAGGTTTTGTGTGCAAGTCGATATTCGAAAGTGTGCAAGCTTCGTTCCATTTATGGATGAAGCAAGCGTCGCGTAGTTGGAACCTTCGTTTTGACGAGGCAATCAAAGAGTTTGATTTCGTGCAAAATGAAGAGGAACCTTGTGTATACAAGAGGGTTAGTGGGAGCAAGATCGCATTCTTAGTACTATATGTAGATGACATTCTACTAATAGGAAATGATGTGGGAATGCTTAGTTCTGTGAAAGCTTGCCTTTCGAGTAATTTCTCCATGAAAGACTTGGGAGAAGCAACCTATATTCTTGGTATTCGGCTCTACCGGGATAGAGCGAAGAGAACAATAGGCCTTTCCCAAGCCCTCTATATAGATAAGATCTTAAAGCGATTTAAGATGGATGATTCTAAAAGAGGGTTCCTACCGATGCAACATGGAATAAAACTCACCTTGAAGATGTGTCCTCAAAGTGAGGAACAACGCAAGGAAATGAGTAATATACCATATGCTTCGGCCGTGGGTATCCTTATGTATGCTATGTTGTGTACAAGACCTAACATCGCGCATGCTGTAAGCGTGGTGAGTAGGTTTCAGGCAAACCCAGGTAGGGAACATTGGACTGCTGTAAAGAACGTTCTCAAGTACTTGAGAAGAACTAGAGATGTGGTTCTTATGTATGGCGGTGGAGAATTGGATGTGGTGGGATTCACTGATTCGGACTTCCAAGGACTGAAGGATGACTCGATGTCCACTTCTGGCTACATATTTACTCTTAATAGAGGAGCAGTATCTTGGCGTAGTGCCAAGCAAAGCGCGACTGCTGATTCCACCTGTCAGGCTGAGTATCAAGCAGCCTCGGAGGCTTCCAAGGAAGGGTTCTGGATTAAGAAGTTTCTGGGAGAACTTCAAATGATACCATGTCTTGAAATTTGCTGTTCCATTGATCGCGACAACGACGGAGTCAGCACGTGCCAAGGAGCCGAGGTTTCACAACAGCACCAAACATATTGAGAGGAAGTATCATCTCGTAAGAGAATTTGTTCGCAAGGGATACATTGTCTTGCCTGAGAGTAGACTCGGACGACAACGTCGCCGATCCACCGACCAAGCCACTTTCTCGGACTAGCTTGGAGCGTCATCTGGAGAACATGGGTATTAGATACCATAGTGTGTGGCATTGAGTGCAAGTGGGAGATTGTTAGGAGTATGCCCTCGAATGCCACTCGGAGGTTGTTGAGTGAGGGCATTGTACTTGTAATTATGTAAACCATTTATATAAGGCAAATGAATGTTTCTTTATTTCTTGGTAGTTCTTGGCATTCCTAACTCGTAAATAAACATATAGAAACTAATCCGTGTATTTTAGAGCAAAGCGTTCCACTCCTTATTGGATAAGGGGTAGGCCGGAAAGGTTATAGCTCAAATACTTAATCGTTCGCAAGTCGATGAAACTTGACTGGGCGTTAAGTTTATGTGAAGACTTGTATGACGTGTTCTTTGACATGGAGAGTGCCTGTCGAACACTAATGGTCAGTGGGAGCACACGTTATAGGTATGCTAATTGGATTAGTATACTCGAACCGACTCACCCTCGATTCGTCACACGGATTTCACTCCGGGACAGTCAATGACGGAATCGAAAGGTTGTGATAGGTATTCGTGAACCTTCGACTTGAGGATTTAGTAGGGATGTGCTTGTGTATAGCTAATTCTCTCATTATGAATGTTAGATATTGGATATCTAAATTTGGGACATTGGATGTCTAAATCGATTTATTAGATAAATTGATTTACGGCCTAATGACTTAAATATATCACTGGGTGATTAATTCAATTCATGGATATAATTATTTCTTGAAGAAATTAATTATATTGTAATGTATTTGATATGATGAAATTAATTGGATTAATTAAACTATACAAATACATCGGGACGGAAATGGAGTTTATCTGTTTGGACTCTCGGGAGTCCGAAACGAACCGAACTCATCCGTTTCTCCATGGGCCGCCCCCTATTTCTAGCCACCTTCCTTTTGGACTTATGTATTCATTCTTTAATGAATGATAATAGTGGAGGTGGGGTTAGATTCCCTCATGCATGAGTTGTAACATGTGGGAGAAGTTGAATAAGATGGATGAAGACATCTTTCATTCATTCACTTTTGTTTCCAACGTGAGGTTGCAAGAGGAGAGAGAGATAGAAGTCTTCTTCATCATCTTCTTTATTCATCTTCTTCATTCATCTTCTTCATAACTTCTTAGAGAAATTTTGTGAGGAAAAATTGAGAGAGAGAGATATTCATACACTTAGAGTGATATTAATATCTATAACAAGCTTCATCACCTAGCTCTAGCCGTATCCTCGGAGGATAGCAAGGTATTGTCATTCCGTTCGTTTTTCCGGCGCGTGGCAAGTAGAGACGCGGTGCTTTCGGCGTTGGATCGTTCAAGGGCTTGAAGCGGAATAGATTCGTAGAGATCAAGCAAAGCTTGGGGAATAGCTCAAGAGAAGGTTATCCATTTAATCAACGGACTACGAGGGTATGTTTCTTGTATCTCTTGTATTTCGTTTTTGATATTCGTATATACATAGCTCGATCGATCCTCGTAGGGATTCGGATCGAATTAATTTTCGTTTTACCGCTTCCGTTGGGCCTTCGTTTTAGGCACCGAATCCCAACAGTTGGCCTATTCTCTGGCAGGTCATTGATGAACCTCCGACGACCTGACAATAATTTCTTCTTCCTTTTTTTTTTTACAGTCACCGGCAGGCTGTTGGGGTACCTCCAGCGACCAGACAAATTCTTTTCTTGCTCGCGTAACAATATGTTCCATGGCGGGCCTCCTTGACCGTCATCAGTGGACTTACACCGACCTTTTTTTTGAGCATGCCGTCTTCTCTCCGGCGGACCGCCTGGCAGTCGGCTGGCCTCCGACGACCGACTATTCACGGTATGTTATCCGATGGAGCTCCTGACGGTCGCCCGACAGATCTCCGACAACTAGGGGTGGTTCGGTACGGTATACCGAAAATTATCATCCATACCGTATACCGTACCGAAATTTTCGGTATGACAAAAATCATACCGTTACCATACCGTTATTGTACCGAAATATCGGTATACCGAAATCAAGTCGGTATACCAGTAATTTTTTGGTATATCGAAACTTCTGCGGTATACCGAAAATTTTAAGATATATCAAAAAATTTAATATACTATACAGAGTTTGGTATGCTGAAAAATTTCAATATACCGTTAATTTTTCGGTATATCGAAAATTTTTAGTATATGTTGGAAAAAAATCCGTATACCGAAAATTTTCGGTATACCTCGGTATATCGAAAATTTCAAAAGCTCATACCATTACCGTACCGAAAATACCGGTAACAGTATCATACCGTACCGAAAAAATCGGTATACCGAAATTTTCGATATTTTTCGATACGATATTTTCGGTATTTCGATATTTTTGGTATTTTTCCCAGCCCTACCGGCAACCAAGTATTTTTTTTCTGCCGCCTGCTGGTCTATTCTCAGACGGGTCGTGTGTCGGCCATCGGTAGACACTCCGTTACCGGCAGTTTTTCCTTTATTTTCGACGGTCTACGTATTTTTTGTTCTAATAAGATAATTCTGTTATGAACATTGAGAGAAAGAGGAAAATATGAGAGAAGATGGGAGAAACAAGTGTGTATAATTATGAACGTATATACCTCTATTTATAGGTACACATCTAAGGTTTCAGGGGCATATTAGTCATTCATCAAATACATGACTTATTTACAACACTCCCCCTTGAATGACTTTACATAAATGTCTAGTGGAATAGTTTGAAGGAAAACCCAATGGGAGAAAAACTTCCAAACTGTTTGGAGTGGTCTTGTAACACACATAACTTGCTGCATCATACTGCTGTTAAGAAAAGTCTTGAGCAATAATTGAATTTGCTCCCCCTCATATCGATTATTCTTGCTCTCCGTATACAAAATATTCATATAGGAGTATCCATGTGTTGCCTCATCAAAACCTTGTCAAGAAAACCCTGTCGGAAAAACTTGACCGAAGTAAAAAGAGTACAACTACTCATTCGTACTTTATTTCTTGAGGTCTAATATCGATTTTTGTAATGTCCTCATTATGCCATGAATATGCCTCGTTAAAACCTTATTAGGAGAAACCCTGTGGGAAAAATCCTAATGAAGGGAAAAGAGTACACTATTCATGATAATATGCCATCCTAGTTGCCTCGTTAAAAACCTTGCTAGGAAAACCCAATGGGATAAAACTCAACCAAGAAAAAAAGAGTGCAACGCGTATTTTTATATAAATATGCTTCAGGCATTTTAAAAATCCTCCGCGAATTAGCATAGATATCATATTCAGTGCAAGTTGCAATCTCGAACTCACATGTTGGTGAGACATGTCATCTCTTCTGGAGATTTCATATTAGCTGTGGTTAAACTCATCAACCATACATATTCTCAACTTCATGTGTTGCAATAATTTCATAATGATCGGGAGATGTTGCTAGTAAGACATACTTCATAGATTTTCACTGGTAGTTCTATTGAGCTCTTGAGGAGTCCCAATTAAGTATAAACATCAACTTATACTGCTATAATTGCAAATCTGTTATTTATTTTCTTTATGAAACTTTCGGATCGGACAAGATAATTTATATTGTCTGTCCCCTTGATCCACACATCACTTGTAGATCACGAATGGATATATCTTCTTCTCACCACACACCATATTGACTTTATGCAAATATTTGAGATAACTCCATTCTTCTATTATATCCCACAATTCTTTGAGATCTAGTGGGTGATTGATCTTATTTCAATGCACCCTCAATGCATTTATAAATGCAGAGAACCATATAAATAAAGATATATTTTTTCTTTGCAGATAGCGCTCAAGTTTTCAATACCTTATTTGAATGGTGACCATTAGATGATGAATTAAGCCTTGATTATATATTAGTTTATAGAACTAGTAAGATATACATATGCAATAATTGCACTGAGATGTAATGCTTCCGGACCATGAATCTCTTCATCATCATTTGGTATAAAGGTGTCATTAATAGGATCAGGTGACTAATCAAATATTTTGATAAGCGTATTTCATTCATGTAAATCGCTCCGTACCTTCTAGGTATAAGTGGGTTGATATATAATAATACACTTTCCAAGTGTTTGTAGCCCAAGATATATTCTAGATATTTCAATACGATCTCAAATTATCTTTTCAAATATTCAAGTGTCAGTTGGATCTCTTATGGAGTTCCAATCAATCTAAAATCATTCATATTCATATATGACATTGAGTCATTAATATACATTTATTTAGTCGAATAATATTGACTAAGATGGTTATTTCAAATTCGACTATAATATTTGAATTTATATAAAGACTCTTGCAATTTGAAGGAATAAATATATTTAGATTTTGATTTATATGCTTCAGGCATATCATCCTTCTAGGATTTTATGTATTCATAAGACAAATTTTCATGTACTTCCAAATCTCACTCAATATCTATATATAATTCAATTCAGGAGTGGTCTTATAAAAAAATATAATCATTGTAAGCAATTTTGATTACAAAAGTTGTGCTTCATATCTCATGTTTGCATGAGTAATGCTTAAAATTATTGGTAACTCTCCAAGAGCTCCAATCATCATAATCATATAATATATGAATATTAATTAATATTCAACAAACTTTATTCATGCTATTTTGGACTGCAGGCCAAATAATAAAGTATTGTCACTAATCTAAATCATGTTAGATTATTTTGACCATTTTAACCAAATATTTCATTTCCGGCATTAATTTACCTAGATCATTATGATCTTTATTTGTATCAAGTGCTATTGTTAAATCTATTGATATAGGCTCCACATTTCATTGTAACAAAATTCGTAGAACGTTCTATAATTTAATTCTCTTCAAGAGTATGCTCTTCAAGAGCGACGTCTTCAGGACGTTGAATTTTGTCACTAATGTTTATTTTTTGATCTCCGGAGATATATAATATAGTTTTCACCATTTAGGTGGGCTAGCTTTAAACTCAATTGTAGCACTTGCATGTGTCTTTTCTCCAAGACAACAATTTGCAGCTGGATTTATTTAAACTCTTCTGGAGTATATACATATTATTGATTGCAGTTTCTGCAAGATCGATAATCATTTGAACTTCAAGTTCATAATTTTTCAAATAATTTTCTTGATCGGTTGATACTTTCCTCCCCCTAATATCGGGAATGATACTATCTTACAATATCAATCTTATTCACATCACCCATCAATACTTCAGGTATTGTCATAAAGAGGACCGTACCAAACATATTTTCATATTCAATTGGAGCCATAAAGGGGGATATGCACACTGAATTACTTGTCGGGATTCAAAATAATGCACTTTTATCGATATCAAATCATAAATATTCAAATATGTAAACTTTAAGTTTAGTGTGATGATGATTCGAACTCAAAATAAGAATAAAGACAACTATGTCAACCTCGAATTCATTCTTGAATGATTTTGTGACATAATCAACCTTTATTTTATTGAATTTTTAATTCGATAATCTACTTCAAGAGATATCAGTAATATTCTATCTTTAAACATTAAAAGATAGTAGTAGTTCCTCCTTCAGGGAGAAATATTATATCTTTCAAGAACATTTATTTTTCTCAACTGTATATTTATACTTTATCAATGATACAAGTATCATCATCAATATTATATGTAATAACTATCGTTATTTCTCTTCTTGCAGAAGAAAGTGCAATGATTCTCATGCAATTAATCCAACATCTATAGAATGTTGAGGAAAACTGGTCAACTCAAATAATTTTAAGTATATAAATGTACTTCAGGACATTCGCTACTAATTCATGATATATATCATAAATAAACATGTAGTTAAATAAAATATAGGCTAAAATTCTCCTGGGGTCCCTTAACTTAATTTCAGATAATGATTTAGTCCTTTATCTTTTTTTTGTCCCAACTAAGTCCTTTATCTTTCTAATTTTAAACAAAATTAGCCTTTTCCGTTGGTCTCCGTTAAATATTGTCCAGGTGGCTGTTAAGTTGCCTACGTGGCTATAAACATACCTGCGTGGAGAACAAAGTCAAATTCCTAACCTATGTGTCCATTTCCTAACCTCCATTTTCTAATTTTACCTGAATTTATATATATATATTTTCAAGAAAATAATTTTATTTCGAAAAAATATTATTTGTGCCAGAAAATATTTTTTTAATTTTTTCGAAAAAATATTTTTTTTTATTTTTTTCCAGAAAATAATTTTATTTTTTCGAAAAAATAATATTTTTAACAGAAAATAATTTAATTTCGAAAAAATATTATTTTCTGGGAAAATAATAAAAAAATATTTTTTCGAAAAAATTAAAAAAATATTTTCTGGAGGAAAAAATATTTTTTGGCAAAATAATATTTTTTCGAAATAAAATTATTTTCTAGAAAAAATATTATTTTCTAGAAAAAATATTATTTTTCGAAAAAATAAAATTATTTTCTGGAAAAAGAATAAAAAAAATATTTTCTGGAGGAAAAAATATTTGTTGGCAAAATAATATTTTATTTTTTTTCCAGAAAATAATTTTAATTTTTTTGAAAAAATAATATTTTTTTTCCAGAAAATAATTTTAATTTTTTTGAAAAAATAATATTTTTTTTCCAGAAAATAATTTAATTTCGAAAATATATTATTTTGCCAAAAAATACCTTTTTCTCCAGAAAATATTTTTTTAATTTTTTCAAAAAAATACTTTTTTTATTTTTTTCCAGAAAATAGTTTTATTTTTTCAAAAAATAATATTTTTTCTAGAAAATAATTTTATTTCGAAAAAAAATATTATGTTGCCAAAAAATATTTTTTCATCCAGAAAATATTTTTTTTAATTTTTTCAAAAAAATATTTTTTTTATTTTTTTTCCAGAAAATAATATTTTTTTCGAAATTAAATTATTTTCTGGAAAAAAATATTATTTTTTGAAAATATAAAATTATTTTCTGGAAAAAAAATAAAAAAAAATATTTTTTCGAAAAAATTAAAAAAATATTTTCTGGAGGAAAAAATATTTTTTGGCAAAATAATATTTTTTCGAAATAAAATTATTTTCTTGAAAAAATATATATAAATTCAGGTAAAATTAGAAAATTGAGGTTAGGAAATGGACACATAGGTTAGGAAATGGACACATAGGTTAGGAATTTGACTTTGTTCTCCACGCAGGTATGTTTATACCCACGTAGGCAACTTAACAGCCACCTGGACAACAGTTAACGGAGACCAACGGAAAAGGCTAAATTTGCTTAAAATTAGAAAGATAAAGGACTTAGTTGGGACAAAAAAAAGATAAAGGACTAAATCGTTATCTGAAATTAAGTTAAGGGACCCCAGGAGCATTTTAGCCTAAAATATAAATATGCTATAAATAGAATTTAACATCAAACATGTAATTTTTTTTAACACTCCCGAGATATTCAAGGTATATTACAGCGCCGTGGACTCCTACATAGAACCCACCAGGCTAAAACAAGAAAACACCACTCGACTAACCGTCTCAGTTAGCGAGGAAACATATTTAAATAATACGAACATATAATAACACGCCTGGTGCAACCGGCGTAATAAACATCAACCGAAAAATATAACAACTTCAACGAATACAAACCGCAATTCGGAGTGAAAAGCCTAAGTACTCGCGAGTACAATCTATAAGTTCGTAATTTGGAAAACAACCATATCGAAAGAGACAAAAGAAATAAGAAGACTCAAATGCACATGTCAATGACCCTGGTCGGCATCTTCGTACTGTCCCATCGCTCGCTCGTCCGGCTGAACATAACCTGAAATCCATAACAAGAATTTCCCCAAAACGGGTCCCCAAATGGGTTAGCAATTACGCTAGTACAAGTAATCAATGCAAACCATTCGCTTACACATTTCATAATACAATGCATCAAATTCATTTCAAAACCAAAACGAGACATGTATTTTCCGGAAACAAACAGTCAATCATAAATTTGCCTAGGACCGGGGTGAAGCCGCTGGTCCCACTCGAGGCATTTAAGGACCCTCCCGAGCTGGCCATATCATAAAACAAATCACGCACAAGCATCGGCTAGGACCAGGGTGAAGCCACTGATCCCACTCGAGGCCTCTAAGGACCCTCTCGAGCTGGCTAGTGAATCAAACTCGTGAATCCAGAGTGAAGTCATAGATTCACTCGAGGCCCCGTCGGACCCACCCGAGGTGAGCAAAGCACACACAATATACATTACCATTTCATGTTAAGCATAAAGGTTTCCAAAAATACTTACCTTGAGTAATCGACGACGACACGAATGGAAGAAAATCAAACCAGAAAAAAATCAAACATGACCGCTAGGAACCGACGAAACCGAACCTAATGATTCGAAGAATACAATCACAACCATTTCTATACGATTACGGAAATGGAATACCCCCGAAAACCCGCCTACGATTCATGTGTATTCGTACAAAACAATAACGAGGGCGGAATCAAACCATTTCGATTACACAAAAACCACGAAATACACCATGAATCTGTAGGGAAACCAAGAATACCAACAAGATTAATCATATTCATCATGAATTAATCAACAACATGGAACGAATCGGGCAATAAAATCGAAAACCCCCAATTTGCCCAAAAGTAGGGTTTTAGAAGATTTACTTTGATTCAAGAGGTAGAAGATGATTAGATGATGATATCTTGGTGTTAGAGATTCAAAATCTTGGATGAATGATGATACACAATCCAACTTCAGCCTCCAAATCGCCTAAATCTCCTAACCCTCGGAGAAGAAGAAGAAGGGATGAAAAATGACGCTGAAAACGCAACTGTCCTCTTAAATACCTCAGAGACGCACGACCACCACGCACGACCAAGTGCTCGTGCGTCTGGTCGTGCGCCAGGCTAATGCCCAACTTCTGTCCTCATGCACGAGCACAGCGCACGAGCATCTGCTCATGTGTCCTGCTCGTGCGTCCCTGGGAGTTACTTCCGAGTATTGGTTGCACACGAGTAGCGTGCACGACCAATTGCTCGGGTGCTTGGTCGTGTGCTAGGCCACTGCCCAGCTTATGACCAACACGCACGAGCAACGTACACGAGCACCAGCTCGTGCTTCCTGCTCGTGCGTCTCTGGAGTCCTCTACCGAGCATTCGGCTGCGCACGAGCGTCACGCACGATCGACAACTCGTGTGGCCTGCTCAATAACCAAAGGCTAACATCTAGCCCGACACGACTCCGAAGACATCCGGAACGTAACCAAATCAGAAGGGAAAGACATCAAGAGTTCACGACGCTCTCTAAGGGACAATACGACAACATAATACAATATGCCATCGAATCACCAAGCAAAAGCTCACAACGTCCATAAGGACATAAGATGGACCTGCGGCAACCCCGAAACGGCGGTTCCAAACAATAAATTATGAGAATCTGATGGCAAAAAGTCCAGTATTAACTATTCTCGAAATATCAACATGGTTACAAGCGAGTCACTAAAAACGAAAAATACACCAAAAATGATAATACCGGGAAAGAAAAATGCGGATATTACAATTTTAAACATGTAAATATTGAAAATATTGGGATTAGTACGTCATTTACATTTATAATTTCTCTAATACATTTGTCTCACTTGTTATCGCGGAATCATACATATTTCAAGCGATAGTTTAGAAATCCATAAATTTATCGATAGTTGGAAGATAATAGTGCATAATTTTCAACCCCGTAAGGAGGAATTTAGTGGTTTTTCAGGAACTGTCAATAAATTTAGCACTATTTTTTTCACACGGAAGTATCATTTGTTTATAAAGATATCATGCATATTTGCACTTTGATGAAACAATAAATCATGACCACTATTTAATCCCAAGAACTTGCAATTCGATTCACAAAATGAACAAATAGGATAAGCCAAGAATTTGAATAATGCAAATATCTTCAGGATATTTGACATTTTTGTCACAAACATATAGCAACGATCAATTCAAATCATACTCCAGGTATGACATTATATCTCATATTGATAAAAACTCATAATATATCATAAGAGATAATAAAATATTAAAGCTCACAATATATAAGATTATATATTGATATATAATCTTAAGATTATCATTTTCGTATCCTTATCATTAACAATTGATAATATCCAATCCACCGGATAAAATTTATAAGTAATTATCCTCTACAAGGATAAACTTTAAATTTTATCTACTTCGGGAGATAAAATTTGAGCCATATAATATTGAAGTTTTTAATTTAATATTGTTCACTTTCGGGAGCAACTTGATAGGAATATCCGGCCACTCACTAATCTTGCTACCATTGGAGCACAATCGGATTATGATTGTGGTGTATATCATATATGATACAATCTCGATAGAGAATATTCTCAAATTATATTAATATTTTCTATTTGAGATATAAGTTATATTTTTCTTCAGGAATAATACCATGCTACATTAAGAGCATAATGATTTAATTATGCTATTATATTAATAAGTAACAAATCAATATTTTTTAGGAATATTGTATTATCACATGATTCATGTATAAATAAGAATTATTCATTTAGAATAGCAATATTCTTCAAGAATATTACAATTAATTGTGCTACTTCGGGAGCAATAATTTTAAGATCTGTAATTGAATATATAAAGGGGAAAAATAGTAGGAGAATTAATCAAGGCTCGAAATAACTAAACTAAAATAGTTGTTTCTTCAAGAGCACTTACAATATTCTTGAGGAATATTATTTTGTATTTTTCATTAGGAATGGCACAAATTATTAGATCTCATAGTGTTCTCCATGAACACATCATATTAAACTAGAATATGACGAGATAACGTTGTCCTCCTTCAAGAACTACAACAAATCTTTTATCTTAATAATCTTCTGAATTATTAAGTATTGTTGAATCGTGTTTCTTTTGGAAACAAAGAGTAATATGATTTGATAATAGATTTGGAGGTCATCATATATATTATTTATATATGATGCACACAAAAACATAAAATTTAATAACTAAAGAATATATATTTTTTCTCGATCATCATATGCAAGAAAGTTTTTGAAGGAGTAAATAGAATTAATACCGTTCACAAGAAAAAACACTATTTCTGCTCGGACTTTTTTTCATGTTGATCCGACGGTTGACGAAGCGGGAATCGCGATTTTTGCGCGGTCTTGCAGTGCAGAAAATCTGCTTGCGTTTTTTTTTTTTTGATTTCGAAAATCGGATAGAAATAAAAATTTTTCTCGTAGAACATCGTGCTGATAACGTGTTATAAACATTGAGAGAAAGAGTAAAATATGAGATGAGAGAAATAAAATTGTGTGTATCATTATGAAGGTCATAGAAATCTATTTATATATACACATCTAAAATTTTAGTGGCATATTAATCATTCATCAAATAAATAACTTATTTACGACAAATTCGTATTTTACACACTCGGTTACCGACAATTTTTACTTTGTTTCCGACTGCCTACACATTTTTTGTTCTAATAAAATAATCTGATATTTTAATAATTTTAATCCAACTCTAATACAAATATTTTGTATGACCCGGATTATTGATCAGTATCATATAACATATACAGGGTAAAGGTTAGCATTTTAGTAGAAAATAAACACTACAAAAATGAATTTTGGGTTTTACGGCAGTAGTGCCCGTCTTTACAATATTTTTCATGTAATAATATTTAGGCTTAATTGCATTTTTGGTACCCCTATTATATCTCAATCACGATTTTGGTACTCCAAGAATTTTTTCCACTGATTTGATATCCTATTTTAACCAATTATAAAATTGACAGTACTCCACAGCTCTGGTCAAAATTGGACCTCACTTATCCAACATGGCCGCCAGCGTGGCATGCTAGAGTGGATATTTATAAAATAAAAAATGTTTTTTATTTTGTTATTAATAATAGAAAAAAGAAAATTAAGTTACAAAAATACGAGGCAAACGGGCAACAAGCTGCGCCGCAACACCTCGTTGGATTGCGAATCCTATCCTTTGAAACACATATTCCGTTGAATCTGCAGACGATAAATTCCTGTTTATAACCTTCTGTACTCTTCGGAGAAACTCAACCGCATCAAAAGCCAAAAAGCCGAATGTGTCAAAGGCAAAAGGCAGAAAACTGTGTTGATTATCTTTACAAGTATGGTCATGCTTATTGACCTTTGCATCGGCCGCCCTAGTTGCCGCCTGGCCCACTATAAACACCCCATTGCCAAAACCGTTCAATGGTGAAACACCTGTAAGATCAACACATGTATGTCTCCCTCCATTCCAACTACAAACCAATACATCAGCTGGTCTAAGAGTTGATCTAGCTTTCCCCGGAGGGGTGAGAAAGTTGACAGGGGCCTCCTTCTTGTCTGGAATCCCCGCTCTCCATAGTATATCCTATAGCACATCCCTAACCAGGTCATGTCGATATTTGAAACCTGGTTGTTTTTGGCAATGGGCAGCATGCTCTCCAAAAACATCCGTACGAGATAGACAAAGGGGACAATGAGCACCTTCTGAAAATAAAGGAATCATCAGTCTATACATCAAAATCATTTGATACTCAGATGGAGTCATACGAAGTCCCAATCCCTCTATAGGCATAGCCAATAGGTAATCCTGAGTATGTTTGGCTCCCAAACACTTAAAAATTGCTGCTTGCCGCTCTGAAAAATCAAATACAGAGTGTAGATTCTTGCAAATACCGCTAAAGTAAAGATCTGCCAAGTATTGCATTGGTTTTGGGGGGACAGACCATTTAGTGGTTAATTTTGCCAGATCCACCACTGTGAGTATTCGCTGCAAAGAATCAAGTGCTGAACCAAAGTGAACCCCAATGGGAACCTCGTTACATACATGCAAAATATAGTCCTGCAAATCAATGGACTGAATCCGGGAAGCCACAAAAGAATACAAACCAGCATCGCTAGAAGCATACACGCCCAAACTGCCTGCTTGAATCGGCAAAGTTGCTAGCCTCTATTGAAGAGCACCAAATCCAGGACCTTCTGAAGTCGCAATATTGTCTAATGTCTTTCTTAAAGCAGCATCGAAACGAGCAGAAGCTCCTGTAAAAAACTGTGGCGGGAAAGTACGCAAGGCATAGTATAACTTACTTAACCCCATGCAGACTCTGAGTAGCACAAGCTCACATTGCGGATCATTAAGTTGCTCTAAAGCACCCATAAGCTCTACAGACTTGGACACTCAAAAAATTAAAAATTAAAAAAACTTAATATTTTTGAGCACCTACTCCTACATTAAGTTTTTTAATCAATATTAAGTTTTTTAATTTTTAATTATTAATAACAAAATAAAAAAAAGATATTTTTAATCAATATTAAGTTTTTTAATTTTTAATTATTAATAATAAAAATAAAATATGTTTTTTATTTTTTAAATATCCACTCTGGCATGCCACGCAGGTTGCCATGTTGGATAAATGAGGTCCATGGTACTCTCAATTTTATAATTAATTAAAATAGGGGTATTAAAATTGTGGAAAAATTCTCGGGTACCAAAATCACAAGTGAGATACAATAGGGTACCAAAAATGCCATTAAGCCTAATATTTAATACTCTTATCGAAAATGTTTCAGTGAGGAACAATGATCAATTCACCGTAGCTTCGTTTACCGGGCGTCGCGTTTTTTTGGCGGCAAAAGCTTCAAACACTACAGTGCCCCCCTAGGGTTTGTCTTCACTGCAACGATATATTTTTAACTAACCGTATCCTCCAGAATCTATCCTATTTCTTGCTCCGATAGCGATAATACCGAACCACAAAGCACAAGCAACTTACACGCTCACGGCTCCACGTAATCTCCCGCTTCGCCGCCGCGCTCAACGAATACCTCCATGGAAGGTGGACCCGGAAAGTCCCCAGTCATCAGGGCGATAAACAAAAACGTCGTCCATCGAATCTGCGCCGGGCAAGTGATTTTGGACCTCCCGTCCGCAGTGAAGGAGCTCGTGGAGAACAGCCTCGACGCCGGCGCCACCAGCATCGAGATCGCCTTGAAAGACTACGGCCAGGAATCCTTTCAAGTCATCGACAATGGCTTTGGCATTTCCCCCCAGAATTTCAAAGTAATTTTCCTAATTGGGTCCACGGTTAACTGAAATGGAGAAACGGTATCAGATAAAATGTATTTTTTTGGAATTTATTTTGTAGAAATTGAGTCTCTTATTGGAAATTGTTTAACTCAACGAGCCCATTTTTTTTTTTTTTTTTTTTGGTCGATTCCTGTGAAAACAAACAGCTGCAATGGTGTTCATAGAGCATTTTCACATTAAAACCCCATATCCAAATAGAGCCTTGAAGTAAACCTAGCTTGTTTTTTAAGTTAATATTATTATTTTAATTTGCTATGGCAGGTTTTGGCGCTGAATCACCACACGTCCAAGCTCTTGGAATTTCCCGACCTTAAGTCTCTTACAACTTTTGGATTTCGGGGGGAGGCATTGAGTTCGCTCTGTGGGTTGGGGGATTTGACTGTTGAGACTCGAACCGTGAATGAGGTTGTTGCAACACACCTGACATATGATCGCACAGGCCTTCTGACAGCTGAGAGGAAGACTGCACGCCAAGTTGGTACCACGGTTACAGTCAAGAAGTTGTTCTCCAGTTTACCTGTGAGGAGCAAAGAATTTCACCGAAATATACGCAAGGAGTATGGCAAACTAATCAGCTTGTTGAATGTGAGTTCTGCTTTTCTCTATCGGATCTTTATCATGGTGATTTCTCATTTAGGTGCTAACAGGTCCATGCTTCTCTAAGGCTGTCCGTCCAATGGGTTGAATCTTATATAGGAATAGTATTATTTTCATTAAATACACACAGTGAGTACTTTTTTTTTTTGGAACCTTGTCTTTGGTATGGCAGCGTATCTCATAATTCTCAAGGGCCACTCCTGATCTGTTAGCTTTCATTTACAGGCTTATGCTCTTATTGCTAATGGAGTTAGAATAGTTTGCACCAATATGACGGGGAAAAATGCACGGTCTGTAGTGCTGAAGACACAAGGTACTGGATCCCTCAAAGAGAATATCATCACAGTGTTTGGTACGAGTACTTTTTCCTGCTTAGTTCCTGTGAATCTTAGCATATCAGATGGTTGTTTGGTTGAAGGTTTTGTTTCCAAGTCCGGAAATGGATGCGGACGGAATATAGGGGACCGACAATTCTTCTTTGTTAATGGCCGTCCAGTTGATATGCCCAAAGTTGGCAAGCTTGTGAACGAGTTGTATAGGGGTGCAAATTCTAAACAATATCCCATCGCCATTATGAATTTTTCTGTGCCAACTCGAGCATATGACGTAAATGTTACTCCTGACAAGAGGAAAATCTTTTTTTCCGATGAAAACTCCATTTTGCAGTCCCTCAAAGAAGCTTTAGAGAAGATCTATTCATCTAACCAGGTTAGTTATTCAGTTAACAGAATAGATGAACTTAATGAGGACATGCTAATCTCCGATATTTATTCTTTGCATGAGAGATCTCCACGGCCTTCAAAGCACTTAATTTCAGACAATATTTTAGTTCATGATGAAAGAGATGACAAACTATGTGCAAATAATGGTATTACACGGGCAAGTGCTCAAGATAACATAAGAGATTCATATGGTGAAAAGATGATACAGAGAGGTGGTGCTTGTTCTGTGATAGAAGAGTTTGCACTTGGAGTTCATGGTAAACATAAGGATAAATCTTCTGCAAGTCCTGATAAGCAAATTATGGAGTTGGTTTCTGACAAAACTGATAAACTTGCTTTTCTCCCGTCAAGATCAGCCCATAAGGGTACTGTTAATAGCGTTAGATCACTTGGGCATTCGAGTACTGTGCAAATGTCACTCCACAATTTTGTTACTGTAAACAAGAGAAAACATGAACATATTGAAACTGCATTATCTGAAGTCCCACTCCTTAGAAGTGGACCTCCTATGGGTAGATTAAGGGAAGACAACTCATCAAAGTTTGCTGCATCTGCAAAATCTCTGGATAATTGTGTTGGGTTTGATGATTCCAGTAAAATAGACAGTACTGCGCCTCAACCAGCCGAAGTTTCTGGTATCAAGAGCGTATTTGGTGAAGCAGGTATGAATATCCTTTTTCCTTGTGGAGACAGAAAGCAAAATGCTAGGGATGATGAAGATGCAAGTGTTCTGTTTCCTTGTGTTGACAGAAAGAAAATTGGAGCTATCGAGGTATAATAGTCTGTGAGGTCCTTACTGATCAAGTTCTCGTTGAATTAGATCGTGTTACATTAACTCCATAAAACAAAACGCAAGTTTGCAAGAATATGGAGGACATTCTTCTGAATTAACAGAAATAATGGCTTTAGTATTAAGTTACACTTTATGATGCAGAAGATTAAATTGCAGGAGCAGAAAGCTGAACAGAGGGTACTATATGCCAATTCAGAACCAACTGCTTCAACTAGGGCAAATTCTCAACTCGATTTGCAGGGCCTTTCAAATGCGTCTAGTGCCTTTCAATCTTCTGATGCATTAGTGGACTCTCCAGTGGCTTCTTCTGGTTCAAAAGTTGGTTTCTCGTTGCAGTTCAGTTTTAAAGATTTGATGTCAAGAAGGAAGCAGAGGCTGTCAAGACTTGGGTACATTAGTCGTATATCTGGAAGAATAGAATCAGGAAGGTACTTAAAGTCAATCCCCTCACGAACAGTTAAATAAAAATCTGGAATACTATAATTTTATCATATTTAGGTGACTTGTTATATCTCCCTGCTACAGTGGGTTTACTGCAGCATCATTGGAGCTCTCGCAAGTAGTAAATGAAGAGGGGAAGGATAAAGCTTTAGCTGCTGCTACCAGTGAGTTGGAAAGGCTGTTTAAGAAGGAAGACTTTAAACAAATGAAGGTTTCAACTTCTATTTACCTTAATAAGGAATTTCATGCAGTGGAAGCAAACATGCAAGATATTTCAAAAAGATTAATCCAATTAATTTTGATTCCATTTCAGCATCTTCACTGGTCAGGCTTTAATTGAAACAAAAAAAACGTATGATCTTCGTCCATCACTAATTATCACCTTCGTACAGGTGATTGGACAATTTAATCTTGGATTCATTATTGGCAAGTTAAATCAGGACCTTTTTATAGTGGATCAGGTGAACTATTTGGCGCTTGCTTCTCCATAAAATAAGCGCGGTTGTTATAGGATTTCATGTACATCTAATTCTTCTTGTATTACTCAAGCTTGTTTAATTTGTTATGCTTTACATCAGCATGCTGCAGATGAGAAGTACAACTATGAGCGCCTTTCACAGACAACCGTTTTGAATCAGCAACCTTTACTTCGGTAAGGCATCCAATATTGGTTCCTACTAATGTGACAAACAGCACATTGGTTCTGTTCATTTGTCAGTAATTGACCCTTTAGGATAATTAAGTTGTTGTAAGAAATTTCTACGTTGGAATTGCTGTCACACTCCAAAATATCTACTGGAAATGTTTACCCTTTTGTTGATTTAGGTATATAATGCCATTGTTTGCTTTTTTGCCCTTCTGAAAACTTGATTAGTTTTTTCCATTTACATCCTCAGCTTGTGCTGCACACATGTTATCCACAGTCCACAGACCCTCTTTCAATATTCAGTGATGCCATATAACACTTACCCTCAGTATTCAGTAAATCCAAGTATATCTGACACGACAACGACATTTAACTTTATGCATCGCTTTCGTAATGAGTTCGTGGTTTCATTCTTCAATATTGTGGTATCTTTCATTCAGGCCGTTAAAGATGGAGCTAGCTCCTGAAGAGGAGATAGTCATCTCCATGCACATGGATGTTTTCAGGTATAAGTTCTCTAGGAGTGTTCCTCTTATCGTATCACGTATCACATTCTGCTGTACTATGAGCATTCAACTGTGATTTTCTTTATTTTCTTGTATGGGACCTTTATCTCATAGATCATTTGTAAACTGTTGTCTTGCAAATGTCTAACATAAGTTTCTGGCTTCCAACATATGGATATCAGGATTGCACTGATTTTTATGACTTCTATTGTATTGATAAATCTTATTGCTATATAATTGGCACCAGGACGCATGGGAACTAGTGCTTGTACTCTCGAGTGAGTGCTATAAATCTGTTTCAACTTCTCGTACCATAATTTACTTTTGTTTGTTAAAACATGTCGCCAACATGATATGCCTGATTTCTCGATCACATCCTGAATCCAGGTTCTTAGTCTTGACCAGATATTGCTAGTGCTTTTGATCGTGAATCCCATAGTCTATCTGATTAAGGTTATTTTACAATTTTTTCTTCGAAAAAATTACATGTCAATGATTTGCTAGGCTTGATTTTCTTCATGATCACATCCTACATTCAGGTTCTTATTCCTGATCAGATAATTCTAGCTTTGTTGAATTTCTTCCTTTACATTAATTATTGATGTCATTGTACTATTCACAAATTTCAGGAAAAATGGATTTTTAGTGGAGGAGGATGTGCGTGCTCCTTCTGGCTTTCGGTTTATACTGAAAGCAGTTCCCTTCAGCAAAAATTTAACTTTCGGAATTGCTGGTAAAATGTGAATGCCTTCTATGCATATATACATGTTATGTTATCTTGGCGGTCCTTGTTTGCATATGGTTTGATGAGTTTCTCTACAAAGATCTTCAAAGGCTTGTTGAGTTATTAATTTTTTTTTTTTTTTTTTTTAAATTGACTTGTCATCGGTATTCTGTTTTTGCAACATGGTACCGTATGAGATTCACTGCTTTGCCAGAAAAATCAAAGTTCTGTCAACTATGATAAAGTAAACGCCATCTCATATTTTGTTAGGCAGGAAAATTTTGTGAAATGGCAGCAGTGGGTACTTTAATCCGGTTGGTCAAGTGGTTGTTTTATGTTTTTTATTTTCTTTTTGCAGATATCAAGGAACTAATTTCTATTCTATCTGATAGTCATGGAGAATGCACCATAATCGGCAGTTACCGATCAGACACAGCTGATTCAGTTTGCCCACCAAAAGTACGCGCAATGCTGGCATCACGTGCTTGCAGATCATCCATTATGATTGGAGATTCACTTGGGAGGAACGAAATGCAGAAGGTACCGAAAAGATTGTTTGTTTGCTTGTTTTTTTTTACAAAAAGAGAAAACTACACAAAATACTTTGAGAATTAAACTTATTACAAAAAAGATCCCACTTGTCTTTCAGAATTACAAATACCCTTTTGAGTGATATTAAAACACCCCTGAAGGTTAGTAAATCATACCAAGAGGTGCAATTTGTGAAAGAGAAACAAATGTCGAGGATATATGTAAGTGTAACTTTGAAAGATAACTGTTTTTTTTCCTCCTCGAAGTAGTTTGTGTCGACCCTTTTATTAGATTATAAATTTCAATCCCGTGATCATGCTCTCGAGGGCACGGCTAGGTCACATTCAGGGAATCAATTCCAATTTGCCTCCGAAAACACTCTCATATCTCTCTGTGGTTCATTTGTATGGCTCAACATAGATATATCACTCCCCCCGTCTTATAAAAAAAATCCACTTTGAAAAACGAATTTTGTCCCCCTTTAAAAAGACAAGTTTGATGATGATGATGACGATGATGATAAAAAACATGTTGGCATTTGAATCTCGTCTGCAGATACTAGAACACTTGGCGGTCCTCAAGTCTCCTTGGAACTGTCCGCATGGCAGACCGACAATGCGTCACTTGGTTGACTTAAGAACTGTCCGTAAAAATACAGATGAAGAGGCGATGGAATTGTGTTAAAACCCGTCTTTTTTTTTTTGTTCCATGTTGGAGAGGCTCGATTAGTTTATAAATTATGTAGGTCTGTAAATATTGGTTGATGATTTAATGTACCACCTTTTGTTTCTAGCAAGTATGAGTGTATGATCCAGCACAGGAGCTGTAGACTTGTACTCGTCTTAAAATTAGTTTGTTCAGTTCGCCAAATTGCATTCTTGGTCCCACAAGATTGAGGCTCTTAACACTGTTGGTCCTGTAATTCACTTTCGATCCGACTTTAAGTTCTTTTTTTTTTTTTTTTTGGCACTTTTACCATATTTTTTATTTTTTTTAAAAATGCAACCAATGGTTCTTATGAGATGTTAGTTTAATATTGGGGGTAAAATTACAAGTACTGAAACAAAATATGTGGAGACTCTGGACTTTATTAATGTGATTGTGTAGAAGGTATAAATATTAAGTTTTTAAAGTGATTTTTTTGTACTCAAATTTTAAACTTTCGACGGGACAGAGAGTATTTTACCGTGAACGTTTATTTTTGCTTTGTTTTACCACAAGATGTGATTTGATGTGATTTTGGTGTTTCTTATGTAAATGGTTGGACATGATAGATTAGTAAGCTATGAAAATAGTGATGACGGGTGTGGTGAATATTAAAAAATATAAAATATTGATGATTACTCCGAATAGGAAAATATATGAGTTCATCCTACTTAAAGCTTTATATTTACCTCCTTTTTTGTCTTTCCATAAGTTTTATATTTATAATCTTTTACTAATTAAATCAATCAATTGCATTTCATTTTTTAATTTCCAATGCACTCACTGTTAATATATTTTTAATTTGTTAACATCTTTAATTGCTCTGGATCATTGATTATGTGATTGGTGGAATAAGTGATAGTATAAATAATAAATTTAATAATAAATATATGGTGAGATGGTGTGTTGTAAAACTTAAATGTTAAGACTACTATCACTAATTTATGTTCAAGTGAGCTTATTCGACCATCGACTAAAAAAGTTCGTTTCAGAACGACTGGCTTCTCAAATCCTAATTTTATAAATTGGTGATTGATAAGCTAATTTTTCAAGTTTATGAAAAAAAATAAGCCAGCTTCTCATCTTTATGGCTGCGTTTAGCAAAACTAATCAAAAGCTTTCAGAATGATTAAATTGGTAGAATGTTAGGAAATGATAAGTTAAATTCTACAGAAATGATATAAGTTAATTGATTTTAATGTAGTTGTTTAGCAAATTAAATTGACAAGAAATTTGGTATTTTGTAAAATGACATTTAAGGGCATTACTCTTATTTTTCTTTTCTTTTAAATTTTATCATCATATTATAGTCCATCTTTTTCTAAAAATAAAAGTACATCATTCTTTTCCTCTAATTATTCATAATATATTTCAATATACTTTTCACCGCAACTTTAATAACGTCATTAAAAATCATCAGAAGTTGAAAGAAATATTTGGGAGTATTATAACTTAATAAGAAAAAAAATCGGTTGTATAGTGCACGTGTCATTTTAAAGAGAGATGGATGTATTAATCATTATTGCGAATAAGTACACAATAACAAAATGTATAATAAAGGTTTCAACAATATAAAATATAAGTGGCGATACAAAAACCATGACCTTTCATGTGGTCTACAAAAAGGAAAGGAAACTAAACTAGATCATCACTTCACCATATCAAAGTTGCAATGTTGTCACGAATAATTAGTAAAGCAAGGTTGGAACATAATTTACCGTTGAGCGGTGCTGAGAGATATTGCAGAGCAGCGGCGACAGAGAGAATAGATGACGGAAAGCAATTGATGTTTTTTTTTTCTAATTTAGCGCAGGGATATTTTTGTACTGAAAAAATATAAAAGGAGCTTTTTTTTTAAAAAAAAGCTAACTTGGTTAGCTTCTCAACCCGCTAGCTGAAAAGCTAACTGATCAGCTACCTGATTTAAGAAGCTGCGCGTTCACGTAACAAGCTTTTTTTAGTCAAAAGTCAAAGAAGCTTCTCGAACTGAAAAGCTAGTGCTAAACACAGCCTATATATTCCATATATGTTCGTGACCTAAATAAAAATATAGGTTTTTTTATACAAACACCCACTGAGTAATTGACATATTACAAATAAACCCACAATCCGTTAACTTTTCAGGAAAAATTGAGGTTTCAGATGAGTGGTGGACGCGGAAAATTATGGTTAGTCTGATCATCACTCTATTACACTTGCAAATGAATTACTTTGTTATAAATATAATACAATAATTTTGTGTTCGATTTATCTTTTATATTTTACGGAATTTTTTTGATACCTATTGTTGTTGTGAACTTGTTCTTAACTAAAATTATTCACACAAGTCCTATTCAGCGGTAATTTTAAACTATCAAAACAAATTATCAATGACTTTTCAAAGTGTCAGTGAACCGTGAATAGTACATATGTGTAATTTAGAGGTAGTATATATTAAAATAATAATAGACAAAATTATCATTTATTTTATTTCTAACAATTATTGTTAAAATATAATGAGAAAGTTTAAAAAATAATAGAAAATAAAAGTGATGTCATTTTATGCAATTTTATAAAAAAACACCTAGCTTATCAGTTAATTTGCTAAACATCTACATTAAAATCAGCCAGCTTACCAACTACCCAATTAGATATCAGCTACCAGCTATCTTATCAGCTAGTTTTGATAAATAAAACCTTAATTGTGTAGGTTGGTTAGTGTATGTAGCATTATTGAAAGAAATAGTAATAAATAATAGTAATAAATGTATTTTGGGAGGACAAAAAATGGAGGATGGATATATTTAAGAAACGGAGGGGTTTTAAAATCCAAAACTATTTTGTCGAGGTCGGTTTGATAGGAAAGGGTGGTAATTTTCACTGTATCTCTTCTCCTTTACGCGCAGGTACTTTCTTCCTTAACTATTGTTAGAGGCGAGAGAGAAGAGATCTAGTGAGAGAGAGAGAGAACGAACCCTAGTGTTTTACTCTGTGGACATCTTACAGGTTCGCGCCGGGCACGCCGCCGTCTCTCTTTCTTGATTTTTTTTCGCTCGTGGTTTCTTTTTTAGGTTTTACAATGTCTCTCACCTTATGCGATTGTTATCGTTTACTTGCTTCTCTTATTTGTTGTTTTTCTTCATGATTGAATGTAGTTGGACATCGCTTTCCATCACCACAGGACATAAATATGGTAACTCTCTACTTGGCGCTGCGAATTCTAGGGTTTATTGTTGTTTTGGATTTCTGAGTTATCGGTTTAGTTTTATGTGCTTGTGAGTTTGAGTGATCTATTGATTTTTTTTTTTTAATTTTTGCAGCTTCCTCTTTCGTTACTGAAGACTGCGCAAGGTCATCCTATGGTACTAATTTTACCCTAAGATCTCTCTCTCTCTCTAAGTTATTAGAGCAGTCGAAAGTTTCTTCTGATCCTCTGTAGCCTACTTAAGTACTTATGGCTCCAACAGTGTTTGAAGCCACAACAAATATTTATTACAGACTTATTATTCTTAAATAAGTCAAATTCAATTCAATCCTCCTTATTTTGCAAGTGTTATTAGCCAGAGCATATGTGCCTGGTGAAACTGACACTTCTTTTGATTTGCGTCATTAACAGTTGGTGGAACTGAAAAATGGAGAAACATACAATGGCCACTTGGTTAACTGCGACACGTGGATGAACATCCATCTCCGTGAGGTTATATGCACCTCAAAGGTATTTCTCTTGTGTACTTTTTTTTTTATCTCAGTCATTTCTTTTTTTTTTTAAGAATTACTGTAGCATTTCATGTTTCTTGGAAAATATTTCGTTGCCCTTATTTCACCCTTCAGATTTTTTAGTTTGCACGGTTTCAATCGTATGCAGGATGGAGATAGGTTTTGGCGAATGCCGGAGTGCTACATCAGGGGGAATACAATTAAGTATCTTAGAGTTCCAGATGAGGTACTCTTTTAACATGCTTTGGCAATAAGGACTAAGTACTCAAAATGAGTTTTCTGTAGCTGTTTTCATATACTTGAGCTGATTTTCATAAAGCAACTTGGTTAAGATTCTTTTTGTGAACGGGTAATCTCATTGATTATAGTACATATACTTCTAATATTATCCGTATCATCTGTTGGGGAAATTTTTGCTCTACTCATATTTCAGTTTTCCGTTCTCTGGTTTATTGATGAAATATGTTTTTGCCTTCTCCTTTCATGATGGAACCTCATCCAGGTCTGCTAGTGTTTTCACTTTTTAAAGTCTCATCAGGTCAATGCTAGCTGCTTTGTTGATGATTAGATATCACAATTGGGTATTCATTAGAGCGGGCATCATTGAACTTTCCCCTTGAATCAAATGATTTTTTATCACGCATCACCATCTAATAACTGATTTTTAGTTAATCTGTCACCCAGTTTTTGAGACCTGGTTATGTGTGTAGCGTGTAGTGTATGCGTGCGTGCGTGCGGCCTAGATAAAAACTTCTAGGTGTGTTATGGCAGTTTTTGATGTATTTTACTCATTTTCAGGTGATTGATAAAGTTCAAGAGGAGACAAAAAGCCGTTCTGGTATAATCTTTTTTTATGTTAGATTTGTTCAAATTAATAGCTGTCTCCTCACATTATAGAGTTCATATACAGTAGAAACTCTATAAATTAATACTGTTGGGACAACCAAACTTTATTAATTAAAAGAGTTATTAATTAATCAACAAATTAATAATTATTAATTTATATATTAATTAATATTTTATTAATTTATAATGAAATACTTAATTTACAAACAATTTTCAAACTTTCATTTAATTATTGTACAATGCATGTACATATCAATGAAGGGTCCAATTTAAAACAACCCTTCAATCTCTCATCTTATTATGCGTCATGTGTTGAATATATCAGTGTATATTTTTTCTATAAATACAAAATCAAAATATGCGAACATTAAAGCGGCCATCATATTGAATAATTTATTGCTGAGCCTATATGAGAATACAACACTAGAAGTTCTTACGGTGATAAGGAAAATTAGAGATGCGATTTAAGATGAAATTGATTCCAACAAAAAAGAAATACAATTGAGTAATTTTTTAAGAAACCTTCATAAATTATTCCTATAATATGTACAATATATAAGGAATTATTAATTTATATTTTATATGGGACCTATAGAAATTATCAAAAATGTATTATCTTATAATTTTAGCGAATTATTAATTTAGCACCCTATTCCTGAGTCGGGACCGGCCAAAACTATTATCTTAGAGAATTTATTAAATAATCGAGTATTAAATTATCGAGTTTCTACTGTAATACTAAAATAGCTTATCTTGCTTAGAAATAGCTCATCTTTGTCTAGGGAAGCAGAGAAATTAAGTAGCTATATGAAGTCGATAATCTGTCAACTCTTGAAGGAGAAGTTTTTTTATTGGTTTATACAGAGGTCTCCACATTTAATCTTTTCTTTGGTTAGATATTCTACGAGTTTTTGGTACCATATCCCCTTAATTTTTTGCACGCATGTAAAATATTTGGCATTTCGGGAGTTGGGGCAACCACCCATTTTGTTTTTACTTGTGATGCATACATGTCCCCAAGTTTTTGCATCAAATTTGACTTTTATATTATATAAATATATATTATACTTTAGGGGTGTCGAGTGGTTCGGTTCCGGTTAACCGAACAACAATTTTTGGTTAACCGAAACCATAAAAGCCCCAAAATAGGAACCACTAACCACACCACTTTAAATTTCGGTTAACCGGAACCACACCAATTATATATGGTTCTGGTTCGGCTAACCTTAAAAACCGTTTTTCTTTTTTCTGTTCCGAAAAAACTGAAATAATTAATTCTAAAACGCTAAAATTAATCTTTTAAAACAAAAATAGTAGACAACAACACAATTATTCCATAAATCCAACTATAAGTCAAAATTAATCCATAAATCCAACGATTAAAAAGCAACATAATCACAAACGGAGAATTGATGTGGGGGTAATTAATTTATATATTATTAATTCAATTGAATTTCTTTTTAGGATAAAAATATATAATTATAATTTATTAACTTATCATAATTTCGGTTCCGTGGTTCTGTGGTTCTGGAACCATTCGGTTCCGGTTAACCACTAACTATATTTTTTTTAAAGTAGGAACCACAAACCGCACCATAACCACAAATAGTGGTTCTCGGTTAACCGGAACCACGTCGGTTCGATTCGGTTCCGGTTAAGACCACTAACCACGAACCTTTTAGACAGCCCTATTATACATGGCTGATAATTATCACCACGTATAACTTAATATACAACGTACCGTTAATTCCCTCATTCACGACTTGGTTTTCGTTTGATACTTCTATAATATATAATATATATTGTATGTGTGTGTGTCCTGACATGTAGTTGGGCTCAACGCTGTCTTAAAGTACAGTTAGAACAGTTTTCCATCACACTTAATAACTTAGATAAGTCCTCTAAATTTCAATGCTATGCTTTATTTCAGATAGAAAGCCCCCTGGAGTAGGGCGTGGAAGAGGAAGAGGTAGAGAGGATGTCCCGAAAGCCAAAGTTGTTGGTCGCGGCATGGAAGACGGAGGCGGCCGAGGTGCACCTGGGGGCCGAGGCAGGTCTGGATCTGGAGGAAGGACTTCCGGAAGTAGAGGTAGCTGCCGTTTGTTTGTCTCATGTTAAGGGCATATGGAGGGAAAATTTAGTAGCTTGATTGCTTTGTTAATTTTGTGACAGGTGCAGGCGGAGGTCGGGGCCGCTGAAAGCTGGAATGAGATACTACATTATACACTGGAGTGTTTTGAAAAGTGGCCCTATAATATTCTTTTTTAAGACCACTAGGTTCTGTCTTTGCTGCCTTCCTGAATACATGTCCCTTTTATGTTACCTTATTATTGTATGCATGCCTGCTTGATTGATGCTAACAGCCACTTCTGCCTGATTATTGGTATTCTAATTTCATTTTTTTTTTAATATTATCATAAAGTGTACAAATAATTTTGCAAGGTACTAAATTAACAGCAAGACAGAAAAAATTGATTATAAAATTTAATAAAATTTAACAACCTCTTGTTGTTCTCATACATTTGTTCTGAAAAAAAAAAAATATTACTAGAATCAATCATGTTGTTCTAGTGTAAGGACTATGTCGCATTTTTCTTCTATTTTTTGATGATTTTTCGACCAATGCACTTGATACCCAGGAAGAGTTGGTCCCTATCGAGTCATCCGACAACCAGCAACACATTCGACCATCTTCACCCCCACTCCATCCAAAAATACCACGGCTCTTAAAATTTCTACCAGGTATGCTCGACATCATGGGCAACACACTCCTGACAATCCCTGTATGGCCGCCTTGGAACACAGCTTCTGGAGACCCAATTGTTTTTACACTTTCATACTTAACAGGAAAGTATCCGAATGTGCCCGCATTTGTCCCTCCGATCACCCACAGATGGCCCTCCTCGGTCGAATAATGACAGTCAACAAAATAGTCAATCTGTCGGTAGTTGGAACAAAAATTAGTAAATATAAGTCTCAGATAGTTGGTCAGATACTAGCAAAATGCAAACTTCGGACAAGTAATTTTTTATCTAGAAAATACCAGAAAATTTAAAACTCACATACATGATCTAATGTCCAGCTCTCAGACGCCAATGACCGAGCATCCTCGAAGATAGCATCAGCTATCGCGTCATTCCAATCCCAAACACTAGAAAGGGGAGAAATGATGTAATCATGGAACTGATGCGAAAAACTTATGATATGACATCAAAAAATTTTGCGTTTCGTGATTTAACCAGTGGCGGTGAAAGATTCTTCAGACGTACCCCAAGGTTTCAATATGTGTTAAGCACCACAACTTCTGATTTGTATCTCCAAAAAATCCCACTTTTCCAATTGAGGTTCCAACATTGAATACCTTGATGAAGTATACAAAGACCATCAGTGTGAAAACATCAAGACTTTACAAACACATTAAGAGAGCCTTCCACTCAAAAGATAATAAGTAACGGAACTCGAACCCAGTACACCATCGTGAAATACTTCATCAATTTCATATTAATTATTGTTTGTTTTGTTTTCAGGTTAAACTTCGAACATATATTATCTCTTTACAAAAAAATTATTAAAAAATGTGTTATACCTTTTAATGCTAATCTAACTGTATAACTTTCATAAATTTTATCAGAGCCACAGGAAGTAAAAACCACATCTTGAAAAAGTCATTTATAGTTTACATAATTCATGAAACTACAGAATCTAGAGAAAATAAACTTCACTCACCGACATCAAGTGATCATCATCATTTATGTCTCCGCTAGTATCAAACAGGCACATTAATCCATCGATCGAAGCAGAAACAAGCTTGCTTGGATGACCAGGAATAAAGTGAACCTAACACATTGCCTGTCTTAGTGAGAAATTCCACAGATACTCAACTAATGTGTGTTTCACCCAAAACAAAAAAAGAAAGAAAAAGAACCACCTCTCAAAATAACAAGCCTAGATGTAGCTAGAACCTCGATAAATTAATAATGTTGGGACCACAAAAATATTAATTAATCGAGATTATTAATTAATCGAGGTAAATTTAACATCGAGTTTTTATGTCGGGACCGACAAAAAGTAATATTTAATCAAGGTTACTAATTATTGAGCATTATTTTATCGAGATTCCTGATTTTGTCATGTATGTAATTAGGATGCATACATAACGAAATGTGCTTAAACATCACGCCCATTCATGCAGTAGGATACAATGCATCGCGTGCATTACATGCGGCAAACAAAATGTCAGAACATTAAAGGTAGAAATTTAGAACACAGTGGTCAAAATCCAATTATGTTACCATCTTGATTAAAAATGCGCCATGAAGCTTCTCGGCATCAATAATTCAATATCAGGAAAAAAATACACACATGAAGGGCTCTGCTGATACGGCCACATTGCTGATGTTCTTTACTTTTTCTCCTTTTATTCTATTCGGTTTATTATTCATTTTCAATTTCATTTTATTTATTTGGTGTTCCAGGCTAGTCATTTACTAGTAAGTTACAAACTAAATACATCTAATTACCTGAGTTACATCCTCTGTGTGAGATTCTTCCAAGCATGCAGTCTGTTTCATTGTCCTCCAATCCCAGACATGTATCTGCATGAAACCAAGCAGTATATAAACTATAAATGCCCAATAACCAACAAGGCTGGTTTCCTGATTTTGCGCAATACCTGAGACTTGCATCCCGCTGCAAGAAGATTACCACCTGGCCCGCCAAAGGAGAAGCTGAACACCTCCTGTGATGGACCTGTATTTATGCAAGACACCTGCATTGTTCGCAGGCCATACTGTTACATCGTCGGTTCAAAATCTTCTGTTTGATGAAAATCTCTAACAACATTAAACTAGCTTATTCTATCAATCTATTAATAAACGTAGTCTAAAAACTTTTAAATTCAGTAAATTTTAGTATTTTTTTTTAATTACATGATAATCAGTTCCATGTTAATTCATATATTTGAAAGAAATGCTCACAATCGCAACTAAAAAGCCAAAGAATACAAAAAAAAAAAAGGAAAGGAAACGTCACATAGTTTTGCAAGTGTTAATTAAGAGACGGGTCAAAACCTGTTGGAAAGACCTGGAATCCCAAGCTCGGATGGTACAATCGGACGAGCAAGCGTACAATAAATGCGGAGCCGATGGCCCTGCGAATGAAATTTGATTGATAGTTGAAGAATGACCCCTGCACTCGCCGAGGTACTGCCCCGTCAGCGGCGAGTACAACTTCACCGCATTAGTCGAAAGCGACACCGCCATCGACGTCCAGTCATCTCTGTGAGTTTCAATAACACATGGTTATTTCCGTAACTGGGATTAACACCAGCAAGACAGCAAAAATTGAAAGAAGAAAGTAAGACGAAACAGAAGACGGAAACTATACTTGCGAACGATTTGAAAGACGTAATCGTCGCCGAAGTTTGTCTGTATTGAGTTGTTGAGGCCAAATCGTTTCAAATTGCTAGGTTTCGGGGTTGATTTTTCTTCTTCTATCTCCATTTCCTCTGCAATTTCCATATTCACTTCTTCTGGGTGGGTTCTTTCGGGCTGGTTTTCAGTTTAAGCTAGGGTTTTAAGAGGGCGTGATTTTCATCAGACACGTATGGTGTACGGGGTAGACAGTGTAGTGTGTATAAACCTCGACTACATCTAAGGGGCTAAGTGCCGTAAGCCTCCTGAGCTACTCGGATCAACTCAAAAAAAGTTTAAAATACAGTAGAAACTCGATAAATTAATACTCGATTATTTAATAAACTCTTTAAGATAATATTTTTTATCGGTCCCGACTCGGGGATAGGGTGCTAAATTAATAATTCGCTAAAATTATAAGATAATACATTTTTGATAATTTCTTTAGACCACATATAAAATATATAAATTAATAATTCCTTATATATAGCATATTACATGAATGATTTATGAAGGTTTCTTGAAAAATGACTTAATTGTCTTTTGTTTTTTGTTAAAATCAATTTCCCCTTGGAGTATCCACTGGATACATATCTTTCATGAACTTTTTCGCCTTCTCGATGATTAGTTCACCTGTCATATTTACATATTCTTGATATTGAAGAATCCATTCATAGAGAGATTTTTCTAGGTCAGGAAATTTTGCCGGTTTGTGTCGCTTAACATCGCCTCTTTCGGGAGCAAGTGAGAGATACTCTAAAGAACACTTAACTGTATTCGATATTGTCGCTTGACTCACCTGCAAACCATAGTTACTATGAACCCATTCTTGCAATTGCTTTTGAGTGAGACTTGGATTATCCTCAAGGCTTGCATAACGCTTCTTCGAATCTCGTCTGTCATTGTTGTTTTTTCACACCTTTAAGATGGGAAGCCATGTTGTGTGTATGATTTGTTTGTGTTAACCTATTTTGATCTTGTATTTATATAGAAAATATTTTTAATGTCCATAAAGTGATACATCAACACAAGAAGATAATAAGGTGGGAGATTGAAGCTTTCTTTCAAATTGGGCCGTTCATTTGATATACATGCATTGTATACAATAATTAAGTGGAAGCTTAAAAGGTGTTTGTAAACTAAGTATTCTACTATAAATTAATAAAATATTAATTAATATATAATTTAATAATTATTAATTTATCAATTAATTAATAACTCTTTTAATTAATAAATTTTGGTGGTCCCAAGTGTATTATATTATAGAGTTTCTACTGTAAATTCGCGATTATTTGATTCAATCTTAATATCGAGCTACTTGAGCAGGTGTCGAGCTCGAACTCAATTTTAATTATACTTAATTTCGTAGCTCCCGAATTCAATTGAGCTTTAACATATATTTATAATTTGATTTAAGATCGTTTGAGGACCAAACTTTTTTACATACCAAGGGACTAATCTCCACCCTCATCTTCCCTCCAACTTTATTTGATCTAATAGATGAGATTAATCCCAACAATTTAAAAAACCCACTTTCATCATTTTTTTTTTCAAATATCAATATCTTTCAAACCGTTAATCGTTAAGTCAAAAAAAATACCGTCGCGACGAGCATTTAATTATCTTTCTATAGACGGGCACTTTGATATACTTTCGACAATTTTTTTCTGCTTTTTTCACGTTTTTTTTCGTGGCCGAAAAAATCACATGTGATATATCATATATGATATATCACATATGATTTTTTCGGCCACGAAAAAAAACGTGAACAAATGAAATTTTTTTTTGTCGAAAGTATATCAAAGTGCCCGTCTATAGAAAGATAATTAAATGCTCGTCGCGATGGTGTAATTATTTTCGCTTAACGATTAACGGTTTAAGAGATTTAAATTATAAAAAACGTGTGAAATATTAAATGCTTTTAATCTCAACTATTGATTTCTTTTTGGATGGATGGTAGGGATGAGTCCCTTGGTATGTAAGAAAAGTTTGGTATTTAATATAACTCTACTCTTATAATTTTATCCTTTGTAGTTTTTTTGTTTATATCTGAAGGGGGATTTTATTTTCAGAACTCTCTTAAGTGCGAGAACTGCGAGAACTGCGAGAACTCTTCTAAACCAATGGGATTTTTTTAAATATTAAAAAATATTATTAATTCAAAAGGAGATTATAGTAAAATATAATTTTTATTACGGGAGATAACCCGATGATAACCCCTACTATAATAGCCCCTACTGATGATAACTCCTACTATATATATAACCCCTACTATATAGTAGGGGTTATGATCAGTATGAGTTGTATGCATTGACATGATGTACATTATGTATTATTAGGAGTACAAAAGATGGTTCTCGCAGTTCTCGCACTTAACAGGGGCTTTATTTTCAGAACTCTCTTAAGTGTGAGAACTGCGAGAACTCTTCTAAACCAATGAGATTTTTTTAAATATTAAAAAATATTATTAATTCAAAAGGATATTATAGTAAAATACAATTTTTATATTATTTTTGATAACCCCTACTATATATATATAACCCCTATATAGTAGGGGTTATGATCACCAATACGTCAGATAGTCAACAAACCGCATTGATGACATCAGCAATACGTCAGCGAAGATGACATCACTGCGTAGGTCACTCCAGACCCAATCAGCAAGATGCTTTGATGACATCACTGCGCATGTCACAAATCGTGTTGAACTTTTGTCTCGCGTGTTGTTCGAACCGTTGAATATTTAATCAGATAATATTTTGTCCAAAAAGAATATACAGAGACGGAGACAATTCGACCAAACGGCCGAGGCCGAGGCCGAGACGAGCCGAACTCGAGATCAAGACCGTGACCGTGATCGTGACCGAGACTGAGACCGAGACCGAGTCCGAGAGGGCGGACGTCGGCAGCGCGCGTGTGGTTTACTCACAACTCTCACTTAATGAATACTTTTATTTATTCACTATCATAAAGTCTAATATAAACCACACTCCTCCTCTCTATTCTTCCAATGTGGGACAAGATATCACATATATTAACACAACACTCTTCCCCAATCAATAATACACAATTAACTATCTTTTGGATTCCCACCAAATTGGTATCCACCCAAGAGTTAATTCATCTCATTATTCATATGGAATTAGATAATTACAATAATATTTTTTCATGTAATTAAAATATTAATGACAGCATATTATTCCGTAATTTAAAATACCAATTCCAACAATCCCCCACAAATCCAAAGATTAAGATTTTTATCATAGCTTGCTTTCAGTAATGGTACATTCCGGTTTGAACATTACCTAGTTTGTCCACCTTCAGCCCCCACCGAGTCAAATGGAACAAGCCTTGAATTTGAGTTCGTGACTGTGAAGGCATTCATGAGAAACAACAAGCTATAGGCTATGTATTAATCTGTAGGGTTGATACGTTATGGCCATGTGTCACGATCCTGTTTCAAGAATGTCTGTTAGGAACAACCCAATCCTTAGCCGCGGTTTGAACGACAACATTCACATAGTTGGGCATCTCCAATGATGTGCTGCAAGCATCTCGTCTGTAAGACTTGACCCATTCAGAGTTTGTGCACTCTTACTGTATTAGCAACATTCAACACCTATTAGGCTTATCAAGAGATACTATAGGTGTACACAATATACTCAACAACTTGTTTATACCACATTGAACCTCCTTAAGGGATCTCCATTCGTGAGGTTGGGTTGCTGCTGCAGGTATATTATTTATGGGGTTTTCAGTCCCATCCCTAGTCTGGATTTTGAAACAAGGATAGATCAAGTCCTTTCGTTAACGGGTCTGCTATGTTATCTTTAGTGCCAACAAAGTCAACAACAATGATCTGATTAGACACATGTTCCCTTATAGACTTCAGTCTAACTTGGATATGTCTTTTCATTTTTTTATTGTACTTTGATCTCTGAATTCTCGCAATTGTGGTTTGGCTATCACAATGAAGAGGTTTGCTCATCATGGGAAGTTGTACTAGCAACCCATATAGCCATTCTGCCTCAGTTCCTGTTGTGTAAGGAAATCTCTCATAGTGCAAGGATAGTGAAATCATGCCTTTGAGATACCGAAGTACCCTACCCAAAGCCTCCAAATGGGTTTTATCAGGACAACTTGTATATCTAGCCAGTTTAGAGACCGCGAAGGAAATATCTGGTCTCGAACCATTTGCTAAATAATTCAAGCTTCCAATGATTTGAGAATATCTTAACTGAGAGACTGGCACTTTCATTCTTAAAGAGAGCTTTTGAAGCGTCATAGGGAGTCTTAGCGATTCTATTTTGTTCATGGCCAAATCTCTCAATTATTTTCTGAACATAATGAGATTCTGAAATGGCTATCCCTTTATTCGAACGAATCAACTTAAGACCAAGAATCATATCAGCAATCCCTAAATCCTTCATTTCAAATTTATCTTTAAGGAAAGATGGTCTCAAAAATAATCTCAGTATTAGAACCAATCAGTAGAATGTCATCCAAATACAGGCAGAGTAGGATAAAATTATCATCTTTAAACTTGCAGTATACACACTTGTTGGCCACTATGTATACTTGATACAGCTTGGAACACTAGCCATAAATGGCCTGCAGCAACACCCAAAAAAGTGTGCTCAAAGGGGTAAAAAGTGTTGCTGAAAGCAAAAAAACATGCTACGGTAACACTTTTTCGAAATTTAGTGGTGTTAGAAAAATGACCGCTACCATAGGGGTCTATGCCAACACTTTTTAACTTTATGCTGACACATGGAGAATGTGTTGCTACAGACCCCAATGCCTACACTTTTTACCTCTGTAGCAACACCAATAAATGTGTTACTGTAGACCAATGGCAGCACCCATATCTCTGTAGCAACACCCATAAACGTGTTACTGTAGACCAATGGCAACACCACCAATCCCTACTGTAACACCAGCTGCTGAAACATATTTTTGTTTTGGCAACACCCCTTTCCATTATTGTAACATTTATTTTGTGAACACTTTTTTGTTCTAGTAATAGTTTAAACCATAATAAAACCATTCAAATAAACATAATCAAATAACCTGTTAATGTTTTACATAAGCAAGGCTTTTCAAGCCATCCAAATAAACCACGACATCGTCATCATTCGACATAAATAAATCAGTCAAAAGCTAACTTCAGCACCACCTCATTAATACCATCACAATTTGAAAACAATGCGAAAGATAACGTAAATACTAAGAAAGCCTTAAATTCGGATTTTGCCCAGCCAATTTTTTCATCATCTCTCGAACTTTTTGGTCAAGTTTCTCATCCATCTCTTGTTGAAGTTGAGCCCGAATCTTTGCAGTTAAGTCTGACATTCACTTATCTGGAACAGACGTTGCACATGATGTTGAAGAAGACTTTGACTTCGATTCCTTGTTCTGAATAAGCCTCTCAATTAGCCAAGATGGGGTTGTGTTCCTTGTCACCATGAACCAATTTATTAGCAGCCTCAACACCTTCCTTTTCTAGAGCTTTCTTAACACCAGCCTATAAAAAGAACGGAAAGTCAGAAAGATCGCAAAGTTATTTCCTTCTCATAGCAAGTTCTAAACTAGATCACCTTAATCCCATTGTCTTGGTAGTTGGCAAGATCGCAGGCAAATAGTTTGCCAGAAATAAATAAATTTTAAGATTCTATATCAAACTATTCCCACCGTGCACATATGTGTGGTTTGTAATATGCATATTTTCAAAAGCAATAGTGCATAAATTTCAGAAAAATTTAGTAAAAAGGCACCCAGTATTCCCATCACGAGTCATGACAATCACAAGTACGCCTAAAGTCTTTATTGAATATATTATATTTTGAACACTCTAATTATCCAATTCATCTAGTGTAAATAAAAGCTGAAAGAAAACAATCTGAGAAAGAGATGACTAACCCGGAACACAAGAACAGTTTCTAATATCGATTCAAAATCCTATGTTTCTACTGCACAAGTAGAAGAAAAACGTGTTAAAAGAAGTCTAGAAGTTAATAACTGAAGAGCGTACAATCAATGGTTTACTTTCCCACCTGTTTGCCAAGAAAATAAAGTTTTAAGTCCAAGTAAAGATTGGAGTCCACTACTTGGGAGGGAAAATACAGAGGGCAATAGAGGCTTTACTGAATTAAAGATATAGCTTAATTGTAATAAATAATGCAAATACTACTATGCTCAATTGCTTTCAGAACCAGTTCTTCAGGAAACTTCATGTCATAGATCAACCTAAATTTTGCAGAACCTGTAGAAGAACATCCCTGGCATGCAAAAGATGAAGTCAGTGGTCACTCCAAAGGATTTGAGGAATATATTAGTACACGTAAACAAAACAGCTAGAAGACAACACTGCTAAGGGAATCAAGAAGTGCAGAAAATATTAATAATCGTGGAAATCTATTTTGAACAACTCAAAACAAAGCAGACTGAAGTTTGATCAAGTACACGAGTTCTCAATTAAAATAGACTGAACTTGTTATCATTCCAACCAAGCACAGTGGCTCGTATAAGTATGAATAGCCTCCCACTCCTGACAATAATAGTAACAATCTTCCCATATTAAATACAAAGCATTAAGGCAAATAAAGAAAATTTTCTTGAAAATCCAGAAATTAACTGGAAAAAGAATTAGAAAAAATAATTTAGAGAGAGAGAGAGAGAGATAAAGGGTTTTCCTGATTCTTCATAAAAGGGAGGATGAAATATGAAAAAGATATCTTTCCACCTGTAACCAGAAAGTATCCATCACAAGCAATAAAAGAGAGCACACAAGAATACTTTTTAACCAAAATATATATTATGATAAATAAATTCAAACAAAGTATATCCAAGTTTTTTTAATCAATGATTAATTACTTATGTGTTAGCTGATGATGCGACAAATTGCAAGTGCCTAGACATAATTTTCCAGTCATAGGAAATTACAAATTAAATCTGACGATAATTAAAAGATAGAACACGTCATACTCGTTAAATCTAGAAAGAAAAGAGTATCGTTTACAGCAAGAACGGTTTTTGCTCCATAATTCTCCTCCAATGGAATCTTTGATTTGAATGCCTAACAACCACCGACAACCGAAAAAATTAAATGGACGGCGTTGACAGATAATGCAAGTACCGGACGACAAAGGTTTCGACATGATATGCTATTAACTACGATATTGTACCCAACATTATATGATCTGTTTTTCTTTTTATTTTTTGGTAATAAGACATAACTAGAAAAATGTAAGTATATCTGATGTCGATGCTAGGATCGAAATAGAAAGGTCACTCAGCTGATTGTGGCTGCAATTTCTTTTTGAGAATATTAGACAGTGGTGTAATTGCTGCTCGCCCTTGTTCTACGCACTGAAAAAATTCGTCAACTGGCATCACACCATGTGTAAGAGATGTTATAATCCCATTCATTGATCCTTCAGGGAGTACGGATTGAACTGAGCGGGGGAAAGCTAAATATACAAACGCCTGCATTTTCTGTTCTTCTATCTTGCTGGGGTCCAATATAATCTGTCCGGTTTCTGTCAGACAGCAAGATATGGCGACTGCAAGGTATTTTAAAGGGATTCCAGCATCTACAAGAGCGGCACAAGCAGCATGTATAGAACATGGCAGAAGAGAGCCATCATCATGAACGACCTAAACTATAATTGATGTTGTGGTGTTCGGATGAATATTTAAAAGACAGATATTTTGTAATGTTCTCTTCAGTATCATCTCAAACTCCTTCTCAGGTTTCCCACTCTGCCCATTTTTTGGTTTCCAAATGACTTCAATAGAAGCTTTCTCTGGGTTCTCATTCTTCTTTGTCCCGACCTTAGGTCCATAAACATCAGCAATCACCCTGGTTTCCCCATGAGAACAACTAGCAGAGCCATGGGCGCGACTGATAACGTTGCGGGAACAGTCTATCGGCCTCAACTGGTTTGCTCGACGCCCACCTTCTCGTTCAGCCGCCATTGCTGCAATCACACGGGTTTTTCTCTCTCTAATATATTTCAAAATTAACCAAAGATTCGAAGAAAACAAAAAATCTAAAGTATATCCAAGTTACGAAATAATAATTCAAAATATACGCACTGACGCGTGCGCATACACACACACACACACACACACACACACACCTGAACTACGATTTTGCGAGTGACTCTTTACTCAGCATCAACGAGCTGTTATCCCGTCTTTTACCAGGATACGTATCCCATTTACTGGTTGGCAATGCACCCAAAAGAGATGAATTACCAGAAATCCATTTGTGTTCCACAATACTAGCAGCTGCTCCATTAAGTTCGTTGCTTTGAAATAAAGATTCAACTTAAAATTCATAGACTAACAGAGTAGTAAATTAACATTCTTCGACTAATTGACATAAATATACGAATCTCGATATGATCTAGATAGTGATCAGATAATCAAATCATACTGCACACGAAGAATCTAACAAAATTTCTAGATTTAGTGCCTAAACAACAGGTATACATCAGCATGATCCATAAAGCTAATAGCAAACCGTATAATCTTTTCGAGGAGAAATACTTATTCTGTTACCTCAAAACTAACAGGTCGAAATCCCCAGGTAATTTGCGACAAATCTCCGCTTCAGTAAATTCCAGAAGCAAAACCCTCGTATAAGTAATCCTCGACCTTTCGCATCTGCAAATCGAATAAAACAGAAGCTCGCTACAGAGGAATACAACTTCACTAAAAATAATCACAGATAACGATTGCTATTACCGTACTACGTGACGAAGTCAAACAGAAATCTACATTTACACACACCAATTCAAACACAACTGCCGCGATGACGCCCTTCCTCTTGCCGCTGCTGGGCCGGTCGGAGACCTTGGCTCCTTTTCCTCCGATCGATGGTGGAGAACCGCTGGAAGAAAAAAAATTCTCGCGGTCGGGCAGAGATGGAGTGAGAGAGAGTGAGATGAGGGCAACAGCGACAGGATATTATATCCCCCTATCATTTTGACCAGAATTTCATTTTTGTCCCTATATTTTTTATTCTTTCAATTTGACCCCAATCAATTCTAATATTTTTCTGATCTAGTCCCATAAGCCTTTAAATTAAATCAAGTCCTATCATTTATACTAATTTTTATGTTAGTTTTATAAAATTTATGTTTTCTTATGTGAATTTAATATTTATATATACTCCTATTTAAATTGTAGGAATCGAGAACTAAGGGCTAGATAAGATCTATTCATAAGCATCAAGCATTTTTCATTCAAGTCATCTTAATTTCAGCTTTGAAGTTCCGCAAATATTTTACAAAATGTTAGTTTCGTAACGAGTTTAAATCTTTACAGGTTTTCCTTATTTTAAAAATATGTTCATAAAATACTATTAGAAAGGCCGTTACAATTTTTACAGGTTTTTCCTTCTTTTTCGCCTATTTTTTCTTCCATTGTAACGCTTTTTTTAAAGATCAACAGTAACACCTAATTTGTGTTACCCTAGATACTATGGCAACACCGGTTACTATCAACTGTAACGATAAAAAAAAGTGTTAGCGTAGATAAATTTTAAGGCATCTATGCTAACACTTTTGCTTGTAACGTCGAAATAAATGTTGCTGAAGGCCATTTGTGGCGTAGTGAAAGTGTTTTAAACAACTAGCTGTACGGTTTTTAAATTTGAGTGCGTAGCGGAAGTCTTAAATACAGTAAGTTGCTGTGGGTACAGCAACTCGATGTGCAGTGTATACTTAAATAATCACAGTTTAATAAAACAATAAAAGCAGAAGGTAAATAACACAATATTTAAAGTGGTTCGAGGTAAAACCCTCTACGTCCACTGGTCCTCCACACAGGAGTAAAAAGTTTATTATAATTACTGCGTACACAACTACGTAATTATAACAACACTTAATCAATATATCGTTCACACAGATTGATATAAAGATCTTGGCTTTCAACCGTTCACACAGATTGATTTGAGCTAACACTTTGACTGGATTCTTCACACACAGTTCTGAAGCTTCGTCTTCTTCAATGCAAGTCCTTCACACACAGTTCGGGAGTAGCAAGGATTCCTCAGTCCACACAGGGCTGATATGAGTTTGTTCAAAGATAGAACAGGGTTTGAACAACAGCTATGACTTTCTGGGCTTTAAGCTGATAATGTGTTGTTCAAGGTTTGAGCACTGTATATCTCTTCTATTTGAATAGCAGAAAGCTTGGGGAGATATGTTTTGCTCTGAATATTTCTTGTAAGCTTTGTTCGTTTGTAAGTCGTGAATAATCTGTAGATTTTCAGTCGTTCTTTCGTAGTTAATGATCTTCAAAATCTGGAGATATATAGTCTTTGAATTATATCCGTTTGAAATATATCAGTTGAGCAAGATTCTGCGACAACTGATATTTGACTGAGATCCGGATATTGCGGGATTTTGAAGATCTTCTGACTTACAATATTTAAATACTTTATCCTTTAGTATTTAAATACTTCTTTATCAACGGGACTTGACTTTTAGTGAATACTGCAGATTCCTTCTTGTCCTGTTGAGAGCTGTATGGAAGGATTACTGTATTGATATTTCGAGACAGCTTCCATACTTTAGCATTGCGGGACTCTTTGCTGTATGATCAATATACTGTATGATTGGGACTGCGAGAAGTCTTCGATACATGGTTGATACTTGATCAGCTTTTCAATACAGCTAGAGGAGGTATTCAGGATTTGGCATATTGTCAAAACATTCTGACAATACGATCGATACAGGGTTTGTTATCCAAACAACATCGATACAGGGATTTGTTATCCCAACAATTTCCCCCTTTTTGATAATTTTCCAAGTCCTTCTGAGTCTTCCTTTAAAACCTTATGATGTTATCCAAACATCCTTGATGATGCCAAAACTTTGACACTTAGCGGTTTGAAGTAGGGCAAACTTCTTGGTCTTCTTTCGAATGTTCTGGCCTTCGGTATTTGGCTTAACACTAAGAACTACTCGTAGGCAATAGGGGTGGACTCGGTTCCATTCGGTTCGGTTTTTGATCGAAACCGAGAGTCGAACCAAATATTCGGTTTCGGTTTGGTTTGGTTCTTTTTGAAGTTCAGTTCGGTTAAGTTCGGTTTTATAAATATTCGGTTCGGTTTCGATTTGGTTTGATGTTTTTTCGGTTCTTCACAATATAAATTCAAATATTATATGCAATAGAATAAGTTATATATAACAACAAGCCAACAAGCGTTATATATATGTTCAAGATAAAAGCTAGAGTTGCATAGCAATTTCCAAATATCTCAAAATATATAACAATCGTAAATCACAGTAGCTCATTCTCTCAACCTAAATTAATTGAATCACAAATTCATGAGCATATTATCGGTCCTTCTTGGACCCATGAGGGTCTTACAAAAGGAAAACGAATTATACTAAAATTCAAAACACACCAAAATCACAAAAACAAGGTCATTTTAGTATGCTGAAATTTGACTTCGGTCCATTTCGGTCCAGTTCGGTTCCGCTCTACCCCGAACCGAGAACCGAACCAAATTAGTTCGGTTCGGTTCTGTTTTTTTGTTTTTCGGTTCGGTCTTCTTCGGTTTCGGTTTTTCGGTTCTTTTTTTGGTGTTTTTCGGTTCGGTTTTGGATTTTCGGTTCCGAAATGCCACCTCTAGTAGGCAAGTTCAGCTTTTATCAAAAGAAAGTTACATTGAAAACTTATGATTGGTGCGCAGGCACAATCTTACATTGTTTTCTAGATACATACAACTTAAACTATGAACTGTTCACAAACAAGTTCTTACAACTTGTGTATGAGATAGGTTTCATAATATAAATACAGTAAGAATAAATAAAGTGACTGTAAACATATAATAACATAGTAGATTACGAGTTGTAATCTTTCAAGACAGGCAAAAATTTTATTGATGATTGAAATGAGGAGTACAAAATTTTGCTGTTCGGAAGATAAGATTACAAAAACTATAATACAAGGAAATTAACTCCTATAGTCTGAATGCCTCCATGGTCTTTTTGATTCATTCTTGGTGTTTTTCCACCAGTATTGATGGGCTTCCTTGTCTCGATTCTGATAGATGACTCGACCTTCATATGATTTGTCGAAGACAATAATCCAATCCTCTGGATGGGTCACCAAGTCACCATTCTTATGCTTTAATTTCATCTGCAGCTGTAGCAGGAGTGTTCCTTCTTCCAGCTTCTTCTTGAATTCCTCTGCGGCTTTCTATACCGTTCTGCATCTATTGAATAAAGTGTAATCCCTAATAAGTACAACGAAGTATCTTAACAGTTCGTTTCTCCTTCAGTCTTTGATCTCTGCAGCGGTAGGTTGACGGTTTGCCGGGAGGTTCATAAAATGCGGCTTTCGGACAAGGCTTTTCCAAGGATACTTGGGATCCTGGAATTCTGGTCTTTCTCCCTCTATCCTCACGCTCGGCGTTGAGATACGGGCTATGTATGCAGTGATGGAGTCTTCAAACGGAGCTAACAACTCTTTCTCTTGCTCCAACCTCGTTCTTCTAGCGGCTTCCCTTACTTCTTCCCCCTTTTTGGCATCATCAAGGTATGACACCTTTTCATCAAGATGTTCCAGGATCTCCAGAGCGGCATCCTGTTTCGTCTCCATATTTGAAATTCTCTCAACAAGGGAGGAGAGCACCTGCGACATATCTTTTATATTCTTGTCATGGGCTCGCAGTTGGGAACTGGATTCGATTAAAGCAGATGCGGTATTGGCCTCAGATACGTAGAGTTTCGATTGCTCTTCTCTAAGGATCTTTTCTTGCTTCTCTTGTAGTTTGCTCAGGGCTTGCTTGAAGACCTCTGGCAAGACAGTGAAGGCTTCGACTACTCGAGAGACTTCATGCTTTAATCCAGTCATTTCTTCAAAAGCAGATGTGTGAAGCCAATCAAGAGCCTTTTCTACAGAGTGTATAGCATTGACTGCATCCTGAATAAAGACAGTTTGGAGGCCAAGAGCACGTAATCGCTCTTTTCTTGTTTCAGTGCGGAGAGAGTCTGGCTGGGCGAAGTCCTAGACTCCATTTAACCTTCTCAAATTCACGTCAGGGCGTGAAGTGAGTTGGACATCCTCAGGTATAGTATCGTCGTCGAATTCCAAGGCGGTTGATGGGGCGGGAGTAACTGTTTCGGGTTCGGCGGCAGGGGGTGCGACATCCTCCTGTTTTGAAGAGGTTTCTGTAGACATGGATACAGGAGGGACCAATTCCTCCTGGTGTCTCTCAACATCCGCCTGTTCCGGCAGAGGGACTGATTCCTCTTGATGGAAGGCACATGATTCTTCTTCTTCGGCAGCGACGGCAGGCTTGGGTGCCTGTTGCGAAACATGTTCTTCCTCCTCAACATGAGGGACTGAATCTTCATTGTCGGGAACATTATGTTGCTGTGGCGAATGGGATGATTGATGGGTAGATGTACCTTCATCTTTCTTGGCCTGGGCTTCCTCTCGACTCATCCGCAGAACAGCCTGGAGTGCGTCGTCATTGTCGTCGGAATCAGGATCAGATTTTGTACTGTCGGGAGTTTTCATTGACGAAGTTTTTCCTTTCCTTCTGGCTACAGCCTTATCAAGCAGATGACTCTCAATTAGCTCCTTAACGAATAAGTTGTCCCATTGGATCAGGACAACAATTTCTTGAGTGTCCGTCACTTCCAAAACAAATTTCTCTTCGTTACACCACTCGCTCCAGTTGTACAAAGTTTTGTACGGAGCTAGTCTAAAGCTCTTCCATTGGAGAAACCGCTCGAATGACTGTTCAATCTGTACGGAAAGTAGGGTCTTGGAAATTATTGTGTCCGGAGAGGGACTCCGTACAGCGTCTAGGTTTGCTGTAGGAAGGGGTTCTTCTACAGGTGTGGAATCCTGTATTGGAGAGGGATTCCTTACAGGGGATGGTACCCCGAAGGAAGGTGGATCCTGAACGGGTGTGGAATCCCGTATAGGAGAGGTAGTTGTTGGCTCCAAACAGGCAGCCGACTCGCCAGAGTCTTTTGAGTTGGCAGATGTCCTCGTATCCATCGAAGCCGCCAAGGGCTCGGGATCTAATGTCGATACAGTAGCGGACATCTCTTCCATAGGGGTTGGGGCCTGGGGTAGTTGATCAGTGGGTTGCGCCACGATAGGAGCATCCTCGGAGGGTTTTGTAGCTTTAACTTTCGTAAGCCTCCTTAGTTTCCTTTTCGGCTTCTCAACAGTAACTGGTGTGTTGCTGTGAGATCTTTTTCTCTTCTTCGAAGATTCGACACTTTGGGACTTAGAAGAGACGTCCCTCGGATCTGCAGACAGGGCAAGTTCCGGATAAAAGGCCTGTTGGCTATCAGGACGCTCTGGTTGAAGGCAGTGGGCCTGACGCCTCCTAAGAATATCCGCGAACTGATCTTCTTTGCTTCTGTGGTTTGCTGAAGTCTGCACTTCGTCAAAACATGGTTTAAGAATAAACCAAACGATTTCTTCTGAGTATCAGGTTTGGACACCTCTTCCTGCAAACGTTTAAGGATGACCTGACACCATTTGACCTTCTCGCAGGTCATTATGGCGACCATCATCTTGAATCGGAGATTGGTGCACATCTCAAAAGCACCTGTACGATTCTCAAATGTGGCAGCAAAATCATGTAAATAAACAAACGGTAAACAAAAATTCTTCTTATGGCATGTGGTGTGAACCACTTCCACCGTTGCTAAACCGCTGAACAATCCATAGTACTTAGTCAGCAGTTCTTGAGACCCAAAGGTCTCAAGTTCTTCCATGGTCAGGCCATCATAGGGTAGCCTGAAGATGTTTTTGAGAAGCTCTTAGCCAATGCGGATCTCCACTCCGCGAATAACTGCTGTGATATCAGCAACATGACCTCCTAGAGCCATAGGCAGAAAACGAACCACGGCGTTGAGGTAGAATTCCTCAACCAGATGAACGTCATAGTTCTCGGTGGTGTGGCTCCCAAGGCGGTAAAGGCCTTGTTGACAGATTCTTGTAGTGACGACCTCCATGGCATTGACGTCATCACTTTCAGCGTAAATGCGTTCCATCACGACAAATCTGTAGAAGATCCGTCCATCGATGAAGTTGAGTGACTTCTTGAGAGAGGTGGAAGATGTCTGAGTAGACGACATTGATGATTCTTAAGAAAAGATGAAAAAGATTCAAGAAAAATATGCAGTAAACACAGAAAATCTTGTAGGCTGAATGCTTGAGTGCTCTTAAAATATGCAGAAGGCATAAAGAGTCTCAAATGGCATTTACAGTCCTTTTATAGTAGGCGGCGAAGAAGGGTTTTCAGAGAACGAATGGTCAAATTTAAGGGATGGGAACCGGTGTTTGAAATGAACGGTCACGATGGACTGAGTGTAACTGGTACACTTATCCATTGATAGTAGCGGGTCACACTTCTGACATTTGATATTTCCCTTAATGCTTGAAACGGCAGTATTAAATATTAAATAATTTGAAAACATCGCGTCTTTTTGATTGTACAGATGTCGTGTAAGGCATTTAATGTAAATGACGTTTGATATGAAAACAGAGCATGTGGAAAAAAATTGTTTTTAAAATGAAATATTATAATATATAATGAATCGAAATCCCATAGTATGTGTTGTATCTGCGACGATACAGCGTTACCCCTTAAAAGGTACATATAGGTTTCAATTCCATGCAGCAACTTTTGGATTAATGTTGTATTCATGGGTCATACTGTATTCCCCCTTAATTATTGCACACGTCAGCTGTAGGATGATTCATATCGCTTTGTTCCCTACAGTGCTGTATTGAAGGCTCTGAGTGTACAGATAATTAATGATGGATACTGTATTCTTGGGTCTTACAGCATTCCCCCTCAATTGTTGAGTAAAAACAGTAAATACTTACAGGGAGTCAGGCTATAGCAATCCCAATTCTTGTCGAAGCATATTGAATCTTGCTGTGTCGAGAGGCTTGGTGAAGATGTCGGCCAACTGAATATCTGTATGAACTTTTTCCAGCCGAACATCCTTGTTCTCGACATGATTCCTTATGAAATGATGCTTCATGTTGATATGCTTAGTGCGCGAGTGCAATACAGGATTGTGCGTTATTGCAATTGTACTCGTGCTATCGCACATGATTGGCGTTTCCTTGGCTTCAATCCCATAATCTGACAACTGTTGCTGCATCCAAAGGATCTGCATACAGCAAGTCATATGATTTGTCGAAGACAAGAATCCAATCCTCTGGATGGGTCACCAAGTCACCATTCTTATGCTTTGATTTCATCTGCAGCTGTAGCGGGAGTGTTCCATCTTCCAGCTTCTTCTTGAATTCCTCTGCGGCTTCATGTACCGTTCTGCATCTATTGAATAAAGCGGAATCCCTGATAAGTACAACGAAGTATCTTAACAGTTCGTTTCTCCTTCAGTCTTTGATCTCTGTAGCGGTAGGTTGACGGTCTGCCGAGAGGTTCATAAAATGCGGCTTTCGGACAAGGCTTTTCCAAGGATACTTGGGATCCTGGAATTCTGGTCTTTCTCCCTCTATCCTCACGCTCGGCGTTGAGATACGGGCTATGTCTGCAGCGATGGAGTCTTCAAACGGAGCTAACAACTCTTTTTCTTGCTCCAACCTCGTTCTCCTAGCGGCTTCCCTTACTTCTTCCCCCTTTTTGGCATCATCAAGGTATGACACCTTTTCATCAAGACGTTCCAGGATCTCCAGAGTGGCATCCTGTTTCGTCTCCATATTTGACATTCTCTCAACAAGGGAGGAGAGCACCTGCGACATATCTTTTATATTCTTGTCATGGGCTCGCAGTTGGGAACCGGATTCGATTAGAGTAGATGCGGTCTTGGCCTCAGATACGTGGAGTTTCGATTGCTCTTCTCTAAGGATCTTTTCTTGCTTCTCTTGTAGTTTGCTCAGGGCTTGCTTGAAGACCTCTGGCAAGATAGTGAAGGCTTCGACTACTCGAGAGGCTTCATGCTTTAATCTAGTCATTTCTTCAACAGCAGATGTGTGAAGCCAATTAAGAGCCTTTTCTACAGAGTGTAGAGCATTGACTGCGTCCTGAATAAAGACAGTTTGGAGGCCAAGAGCACGTAATCGCTCTTTTCTTGTTTCAGTGCGGGGAGATTCTGGCTGGGCGAAGTCCTCGACTCCATTTAACCTTATCAAATTCACGTCAGGGCGTGAAGTGAGTTGGACATCCTCAGGTATAGTACCGTCGTCGGATTCCAAGGCGGCTGATGGGGCGGGAGTAACTGTTTCGGGTTTGGCGGCAGGGGGTGCGGCATCCTCCTGTTTCGAAGAAGTTTCTGTAGACATGGATACAGGAGGGACCAATTCCTCCTGGTGTCTCTCAGCATCCGCCTGTTCCGGCAGAGGGACTGATTCATCTTGATGGAAGGCGCGTGATTCTTCTTCTTCGGCAGCGACGACAGGCTTGGGTGCCTGTTTTTTGAAACATGTTCTTCCTCCTCGACATGAGGGACTGAATCCTCATTGTCGGGAACATTGTCTTGCTGTGGCGAAGGGGACGATTGATGGGTAGATGTCCCTTCATCTTTCTTGGCTTGGGCTTCCTTTCGACTCATCCGCAGACCAGCCTGGAGTGCGTCGTCATCGTCGTCGGAATCAGGATCAGATTTTGGACTGTCGGGAGTGTAACACCCCCAGGATATCCGAGGTATATTACAGCGCCGTGAATCCCTATATGGGACCCACCAGGCTGATCAAGCATCATACTCATCGACTCACAGAAGCAACAGAAAAATATCTCGTCATAAAGACGCCCCAACAAAATAATCCACCCGGTTCAACCGGTCTAACATAACACCATAATCCGACACAAACATAATAAACAACAATACAATCCCGACGAGTAAAAGTTCTTAAGTACTCGAGTACTTCTACTAGTTTAAAGACCACAAAAATAAAAGATAGAAAGCAATAAGACACCACTCGTGCACAATCATCACGCACGGCCATCATCCATATCTTGGTCCAAAGACCGCTCGTCTCGATGAACGACTGAAATTCATAAAATGAATTTCCCCAAAACGGTCCCGGAGGGGTTAGCAATTACGCTAGTACAAGTAACCAAATGAACGACTTACATCTTACACAAATAGTAATGCATGCAATTCAAGAGAACATAGTTCCAAAACATTCATTTCCGGAAATGCCAATATCAAATCACGTTTGTAAAATGCACCACAATTAACCGTCGATCCACGTCTCTGTGGACCCCTACCGAGACCCCGTCGGATCTAACCCGTAGTGGTTAAAAGCAAGCTCGTCGATCCACGTCTCTGTGGACCCCTACGGACACCCCGTCGGATCTAACCCGTAGTGAGCATACACACACACACACACACCATTTCTCATACAATACTACTATGTCAAGATTGTAAGTTCATAAGGATACTTGCCTCGGTTAGTAGACGGTGATACGAACGGAAAGGAAGAATCGAACACGACCGCGAGGAACCGGCGGAAATGAACCTAACGATTCGAATAACACAATCACAACCAACTCTAGACGATTACGGAAATGGTATACACCCGGAAACCCGCCTACGATTCATGTATATTCGTACCAAAAATAACAACGAGGGCGGACCACAACCAAACCCTCTCGATTCCGTAAAAATCCACAAAATATCCATGAATCTGTAGGAAAACTAAAGGTACTAACAATATTAATCGTTTACATCATGAATCCACCAACAAAACGGAACGAATCGGAAGAAAAACCCCAAACCCCCAAATTAATCGAAAATAGGGTTCTAAGAGATATTACCTTTGGAGATTCAAGTACTAAGATCCGTAGAACGCGCGTTAGATTGATTATCCGGGCCTCACAACCGAAGGAGAATGATGAAAATCAACCCCCAAATGACGAATGCTTGAGAAGTTCTCCCTCTATGTTCTCTCTCTCTCTCGCGCAGGTGAAGAATGAAGGAAATGGACGATCTCGTCTAATAAGAACGAGATTATACAGTTGACCGCTTGGTGTGCCGCGACACAGGCCAAAAATCTGCTCCCAGGGTTCGGCAGTGTGCCGCGGCACGGCCTGCGTGTGCCGCGGCACCCGGTACAATCGGGTATTGGTCGCAGATGTCACACGGGTGTGCCGCGGCACCGGACGGGTGTGCCGCGGCACCGGATGGGTGTGCCGCGGCACACAGTACAGTTCGCTCGACCAACAACTGGAGAAATTTGTGTGCCGCGGCGCATACACCTTGTGCCGCGGCCCACACCCCTTTTGGGTCCCAAAATGATAAAAATGATCCGGAAAGAGAATAAAAACGATAGGAATCAATATTTGGGAACCAATAATACGAAATGGATCCACGGCAACCCCGAAACGGCGGTTCCGCACAACAATAACGAGAATACAGTTCAACAGTTGACAGGAAGGACACACTGAAAGGTACACGAGGGTCACTACGATCGAGAAATACACCAAAAATGAAAATACAAGGGAAAGAAAAATGCGGATATTACATTCTACCCCTCTAAAAATAAGTTTCGTCCCGAAACTTAAGAAACAAACAACTCAGGGTACCTAGCACGCATGCTATCCTCGGTTTCCCAAGTTGTCTCCTCGACACCGTGTCTCGACCACTGCACTTTGACCAAAGGGATGTTCTTATGCCTCAGTCGTTTCTCACGATGCTCCAAAATCTTCAAAGGACGCTCCTCAAAAGTAATATCTTCAGCGATATCAATCTCGTCATAATCGATGACGTGACTAGGATCCGGGACATATTTCCTCAGCTGGGAAACATGAAAAAGGCTATGAACATGACTCAAGGCCGGAGGTAATGCCAAACGGTATGCCAACCCACCGACTCGCTCGAGGATCTCAAAGGGGCCGATAAATCTCGGACTCAACTTCCCTTTCTTCCCGAAACGAAAAACTCCCTTCGTCGGCGACACCTTTAGCAAAACGTTGTCTCCCACCTCGAATTCCAAAGGTCGACGACGGACGTCGGCATACGACTTCTGTCGACTCTGGGCAGTCAACATCCGTCCCCGAATTAATTCTATCTTCCGCCTCGTCTCTAAAACGACATCCGGCTCGGTCCCGACCAAATCAGACGCCTCATTCCAACAAATCAGTGACCGACATCGCCGCCCATAAAGTGCCTCATACGGTGCCATCCGAATCGACGCGTGCCAACTGTTGTTGTACGTGAATTCGATCAATGGCAAATGTTCCTCCCAGTCACTACTCTAATCGAGAGCACAGACACGCAACAAATCCTCGAATGTCTGGATAGTGCGTTCCGACTGTCCATCTGACTGGGGATGAAAAGAGGTACTCAAACGCAAACGGGTACCCAACGCCTTATGCACCGCCTGCCAGAAGTGCGATACAAAACGGCCATCACGATCCGAAACAATAGACTTCGGAGTACCGTGAAGCCTCACAATCTGCGCGATAAACACACGAGCTAATTTCTCCGGGCCCCAAGTGTCCTTGATGCCCAGAAAATGTGCCGACTTGGTCAGACGATCAACAATCACCCATACCATATTCATGCCCGACCTCGATCTCGGCAAACTCGTAATGAAATCCATCGATATATCTTCCCATTTCCATTAGGAGCAGAAGTAGTATAAAAGCCAGTAGTCGGTCGGTGCTCGATTTTGACTTGCTGGCAAGTCAAACACCTTGCTACAAACTGCGCGACCTCCTCCTTCATATCATTCCACCAGAAATTCCTTCTCAGGTCCTTGTACATCTTAGTCGAACCAGGATGAACGGAATAAGGTGTAGCATGGGCTTCACACAAAATACTCTGTCTCAACTCTGAGTCGTTCGGCACACAAAGCCGACCCCGAAATCTCAAAACACCATCCTCATGAATCACAAACCCAGGAGACTTTCCTTTAAGAACGTTCTCTCGGATTTGAGTAGTCATCGGATCCTCTAACTGCTTCAGCTTAATCTCATCGATCAAAGACGACGAAATTTCCAAAGCACAAAATTGCCCGACAGTTCCCGGCAACAGAACCTCAACATCTAACTCGATCAAAGCCCGCCGAATCTCGGACTGAGGCGTAAGGATCTCAAGCGATCGTAATGCAATCGGTTTCCGACTCAAGGCGTCGGCCACGACGTTCGCCTTGCCCGGATGATAAAGGATTTCGAGGTCATAATCCTTAATCAGCTCTAACCACCTCCTCTGCCTCATATTCAACTCCCGCTGAGTAAATATGTATTTCAGACTTTTATGATCGGTAAAAATCTGACATGCAGAGCCGAAAAGATAGTGACGCCAAATCTTGAGTGCGAAAACGACTGCCGCTAACTCTAAATCATGAGTAGGGTAGTTCAGCTCATACGGCCTCAACTGTCTCGACGCAAAGGCAATGGTCTTGCCGTGCTGCATTAATACGCACCCAAGACCCTGACCCGAAGCATCACTATAAACGTTGAATCCCTCGTTGCCACATGGCAACGCCAAAACCGAGTCAAGTCAAACGCTTCTTGACTCCTCAAAATCAATCGCCTCTCGTCATTCCGCATTTAACTTCTCGGATTTACGGAGCAATCTGTGTAAGTGGTCGAGCCGTTTAGAAACCCTCGACGAACCTACGGTAGTAGCCAGCCAAACCCAAGAAACTACGGAGCTCTCTCACGTTTTTGGGCGGTGCCCAATCCAACACCGCCTCGATCTTCTGCGGATCTACACGAACCCCCTCGGCTAAAATCACGTGACCCAAAAACATCACTTCCTTCAGCCAGAACTCACATTTCGAGAACTTCGCATAGAGTTGCTCGGCCCTCAAAATGTCTAACACTACCCGCAAATGATGGGCATGCTCTTCCTCGTTCCTCGAATAAATAAGAATATCGTCAATGAAGACGACGACACACTTATCCAAATACTCGATAAAGACTTTGTTCATCAACTGCATGAACACCGCCGGCGCATTAGTTAACCCGAAAGGCATAACTACAAACTCATAATGTCCGTATCTCGTCCGAAAAGCTGTCTTCGGCACATCGGACTCTCTCACCCGGAGCTGATAGTACCCCGATTTCAAATCAATCTTCGAGAATACCGCAGCTCCCTGCAACTGGTCGAACAAGTCGTCAATTCTCGGAAAATGATACTTGTTTTTGATGGTCACCTTGTTTAGTTCGCGATAGTCGATACACAAACGTAGTGATCCATCCTTCTTTCGCACAAACAGGACCGGTGCGCCCCAAGGCGAGGCGCTCGGTCGAACATACCCCGACTAAAGAAGCTCACTCAACTGCTTCTTCAACTCAGACATCTCTGAAGGTGCCATGCGATAGGGCGCCTTCGAAATAGGAGCCGCACCCGGCTCTAACTCTATAGCGAACTCGACCTCACGATCCGGTGGTAATCCCGGTAACTCGTCAGGAAAAACATCAGAAAACTCATTAACGATTGGAATCGACGAAAGCTCGACTCCACCACTCTCCGCCTTCAAGGTGTAGCACCAATAGCCAATACACCCCTTTCGCAGGAGTCTCATCGCCTTCAAGGCGTTAATAACGAATTTCTGGTTCCCCCTCTTTCGCCCGGCGAAAGAGTGCTCGGTGCCATCATCGGCTAACATGGTGATGATCCTCGTGCGGTAGTTCATGATTGCACCATGACGCTCGAGCCAATCATCCCCGAGAACTAAGTCCTCACCCTCAATACCCACAACAATAAGATTAGAGGGCCAAGCCCTCTCACAAATAAATATAGAACAGTCTCGAACCTCCTGATCACCAACGATCCGATCACCGCTAGGAAGCTTAACGATGAAGGGCTCACAAGGCGTCAAACAGTCGAGACTCAAAAGGCGCATACAATCTAGAGATATGAACGAATGCGTAGCACCAGAATCGAAAAGCACACTGACGGGATGAGAAAGAATATGAACGGTACCTGTCGCCACGGTAGCCGCTGGATCATCGGCTCTCCACATCTCATAGATACGCGGGTGGGCTGAGCCGACGCTGGAAGCTCCCCCCTTAGAGGGCTGACCCCGACCTCTCCCCCGACTAGCACTCGACGGAGATTGAGGAGCAAACGATCCTTGATTCACACTTGGTTCCCTAGGCGCTGGAATGGAAGCCCGGGCACCAAGGATTTTCTTCCTCTCAGCACAGAAAGCAGCCTTGTGACCCGGCTGGCCACACTGATTACACGTCAGCAAAGGGCTCAAACAAGTACGACTGACGTGGCCTATACGGCCACAATTGAAACACTTCACATCACGAAAAGGAGCACTGGTAGTTCCACGAGGACCCCCAGCGGAACGAGCTGGACCACCGCCGGCGGGGAAGTTAGCAGATTGGGATTTCTGCTGACCCCTTCCCATGTGGCCCGAAAAATTCCCGGCAGACTTCTGCTTCTTGCTCTCGCGGGCCGCCTCGCTAGCTGTCACTGACATATCGTAAGCAAGGGCCCTACTCTGATAATCCTTCAAGGTAGTACAGACGAGCCCCGACATATAGTCCCGAATCGACAATTTCATCCGTCTGGAAAAATGGAAAATTTTGTCACTCTCCTCGACAACTTGGGTCTTCACATAACCCAACTCCTTATTAAAATCGGCAATAGCCTGAGATACGGGGATATCCCGTGGTTGAGCATCATAGAAAGCATGTCCTCGAGCCTGTCTGACCGGCCACGGGCAATATTCAGTCTCCATCAGTCCCTGGAATTCGGTCCACGAAGCAACATGGTCTTTGGGCCCAACGGCCTCCCACCAATCTGTAGCGTCCCCTGTGAGAAAGTACTGGGCAATAGGGACTTTACGGTCCTCGGGACAGTTGGTAGCAGTGAAGACCTTAGATATCTCCTTGATCCACCCTTCCCAGCCGATCGGGTCTGAAGCTCCCGAAAACTGAGGAGGATGCATCTTGATGACATCCTGAAGCCAACGATCCGCTCCGCCCCGATTAGCATGGGCCGGATCCGGATTCTGAACCGCCTGAGCTATTGCCGCCATTTGGTTCACCATTTGCTGCATAACAGCCGCAATACCAAGGTCGGCGCGCTCCTGAGAAGAAGCATGACTGTGACGGTCGCCGGTACTGCCGGCTCCCGAAGACTGCGATGTGGCCGCCCCACCGGCTGCCCCACGTCCCCGGCCGCGTCCACGACCACGACCACGACCTCTTCCAGCATCCATACTGGAGTTAAATAAGTAGCAAAAGCCATACGATGGTAAGTACAAGAAAAGAACGATCGCAAATCAAGAACTAGAGGTACGATACAAGAATATAAGGAACAGAGGGAAAGAAAACTTACGGGCACTGGTAGTACCGAAATCATGGCAGCGTGATGATGATGTGCAAAACAAAATACAACAAGACCCAATAAACCGACAAGCCTAGGTATCCATAAACCTAGTGCGCTCTGATACCATTTTCTGTAACACCCCCAGGATATTCGAGGTATATTACAGCGCCGTGAATCCCTATATGGGACCCACCAGGCTGATCAAGCATCATACTCATCGACTCACAGAAGCAACAGAAAAATATCTCGTCATAAAGACGCCCCAACAAAATAATCCACCCGGTTCAACCGGTCTAACATAACACCATAATCCGACACAAACATAATAAACAACAATACAATCCCGACGAGTAAAAGTTCTTAAGTACTCGAGTACTTCTACTAGTTTAAAGACCACAAAAATAAAAGATAGAAAGCAATAAGACACCACTCGTGCACAATCATCACGCACGACCATCATCCGCATATTAGTCCAGCACCCGCTCGTCTCGATGAACCTGACCTGAAATTCATAAAATGAATTTCCCCAAAACGGGTCCCCAGAGGGGTTAGCAATTACGCTAGTACAAGTAACCAAATGAACGACTTACATCTTACACAAATAGTAATGCATGCAATTCAAGAGAACATAGTTCCAAAACATTCATTTCCGGAAATGCCAATATCAAATCACGTTTGTAAAATGCACCACAATTAACCGTCGATCCACGTCTCTGTGGACCCCTACCGAGACCCCGTCGGATCTAACCCGTAGTGGTTAAAAGCAAGCTCGTCGATCCACGTCTCTGTGGACCCCTACCGAGACCCCGTCGGATCTAACCCGTAGTGAGCATACATACACACACACACACCATTTCTCATACAATACTACTATGTCAAGATTGTAAGTTCATAAGGATACTTGCCTCGGTTAGTAGACGGTGATACGAACGGAAAGGAAGAATCGAACACGACCGCGAGGAACCGGCGAAAATGAACCTAACGATTCGAATAACACAATCACAACCAACTCTAGACGATTACGGAAATGGAATACACCCGGAAACCCACCTACGATTCATGTATATTCGTACCAAAAATAACAACGAGGGCGGACCACAACCAAACCCTCTCGATTCCGTAAAAATCCACAAAATATCCATGAATCTGTAGGAAAACTAAAGGTAAACAATATTAATCGTATACATCATGAATCCACCAATAAAACGGAACAAATCGGAAGAAAAACCCAAAACCCCCAAATTAATCGAAAATAGGGTTCTAAGAGATATTACCTTTGGAGATTCAAGTACTAAGATCCGTAGAACGCGCGTTAGATTGATTATCCGGGCCTCACAACCGAAGGAGAATGATGAAAATCAACCCCCAAATGACGAATGCTTGAGAAGTTCTCCCCCTATGTTCTCTCTCTCTCTCTCGCGCAGGTGAAGAATGAAAGAAATGGCCGATCTCGTCTAATAAGAACGAGATTATACAGTTGACCGCTTGGTGTGCCGCGGCACAGGCCAAAAATTTGCTCCCAGGGTTCGGCACTGTGCCGCGGCACGGCCTGCGTGTGCCGCGGCACGATCTGATCGGGTTTTGGTCGCAGATGTCACACGGGTGTGCCGCGGCACAGAGGCAGGTGTGCGCGGCTGCTTGCCGCTGCATCGGATGGGTGTGCCGCGGCACAGTCTGATTCGCTCGACCAACAACTGGAGAAATTTGTGTGCCGCGGCGCACACACCTTGTGCCGCGGCCCACATCCCTTTTGGGTCCCAAAATGATAAAAATGATCCGGAAAGAGAATAAAAACGATAGGAATCAATATTTGGGAACCAATAACACGAAATGGATCCACGGAAACCCCGAAACGGCGGTTCCGCACGACAATAACAAGAATACAGTTCAACAGTTGACAGGAAGGACACACTGAAAGGTACACGAGGGTCACTACGATCGAGAAATACACCAAAAATGAAAATACAAGGGAACGAAAAATGCGGATATTACAGGGAGTTTCCATTGACGAAGTTTTTCCATTCCTTATAGCTGCAGCCTTATCAAGCAGATGACTCTCAATTAGCTCCTTAACGAATAAGTTGTCTCATTGGATCAGGACAGCAATTTCTTGAGTGTCCATCACTTCCAAAACGAATTTCTCTTCGTTACACCACTCGCTCCAGTTGTACAAAGTTCCGTACAAAGCTAGTCTAAAGCTCTTCCATTGGAGAAACCGCTCGAATGACTGTTCAATCTGCACGGAAAGCAGGGTCTTGGAAATTATTGTGTCTGGAGAGGGACTCCGTACAGCGTCTGGGTTTGCTGTAGGAAGGGGTTCCTCTACAGGTGTGGAATCCTGTATTGGAGAGGGATTCCTTACAGGGGATGGTACCCCGAAGGAAGGTGGATCCTGAACGGGTGTGGAATCCTATATAGGAGAGGTAGCTGTTGGCTCCAAATAGGCAGCCGACTCGCCAGAGTCTTTTGAGTTGGAAAATGTCCTCATATCCATCGTAGCCACCAAGGGCTCGGGATCTACTGTCGATACAGTAGCGGACATCTCTTCCACAGGGGTTGGGCCCTGGGGTAGTTGATCAGTGGGTTGTGCCATGACAGGAGCATCCTCGGAGGGTTCTGTAGCTTTAACTTTCGTAAGCTTCCTTAGCTTCCTTTTCGGCTTCTCAACAGCAACTGGTGCCTTGCTGTGAGATCTTTTTCTCTTCTTCGAAGATTCGACACTTTGGGACTTAAAAGAGACGTCCCTCGGATCTGCAGACAGCGGCAAGTTCCGGATAAAAGGCCTGTTGGCTATCAGGACGCTCTAGTTGAAGGCAGTGGGCCTGACGCCTCCTAAGAATATCCGCGAACTGATCTTCTTTGGTTCTGCGGTTTGCTGAAGTCCGCACTTCGTCAAAACATGGTTTAAGAATAAACCAAACGGTTTTTTCTGAGTAGCAGGTTTGGACACCTCTTCCTGCAAATGTTTAAGGATGACCTGACACCAGTTGACCTTCTCGCAGGTCATTATGGCGACCATCATCCTGAATCTGAGATTGGTGCACATCTCAAAAGCACCTGTACGATTCTCAATAATGCGGCAGCAAAAATCATCTAAATAAAAAACGGTAAACAAAAATTCTTCTTATGGCATGTGGTGTGAACCACTTCCACCATTGCTAAACCGCTGAACAATCCATAGTACTGAGTCAGCAGTTCTTGAGACACAAAGGTCTCAAGTTCTTCCATGGTCAGGCCATCAGAGGGTAGCCTGAAGATGTTTTTGAGAAGCTCTTAGCCAATGCAGATCTCCACTCCGCGAATAACTGTTGTGATATCAGCAACATGACCTCCTAGAGCCAGAGGCAGAAAACGAACCATGGCGTTGAGGTAGAATTCCTCAACCAGATGAACGTCATAGTTCTCGGTGGTGTGGCTACCAAGGCGGTAAAGGCCTTGTTGACAGATTCTTGTAGTGACGACCTCCATGGCATTGACGTCATCACTTTCAGCGTGAATGTGTTCCATCACGACAGATCTGGAGAAGATCCGTCCATCGATGAAGTTGAGTGACTTCTTGAGAGAGGTGGAAGATGTCTGAGTAGACGCCATTGATGATTCTTAAGAAAAGATGAAAAAGATTCAAGAAAAATATGCAGTAAACACAGAAAATCTTGTAGGCTGAATGCTTGAGTGCTCTTAAAATATGCAGAAGGCGTAAAGAGTCTCAAATGGAATTTATAGTCCTTTTATAGTAGGCGACGAAGAAGGGTTTTTAGAGAACGAATGGTCAGATTTAAGTGATGGGAACTTGTGTTTGAAATAAACGGTCACGATGGACTGAGTGTAACTGGTACACTTATCCATTGATAGGAGCGGGTCCCACTTCTGACATTTGATATTTCCCTTAATGCCTGAAACGGCAGTATTAAATATTAAACAATTTGAAAACATCGCGGCTTTTGAGATTTGATTGTCCAGATGTCGTGTAAGGCATTTAATGTAAACGACGTTTGACATGAAAATAGGGCATGTGGAAAAAAATTGTTTTTAAAATGAAATATTATAATATATAATGAATCGAAATCCCATAGTATGTGCTGTATCCGCGACGATACAGCGTTCCCCCTTAAAAGGTACATATAGGTTTCAATTCCATACAGCAACTTTTGGATTAATGTTGTATTCATGGGTCATACTGTATTCCCCCTTAATTATTGCACACGTCAGCTGTAGGATGATTCATATCGCTTTGTTCCCTACAATGTTGTATTGAAGGCTCTGAGTGTACAGATAATTAATGGTGGATACTGTATTCTTGGGTCTTACAGCATTCCCCCTCAATTGTTGAGTAAAAATAGTAAATACTTACAGGGAGTCAGGCTATAGCAATCCCAATTCTTGTCGAAGCATGTTGAATCTTGCTGTGTCGAGAGGCTTGGTGAAGATGTCGGCCAACTAAATATCTGTATGAACTTTTTCCAGCCGAACATACTTGTTCTCGACATGATTCCTTATGAAATGATGCTTCATGTTGATATGCTTAGTGCGCGAGTGTAATACAGGATTGTGCGTTATTGCAATTGCACTCGTGCTATCGCACATGATTGGCGTTTCCTTGGCTTCAATCCCATAATCTGACAACTGTTGCTGCATCCAAAGGATCTGCATACAGCAACTACCAGCAGCATAGTATTCTGATTCAGCCGTGGAAAGTGAGTTTGCCAATTGCTTCTTACTGAACCAAGAAACAAGTCTAGGTCCAAGAAAGTGACTAGTTCCACTTGTACTCTTCCTATCTAGCTTGCAGCCTCCGAGATCCGAGTCGCTATATCCAACTAAATTGAATCCGCCTTCTTTAGGATACCACAATCCTACATCGACTGTTCCTTTAATATACTTCAGGATTCGTTTAGCTGTATTGAAGTGTGATTCTTTGGGTGCTACTTGATATCTCACACACACTCCTACAGCAAACTGGATGTCGAGTCTGCTAGCCGTTAGGTACAGGAGAGAGCCAATAAGCTTCCTTTAGAGTGATTGGTCAACCGGCTTTCTGGCTTCATCAGCACTAATTTGCACGGAAGTGCTCATGAGGGTTGACGATGATTTGGAAGTGTTCATTCCAAATTTGTTGAGAACCTCCTTGCTGTATTTTTCCTGGTTGATGAAAATTCCTGTAGGCAGCTGCTTTACCTATAAACCTAGGAAATAACTAAGTTCTCCCATCATACTCATTTCAAATTTGCTTTGGATGAGATGAGAGAACCTTTGACACAAAGCAAGGTTAGTTGAACCAAATATAATGTCATCTACATAGATTTGAATCATTAGAAGGTCATCGCCTTCCTGTATTTTGAACAAGGTCTTGTCCCCAGCACCTTTCTTAAATCCATTATTGGTTAGATACTGGGATAGGGTCTCATACCATGATCTAGGGGCTTGCTTAAGTCCATACAGTGCTTTCCTCAGCCTGTATACTAGATTGATGCCGTCTGTGTTGGCAAACCCTGGTGGTTGTTCAACATAAACTTCTTTGGCAAGGTCTCCATTTAGGAATGCACTTTTAATGTCCATTTGGTATACAATGAAGCTCTTATGGGCGGCAAAGGCTAAAAATATCCTAATGGCCTCTAGTCTGGCTACAGGGGCAAAAGTTTCATCGTAGTCTATGCCTTCTTCCTATCTATATCCTTGTGCGACTAGTCTGGATTTATTCCTTATAATTAGTCCATTTCGATCCTTCTTGTTTCTAAATACCCATTTGGTTCCAATAACTGCTTGATGCGAAGGTCTGGGTACAAGATACCATACATTGTTTCTTTCAAAACCATTAAGCTCTTCTTCCATAGATGTTATCCAATGAGAATTATTGAGAGCTTCTATGGTAGAAACATGTTCGGACTGGGCTAAGAATACATTAATAGTGCACATATTGAGTCTTCTAAGCTCGGATTGAGATTTCCATTCAGGGAATGGTGATATCTCAGTATCTAGTTCTTCTTCTGCACACAGTATATTTCCTTGTGTACTCTGTATTCTCCTACGGGTAGAAACACCAGCATTAATATTTCCAATGATCAGCCCTTGCGGGTGATCTCTCAACCATCTTCGGTCGGGTTCTAATTCGAGGTTCCGTACTGTATCTTGAGTTGCTGTAGTTTCGGCTTCAGCTTGTACAACATCGGCTTCATCTACGTTGATTCTTACAACTACGGGGTTAATTTCTAGGTCAACAACAGGTTCTATGGGAGTTGGTGGATCTAAGATGGAAAGTTGTTGAATGTTCTGAGTAACAGCTTCTACTCCTGTAGGGTCATGGTGAGGTTCGTCGAACACTACATGAACTGATTCCTCGATCGTCAGCTTTCTTTTATTAAAGATCCTGTAAGCTTTGCTGACGGAGGAATATCCTACAAATATTCCTTCATCCGACTTCTCATCAAAGGTTCTAAGTTGATCCTTCCCATTATTCAACACATAGCACCTGCATCCAAAAATGTGAAAATACGAAACTAACGGAGTTTTGTTGTTCCATACCTCGTATGCTGTTTTGTTGTGGTGCTTGTTGACGATACAGCAGTTTTGAGTGTAGCATGCTGTATTGGTTGCTTCACCCCAGAAACGCTGTGGCAACTTGCTTGTGGCAATCATTGTCCTTGTTGCTTCCTTCAGCGTCCTATTCTTTCGCTCGGCAACACCATTTTGTTGAGGTGTACGGGAAGCTGAGTATTCGTGTTGTATCCCATTTTCCGAACAGTATTGCTCTATAAAGGGGTTAGTAAATTCTGTACCTCTGTCGGAACGAATGGACACGATACTCGATCCTTTTTCATTTTGAAGCTTTATCAGGAAAATTGTCCAAGCATACCTGGAGTAATCATCAACAACAACGAGGCAGTATTTCTTACCTCCTAAACTTACCGGGTCTACAGGACCATAGAGATCCATGTGTAGCATCTCCAACACTCTGTGGGTTGAAAGGTAGGATTTGCTCTTCAGGGTGGACTTGATTTGCTTGCCTTTTTGACATGGTCCACAGACACTGTCTTTTTGAAATGATACATTCGACAATCCTCTAACCAGTCCCTGTCTTGAGAGCTTGTTGATCGTCTTGAAGTTGACATGTGACATCCTCTTGTGCCATAGCCAGCTTAGATCTGCAGTGCCTTTGGCAACTAAACAAGGAATTGTGGAGCTCGTAGGCATCCAGTCAGCAATATACATATTACCTGATTTGCTTCCTGTGAGCACAACTTCTTTTGTTAGGATGTTCTTGACTCTACAGTGATCTATATAGAATTTCACCGAGAACTGTTTGTCACAGAACTGGCTAATACTAAGTATATTGTACTGTAAGCCTTCAACATGAGCTACATCGGTGACTTTGAATTTTCTGACAAGAAGGTTTCCTTTTCCTCTTGTTCTTCCTTTAGATTTATCACCGAAGTGCACTTTTGGACCGCGACCTTCTGTTAGGAATACTTGTTAGATTTTGATGATGTCATTAATTTAAAATCAAATGTTTATTACTTGGCAAAATGTAAGGAAGAACCAAATGAGTATCTTCCATAGGCCAAAATATGTTAAGTATAAAACTTGGCAAAATGTAAAGAAGAACCAAATGAGTGTCTTCTGTAGGCCAAAAGTTAGTTAGGCTGAAAAACGGCTAAGTACTAAGTACAGCCTAGTCCATCAGAGAGGAGCAGCCGACTCGGTGAGTAGCTCTGGTCAACTAAATTTATCGAGAGAAGTTTGACCCGGTGCGGAGTACCTCAGGGAAGTCACATGACCAGACAAGTCACAAACAGTGAACAGCCGAGAGGACCTACCTGCAGAGATGTAAGTTGCACATCAACCTACTCGACTACAGCCTAGTACTCCAAGTCCACGTCAGCATGCTTTGAAAAGTCAAATATTACGGAAAGCTCACATGCAACGTGAAGAGACAAATTGGAGTGATTCCCGCAAGAGATATGATTTAATTAAATCATCCTGACCCACCGTGAAGACTTTTATCCTTTTATATTCAAAAGATTCGGCGCTCACATGCAGAAGTCCTCACAACGGTCGGAAGATAAAATTAAATAATGGGAATCCAGCCTTGCAACGTTCAGAAAGAATAAACAATGAAGTCTCTCTCCAACGGACGGATTTGTTCAAAGATTTGCAACGGCTACAAGGAAGAAGCTCAGAGATCTGACCTATATATATCCAGAGATTTGAAACTGAGCAAAACCCGGTGCGAACATACATTCTAGCGATCAAAGCAATCAAGCAATCTCAAGCAATCAAATAGCATCGTGAAAAGAGCAGATCTAAAAGTTCATACTTAAGGAAGCTCTTAAGTTGGAGAAGACAAACACTCTTGTCTATAATCTTGAGTACGGGGTACTTCACTGGTTGAAGTAAGAGATCAGTAAAGGCATCCGAGGATCGAGGATCAAGAGGTGCAAGGCAGTCAAGTGTGTACAACGGCACGGATTTCCACCGGTTGGAAGTTGTTGTATTGTGGTTGAATCACTGTAATATTTATCACCGGTTGAAAATTATAGTGAATTCATCTCCAACTAGTTTGGAGAAAAGTGGATTAGTAGAGGATTACCCCACCTCCGAGACCACTATAATTGCTGTGTTATTCTTGTTTCTTTGCATCATACTCTAACTGCTGCATACATTGTTAAGTGTTTCATTAAGTTTATTTATATTCGTCATCAGCTGACTTCCGCACATATCCAAGAACAAACGACTCCAAGTCATTTGTTTGACTATCAGCTGAAGAAACTCACTCTTCGTGAAAAAGAGTTCAAGAGTTTCAACAAGTCTATTCACCCCCCCCTCTAGACTTGTTCCTGGACGACTTGTGACCTACAAGTGGTATCAGAGAGGTTGGTTCATTTTTTTTTACGAACCAGATCTATATTAGATATATACATCTTAACTCTCACTTTATAATGGAACACATGCACTCTAGACTCCCTGTCTTTTCAGTTGACGAGTATGATCTGTGGAAGATAAGAATGCAGGCACACTTATCTTCAATTCACGACGACATGTGGTGCATCATTGAAGACGGTCCATTCATTTTTGAGAAGGACAACACAGCCGAGGAAATCGCAGCTGGGAGGCCCGAAAAGATTCCTAAGAAGAGAACGGAGCTGACCCCCGAAGAGAGAAAGCTGGCCAATCTTGACAACAGGGCCACAGATGTGTTATACCAAACTCTTGACAAATTTACCATGGTCAAGATCAAAAACTGTAAGAATGCCAAAGAAATTTGGGACACATTAGCTCTAATGTGTGAAGGAACGGAGCTGATCAAGGAAAACAAGTTGTCAATTGCTATCCAAAAATTTGACAACTTTAAAATGAAGAATGGTGAATCTATAGATCAAGTGGACACAAGGTTCACTGAAATTATCAATGAGATCAACTCCCTGGGCAAAACCTATGGCAACAGGGAAATGGCACTTAAGGTCCTCAGATCTCTCAACCCCGAATGGAGCATGAAGGCCGTAGCCATGAGAGAGTCCAAGGACCTGAATAAAATAAAGATTCAGGAGCTGTTCTCGGATCTAAAGGCTTATGAGTTCGAGCTTCCAAGCTCATCCTCAACTGAGCCTGCAGAGAAGGGAATCGCATTTGCAGCCGAGTCCCCTGCTAAGAGCCTATCTGATGTGAAACCTCCAAATCCACTAGATTTTGAGGAAGAAATGGCTTTCATAATGCAAAGGTTCAGCAATTTCAGAAAGAACTACTCCAAGTATAAGAAAAACTACAAGGAGAATCCAAGAAGGAACCAGAAGGCTGGAAGCTGGAAAGTTGAATGCTACAACTGTCACAAAATAGGACACATCCAAATGGATTGTCCCGAGCTCAAGAAGGACGAAACCAAGAAGGAGGTGGGCAGAAAGGAAGACAGAAGAAAAGCTCTCATCGGAGAAGACCAGGAGCATGTCGAATCAAGCAGCGGTTTCTTTTCTGATGAAGACGAGGAGTATGATTGCCTAATGGCAAACTTAGCTGATGAAGAGGTAACTTCTAAACCCACCGGTTCAAATAATAGCTCAGCCATGTCACAAGATATGGATCTACATGAATTGGTAAATCAGTAATTTAAATATTTTGAAACACTCAAATCTGCACACCAAGCTGTATCAGCAGAGAAGACTCAGCTGCAAGATGAGAATAGGCAGCTGAAAAATGATTTCGAAAAACTCAGCCTAGATTTAAATAAGGTTGAGACAACTACATCTGACTTTAAAAACCAGGCAAGTGGCAATACAGCTGAGATAGACCGGCTAAATATTTTACTTAAAGAAAAATCAGCTGCACTTGCTCATGCCAAAGCTGAGTTTACTAAGCTGGCACAGATAAATAATACTCAGGCGCAGGAAATAACCTCCCTGAAGGCGTCTTCAACTCTGGGCGAATTGTGTACTTATAAAAGGTCACTATATACCAAATCAGGCCTTGGATATGATTCTCACACTCCCTCTAGTTCTGAAACCAAGTTTATCAAGGGAGAAACAATAGTCTCGACTGCTGAGCCTGTGTATAAACCGATATTCAAAAACAGCAACGGCCAGTCAAGCGTCTAAGTGCGGTCGGCAAAGTTACACCGCATACCCACCTAGACAGACGACTAAGCAAAGGCCTGTGCAAAAGCAAAGCGGCCGGACAACATGCCCACTATTACCAACAACTCCCCAAAAATAGATTTCATAATGGGAGGGGCAGATGGAAACCTCAAGGTTATCCTAATTACCAAAATGAACAAGTGTGGAGACCACAAAGGTTTAATAAATGGTCTCAGCCTAGATTTAGAAATGGCCCACACTATCAAAATTTTGAGGAATATCCGGTATACAATCCAACCAGGAGATTTAGACCTCGACCACAGACACCTTATAAGGGTTATAATAATAATTCCTATAATCCAAGGAGAAATCAATTCTCCAGGAAACCAACTAACCCCAAAGGACCCACACAAATTTGGGTACCTAAATCTCTGCTTATTTAATTGCAGAAAAGGTGGAAGGACTACAACCACATCTCCTCAAGCTCAAATTTTGGAGGTGAAGAATGGTTTGTAGACTCTGGATGCTCGAGGCATATGGCCGGGAACAAGAAGATGCTGACCAAATACATCAAAGAAAGAGGTCCCGATGTAACCTTTGGAGATAGCTCTAGAGGACAGACAAAAGGCTTTGGAGAGCTGCACCGAGGAAACATTGTCATATCCAAAGTTCATTATGTCAAAGGGCTCAAATACAACCTCCTGAGCATCGGCCGGTTACGTGAGAAGAATCTAGTAGTCTTCACCATCTTGAAGTGTATGGTGATAGACATCTTATCCGGAGAAATAAAGCTACAAGGTTTAGAAGAAGAGATGTATACATGATTGATTGGAACACAGGAACACCTAACTCCTGTTTTCTATCCAAAAGCGTAATGAGAATGGATGGTCGTGGCACAAAGACTATGACACCTGAACTTCAAAGCCATCAACAAGATTAGCTCTCAGAAGCTGGTCAGAGGACTTCCAAATGAAGCATTCAAGAAGGAAGCACTCTGTGATGCTTGTCAGAAGGGAAAGCAGACTAAAGCATCGTTCAAGCCAGTTCAGCCTACAACGCTCACAACAAGGATCTTAGATCTACTCCACATGGATCTATTTGGTCCTATCAAGCCATGAACTTTAAGCGGCCGAAAGCATGCACTTGTAATAGTAGATGATTATTCAAGGTACACTTGGATCATTTTTCTATACAAGAAAAGTGAAACCCTGACCAAGTTACCTGAGCTGCTGAGAAGGATCCAGAATGAGAAATCCCTCTCCATAATCAAGATCATATCAGATAGAGGAGGAGAGTTTCTCAACAAGGCGATAACTGATTTCAGCGATCAGAATGGGATCCAGCATGAGCTCTGCGGCCAGTGACGCCCGTGAGAATGGTGTTCCGAAAGAAGGAACGAGAACTCTAAAGGAAGCGGCAAGGTCCATGATTGCGAAGCGGACCTACCCAAAGGTTCAGGTCAAGTCAACACACCGCCACACCTGTATCAGAGTATGATAGTAGGGAGACATGGCAAAACTCCCTATGAGGTTTGGAATAATAGAATTCCTACTGTTGCTTACTTTCATGTTTTTGGTTGTAAGTGTTTCATCCACAACAACGGTAAAACACAGCTAAATGCCTTTGATGCTAAAATTGATGATGGTCTATTTATGGGATATTCCCAAAGAAGCAAGGCATATAGAGTTTTTAATAAAAGAACCTTAGTTGTGGAAGAAACACCCCATGTTGTTTTTGATGAATCTACTATTGAGTACAGGAAACAACTTGAGCAAATTGAGAACAAGCTCAAGTCAGCAACCCTTGAAGAAGTCATCATACATGACACTGGAATGGTGGACTCACCTGCAGATCAGCCTGATGACCCAACTGCAGCTGACGAAGACCAAACTGCAGATCAAACAGGATCACCAAACCTATCTGATCCAGTTGCTGCAGAAGAAGACCCAGCCGGAGCTGACAAAGACTCATCTGCAGTTCAGAGCCAAGCTGCAGATGACAAGGCGGTAGCTGATCCAGTTGCAGACCAGAACCCAGCTGATGCAGATAACCACCAGAACAATCCAACAGGGGGAACAAACTTAGAAGAGGACGAGATCCCCAAATGGCTCAAGGATCATCCAATTCAGCAAATTATCGGAAAGTTGACTGATGGAGTCAAGACAAGACAGTCAACTCTACCAGCAGGAATGGCGATGTTCTCATGTTTCATGTCGCAAATTGAACCCAAGACCACAGAACAAGCCTTGGAAGACTATTCATGGATTAATGCCATGCAAGAGGAATTGGAGCAGATGGAAAGAAACAAAGTTTGGGAACTAACAGACAGACCTGATCACAAGAAAGTTATTGGCACCAAATGGGTGTATAAAAATAAGAGTGATGAAGACGGAGCTGTTGTTAGGAATAAAGCCAGACTCGTAGCAAAAGGTTATGCACAGTGTGAGGGAATAGATTTTGATGAAACTTATGCACCTGTTGCAAGATTAGAAGCCATCAGACTATTCCTCACATATGCTGCATTCAAGGACTTTGAAGTCTACCAGATGGATGTAAAAAGTGCGTTTCTGAATGGAATCCTAGAAGAAGAAGTCTATGTAGGGCAACCCCGTGTTTTGTCAAAGGAGACAAAGTCTATAAGCTGTTGAAGGCTCTGTATGGACTCAAGCAAGCACCGAGAGCATGGTATGAAACACTGTCTGTGTTTCTTGAGAAAAATGGATTTTGCAAAGGGAAAGTGGACAAGACCCTATTCAGAGTGGAGCACGAAGGCCACATATTAATAGTCGGTTATGTGGATGATATCATATTCGGGTCAACCAATCCATAACTATGCGAAATTCTCCAACCTCATGCAAGGAGAATTTGAGATGAGTATGATGGGAAAGCTTAACTTCTTTCTCGGATTACAAGTTAAGCGAGATGGAAAAAGGAATTTTCATCAACCAAGCAAAGTATACAGAGATCTTATCAAGAGATATGGAATGGAATCACCAAGCCCGTAAGAATTCCAATGAGCATAAGTACTCACCCGGATGCGACAGGCGAGGCATATCGATGGACTCAACCCACTACAGAGGACTCATCGGATCTCTTCTGCCTCACCGCAAGGTGCCGGACATATCATATGCCGTTGGAGTTTGTGCAAGATTCAGTCAAGCCGAAGCAATCACACCTAGATGCGGCAAGAGAATAATTAAGTACCTAAAGTCTACAATTAATGTTGGACTATGGTATCCCAAGGATGACAACTTGAGCTATCAGGATACTCAGATGCGGATTTCGCAGATGCAAAATCAACAGGAAAAGCACTAGTGGAACGTGTCAATTCCTAGGAACCAGATCGATATCCTGGTTTAGCAAGAAGCGGAGTTTCTAACTCTATCTCCACTCTGAGAATCGAATACCTAGGCTGCAGTAGTCATGCCGCATTCTATGGATCAGACAACAGTTAAGGGACTATAATATTATTGCCAACGAAGTTCCTATTTGGTGTGACAACAATAGTGCTATTGCAATAACCAACAATCCGGTTTTGCACTCAAGGACGAAGCACATTGACGTTAAGCACCATTTCATTAGAGACCATGTGCTTAACAAAAGGGTTAGAGTTGAAAGAGTCAGCACAGACTACCAAATAGCTGACATTTTCACTAAACCATTGCCAGAAGAAAGATTCCTAGAGCTGAGCAGAGACCTTGGATTACTAGATTGGGAATCTAATTCTGAAGCAAGTTAAAGGAAGGACGGACCCTCAGAATCAGCCTAAGCTGATGCAGGCGAGAAGACGAAGGCCAGACGAAGCAACTTAATCGCATGTAATACCAAAGTAGAAGTCAAACTCACCGTTGCGAGTGGTCAATCAAATAACGAAACGAACCAGCTAAGTTCTCTAAACTGATTTCTATTTTTTATTATTATCTGCCTTATTTATAATATTATTTTGGCTAACGAAATGGCATTTAAAAATACATTTTTATAAGCCAAGTGGCAATTTTAATACACGCGTCAAACGCCTATTTAATTAACCTCTACGATGGCCAATCAGAATCAACCGTCGAATTTTAAATTGGGCCACCGATTCAAATTTGAAATTCAAAAGAATATCAAAAGGCGCACCACCGTTCAAATATATAATAAACTAATACAAACGTCTTTTCATCTTCTTTATAAGGAAAGAAAACCTTTCACTTTACTCTTTACGCTTACAGAAACCCTAGAATTTACAGAGCAAAAATATACACTAAAAATCCTAAAATCCTTTTTGCAGAAATGGCATCTTTTGAAGGAGTGAACATGAAGGCGGTGAAGGACCAGGTCATCTTCTCCATGGTTGTCGACTTCTAAGGTTTACTAGAAGCAAATCTGGAAGACCTTGATATGCTCGATTTGATCCGGGCGATGAAGCTTAATGGGATTTACCCATTCCTCGACATCAACCTGCAACATCTGTTCAAGGAAGATGTTGTTGAATTCTATCGCAATGCCTATCTGATTCAAAGACGGATTCACAAAGACAATCGGCGGAGTTCGTGTCGGATAGATTCAGAGAAGATTCGCTCAGTATTCGGATGAAACATCGTGGTTTGGCGGTGAAGCCCTTAAACAATCACCCGCCGAAACCTCGGAAAACGATTAAAGCCGAAAATATCCCGAGAAATTAAAGTTTCTGACCAAGAGGAATGAGTTAAAAAGGATTTACCGAGTTGCGCTGGACATCACCAACAAGATAGTCATGGGGATGGCGGGCAGCTATGACCAACTGTCATCTTCGAAATTTATGGTGTTGGGTGCGTTGATTCAAGACGAGGAAGTCGATTGGGCGGACTATATCTTCAGGCAACTCGTGCGCGAGGTGAACAAGGTCGAGTGGCTTGAAGTTGAGAAGAAGTTCAAGACTAAGTTGGCGTTCGGAACGCATCTTAGTTGGTTTTTGGAGAAAACCGGAGTGGCTAAGGGAAACATTGACCCTTTCCACCCAAACTAGAGGCTAGGTCACATGGACCATGACAAGAAGAAAGTTGGAGTCACTGGGAAAGCAGCCCAGTTGTTGAAGGATTTGCCGGACTCAAGGTCATATCCAAGATACGATTTATCAGAAGAATCGGATGCACTGGCACTGAGATCGAATCGCAATGAGTCCGACAACGAGTCCGACGAGACACCAATTGCTATTAGATTCAAGAGACGGGACCAGCCCTGAAGGACCCTCTAACTGCGGTCATCACCGGAACCCTCTCCTAAGAGGCCTAGGAAGTCCGCAGTCGCCGAGGGAGAGCACCGAGCATCAAGCTAGCCCATCAGTTCGCCACCATTCATTCGACCGCCCGCACTGCACACCGAAACTCGGATTGTACCTGTTATCACACCTCCAGCTTACATATCCGAAGAAGAGGAAGCATGTCTAATAATCTCTATTCCTGAAGCAGATTACACTTTTAACCTATTAGAAAACAATACCTTCAATCTTTCTATTGAACAACTTCAGCTTGTTAAACCACAAGCAGAAAAACACTCTTTCGTACATATTTTTAAAGAGTGGAAATCTCTCAAAACCATGTCTTTTACAAATCTTCAAACTTTTATTGCAACTAGTGGTTGGGAATATCCCCAAGCCACTGAGGAGGTTCTGATTGAGTTTTGCAAAGAATCAGACTTGGCTTTACTCCTCCAGGATAAATGGTTCATGTCACATTTTAAAACAAACATGGACCACTTTATCCATTCTATTATGCTCAGTATTTTTGATGGCGTTTTTGGAGAGGAGGAGGAGGAGGAGGAAGTAGAAAAGGAGATTAGGATTGAAGAAGTTGATGGAGAGAATGAAATTATCAATTTGGTGGCTGAAGAAGATGAAGAAGAGAAAGAATCAGAAGAAAATATACCAGTTGAAAAACAGCCAGAGGAGATTGAGAAGACAGAAGAAGTGGCTGATGAAGGAGATGAAGAAGAAGGAGAGGAAGTAGATCAGGAAAAAGATGAAGATGAAAAGGAGGATGAGGATGATGAAGGAGAAAAGAAGGAGAAGGACGATGATCAGAATAATGATGATGATGATGATGATGATGATGATAATGATGATGGAGGAGAAGCAGGAGCAGAGAAGGAAAATGAAAAACAAAAAGAAAAGGAAGAAGAAAAAGAAAAATCTGGAGAAGAAGAAGGGAAAGAGGGAGAGAGAGAAGGGGACAAGGAGCCAGAACAAGAGCCGGAGCCGGAGCCTACTCACGAAGCTGCAGATAGGATTGTTGTACCTGCCCGGTACACCAGCCTAGACGCAGAGCTGGATGAAGACTCCAGGTCAGGGACCCCGGAGAAAACCCAATCTGACCTACCACCGCAACTGTGAGCCTCAGCCTAGTGGTTCCCTTGCGAAGGATCGGAGAGCACTCTCCATCGGCTCGATTATCACCTACCATGACCGAGCCGATCAAGCAAATTGTCGAGACACTATTGGGAGTTGCTATCAACTCAGTCACTCGACCTTCGACAATAAATGCCAAAATTGACACCCTTCTTCGAGAGAGATCCTCACCTCCTCCCCTACCAACAACAGAATGCCATTTGGCATGTCTGATTGGATGAGCCGCATGGAACAGCAGTTGACTACCCTTATTGATGCTGGCAAAAAGGGGGAAGAGAGAATTCAGGGGGAAGAAAGAGAAATCAGAAGCAAGAAGAAGCAGGATGTCCCTCAGATTGAAGGACCCTCCAGTCTGAAAAGAAAGGAACCTGTAGATCCAGAAGACTAGGCTGACCAGCCTGAAGGGAAGAGAAGAATAACTAGGGGTGGCTTTGGACCTACCCTAGAATGGGAAGGGAAGGAGCTATGGTTTGTTGAGGATTTCATCCCATTTGAAGCTCTTGAGATGTGGGGAGCTGCTAAGAAGAGATTCATCAGAGACTATTATGTCTGGGAACTACTCCATGATGACAAACTCTCCCCACAAGAAATTTTCATAAACTTCATGGAAGAAATCCATCCGAAGCTTTGGGCTGTTCTGAAGAAGCACGCTAAAGAGCAAAATGCCTATCCTATGATCCCTCCTTTCAGAGCAGAGGAAGCACCGACCCGTATGGACGGTGAACTTGATGAGTTAGCACTTCAGAGGGAAATCAAGCTAGTGTGTCTTGAGAACAGATTCAGATCTCAGCAAAGACAGGATTTCGCAGCACTTGTGGTGAAAAGAAAATATGGCCTTGCTCCAGTCAAGGTAAGACCTATCGGAGCCAAACCATTCAAGCCTGCCAAGCAGCCTACTCGAAGAGGCAGAGGAAGAGGCAGATGACCTTTTAGTTATTTCTCTTACTTGTAATTTTATTTTCTGTACTTAAAACATTCTTGTAAAATTTCAATGATAAGTCAGAAAATCTTATAAACAGTCTGTTGAATGACAATTTCCAGTTGTCTCAATATTAGATTGATTTCGCTTTTGTCTCATGATTAAGTGCGAGACTTGGTCATTTGATTTCTTACTTAGTTTTGCCATCATCAAAATAGGGGGAATTTGTTAGGAATACTTGTTAGATTTTGATGATGTCATTAATTTAAAATCAAATGTTTATTACTTGGCAAAATGTAAGGAAGAACCAAATGAGTATCTTCCATAGGCCAAAATATGTTAAGTATAAAACTTGGCAAAATGTAAAGAAGAACCAAATGAGTGTCTTCGTAGGCCAAAAGTTAGTTAAGTGAAAAACGGCTAAGTACTAAGTACCCTAGTCCATCGAGAGGAGCAGCCGACTCGGTCGAGTAGCTGGTCAACTAAATTTATCGAGAAGTTTGACCAGATCGGCAATGAGGTACCTCGGGAAGTCACTCCGACTGACAAGTCACAAACAAGGAATGTAGAGAGGACCTACCTGCAGAGATGTAAGCTGCACATCAGCCTACTCGACTACAGCCTAGTACTCCAAGTCCACGTCAGCATGCTTTGAAAAGTCAAATATTACGGAAAGCTCACATGCAACGTGAAGAGACAAATTGGAGTGATTCCCGCAAGAGATATGATTTAATTAAATCATCCTGACCCACCGTGAAGACTTTTATCCTTTTATATTCAAAAGATTCGGCGCTCACATGCAGAAGTCCTCACAACGGTTGGAAGATAAAATTAAATAATGGGAATCCAGCCTTGCAACGTTCAGAAAGAATAAACAATGAAGTCTCTCTCCAACGGACGGATTTGTTCAAAGATTTGCAACGGCTACAAGGAAGAAGCTCAGAGATATGACCTATATATATCCAGAGATTTGAAACTGAGCAAAACCCGGTGCGAACATACATTCTAGCGATCAAAGCAATCAAGCAATCTCAAGCAATCAAATAGCATCGTGAAAAGAGCAGATCTAAAAGTTCATACTTAAGGAAGCTCTTAAGTTGGAGAAGACAAACACTCTTGTCTATAATCTTGAGTACGGGGTACTTCACTGGTTGAAGTAAGAGACTGTAAAGGCATCCGAGGATCGAGGATCAAGAGGTGCAAGACAGTCAAGTGTGTACAACGGCACGAATTTCCACTGGTTGGAAGCTGTTGTATTGTGGTTGAATCACTGTAATATTTATCACTGGTTGAAAATTATAGTGAATTCATCTCCAACTGGTTTGGAGAAAAGTGGATTAGTATAGGATTACCCCACCTCTGAGACCACTATAATTGCTTGTGTTATTTACTATTTTACTGCATCATACTCTAACTGCTGCATACATTGTTAAGTGTTTCATTAAGTTTATTTATATTCGTCATCAGCTGACTTCCGCACATATCCAAGAACAAACGACTCCAAGTCATTTGTTTGACTATCAGCTGAAGAAACTCACTCTTCGTGAAAAAGAGTTCAAGAGTTTCAACAAGTCTATTCACCCCCACCCTCTAGACTTGTTCCTGGACGACTTGTGACCTACACCTTCTACGAAATCTGATAGCTTGCTTCTATCTCCTGTCATGTGCCGGGAGCATCCGCTGTCGAAGTACCATATGTCCTTCTACAAAATGTCCTGTAGCACATAAATTATGTAGATTTAGGTCCCCTTTGATTGTTGGGTGCGTGAATGTTAGGGCCTTTTGGTACCCAAATCTTCCTGACAGCAATTGGTTTACTGTAGGTTACATTTGGTACATATTTGCGATATCTACATGGGGCATGTACGTAGTTACGGTATCCATGATAATCATTATGCATGTAAAAATCAGGTTTATTATTATTAATCCAGTACGTATGCCGTCTCGGAGGTGGAGCCATTTTCTTTGGCCTTACAGCTTGCCTTCTGGGTCTCCAGTTGGATTCCCAATGCTGTTGTTGATACTGTGCGGACACTTGCTGTCTCGATGAATGACGAGGCTCCTGTATCCAATACCTAGGCGTGATGTACTGAAAGTACTTCCGTGCGGGCCTTTGGTATTTGGATACAGCCTTCTTTCTGAACGGCTATTGGTGCTGTTGACATGCTCGGAGAGCATGCTGTTGCGTGCGCCTTACAGGTTGAAATGGCTTATGATTCCGCTGTCTTGAATAGGATTGCGGGGGTGGAATGGCAGCCTTTGCTTTTCGCGGTGCAGCAGGTTCCTTCACAGGACTAGGAGTATCTTCCGATATAGGAATGTGTTCCACACTCTTGACGAACACAGTACTAGTTTTCCCTTTGTTGGAAAATGAGCTGTATCCTAAGCAACTTTTATCATGAGCATGTTGCCCAATGCTTAGAATTTCTTCCATTCTTTTAGATGATTTCTCGAAAGATTTCAGAATGGTCTCAAGTTCGCTTTCTCATTTCTCGAGAGTACTAAATTTAGCTTGAAGTAGAACAAAATCATTTTGTCTTGCTTCCATTTTGAGACTTAGTCTCACTTAATTCATGAGCAAGTTGATGATTGCTCTCCACGAGTTTTTCATTCTCGACCTTGCTGTTTTCACAATCAATAGACATATTTTCATAATTTATCTTTAGCAAGTCATTTTCTTCTTTCAGCTCTATGTTGGAAAGTTGAAGCTAAATGTTTTCATTTTTCAAAGTCTCGTGGGCTTTTTGAATATTTTTAAATTCATTCATCATGTTTTCAAAAGTATGCGATGCACTTACTGGAATAATTGAGGTTGAACTTACCTCATCATCGCTATCTTCTTCTTCCGGAATGTCCTTTGCCATAAAGCACATATATGCCTTATCTTCGAATTCATCGTCAGATGAGTCACTTTCAGTGACTACCTGAAGACATTCTTTGGATTTGGATGGTGTGGGGGAGGCTTCTGATTCTCCTATCAGTGCCTTGAGCTTGTTTTTCCAAGCACGTCTTCATTCATCCCTCTCTTGTTGCTCGGATTCTGGCAACATTTGAACTTTGGGATGAGGACATTTCTTTGCATAATGTCCTGGTTTCCTGCAATTATAGCATAGGTTAGCGTCACCAGAGGAAGTTTCAGTACTTACCTTGTGAACAGGCTTGGGCCTGTAGGGAGTCTTTCCAGATTGTTTGATGAACTTTTTGAATTTGTACATGAGGAGCGCCATTTCATCTTGTGACAGGATATCGTCGTCGCTGTCAGCATTCTTATAATTTGGCTTTGATGGGCTGGGCATGCTGTGTCGACGGTTGGATACAGCGGCTAAGGCTGTAGTCCTAGCTGGAGATTCTTCAGCTTTCTCTCTCCTGTCTATGTCATACTCGAAAGCTTTGAGTTCAGAAAAGAGATCAAAGGTAGATATTTCACTAAGGTTACACGATACACGCATAGTTGTGGTCTTAATGTCCCATCGGGCAGGGAGAGATCTGAAAATCTTTAAGCTTTCTCCCTTTGAGTATAAATTTTGCCCAAAGCTTCAAGTTCACCAACAATTCCAGTGAATCTGAGGTCAAGTTTCTCAAGTGTTTCGATTGGTTTCATTTCAAAAGATTCAAATTGCTGAGTTAATTTGGAAATTTTATTTTCTTTTGAGAGCTGAGTTCCCTCACAAATCAACTTGAGTTTATCCCAGATATCCTTGGCTGTTTTACAGCTCTTTACCTTCGAGAATGTGCCTTTGTCGAGGGTGACAAACAACGCATTCTTTGCAACATTGTCGAGGTTGACGCGCTTTCTCTCATCTGTGGTCCATTGATCGCGCTCCTTCTCGAGCATCTCAGCATGGGTTTGGCCTTCAATCCTTGCGGCCGGATTTACCTTCATTATCTTGATAGGGCCATCCTATATAACAAAAATCATCTCTTCGTGCATTGCTGCAAGATGAGCCTCCATCCTGATTCTCCAATCATCAAACTCATTAATAGAGAACATAGGAACTTTGTTGATCATTGATGTATCCATATGAGAATGTAGGAATGAAAAAGACTATTTTATAAAATAAGTGATTTTGGATCTGATTCGGTTAAAAATACGACTGATTCTTTTTAGAATCAACCGCTCTGATACCACTTGTTGGCCACTAAGTATACTGGATACAGCTTGGAAAGTGTTTTAAACAACAAGATGTACGGTTTTTAAACCTGAGTGCGTAGCGGAAGTCTTAAATACAGTAAGTTGTTGTGGATACAGCAACTCGATGTGCAGTGTATACTTAAATAATCACAGTTTAATAAAACAATAAAAGTAGAAGGTAAATAACACAATATTTAAAGTGGTTCGAGGTAAACCCCTCTACGTCCACTGGTCCTCCACACATGAGTAAAAAGTTTATTATAATTACTGCGTACACAACTACGTAATTATAACAACACTTAATCAATATATCGTTCACACAGATTGATATAAAGATCTTGGCTTTCAACTGTTCACACAGATTGGTTTGAGCTAACACTTTGACTGGCTTCTTCACACACAGTTCTGAAGCTTTGTCTTCTTCAATGCAAGTCCTTCACACATAGTTCGGGAGTAGTAAGGATTTCGCAGTCCACAGAGGGCTGATATGAGTTTGTTCAAAGATAGAACAGGGTTTGAACAACAACTATGACTTTCTGGGCTTTAAGCTGATAATATGTTGTTCAAGGTTTGAGCATTGTATATCTCTTCTATTTGAATAGCAGAAAGCTTGGGGAGATATGTTTTGCTCTGAATATTTCTTGTAAGCTTTGTTCGTTTGTAAGTCGTGAATAATCTGTAGATTTTCAGTCGTTCTTTCGTAGTTAATGATCTTCAAACTCTGGCGATATATATAGTCTTTGAATTATATCCGTTTGAAATATATCCGTTGAGCAAGATTCTGCGATAACTGATATTTGACTGAGATCTGGATATTGCGGGATTTTGAAGATCTTCTGACTTACAGTATTTAAATACTTTATCCTTTAGTATTTAAATACTTCTTTATCAACGGGACTTGACTTCTAGCGAATACTGAAGATTCCTTCTTGTCCTGTTGAGAGCTGTATGGAAGGATTACTGTATTGATATTTCGAGACAGCTTCCATACTTTAGCTTTGCGGGACTCTTTGCTGTATGATCAATATACTGTATGATTGGGACTGCGAGAAGTCTTCGATACATGGTTGATACTTGATCAGCTTTTCGATACAACTAGAGGCGATATTCAGGATTTGGCATATTGTCAAAACATTCTGACAATACGATCGATACAGGGTTTGTTATCCAAGCAGCATCGATACAGGGATTTGTTATCCCAACAACACTGATCATTATCGTTAGCTACAAAGCCGAATGATAAATCAGCTTTATCGAATTTTCCGTTCCATTGTTTGGGTGCTTGTTTCAGACCGTATAGTGATTTAATAAGCTTACAGTCTTTTTTCTCTTTTCCAGAAGCTACAAATTCCTCAGGCTGATCCATATAAATTTCTTCTTCCAATTCACCATACAGAAGGCTGTTTTCACATCCATCTGGTTAATGGGATAGTCATATATGGAAGCCAATGCAATAAGCACTCCGATAGTAGTCAAACGAGCTACAAGAGAATAGGTATCAAAGTAGTCTATTCCCTCAGTCTGTCCAAACCCTTTGGCAACTAATCTGGCTTTATACTTATCAACAGTCCAATCAGATTTAAGTTTCTTTCTAAAGATCCATTTACTTCCAATCGTGGTACACCCTGGAGGTAGATCAACTAATTCCCATGTCCCGTTAGAGACAATGGAATCCATTTCACTATTTACAGCTTCATTCCAGTGCTTTGATTCGGGAAAAGTCATAGCAATTTTGAAGCTAACAGGATTACCCTCGACGTTGAAAGTAACAAAGTCACTTCCAAAGTCCCTGGAAATTTTATTCCTTTTACTCCATCTGGGTTCTACAAGTTCTTTGCGAACTGAATCAGTGCCACTAGGATTTGCCCCCACAATACTCATCTTTTCCACATGAGCAGAAATGGATGTATAAATAAGGGCCTAATCTAAGGAAAGATCCTTGGGTAGACCACTTTTCATGGGAAACACATTCTCGAAGAATGTAAGCATCGCGATATTCTACCATAGTGTTGAAATCGGTACCTGCAATGATTTTGTAACTAAAAATCTCATCGCATAAGATGTTTCCACATAGCCCAGAAAAATTGCATCAACAGTCTTAGGACCTAGTTTCTTTCGTTAGTGTTCACAGATTAGAGCTTTTGCAAGACAGCCCCACACTCGAAAATATTTGAGACTAAGTTTTCTGCCTTTTTTAGATTTCAAACGGAGTGACATCTTTGTGTTTTTGAGGAACTTTATTCAGAATATGGCAAGCCGTATTCAGAGCTTGCCCCCACATGTATCTAGTCATTCCAGAATTCAAAAGCAAACTGTTAATCATGTCTTTGAAAGTTCTGTTTTTCCGTTCAGCTATCCCATTAGAAGGAGGTGAGTAAGGTGCAGTCTCTTCATGAATAATGCCACAAGCACGACAATATTCTTGAAATGGATTAGACTTATACTATCCACCCCTATCTGATCTTAACTGTTTAAGTTTTCTGCTAGTTTGTGTTTCGGCTTCATTCTTAAACACTACAAACTTCTCAAGTGCTTCATCTTTATGTTTCAATAAGTAAACATAACAGTATCTACTGCAATCATCGATAAAGGTGACAAAGTATATTTTATGATCTTTTGTTAAATATCCGTTGAACTCGCAAATATCTGTGTGAATTAAGTCAAGTACTGCAGATTGCCGTTCCAAAGAGTGGTAATGCTTTGCCGTTTGTTTTGCCTCAGCACATATTTGACATTTACATTTCTTTCGAATATTATCCTCATGGATTAGATTCAGGTTCATCATACGTTTAACAGAACCATAGTTTAAGTGTCCTAAACGACCATGCCAAATAGACGAGCATTCAACAACATTAATAAAAGGAAGATCGAAAGATTCAGTTTTATCAGAACGGATAAACTTTTCAGCTCTTACAACAAATAAACCCTCAGAAACATAGCCTTTGCAAATAAAAGTTCCGTAATACAAAATTACAACTTTATTCAATTTAAATGAAGTTTCAAACCCTTCTCCAACTATTCCAGAACCACTTATGATATTTCTGCGGATAGATGGAACATGGTACACCCTTTGCAGAGATATTGTGCGCCCAGAAGGAAATTTCAGGTCCACATAGCCTATCCCTAGCACTTTGGCACCACTTGAATCTCCCATCATTACAGACCTTCCGCTAACAGGCTGGTAAGATACAAATAGAAATTTATCAGCACAAACGTGCACATTTGCTCCAGTATCCACCAACTGCTCATGGGGTTCATAGATCAAAAATAATTTAGGTTTAATAGAAACATGACCAACATACTCGTCCATAGAGGTATCAGGAGTATTCTATCCAACGACTAGGTTGACAGTTGCCGGACCAGATGATTGGGATTTTCCATGACCCATTTTAGGACATGTTTTAGCCCAGTGATCTGTCTGTTCGCAATTCCAGTAAGGCTTGTTTGTCTTTTGTTTCTTGTTCGTTTTGGCTTTTCCCTTGTCGGTTATTTTAGTGTTGGAGTGAGACTTAGTTAGGTTGAATTTTCTCTTCCCGGTAATTAAATTGGTTTTGGGATAATGATCAATATGAACAATGTGAGACTGATTCCTATGTTGTTCTTCAATACTTAGGGCAATCATCGAGTCATCAAGACTTAATTTATGTTATAAAGACATCCCAAAACTTTCCTAGGATTTCGGAAATTTATGCATGACTGACATGGCCATAAATTTCTCAGGAAGTTTCATTTCAGCATCAGCGAGAGCATGCTCTAAATTTATTAGTTCATATGTTTGTTCAAATACAGACATATTCTCTACCATTTGATACTTCAAAAATTTTGACACTGAATATTTCTCGAGCCCTTGCTCTTCACTGTTATATTTTTTGTCCAACTCGTCCCAAAGGGATTTAGCCGAATAGGAATCAGAGCAATAAACATCAAAGAGTGTGTCGGACAAACCAGACAGAATCACTCCTCGAACAATTTAATCCGCTATATTCCAATCGGCTAGTTTCTTTGAATTTGTATCAGTAGAAATTGGCTTGGTCAACTGAATTATTGAAAGAAGACCTTTCATTGTCAGCCAAATTTTCATTCGCTATTGCCAGCGCCGAAAAAATTGACCGGACAAGTCAACTTTCCCAGACACAAGGGGAATAGATGCAGAGGCTCCAACAGTCACAATGGGGATATTTGTTTCAGCCATAATAGAGTATACAGGAGTTCGTCTAAAGGATAATACTGTAGTAGTACAAGATTAAAACAGTATACGATTTCAAAAGTATAGATCCAGAAATACGGTATACAAATTCCAGAATACAGAATATAGTTTCAAAAATACAGAATACGTTTTCGAAAATATAGTATACAATATAGTTTCGGAAATACGGTATATAAATTCCGAAAATACAGAATACGGTTTCGAAAACACAAAATACGTTTTTGAAAATACAGTATACAAAATTCGTATATATATAGTTTCATAAATACGGTATATAAATTAAAAAATACGGAATACAGTTTCGAAAATACATAATATATTTTCGAAAATACAGTATACAAAATTCGTATAGATACAGTTTCGGAGATACAGTATATAAATTCCGAAAATACAGAATTACAGAATATATTTTCGAAAATATAGTATACAAAATTCGTATAAATACAGTTTCGGAAATATGGAATACGTTTTTGAAAATACAGTATACAAAATTCATATAAATACACAAATAGTTTCTTCAAGATTGTTGGAATTATTCGGGATGCACAGCGTATTTATATTTGTATTTGTACGACAAAAAAGTTGCACAACGTGAACAATACACAAAATATACAAGAAAAGAAGACACGTTATGTGATATCCCACACCGACTAGCAGAGAGCGGGCAAAGTGCCTTATTTGAGCGTGTCGTGACACCTTATAGCATGAGGACTTTTGGGAACCCAGTGGCTTCGGGGTGATGAGAACTCCGAAGTTAAGCGTGCTCGAGGCGAGAGCAATCTCAAGATGGGTGACCTCCTGGGAAGTTGCTCGCTGGGCTCCCAGAAACAAAACCGTGAGGGCCGGCTCAAAGGAGAGCGCCCAGAGCGGACAATATCATGCTACGGTGGAGGGGTCCCGGGATGTGACAATTTGGTATCGGAGCCACTCTGCCGTGTCGTGCGAGTGTGCCGACGAGGACGTTGGGTCGTTTGAGGAGGGGCGGATTGTGATATCCCACACCGACTAGCAGAGAGCGGGCAAAGTGCCTTATTTGGGCGTGTCGTGACACCTTATAGCATGAGGCCTTTTGGGAGCCCAGTGGCTTCGGGGTGATGAGAACTCCGAAGTTAAGCGTGCTGGCGCGAGGAGCAACCGCAGGATGGGTGACCTCCTGGGAAGCTGCTCGCTGGGTTCCCAGAAACAAAACCGTGAGGGCCAGCTCAGCGGAGAGCGCCCAAAGCGGACAATATCATGCTACGGCAGAGGGATCCCGGGATGTGACAGGTTAGAATTAAATAAGAAAACAAAATACTTAGTACTTATCTCGATGGTTCGTATAGTATATGAACCGTTACTGTTGAATAACCAAATCGCAGACGAGCTGCTTGCCTTGAAAAAACTATTGCCCCGATCCATCTCTCGAGTTTAGTAATGTTACTTCCAAGATAAGATGGTTCAGTCCTTTGTTACATGAGCTGCTGGCTCAAACTCCGGACACCTCAAAAATTACTCAGTCGCCGATCAAGAAAATATCAAGAATTTTCGGGGTGCAGAGGAAATGAGAATTTCAGATTTTTTTTCTTTTCACAACAACGAAAAATCATATTGGGTATTTATAGGGGAAAACGCGTTGATGACATAAGCATTGCATCAGCGAAAATGACGTCACCGCTGGCGTCATTCCGCACCCAATCACGTAGTCAACAAACCGCGTTGATGACATCAGCAATACGTCAGCGAAGATGACATCACTGCGTAGGTCACTCCAGACCCAGTCAGCAAGATGCTTTGATGACATCACTACGTATGTCACAAACCGTGTTGAACTTTTGTCTCGCGTGTTGTTCGAACCGTTGAATATTTAATCAGATAATATTTTGTCCAAAAAGAATATACAGAGACGAAGACAATTCGACCAAACGGCCGAGGCCGAGAGGGCGGGCGGCGGCGGCACACGTGTGGTTTACTCACAACTCTCACTTAGTGAATGTTTTTATTTATTCACTATCATAAAGTCTAATATAAACCACACTCCTCCTCTCTATTCTTCCAATGTGGGACAAGCTATCACACATATTAACACAACACTCTTCCTCAATCAATAATACACAATTAACCATCTTTTGTATTCCCACCAAATTAGTATCCACCCAAGAGTTAATTCATCTCATTATTCATATGGAATTAGATAATTACAATAATAGTTTTTCATGTAATTAAAATATTAATTACAACATGTTATTCCGTAATTAAAATACCAATTCCAACATGATTTATAGTGTTTTTTTAGTGAAAACATCTTGTAGTTCGGGTTTAGGTTGTGCGGGAGTTGGATCCTCACTAAGTCTTTATTTTTCTTTTTAAAAAAATGGGATCTTTACATAACTATACAACAAATATCATTTATTTACAAAAATAAAGCAAAAGAAAACTATTTACACCAATGACATAGATTGCACAAACGGAAAGGAAATTAATTCAATATCCTATAACCTAGCAAATTCAGTTTCCAAATAAACAAAACTTCTCCCCTACAATACTTTTATGCATCTCTCTCTACTCTTCTTTGCATAATCGTCGTCGATACCCTTTCTCGCTTTTCCTCTTTTCTGTTCTTTTTCTCTCTGCATATTTTAGATAATTATTCTTCTATAATTTATATGTTTCTTTGATTTTTCAGCAATCCATCCTCCTATTCGTCAAAGTTACTTGAGGATGAATGAAATCCACCGGCTTGTTGGCTAGAGGATTGGCTAGCTTTGTTGTGTGTGGTGGTCGGAATATTTATGTGGTAGTATGACGAAGTGATGCGACCCCCACACGACGTACTGTGGTAACTGCTATCGCTAGTATGATTTTAGTTCCCAAGATCGTTCCAATATTAAGCAAATGAGTGTTTTACTTCAAGCCCTCTGCGTGACGCGTGTTAGGAATATGCCCTCGAATGCCACTCAGGGGATGAGAGAGTAGGGGCATTGTACTTGTAATTATGGAATAATTAATAAAAAGGCAATACGATTCATTCATTGTTTATTGTATTTCAATTGCATTCTTGACTTGGTAAACATTGAAGTGAAGTCCATGTAAATAAATCGAACATTCCATTCTCGTTATGGGATAAGAGAAAATGTACTGGAAGTGTTTAAAGTTTATTTACGTAAATTGTTCGCAAGTCAATAAACTTAAAATGGGCATTAAGTTTTAATATGACTTGTATAACTGATGCTAGGACGTGTGCACGTCTTGATAGCATAGTTATAAGTATATTGGTGGGGCGATACTCGAACACGACTCATACTCGATTCGATCCCACGGTATTCACTCTCGGAGAGTCGATGACGAATCGAAAGGTTGTGATAGTATACGTGGACCTTTGACTTGAGGGTTCGAGAAGATGTGCTGTGACGTTTAGTTTGTCATTAGAGTAGTTAGACTCATTTGCTTAATTGCCGAGTCGACCTCGAAGTGCGGACTATACGGGCAGTAGCGATCTTTACCGTACGCCAAGAAAGGATTCTATCTCTGTTAGTGAGCGGGCGAATGTCTATACGGTTAATGGCAAATAAGATCATAAGTCTTTGGCCAAAGCATTACGATATAGTCGTATTAGATACACTATTAATCGGTCTTGATTTGCATTAACACATGTATAGAGTTTAGTCAATAGTAGGGTTTGACTTTACCGTGACCGAAGACTTGACCGGGACATCGATGAAGGGTCTATACGTATATAGTATTCACGACATAATGGTTCGGAATGATCCCTTCATTCGTTCTCTCGGGGTTTACGGTGCGGCGCTAAGTGGCTAAGTGCTGCCCGCACTCATTGGTTCCTCCCAATGCCGGCTGAGACGGACCTACGGAGTCGCGCATCAAGAGCGTTGACGGATAAATGTGAATTTATTATCTCTCTATTAATATTAGATATTGGATATCTAATTATGATTTATTAGATAAATCAAAATAGCGGTCTTATGAATTAAAATTAAGTTACCGGGTAATTAATTTAATTCATAAATTATATTTCTTAGAGAAATATATTTGTATTTGATATTATTATTTGATTAGATTATTTATTTATTATATATACATTGGTTATTAATCGGTGTGTATTTAACGAGTCGTTTGACGAACGTCGGTACACGAGCCGAGTGACTCGGCTCGTTTTCTACGAAACTTCCACCATGGGCCACCTTCCCTCTCCCCACATCACATGGAATCATTTCCATGCATGTGTATGTGTTAGTTGTATTTTTGTTATTATGTGTTGACATTTTATCTCAATTATATGATTTGTATTATATGTTTGAGATAATATATAAGCAACATAATATAACAACTACAAAACACACATATTAACCAAAGAATTGAGAGCCGCCTGCCGTGATTTGAAGTGAGGAGAGAGAGAAAATTTTCCTTCTTCATTTTGTTCATCTTTGAGGTGAAAAGAAGTAAGAAAAATTAAGAGAGAAAAATTCCTACAACACTTCCTAGCCGTGTTCTTCATAGAACGAGTATTGTAGATTTTTCCGGGCAACTTCCGACGCGTGTGAAGTAGAGGCTTGAACTTTCGGTGCTTGGAGCGAAGGGATTTCGTGTTCGGACGGGATCGTGATCATCGTCTACACTTTACGAAGATTTATTTCAAAGGCTTCAAGGGTATGAATCTTTACCTTTGTATGTATTTTTTTCGTATATACGTTACTTGATCGATCTGTTTGGGATTCGTATTTATTTCTGCGTATTTCGTTTTATTTTCTAATCCCAACGGTGGTATCGAGAGAGGTCAATGTTTCCGTATATACGATTATTTGTGCATTTTGAATGCTTTTGGATGATGATTATGATTTAGAATCATGTTTGGAATAATTGTAGATTTTAAATTGTTCGTTGTAGCATCACGTTTTTGAAACGGATGAAAACGAAGAAAGCGGTCGTTTGTCGGCGGTGAAGATCGTCGGCCGCTGCCAGTGCCGCGAGCATGCTCGGCCATGACTCGGCCAGGGCTGAGAGTGCTCGGCGAGGGCCGAGAATGATCGGCCACTGCCGAGCAAGGCTCGGCCAGCACCCCTCGGTTTTTGGCCCGATTTTGAATCGGGCCGCGGGCTGGGCCTAAACCGGATTGTCCGGGACTCCGTTTTAGGTTTATATTTCGTTGTAATTATTTCCCGAATTTTTAATTGGATTTTAATTTGACTAAATTAATATTTGGAATATTTTTGAGTTAAGGGAAATAAATTAAACGAGAATATTATTTTGGCGGATTACTTCGAACGAATTAAAATGATGATTATTAGTATTAATTTGATTAATACCATTAAAATTGAATAGATTAATTTTATATTGATTGGATTAATATATATTAATTGATTATTTAATTTTAATGCCACTTTATATTAATTGGATTAATATAGTAGAAATTGAATAGATTAATTTTATAGATTAATTAGATTAATTTATATTAAAATTAATTGTTTAATTTCGTTTCCATTACATGTTGTATGGAATCCTTATGTGATGGTGATATAGCTCGTGGACTTAGTTTTTGATTTGTTCGATTCGATTGGGTTGTAAAGGCCGTTTTGAGCCTATTTATATTTACTAGAAAAACTTGTATAGGATGCAATTTTTCAATGATGTAATTATTATTTTGGGTATGAAGAAGACCGAAGACAACCGACCGAGAAGACGAAGAATCGAAGACTGTTTTTTTTTATTTATTGGGTCATTCGCTTGGCCCAGTACTTAGGAATTAGGTCCATGAGCTATATGTTGGTAGTAACTAGGTTACTATTTTCTGTTTTTTTTCATTTTGAATGATTGACAAACATACAAACGCGCGTATAAATGAATTAATGTGCAAAGTGTAACATTAATCGCGAAATTCTCCCGACAACAAACAGACTAAGTTTGAAAAAGGTTACGAGGTTTCCTACCCTCCATCAAACTCGTAGAAAATTGATACCCGAGCTGGTGTGCTATGCTTCCGAGTTATCGGGGTAGTACATTTGGTAGAGGTTGAAAAATTCTTGAGTGCATTAGATGCCTTCGGTTGGTGATAAATTTCGCCCCTAGAAACCTGATAGGTTGCCGGGTGAGATTCAATAGTCAAACTGATAGACGTTGATGGTCAACAACTTAGATAGTCTGGATTACCAAGAAACCTGATAGGTTGAGGGCATGAAGACTAGGGGTAAAAGAAGATCAAATCATCCGTTAGACGGGTTGGTGTTAGACACCACTTTACAGAAATTAATTGGCAAGAAACCTGATAGGTTGCGTCTGTTAAAATTTGTAAAGAACTTGATCACTACTAAGAAATCGATCTAACCATGATTTCCGGATTATAACATGGGAGTGTATAATTCCGATAAAATTAGTGGGAGCCGAGACAAGAATTATACAAGCCCTTAAGTTCTATACTCGGTCATAATTAAACAAGTCACTAATTCAATATTGTCTAAATCTTTGCAGAAAACGAAATTGAATCTCTCTATAATGGCTAAAAACCCACTTGCAATACTACTTGAAAAGAATCTCTTAACTGGCCCTAACTTTGTTGACTGGTTGCGGAATCTGATGATTGTACTCGTGATGGAGTTCGGGATACGTCTTGGAGGCGGACATTCCACCGACTCAATCCGGACTAGGTAATCAGAAGACATTGATGTCCATGAAAATGGGTCAAGGATGATGTGCTAGTCCGTGGTTTTATGATGGGCTCAATGACTAATGAGCCTGCAGAGAGCGCACGAGAAAATGACTTCGCTGGCGCATTCGGCACACTTGACCGAACTTTATGGAGAGCACGGTAGACTGCTAGATATGAGATATCAAAGCGGTTGTTCGGCTAGGATGAAAGAAGGGGAGAAAGTGGGAGACCACGTCCTCAAGATGATCTCTATGATTGAGAGGCTCGAGGTGCTCAACTTTAATATGGATTTATCCCTTCAAATTGATCTCATCCTTCAATCTCTACCTGACTCTTTCACGCAGTTTGTAATGAATTTCAACTGTAATGAAATTACATGCACATTAGCTGGGCTAATGAATAAACCGTGACAGCGCATCTAACATGAAGACTAAACCGAGAGAGGTTGCTCTTGTGATTTCTTACGGGCTTAAGAGGTCCAAGAACAAGAAGAAAAAGACCTACGAGCAGTACAAACCCAAGAAAGGGGTGCAAAAAGGAAAGGGCAAGGCCCGAAAGGTTCAAAAGGTAGGCGGTCCAAAACCTACAGACAAATGCCTTGAATGCGGTGAGCTGGGCCACTGGCGAAGGACTTGTCCCAAGATTAATGGCGCATCATGTACGGAACTTTTTGTTTTTGAAACTAATTGTTCCGCTACTGTATATTCTGCTTCGTGGATTCTGGATTCAGGTGCCACTTCTCACATTTGTACTATGAATCAGGATCTGGAACGAAGTAGAAAACTTGAAGCTGGGGAAATAATGATCACTGTTGGAAGCGGACAAAGTGTCGAGTCAACCGATATTGGATCAATCCTTCTGGGTTTAGAATCTGGTTTTATTTTGACATTAGATGAAGTACTTGTTTTGCCCAAGGGGCATAAAAACATTGTATCCATTCCAGTCTTGGACCGGAAAGGATTTTGTTTCTTCATTGGCAATGGCAGTTGTAAAATTTATTTTCGAAATAAATTGGTTGGAACAACTACATTGTTGAATGGTTTATATCATCCGAACATGCAAAATAAAACAAAGATGAACACTATAACTAGGAAACGTGGTAGGCAAGATACTAATCAAGCTCTTAAATGGCACCTTAGACTTGGTCATGTTGGTCGGACCAAGGTTAGAAAATGGAAAAAGATGGACTTTTAAGTCCATTGGGTGTAGAACCCTATCCAACTTGTGAATCTTGCCTTAGAGGCAAAATGACTAAGTTCCCCTTCACAGGGACTTTTGAAAGGGTGCCGATAAACTTGGATTGGTGCATACCGATGTTTGTGGTGCTTTAGAAGTAGCCCGAGACGGATATTAATATTTCATAACGTTCATGATGATCATACTAGGTATGGGATTGTGTACTTAATGAAACATAAATCAAGCCTTTGCTAAATTCAAAGAATTTAAGGCCCTAGTTGAAAAACAAACTGGATGTCATATCAAAGCACTTCGGTCGACCGAGGTGGCGAATATATGAGCACCGAGTTTGATGAGTTCCTTAAGGAACATGGAATAGTTTCACAATTCACGCCCAGAACCCCACGGTTAAATGGTGTTTGAAAGGAGAAATCGGACTTTGTTGGACATGGTTCGCTCCATGTTAAATTACACTGATTTACCTATTTACCTGTGGGGGTATGCCTTACTAACCGCTGCCTATATCATAAATAGATGTCCTTCCAAATCTGTTCCTATCACTCCGCATGAGATGTGGAAGGGTAAGAAACCAAGCCTTAATCACATAAGGATTTGGGGATGTCCAGCCTATGTCAAAAAGGCTAAGGTGGACAAACTGGAAGCGAGGTCCATAAAAGGACGTTTCATAGGATACCCAGAGGACTCGATGGGTTATCTATTCTACATTCCAGAAGACCATAGGGTCGTTGTGGCATTACAAGCGCACTTCCTTGAGGATGAATTCATTCAGGAAGGTGGCTCGGGTAGAAATATCTCTTTGGAAGAGCATAATGAAAGTCCTAAGGAGACACCTGATCAGGGATCAAGAACCGAACCTATTGTAACACAACCTCCACTTCGAAGGTCTGATAGGGTATCTCACTTACCTGAGAGGTATGGCTATACACATGTCGAGGAACTGGGTCTCCACGACACACCTGATAGCAGTGAAAACGACCCTGTCACCTATGACCAAGCGATAGTGGATGTAGACTCTGATAAATGGCAAGAAGCAATGAAAGCTGAGATAGACTCGATGCATACCAATCAGTCACGGACTCTAGTAGATCTTCCAACCGGCATGAGGACTATTGGAAATAAATGGATCTATAAGAGAAAGACCGGGGATGGCAAGGTTGATGCCTATAAGGCCGGGCTTGTGGCAAAGGGTTATACCCAAAGGGAAGGAATCGATTATCATGATACCTTCTCGCCCGTAGCTATGATAAAGTCGATTCGCATGATGCTTGCCATTCTCGCTATTATGATTATGAAATATGGCAAATGGATGTCAAAACGGCTTTTCTAAATGGATACCTCGAGGAGGAAATCTATATGGAATGCTAAAGGTTTTGTGTCCAAAGCTAATATTCATAAAGTGTGTAAGCCGCAACGAGCCATTTATGGTCTCAAGCAAGCTTCTGAGTTGGAACCTTCGATTTGACGAAGGCTTAAGGACTTTGACTTGAGCGAAATGAGGAGGAGCCGTGTGTTTACAAAAAGGTCGGTGGGAGCAACATTGCGTTCTTAGTACTATATGTAGATGATATTCGCTTATAGGAAATAACGTAGCAATGCTCAAAGACCGTGAAAGCTTGGCTTTCTAAAACGTTCTCCATGAAAGACTTGGGAGAAGCTTCCTATATTCTAGGGATCCGTCTTTACAGAGATAGACCACGAAGAATGATAGGACTTTCCCAAGCCCTTTATATCGATAAAATCTGAGAAGATTCAAGATGGATGAATCTAAAAGAGGGTTCCTTCCCATGCGACATGGAATTCATCTCACCACGAAAATGTGTCCTCAAAGTGAGGAAGACAAGAGAGAGATGAGTAAGGTACCCTATGCCTCGGCGGTGGGTAGCCTCATGTACGCTATGTTGTGTACGAGACCAGACTTAGCCTACGCCGTGAGTATGGTAAGTCGATTTCAAGCAAACCCGGAAGGGAACATTGACCGTAAAGAACATTCTTAAGTACTTAAGAAGAACTAGAGATTTAGTTCTTACTTATGGTGGTGGAGAATCGAAGGTGATTGGATTCACCGATTCCGATTTTCAAGGAGACAATGACGACTCTAAGTCGACATCCGGGTATTTATTTACTCTCAATGGAGTAGCAGATCTTGGAGAAGCTCCAAGCAAACCGCTCCGCAGATTCCACCGCCAAGCAGAGTATCAAGCCGCCTCGAGGCTAGCAAAGAAGCATTTTGGATGCGAAGTTTATACAAGAACTTCAAGTGGTGCCTAACGCGGAGTTGCCTATATCACTATTCCGTGATAATGATGGAGTGCCGCCCAAGCCAAGGAGCCGAGGGCTCACCACAACACCAAGCATATAGAGAGAAAGTACCACATCGTTCGAGAGATGGTGGAAAAAGGATATGTTTCATTGGAAAGAGTAGACTCAGAAGACAATGTCTCTGACCCGCTGACTAAGCCATTATCTCAGGCCGTCTTGGAAAGACATCTGAAGAACATGGGTATTGGATACCATGATGTGTGGCATTGAGTGCAAGTGGGAGATTGTTAGGAATATGCCCTCGAATGCCACTCAGGGGATGAGAGAGTAGGGGAATTGTACTTGTAATTATGGAATAATTAATAAAAAGGCAATACGATTCATTCACTGTTTATTGTATTTCAATTGCATTCTTGACTTGGTAAACATTGAAGTGAAGTCCATGTAAATAAATCGAACATTCCATTCTCGTTATGGGATAAGAGAAAATGTACTGGAAGTGTTTAAAGTTTATTTACGTAAATTGTTCGCAAGTCAATAAACTTAAAATGGGCATTAAGTTTTAATATGACTTGTATAACTTATGCTAGGACGTGTGCGTCTTGATAGCATAGTTATAAGTATATTGGTGGGGCCAGTATACTCGAACATGACTCATACTCGATTCAGTCACACGGTATTCACTCTCGGAGAGTCGATGACGAATCGAAAGGTTGTGATAGTATACGTGGACCTTTGACTTGAGGGTTCAGTAGAAGATGTGCCTGTGACGTTTAGTTTGTCATTAGAGTAGTTAGACTCATTTGCTTAATTGCTGAGTCGACCTCGAAGTGCGGACTATACGGGCAGGTAGCGATCTTCTTGTACGCCAAGAAAGGATTCTATCTCATGTTAGTGTGCAGGCGAATGTCCTATTCGGTTAATGGCAAATAAGATCATAAGTCTTTGGCCAAAGCATTACGATATAGTCGTATTAGATACACTATTAATCGGTCGGTCTTGATTTGCATTAACACATGTATAGAGTTTAGTCAATAGTAGGGTTTGACTTTACCGTGACCCGAAGACTTGACCGGGACATCGATGAAGGGTCTATACGTATATAGTATTCACGACATAATGGTTACGGAATGATCCCTTCATTCGTTCTCGATCGGGGTTTACTGTGCGGCCCGCTAAGTGGCTAAGTCCGCCCGCACTCATTAGTTCCTCCCAATGCCGGCCGAGACGGACCTACGGAGTCGCGCATCGGGAGCGTTGACGGATAAATGTGAATTTATTATCTCTCTATTAATATTAGATATTGGATATCTAATTATGATTTATTAGATAAATCAAAATAGCGGTCTTATGAATTAAAATTAAGTTAATGGGTAATTAATTTAATTCATAAATTATATTTCTTAGAGAAATATATTTGTATTTGATATTATTAATTAATTAGATTAATTAATTAATATAAATACATTGGTGATTAAACGGAGTGTATTTAACGGAGTCGTTTGATTTAACGTCCGCACACGAGCCGAGTGACTCGGCTCGCTTTCTAGAAACTTCCACCATGGGCCACCTTCCCTCTCCCCACATCACATGGAATCATTTTCATGCATGTGTATGTGTTAGTTGTATTTTGTTATTATGTGTTGACATTTTATCTCAATTATATGATTTGTATTATATGTTTGAGATAATATATAAGCAACATAATATAACAACTACAAAACACACATATTAACCAAAGAATTGAGAGCTGCCTGCCGTGATTTGAAGTGAGGAGAGAGAGAAAAATTTTCCTTCTTCATTTTGTTCATCTTTGAGGTGAAAAGAAGTAAGAAAAATTAAGAGAGAAAAAATTCCTACAACACTTCCTAGCCGTGTTCTTCATAGAACAGAGTATTGTAGATTTTTCTGGGCAACTTCCGACGCGTGTGAAGTAGAGGCTTCGAACTTTCGGTGCTTGGAACGAAGGGATTTCGTGTTCGGGACGGGATCGTGATCATCGTCTACACTTTACGAAGATTTATTTCAAAGGCTTCAAGGGTATGAATCTTTACCTTTGTATGTATTTTTTTTCGTATATACGTTACTTGATCGATCCTGTTTGGGATTCGTATTTATTTCCGCTGCGTATTTCGTTTTATTTTCGGAATCCCAACAATGCGCTGTAGCAAACCGGAAGGTGCGATTCAAATACGCCACGAGGTTTCTAACGCCTCGATAAGTGAATTGAAATCACGATTTATATTTTGGAGACACACTCAACAAAATAAGAAGAAAGTTGGTTAACACAAACACTCACAATTTTGATAAATTTCAAGGTGCCTTTACAAATGAAAATGAGGGCTATTTATAGTCAAAATTCTTACAACTATTACAATATAAATATATAAAATAAAGACTAAAAAATTATAAATTCAACATTCAAAGCTCCTAAAATATGATTAATGACTAATCAACCCATAAGTTAAGGAGTCAACACATTTTTAGGAGACAAAAATCAATGACCAAGACTTATGTTTTGAAAATAAGAAATCAAAGTTAAAGAAAAATATGCTGTTGTCGTTTTAGTGGCATAACGGATCCTAAACTTCGGATTTTGATCTTGATGTATTCTAGATGATTGTAGTACTGCCTCTTATCTTTCCGAATCCACCTGAATCGTCTCAATCGGATATCGGACGCGAAAGTTATGACAAAAATACGAAGGTATATCGTATTTAAAATTTCCAACGCCTGCTTTCAGTTGTATCGCATTTTCACCACTGATTGGTATCTAGAAACAAAACTTCATTTTTAGTAGGATTGATTTTGCCATTCAAAAGGGGGTTGCGGCGCAACTTGTTGCCCGTTTGCCTGCCATCTTATTGTAATGTGTCATTGCGTTCTAATAAATTTAATTGTTGTTGTTTTTTAAAAAAAATATATTATGATGTCATAATGAACATAAATATTTTAGAACTTTCTCTTAGCTTTCCTATGGTATAAATACGAGCTTAATTGGACACTGTATGTAGGAGATACATCTGAATTATGAAAGTTGCTTCAGTTAGGCTTTTTGCTTGGAATCATGACATCAACACTTTTGATCTAACATGTGACAGCTTCAATAACACAAATAAAGATGTTATTATATTTATGGTCATCGGTCTGATTGAAATGATTTTGCACGATCATTGTTAATGAATTCTTTATCGCATTTGCTCGTGATCTTGTTATTGGTCCCACGAGAATGTATAGTTCTTCTTCTGACTGACAGACTCATTCTTGATTCACATCATTCCCCCGGTCCTCAAAAGGATTCGTCCTCGAATCTGAAAATTCAAAAGGACTTAAGTCAGCAACATTGAAGGTAGCAGAAACATTATATTTACCAGGTAGATCCAATTTGTAGGCATTATCATTGACGCGTTCTAAAATTTGAAATGGTTCGTCTCCCCTCGGCATCAACTTCGACTTCCTTTGTGCGGGAAACCTCTCTTTCCTTAAATGAATCCAAACCCAGTCACCTGGTTCAAAGAATACTTGCTTACGTCCCTTATTCGTTATTCCGACATTATGTTCGTTGCGTTTTTTAATTTGTTCTCGAACCTTTGCATGTAGTTGTTTGATCATTTCAGCCTTTTTCTTGCCATCGATACTGCCCATGTCATCTATAGGAATAGGCAACAAGTCTAAAGGAGTTATTGGATTAAAACCATATACAATTTCAAATGGAGAAAATGTAGTGGTAGAATGAACGGTTCTGTTGTAAGCAAATTCAATGAATGGTAAAGATGTTTCCCAATTTTTGAAGTTCTTGTTAACAACAGTTCGTAACAATTGATCAAGTGTTCGGTTAACTACCTCGGTTTGGCCATCAGTTTGGGGATGATAAGTTGTCGAATAAAGCAATTTTGTTCCCAGTTTCGCCAACAAAACTTTCCAAAAATGGCTAAGAAATTTAGTATCCCGATCGGACACTATGCTTTTTGGCATTCCATGTAAACGGACAATTTCTTTGAAAAATAAATTTGCAATATGAGTGGCATCGTCAGTTTTGTGACATGCAATGAAATGTGCCATTTTGCTAAATCTATCAACAACGACAAATATCGAATCACACCCAGATTTTACCTTTGGTAACCCCAACACAAAGTCCATAGAAAGATCAACCCAAGGCTCGTTAGGAACTGGAAGTGGCGTGTACAAACCATGTGCTAAAACTCGTGATTTTTTCCTTCGACAAATAATGCATCAATTCACAATTTTATAAACATCATGTTTCATTTCAGGCCAAAAGAAGTGTTCATGCAATATTTCAAAAGTTTTGGCAATTCCGAAATGTCTCATTAATCCCACACTATGTGCTTCCCTTACAAACAACTCCCTTGTCGAACAAAAACAAATGCAATATTTATTTTCATGGAATAAAAATCCATCATCCCGATAAAATTTATCCACATTTTTTGTTTCGCAAGCAACATATGTTTTGCCAAAATCTTTATATCCCACGCAAGAATATTTCAAGAGCTCAAATCCCAACAATTTACAAGAAAGCGTATTAAGTAATACATACCTTCTCGACAATGCATCGGCAACGACGTTCTCCTTACCTTGTTTATACTTGATGATGTAAGGAAATGATTCGATCTTCTCTAACCATTTGGCATGTCTTTTACTCAGCTTATTTTGTCCATTGAGATACTTCAATGATTCATGATCCGTGTGAATCACAAACTCCTTAGGCCATGAGTAATGTTGCCACGTACATAAAGCTCTAACCAAAGCATACAATTCTTTATAATATGTAGGATAGTTCAACATCGCTCCTCCAAGTTTCTCGCTAAAGTATGCAATCGGCCTCTTTCCCTGCATTAATACCGCTCCAATTCCTACTCCTAAAGCATCACACTCAACTTCAAAAGTGTTAGAAAAATCTGCTAATGCTAAAACAGGTGCGGTGCATAATTTATCCTTTAATGTGTTAAAGGCATTTTCTTAATCATCACCTCAATGAAATTTAGCATGTTTCTTTACAAGTTCATTTAACGGGGCTACAATCGTGCTGAAATCTTTAACAAAGCGTCGATAAAAACCTGCTAAACCGTTAAAGCTTCTTACCTCAGTTGCATTAGTCGGTCTAGGCCATTCTCGTATGGCCCTTATCTTTTCTTCATCAACTTTTATGCCGTCAATACTAGACATACCCAAGGAATATAACTCACTCATGAAAAAAGTACATTTCTTCAGACTAGCATATAATTGTTCCTTTCTCAAGGTAATTAAAACCAATCTTAAGTGTTCAACGTGTTCGTCTATACTCTTGATATAAATGAGAATATCATCAAAGTATACGACAACAAATTTTCCAATATAAGCACGCAAAACATGATTCATTAGCCGCATAAAAGTGCCTGGTGCATTTGTAAGACCAAAAGGCATTACTAACCATTCATATAATCCGTATTTAGTTTTAAAGGTTGTTTTCCATTCATCCCCTTCTTTCATACGAATTTGGTGATAACCTTTCATTAAATCAATTTTACTAAACACACGCGAACCATGTAATTCGTCCAACATATCATCTAATCTTGGAACTGGATATCGATATTTTACCGTGATAATATTCACCGCTCGGCAGTCGGTGCACATTCTCCAAGTCCCGTCTTTATTTGGTATGACAATTATCGGAACGGCACAAGGACTCAAACTTTCTCGGATATACCCAATCCTTAATAATTCCTCGACTTGCTGCTGAATCTCCTTAGTTTCTTCAGGATTATTTCGGTATGCCGGTCGGTTTGGAATGACGGCTCCCGGCATAAAGTTGATTTGGTGCTCGATCCCTCTTTTTGGTGGCAAACCGGGTGGTAGCTCATCCGGAAAAACATCATTGAATTCCTGCAATAGAATTTTTATAGTACTCGGAACATTCCAGTTTTTATCATCGTCAAGAGTGAAAATTCGTTTGGTAAGAAGTAAGTATGCGGGTTGCCCCTTCTCAACTTCTTTAAGGACTTCTTTTGCATTTATAAATAACATTTTTTGATTTTTCATTTTTTTTCTTTTTCTTTTTCTTTTTGCTTTTCTTTTTCTTTTTCTTTTTCTTTCTCTTTTTCTTTTCCTTTTTCTTTTTCTTCAACTTCTTTCTAGAGTCGAACTTGATCTTCATGGACTTGTATTTTCGTCATGGGAACTAATGTGATTTTCCTCCCATCTTTTTCAAATGAGTAACGATTCTTCTTCCCGCTAAGTTGGGCATCTCGATCGTAATGCCATGGTCTACCCAACAAAATATGGTATGCATGCACTGGTACAACTTCACATAGGATATCATCATGGTATTTTCCAATTGTGATGGTTATGAGTACCTGTTTATTCACCCGAACCTCTCCGCAATCATTTGGCCAATGACGTATATAAGGCTTAGGATGTCGCCTTGTTGGTAATTCTAACCCCTCGGCTAGCATCGCACTAGCCACATTGGTGCAACTTCCGTTATCAATGATCACACTACAATTTTTATTTTTCACAAAACATCTAGTGTGAAAAAAAAATTCTCATTGTTCGTTATCGTTGCTCTCTTCCTCCTCTGCCTTCACATTCAACACCCTCCTAATGACAAGTGTGGGTGCGAATTCTAGCTCCCCTTCATCACTTTCTTCTTTCCCTTCTTCCTCCTCTTTGTAATACCCGTAATTTCGATTTCCGGTAATTTCTTTTTTTCGGTGGAAGTCCATTTTGATGACTCGTTCATGACCGTTTCGTCATTCTGGGAATGATTAATTCTACACTTTTTGACATCCGAGTTCGTTTCGGTGTCGTTTTGTTGAGTTCCGTGCTTTTTAGCGACTTTTCCGCACTTGAGTTCGATTCCTGCGAATCTCGGTCGAAACTGCTGTTTCGAGTTTCCCGTAAGTCCGTTTAACTTTGTTAGACGTGTTGTGAACTTCGGTTTAGTTATTCGATCACGTATCGTGATTTTCGGGCGTTTTAGGCCATTTTGTAATTTCTTAAAAGTTACGGGTATCCGTATCTGTAATTGTTGTCTCGACCCGTTTCTGGGTCGCGTATGATTACTTATTGCATTATGTTTTCATTTCGGGTCGTTGATGTTGTCCGCGAACTTTTCGTCGTGTTCGTTCCGTACATTTTCGGAAATCGAGTCGTCGAGCCACCGAGCGATTGGATCGGGCCAGGACGGTTATGGATCGGACGTTTGTGGGTTCTGGCCGGATGATTGAGGGAACCGGTCGGACGAGTGCGGCAGGAACCGGCGTAGCGTACGCTACGGCCGGAAGTCTGCGCGCGCTAGCTCGGCAGGTATAGCGCACGCTAGCTTGGTCGACCAACGCACGCTATCGGACCGGACAGTGGGGTTTCTGGGGTTCTGGAATCAGGAAGGATCGGCAGGTAGTGCACGCTACGCCGAGCGTAGCGCACGCTGTCGGCCGGCTAGCTTACGTTACCTGGCCGGGCAGTTCAGTCCAGAGGGTTCTGGACAGATCGGCTAGCGCACGCTAGCGTCCGCGCAGCGCGCGCTATCGCGGTCGGGCAGGCAGGATCCGGCCGGTAGATTGAGTCTTCAGTACCAGGCCTTGCGGGCCCCGGCCGAGGGTTATCGGCCGAGGCTGCCCGTTAGCGCGCGCTAGTCCGGAAGGTGTAGCGCACGCTAGGCCATGCCTGTATAAATATGACAGAGTAGTCATGTTTTCACCCGTTTTTCATTTCCATCTTTTCCTCTCCACGGCTGGAGACTTGGCGATCCAGGAGACATGTTGTCAATCAACTAATCCACGAAGATTGGGTGTTCATATCATCGATTAATCCCTCCATAACCTCCTTTGATCCAGCGAATCAAGGTGAGATTTCCTATAACCCTATTTTGGGAAAATTTGGGGTTTTTGCATTTTTGTCCTATTCGTTCCGTGTTGTTGATTAATTCATGATGGGTATGATTAATCTTGGTAGTATTCTTGTGTTTAACATCATTTAATCCATTGTTCTTCATCGAATCAAAGTATATTTCTTGATTTCCTTCAAATCGACTTTTTGGGGGATTTGTTCTAGATCTCGTTTTCCATATGTTTTTGTTGGATAGATTGTCGTTAAATGATGTTAAACATATTCTATGGATTGTATATCCATATTTCGACTTGGAATTCCGTTTTCGTGTTTTGACGGGACGAATCGTGTTCTTGGCCGTTTTGGGGGAAATCCTTGAACTTTCGTCATTTGTTCTTTGAATTCAGCGGCTTTGGGTCGTACTTTGGAATTCATTTTCGTTGTTATTGTTTTTTTTCGTAGTTCATTGTTGCGGATTGTCGTTCGGTGGAGTCGGCGGGTTCGTAGTCGGTTCGTGTCAACCTACTTCGGTCGATTCTCCGCGTTGTTCTTATTCGAGGCAAGTACCTTGTCCATACATTTCTTGTTTCGTGGATATGATGATTGGTGATCGTCTTGGTATGTTGGTTTGTTTGTTTGAAATGAGTTTTCAAAAGATTCGGCTAGCCTCGTTAAAAGCTCACTTTCAAAACGCATGTGTTTTGTAAATTGTGTGGGTTGTAAGTGACTATGTGAATCCTATGGATATGTTTGGTGTTGATGATGCACTTGGTATTTGCGTGTGGACGTATATTGTTTCATTTCGGTGCATTGTGGTTTGACGTGGTGTTTTGCTAAGCGTTTGATGCCTCTGGGTGAATGGTTTGGATATCCTTGGTGTGATATGTTATTTGTGCATGATTGTTTCGCTAGCCAGCTCGGGAGGGTCCTTTGAGGCCTCGGGTGGGATTCATGGTGGCGTCGTGGTCCTAGGCGATGCCTGTGTTTGATTGTTTCGCTAGCCAGCTCGGGAGGGTCCTTCGAGGCCTCGGGTGGGATTCATGGTGGCGTCCTGGTCCTAGGCGATGCCTGTGCGTGTATGTTTTGTGAATGCGTTCGCTCACCTCAGGAGGGTTCGACGGGGCCACGGAGGGAGTCCAATGGTTTCGCCCTGGATTCACGAGTGAAACTTCACCGCTGCGTGTGTATTTTATGTCCGTCGAGGACGCGTGACGTGGGTTTTTAACCCTGTGTATTGTTTTCGGTTTCTATTTGCGAAAACAAAACCTTTCGGCTGTGACCCCTGTTGATTTTGGAAAAATAAGGATTCGGTAATCCTAAATTGTTTTCTATTAAAACTCTCGATGGCATTTTAAACTGTTTCTTAAATTGTTTCCCTTTAATTGTGGTCTTTCGATTTTGAAGTGTTTTACCCAAATTCATGCCTCGGGAAGTACTTTTCGTTACGTTTGGATTTTTGAGGATTTCCTGGTTATTGTTATTCGTGGAATGTGAGTTGTATGGCTCGTATTTGCACTTTGTTCTTGCACTAGCAAAACAGTGGAGTTTTGCTAACCCTCGAGTATTCGGGGGGTGGATGTCTGTTTTTGCATTCAGGTTTGGGAGCATAACACAGGGTCGGCACGAAGGATGATGAAAGATGAAAGATACTAATCACACGAGGATCCGTATGAGGTCATTGGTTTAGTTATAGTTTATTTTCCGCTGCAGTATTCTTTCCTGCCAGACGGAGTGTTTCAGATTCGACCCCTGCGTGGGCATATAATGGGTTTGAGTTGTATGTATTTATTGAAAGACCAAATCGGTCTACTGAGTCATTTTAGCCTTAAAGGCATTGTTGAGATGTTCTATGTTGTTATTAGCCTGGTAGATCCTTGAGGAAAGGTTCTACGGCGTGTAATATCCCTGAGCGGATTGGGGGTGTTACATAAATTGTCGCGACGCGTCGTCTGAGTTTGTTGGTCGTGATTAGTATCGTGGGCGATCATCATCTTCGTGCGACCTGTGGATGTAAGTCTCCCTTCTTTGTGTTATGCCTCGTGTGACACGAGCTATTTTTATAATTATTTGTCAAGTGACGGAATCCTCTTATGGATTTTGATTTCTTGATATGTGATTATTTGACCCTCATATTTCGTTCATATGAGGAGTAGCGTTGCTGGATTGTGCATGTTTGACTTTATTTCTTTTATCTGCTGCGTGAGTTCTTTTGTAATGGATTTCGGTATTTTACCGACTAAGTTTTATTTCGAAAACCGATTCCTTTAACCGAGTTTTTGGCCTTGACCTTTTTGACGGTAGTTGGGTGTTTTCAAATGATTTTGTGAGTTTTGATAAGTACTACCGTCATCGGCCTTTTTGGGCATTTTTGTAATTGGTTTTTAGCCTGGTGGGTTCCGGCGCGGGACCCACGGCGCTATAATGTTTTGTGTAATTACCTGAAGTTTTTGGGCATTCTAGCCCATTGAATTATCTTTGAAAACCTTGAGTATCTTAGAAAATAAATTTCGAGACGTACTTTTAAAATGAATTATTTTCTCGTGGTACATACAAGGTGACACAACATGTTTCAAAATTCTTCTACCTCGAGGACCAAAATGCTTTGAGATATTTTCAATGTTTTAGAAACACTTTTATTTAGACCCGAGGGTCGAATATTTTGAAAGTTTTCACTAAGAGAAAGTGTCCTCATTTTTTGTTTAAATGCAAAATGATTTTCAAAGTCTCAAAAATGATGTTTGTTCAACTTTTTGTAAGGTGATACTCAAGATCAACCGGTGTTCTTCTAAATTATTTTCAAAATGAGGTTTTCGTTTTTAAAACCTATCCATTCCCGTTTGAGGGCTGGGTATGTATGTATGATGTTCGCGTTGTCATTTTGATGTTTGCTCCCGAGTATGATCGAATTGGCGGTGTGAGCGTTGAGTCGCTTTCCACACATTTGTTGTGTTAGCCCCCTGTGAGAGGCGGGATGTTGGTGTTGAATATTGTCGCCCCGTAGTGATTTCTGAGTTATCGCTCGTGTGCGAGCTGTTAGAGCTCGGGTTGGTATGATTGTGTGCATCGGTGATTGTTCCGCGTTGTGTCTGTTGCTTATTGTATTGTTACCTTGGTTCCGTTGTTGTGAGTTTCGGGAACGACACTTCTTTTAGAAGAGGTCGAATATAATACCCGTATTATTTTTGGCTTCTGCATTTTCTCTTTCTCAATTCTATCGACTCGCTCGTGTTCGTTGATACTTTCTGAACTTGTTCTGTATTTCAGTTCCATTGTTCGAACGAGCTGTGATCTTGTTTTAGGTTGATCTGGTTATCGCTATGACTTTTCCGAATTCGGTTCGATTCTGGTGAACCTTGTTCGGAAGTAACATCTTTTGGTTCTACTCGTTCTTTTATTCGAAGTAGATCGGATTTTGAAATTCTGTATTTTCGACTCTATCGACTCGTTTATGCTCGTTAACATTTCTGAACTTTCCCTATCCTTTGCTTTTGTTGATCGAGCGAGTGTGGTATTATTTCGGAATAACTCATTTGTCGTTGACTTTTCAATCGATATTCCCTTTCCTGTGGATCTTATGGGAATGCGTGTCTTGTAGTTCTCACCAGATCATCCTGGGAGTTGTTGTTTGAATTTTATTATCCTTCGTGTTTCGGACATGATTGTTCGATTCTTGTTGTCTCGATCGTTTGTTTGTTCGGTTTTTGTTGATCTCGTCTCGTGATTGTTGAGCGTTCAGGCTCATTCGGGAAATTAGTCTCGTTTCGATCTTCCAATCCTTGGGCGGTGGAATTCCGTATTTGTTCAGCGTTTGGCTCGCGTTTTGATTGATGAACTGTTGGGTTGGTCAATCGTATTGATTTTCGTTCGTTGTGTTTTGGGATTGTTCGGATAATCGACTCGATTGTATTGTCTGTTTGATGACGCTTGTCATTTGTTGGTTTTATTATATCCCTAACGGCGACATTGTGTTGGTCGCCGTGGAGCGTGTTTTCACGCCGTATATTTCTTTGCATTGCTTGTAACGTTTCGCCGATGGGCGTAAGTTACGCGCTTCTCGTGTATATCGTTGAGTTTTTTTTCCTGGCGGGATATTTCTTCTCCCTACTTGTTTTAAGTTTCGGGACGAAACTTCTTTTAAGGAGGGTAGAATGTAATACCCGTAATTTCGATTTCCGGTAATTTCTTTTTTTTCGGCGGAAGTCCGTTTTGACGACTCGCTCATGACCGTTTCGTTATTTTGGGAATGATTAATTCCACACTTTTTGACATCCGAGTTTGTTTCGGTGTCGTTTTGTTGAGTTCCGTGATTTTTAGCGACTTTTCCGCACTTGAGTTCGATTCCTGCGAATCTCAGTCGAAACTACTGTTTCGAGTTTCCCGTAAGTCCGTTTAACTTTGTTAGACGTGTTGTGAACTTCGGTTTAGTTATTCGATCACGTATCGTGATTTTCGGGCGTTTTGGGCCATTTTGTAATTTCTTAAAAGTTACGGGTATCCGTATCTGTAATTGTTGTCTCGACCCGTTTCTGGGTCGCGTATGATTAATTATTGCATTATGTTTTCATTTCGGGTCATTGATGTTGTCCGCGAACTTTTTGTCGTGTTCGTTCCGTACGTTTTCGGAAATCGAGTCGTCGAGCCCGGACGGTTGCGGGACTGGCCGAACGGTTGCGGGACTGGCCGGACGGTTGTGGGTTCTGGACGGATGATTGCGGGTACCGGCCGGACGAGTGCGGCAGGAACCGGCGTAACGTACGCTACGGCCGGAAGTCTGCGCGCGCTAGCTCGGCAGGTATAGCGCACGCTAGCTTCGCACGCTATCGGACCGGACAGTGGGGTTTCTGGGGTTCTGGAATCAGGAAGGATCGGCAGGTAGCGCACGCTACGCCGAGCGTAGCGCGCGCTAGTCGGCAGGCGTAGCGCACGCTGTCGGCCGGCTAGCGTACGTTACCTGGCCGGGCAGTTCAGTCCAGAGGGTTCTGGACAGATCGGCTAGCGCACGCTAGCGTCCGCGCAGCGCGCGCTATCGCGGTCGGGCAGGCAGGATCCGGCCGGCAGATTGAGTCTTCAGTACCAGGCCTTGCGGGCCCCGGCCGAGGGTTATCGGCCGAGGCTGCCCGTTAGCGCGCGCTAGTCCGGAAGGTGTAGCGCACGCTAGGCCGTGCCTGTATAAATATGACAGAGTAGTCATATTTTCACCCGTTTTTCATTTCCATCTTTTCCTCTCCATGGCTGGAGACTTGGCGATCCAGGAGACATGTTGTCAATCAACTAATCCACGAAGATTGGGTGTTCATATCATCGATTAATCCCTCCATAACCTCCTTTGATCCAGCGAATCAAGGTGAGATTTCCTAGAACCCTATTTTGGGAAAATTTGGGGTTTTTGCATTTTTGTCCGATTCGTTCCGTGTTGTTGATTAATTCATGATGGGTATGATTAATCTTGGTAGTATTCTTGTGTTTAACATTATTTAATCCATTGTTCTTCGTCGAATCGAAGTATATTTCTTGATTTCCTTCGAATCGACTTTTTGGGGGATTTGTTCTCGATCTCATTTCGTTTTTGTTGGATAGATTATGGTTAAATGATGTTGTTAAACATATTCTATGGATTGTATATCCATATTTCGACTTGGAATTCCGTTTTCATGTTTTGACGGGACGAATCGTGTTCTTGGCCGTTTTAGGGGAAATCCTTCGTCATTTGTTCTTTGAATTCAGCGGCTTTGGGTCGTACTTTGGAATTCATTTTCGTTGTTATTGTTTTCGTTCGTAGTTCATTGTTGCGGATTGTCATTCGGTGGAGTCGGCGGGTTCGTAGTCGATTCGTGTCAACCTACTTCTGTCGATTCTCCGCATTGTTCTTATTCGAGGCAAGTACCTTGTCCATACATTTCTTGTTTCGTGGATATGATGATTGGTGATCGTATTGGTATGTTTGTTTGTTTGTTTGAAATGAGTTTTCAAAAGATTCGGCTAGCCTCGTTAAAGGCTCACTTTCAAAATGCGTGTGTTTTGTAAATTGCGTGGGTTGTAAGTGACTATGTGAATCCTATGGATATGTTTGGTGTTGATGATGCACTTGGTATTTGCGCGTGGACGTATATTGTTTCATTTCGGTGCATTGTGGTTTGACGTGGTGTTTTGCTAAGCGTTTGATGCCTCTGGGTGAATGGTTTGGATATCCTTGGTGTGATATGTTATTTGTGCATGATTGTTTCGCTAGCCAGCTCGGGAGGGTCCTTTGAGGCCTCGGGTGGGATTCATGGTGGCGTCCTGGTCCTAGGCGATGCCTGTGTTTGATTGTTTCGCTAGCCAGCTCGGGAGGGTCCTTCGAGGCCTCAGGTGGGATTCATGGTGGCGTCCTGGTCCTAGGCGATGCCTGTGCGTGTATGTTTTGTGAATGTGTTCGCTCACCTCAGGAGGGTTCGACGGGGCCACGGAGGGAGTCCAATGGTTTCGCCCTGGATTCACGAGTGAAACTTCACCGCTGCGTGTGTATTTTATGTCCGTCGAGGACGCGTGACGTGGGTTTTTAACCCTGTGTATTGTTTTCGGTTTCTATTTGTGAAAACAAAACTTTTGGGCTGTGACCCCTGTTGATTTTGGAAAAGTAAGGATTCGGTAATCCTAAATTGTTTTCTATTAAAACTCTCGATGGCATTTTAAACTGTTTCATAAATTGTTTCCCTTTAATTGTGGTCTTTCGGTTTTGAAGTGTTTTACCCAAACTCATGCCTCGGGAAGTACTTTTCGTTACGTTTGGATTTTTGAGGATTTCTTGGTTATTGTTATTCGTGGAATGTGAGTTGTATGGCTCGTATTTGCACTTTGTTCTTGCACTAGCAAAACAGTGGAGTTTTGCTAACCCCCGAGTATTCGGGGGGTGGATGTCTGTTTTTGCATTCAGGTTTGGGATCATAACACAGGGTCGGCACGAAGGATGATGAAAGATGAACGATACTAATCACACGAGGATCCGTATGAGGTCATTGGTTTAGTTATAGTTTATTTTCCGCTGCAGTATTCTTTCCCGTTGTACGGGAGTGTTTGTATTCGACCCCTGCATGGGCATATAATGGGTTTGAGTTGTATGTATTTATTGAAAGACTAAATCGGTCTACTGAGTCATTTTAGCCTTAAAGGCATTGTTGAGATGTTCTATGTTGTTATTAGCCTGGTAGATCCTTGAGGAAAGGTTCTACGGCGTGTAATATCCCTGAGCGGATTGGGGGTGTTACACTCTTCATCACCTGTTTCATATTCTCCGTCCTCCCTAAGTATCATTGCTCGTTTATGCATTGGGATGCAATGTGTCCTTGCCCGTGGCACCGACAACACTTGATGTCCCTGTTTCTCGTGTTTGTATTTTCTACGGATGTAGATTTGACTTCGGGTTTTGATCGACTAACACTCCCCACCTCAAACTTCCCCTTCATGGTGCTTTTATCAAAACTGCCCTTGGATACGTCTCGATTTCCTGTTTGAGGCTTCGAAGAAGTTGTGTATCCCGTGAAGTAAGTATTGTTGCCTCCCCTTCGCGAGTTCCTCTCAATTTTGATCGTTGCATATACCATGTCCTTGAACTCAACATAATGTTGTTTATCAACTTCTTTAGAGATCTCCACCCTCATGCCATGTAGAAATCTCGCCATTGTGGCCTCCCTCGACTCCCTCACATCGGCCCGGATCATTAACATCTCCATTTCCTTTCAAAAATCTTCGATGCTCCTTGGACCTTGTTTTAAGGATTGAAGACGAGAAAATAGTTCCTTATGATAATAATTAGGAACAAATCTTCTACGCATTTCAAACTTTAATTCCTCCCAACTACTAATTGGCCTCTCTCCATTCCTCCTTCTATCCGTAACAAGTTGGTCCCACCAAATGCTGGCATATTCAGAAAATTCGGTTATTGCTAACCTCATTTTCTTAGTATTGGCATAGTTGTGGCAGTCAAATATAGTTTCCAACTTCCTCTCACAGTCAAGGTATGTGTCGGGATCGCTCCGCCCTTCGAAGGCTGGGATTTTTATTTTTATATTTCCCATACTTCGGTCTTCTTCGTTTCGTCCTTCCCTTTCATACCGTATACCTTGTTCTCTCCGACCTCCTCGATCACTTCCTCCTCGATTTTGGTAAGTTCCATCCTCGGAGAATGTTTCATCCTCGTACTCTCTATATGAGATGGGACTCGGATTCCTTCTTCTACGATGGTGCTCGTCTTATTTATTTTTTTATAAATTTTTTATCGCTTCTTCTTGTCGATCTTGTCTTGTAATTAATTGGGTGAGCATTTCTTGTATGTTTTTAAGGGCTTCCTTTCCTTCATTTTTCTCAATATCGGATTTCGACATCCTTTTTTTTCTTTGCCTTTTTTTTTGGCCTTTCTTTATCTTTTTTTTGGCCTTTCTTTTTTTATAGACTAGTATTGTGGTATTAATTTTATAGGGGCGGTAATCCACACTACAACTTTATATTTATTTTATATTTCACTGTGGTGGTAGAACCGACCTCGTGATAGATATGTATATGTATATGTATATATATATATTCACTCTGGTGGTAGAACCAACTTTTGTGATAGATATGTATATGTATATATATTCACTGTGGTGGTAGAACCAACCTTTGTGATAAATAGGTATAATTATATATATATATAGGTACTTTTTTTGTATACACTTTTTTTGTATACTTTTTTTTTGTATACTATTTTTTCTGTATACTTTTTTTTTGTATACTTTTTTTTATATTTTTTTGTCTAATTTTTTTTTTAGATATTCAAAATGCTAAGGATTATAATTCCCTTTGCTTACACTTGGTGATATATATATATATATATATATATATATATATATATATATATATGATCACTGTGATGGTTGAACCGATCGTCGTGATTTTTTTCTGTATATATTAAGAAGACGGAAGGTTTAGAAGATAGAAAGAAATGATAGGATGGTAAGATAAAGATTATGAAAATGAAGGAAAATAAATGATACCACTTAGTAATGGAAAAACCGAGCTCTGATACCAACTGATGCGACCCCCAGGCGACGTGCCGTGGTAACCGCTATCGTTAATATGATTTTAGTTCCCAAGATCGTTCCAATATTAAGCAAATGATTGTTTTACTTCAAGCCCTCTATGTGACGCGCCGTAGCAAACCGGAAGGTGCGATTCAAACACGCCACGAGATTTCTAACGCCTCGATAAGTGAATTGAAAACACGATTTATATTTTGGAGACACACTCAACAACATAAGAAGAAAGTTTGTTAACACAAATACTCACAATTTTGATAAATTTCAAGGTGCCTTTACAAATGAAAATGAGGGCTATTTATAGCCAAAATTCCTACAACTATTACAATATGAAAATATAAAATAAAGACTAAAAAATTATAAATTCAACATTTAAAGCTCCTAAAATCTGATCAATGACTAATCAACCCATAAGTTAAGGAGTCAATATATTTTTAGGGGACAAAAATCAAGGACCAAGACTTATGTTTTGAAAATAAGAAATCAAAGTTAAAGAAAAATATGTTGTTATCGTTTTAGTGGCATAACAGATCCTTAACTTCAGATTTTGATCTTGATGTCTTCTATATGTTTGTAATACTACCTCTTAGCTTTCCAAATCCACCTGAATCGTCTCAATCGGATATCAGACGCGAAAGTTATGATAAAAATACGAAGGTATATCGTATCTGAAATTTCCAACGCCTACTTTCAATTATATCGCATTTTCACCACTGAAAATATCTGATTTTGATGTCATGATGAACATAAAAATTTCAGGACTTTCTCTTATCTTTACGATGGTATAAATACGAGCTTAACTAGACATTGTATGTAGGAAATACATCTAAATTACGAAAGCTGCTTCAGTTAGGCTTATTGCTTGGAATGATGACATCAACACTTTTGATCTAACATGTGACGGCTTCAATAACACAAATAAAGATGTTATTATATTATTGGTCATCGGTCTGATTGAAATGATTTTGCACGGTCATTGTTAATGAATTCTTTATCGCATTTGCTCGTGATCTTGTTATTTGTTCCACAGGAATGTATAGTTCTTCTTCTGACTAACTGACTGCTTCTTGATTCACATCACGTAGGATCTGGAAGGGCGAATTGAAGGTCAACAACGGTTCTGATCTGAAATATTGTTTTGATTTGTGTTACGGGCCAACTCAATTTTGATAAAAAAAAGACTCGAAAACAGCAATACAGGTCGACGACGGGTGTGGATGATGTCCTGACGTGAAATGCAGCGTGGTGGCTGAATTGAGATTTCTTCATTCTGATTGTATTTATAATTTAAAGGTATCTGAATGTGTATATTGTGATAACTAAAGTAAAGTATAATGGTATCTAGAGATGTGAGTTCTGTATTCAAAGTGAGCGGTAGTTCCAGACGTTTGAGTTTGATTTTCTTCAATTTTATCTTGTTGTTAATATTTCAAGTTTCTGCTCAACTTGATGAGTAATGATTGTATATTTGGAATCTTGGTGGTGTTGGTCGGTTATTGAGACTTTAGGTATTTAATGATGAGTTTATATATGTATTTTTACTTCAATTTAAGTGGTATGGTGTATGAAATATATGCCGTATTGTAGTTGGATACTTAAAGATATATATTTGGTTAATCGAATAGACGATGTTGGATACTCCAATATCACTTTTATAGTCGGCAAGTATAGCTTGGTTACTTGAAAATTATATGTGGATACGAATTAATCTTGCTCAATGATTTTTTTTATAGTGGCCAATGCAAGATGGTGTAAAAAACTATAGATACTATAAAGTATCGTTTAGTTACTCAATATTTCATTTCGATACGGGTTATTATTGTTCATTAATTTTTTATATATTTAACAATGTAAAGTGGAGGTACAAAAATATGGATCATATTAAGTGTTATTTGGTTATCTATACTTAACAAGTAGTATTTTACTAATGTAATATTGCATTTCAATATAATTATTCGTTTTGGTTACTATTCATTATTTGGTTACTCCATTGCTCTTTAATGGATACTATTTATTTTATCATTTTGATGTGGTTGATACTTTTTATATAGTTTGATTACCTTATTTATTTTGTATAGTTACCCTTGATTCATTAGCTTATTATGAGAGTTACTAGTTTAGCATATTAGCAATTTTCCTAATCTGCATTTCAACCAAACAAATATTGGAGCATAACCAGAAAAGGAGTGATATTGTTATGAAGTACATAAATATGTATTGAAATTTTATAAATAATATAACCATCGCAACAGACTTACACAACCATGTGGTCTAGTATTTATACAAGCATTATAAAATGAAAAATCTATTTCAACCGTTTGAACAAAATATTGGGAAGAAGTATCCAAAATCATGTAATCGAGTAACCATATTGATATCCTTGAGAATCTGACTTGCATAATGGCATACTCACTCCGTCCACCAAGTTAGTGCACAGTTTTCCATTTAAGGGCGTCCACCAAGTTAGTGCACACTTCATTCTTTCTATTTTTGGACACAATTTCTTTATGACAAGCTATCGCCATTTTTCTTGATTTGTGTGCACAACTACTGTTTTCGGTCCACAATTTTGCAGCTATCAACAAATGAAATTAATTTTATTTTTGTTATTCTTTCATCTAAATATTGATCTGTTCATTTTTAATTAAATATTGATCATTTTTATTGTCGTTAACGACTATTCAATAATTAAAAAAGAATTAGCTTAGATGTTGTAATTTGATTAGAGAATAATTAAGGAAACATCATATCCACATTAAGTAACATATCAAAATAATAAATGAGACCATTTCTCAACTAACTAAACACACATCATACCTTTTTATTAAAACTCGTGTCACTCTCAAGTGTGCACTAACTTGGTGGACGGAGGGAGTATATGTCAAAATCCAGCACAACCTCAAATTCAGTAGGTTCCAGAGAATTTTGAAAGTATCGAATCGGAACCGCACTCGAAATTACCAAGATTGAGAAACTCCGAAACATGACTTAAAATAAAAATGTTATAAATATTGCAGATCTGGAACAAAGCAAAACGAATGAAGATAGAGATAAAGAGAGAAAAAATATGAGCGATGGATTGGGGTGAGTAACCAATTAAGTTTTCAGATCTGGGCAGCAATATTATTGTGGAGGACGCTAGGACGGCGGGGAAGCAACAATAAAATTGGGTGCGGTCCGTCGGGTTGTCAGATCTGTAATTTTTTTGCAATATACGATTGAAAAACGATGAAAATCTGAAATGGAACTTCCCCCTCTACTGTAAATAAGGACAGCAGAAACCTAAACAACATGTCCGCTCACCACCTCATACATCATACAAGATGGATGTTACCTCCAAACAAAATCGCCCGTTTGTCATTTTCCGATCAACCGCGGTCAACCACCACCAAGCACGCAGGTTGCGACCACGACCTCTAATCTATGTCGCTCGCCGCCTTCGATTCACAACCAGCCGCAAAACCTCCGACCATCACAATATCCTAAATGTCTTCTCAAATCCACAATTATTTTTATTTTTTTATTTTTTTAATTTCATCTATATAAATAAAGTGTTATTCTTGAAGGAAGAAAGAAACCTAGACTCATGGGGAAATGAAGAGAGGGAGAGAGGGGGGTGGGGGTGGGGGGAGTAACCATGTGAAAAGAAAAAAATATGTAAAATAAATTAATTAACAAAAATAAACACATCTAAATTGATAGTCTTGTAAATATTTTGAGTTGATGATATATTTGTAATATTTTATTTAAATATACTAGGATATGTAATTCCCCAAAAAAAATCAGTAATTAGTGACCCAGATTTTTCCTTCAGCATTTCGTCACTAATTTGTCATTAAGTTAAATTATGAAATTTGTAAGTAAAGTGATTGAATTTTTTAGTGACGGATAAAATTATATCACTAATTTGTCATCACATTCCACAACTTAAGTTGAAACTAACGACGAAATTTGCAAGTGTAATGAAAGAAAATCCCATGCAAAATTAATGACATATAAAATTCCGGCTATTCGATTAGTAATGGATTTTTAGTAATTAATGATGGATTTTTCCATCGTTATTTTGTAAAATTATTGTAGTGCTTTCAAATTTTAAAGTTTTTTATGCGACTTGTATGCGTTTATGTTTCACAAGACTAATTAGTCTAACTAGTGTATAGCTCGTCGAAATTCGACGGATAATCACTTTATATTATAATTTATAAGTAAAAATTTAAATACAATTTACTATTTTATTAGGGTTCAATCACTTAATCAGATCAGCAATAAACACATCAATAAATAAAAATGATGGAGATAAGATTCAACCACTTGAACTCAATTAGAATTCATCTACTTGTACTCGTCCTAACCCGATTGAAGATAATTTTACTACCTATTCGATTTAAAAATTCGTATAGTAACACATAAAATAATGAGAGTGTGGTTCAGCCACTCAAACCCGTTTAAAATCTATATACACGTATTAGTCACAAACTTGATTAAAAGATAACTTTATAACCATTTTAAACCCAAACGCCCTATATAATATCCACTAATTACTAAACATATTTAAATTGATACAATTTAAATAACTAAACACGAGTTATAGTAATTGGTTAACTCATCCCAAAGAAAAATCAACAATGTACAGTAAAGGTTAAGAATAAATATTATAAATAGTAAAAGATTAAAACTTAAATTCCTAGTATAAGTTTGGAATTATACAATCTTCAAAAACTCTTTACAATTTATATAGTATACTTCGATGTGGATTCAAGATTTTAGATAAATAAGAATCAAAAATTAAGAGAATGCCACATAGGAGAAAGAGTTAATGTGGTGTTTCGGATCCAAAACACTATTATATATATAAAAATAAAAAAACCATATAGGAGAGAAAGTAATTGTGGTACTCCGAATTCGTATTGTTTTTAGATACTTTATATATTTATTTAGAAGTGAAGAGAATCAAATTTATTAAAAAATAAAAAAATAAAAATAATATTTATGTATATATAAATTAGATATTAAAAAAATACTTACGTATTTAGGCCATTGAGATTTATTTAATAATATTTCAATTAAAATTTTTAATAAGAATAAATCAATTTATTTGACCAACTCAATTGATAACCAAATTAAAGCAATGATGTAAAATAATTATGAGGTGGTAAAGTACACATTTCTTTTAAATATTTATTTAGTTATTTAATCATTGGAGTGTCATTGAAAATCAAAGTTGGATACAAGATTTAAACAAATAAGAATCTAATAAATAAAAAATACCACGTATGGGAGAGTTAATGTGGTGCTCCTGATGTATAACAATATTATATGTTTATATATAATAAAATTATATTTTTTAATCATATCTATTAATGCAAAAAACTCCCTAGTTATACTTATTAGTTAGGTTCGGCCACTCGGTCCTCATCGAGGGAGGACAAAATGAAAAACCAAAAAAATGAGGCAATGATTCACCCATTCGAACCCGTTATAATTTATATAACCATACCCGCTCGAAATTTGACTTAATATGTATTTATTACGCGTTTTCATACCAAACCCATATACTGATACCTGGAACAATAGAGCTAGGGTTCAACTATCGAAAACCTATTTAGATATTATGTACTTATACCCGTCTCAAACTTGATTAAAGATAATTTTAGTACATGTTCCCCTCGTCAACCTAAATAGTTATATGCACTAATTATCCAAATTTATTAAAACATATAAAATCTAAATAATCAAATATAAGTGGTTGTAATAATTGATTATTACGTCTAACGTCAAAAAATTTCAAATTCGCTCAAATTGTTATACTTGATAAATTGGACAATTACATTTCAATTAAAATAATACTATTTATTTGGCCAACTCGATAATTGATCAAATTAATTTGCTTAGAAACATGATGGTAAATTACACATTGATTATCCTAATTACCAAAATTTATTAAAACTTATAAAATCTACATAATCAAATATAAGAGAGATTTGGTGTTCAAAATTTAGATAAATACGATTAATACAAATTCGATAATTGGTCAAATTAAATTCTCCAATTAATTTGGCTAACTTAGTAATTGATATTATTAATACTGGCCGAATTAAAAATTTTAATTAAATAAAACTACTAAACAAAACAGACGTGAAATTCAAATTTTAGATAAATAGAATTAATGTACATTTAATAATTGACCAAATTAATTTTTCACTAAAAAATTTAAACTATTTATTTGTCCAACTTATTAATTGACCAAATTAAACACAATAAACTAAAATTCTTAAGCTTGTGCGTGAAACAACTATCGGGTTGAAAAGTACATATTGAATTCTAAGTATTTATTTAGGTTCTCCATTGGTGGAGTTCTATTTTTAATCGATGTGTGATTCAAGACATTGAATTCTATTTATTTAGGTTATTCAGCGTTTAAGTATCATTTTAAATTGATATGGGATCCAAGATTTTAGATAAATAAGAATCCAAAATTAATAGAATGCCACATATGAGAGAGAGTTAATGTGGTGCTTCAGACCCGAAACGCTATTATATATATAGATATTATTTCGGGTTGGAATTTATTGAATTAAACAGAATTATATTGATCTGAGTTTTACTAAATATAATTGAAGTGAACTTTGTCAAACTAAATTAAATTGAACTAAATTTTGTTGAATTAGATTCAAACTGAATTGGCGTTATTGAACAGAATTAAATTAAACAATAATAACACGCATAGTAATTCTAACACTACCACTACCACCACCGCCATCGCCGCCAAGACAACAACCTTGTTAATAGCAATACTTTTGTAAGTGATTGGTGTTGGAGTATCAAATGATCATTATAGTAAATTACCTATGATTTGAGAGATGAGTATTTATTCTATTATCACTCAAGAATAGATACAAACTCACAAAATAGAAAAACTCTCAACCTCACTCAATCACTTCTTTGATTATTATTTCCTCTACTTGGGATTTTCACTCTTGGAGATGTGATAATTACAAATGCTACAAACATGCCTTATTTATAGGTAGTAAACATGGTGTGAAACCATAGTGTGAAAGGATGGTGTGAAGGGATCACTCATGGTGGTTATTGTGAAGTTTCTCATCCCTTTCTTGCCAAACTTGCCAACTAATTGTTCAAAGGTAGATGGCTTCTAGATGTTGATTTTGTTGATGACCTTCTAGATGATGTTGATTGTCGCAATGACCTTCAACACTCTCCCTCATTTCCGACACTCCTGATACATAATACCATTTCAAGTAGGTCTCGGAATTCGAAAATTTTTGTTGCAGATAAGCTCTTCGTAAATATGTCTGCTACCTGGTCTTCAGTCCCGACTGGCTTCATGTCAATGTCCCCTTTAAGTACTTTCTCACGTAAGAAATGATAATGTACTTCCACATGTTTGGTCTGAGCATGAAACACTGGATTCTCAGCCAAACGAACTGCTGACAGATTGTCAGAGTGTAATACAACTACATCTTCTATTGGTTGGTTCAAATCCTTCATGAGTTGAGTCAACCAAGCACACTCTTGTGCTGTCATCGCCCCTGCTCTATATTCCGCTTCAGTAGTTGAAAGAGAAACAGTAGGTTGTCTCTTACTGCACCATGCTATAGCTCCTGAACCAATATTGAATATATATCCTGTAGTCGATCTCCGGGTGTCATGGTCTCCGACATAGTCAGTATCACAATAGCCGCTGACCTTGATTTGTACTCCCTTCTTGTAGAAAAGTCCCCAATCACTTGTGCATTTAACATATCTCAGGATTCTTTTAACTGCTTCAAGATGTGACTTCTCGGTTTCTGCATGAACCTGCTAACGACACCTACAATGAAAGCAGTGTCTGGTCTAGAAAGAGTTAGATAGATAAGACTACCTACTATTCGCCGATACATCTTTGTATCCTCCAAGTCCTTTCCATCGTAGGCACACAACTTCAAGTTTGGTTCCATCGGAGTAGAAATAGGCTTGCACTCAGCTAGCCCAAACTTCTGAATTAAATCTCTTGCATATTTTTGTTGACCAAGAAATATACCATCATCTGTTCTTTCGACTTCCAATCCTAGAAAGTGATTCAGTTCACCAAGTTCCTTCATTTGAAATCGGACCGACAAATTTGCCCTTGTTCATTCAATATCGTCTTTGTTACCGCCAGTGCTGATTAGATCATCCACATATACAAGGACTACTGCTAGCTCGCCTCCTTGATTTTTCACGAACAGGCTCGAATCTGTTGGGGCAACATGATAACCACTTTGGACTAGAAACTCAGCAATTTTCCCGTACCATGCTCCGGGTGCCAGCTTCAAGCCATACAACACCTTCTTCAACTTGCACACATACTCAGGCTTTTCATGATTCAAAAATCCTTTGGGTTGATCAATATATATATCACGATCAAGTTCCCCATGTAAAAATACATTCTTCACATCCATTTGCCATAATTTCCAAGACTTACTTGATGCTAAGGCTAGTAAGACACGAACTGTAGTAATCTTTGCAACTGGACTAAACATCTTATCATAGTCTATGCCATACTATTGAGAGAATCCACGAACAACTAATCGAGCATTGTACCTCTCGATTGTACCATTTGGACGAATCTTCAACTTGTAAACCTATTTGCAGGATATGGGTTTAACACCTTCAGGTTTTGGCACTAAATTCCAAGTTTGATTTTGTTTTAATGCCAAAATCTCTTCTTCCATGGCCTTTCTCCACTCTGGACTATTTGATTCTTCTTCAAATGTACTTGGCTCTTTGACTTCAGCATAGGCAGCATCTACATACTTTGGATTTGGCCGTCTTTCTCTGGTGGACCTTCGCACTTGAGGTTGTGAAGGTTGCTGCTCATCCGGTTGACTAGTCTGCACTTCATTTGGTGTTTCATGTACACCTGTTCTCCAAGGGCTTCTTGATTTGGATCGTACCTCAACTTGATCCGACGGGGATCTTGGTTCTTCTATGTCGTCGTTGTCTTGAGGGGAATGTATCTGCAACTTGGTTTGTAGCTTTTCTTGTAGCCCTTGTGTATCTGGTAATGCTACCTTACCATGAAGATGCCTCATCGAATACAACATTTCGTGAGACATAGATCTTGTTTGTATTTGGATCGCAGTATCTCCAGCCTTTCTTTTGTTCATCATATCCAGCGAATATGCAGCGGATAGCTTTCTTGTCAAACTTACTGCGATCTTCATCTGCAATAAACACATAACATACACAACCAAATACTTGAAAATAATTCACCGTTGGTTTTACATTATACAATTTTTGAAATGGTTAAATAAATTCCAGCCTCGGTTGTGGTAGCCTGTTGGTGATATAAACTAATGTCTTCATGCATTCTGCCCAAAATCTTGTACCAACATTCTTTGCATGTAGAAGAATTCTACATATCTCTGTTAGGTGGTGGTTCTTCCTCTCTGCTACTCCATTTTGCTGTGGAGTTTTTGCACAAGTCAGTTGCCTTCGGATGTTGCACTCCTTGAGGTAGTTGTTGAATTCATTTGAAGTGTATTCTCCTCCATTATCAGTACGGAGGCACTTAATCTTCCTCCCAAACTCACATTCTACTGTATCCTTGAATTTCCTGAATTTTTCAAAAGCCTCATCTTTATGCTTCAAGAATTATACCCACACATATCTTGAGAAATCATCAATAAAGGTTATCAGATATTGATAACCGCTTGTTGACTTTTGTTTGATCTGCACAAGCACATCTAAGTGGACCAATTCCAATGGCTCCCTTGCTCTGAACTTTGACTCTTTGTAAGGCAGTTGATGTGCCTTACCATATTGGCATCCAACACACACAGTATCATGTTGGATCTCGAGTTGAGGAAGTCCCTCCAGCATGGACTTCTGCATCATAATCTTCAGTTTGCCGTAACTGACATGTCCAAGTTGTGCATGCCATAGGTCTCCAGTGTCATTTCTCCTAGCTTTCTCAACGTAGGCTTCTTCAGCGGACATCACATAGATAGCCTTCATTTTTGGTCCTTCAACGAACGGTGTACCTATGACTTTTAATTCACGATACACTTTCACATCGTTCGGGCCAAACAACACATAATTACCTGAAGCAGTTAATTGTGGTACTGACAACACGTTCTTCTTCATCCCTGGGACATGATAGACATTGTCGAGTTGTACTTCTTTATGTCCGTACCTTTGTGGCAGTTGTGTCTTGCCAACATGGGCGATTGGCAATTGTGTGTTATCAGATGTCACAATAACTCGATCTCCATTATATTTGGTCATACTTACAAGCTTCAACTCATCTCCGGTCATATGATTGGAACAACCAGAGTCAACGATCCAATCATTCTTGTAATCGACTAACTCCTCACATATCGCAGTAAGTGCGAATTCCTCTCTTGGGCCTTTCCCTCATGTATCAGCAGCATCTACCTCCTCGGCAAAGAAGGAAGTCTCGAAATCCCTATCTTCTTCTCCTGGAGCCACGTCCTTAGATGTTGTTGCATCATTTCCTTCAATTCTCTTGGACCAGTAATTTTTTGCATAATGTCATTTCTTAACGCAATTGAAACATTCGTCACTTTGACGATCCTTTTGTTGCCACCGGTTCGGACCATTTCGACTATGCTGAGCTCCTCGAGCTCCCCCTGACTGGAAACCTCTATCTTGGTTTCCTCGAACATCTCTTTCTTGATTGTTAAAATCTTGAATCCCACATCAAAGTATATGTATATAAATTGTAAAGGATTTTGATGATTGTATAATTCCAAAATTATACTAGGAATTTAACTTTTAATCTTTTGTCATTTATAATATTTATTATAATGTTTGAGTTTTCAGTGAGATGGATTAATCAATTACTATAGCAACTTATGTTTACTTATTTAAATTATATAAATTTAAATACGTTGAGTAATTATCGAATATTATATAGGGTCTGGGATATAAACGGATAATAAAGTCATATTTTAATCGAGTTTGATAAATATGGGTATAAAGATTTTAAACAAGTTTGAATATATGTACCATACTTTTATTGTTTCATGTGTTATTATATGAGTGTTGAAATGGAATAAGTAATAAAATTATCTTTCAATTGAGTTTATGGCGAGTAAGAGTACATAAACTTTAAAAGAAGTTTGAGTATTTCTGTTTATTTGTGTGTTCCGCTGCGTTACAATTGCAAGTGCCTGAATCCTAACAAAGTATTAAATTATTTTTTTATTTTACTTATAAATTACAATATAAAAGGATTACAACGGGATATACACTAGTATATAGTTAGAAATATAATTAGAGTTAAAACGAAACTAGCGTCGGAACTAGTTAGATGATGAAGTCAATTTATTCATAATTTGACCGACAATGGTTTTAAAATATTATAATGTAGTTTTGTACGCTTAACTTTAGGTGATTACATTTTTCCACCTTCAACTTTATAATTATATAAATAAATATATTAAAAATAACATCTCAAATTAAAAATTATGTTTCTAAAATTAGGCATCTCATTTTAAAAAATTATTGCAATTGTCATAGATAATTCAAAAAATAAATCGACTAGCGTCAGTGATGAAGTGCAATAAATGCCATGTCCGTTGTGTGATAAAAATATTGCATTCAAAAATTGAGGATTAAATGTAGATCTGACAATTCGTTCGTGTCGTGTATTTTCGTATTTTGTGTACTAAGTCCAAACTCATACACGACACTAAGGGCATGCTTGGTAGGGGGTTATGGGGTGGGGAATGGGAAAGATAATGAAAAAAAGTGCTTGCAATGACCTATTACCCAATAGTGGGTAATGTGACATTATCCAATAAATTGGGAGGAATGCTTTTCTTTCCCTTTCCCTTTCCCCACCATTATCATTGTCTTTCCCTTTCCCTTTCCCGAGTTTGAACCAAGCACATCATAAATGAATTCGTGTCATGTCGTGTCGTGTACCGCGCAAATTCGTATCGTTTCGTGTCGTGTTTCCGTGTCAAGCACATAATATAAAATAAATATTAAAATATTATAAAAAATAATAATTTTAATATTATGATACTATTTTTATAGATTTTAGTAGACGAAATGAAACAAATGACAACGAAAATTTTGCCTATGTTTGCCATTGCAAGAGGTTATTCCTATGTTAATAAAATTTCATATCACGTCCGATGAGAATTATAGCACGGAGAAATTCAAGTTCGTAATGGTTGATAATATTCCACAACAAAACAATGGGTAAGATTACATGAAATTAGTGTAACATTTAAATTCTGAAACTTCATATCTGACAACTTATTCATCATATGTGTAGATCTGATTGTGGACTATTTACGTTGAAGTACATCGAATTTCTTCAAGGAAATGTGGATGTGTGCAAAATAAGTTCGGAACACATACCAATGTGGCGGAAGAAATTAGCTGTGGAGTTATTGGCTTGGAACTTTGAACGTGTTGTATATCGTTTTAGTAGGAAACTTACGAGTCCAATATCATTTCAGTATACTTATTAGTTAAAACAAGATATATATCATGGCTTTGTATGGAGCACGAGTTATAATTCGTTATGAATCAAAATTGATTATTCCGTTGATTCTTGCCATCCATCATGAGTCCTACATGTGTATACAAGTAAAAATTATAATACTACCTGATTCAAAAGAACTTCAAAATGATGATCAAATCAATCAAGTTTCCAAGTTCAAGTTTCACTATATAACTTCTACAATGAAGAGGTGATCCATCATGTCTATGTGTTTGATCTATCATTTTGAAATTCTTTTGAATCACGTTGTATTATAATTTTTACTTGTATACACATGTAGAACTCATGATGGATGGCAAGAAACAACGAAATTATCAATTTCTATTCATAACGAATTACAACTCGTGCTCCATACAAAGGCACGCTATATATCTTGTTTTAACTAATAAGTATACTGAAACGATATTGGACTCGTAAGTTTCCTACTAAAACGATATACATCATGTTATGAGCTTTGGTCATTATTTTTAGGAACGATATGCAAGTCGTTTCTTGAGCAAAGAAACGATTTACAACACGTGATAGTGTATATTTAAAAAGAAACGTATTCTAGATCGTAATTTTTCCTTAAACACGATTTGGATATCGTTATGGTTTTATTTAACCCGAAAGAAGATCGAACATGAAGTCGTTATTTGGTTGAAGAAATGGTTTGAAAATCGTTATTGTTTTAATTTCAACTCCAACGTTATTAGGTTCGTTATCTAGTCACTATAACGATTTTTAAATTGTAAACGACTTACAAATCGTTATAACGACTTATATATCAATATGAAGATGTTTTACCACGTCACAATTTTCGAACTTAGATAATATAATGGCATTACTGTAATATAATGTAACGATATAGATATCGTTATTTGACTGCCGTAACGATATTAAAATCGCGCCCAGTTTCACTAAGTTGTTAATAATTTTTTACAGAAACGATCTTAATATCGTTATTCATACAAAGAAACGACTTGAACTCGTTACGGACAGTTTAAAGGTACATGTCCAGTGAGGTATCTCGTTATGTATGCAGAAAAGCGATCTAGACGTCGTTAGTTCATTTTGTACTAGAATGATCTTAAAATCGTTATTCATATAAAGAAACGACTTAGAACTCGTTATTGGCAGTTTAAGTATAGTCAGGTACGGGAACGACCTGAATATCGTTTTCTTTGCAAAAGAACGATATATAACTCGTTTTGAGCAGAGAATGTAGCAAGGTACAAGAACGATCTGAATATCATTTTTAATACAAAATAACGATATAGAACTCACTTTGGACTGATATGCATTATACGAAATAACAGTTTAACATCAAACTATAAAATCCCACTACATAATATAAACTACTCGTCCATATTCTAATACAAATATAAAAAGAAATTGTCACTTCGGGAATTACTACTCATATGTGGCACTTATGCTTGTACAAGTAGACCTGTCATGACCCGTCTTCTTGCACTTACTACACTTTGGAGGGTTTCTTGTTTCTCCCGCCGATCTTTTTCTCTTTTTTGGTGGTCTGCCACTCTGTTTCCTCCTTAATGGCGGGAGGACATTTTTAGCCCTCACATGCTCCGGAATTTTCCATTCAACTTCATTTGGTAATGGGAACAGAAAATCTGAATATGCTCGCTTCCAACATTCTGTACTGTAGAAAGGACTGCAAATAGTGTAGCCATCACCTCCGTTCAACTTTACCGCAGCAATTGCATGCACACATGGGAACTTGTCTAAATCAAACTTCCTACATGTACATCTCAATATCTCCGAGTCCACAATGTGTCGTTCTACATTATTACCAACATCATAAATGTTAGGAGAAACATGCCTTACATCAAAATCATTCGAGCCATTATAATTCATGTACATTTTCTTTTCTAATGATGGAGTAAGAATAGTCGTGCATTTTTCTGCTTCAACATGTCTTTCAAAAAACCATCGTTCTTGTGTCTCTCGGATGTAGTCTATCAAACCCAAGATAGAAAATTCACGAGCACTCTTCAACAAACCATTTAGTGTCTCAGCATTGTTTGATGTCATGATATTATATCGTGTGCCATCAAAGTGCGCCCGTGACCAATAACAAAACTCTTCTTCCAATAAGTATGTATCAATTCCCTCCTTCTTACTTGACAGCGCCGCAAAGTAGTTTTCAAACTCAGCAACTGTATAAGCTTCCGCTGTTTTTGTAAATAAATGATGGGGATGGAGGACAAATTTATTGGACATGGAAATGGTTTCTTTCAATTTGCTTAATTCTTTGGTGAACAGGTGTTTGTTGAGGAAAGATGTTAGAGGCTCATGGAGATGGAAGGGATCGTCGAGTGATCAATATCGCACGAGGGATGCCTATTCACTTTTGGCCAGCCAACGAGACATCATCCCAGTCGTCTCCGAAAAGGAGATATGCTTTAAAATCATTTGGAGAAGCCTCGCACCGCTGAAGGTAACAGTTCATGTTGGAGGTGTCGTAGGATAGAATGCCTACAGAAGTTAATCTACTCAGAAGGAGCATTCTTACAACGACTGAGGAAGCAAAGTGTGTCGTGTGTGGAGATCAACCCGAGACTGGAAGACACATTTTCTTTGAATGTCTTGCTTCATACAAGGTATGGATGGAATGTTATAAATGGCTAGGGATTGTTACTTAGCTCTCATTGCTTCACGAATTTTTTGGCTCATTGTCGAAGTAAGCATGGGAAGAAAGTGGCAGTAACAATTTGGTCTTGTGTGCTTTGGCGAATATGGAAAGAAAGGAACGATGTGGACTTTAATGGTAGTGAATTCTTAGTGGATAAGATAATTGAAGACGTCAAACTTAGATTTTGGAGTTGATTTTATGTTAAGGAGGTTGGATGTTCTAATTTTGGCTTGTAAATCCTCGAATGGTGTTAGGATGTTGAATTTTGTAAATGTATAATTATTTCGGGTATTCCTTATACCCCATTTGTTGAATGAAATTCTTTTTTACCTATAAAAAAATTGGATAATTTAATCAACTTACATGAATTATATCACCATGTGTTTACGCACGTATACCTCTCTAGTCACATGAAAACATGTGAATAAAGAAGCTCTAGATTGCAAATGATATCCTCAAGTCACAACTAGAATTAGAACAGAAGTTCCTCGAGATTTCTTGTTTCTAATAATTTGGTATACAAATAAAATAGTAAGAAGGATACCGATAGGAAGATGAAAACAGTAGCAATTTAGCGCACATGCCAAAACAACCAAACAGTGGTGCCTACATTACATACAAATTTGGTTTTGCTTATTATATCTTGTGCAATAAATTAAAATCCTGCATCCGGGACAATGCCTTCTCAAATTGGCTCCATTTCTGCTCAAGTGTGCCACTATACCCAATCGACATTCTAACAAGACCGGGCGAAATGCCCGCCAATGCCTTCTCTTGTTTATTCATTTCACTGCTTGTACTACTTCCCGAGCATGACATTAGGGTCTCGTAGTAGCCCAAGCTAACTGCCATAAATCCAAATTGACTACAATTTTGTAAGAGATTCATAATACGATTCGCCTTCTCCTCTGTTTCCATGTCCACACACAAAATTCCACCATAGCCGTAGTCTTTATTTGCCATGGACTTGAGAAGAGCATGATCGGGATGGTCTTCCAGGCCAGGGTAAATAACTTTCAGGCCGAGCTTTTTCATTCTCGTGGCATATTCCAAGGCGCGTCGGCAATGTTCCTTCATCCTTAGGCCCAAGTGAGGAAGCCTCTCCGAGAGTTCGAAGGCCACTTTGGGGTTCATCGTTGGGCCTAAAAGCATCAAAGCCCCTTGGTGAAGATCCATCATGGAATTCACCAAGCTGGCTGGACCGCACACCACACCTGTTTTTCCATGTAGTTCGAAATCTTTAGAATTTGATCACTAGTAATATGGTTTCATCTACAAGAAAATATGTCCAACTTCACCTCGTTATAGGTAGAAAGAAACTTACCGCTCTGGCATTTCAGGTATTTATCAATTTATAGTTTATTACCACACATAATGATTTATTTAATAATATTATAATGAATATTTATTTACAATACTAAATGACATATAGAAGAAGAGCTTAAGATAAAGAATCTTATAGACTAGTACATAGAAATGGTGTATTTAAAAAATTATACAATCAAATTTCTTTACAATATAAAATACTTCCTCCATTTTTTAGTTGATACCTTCCCGTCCTTGGAATCAATACGCTTTATTCTTTCATAGTATTGATATAATAACATTCTATCAATAACATTCTGTCTACTTTTTTTCCTAATATAAAAGTAAACGTTAGCATGTAAAGTATTGAATTTGTCTCAATATACATTACCAAAATATTAAACTTTCCGTTTTAGTAATATATAATTAAAGATATTAATATTGGTAGCAACTGTTTGAAAAAACCGATGAAGTAGCATATCAAAGACCAACCTAGATCAAGAATATACTTCCTCTACTTCCTTCAAAAATTGCAACAATTTGACATCTATGTTTGTTAGTGCACAATTTTGATCATTGAAATCTAAATTGTTAATTAATAAATGTTATAAGAATAATATTTTGAAAAATAAATATTAAGACTAATAAAAAATGTTCGTAATAATATTTGATTTTATATATTACTATTATACTTCCTCCGTCCCTTAAATATAGGCATTTTTACCATTTTCGTCTGTCCATAAAGAGTAGGCACACTCCATTTTTAGTAAAGTCACGTTACATTTTAAATCTATAAAGTCATACTCTCTATCCGCTTAACACTCTTTATTACAACCTGTGTCACACACTCAGGTGAGTATACTTAAGGGACGGAGGGAGTCTATAATTAAAGAAATTGATAGAAGTATAAACTAGAGACGTAGCACGGTAGCAGAATCAAATCACGAAAAGTTGAGACTTTGTGACGATAAGATTTTACTGATCCGATTTGGCCGATTTGGCCGCATGTCTCGTAAATTAAATGTGTCGCATGTCTCATAAATTACATATGCATCCTTCTATAATTTTAACTTAAATATTGATAATATTAGTTGCTTGATACAAAAGTGAAAATTTTGAACTGCTTCTTAGACATTTTCAATTAATTTATATTTTATGTTTGGAGATAATACCTGATTTTTATGAATAGCTTAATCCTTATAAATAGTGTGCAATAGTAAATAGTGAAACGAGTGGGGAGCGAATGCAAACTGTGTATAATTAACCAAAATGGTTCGACTGATATAATAAAAAATTAGTATTCAATTACTCCTAGTAAAAATGTTGAACATGGAAACATGGAAAGTACTTGCTCCCAAAACAGTGTGACCATTGACTCTTATATAGAAAATTCTGTTATCTTTTTCCGATAACTAGGATATGACTATTAATGAGTCAAGCTGTGTTACCCATCCGACAACCCGAATTGAACATATAGATTGCCTGATTTCTTAACAAATTGGTCTCATGTATGACTTGTTACCCGATGGTGAAACAGGATATACCGGTCCGTCTGGTAAATACCTGGCATGGATAAGGTTACAAGTCATGTGGTTCGTTTCTTAAGTGGAGTACCCACCCGACAATTGATCTCAAATACCCGGTCCAGTACCTGTGTGATTCCTTGACAAGCCGGTCCTGATCCTAGCATCGCTACCTAATTCCTTAAATGGTCCGGCCGACGCCCGATCCAACACTATACTGAGCCGAACTGGGATGGTACCCGACTTAGCCAACCACTTAACAACCCTAAAGTCAGAGACTTTTGTCCAAAAATACTACTCCATGTGCATGATAATAACTAAAGATTGGATTTACCTTAGCTAATACACTTTGGTTGGTGCATTCATATACATGAGTAGCATCTAGGAATCAGAAGAAAGCTACAATTTGAGTCCATAAGATGTAAGTTAATGTAGCAAGATTAATTAGCCATATTTAAATCTATACAAACTAGAAATTTGATGACAAAAAACAGTAAATAATGAGGTATGCAGTTGCGCAAAATTAAAGTTGCTATTCTTGATTCTTATACGTTACTTCCTTCATTCCGCCCAATTACGATATTTCGAAGAAAGAAAAGTAGTGTATTTTAAGTAAATGATTGAATATGATAAGTTTGTTAAATGATTGAATACGGCAAATAATCAAATTGAGGCGTAGGATTTTAAGCAGATTTTTTTTTTTTTTTTGGGATAAACTGCAGCACTCCTAGCGGAATAAATTGAGTATTTTATTTGGAAAATTCTAGTGTACCTGTGTATCACTCTATATATGCACCATTGACAATCCTATTTTACAGATCCGGATATACACATAGTAAATACGACCAGGGACCGAAAGTAAGAACCAACCTGCGATGATATCTGCTCCACCGCTGATGTACTTGGAAATACTGTGCACAACCACGTCGGCCCCGAGCCTCGCCGGTGACACCACCATAGGCGCAAACGTATTATCGGTAACCACCGTAACCCCCTTATCGTGGGCTATCCTGCTTATCTCCGGCACGTTAGCCACCGACAGGATCGGGTTGGACATGGCCTCGAAGTACAACACCTTCGTTCGTCCTTTGATAATTTCTCGCCTAACCATCTCGTGGTCCCTAATGTCCACAAACGACGTCGTTATGTTGCACGCGCGTGGCAAGAAATGAGTGAGGAGCGCGTGGGTTCCCCCATAGAGAGTGCGTGAGGCGACCACGTGATCGCCGGAACTGCACAGCTGGAGGAGAACTGAGGAGATGGCCGCCATGCCTGAGGCGGTGCAGTAGGCAGCCTCGGTGCCTTCCATGGCGGCCATGAGACGGCCAAGGTTGAGCACCGTGGGGTTGAAGTGGCGGCTGTAGATGAAGAAATCGCGATCGGGGCCGAGTTCTCCGGCGAACATCCGCCGCATCGTTTCCGGTTCCATGACGGTGAAGGTGGCGGAGGCCTCGATGGACATGTTCACTCCTCCATGCTCGCCGAATTCGTGGCGGGCATTTGCTAGCGCCGCCGTGGGATCCTCGGCGTGCGGCGGCGGGAGCTTGCTTATAGGTTGGTGCTTCTTGGCGGCGGAAAATTGGTCACGCTGATCATCGGACGATCCTGATCGTTTCTTGCTCGACATGTTAAGCATGTCGCGGTTGAAGGTTGCGTCCGCCATTGTTGCGCGTGTGCTTGTAATTTTCTACAAATCAGGGAAGTGTATATCGAATTCGGCAAGGGATTCTGAGGGATGGATATCCGTAGTTATAAGCAGGGAAGACGAGTAATTTTTTTGAGAAAAGAGATTATAAGAGGGTTTCGCTGTTTGCTTAGTTTTTCACGTCTCTCCATTTTGTTTCTCCCTTGGTCGATGGTATACACTTACTTTCCCTCACTCACTCCCAACCAATCTCTTTGCGCCACATCTATTTCTCATTTTTTTCTTCACTCACTCTTCACTCACTTTTTTTTTTATGCGCCATTTCACTCACCCTTCACCCACTTCATTTTTTTTTCTTTTTTCTTTTTTCTTTTTTAAATTCTATTAAAATTTATTAAAAAAACTAAAATTTCATTAAAATTAAATAAACATTACATAATATTATTAAAAAAACATAAAAATAATTAAAGTTCCATTAAAATTTAAAAACTTAAAACTTAAACATTAAATCCTACAAGCTACATGGCCAACCGTATCTAGCGCATAGCTCGCGTTTCCTCTTGATGACGAAATCCTTAAAAGCAGGGTCGGAGATATGGTCGTGTGGGTCCGAAACGAACTTCAAGTCACGATTGTAGACCTCTCCATTAATAAAGTTGAAATATTCTTCGTCTTTTTTCTTTTGAACCTCCAACTGCGCCTGCAATAAACTTTTCTTTTCGGCCGTGTTACTTTCAAAGGCATCACGCATCGAGCTTCGGCTTGAATCTCCATAAGTCGTCTTTTTTTTGCCTTTCGATTGACGTGATGGAGTTGGGTTCTCGTTGAGGTTCGGTAAGTCACACTCGAAATCTTCCACGTTTACCGGCGTTTGAGCGCTACTTGACTCCGACGACTTTCTTTTCTTGCTCGATCCTGTGGATTCTTGAGTCTGACTAGCCATCGGTTGTTCTTGCCACTTTGGTTGATCTTTGAGAACGTGCCACGCTTTAGAATGCGCGAAACTTTTCCTATATTGTTTTTCAAAATCACGATTGGCTCTTTCAAGGACTTGAACATCGTTGCACCCACTATCTCTCAAGCGATTCTACAAATTTATAAAACAATATACTTCCTCCGTTCTATTATTATTGCAACGTGTTGACTATTACACTATTCATATACTGTCTTTTGACCATCTTTTGTGATTCATACATATGAAAAAATATAGTCATGTGAGATCTTCTTAGATTCACCACGAAATATATTTTCAAAATATCAAATTTTTATAATTTTAAAAAATAAATAATTAAAGATATTAATATTCAAAGTTGTGCATTGGCAAGCGTGAAAGTTCAGATATTGCAATTATAGTAGAACAGAGGTAGTACAATATACAATATATAACAATATCCAAAAAAATAAATATATATAACGTTTTTAAAACTTAAAAAACCACACATATAAAAATATACTGCTTGTTGGTAGTAACCGTTGAACGCAGCGATCAAAGCATGCATATGAGTCCATTTCGAGTTCAATTGATGATGAGTACGTTCGGTTCTCGGGACAAGCGTTCTAAAATGTTTTAGAACTCGCTTCCAAAATCCTAGCCTTGGTTGACGGTCGCCAACTTCTTTGTCCACCGAAATTTTAATCCAAGACTTAGCTAACGCCTCCTCCTCATCGGGCGTCCAAGGCTTACTTGGTTTTTTTTTTCTTTAGAACCACCTCTTCGACCTCTTCCTCCTCTTCGACCTCTTCGAATTGATCCTCATCATTTGGTTGTGTCTCGGGTACCACGTCAACATTGTCGAAATATTCATCATCATCGATATCTTCACGAATGGGTAACGGTTCAGTAACCCGTTCACGCCTTTTTTGTTGGGTATAACAAGGCTCATACGGGTTGAAGTTAGGATTTGGCGGTGGAGATTGTTGGGTATAGTTCGGCTCAAATGAGTCGAAGTTAGTGGGAATTTGCGGGAGGGGTTGTTGTTGAGAGTAAAAAAATTGTGGAGATTGAGGATACATCTGGGGGTGGTAAGGTTGTGCTTGAGAAGATGATTCGAGACCGGGTTGTGATTGAATTCGAGGACGAATTGCGCCTCTCGATCCACCTCTCGATCCACGACCACCTCTTCTTGGATCTCTATTTTTGCCACGTTCCATATTTTCCACCTCTCGGTAATATTTTTTTTTTGCTCTCAATTGTTTGTTGCTGTATTTTTTTTTTTTTTGGCTTTCTACCATCAGATGTATGGTACACTTTATAAACAACAAAAAAATAACTGTTGCTTTCCTACGCTCCTCTCTCCCAACGGTCAAATTCCATGCCAACGTTCAAAAAATCAAATCTTTCCCGTACGTGAGATTTTCATTCAAAACACCTTACCGTGCGGTATGAAAGTGGAGGCGGCGGTGTTACCGCACGGCAAGGTGCCCAACCACGGGTCCGGGTCCGGGTCCGGGTCGGACCCGCCGGGTCGCCGGGTCGGCAGGACAGGACCCGGACCCCACCCGTACATATGAAATGTACGGGTTGACGGGTCGACGGGTCGGCCACGGGTCCGGGTCCGACCCGCCGGGTCACGGGTCGACCCGTCTATATATATATTTTTTTAAATGTATATAAAACTTTTATTTGTTATCATTTTATACACGAAAAATAACTATAAGTGAAAAAGAAAATCATTTGAAAAAATTAGCTTGTATTTAATTTTAAGTTTTTACTTAAAATTAAATTACCTACGTATTCCCGTGAGGAATCAAAGCTCCACGTAGTTCTTTTACTTGAGAAGAGTTAAAAAAATGGGCTTGTATTTAATTTTAAATTTTCACTTAAATTAAATTGCCTATGTATCCTCGTGAGGAATCAAAGCCCTACGTAGTTCTTTACTTACCTTACTTACCTTTAGTCGAAGTCGATGTCGTCGTCGTCTTGATCATCGGTTTGACTCATTTGACTAGACTCTCCTTCGGTAGTGCCTTCTTGATAGGCATCTTGGTCCGCTAATAGGTCATCCCATTTATTTTCTTGATCTCGTAACTCGACTTTTGTTGCGTCTTTAAGTATCATTTGAGCCTCGAGATTTTTTGGCGTCATTCGGGATCTCCGCTCGTCCAGCATATAGCCTCCTTCACTAAAAGCACTCTCAACGGGGATTGTGGATGCGGGCACTGCAAGAATTTCTTGTGCCATAATGGAAAGTATGGGAAATTGCCCTTCTTCTTTTCCACCCATCCAATGATCAAAGGTACTGCATTGTCATCCTCCCAAGACAAAACTAGTTGCATAATATCTACTAAGGTCATTTCTTTGACCGACGTTACTACCACCCCTATTTCTTGCTATATTATAGAGTTGTTGTTGAAATGGGTTAGTGGGAGTTCTGTCGAATTCCATGTTAAATGTATTTGTAGTCTTAGTTCTTGTTTTTTGAGTTTGAATCTTATCACCATATTTAGAAGAATATTCGGAAAAAACAGTTTCTAAACTATTTTTCAAATCAATTTTTACTTGTTCAACGTCAGGAATATTTTCAAATAAAGTTTGACTTTCAACAAGATCCTCAATATTAGGAAAACCCAAATTTTTAAGAATATTATAATATATTTCAAGTAATTGTTCTACTTGAGCTAAATTCAAATCGGGAGATAAAACAAAGACTAATCAAGAAAACATCATGAATACGATTAAAGTATTTTAGCCATTTTAAACACATATTGTAAATAGCATTCGATAATCTTTCTGATTTACTACAAGCATCCATTTCGTATACAATAAAACAAAGAATGAAATAAAACTTTAGGAGACGTGGGATAATAACAACCACTTAAATCTTTAGTTGCATTTTCAAAAACCCTTAATAGTTTTATTAAATCTTTAGTTTCATCCCAATACGTTGGCAATAAATAAAATCCTTCTACGTGAAAATACGTATCAAAAAATTCACACAATAATTCTTTATATTCATTAGTTGAATTTAACATCTCATAAGTTGGGTTCCATCTATGTTTGACGTCTGGAGTAAAAAATTTGGGTTGAATTTGTTTTGACTTTAAAAATTTTACCCATTGTCTAGCTAACTTAGTGCGATTATGTAAAAACAAGACACATTTTCTAATTGGTTCTATTGCCTCATCTACAAATTTTAATGCATCTTGTACACATAAATTTAGAATATGACATATACATCTAGTATGAAATAATCGACCCGCTAAAACAGGATTGCAAGCTTGTATTAATGCTGGTACACTTGCAGTATTAGAACTAGCATTATCAAAACCAATTGTGAAAATTTTATCTTTTAAGCAATAAAAAGTTAAAATTTTAATAATTGCTCTAGCTATATTATCTGCACTATGTGTACAATTAAATTTTTTAAACGCAAGTAATCTTTTGTTTAAGTTCCAATTTTCATCAATCCAGTGTATAGTTATTCCCATATAATCATTTTTTGTTTAAAATCTGCCCAAGTATCTGCAGCTAAAGAAACTCTATGATTTATAGATCTAAAATAAGCTCGTAGTGCAAGTTTATGTTGTTTGGCTAAGTATACTACTTGTCTAGTCATTGTGGTACGTGGAATTCTTTTAATAGCAGGATTATAGGCATTTTGCATCGTGTATTCCCAACCCGTACTATCCGCAAAATTAAAAGGTAAAGATTCTTGTGCACATAATTTTGCCATTTGTTCTCTAGCAATTTTTTCATTATATTTATAAAGTTGAGATTCAGACATACCTTGATTGCCGTCTGGCCCGGCTCCAGTAGAAGGTTGGAAGTTGAGTTGACTTTGTGACTTTTGTTCTCCGTGGACCGAGGCATGGTTATTTTCAAAATGCCTTTTAAAATTTCCATATCCATCCCCGGCTTTATACGGATACTCTTTCGAGCAGTAGTTGCAAGATACCTTAATCGAACCATCCGGCATTTTTTCCTTCTTAAAGTGTTTTGAAAAAAGTACGGATACCGGTCTCCTTTCTGCAACAGGGGCAGGCTTGTTTCTTGCTTTACTTTTCTTGCTTCCTCTGCCTTTCACATTTTCTTCCCCCTCGGACGATAACTCCTCAACATAAGGAGGTTCTTCTTCAGCTTGGCTTGCCGCAGGACGCTTCGACTTTGATTTTTGCGTCGGAGTTGGTACGCCATGAAGAGTGCGCTCGAATGTTGCATATGTTTGATTTAACATAGCTTCATCGATTTCATGGTCCATTTCTTCGTCGATGTTTTGCAGTTGTTGACGATTCGGGACACGTCGAAATCCCCGGAGATCAACTTCTTCTTCACTGGTAGTTGTTGTACTACCGTAATAGATATTTTCATGTGTAACATCATATTCAGGTTCTTGACTTTCATTTTCAAAACCGGGTGGAGTTTGGTTTTGGGGCTCGAATAATTATTCCAGGATGGTTTCTTGATTTGCCCCAAAGACCCATTCGCTCGAACTTGGACATTTTGGATTTTTGGGAGATGTAGCAATACCCTTTCCTTGTCGAACTCGACATAATGATAAAATGCGAAAAAAGAGAGAGATTAAGTAGTATAGCAATTAACAATGAGAGTTTGAGAGATAGATAGTATTGAAGGTGTGGAAAAATTGTGTTGGGGAGGGTATTTATAGTTAGGAATTTTTTTTTTTAAAAAAATCGGACTAGCCGTTAGACCCACGGTCACGGTCCGACTCACCGGGTCCAACGGCCATTTTTGATTTTTTTTTTTTTTTTTTTTTAATTTCCGGGTCGACGGGTTGGGGAAGCTCGACCGGACCCCACCGTGTATACCATGGGTCGGTCGGCGGTCGCCGGGTCGGTCGGGTCCGGTCTTGCACGGTCATTGGTCCGGTCGGCAGATCGACCCGGCGGGTTGGGTCGTTTTGGGCACCTCTATCCTGACAGTCATACCCCTCACTTATTTTTCTTTTTTTTTTTTCAATTTTAGCCTTTATATTTTGTTTTATTTGTTTCTTTTCTTTTTTGCATTCTCTATTTATTTCTTATAAAATTAAATTTATTTGTTCTTTTATGTGAATTTTTATTTTACTTTTATATTATCAAAAATAATAATTTCTATTACTTATTTATTTTTATTTATATTATTTACAAATAAAAAGATATATATATAGTGTAACTTTATTTTCAGAACTCTGTTAAGTATGAGAACTGCGAGAACCACCTTTTGTACTCCTAATAATACATAATTTACATCATGTCAATGCTGATACAACCCTACTGATCATAACTCATAATATACAGTAGGGGTTATATATATAGTAGGGGTTATCAACAGTAAATGCTATTATAGTAGGGGTTATCATCAGTAGGGGTTATCTCCCATAATAATTTACTATAATACCCTTTTGAATTAATAATATTTTTTAATATTTAAAAAAATCTCATTGGTTTAGAAGAGTTCTCAGATTCGCATGACTTAGAGGTTACGAAAATAAAGCTCCTATATATATATATATATATATATATATATATATATATATATATATATATATATAGAGAGAGAGAGAGAGAGAGAGTAAACTAATTAATAAAAGAGCAAAAAAAAGGGTCTAAATAATGTTTTTATTTTATTTTCAAATAAAAAAGCCATATATATATATATATATATATATATATACCAAAAAATGACGAAACACGAAAAAAAGGATATTTACACGAAGTCATACCTGATCAATGGTAAATTCACACGATGTGTTCCCATTATTTGCTGAATTATATTTTTCCATTTATTATAAACATAATAGTGTTCCACATATATATATTATTTGTATAGATGACTATGTAAATATTTTTTTAAAATATAAATATACTGTATAGAAAAATTATAGTCATAATAATACGTTCACAAAGAAATAAAAATAAATATAAAATAGTAAAAAATTATCAAAAAAATATCAATAAAAAAATTGGAAAAAATTTTATATATATATATATATATGTGTGAGTTAAAGAAATAAAAGGACAATAGATAAAAAAAAAAAAAATTTGTCAAGAAGGGGAAATAAAAGGTGGCAAAAAAGTACTACTCCACTATGTAGATTGTAGTCCATTATGTAGTCTCCCACGAGTTTGCGTCTTTCATTTTTGTGCTTACTACTCCGCTGGTGGGCCAATTGATGTTTGACTCTTCATTAGTGGCACTTAAGTCTAGCACTTTGGCGCGGTTTGTTTGACCTATGATGCAAGTATTCTGTAAAATTCACGTATTATTGGATATTGTATGGGTGCAGGTGTGGGTGTGATTCGCGTGGGATTCGCACGGGATTCGTCACGTGGTGAATCCGTGCAAAAAAAAAAATTGGACTCGCATATCCTTGCACCGGATACGCGTATCCGGTGCGTTGGGTAGGGAGCGTGGGTGAAATTATTATTTTTAGGTTTTTTTTGTAATTTTTAAAAAGTAAATCAAATAAACTAAAATATAAAAGTAAATCATTTAATAATTAATTACTTTTACCTTTAGCAGCATTCACGAACAGCATCAGAAAGCTCAGCTGCTCAAAGTCATTTTGAACTGTTTTTTTGTATGAATTGTTTTATGTATTTGAATTGGTTTTATGGTGATATTTGAATTGTTGTTTTTTATATTTAATAAGTGTTATATATAATAAAATATAAAATAAACAGACGTATCTTTGCCGTATCGCACCCTAACATTTCCAAAAATCCGTATCCCTGCATCTGTATCTGTCCGCACCCGCACCCGCCCCCGCACCTGTGCAACATAGTGTTTGACTCTTCATTAGTGGCACTTAATCGAGTATTTGAACTGAGAAATGAGCCCCGCGTTTTTCACGGGCCTCTACTATCTCTAAGAGCATGAGGTACCGTGGTGCCGTGGGAAAAAGTTGCTGCCACGTCAGCAAAGAGCTCCATGGCACCAGAAACCCCACGACACCACATTTTGCCCGTATCCGTTGGCACTAGAATTTCTGGTGCCGTCGGCCAAATTTTTTTCTTTTTTTATTTACATAAATTAAAATATACACAATATAAACTAAAATAAACTTCATTAGTATTAAAAACACACATTACATATTAAAAAAACATTACATTTAAAAAAAATACATAAAATTAAAAACCTAGTACATAAACATAGAAATAAAAGCCTAATCCTCGTCGGTGGGATACTTTGCCCGAATTCGAGCTTGGTGTGCTTTCACGACCCTTGCGTTGATCGGATCCATCTTGCTAGTATCCATTTCTAGCACCCGCATCTCCTCGACAATCTTTTGTGATTCATATAAAGTAACTCTCGCGAGTGACTCTCGCTCAAGAACATCCATCTTTGCCTTGCGGTCTAACTCGTATTGTTGTTGCAACATTTCTTGAAACAATGCCGGGTTTGAACCGGAACTAGCGGTCGAGTTTAACGAACGTTGACTCTTTGAAATCCGGTACATGCCGTCGGGCCGTGGCAACTCGCCGGGTCCAAAATGCTCGGGCTCCTCATTCGTAGGCCGAAGATGATTACGTCTTGCCAAAGTCGAGTCGGGATTTTTCCACTTGTGCTTGTCTTTCAAAAAGCCCCAAGCGGTCAAGTGTCTAAAGTCATAACCCGTTGATCTTTTATACAATATGTCTAAAGCCCCAAACGATTCATAAAATCTTTATCACCTTCCCCACTCAGAACCGCTGTTTCATCCACAACCGAATTAAACTTCTTGATATCTTTATTCATTGGAGTCCACTTTCCCGTCAACATGTTTTTGGTACGAATAGTATAGTTAAGCCTCTTTGCTTCCTTGTTGTATGCGTCGAGCACTTTGTACCAAAACGTATCCCTTTGTTGATCCGCACCCGTTTTTGGATCCTCGAATACTTGGATGTAACACTCCGCCAAAAGATATTCCTCGTCTTGGCTCCAAAAAGTTCGTGGTTGTCGGGACGGGACCACATCTTCATCGACCTCTTTGTCTTTGTTGCTTTTCTTCGTCTTCGCCTTTGACTTTGGTTTCTTCACCGTCGTCTTTGCCCTCGTTTTTTTTTGAGGTCGGGATCGGAACAATTTCTTCTTCGGATTCCGTTTGATCTTCATCAACGTCTTCGTCTAGTAGATGAAATGAAGCATGGTCCGAATTTGGTTGGGAAGGGATGCCTTGGTTTTGTTGAGTTTGTGTATATTGGTTAAGTTGTTGTAATTTCCATTGGCTAAACAATGCTAGATCTTCGGGATTCATAAATGGGGTTTGGAATGTGGGAAGTAACCGGGATTCGAAGACGATCCCGGCATTTGGTTCGTCGGATCGTTTAGCATGTTGTTGATCCATGGTGAGTTTGGATTCATTTTGGATGGAAATAGATAATAGAAGTAGAGATTTAATAGATTGGAAGTGTGTGTGAAGTATGGAATAGTAAGGGGTATTTATAAGGTTTTTCTGGGGTTTAATTGTGTAATATTTTTTTTTTTAAAAAAAGTCACAAAAAATGGCTATATAGCCGTTGGTACAAACATTCCATTTTCAAAAAATATACCAATGTCCCTATTTTGGCCCAAGAAAAAAAAATAGCCACGGTGCACCACCATCATGACGGCGCAAGGGATGACGGCGCGAGGTCCGGTACAGTGCACCGTGGAAAGTTTTCGGCTGGTGGTGATGGCGCCACCCACCAGCCATCCGTACCCCTCGCTTTAAGTCTAGCACTTTGGCGCGGTTTGTTTGTGGCTTAACGGACTAAAGGAGATGTATAGTTTATTCGGGCAGTCATATATGTATGTTTATTTACGGCTTAACGAATAAGTTATGGCTTAGTGAATAAGTAAAAAAAAAAATACCAATTGTCTGTATTAAGCCATGGCTTAATGAAAACATACCCATTATACCGCCTCCAGCCGGTCTCGCCTCTCTCTCTCTCTCACCTGCTTTATTAAAATTTTGATAATAAAATTTGCTACCATCATTTAATAACAAGTATAAATTAATTAATGATATAGTAATTATTAAATAAATATTAAGATTAAATTAATTTCTAATATCTATTAATTGATAAATAAAAACTAGAAATTAATAAATAATACTAGTTACTATTATAATTAAACAATGATTAAATATTGTAATAAATATTTGAATCATCCGCTAATTAATTAATGATAATTAATATTATAATTATACAATATTAGTTACTATTTAACAGTATTAATTATTATTTAAAAAATAATTATTATTAATTAATTATTACTAAAAAATATTTGATAATAATAATAGTAATTTAATAATAAAAAATATTAACTCTTATTAAATAATAATTCTTATTGCTTTTAGTTTTGGTTTTGGTTTTTGATTCATGGAGGGGTAAAATGGTCAATTAATCATTCAGATATTTTATTCAGAACCAAAATAAACAATAACCAATATTTAGTCATACAGAGCTTAATCTCCATACAAGTCTTAATAAAAAAAAATAACCAAACAACTCATTAGTTAAATAAGCTGGGTTTTAATTTTCCTTTTTCTTTTAAAATATATTGTCATTTGTCCAAGTGTTTGAATATTTGACAATATTACCTCCGACCGTCACTGTCGGACACGTAGCATCCATTGATTGGGAAACGATGGAGGCGATAGATCTTATGTCGGTAGCCAGAGGTCGGAAGCCAACAACTGCTCAACGATCATTGTCGGGAGATGGTTGCTTTCTTTTCTGTAGTTGCATTTTTTTCGTAATTAAGAATAATATGGTCTAGTAATTAATTAATAATTAACATTATAATTAAACAATATCAGTTATTATTTAACATTATTAATTATTATTTAAAAATATAATTACGTAAAAATAATTATTCATTCAGTGGAAAGGAACACTACTCCGCTAGAATTAATTCACACTGATGTGCGTAACTTAAAATTTGTGCAAACTGGAGGAGGTAAAAAATACTTTGTCACTTTTATAGATGATTGCACAAGATATTACTATGTGTTTCTTTTGAGAAGGAAAGATGAAGCAATTGAGGCCTTTAAAATATATAAAAATAAGGCTGAAAATAAACTGAATTGTTAAAAAAAAAAATGAATCTGAAGTGACTGAGGCGGTGAGTATATAGCATCGTTTGCCACATTTTAATCGGAACCGGCTCGGAATCGAAACCGGTATGAGCCACGATCCGGTTACGGGCCGCAACTTCTGGGCTCGTGAACCGGCGGGTCGAACTGGCGGTTCGGCCCGGAACCGCCGATTCCGGCACGACAGACGATGTTGCAGGCGCACAGGGCAGCAGGGCTAGGCTGCAGGGGCTAGGCAGCAGGGCTAGGCGGTTTTTCGCCCAAACCGGCAGTTTTGCCTAATTTTTTTTTTTTCAAATTCAAATTTAGATTTCTCCCAACTCCCATCCAATTTTATCTATAAATACCCCCCTTCTTCCACCTTTAAAACCAGCTCATTGTGTTAACAATTCTACACTATCTTCTCTTCTACTTCTAATTCTCCTCTATTCTTTATGTGCTATTGTTCTTGTTAAATTGCTCTTGCTCTCTAATTCTATTATACTAAATATTAAATACTATCTACTATACTATATATTATTATCTACTATACTAAATACTGTCTACTATACTAAGTACTAAATATTATACACTATACTAAGTACAAAATACGATCTACTATACTATATACTATCCATTATACTAAGTACTAAATATTATATACTATACTCAAGGTTATAAAAATCGGAAATCGGTGCTACTCGGTTTGGTCTCTGAATTTTGAGTACTCGAAAAATCAGAGAGTACTCGGAATGAGTACTCGGAGAATAAATCGGATACTACTTTTATATGTTTATTGAATTCACCCATACATGTATTAATATATAGAAGTCAAAAGCAACATGCTTATATAAGAATCAAACATTAAAGATGGGGAAGGGTTGGTGGTCCAGTGGTAGGACGCCTACTCCCAAGACACCCTTTTGGAGAGGTCTTGAGTTCTAACCCCACCAAAGGAGGTGAAAGAGGAAGTTTTTCTCTTTATGATCCTCTAGCTCCCCGGGGCTAGCTCGAGCGACCGCTAATCAATGTTTAATCTCGCGTCAAGCGGCAGTGTGAGAGTATTTTCTTGTTGGGAACCGGAGGTCTTGACAGTGGTATTCTCCCGAAGCTGTCTTTGGGAACCCGAGTATTGTCGATTAAGGGCTTCTCCTTGTGCGCAGAAGTGTACAGAAAAGACATTGGGAACCCTGGAATTGCTCGAGCGACTCGCGATTTACTTCTCTCAATGGATTAGGAGTGGGTTCATTGAGGGACTAGGATTAGTCCGGCTAAGATGAGATCACCTAGTTATCAAAAAAAAAAAATCAAACATTAAAGATCATGGGGCAAAAGAAAATCACTTTTATATATATATATATATATATATATAGAAGAACAAATTATACATACCTTTCACTTTCAATATGAGTGAAAACTTGTTTTGTCCTTTTACATATAACATTATTTTTTTTGTCCCAAGTTTAGTAACAACTCTTTTGATACCTAAATTGTCGAAATTGGCCTTTGCTCGAATAAATCCGAGACATATATTGTAATTTCGAGTAACATAATTTCGAGTCAACTTCAAAAAAAAATACAATATTGAGGAAGGTTGAAAATATGGGTTACACGAGTCCGAAAATTCGGGTTACACGAATCAAATCGGGTGACCCGAATGTGATTCGAGTCACACGCCATCGGGCCACACGAAACCTGAATTTTATTTGCGTATTTCGAATCAAGTTGAAAATAATATTTTATTTCGTGTGACACGAAAATGATTGCCCGAATACAATTCATGTCACACGAATTTTATTATCCGAAAAATTCGTGTTACCCTGTTGGTAGCTCAGCCTACTCAGAATCCACGTAGGCACTCCGGGCAGCTAAACCGGCCGAGCAGAACCCGAAGTCGGACCGGACAAAAAACCCGATTTCCAACCGGGCTCGCTAAAAACCGGAACGGACGATAACTCCAAGGCCGACCCGGTATCTGATCCAGGAAGGCCGAGCAGAGAAAGAACGGAAATGTCCCGGTTCAAGATTACGGCAGGGCCGGCCGAGCAGCAGACCAGCCAAAGCCGAGCGGCGGGGGACCCGAGGACCGACCCTGCCGGATAGACATTGCCGGAAGTCGGCAAAATAGACCCGCATGCCAATTAACGCATGCAGTCACGCCCCTTCCCAAGGCACTCCTTATAGGCCGCCACGTGTCCAAGAGTTAAATGCAGACTGACAAGTGTTATGGGCGTATTCCCCAGACATGCGCCAGCTGTCATCTCCCCACTGGCTCAGACTGTCTATATATAGGAAAAATGTACAGTAAAAAAGGATCTTTTGGAATTCTGAGCATTAAGAAGAGAGAAAAAAAAAGAGAGATACTGAAAAAGAAGAAAAAAGACTTGTAATTAACAAGCAAACCGAATAGACCGGCATACAGTATTCTGCCCGGCTCTATGCTATCAAGAGGTCATTAATAAAATTTAGTGATCAAATATCTTCCACTTTATTTGTTATTTTCTACGTGTCTTCGACCCATTTGTCCCGGTCAGTACACGTGACGTTGACCAAATCAGACGTCAACAGATTGGCGCTAGAGGAAGGGGGGCAACCTCCGATAAAAAAAGGTATAGACAGACCCTTCACCAGCAATGTCTCATAACAGTTCAAAAAACCCTCAGCCCGCGACGGAGGAAGAAAACCTCCTTAAAGTGGTTGAATGCTTTAAACACCCTGCCTTCCTCCAAGGCATGGCAGCCCTTATGGCGAGAGTTACAGGGGGCGGGGCCCTTCAAAAACCCGAGGATCAACTCGAGGCAGAATCTCAGACGGCCCGTACTGCTGCCTCGGGGCGAAGCAAAAAAAGGGCGGCCTCGGTGGTCGCCGATCAAAGGGCAGAGAGCCACGGCGAAAGCTCACATCCCTCCCGGAGAAGTAAGCCTTCACGCCCCCCGTCCGTTTTTGATCGCCTCGGGGCGGGAAGAAAAATCGAAAAGGCAGCACCGGCTCCTACTGTCCAGAGTCAGAGCCGCAAGGAAGAGAAGGCTCACCACCTGTCCCCAAATCCAACGCAAATATTACCTCCCACTCCGGGCGATAATTCGAGCGAGATCGAGTTCCTAAAAAAGCGCCTTACGGAGCTCGAAAATAAACAACTCCCGCCATCCCAACGCTCGGAAGGGCTCAACAGCCAGGAGAGTCCCCTGGCCCCTAGCGTTCTGGCGGAACCTCTCCCGGAAAAGTTCAAAATTCCTCAAATTCCGCCATATAACGGAGAAACAGACCCTAACGCCCATCTGGGGCATTATAATTCTTGGATGGATCTACATGGGTCTCAGGACGCGTTCCGATGCCGCATGTTTTCCCTAACTCTGGGGAAAAGGGCCCAGAGATGGTATCGGACGCTGCCCCATCATTCGGTTCAGACATGGGCCCAGCTTTCGGCGACATTCCGGTCCCACTTTATGGGGTCCCTTGTGCGGGTCGCCCCGCGATCATCCATTGCTTCCGTGATCCAGGGGCCGAGCGAGTCCCTTAAAGATTATATATCCCGTTTTAATAAACGGATATTGGAGACGGAGCCCATGTCCGACGATGCGCTGGCCATTATTGCCCAGGCCGGCCTTCACAAAAATTCTTTCTTTCGCTGGACGGTGTGCCAGAATGTCCCCCACACCTACCAGGAATTTTTGGAGCGCGCCAGCTCCCACATAGCTGCTGAGGAAGCCATGCCGGCGCCAATGCTAGTCATGCCCTCCGATCAGAAAGGATCATATAAAAAGAAAGACGAAAGGCGTGACTACAAAGAGACCCGTCAAGAACCTCGACGGGAAAATAAAACCCCTGCCTCTTCCTCGTGACTCAGGCCACTCAAAGCTATCGCGGCCCGAGCTCATGGCCAATTTCGCGGAAATATATTCCACTGGGCCGCGGCGATATTCGATCAAATAAAAGGCAAAACTTGCTCCCGGTCCCTACCGATCTATAAAGATCGAAGGACATGGACCAGACCCGCTTTTGTAAATATCACGAGTCGTGAGCCACAACACCGAGCAGTGTCGGGACCTCGTTGCCGCCCTGATCGCAGCATGCGACGAAACGGGCTTGAGGCGGTTTACCCGGAACCCGCCTCGGGATCGCCAAGATAGGGCCGACCCAGCGAGAGCCAAGAATGATCGGGTGCCTCCAGCCCCCAAATCCCCCCGGGAAATTCTAACGATTATGGGCACCGCCGAGGTCGATGATCCTCGGTCCAAGCGCCAGAAAAAAGCATCCATTCGAGAAGCCACCACTTCCTACCAGCGTACCGAGCGCCGAGCAGAAGGGTTTCTATCGGTGGCCGAAGAAGCCCCCAAAAACCCCCAGCTGGCGGTTACTTTTGAGGAATCCGACGCAGGCGGCTTGGACCATCCCCATTCAGACGCACTTGTCATCACTCTGCCCATAATGGGGATCCCAGTCCACAGGGTATTGGTGGACTCCGGGGCTTATGCAAGCATCATTTACCTCCATACCCTTCGTAGGATGAAGGTAGACCAATCGTATGTCCGGCCCTGCAACGAGGACATCCGGGGATTCGCCAACTGCCGCACCTCCCCGTTGGGGGAAATTGACCTCGCCCTGGAATTTGGTCAGGGGCCGATCAGAAGAACGATGATCACAACCTTTAAGATCATCGACGTGCACAGCGACTACAATGCCATCGTAGGCCGACCTGTGATGTCGAGGCTGAGAGCCACTCAGTCCACCTACCACCTGTGCATGAAATTCCCTACCCCGGACGGCGTCGGGGTACACAGAGGGGATCAAAGGGCGGCCCGGGAATGCAATCTCAGCATCCGGGCTCGCGAGATCAACGTCGCAGAGGCCATCCCGGAAAATCCGCCGGAAGAAATGGAGACTACCAACTCCGAGCAACAGACGGGAAGCACCCTGCTTGACCGGGGGCCCGACGGTTCCGGGGCCGCGCAAACCCCCGGGATGAGAATCGGGCAGGCGGCGGACCACGGCCGCAGGCCCGAGAAAGAGCCGATCTTAGAAGAAGATCCCGTTGACCCGCGGTATCAAAATCCAAAAGGAAAAATCCGCCACGCTGAGCCAACCGAAGAATTGGACTTGGTCGACATAGATTCATCTAATCCCGCCCGACGGCTAAGGATCGGCCACAACCTCCAAGAACCGATCCGCTCCGAGCTTGTCTTCCATCTAAGACAAAATTTGGATGTCTTTGCTTGGACCCATTCGGATATGCCGGGGATCGATCCGAAACTGGCATGCCACCAACTAAAATCGACCCCGACTCAAAACCGGTCGTCCAGAAGAGGAGAAAGATGGGGCCCGAGCGACAGAAAGGGCTGGAAGAGGAGGTAGAAAAGCTAATTGATAACGGGTTTATTCGGGAAGCCCAATACCCGACCTGGGTAGCCAACCCGGTTCTGGTAAAAAAGCCGACCGGGCTATGGAGGCTCTGCATTGACTTCTCCAACCTGAATAAAGCCTGCCCAAAAGATAGCTACCCGCTCCCCCATATCGATTACATGGTAGATGCCACGACCGGGCACGAGCTAATGAGCTTCATGGATGCCTATTCTGGATACAACCAGATTCCAATGCACCCCGCCGATGAGGAAAATACCTCCTTCTACTCGGCCCGTGGCTTATACTGCTACCGGATGATGCCTTTCGGGCTTAAGAATGCCGGCGCGACATATCAACGCACAGTAAATAAAATGTTCAATAGCACGATAGGTCATACTATGGAAGTATATGTAGATGACATGTTAGTTAAATCCACACTCGGCCGACCATGTACATGACCTCAATAAAATGTTTGCTATTTTCGAGAGTATAAGATGAAGCTAAATCCGAAGAAATGTTCCTTCGGGGTAGGTTCTGGAAAATTCCTCGGCTACATGGTAAGCCAATAGGGATTGAGGCCAACCCCGATAAAATTAAGGCGATGCTTGAGCTTGTTCCCCCAAACTCGGTCAAAAAGGTGCAAAGCCTAACCGGCCGCCTAGCAGCACTGAGCCGTTTCATCTCCCACTCAACGGATAAGTGCAAACCTTTCTTTGAGGCGATAAAAAAGAACAAGGATTTTCAATGGACAGAACCTTGCCAAAAAGCCTTCGAAGCTATCAAGAAAGTCCTAGCGGAAGCCCCGACGCTGCAGAGACCGTCCCGGGGGGAACTTCTTAACTTATATCTCGCGGTCTCCGACTCCGCGATCAGCGCCGCTCTGATTCGAACGGAGAACGCGGTGCAACATCCGGTCTATTATGTGAGTCAGGCCCTTCATGATGCCGAGCTCAGATATGCCCCGATGGAAAAACTGGCCTATGCACTCATAATGGCATCCCGGAAGTTGAGGCCCTACTTTTTGGAACATCAGGTAGTCGTCTTAACCAACTATCCATTAAAACAGGTTATGCACCGACCTGATGTGTCCGGCCGGATGATAAAATGGGCCGTCGAACTAGGACAGTTTGACATCACTTACGAATCGCGCACCGCTATAAAGGGACAAGCCCTTGCGGACTTCATTGCAGAGTTCACGCCCGCAATTGCCCAGGAGGACGACCGACCAGAAGAATGGTCGCTCTACGTGGATGGGTCCTCTACCGCTGACCGATCGGGTGCGGGAATAGTCCTCGTCAGTCCCGACCAGCGCACATTACTGCTCGCCTGAGCTTCCCAACTACCAACAATGAGGCGAATACGAAGCTCTCTTGTTTGGTCTAGAAATGGCGACCTCTCTCGGCCTCACCCGCCTCACCATCCTGAGTGATTCTCAGTTGATGGTCAACCAAATCAACGGCGAATACGAAGCCAAAGAGCCTAAACTGGTTAAGTACCTCAACCTGGCCCGAGCCCGGCTGCAAGGTTTTCAGGAAACTATACAACATATTCCCCGAACGGAAAACATTCAGGCCGACTCGTTGGCCAAGCTTGCATCCAGCGCCGGGGCCGAGCATATGGATGAGGTCAGCATAGGGCATCACGCCTCATCGGCCCTAGAAATGGCCGAAATCCGAGCAGCAGAGCAATCAGAACCGTGGGGGTGGATGCAGCCTATAATGCAATACCTTCAAAGCGGTATTTTGCCCGAAGACCGAGCTCAAGCAAGATCCTTACGAACTCAGTCTCCCCGGTTCACTATCATAGACGGAGCATTATATAAAAGAGGATATTCGGTTCCGCTGCTGAAATGCCTATCCGAATCAGAAGCCGAATATGCCCTCAGGGAGGTGCATGAGGGCATATGTGGAAACCACTCCGGCGGCCAGGCATTGGCCTATAAGTTAATCCGACAAGGCTACTATTGGCCCGATCTGAAAAAAGATGCCATTGCGCTCGTGCGGAAGTGCGTCCGGTGCCAAATCTTTGCTCCGCAGATCCGATCCCCCCCGGAGACCCTCACGTCTGTATACTGTCCATGGCCATTCGCCAAGTGGGGAATAGACTTGATCGGCCCTCTGCCTAGGGGACGGGGAGGAGTGCAATACGCCATCGTCGCAGTCGATTATTTTACGAAATGGGCCGAGGCCGAACCTATGGCACGCACGACCGAACCGAAGATAGTCGACTTCATATGGAAGTCAATCATATGCCGGTTCGGAATCCCCCAATCCATTGTCTCGGATAATGCGAAACAATTTGACAACAAGAAATTCCGATCTTTCTGCGACGGTCTCCAAATACGAAATAACTTTTCCACGCCCTATTATCCTCAATCTAACGGGCAGGTGGAGACAGTCAACAAGATCTTAAAGCAACATCTCAAGACTCGCCTAGAGGAACTCAAGGGTTCCTGGCCAGAAGAGCTCCCCGGGACCCTATGGGCCTACCGAACAACGCATAGATCCGCCACAGGAGAAACGCCTTTCTCCTTGGCTTTTGGTTCTGAAGCCGTTATCCCGGTCGAAATCGGGGCACCTACCTACCGAGTAGCACATTTTGAAGAACCGGATAACGACTTGGCCCTCCAAGTGAACCTGGACCTCATTGCCGAAAAGCGAGCTCAGGCAGAAATGCGAAACGCCGTATACAAGAGGAGGAGTGAAAAATATTACAACTCCAAGGTTCACTCGAGAAGATTCCAGGTCGGCGACCTAGTCCTCAAGAGGGTTCTGGGTCCGGATCCCGGGCCGCTCAGACCCAAGTGGGAAGGGCTGTATAAAGTTAGCGAGGTCCTTCAGAATGGAGCCTACCGGCTGGAATATCTGAACGGCCAAAGATTAACTCACCCGTGGAACGCTATGTATCTAAAAAGGTATTATCAATAAGAATACGATGTTATTCCCTACTGGTACACCTCATAAGACCGGCTCCTCCGGCACTATAAGACCGAGCTCGTCTCGGCACCTCATAAGACCGGCTCCTCCGGCACTATAAGACCGAGCTCGTCTCGGCACCTCGAAAGACCGGCTCCTCCGGCACTATAAGACCGAGCTCGTCTCGGCACCTCGAAAGACCGGCTCCTCCAGCCTTTATAAGACCGAGGCTCGTCTCGGCACCTCATAAGACCGGCTCCTCGGCACTATAAGACCGAGCTCGTATCGGCACCTCATAAGACCGGCTCCTCCGGCACTATAAGACCGAGCTCGTCTCGGCACCTCATAAGACCGGCTCCTCCGGCACTATAAGACCGAGGCTCGTCTCGGCACCTCGAAAGAGGCTCCTCCGTTATAAGACCGAGCTCGTCTCGGCTCCTCATAAGACCGGCTCCTCCGGCACTATAAGACCGAGCTCGGCTCGGCACCTCGAAAGACCGGCTCCTCCGGCACTATAAGACCGAGCTCGTCTCGGCACCTCATAAGACCGGCTCCTCCGGCACTATAAGACCGAGCTCGTCTCGGCACCTCATAAGACCGGCACCTCCGGCACTATAAGACCGAGCTCGTCTCGGCACCTCATAAGACCGGCTCCTCCGGCACTATAAGACCGAGCTCGTCTCGGCTCCTCATGAGACCGGCTCCCCCGGCACTCTAAGACCGAGCTCGTCTCGGCACGATCAACCAAGAACGATAAAAAAGCACAACGAAAACGGCAAAAAAGATCTTATTTCATCAAACCATTGTTACACAATACGCATAATTACAAAAACTGAACCAAGGTTGGCACGCAGCGAACGTCGGATGAAACAAAAGAAAGACCAAAAATAGGCACGCAGCCATGTTGAAAGCAAAATCTAAAAGAGACTACTCGGCCCCGTCATCCCGGCCGGCCTTTGAAAAGATGGCCCCTCGCCTTCGCCTTGCGAGCTGGCCAAGCATCCTCACCCTCGGCCGCCTTCGGCTCCTCGGCCCCAACAATGTCAACATGAAGGTCGGCCGCCTGAGAGGTGATGTAAGCCTCGATCTCCTGAACGGTCTTCACAACTTTCATAAGATCTAAAATCTCGAAACAAGTGGAGACGTAGTTCAGATTGATCAGCTCCTCAAAGGCAGTCGTCTCCTTGAAGGCCTCCGCCCCTTCGGCACGGCCCCTAGCATAGCTCGAAGCCTCGCAGGTGCTGAGGCGCTCGGTCAGGTTTTCGACCTGGGCCTTGGTCTCCTTCAGATAAGCCTCGTGCTCGGCCCGGATTTCAACGCCTTTGTTACTGCGCTGATCGACCGCATCGGTCGGCTCCTCGGCCTTCAGCCTCCATATGTCGGCTTGGAGAGCCCGACCGTCCAAAAGCTCCATCTCGCCCCTCAGGGAGGTTATCTCCCCCTCGAGAGACTTGATCAAAGAGGGGCACAAGTGATGCTCCTCCTGCAAAGCCTTAAGGTCGGCCTCCGTCTTCTTGTGCCTCTCGGACGAACGAGAAACTCATTCGAGGCCTTCACATAGGTGCACATGGCCGGCCCAGTGGCATTCCCAGGCGGATCTGCTCGGCCGATCCATATCGTTGGTCATCATTTCCCGGCAGGAGTCCAACCCCGGATCGGAATATGGCTAGAAAGCAGCCACCCGGGAGGAACCGACCGAGCATCTCGGAAGTTGGAGTCGCGGCCGGACGTAATCCAGAACCAGCGCGCCGCCGCCTTCATCTGGTCACATGGCTCCACCGCTCTGGTTGGCCAGGAAGATAATGGCCCTCCAAGTCAATAATGGGCTCCTCCCGATCGGCCGGACAGAGACGGGCGGACAATATGACCCGGGGCCGCAGACCCTCGGCCTTATTCGCGAAAGCAGGCTCCACTCTCTTGCGCTTGCCGGCCCGCTCCCTCCGTCGCGGCCTCCGCGGCCCGGCTGGCCACACGCGGCGGGCGTCTCCTTCCTCTGGATGAAGTTTTTGCACGGAGCCTGGAGAAGGAAGATATATTAAAAAAAAAAAAAAAAAAACCACGAAGAAGACATTGTGCTCGGATCGGTCTCTCTAAGTCCGGCCGCCCAAAGGTTCTCCTCGGACACTAAGAGGTGAGACTTCCTTTGCTCCAGAGGAAGGCCCAAAGCCGCTCGACCTGGTCGTCGAACTCGGCAGAAGTCTCCGACGCCGGATACGTTCCGCACAGTGCAACAAATGATGAGTGTTAGACAAAGAGGAACAAAGGCAAAATTACCACACTTACTCATTTTGGCCGTAAAAGCACAGGAATCCGCGGCTCGGCATCTATCACCCCGGCTCCCACTCATCCAGGAACTCCTCCACGGCCCCAGATAAAGAACCACTGTTCTTTCCGGCTATGAATGGTCTCGGGTACCCCACTAGCTCCTTATGCATGGCATGCCGCCGTCGAGATAAAACCCGGCCAGGACCTACCAACCGACCTCCACAGATAGAGGCTGTTGAACTCCTCAAAGTCGGGCTCGGGCCAGCCGTGCCGATTAAAAAGGATAAAAAGGCCCACCACCCGAGCCTGGGAATTCGGATGAATCGAGGGACAGGAAGGCCCCACCGCCTTAACCAGGAAAAGAGTCAACGGAAACCGAAGCCGGCCAAGTAAGAGCGGTAGTACACCGCCGTGCAACCAAAGGGCGGACCGTGGGGCCTCTCCTCGGGATTCGGAACGAACATCCGCACCCTCGCCGGAATTTTAAAGTGCGGCCGGGCCGCGGTGCTCCTCCGTAACGTTACTCGAATCGAAGCCGAGTCCCAACTCGCCGCCACCAAAGGGGCCGGACGAGGCGAGCCGGAGCCACCACCGGCTCGACTCTCTCATTGGAGTCTCTCCGACAATCTGTCAATGGCGCCGCCATTTCCACTTCTCCGAGATCCGCGACTCCACAAATTCACCTCCTTCCTCCTCAACCTCCGGTCGGCGGGAGCTTCGCCCGAAGCAGATCCGCCACACCGTGCGGTCGTGCGACACGGCCAAAACCACCTCCGTCTCGTCCCTTGTCTCCGACATTTTAAATAGATGAAGAGAAAGAAAATAAAGAAAAGCGAGCTTACCGGGAAGGTCGGTGAAATCGAAAAAGAAGAAAAAGTCGCCGAAAAAATCTCTCTCTCTGCAACAATATGTAAAAATGGCGGAGGAAACACTGAGAGAGAAGACAACCTCTATTTATAGGGAATATAGACATTAAATGCCAGGCGCGTGAAATGAGAAGTCCTACTGAACCGTCGCAGGATTCGAGAACGCGTGAGCGCACCGCCCAGTATTCTTGCGCCACGCGTCCCCCCACATGATGACACCTAAAAACCAGGGAAACGGTGTGACGCGACTCCCGAAGAGACGTCGGTTCGAAAGGTCTTATCCTCCCACAACCCGGGTTGGTCTCAACATCGAACGACTCCAGCCACGACCGGCTCGGCACGGCCCTGGACTCGGGGGCCCTTGTTGGTAGCTCAGCCTACTCAGAATCCACGTAGGCACTCCGGCGGCCTAAGCCGAGCGAGAACCGAAGTCGGGCCAGGACAAAAACCCGATTTCAACCGGGCTCGCTAAAAGAGCAGACGATAACTCCAAGGCCGACCGTGTATCGATCCAGGAAGGCCGAGCGAGAGAAAGAACGAAATGTCCCGGTTCAAGATTACGGCAGTGGCCGAGCAGCGAGACCCAAAGCCGACCCGAGCGGCGGGGGACCCGAGGACCGACCCTGCCGGATAGACATTGCCGGAAGTCGGCAAAATAGACCCGCATGCCAATTAACGCATGCAGTCACGCCCCTTCCCAAGGCACTCCTTATAGGCCGCCACGTGTCCAAGAGTTAAATGCAGACTGACAAGTGTTATGGGCGTATTCCCCAGACATGCGCCAGCTGTCATCTCCCCACTGGCTCAGACTGTCTATATATAGGAAAAATGTACAGTAAAAAAGGATCTTTTGGAATTCTGAGCATTAAGACTACCTCCAATGGGCATTTGGTGGAGGTGCACTTGATGATGTGGAGGATGCATGTGGGAGGTGCACATTGGGGTGAAGGCATGTGGAGAAGGCATGCACTTGATCAAGTGCAAGGAAGTGCAAGGATGGTGGGGCCCTTTTGAGAAGGTGGTAGGGTAATTTAAATATAAAACTATAAAAAAGAACTTTAAAAAAGAAAAATCTGCCAAAAAAACTTTAAAAAAGAAATGGTTTTTTTTTCTAACAGTTTTTTTCCCCTATTTAACTCAATTTTCACCCTCAACATCTTACAAACTCTCATATTTAATTTGAGTATTTGAAATTTTTTTTTTAGAAAAATTTAATTTCTTTTTTATGTAATGCAAGTTTATTTTATATTTAATTTAATCTTGTTTTTTGTATTTTTTTTATTATTTAAATATATCTTTACATTTATTAAATATTTTTTAAGCTTACAAAATAAAAGTTTTTAAAGAAAAATAGAAAAAGAAATAGTGACGTGGAAGAGAGAGGATGCATGTGAGAAGGATGGGTTGGAGTTAAAAAGAGGAGAGAGAATGCATGTTTGAAGGATGTGTAAAAAGCTGATGTGGCAGTGATGACTAGGATGCATGTAGTAAGTGCAGGGTGTTGCATTGGAGGCAGTCTAAGAAGAAAGAAAAAAAAGAGAGATACTGAAAAAGAAGAAAAAAGACTTGTAATTAACAAGCAAACCGAATAGACCGGCATACAGTATTCTGCCCGGCTCTATGCTATCAAGATGTCATTAATAAAATTTAGTGATCAAATATCTTCCACTTTATTTGTTATTTTCTACGTGTCTTCGACCCATTTGTCCCGGTCAGTACACGTGACGTTGACCAAATCAGACGTCAACATACCCAAAACAAAATTTGTCTTACCCGAATTCTGATTCGTGTTACCCGAATCAGAATTCGAGTAACACTTCGCATGTGAGTGCACATGGATGCTGGGGAAAGCAACACACTTTTGCTCCACATAAAGTCAAAAGGAGACCTCACCACACGAAACACCATCACACGAATCCAAAAAAAAAAAAAAATATCATCACACGATTATTTAAGACCTCAAGAAATAAAAAACATCATCACACGAATGAGTTTGTAAAATATATGACTCGAAATTATGTTACTCGAAATTACAATATATGATTCGAATTCATTCGAGTGAGTGTCAATTCCGACAATTTGGGTATCAAAAGAGTTTGTACTAAACTTGGGATAAAAAAAAATAATGCTATATATAAAAGGGTAAAACAAGCTATTCCCACCTTTCAATATTCAAGTCTTTCATGGGGACTGGGGGTAGAATATTGAAATACCAACTAAGATGTAGAATTGTAGTTGAGGATCAGGGTAAAATAAAATATAATAGTATATGTAGTGGTGTTAGAATAGAACTAAAGAAGGATTTTCCTTTTGCCGTTTTGCATAGGTTTCATTCTTCTGATTCTTTATTGGACTGTTTTATTGTCCAAAATCGTAAAAAAATTCATAAAAATCCGACTCCAAGACCGAGTTTGACACCAAGTACTTCGATTTTGATCGATTTTGACCCGATTTTGCCCGAAAGCGTTTATTAACCCGTATAGTCACTAATCGGTTCGGAATGGATCCGAGTTCCGAGTACTCGGCCGAGTCGACCGATTTTTGGAACACTGATTATACTATATATTACTATCTATACTAAATACTAAATACTATCTACTATACTATGTACTATCTACTATATTAATTACAAAATACTATATATACTATATACTATACTAAGTACTAAATACTATCTACTATACTATATATTTCAATCACACTAGCACTACACACACTCTTGGTTTACATTATTGTTATATACTCTTCTCTACTTGTTTATTTATTATTATGTCTCATTCTCGTGGTAGCCGTGGCAAGTCTATCAATATCGGCGCCGAAGAAGATATTGATAGCACTCCCACTTGTCCTCAAAATGTTCCTTCATCCTCAAGGAGAAAAGTTTGTTGTAGACGGCCTTCGCGCCGTGAGGCCGAAGAAATGAAGGGTGAAGAATATGATCGTTTAAGTCCACCTCTGATTTTTGTTTTGTTATATTTAAAATTAAGAAAAAAGAAGATTGAGGAGGATTCGTTCGGAATATATTTTTTTCTTATAATTATATTTATACAATTATCGTATGAAAAAAATTTATATTATTTTTTCTTATTTATCTTATAAAAAATAAGTTTGGAAGAAAATCTAGATAATAATAAAATTAGTAATATTTATGTAATGATTAAATAATAAAATTAGTGAAATGATTATATTATTATTATTAATAATAATAAAGTTAGTGAAATGATGTACTCCCTCCGTCCCAGACTTAATTGCTACCTTTTTCTGGGCACGGGTATTAATGTTAGAGTTGTTTATTAGTATTGTGTGTAATAAAGTGATATTTTAAGAGGGGTAATAATGAAAATCTGAAATCATGTTAATATTGTTTATTAGTATTGTGTGTTAATTGTGGGGGGGCATAATGATATTTTATGGTAAATAGATGATCATTGGGGTGTATATTTAGAGGAAATGATTTCTTTATTTTCTTTTATAGTAAGTAGCAGTTAAGTATGGGAAGGACCAAAATGAAAAGATAGCAGTTAAGTATAAGACGGAGGGAGTAACTATTATTATTATTAATAATAATAAAGTTAGTGGTAGAGTTAGACCAGGTTAAGGAGGGGTAGACTTAGGAGTGTTAATAGAAATCCGAAAACCGACCAACCAATCCGCACCGAACCGAAAATTCCCGACCGAAAGCAACCCCGAACTTGAAACTTACAAATCGAAACCGAATTAATTTGGGTTTAGATAACTTAAAACCCAACCGAACCGAATTACCCCGAATTGGACCGAACTAACCCGAATTATTTATATTATATAAAATTTTATTTATATGACTAAAATTTTTAAACTTATAAAATAATATATCTACACATATATTGTAGTTTTGATAAAAATAATGATTAAATATATCAATTAAAGATCTATCTATTATTTTAGAACAAGCTGTATTAATATAATTAATTTTTTTGTTAATTTAGTAAATAAATATATATAAATAAAATATGTTTGGGTCAAAACCAAATTTGATCGAACTAATCCGAAACCGAAACATTTGGGGAGGGTTTAGGTTTTGAGTTTTGAAAACCGAAACCGACCAAAACCAAAACTAAATTTTAAAATTTGGGAAGAGTTTGGATTTCGAAAATTTTACCCCTAACAATACCACCCTACTTACTAACCACACTCAACCCTATTTTGATCTAGTTTTCCACCTAACCCAACCCATAGGATGAAGTGCATATACCAACACCCGAAAAGGGCTATTCATCCCTCTGTATATAATAAGAGACAAGTACGTGGAGCTGTTTGCATAATTATTCACGCGAAAAGATTAAATAAAATAATATCAACGGAATAAAAAATAAAAAAAAATTATGTAAAAGAAATAATATTCAACGGCTTTTCTAGAAATGGGGAATTTTAGCGGTACAAATAGTCTCCACGAAGCCACATGATCAATATTAAAAAGGAGTAATAAATAACGTAAGTCACATTGCCACTGAAACTTTTTAGGTAGCTGTCATATGACATCAATTTTGTAACTATTATCATTCCAAAGTTTGATCGAAAATGTATATTTACTATATTTTAAATAATAATAGATATAAATAATTATGATAAATATATGATAGATATAAAAAATAAAAAAATATTATTTGGTGAATATTAAAAAATAAAAAATAATTATTTGATTTGATTATATACAAATGATAAATATAAAATTTTTAAAAAATAAAAAGAAAGAGTAAGTGTAAAGCTTTGCGGGACGAACAGCAGGGCCGGCCCTGGCCCATGGCAAGTGTGGCTTGGGCCATGGGCCTCAAGTCCACCAGGGGCATCACCAAAATATTAAGCCCTATAGTATATAGCATCTATTTGAGGCCGAGAAAAATCAAAAAATCATCTCTGGATCTAAATCACTTTGCTTTATTATTTATATAGAGTATTAGAGTAATAAACATGTTTCCAAGATTGAATGGGTTAGTATTTTTGAGTATTGAGAGTAAGTTTTTAGCGGATGTTAACTATGATAAAATAATTGATACTTTTGCTTCAAAAAATGCACGAATGCATCGTTTTAAGTAATATATTTTATGATCTATTATACAAGGTTTTGGTTTATGTCCCCCTCATTGTACTATTTTTTTTTAATAAATACCTGGCGTGGGGATGAGCCGCCTAGCTTGTTAGGTTCCAAACCCCGTTAAATTATTTTTCGTTTTTATAATAGAGAGGTATTTTTTTGTCTTTCGCAATGGGCATCCGAAATCTCAGAACCGCCCCTAACGAAGAGAATAAAATGATAAACAAACTAGCGCTGACGGTAGGTTCCCAAACCGGACAGTATTCGTTAGATTGATTGATATTGGGTGTAGCTAAAACCGGCCCACTAATTCAGTCGGTCCGGTTCAAGTTTTTTCCCAATTTCGATAAAATGTGTAAATTATTCAGTCGGTCCAGTTGTTTTTGGATTCCGAACCAGCACAACCGGTCAAATTGATCCGGTTCAGAATTTTCCTAAATTCGGTCTTTTTACCCAACACGTAACGATTTGGGCCCACGTTTTGAGTCACTCGTGGACCAAAATAGTTGCACGTGACGAAAATAATTAAGAAGGAAAATTCATTTTGAAGTATCTTAATTAATCAAGTCTTCAGTAATAATCAATTTAAAAAAAATAATAATAAAGTCTTCTTGTTTATAAATTTAATTAAATCATATATATTGTTTATGAATTTATATAATTATATAATTTTCTTAATGGTTTATTAAACTAGGCATATTTTTCAAAAGTTTTTTTTGATAATTTTTGTCCAATTCATATTTTATTTGGTGTCTATTTATATGTCTGTTTTTTCTAATAATATTTATATTGTGTGTAAAATTTATAAATTTTCGTCCATTTATTATATCCAGTTATTATATATAAATTCAAACTAACAACCAACAAATATTATTAATTATAATAATTGAAAAATTAAAAATTACTTAAATATTTATTAATATTTTGGACTATATTTGCATGTAAGAACTCAAATGCATGACAAATATCCCTATCATCAATTTCAGCATAATTTAGTTGAACATATCTCGAATAAATCGAGTTACTCGGACTAATGCTTTGATCAAATTTCTTTAGACTAGTTTAAATTACTTTCTAATATTTTAATATCTGTGTTTGTAATATTTCGATGTCTAATAAAGTTTGTGTTTTTTTTGTTAATTTCAGTCCTATTTTAATTTCTTTATTTCCCGTCTATATGTTTTGTCCATTTTTATAATATTTTTTATGTCTATTATTAGTTCTTATATTTATCAAATTTCGTCACTTGATAATTTTTTTGGTTATTGTATAAATAAATTTAAAATAAAAATTATCAAATGAATGAAATACAAATATAAAAATTTATTGAAAAATTAAAAAAAAAATAGTAAGAACCTGTGGAATTCATGAAAAAAATAGTTTTATTTAGTTTATGGACATTGAAATTTTTTACAATGGTGTGCGTAAAGTTTATGTTTTTTTTTGATAATGTAATATATTAGGAATTAAAAAGAGAGGAGTAGAAATGTAGTCATATGAACCTCTTAAACTACAAATTATATCATGCAACTTAATATTGTCAAATTCTAGTCAATTTTACAACTTGTGGACGATTTTACCCTTCAACTCACCTACTTTTAGCTGATTCTTTTCTTTTCATTTATTATTTTTCTCTCTCCTCTCTTTTCACCTTTCTCCTCTCCGTTTCCTCTCTCCCCTCTCTTTTCATATTTTCATTCCACCCTTCACTTTCTCCTCTCCTCTCATCTTTCTCTCTCCATTTCTTTCTCTTTCTATATCTAAAAATATTCAAAATCTCGCCGGAAACCATCGCCGTCGCTGCTACCCCACAAACCACCATGGAGCTTGTAATATTCTCGACAGAACTCAAGGTTCGGGATCTTTTCTACTCTCTCTTTCGATTTTATTTCTCTTTCTTCATCTTTCTCTCTCTAGAAAAATCCTAGATCTAGTTTGAAATAATATTATTTTCGTATTTATTTTTGGCGATTTATAAGTTTTCATATGATTCCTGGTGATTCGTGGTATATTTGGGGTGATTTCCGACCGATTTATATGTATTGGTATTTTAGATCTAGTTTTTCGCATGTTTGCATACGTGGTTACGAATTTACAGTTGTTACGATTTATTGATTTCGTACTGGGTTACCATGTTACAATATTGTCATTTCGTATCACTATGCCTTGATTTACTGTTAAGATTTCATCATTTCGTATCAGTATGAAGTTACGAAATTCGAATTTCATAACACATTTGTGCCGATTTGAAATTTTCGTATTGGAGATTTGGTATACATGTTACGAATTCGTAACTGTTACGATTGGTGATTGATATGATTTGTGGTTGAACTGATAGGTGAATTCATACGAATCTTGTTATTATCGCTTGTTTTTCTCAGATCTGTTACACATGTTACGAAAAATTCAATTTTGTATTGAATATTCTGATACGATTTTACATCTTCGTATTGAAGTAATGGTACGAAAAGCAAGAATAAATGATACGAAATGCGATTTTCATAATAAGGTTATAACTCTCTAACGAATTTAGAATTTCTTATTGGATATTTTGTATCCTTGTTACGAAATTCGTATTTGGTATCGTCATTTTTATGCTTATTGGGTTTTTTATGCGATTTAGTAACACTGTCAATTATGTTGTTATGAAATTCGTATTTCGTAACAAATGTTACCGATTTTGTAACAGATGTTACGAATTTCAAAATTCCTAACTAATTCTTTTGTGTGAGATCTGGTTACTGTAATATCCGCAATTTTCGATTTTCGGTAAATTTCTTTTTTCGGCCGAAGTCCGTTTTGACGACTCGCTCATGACCGTTTCGTCATTTCGAGAATGATTAATTCTACACTTTTTGTCACCCGAGTTCGTTTCGGTGTTGTTTTGTTGAGTTCCGTGCTTTTTAGCGACCTTTCCGCACTTGAGTTCGATTCTTGCGAATCTCGTCCGAAACTGCTATTTCGAGTTTCCCGCAAGTCCGTTTAACTTTGTTGAACGTGTTGTAATCTTCGGTTTGGTTATTCGATCACGTATCGTGATTTCCGGGCGTTTTGGGCCATTTTGTAATTTGCCCAAAGTTACGGGTATCCGTATCTGTAATTGTTGTCTCTGTAATATCCGGTACTTTTCTTTCCCTTGTATTTTTATTTTTGGTATATTTCTCGGTCATAGTGACCCTCGTGTACCTTTCAGTGTGTCCTTCCTGTCACATTTGTTGAATCTGTATTCTCGTTATTGTAGTGCGGCCGCCGTTTGGGGTTGCCGTGGATCCATTTCGTGTTATTGGTTCCCAAATATTGATTCCTATCGTTTTATTCTCTTTTCGGATCATTTCTATCATTTTGGAACCTAATAGGGGGTGTGGGCGCGGCCTGAGATGTGCGTCTTGCGGCCTGCAACTTCATTCGATTGTTGGTCGAACAAATCAGTATTGTGTGCGCGGCACACCCAACCGTGCCGCGGCACGGTGCGAGCAGATGCCGCGGCACACTGTCGGCCGCGGCACACTCGTGTCGTCTGCGACCTAAACCCAATCTGCACGGGTGCCGCGGCTACGCGGTATCTTGCGGCACAATGCCGAAACACAGGAGTAATTTTTGGCTGTGCCGCGGCACACAAAGCGGTAATTGTACAATCTCGTCCTTTTTAGACGAGATCGGTCGTCTTCTCCTTCATTTCACCTGCATCGCGAGAGAGAGTGAGAGAGAGGGGAAGAGTTCTCCATCTTTATCCATTGAGGGGTTGATTTTCACCATTTTTCTCCGGTAGTGAAGCCCGGACGATCAATCCAACGCGTGTTCTACGGATCTTAGTACTTGAATCTCCAAAGGTATTATCTCTTGAAACCCTCCCTTTTGGATAATTGGGGATTTTGGGTATTTTGTTCGATTTCGCCCGTTTAATCCGGTTTAACTTAGGATTATGATGGATTGATGATTATTTAGATGTATTATATCATTTCCCTTGTTATTCCATGGTTGGATCGTATCGACTTGTTGTTTTGGTCGAGTTCTTGATCGACGCCTTGAAGGTGTCCGATTAAATGTCATAGAGGGGTTTTCGGGCGTTCTACGATTATTCTTCCTCGTATGATCGATGATTTATTGATTATATGTTGTTAGGATCGAATTCTTGTGAAGAACTCGAGTCGGAACCCTTCCGTTCGTTGTCTTCTTCGGGGTCCGAGCTTCCCGGTTGAACCGTGTTCTTCGGAGCGTTTGGTAGCGGTTATTAAGGCAAGTATCTTATTATACGACTTGTATCTTGTGACTAGTAATTACGTATGATATGTATGACGATTTTGCTTGCCTCCGTAAATATGTTCCGTTTGAGTTGGTTGTGTTTTCCGAAATTTGAAGGTTTTGTGATAATAGTGATATATTGGTATACGTGTTAGGCGTTGTGCCATTTGTGCAAGATTGCGATGTACATATGAGATGGTTGTACACGTGGTTGTTCAATGTATTGCGTACCGAATGTGTGTTATGTTGGTTAAGAGTCGTTGTGATGATCATGATATTTGTGTTGTTTTGGTTTACATACTTGATTGTACATTTCGGTGTAATGTGGAATGGCTTGACATTTAATGATTATGAATTGTGTCGTGTCGATGTGTGTGTGTTCCAGGTAGGGTCGGCGAGGCCTGCGGAGTTCGGTACATGATGTGTACGAACAAAGTGTGTGATCCGGTAGGGTCAGCGAGGCCTGCGGAGTCCGGTACATGGCGTGTACGGACAAGGTGTGTGATCCGGTAGGGTCAGCGAGGCCTGCGGAGTTCGGTACATGATGTGTACGAACGATGTTGTGGCGGGTAGGGTCCGTGGAGGCCTCGGTAGTTCGGTACATGATGTGTACGAGCGGTGTGTGTGGCCGGGTAGGGTCCGTTGAGGCCTCGGAGTTCGGTACATGATGTGTACGAGCAGGTGTGTGTGGTCGGGTAAGGTCCGTCGAGGCCTCGGAGTTCGGTACATGATGTGTACGAACAATGATCGTGTAGATGATTGTTCGGGTAACATTTTAAATATGGATCTCGGGCTCATAATGATATATTATTTAGTATGCTTTGAAACGAGAATCGGGCTAAGGCCCTAATGTTTACGAAAAGGTTTTGTAAATTGGGACTCGAGGTCCAAATGAATTTACGCTTTAAAAATCCCGAGATGATGTGTTCCTTTTCAAATATCTCTTACTTGAGTTCGAAATTCTAAAACTTCTCGGGAACATTTTGATAATTGATTTCCATATTAAATTCGTAGTTGCTATTTGCTTGTTACATTTCGTATGGTTTGATACTTGCACTAGTAAAACAGTGGAGTTTTACTAACCCCAGTATTCGGGGTGGATGTCTGTTTTGCGTCCGGTACATGCGGATTCAGGGGAGCATCACAGGATTGGCACAAGAGGATGACGAGCTGCGATACTAATCATGAGTCGAGAGTTGTTTTGATTTTTGTTGTGTTGTCGAGTTGATTTGGTCCTCCATTGTATTGTATTTCGACCCCTGTGTGGGTAATGTTATTTAAGTCGGTTTTGTCTATTTGGTTGTGTTACCTCATCGGTCTGTGTATTAAATTGTAAGTGACCATATAGTTCTGTATCATTTTATTTTTTGACCATGTATGGGCAAACATTTGGTTTTTTATGTATGTTTAGCTTTGGTAGATCCTTGTGGAAAGGGGCTAAGGAGTGTAATATTCCAATACGCATTTGGTGTTGTTACATTAATGGTATCAGAGCTTAGGTTGCAGAAACCTAGGCTGTCGGGTCGAGTCGAGTCGTGGTTTGTCGAGTAATGTGTGGTCTTGTCGTTCGAGTCGTCAGGTGACAAGTTGAGTTGTGCGTAGTCACAACGTGACGGATATGTTGTCAGACGAGATTAGTATCGTGGGCGACCGTCACCTCCGTGCAACCTGTGGACGTAAGTCTCCTCTTTTATGCGAAGTACCTGTGTATCATGATTGTATCTAAATGAGTTAATTGCGGTGCATAATTCTATTTGCACGGTGTTGTGAATATGGTTGTATTTAATACGTGTGACATATAATACATGTATAAAAATTGGGTCTATTGTTGTTTTACCTTTGAACCACTGTGAGGGGTGGTATAGTGTGAAAATTGAGAACCTTGTTGGGTTTCGAATAAGGTATCGACGATTGAGTTCGTGAGAAGCTCCGAGGAACGGTTTTGTTATATGTTTAAACTAGATGCTGTGAGACGTATTCAATTGGATTGTGCATGTTGGACTGTATTTTTTTTTTTCCGATGTGTGAGTTCTTTCAAATGGCTTTCGACCTTTTGCCAATTGAGTTTGATTTCGAAAACCGATTCCTTTAACCGAGTTTTGGCGTCATGGCTTTGAACGTTCTGGCAAAATTCTTGTGACGATACTTAGTATTTTGTAAATGGCTTTTGGTGAGTTTTTGAAATATTACCATCATCGGCATTTTTAACGTTGTAAATGGTTTTTAGCCTGGTGAGTTCCGGCGCGGGACCCACGGCGCTATAATATTTTGCGTAATTACCTAGAGTTTTGGGCATTCTAGCCCATTGAATTATCTTTAAAAAAAAAAAAAAACCTTGAGTATCTTAGAAAATAAATTTCGAGACGTACTTTTAAAACGAATTATTCTCTCGTGGTACATCCAAGGTGCCACAATATGTTTCAAAATTCTTCTACCTCGAGGACCCAAAATGTTTTGAGATATTTTCAATGTTTTATAAACACTTTTACTTAGACCCGAGGGTCGAATATTCTGAAAGTTTTTCACTAAGAGAAGGTGTCCTCATATCTGTTCAAACGCAAGATGATTTTTAAGGTCTCGAAAATGAGGTTTGTTCAACTTTTTGTAAAATGATACTCAAGATCAACTGGTGTTTCCAAACTGTCTCCAAAAGGTGGTTTTCGTTTTTTAAAACCTATCATTCCTGTTGGTAGACCAGAAATGTGTGTATGATATTCACATTGTTGTTAGAATGTTAGCTCCCGAGTATGATGGAATTGGTGGTGTGAACGTTGAGTCGTTCGCCATGCATCTGTTTTTGTTGTCCCTTTTGGGAGGTGTGATGACGATCTTTAATGTTGTTATTTCGTGGTGACTTGCGTGTTATCGCACCTGTGTGAGCTGTTAAAGCTTGGGTTTGAATGTTTGTGTACATGTGTGACTGTTTCACGATGTTTGTAATTATGTGCTAGTTATTGTTCGGGCCGTTAAGATTGCCGAACGATACCGTCGTTGCTGTATTGTTGTGTGTGTATTACTTTACGATGGAAATCTTTGTATATGATATGTGTTATGATTCTTTGTTGTGCCGAGTTGGCATCTCCGCTATGTTGTTTTGCGACGTTATACCCCATTATATTTTCGGTATGCCGAGCCGAGGCGTTTCAACCGTGGTGTGCCAGGGGCATGCACGTGTAAATTGTCCTTCTCGACGGTAACACATTTCAAGTGCGAACTCGAGGGACACCGAATTCAGTTTTGCGAATTGGCTACCGAGACTTTCGAAGTTCGCGCTTCAGCACAAGTTATCAGAATCGGCTTTGAGAGGCCTTTGAAAGATGTTTCTGTCAGTTGCTTGTTGTGTTGTCACCTTGATTTCGTGTTGTGAGTTTCGGGAACAACGCTTCTTTTAGAAGAGGTCTTATATAATACCCGTATTATTTTTGGCTCCTGCGTTTTCTCTTTCTCAATTCTATCGGCTCGCTCGTGTTCGTTGGTACTTTCTGAACTTGTTCTGTATTCCGGTTTCATCGTTCGAACGAGCTGTGATCTGGTGTGGGTCGATCTGGTTATCGCTGTGACTTTTTTCGAGTTCGGTTCGATTCTTGTGAACCTTGTTCGGAAGTGTCATCATCTGGTTTTATTAGTTCTTTTATTCGAAGTGGATCGGATTTTGAACCTCTGTATTTTCGACTATGTTGACTCGTTTATGTTCGTTGATATTTTCCGAGCTTGTCCTGCCCCTTGCTTTTGTTGATCGAACGAGTGTGGTATTGTTTCGAAATAACTCGTTTGTCGTTGTAATTTTCCAATTGCTATTCCCTTTCCTGTGGATCTTATGTGGGTGCACTTCTTGTCGTTTTCACCAGATCATGTTTTGTCTCGAGTCGAGATGTGAACTTCGGAGTTGTCGGTCGAACCTTATTGTTCTTCGTGATCCGAACATGATTATTCGATTTTTGTTGACTCGATCGTTATGGTTGATCATTGATTGTTCATTTTTTTTTTTGTTGATCTCGATTCATGATTGTTGAGCGTTCAGACTCCTTCGTAATTTCCTTAAGTTCGAGAAATTAGTCTCGTTTCGATCTTCCAACCCTTGGGCGGTGGAATTCCGTATTTGTTCAGCGTTTGGCTCGCGTTTTGATTGATGAACCGTTGGGTTGGTCAATCGTATTGATTTTTGTTCGTTGTGTTTTATGATTGTTCAGATAATCGACTCGATTGTATTATCTGTTTGATGACGCTTGTCACTTGTTGATTTTATTATGTCTATACCGGTGGCGTCGTGTTGGTCGTCGTGGAGCGTGTTTTCACGCCGTATATTCCGTTGCGTTGCTTGTAACGTATATTCCGTCGCCGTTGGGCATGAGTTATGCACTTCTTGTGTATCTCGTTGAATTTTTCCTGGCGGGATATTTCTTCTCCCTACTTGTTTTAAGTTTCGGGACGAAACTTCTTTTAAGGAGGGTAGAATGTAATATCCGCAATTTTCGATTTTCGGTAAATTTCTTTTTTCGGCCGAAGTCCGTTTTGACGACTCGCTCATGACCGTTTCGTCATTTCGAGAATGATTAATTCTATACTTTTTGTCACCCGAGTTCGTTTCGGTGTTGTTTTGTTGAGTTCCGTGCTTTTTAGCGACCTTTCCGCACTTGAGTTCGATTCTTGCGAATCTCATACGAAACTGCCATTTCGAGTTTCCCGCAAGTCCGTTTAACTTTGTTGAACGTGTTGTAATCTTCGGTTTGGTTATTCGATCACGTATCGTGATTTCCGGGCGTTTTGGGCCATTTTGTAATTTGCCCAAAGTTACGGGTATCCGTATCTGTAATTGTTGTCTCTGTAATATCCGGTACTTTTCTTTCCCTTGTATTTTTATTTTTGGTATATTTCTCGGTCATAGTGACCCTCGTGTACCTTTCAGTGTGTCCTTCCTGTCAACTGTTGAACTGTATTCTCGTTATTGTGGTGCGGAACCGCCGTTTCGGGTTGCCGTGGATCCATTTGTGTTATTGGTTCCCAAATATTGATTCCTATCGTTTTATTCTCTTTAGGATCATTTTTATCATTTTGGAACCTAATAGGGGTGTGGGCAGCGGCACAAGATGTGCGTGCGCGGCACACAACTTCATTCGATTGTTGGTCGAACAAAGCATCTTGTGCCGCGGCACACCCAACCGATGCCGCGGCACGGTGCGAGGCGGTGCTGCGGCACACACATCGTGCGGCACACTCGTGTGTCGTCTGCGACCTAAACCCAATCAAGGTGCGCGGCTACGCAGGTATCTTGCCGCGGCACAATCTTTGAAACACAGGAGTAATTTTTGGCTGTGCCCGGCACACTTGGTGTGCCGCGGCACACAAAGCGGTAATTGTACAATCTCGTCCTTTTTAGACGAGATCGGTCGTCTTCTCCTTCATTTCACGCATCGCGAGAGAGTGAGAGAGAGGGGAAGAGTTCTCCATCTTTATCCGTTGAGGGTTGATTTTCACCATTTTCTCCTAGGTAGTGAAGCCCGGACGATCAATCCAACGCGTGTTCTACGGATCTTAGTACTTGAATCTCCAAAGGTATTATCTCTTGAAACCCTCCCTTTTGGATAATTGGGGATTTTGGGTATTTTGTTCGATTTCGCCCGTTTAATCCGGTTTAACTTAGGATTATGATGGATTGATGATTATTTAGATGTATTATATCATTTCCCTTGTTATTCCATGGTTGGATCGTATCGACTTGTTGTTTTGGTCGAGTTCTTGATCGACGCCTTGAAGGTGTCCGATTAAATGTCATAGAGGGGTTTTCGGGCGTTCTACGATTATTCTTCCTCGTATGATCGATGATTTATTGATTATATGTTGTTAGGATTGAATTCTTGTGAAGAACTCGAGTCGGAACCCTTCCGTTCGTTGTCTTCTTCGGGGTCCGAGCTTCCCCGTTGAACCGTGTTCTTCGGAGCGTTTGGTAGCGGTTATTAAGGCAAGTATCTTATTATACGACTTGTATCTTGTGACTAGTAATTACGTATGATATGTATGACGATTTTGCTTGCCTCCGTAAATATGTTCCGTTTGAGTTGGTTGTGTTTTCCGAAATTTGAAGGTTTTGTGATAATAGTGATATATTGGTATACGTGTTAGGCGTTGTGCCATTTGTGCAGGATTGCGATGTACATATGAGATGGTTGTACACGTGGTTGTTCAATGTATTGCGTACCGAATGTGTGTTATGTTGGCTAAGAGTCGTTGTGATGATCATGATATTTGTGTTGTTTTGGTTTACATACTTGATTGTACATTTCGGTGTAATGTGGAATGGCTTGACATTTAATGATTATGAATTGTGTCGTGTCGATGTGTGTGTGTTCGGGTAGGGTCAGCGAGGCCTGCGGAGTTCGGTACATGATGTGTACGAACAAAGTGTGTGATCCGGGTAGGGTCCGACGAGGCCTGCGGAGTCCGGTACATGACGTGTACGGACAAGGTGTGTGATCCGGGTAGGGTCAGCGAGGCCTGCGGAGTTCGGTACATGATGTGTACGAACGATGTTGTGGCGGGTAGGGTCCGTTGAGGCCTCGGAGTTCGGTACATGATGTGTACGAACAGTGTGTGTGGCCGGGTAGGGTCCGTTGAGGCCTCGGAGTTCTGTACATGATGTGTACGTACAGTGTGTGTGGTCGGGGTATGGTCAGTCGAGGCATGAGGAGTTCGGTACATGATGTGTACGAACAATGATCGTGTAGCGATGATTGTTGGGTAACATTTTAAATATGGATCTCGGGCTCATAATGATATATTATTTAGTATGCTTTGAAACGAGAATCGGACTAAGGCCCTAATGTTTACGAAAAGGTTTTGTAAATTGGGACTCGAGGTCCAAAAGAATTTCGCTTTAAAAATCCCGAGATGATGTGTTCCTTTTCAAATATCTCTTACTTGAGTTCGAAATTCTAAAACTTCTAGAACATTTTGATAATTGATTTCCATATTAAATTCGTAGTTGCTATTTGCTTGTTACATTTCGTATGGTTTGATACTTGCACTAGTAAAACAGTGGAGTTTTACTAACCCCAGTATTCGGGGTGGATGTCTGTTTTGCGTCCAGGTACATGCAGTTCGGGAGCGATCACGGGATTGGCACAAGAGGATGACGAGTGCGATACTAATCATGAGTCGAGAGTTGTTTTGATTTTTGTTGTGTTGTCGAGTTGATTTGAGTCCTCATTGTATTGTATTTCGACCCTGTGTGGGTAATGTTATTTAAGTCGGTTTTGTCGATTGGGTTGTGTGACCTCATCGGTGCATGTATTCACGTGTAAGTGACCATATCGGTCTGTATCATTTTATTGTTTGACCTGGGCAAACATTTGGTTGTTTATGGATGTTTAGCTTTGGTAGATCCTTGTGGAAAGGGTGCGGCGTGTAATATTCCCATACGGTTTTGGGGTGTTACATTTATGGTATCGAGCTTAGGTTGCGAAACCTGGTGTCGGGTCGAGTCAGTCGTGGTTTGTCGAGTAATGTGTGGTCTTGTCGTTCGAGTCGTCGGGTGACAAGTTGAATTGTGCGTAGTCACAACGTGACGGATATGTTGTCGACGAGATTAGTATCGTGGCGGCCGTCACCTCCGTGCAACTTTGTGGACGTAAGTCTCCTCTTTTATGCGAAGTACACTGTATCATGATTGTATCTAAATGAGTTAATTGCGGTGCATAATTCTATTTGCACGGTGTTGTGAATATGGTTGTATTTAATACGTGTGACATATAATACATGTATAAAAATTGGGTCTATTGTTGTTTTACCTTTGAACCCTTTGTGAGGGTGGTATAGTGTGAAAATTGAGAACCTTGTTGGGTTTCGAATAAGGTATCGACGATTGAGTTCGTGAGAAGCTCCGAGGAACGGTTTTGTTATATGTTTAAACTAGATCTTTGTGAGACGTATTCAATTGGATTGTGCATGTTGGTGTATTTTTTTCCGATGTGTGAGTTCTTTCAAATGGCTTTCGACCTTTTGCCAATTGAGTTTGATTTCGAAAACCGATTCCTTTAACCGAGTTTTGGCGTCATGGCTTTGAACGTTCTGGCAAAATTCTTGTGACGATACTTAGTATTTTGTAAATGGCTTTTGGTGAGTTTTTGAAATATTACCATCATCGGCATTTTTAACGTTGTAAATGGATTTTAGCCTGGTGAGTTCGTAGCGGGACCCACGGCGCTATAATATTTTGCGTAATTACCTAGAGTTTTGGGCATTCTAGCCCATTGAATTATCTTTAAAAAAAAAAAAAAACCTTGAGTATCTTAGAAAATAAATTTCGAGACGTACTTTTAAAACGAATTATTCTCTCGTGGTACATCCAAGGTGCCACAATATGTTTCAAAATTCTTCTACCTCGAGGACCCAAAATGTTTTGAGATATTTTCAATGTTTTATAAACACTTTTACTTAGACCCGAGGGTCGAATATTCTGAAAGTTTTTCACTAAGAGAAGGTGTCCTCATATCTGTTCAAACGCAAGATGATTTTTAAGGTCTCGAAAATGAGGTTTGTTCAACTTTTTGTAAAATGATACTCAAGATCAACTGGTGTTTCCAAACTGTCTCCAAAAGGTGGTTTTCGTTTTTTTTAAAACCTATCATTCCTGTTGGTAGACCAGAAATGTGTGTATGATATTCACATTGTTGTTAGAATGTTAGCTCCCGAGTATGATCGAATTGGTGGTGTGAACGTTGAGTCGTTCGCCATGCATCTGTTTTTGTTGTCCCTTTTGGGAGGTGTGATGACGATCTTTAATGTTGTTATTTCGTGGTGACTTGCGTGTTATCGCACTTTGTGTGGTATTAAAGCTTGGGTTTGAATGTTTGTGTACATGTGTGACTGTTTCACGATGTTTGTAATTATGTGCTAGTTATTGTTCGGGCCGTTAAGGTTGCCGAACGATACCGTCGTTGCTGTATTGTTGTGTGTTTATTACTTTACGATGGAAATCCTTGTATATGATATGTGTTATGATTCTTTGTTGTGCCGAGTTGGCATCTCCGCTATGTTGTTTTGCGACGTTATACCCCATTGTATTTTCGGTATGCCGAGCCGAGGCATTTCAACCGTGGTGTGCCAGGGGCATGCACGTGTAAATTGTCCTTCTCGACGGTAACACATTTCAAGTGCGAACTCGAGGGACACCGAATTGATTTGCGAATTAGCTCTGAGACTTTCGAAGTTCGCGCTTCAGCACAAGTTATCAGAATCGGCTTTGAGAGGCATTTGAAAGATGTTTCTGTCAGTTGCTTGTTGTGTTGTCACCTTGATTTCGTGTTGTGAGTTTCGGGAACAACGCTTCTTTTAGAAGAGGTCTTATATAATACCCGTATTATTTTTGGCTCCTGCGTTTTCTCTTTCTCAATTCTATCGGCTCGCTCGTGTTCATTGGTACTTTCTGAACTTGTTCTGTATTCCGGTTTCATCGTTCGAACGAGCTGTGATCTTGTGTGGGTCGATCTGGTTATCGCTGTGACTTTTTTCGAGTTCGGTTCGATTCTTGTGAACCTTGTTCGGAAGTGTCATCATCTGGTTTTATTAGTTCTTTTATTCGAAGTGGATCGGATTTTGAACCTCTGTATTTTCGACTATGTTGACTCGTTTATGTTCGTTGATATTTTCCGAGCTTGTCCTGCCCCTTGCTTTTGTTGATCGAACGAGTGTGGTATTGTTTCGGAATAACCCGTTTGTCGTTGTAATTTTCCAATTGCTATTCCCTTTCCTGTGGATCTTATGTGGGTGCACTTCTTGTCGTTTTCACCGGATCATGTTTTGTCTCGAGTCGAGATGTGAACTTCGGAGTTGTCGGTCGAACCTTATTGTTCTTCGTGATCCGAACATGATTATTCGATTTTTGTTGACTCGATCGTTATGGTTGATCATTGATTGTTCGTTTTTTTTTTGTTGATCTCGATTCATGATTGTTGAGCGTTCAGACTCCTTCGTAATTTCCTTAAGTTCGAGAAATTAGTCTCGTTTCGATCTTCCAACCCTTGGGCGGTGGAATTCCGTATTTGTTCAGCGTTTGGCTCGCGTTTTGATTGATGAACCGTTGGGTTGGTCAATCGTATTGATTTTTGTTCGTTGTGTTTTATGATTGTTCAGATAATCGACTCGATTGTATTATCTGTTTGATGACGCTTGTCACTTGTTGATTTTATTATGTCTATACCGGTGGCATCGTGTTGGTCGTCGTGGAGCGTGTTTTCACGCCGTATATTCCGTTGCGTTGCTTGTAACGTATATTCCGTCGCCGTTGGGCATGAGTTATGCACTTCTTGTGTATCTCGTTGAATTTTTCCTGGCGGGATATTTCTTCTCCCTACTTGTTTTAAGTTTCGGGACGAAACTTCTTTTAAGGAGGGTAGAATGTAATATCCGCAATTTTCGATTTTCGGTAAATTTCTTTTTTCGGCCGAAGTCCGTTTTGACGACTCGCTTATGACCGTTTCGTCATTTCGAGAATGATTAATTCTATACTTTTTGTCACCCGAGTTCGTTTCGGTGTTGTTTTGTTGAGTTCCGTGCTTTTTAGCGACCTTTCCGCACTTGAGTTCGATTCTTGCGAATCTCGTCCGAAACTGCCATTTCGAGTTTCCCGCAAGTCCGTTTAACTTTGTTGAACGTGTTGTAATCTTCGGTTTGGTTATTCGATCACGTATCGTGATTTCCGGGCGTTTTGGGCCATTTTGTAATTTGCCCAAAGTTACGGGTATCCGTATCTGTAATTGTTGTCTCTATAATATCCGGTACTTTTCTTTCCCTTGTATTTTTATTTTTGGTATATTTCTCGGTCATAGTGACCCTCGTGTACCTTTCAGTGTGTCCTTCCTGTCAACTGTTGAACTGTATTCTCGTTATTGTGGTGCGGAACCGCCGTTTCGGGGTTGCCGTGGATCCATTTCGTGTTATTGGTTCCCAAATATTGATTCCTATCGTTTTATTCTCTTTCCGGATCATTTTTATCATTTTGGGACCCAATAGGGGGTGTGGGCCGCGGCACAAGATGTGCGTGCCGCGGCACACAACTTCATTCAGTTGTTGGTCGAACAAACTGTACTGTGTGCCGCGGCACACCTGTCCGGTGCCGCGGCACACTCGTGTGTCGTCTGCGACCTAAACCCAACTGTACCGGGTGCCGCGGCACACGCAGGCTGTGCCGCGGCACAATGCTGAAACCTGGGAGTAATTTTTGGCCTGTGCCCCGGCACACTTCGGCTGTGCCGCGGCACACAAAGCGGTAATTGTACAATCTCGTCCTTTTTAGACGAGATCGGTCGTCTTCTCCTTCATTTCACCTGCATCGCGAGAGAGAGTGAGAGAGAGGGGAAGAGTTCTCCATCTTTATCCATTGAGGGTTGATTTTCACCATTTTTCTCATTAGTGAAGCCCGGACGATCAATCCAACGCGTGTTCTACGGATCTTAGTACTTGAATCTCCAAAGGTATTATCTCTTGAAACCCTCCCTTTTGGATAATTGGGGATTTTGGGTATTTTGTTCGATTTCGCCCGTTTAATCCGGTTTAACTTAGGATTATGATGGATTGATGATTATTTAGATGTATTATATCATTTCCCTTGTTATTCCATGGTTGGATCGTATCGACTTGTTGTTTTGGTCGAGTTCTTGATCGACGTCTTGAAGGTGTCCGATTAAATGTCATAGAGGGGTTTTCGGGCGTTCTACGATTATTCTTCCTCGTATGATCGATGATTTATTGATTATATGTTGTTAGGATTGAATTCTTGTGAAGAACTCGAGTCGGAACCCTTCCGTTCGTTGTCTTCTTCGGGGTCCGAGCTTCCCCGTTGAACCGTGTTCTTCGGAGTGTTTGGTAGCGGTTATTAAGGCAAGTATCTTATTATACGACTTGTATCTTGTGACTAGTAATTACGTATGATATGTATGACGATTTTGCTTGCCTCCGTAAATATGTTCCGTTTGAGTTGGTTGTGTTTTCCGAAATTTGAAGGTTTTGTGATAATAGTGATATATTGGTATACGTGTTAGGCGTTGTGCCATTTGTGCAGGATTGCGATGTACATATGAGATGGTTGTACACGTGGTTGTTCAATGTATTGCGTACCGAATGTGTGTTATGTTGGTTAAGAGTCGTTGTGATGATCATGATATTTGTGTTGTTTTGGTTTACATACTTGATTGTACATTTCGGTGTAATGTGGAATGGCTTGACATTTAATGATTATGAATTGTGTCGTGTCGATGTGTGTGTGTTCCAGGTAGGGTCTGACGAGGCCTCTGGAGTTCGGTACATGATGTGTACGAACAAAGTGTGTGATCCAGGTAGGGTCGGCGAGGCCTCCGGAGTCGGTACATGGCGTGTACGGACAAGGTGTGTGATCCGGGTAGGGTCCGCGAGGCCTCCGGAGTTCGGTACATGATGTGTACGAGCAAAGGTGTGTGGTCCGGTAAGGTCCGTCGAGGCCTCCGAGTTCGGTACATGATGTGTACGAACAATGATCGTGTAGCGTTGATTGTTCGGGTAACATTTTAAATATGGATCTCGGGCTCATAATGATATATTATTTAGTATGCTTTGAAACGAGAATCGGGCTAAGGCCCTAATGTTTACGAAAAGGTTTTGTAAATTGGGACTCGAGGTCCAAAAGAATTTCGCTTTAAAAATCCCGAGATGATGTGTTCCTTTTCAAATATCTCTTACTTGAGTTCGAAATTCTAAAACTTCTAGGAACATTTTGATAATTGATTTCCATATTAAATTCGTAGTTGCTATTTGCTTGTTACATTTCGTATGGTTTGATACTTGCACTAGTAAAACAGTGGAGTTTACTAACCCCGAGTATTCGGGGTGGATGTCTGCTTTGGCCCGGTACATGCAGATTCAGGGGAGCAGTCACAGGATTGGCACAAGAGGATGACGAGCTGCGATACTAATCATGAGTCGAGAGTTGTTTTGATTTTTGTTGTGTTGTCAGAGTTGATTTCAGTCCTCCGCTGTATTGTATTTCGACCCCTGTGTGGGTAATGTTATTTAAGTCAGTTTTGTCGATTGGGTTGTGTGACCTCATCGGTCTGTGTATTCACGTGTAAGTGACCATATCGGTCTGTATCATTTTATTGTTTGACCCTGGCTGGGCAAACATTTGGTTGTTTATGGATGTTTAGCCTGGTAGATCCTTGTGGAAAGGGTCTACTGCGTGTAATATTCCCATACGGTTTTAGGGGTGTTACAGTTACGAAGTTACGAAATTTAAATTTCGTAACACATTTGGGGTAATGAAATGAAAAGCAAGAATAAGTAATACGAAATGTGATTTTCATAATAAGGTTATAACTTTGTTACGAATTTAGAATTTCGTATTGGATATTTTGTATCCTGTTAAGAATTTCGTAATTCGTATGGTCATTTTTATGCTTATTGGTTTTTTTGTGAGATTTAGTAACACTATTAATTATGCTGTTACGAATTTCGTATTTCATAACAAATATTTATCAATTTCCTAACATATGTTACAAATTTCGAAATTCATAACTAATTCTGCCGTGTGAGATGTTGTTACGAAATTGCGAAATTTAAATTTCGTAATACATTTGTGCGATGTACATATTTTTGTCCTCTTTTTTAACCCGGTTAAGAAGTATAATTTCGTAACACTTATTGTTGATATGAATTTCGTAACATTGTACTCCTTTGCTTTTGTTGTGAATTTTTGTTATGCTGTAATTAATTTCGATCGATTTAAATTGTAAAATCGTAACAGTTGTCTTTATAATCTGCAAGTATTTAATTATAATTTTGTAACATAATTTGCTTTTTCGTAATATTATTTACATATTCCGAATTATTGATTTGATTTTATTATTTATTTATTGTAGAATAAATGAACTTTTAGTCGAAAGAATCTGGCATCAGAAGACCACCGGATTATGCTAACTGGTGGGAGAACACAGTAAAGGATATTCGCTGAAATCAATTTGGGGCCTTCATGAAACTCCCCGACACAGTCTCAAGATCCGAAAAAGCGCTCCATTACATCATGACTTGTTTATCTATTACGAATTATAATTTTTTTGATTTCGTATCAACATGACTTGTTTCTCTATTACGAATTTACGATTTCGTATCAGTTTGTCATTATTCTATGTTACGAATTTTACAGTTCATATAAATATGCCTTGTTTCTCTATTACGAATTTATGATTTCATATCATTTGTCATAATTCCATGTTACGATTTTATGAATTCGTATCAGTTTGTCATAATTCCATGTTACGAATTCAATATTTCATATCAGTGCGATGTACATATTTTTAAACTTAAAAATCTACAAAATACAAAACAATACCTCAAAATCGACTTCAAGTCGCGAAATCAGAAAAAGGAAAAGAAAAAAAATGAAGAAGAAAAAAAGAAGCAAGAAAAAAAGGTGAAGAAGAAAGAGAGAAAAGAGAAAAATGAAGAAATGAAGAGTGGAGAGAATATTTGTCCGGAAAGAGAGAGATAAAAAGAGAGAGGGAAAAAGAGAAGATGGAAAAGAAATGAAGAAAAAAGAATGGGAACAAATAAAGAAAAAATAGGGGAAAAGTGAAAAGTAAGGATAAAATGGTCTAAAAACACTCAAATTGACTAGAATTTGTCCATATAAAATTCCATGACAAATATTATAGGCCACCTAATCAAATTGGCTATTTGGTTGTATTACCTAAATAAAAAAAAGTAGATTTATGAGTAAAATAGTGTTCTTTTATCTTTTTGTGTACAAATTGTATTTATCATCTCAATCGCGATGCATTGATATTGGCCACTACTAATCCCGCCCCTTCCCCCCCCCCCCCCCCCTCACGTCTACAAAAGAGAGGAAAATGTTCCATTTTGTCATTTTATTTCTTCAATATATATATATATATATATATATATTATTCCGGAAATTATTATTCTCGTGATGTGTCTTACCTGATACTGATTGTAGATACATAGATGGAAGGTTCTAGATCCTTTTAGAGGTAGTAGGATCCTATTAGATGTCTTACCTTATCTAGGAATCACATGTATGGCGACTTTATCAGAATGCCTATATAAAGGCCCCTCTATCAGTGTTATGAATACAATTGATTTGCTGTCTTTTACTTTCTCCTGAAACACGTTATCAGCATGTGCTCTCCCAACTGAGCAAGAATTTTTTTCTGTCCGATACTTCTGAAAATTCTGAAAAAAAAAAGGAAAAAAATCCAGAAACCCTAGTCGTCTTCTTCTTCCCTGCCAACGCCGCTACCCCCCTCGGAACTCCCTCGGCCTGCAACTCCCTCTGCAAATCGCCGCCGTCATCCCACAGACCTGCTCGTCGCCAACATCGTCCCTATGCAAATCGCTCGCCACCTGTCCTGCTCCGACGCGACCAGAGCCTGCTCGCCACCAGCCACCAGCCCGCGATTCAATCCAGATCGGCTACCGTAAAATCTGACCTACATGAAACAGGAACAGTTGACACATCCCAGCCACGCGATTCACCGCGATCTGCAAACCTTAACAACCCTCCAGATAACGCGACCCGGCTACAGCATAGTCCCGACCCAGTTGCATCTTGATGACCCAACCTGACCCGGTTGCTGACCCGGCCCGACCCGCTCGGCAGTCCCATTTTTTTTCTTCAGTCCGTTTTTTTGCCCCTATTCAACCTGTTTCTGCCCTTTCACGAAGTAAGAACTACAAGTTCAACAGTGGAGATCTGATTCGGAATAGTATTTCTCGATGAAACTGTACGCGAAAGAAGAAAAAAAAACGAGAGACGAGAATTTCCGCGCGTAAATTTTCTGCATAGCGCAGTCGTACTAAAAACATGTTTCGCGATTCGTTAACCGTCGGATCGGTGTGAAATTTTGACAGAGACTTTCCAACACAAATATCTGTATATTCAACGGTGAAGATCGGATTCTGAGTAATATTGATTATTGAATCTGCCACCGAACAGAAGAAGATTTTTACGAGGAAATTTGGAGTTCCGACCTCATCCAATACCGAGCTGCTGCATCGCCGCGCTCGAGTCCTTTTTTTTAGGACGAATTATCGAGCCCAGTAGCCCTATCCGGGCGTTTCTCAACTCTCCATCTTTTCCTAATTAATGATTCATTTGTTCATTGATTTGTATACTTATGAATCTTACCATGTTTATGTTTTACGTGAATATAGGAAAATATGTTGCTCATGATGATGTGCAAATATGGAGAGAAGCCATATTTATTATCCCGTTCAAGGATCAAAGTAAATATGGAACCGAGTATCACGAAAATATGTTGCTCATATGGAGAGAAGCTCCCGTTCAAGGATCAAAGCAAATATGGAACTAAGTACCCGTAAGATTTTATTAAAGTTCCCGTTTTTTTTAATTTCTCTCTTTTGGGATTTTTTTTTGGGAATTTGGGAATTGGGTTCTTTATCTCACACGCTACTTTACGGTGGATGAGACTATGAGAGGTGGTATCACTCTCATATGTCGAAGTAAACTGTGTGACGGTCCTGGGGGAGTCACAGATAATTATTGAAAATCAATATTTGTGGTTGTTGCATACACCACGTTTTGGGTGCGATTTCACGTCGCCGTTTTGTCGATTTTAAACCAACAATTGAATAAAATGAATATTGTCGGTAATGATAAAGTTATGACTGTTCATGATTAGTCACGGAATTGTGACATACAAATGGGACAAACATCGATTGCGACGGATATATGTCGTGGTTAAAATCGATTTGTGACGGATTTGTCACGTTGAATTGAGCGACCACCACGTTGGTCTTGACCCAATCACATACTTGGAAAACTCCATCTTTCATCCTACTAAAATAAAATATTACATGTGGGTGTAGTCATGCACCGTCTCCTTGCAATATGATATATGAAAGAATGTACGAGTAATTCGCATGAATTTTAACATGTAAAGCAATGGCATATTGCGGTAAATACATGAATTCGTTGACCTCGATTATAGTCCGTATGACTATAGGTCCGAATATTTTTCTGAGTATTTGTAAAGGCATGTGCCTTATACATTTGACTATGTTTACTCGATCTTATTGGATGGTCAAAACAAGTTGGTTATGGTATATTCATTATGTCTCATGGTTTAAAATGCTTAATTATGATGCACCGCGTTGTATCTATATGACATGGCTATTATGACGTATACTTGCAAATTGAGAATTAAAATACTTGGTTGATTTGATGCACTTTGGTGGATTTTGTCTACACTTTGATCATGACTAGGCGCATCCCCCTTGGTATTTGTTTATGCTTTGAAAGTTCAAACGGAATAAGTGGTTTTTAAACAGCCTTAGCTGTACCGACATTCCTACTTTCTCTGCAAGTCTACCAAGTTGGAGTTACCGAAAGGATCATTAGTCGAGATAAGGAATCGAACACCCTGCTGCGTTTAGACGCACCTATGGCTGTTATTGCCATGTTTTTGCATCAACACTTATGCCATTGGATATGGTCTCAACCTTGTTTTCTCACTAAACTTGGGAAATACTAAACAGCCAATTAAAACATGCACTGTGATCTGTGTTTAATGATCCGTGTGGTGCACAATATATGGATAGAAAGATACGGAAGTCTAGTTTCCAGAACATCTAGCCGTTCGTATATAGCTTTCATAACAAGGGAGTTATAGCTGTTTTAGTGAACAAAGGTCAAGCTGCACGGAATCTTAGTTCCAGCGATTGTGCTAACTTTTGTCCCAACCAACTTGGTTCCCATCTTAAATTTGCAAGTGGTCTTATGACACATATTTTTCAACCTCTTTTTGTCCGAATTTGCCATAGATGATGCAGTTTTTGGTATGCGTTATACGCTAAACTATCATCTTTCAAATGTTGAAAAACAGTTTTCTTGTGGAAGCCCAAAATACGCACCCTTATAAGAAGGTCGAGCATGTGCATGGTAGTGTTACACCATGTTAGTGTCGTAAATTTTCCCATTAGGCATATAACCTTGCCATATCATGCACTCAATATAATAGATCATTTTGATCGTATCTGGTATAAAGTCTCTATGTTGTTAGAGTGTTCGATATGCTCATATTTGTAAAATTTTGCAAGCGAAATTGAGTGCGTATTAAGCTATTTTCAAGGAACACGATATTTTTGGATTTCGGTTTATAAATCCATTGTGACTATGATGAATAGATCATCACAATCAATGAGTGATATAATGCTCAAGTTGTTGAATGCCGAATGGCATTTTCTAGTCACATATGTTCCGTAACAATTGAACCATGTTATGACTCGATGATACATATGCCAAAGTGTATCACTCATAACATCTTATTATGATTTGTGAGAAATAAAATCTTATGCATCACTTGTATTGAACATGTGAAAGGAAAAATATTCATGAGTCAATATGGTCCGACTTGCATCGGTTTTTGTAACCAGAAGATGTATTTAGGACATTGACACATTTAGGCTTTAATAGTTTGGAGTTTGGACAGTTTGATGATCCATGTACCACGGTATTGTAATGGACATCATTTTCTTTGAACAAAGAAACTAGTTGGATCAAAGACACCAAAGTACGTTGGTGGAGTCATGAGCAGGGCTCACGACCGATGATGATATTTATGTCATCCGCGTAATGTTTTCATAAACATGTGTGACGCCAAAGACCCCCCCATTGATCCTTCTTCGCCATGTTCATTGATTTAAGCCTATTCTTTGGCACGATTAGGAGATGACACCCTCCTATGCTAAAGAGAATAATGTAGCGACTCGCATAAGCATGGTGCTGAGTCCTCCCTTTTCACCAAGTCCTTATACATACATGATCATAAGTATTAGCCTGGGTGGATTATGATGCTATGATAATGTTCACAAATGGTCGTACTCAAGTAATAACATTTATATGTTATGTGGTTCCTTTGACAATGATTGATAAGTTGATGAAACCTGAGTTTATGGTTGTCCTTATGGACTACCATTGTAAAGGTCAGTTCACCCACTATTAGACCAAGTCTTAAAGTGAAATTTTAACGAGTACTTCCTAACATCCAAGGCTACATTCTCACAAATTTTGGTGCCATTTGGAGACTTGGAAGGAGGTGAACAACTTAAATGAAGTTTTCACATACCACCAGTCGTCCCAACAACCAGTTCGATGTCATTTCGACTGGATTTTTAACCACAAGGTTGATGGTTTTGGAATCCCAACACCCGTTTATATATTCTCACAAAAATTTTTAGGCCTTTGGGGCTGGTAAAGGGAGTGAACTCTTCAAGAAAGCACTAGAGGTTCGATAAAATTAACGGTCTATCATCGATTCAATCGTTTATTTATGTTCGATCCCGGTGGTGCATGGTAGCGGTTTTGTTGGATTATCAAGACCAGTAGCTACGGTTATGTAGCATCGGTCAACATGTCATATTCACCTATACCTATCATCATTCAAATGCTTAGTTACAAGTGTAACCATATGCATTTTGTTAACCGGATTGTGTTAACAATGAAAACCTTTATCGTCCACATGTTCATGTGCCAAAGTGCGTCACCACAACGCATTATGACGGGTTATAAATGATGAATATGACATGCGCTTTCACCCATAGTCCGCTTAAAATATACCTTGGCAGACGATCTCGTAAGTCACTTTGATGAGCCAGTCTTCCCGTCGTTAGGGGGAGATGCGAACGATCATGTTCGAGTAGAACGACTTGGAATTATCGTAGTTTGTCCCTACTGTGCCTCACCAAGTTCCCTAAAGTGACGAGATTAAATACATGTTGCAAACATGTGTGCAATGATTATGTCCGGTCATGGACGTTCGTCACCTAGAAATGGTGATATGGTAACACCACAAATTGTGGTAGATGATGTTACTAGGCCATGGATCTCATAGAGTATTGGGATGCCACTTGGTTCGATAAATACTCTCGCTAAGAATGTATGCGAGTTTGGTACATGAAACTTGATCATATGATCAAATGAACTCATCCGTCTCATGTGATTCTGGATTATAGTCATCATTGGGGGACGCCTCAATGAATGCCAATCCATAAAGAGTACTCTATGATTAAAGCCGGTACATGAGGACGTGGAATGTGAGTTTAATCGAACCATACTTCGTTGAAAATCTGCAACGTTGTAGCCTTGGCCTAAAATGGAAACATATGCGATTTCAGTATAAACAAAGTGATAGCCCTTTGTTGAAGTTGTACCGACACTCCAAAGATAAGATCTATCCGTATACTTTGTTAAAACGAGTGAGAGAATGAGTTAAACTCACCTCATGGCGCGAGGTTCTCATAAACGCACTGGAATCGACTACGATGACACGAAACTTAGTTGTGCTATCGTAATGGATGTTATAGCATCCACTATCTTTTCAGTTAGATAGTTTCCCAAAAAATGACGTGCAATTTGTGGTTAAATCTTATCTTAGTGGGGAACTAAGTTAAGTGATAAAAAGATCTCGTGGTGGATCAGACTCAAATGAAGTGGCTCCTGACCATGGAGCGCGACGACAAGTGATTGTCGGGAACGCATACTAAGTATATACTTGATTTGGAAGAGATATGAAGCTTTTGCGTGTAAAACTAAGGGTTTATAGTGATGTACTCTTGTGAGACTAAGAGATTCCGCTAAATCCAAAGTTAAGAATGAAAGGATCTTGGGGACACTTGATGATGCATATTCATCAATCGGTTTAAGGCAATCTAAGGGACGGTTTCCCTAAGAGACGATAAAGTAATGCCTATATGATTCCCAATGATTAGTCGAAGTCATCATAAGACTTGGCTCACTCAAGTGATGATGCAGTCTGAAGAGAAAAAGTACGGTATTATGTACTCATGTTTGACTCGATGTACTCATTCATAATAATCCGGTAAAGCCACTGTGATGATGGCCTAGGATGCGCTCACGCAATGTCTGTGATTGACAAGAAGCTTGAAGCTCGCTCTATCTCGATAAAAGGACATGTGAATATCGATACCCGAATTTGCCCTGAATGTATTGGTCTATCTCCCATATGACCTTCAGGGCAGCTCACTTGCTGGAAAATGGTGAAATTTGGTACCATTGGAAAGGTTTGTGTCTACTTTCCAAGGAAACCAACCATTTGATCACATCCATCATGTTGAGTGACATATGACTATTGTTGCAAATTAGGACAGGATATGTCCGGTAATTTACTGAGTCAACTTCGATAGAGCTTTGTGATCTGCTCAGGTCGATCTAGTTTACGTACTGTATGTGAATGAAAAGTTATGAGTGTCTAGTTTTCATAAGTTCTTACAGTTTCATTGATACCTATTGAATCGAAGAAGTTATGACTGATTTAGTGCATGGAAGTCAAGACTTTAGAAAACTTGATTTTCGGATAAGTCTTTAGTGACTCTGCACTTTGGATGTGTCGCGCTCTTTTTGTCCTTAGGCCAAGGTTTGTTTTTTCCATTGGGTTTTCACTTGGTAAGGTTTTTAATGAGGCGACATATGAGAACATCCATACAAATGATGCGTTGTACTTCTGTTCAACTTAGACCAAGAGGTATTTTTCCCACTGGGTTTTTCCTTGGTATAGTTATAAGGGCAACTTGGCATCTGACTCCTATGATTTGAGGTACTCATCAGGGGGAGTCGTTATGTATACATTAGGGGGAGTATACATGACATGTTATGTTGGTGCGTTCCAATCTTTTCCTCATCAAGCCTTTATTTTTCCCATGAGGTTTTGTTTTGGCTTGGAATAGGTTTTTACGAAGGCAACATATTCTGCACCATTGTTGTATTAGTGCTCGACACAGGGGGAGTGTTCCGAGAATTATTATTCCCGTGATGCGTCTTACCTAATACTGGTTGTAGATACATAGATGGAAGGTTCTAGATCATTCTAGAGGTAGTAGGATCCTATTAGATGTCTTACCTTATCTAGGAATCCTATGTATGGAAGGACACTTATTGTAATGCCTATATAAAGGCCCATCTATCAGTGTTATGAATACAATTGATTGACTCTATTTACAGTTTTTTTACTTTCTCCTGAAACATATATATATATATATATATATATGGGAAATTACAGTCAACTACTTTATTAGATGACTTATTTACAGTTTAGTCCCTATTGTTTCATAAATTACAGCGAATGATAAAAATCTGGTTTGGTGTTGACTTCCATTAACAAGATGAAAATGCCCCTCTATTTACTTGAATAAAATATTTCTTTTAAAATACATTTCATATGAAACAAATAGCTTATAAGTTTATTAAAGTGTTTGGCTAATACATTTCTTTTAAAAAAATATTTTTTTTCATAAAATATTTTTTTTTCGAAATATAATTTTTTTCCAGAAAATAATTTTTTTATTTTTTCGCAAAGATATTTTTTTATTGTTTTCCAGATTTTTTTTATTTTTTTGCCAAAAAATAATATTTTTCTCCAGAAAATATTTTTTTAATTTTTCTCGAAAAATAAAAAAATTTCATAAAATAATGTTTTTTCCGAAAAGATAATTTTTCCCCTGAAAATAATTTTTTTTTTCGAAAAATAATATATTTTTTCTAGAAAATATTTTTTTCTTGAAAAAAAAAATTCGGACCAGATTTGAGCAAGGATGTGTTGGGATTTTGAAAAATAAGTTGGCTCAATTTAAACAGTGAAATTTAAAAATAACAGCTACTTGAAAGTTTGAAAATTTATTACACTAAAGTCCAAAAGTGTTATATATATATATAATATATATATATTATTATAATGAGGTCGAGCATGTGCCACTACGTGAGGCCAAAAATAAATAGGTAAAAACAAAAATAAAAATAAAAGAGCAAATCTGGAATACCACTACTCTCTCGTGTGACATAATCTGAAAATTTGACTTTTGTCATTCGTTGTAAATATAGTAAAAAATAGTAATTTTAATTTTTACACCGGTTTTATTTGACAATCGATGTAAATTGACCGAAACTTTATTTTTTACGTCGATTTTCATTAAATTGATGTAAATTGAATGTCGTAAAAAGCATATTTTGGAGCAGTGGAAAACAAACAAAGTAAAATATAAAAGATAAAATTGGACAAAAAGAAAAAAGTGAGGGGAAGGGAAGGGCGGGGGAAAAGCAGGTCTCATTGATATTTGTGAACATGAGTTCTCTATAATTTTCTCCTCCTTTCACATTCACACCTTACAATTTACATCACCTCTTCTTCTTCTTCTCTACAAGAAGAAGAAAAACACGAGTTCAGATAATAAAACGGATAGCTGAAAATCACCAACTGCGTAAAACGTGTTTGAGTTCTTCAACAGCACAAAGTCAAACAGCAGGTAATGATTGATCGAATGGTATGCTGTTTCTTTCTTCATAATTTTCTTTTATATATTTTTTTCCTGTCATAAATTCAGGGTTGTTACCTTAACTACTTTGAGTCTCTCTCTCTCTCTCTCTCTCTCTCTCTCTCTCTCTCTATTTCTGTATTTGCTTTTGTCCATGGCTGTCAAGCCTGTCATTTTTGACTAAGTTCTCAGAGTGAGGTTTCTTCTTTATTCCATCCCTTCGCGGATCCAAGATTTTACCAATATTTTTAAAATATAAAGATATAAGAGGAATTATTTTTAATATATTTCATACTTTTTTAAATTTTTTTTTACGTATATTATAAATTAGTTTATCCTACAATTTTTTCATGAATACAAACTAAAATACATACAATAATTAATTTTGTTACGAATATATATATATATATATATTTTAATTAGCCTTCTTTTAAGATTGTACGGTACTGCTTTTATTTTTGATCGGGGGAAATTTCAGGCAACTACTCCATCCCGTGCTGTAAAAATAGGTCTAATTTGATTTTTCTGGTCAATCGTCTCCGATTTTAACTACAACTAATCTTAAACTGCAAATATAAAATCTTCAATTCAATTTTATTATGAAACTTTAGTACCTAAACTTTCATTATATAATTCAATCGAACAATTTACGTTTGCAGTTTAAGATTAGTTTGTAGTCAAAGTCAAAGTCGGTGAGAATCGGAGGTGTTATGCCTTCTGCGATGTGCGGTGGTTGAACGGTCGCGGTAGGCTGAGGCGGCGAGCGGCGAACCTGTGCTGCAGATCCGAGTCGGGTTGCGAGGCTTTAGGCAGGTCGTCGGTTTTTTTTCTTTTTCCGTGTGTGATCTGTGGTGATGGGACAATTGTACTGTAACTAAGATCTCTACTGGTGGTGGCTGAGTTCAGGGACCGGAGTGTGGCTGCTCGCGGCGGCAGCTTTTGTGTGGAGGAAATGGAGGCGTCGGTCGATTTTGTAAAATAACGGCTACTTGAGAGTTTGAAAATTTATTACATTGAAGTTTATATATATATATATATATATATATATATAGGGGCGCGTTCTATGCAGTACCAATATTAGATGCAGTACTTCACAGTACTAATTTATGCATGAATTTTGTACTAATTATCCATGAAATATATGCATTTCGTGAAATATATATATTACAATGAGGTCCAGCATGTGCTATCCACGTGAGGTCAAAAATAAATGTGTAAAAACGAAAAGGAAAAATAAAAGAGCAATTCCGGAATATCAATACTCTCTCCTATGACATCATCTGAAAGTTTGACTTTTGTTCTTCGTTGTAAGACTGCCTCCAATGCAACACCCTGACCTTACTACATGCATCCTAGTCATCACTGCCACATTAGCTTTTTACACATCCTTCAAACATGCATTCTCTCTCCTCTTTTTAACTCCAACTCATCCTTCTCACATGCATCCTAGTCATCACTGCCACATCAGCTTTTTTAAAGTTCTTTTTTATAGTTTTATATTTAAATTACCCCACCACCTTCTCAAAAGGACCCCACCATCCTTGCACTTCCTTGCACTTGATCAAGTGCATGCCTTCTCCACATGCCTTCACCCCAATGTGCACCTCCCACATGCATCCTCCACATCATCAAGTGCACCTCCACCAAATGCCCATTGGAGGCAGTCTAAATATAGTTTCTGGACATAACAAAATTTGTCTTTCATTATAATATATGAAACAATATGGATTAAACTGTAATTAGATCATATAAAAAAGTAGTCAAATGTAAATCCCCCTTTTTATTATTCCTTTTGAACTTTCAGTCTCTCAACCGTGCACTTTTTGAATATTATTTGTGTCAATTAAATATTATACCCGTACATTTGATTCTCACAATCATTTAAATGTTGCCTCCTTTTTTTTCAGAGGTCAAGAAATGAAGATGATTGGTGAAAACTGAGGAAAGAAGAAGAAGAAAAAAAATAATCCCACTTTACTGTGTGTGGTGTGTTTTCACAAACATGTCATCATCATCATCATCATCATCATCACCTTCTTCATGGATCACCACACTTTCTTGCTCCACCCCCATGGTGCAATCATCAGGGCCTTCGGTTTCATCCCCAATCCAATGGCTAAGATTCATTCTCCTCTCTCCATGCCCTCAAAGAGCCATCTTGTCTTGTGCCGACCTTCTTCTCTTGGTGATCTTGCTCTCGTTCGCCGTTCGTAAGCTCTTCTCCCGATTCACTTCCAATGGCGATTCTGGAATCAACAAGAGGGCTCTTATTGTCAGAACCAACTCATGGTTTAAGCTTACTCTCATCTCGACATTACTTCTCGCACTCATTTCAACTGTTGTATGCATTCTTGTTCTCGCTAGAAATGGTGAATCTCCATGGAAGACTGTAAACACCTTGTATTGGTTGTTTCAAGCAGTGACTCATACTGTTATTGCTGTCTTAATCCTTCACGAGAAGAAATTTAAAGCGACATTACATCCTCTGACTCTCCGAATATATTGGACTGTCGAGTTCGTCGTTTTAGCTTTGTTCTTATCTTCCGGGCTCGTACGATTGATCTCGTTTCGGGATACCGCGTCGGAGTTGAAATCCGATGATATAGTTTCGGTTATTGTTTTCCCATTGTCTTTGTTCCTTCTTATTGCTGCAATGAAAGGGTCCACGGGGGTACATTTATCAGGGGAGACTGATTCACTTATTATGGATTCGGATACAACTATTTACGAACCCCTTTTGGATAAATCCGATAGTGCCACTGGATTTGCTTCGGCTTCTGTTTTTTCCAAAGCCTTTTGGTTTTGGATGAACCCTCTTTTGAAAAAAGGCTACACTTCGCCTCTCAAGATCGACGACGTGCCTTCTCTTTCGCCCGATCACCGAGCCGAGAGGATGTCCCGGTTGTTCCAAAAAAACTGGCCCGGACACGAAGAGAACTCGAAGCACCCTGTTATGAAAACCTTAGCCCGGTGTTTCTGGAAGGAATTCGTCTTCACGGCTTTCCTCGCGATCGTGAGGCTCTGCGTGATGTACGTGGGGCCCACATTGATCCAACGGTTCGTCAACTTCACTTCGGGCCAAAGAAGTTCGCCTTACGAAGGATACTATCTTGTAATGATCCTGTTAGTTGCCAAATTCGTAGAGGTTTTGAGCTCGCACCAGTTCAACTTCCACGCGCAGAAACTTGGCATGCTCATCCGGTCGACGCTTATTACTTCCCTATACAAAAAGGGACTGAGGTTATCCGGCTCGGCCCGACAGGCACACGGAGTCGGACAGATTGTGAATTACATGGCCGTCGATGCCCAGCAGCTTTCCGATATGATGCTGCAACTACACTTCTTGTGGATCATGCCTTTGCAAATAACAGTTGCTTTAGTGATTCTCTATCAGTTTCTCGGCACTTCGACTATCACGGCAATAATCGGGCTCGTATTAGTAATCATCTTCGTTTTGATCAGAACGAAGAAAAACAATAACTACCAATTCAACCTTATGCAGAACCGCGATTCTAGAATGAAAGCCACGAACGAGATGCTCAATTATATGCGCGTGATCAAATTCCAAGCTTGGGAAGAGCATTTCAACAAGAGGATACAATCGTTTCGAGAAATCGAGTACGGATGGCTTTCGAAATTCATGTATTCTATTGCCGCCAATGTAGTTGTACTCTGGAGTACGCCCTCACTTATTTCTACTTTTACGTTCGGAAGTGCGATTCTGCTTGGATTCCCACTTTCCGTGGGCACCGTTTTCACGGCGACTTCTTTGTTGAAAATGTTGCAAGAACCGATCAGGACTTTTCCTCAGGCGATGATTTCGCTTTCTCAGGCGATAATTTCTCTGGAAAGGATGGATAGGTTTATGACGAGTAAGGAGGTGATGGATAAGTCAGTGGAGAGAGTTGAAGGGTGTGAGGGAGATATTGCGGTGGAAATTAGAGATGGGAGTTTTAGTTGGGATGACGAGAATGGAGAGGCGGCGGTGAAAGGTTTGAGTTTTGAGATAAGGAAAGGCGAACTCGCGGCGGTGGTCGGGACGGTGGGGTCCGGTAAATCTTCACTTTTGGCGGCGATTCTTGGTGAGATGAACAAGTTATGGGGAAAGGTATAACTTTTTTAACTTTTGATGCTCGGAAGTTTTTGATCTTGGTCTTTGGCTTTTGCATCATATTTTTTTCATCTATGATCGAACTTTTATATAGGGAGCGTTTGTAAATGTTATGTTTTTAGAGGAAGTGGTTTAGTGTAGCAGAAGCGAAAAGTAGTTTGATAATATGAAATACATGCTTTTAGGTTCTGATTAAGTCATGCAGACTTAAGGGAATGTTTGAAAACACTAAAAGAGCTCGTCGGATTCTAGATGGAAAATACTCATGTTTTTTCACATAGAAGCGGACGCTCACTTTCTTTTTATTCGTTATAGTGTTTGCAAACTCTCCCTAAAAACTACTTTTTCTTTGTTTATAAAGTTGACAATCACTTTTTCTTTAAATGTTTGCAAATATTCCCATAATATGAATTTCTCTAAATGAAAAGACATGCAACTGACTCATGTTAAACCAAAAAAACACTACTTTTTTGTTGACACAGATTAGAGTGTGTGGTAGTACGGCCTATGTTGCTCAAACATCATGGATCCAGAATGGAACGATACAAGACAATATATTGTTTGGTTTACCGATGAACAATGAGAGATACAAGGAGGCCATCAGGGTTTGCTGCTTGGAGAAAGACTTGGAAATGATGGAGTTTGGAGATCAAACTGAGATTGGAGAGCGTGGTATTAATCTGAGTGGCGGCCAAAAGCAACGGATTCAACTTGCGAGAGCTGTTTATCAAGATTGTGATATTTATTTACTTGATGATGTTTTTAGTGCAGTTGATGCTCACACGGGATCGGAAATATTCAAGGTGACGCACATTTATCGTATCACTCACGATTATGTTATTAATATATAATGTAACCCGCACTAACATTTGAGTTGATTAAAGATTCTCTCAGAAATTGAAAACCGCTGATAATTTACGAAAAAAAACATGCCTCAGTTTAGCGTCATCACATCATCATCATAATCATGTGCTTCTTAATCCCAACTCTGTTGGGGTCGGAGACATGAAGATTATTGTGTCAATTAGTGGTCAAAATTAGCTAAAACTATAATATCATACAAAAAAGCAAAGTAGCAAAGCTTTACGCCGGATGCCCTTCTTGTCGCAACCTTCATACGTAGGAGATGATGAGTTCCAAAAGCGCCAACATCATGGAAAATATCATGAGAAGGCAATGAGTTGAAATAAATGCTGTAGTCATGTCTCATTACATGATTAATAAATTCATCACGAACATCATGGATTATGACTTTGTCTCAGTCTAGTACTAAACAAAATGTTTTTCTTAGTCCTATATAAAAACAGAAAAACATGTTAATTGTTTTCAACTCCAAGTTAGGGAGTGTTTGCAAATAACATTGTGATTCTAGCCTTTCGATTTTAAAAAACACTAGAAGCTGAGAATTTTTTTTAAAAGTTAATTGCTGTTTTTGCAGGAGTGTGTTAGAGGAGCTCTTCGAGACAAGACGGTCATACTTGTCACCCACCAAGTGGATTTCTTGCACAATGTTGACCAAATCCTAGTACGTCGAAATCTCTCTCTTTCCACAAATAAACTACATTTGTTTTAGCGTTGTCTACAATAACTCGAGTTTGGCTTCTTATTACAAAAAAAAAAACAGGTCATGAGAGAAGGCATGATTGTTCAATCCGGTAAGTACAATAGCCTACTAGATTCTGGGACAGATTTCGAAGCTTTAGTATCCGCCCACGATGCCTCAATGGAACTCGTTGATGTTGAGACAACAACTGAGGAAAGAATCTTACCGACTCAAAAATCTTTTAAACTGAACGAAGAAAATGGCGAAAGTAATTCTCGCGAAAAATCCGAGCCTATCAATGGGACGTCTAAGCTTATCAAGGAAGAAGAAAGAGCAACGGGGAAAGTTAGCTTGAAAGTTTACAAGTTATATTGCACGGAGTCTTTTGGATGGTGGGGAGTAATAGCTGTTTTAATTTTGTCCTTTGCATGGCAAGGGACTTTGATGTCGGGTGACTACTGGTTGGCGTATGAAACCTCGGAAAAACGCGCAATGTCGTTTAACCCTTCTCTGTTTATCGAAGTGTATGCCGCTTTGGCAGGTGCTGCGTTTGTGTTGGTTCTTTTAAGAACTGTTTTAGCTATGGTTATGGGATTAAAGACCTCTCAAGTTTTCTTCGGACAAATTCTTCACAGCATTCTGCATGCTCCTATGTCGTTTTTCGACACTACACCTTCCGGAAGAATTTTGACTCGGGTAATATAGTGACTGGTGAATGTGATTTATATTTTATTTCTTTTTGGTAAATTACAAAAAATCCCCTTGAGGTTTGGCCTAATTACAGAAAACCCAACTAACTTTTAGAAGTACAAAAAATACTCCTGAGATTTTATTTATGTTAATACTTACCCCTTCATATGCAGTTTTTTTTTCCTAACACCCCATGGGTATGAAAGTTTTTTATTTTTAATAGTTAGATCACTTGGGGGTATTCTTTTTGTAATTATCCCTGGTTTTTTTGTCTATTTAGAGAAGAACCCATCTTTCGATGTTATTACAAAATACCCTCTAGACGTCCTTTATTTTTTTTTTTTTAAAAATTGCACCTTCAAGAGAGCGGTATTTGTTAAGTTCTTAAAAACTTGAGGGGACATTTGTAATTCTGAAAGCTAAATGGAGTTGTTTGTAATTAGATAAAGTGCAATGACAGTTCTTGTAATAAACCGCCTTTTTCCAGTTATGACTATTGGCTCATATTTACGTTTCCTGTCTACTCTTTTATCAAATGACTTAAGCTTTATCTTTTTACTTGTTCAGGCATCAAGTGATCAGACCAATGTAGATATTATGATTCCTTTCTTTATGAGTATGACTGTCGCAATGTACTTCACTTTACTCAGCATAATCATCATCACTTGTCAATATGCTTGGCCAACTATTATCCTTCTGATCCCACTTGCCTGGCTTAACATTTGGTACCGGGTACGCCTTTTGCCCATAATTGGTTTATCTGTTATTTTTTTTCTTTAATTAACTGGCATTTTGTATTTAAATCTTATTTTCCTTTTCAGGGATACTATCTGGCCACCTCCCGTGAACTGACTCGACTGGATTCCATTACAAAGGCACCTGTAATTCATCATTTTTCCGAAAGCATCACGGGAGTTATGACGATTCGTTGCTTTAGAAAGCAGGAAAGCTTTTACCAGGAGAATGTGGATCGCGTAAATGCAAATCTACGCATGGATTTCCACAATAATGGATCGAACGAATGGCTGGGATTTCGTTTGGAACTGATCGGAAGTTTCATTCTGTGCATGTCCGCTATGTTTATGATAGTATTACCTAGCAGTATCATCAAGCCAGGTGTGTGTATCTTACTGTTTTTTTTTTTCCTACCTTCTCTTTAATTTTCTCATGTGTTATTTGTTTAAGGTGTTTGATATTTTTTGTCCCCAGAGAATGTGGGCTTAGCCCTCTCATACGGGCTATCCCTTAACTCGGTGCTATATTGGGCCATATATGTAAGTTGCTTCTTGGAAAATAAGATGGTTTCAGTGGAGAGGATTAAACAGTTCACAGTCATACCATCTGAAGCAGAATGGAAGAAGAAGGACTTCCTCCCTCCACTTAACTGGCCAACACAAGGAAATGTTGAACTAAAAAACTTGCAAGTTAGTTTTTTTTAATCTTTTTTTTTTTTTTTTTTTTTTTTTTTTAATTTTCATCAGTTGCTGCTATTTTAGCTTAATATACTTTGTAGGGAGTGTAAGTATGCAAAAATATTTTTTTTATATTTTTTTTTTAAAAAGTGATTGTCGGCATTTGGCCTAAAAAAGGTGAATGTTAGTATTTTCAAATGCCATCTTCTGCTTCTAATTCTGCATAATTTAATCAGAATCTAAAAGCATGCGGTCTTTAGATATATGATTCTACTTTTTTGTTCGACTTTTTCACGTAAATAAATCACTTTTACAACTTATTCACGAAACTATCTGCTTATGTTAACTACTTTCAGCTTCCACTGCACTGAATCACTCCCATGACATTTTGATTCTTGGATGAATAGGTAAGGTACCGTCCGGATACTCCTTTAGTTCTTAAAGGGATTAGTCTCAGCATAACGGGCGGGGAGAAGATTGGTGTGGTTGGTCGTACGGGTGGTGGGAAGTCGACGCTGATCCAAGTTTTGTTTAGATTGGTGGAACCGTCAGCTGGAAAAATAATCATCGATGGCATTGATATTTCGGCTTTAGGACTTCATGATCTTAGGTCTCGGTTTGGAATCATTCCTCAAGAGCCTGTTCTTTTTGAAGGAACTGTGAGAAGCAATATTGACCCCACTGGGCTGTATTCAGATGATGAGATATGGAAGGTAGCTTTACTATTTGTTAAGGGTATAGATGTTAGTGCAATTGCAAAAAAGTCCCAGTTATCTTTCTGAATTACAAAATGTCCCATGATATTTGTTTCTAATTTACAAATTGCACCCTATTGAGGGGGTAATTTGTTACCGGGGATTTTGTCATCCATGAGGGAGGTTCTTGTAATTTAGTTTGTGTGACATTTTTTGGCCATACCATTGACACATATTTATTTCGAATAAGCCCGGAAGGCCCGAAACTCGGACCAATCCCCAGCAAGCCGAGCTCACTTCGGGTTTACACTTTAGAGAAGCCCGGACTGGCTTGGCTTGAAAATTTCGGGTTCAAGTTAGGTCCTTAAAAATTTCGGCCAGGCTTGGCCCGATCCCAGCCGTATTTATCTTGGTTATAATATCTAATCTGCGAACTGATATTTACAGAGCCTAGAACGCTGCCAGCTTAAAGACGTGGTGTCTGCAAAACCGGGAAAACTCGATTCTGCTGGTGATTATTATATCCCACTCCATAACACTACTACAACTTATTGTTGCTATATTGAAAGTAGTGAAAAAAACTACAAAAAACAACAACATTATGATCACTATTTGTTTTTTCTCCCCTCAGTTGTTGATAACGGCGATAACTGGAGCGTGGGGCAAAGGCAGCTTCTATGTTTGGGAAGAGTGATGCTAAAGAAAAGCCGACTTCTATTTTTGGACGAAGCAACTGCATCCGTTGATTCACATACAGATGGAGTGATCCAGAAAATCATAAGGGAGGACTTTGCAGCTTGCACTATTATCAGCATTGCCCATAGAATCCCCACTGTCATGGATTGTGACAGAGTTTTGGTCGTAGATGCAGGTTCGAACTCTTTTTTTTTTTTCGTTTCCTTTCGTTTAATGTGTTAGACTGATTTTATGATGTTTAGCCTTTTTTTTTTACAAAAATAAAATAAAATATGTAGAAATCAACCATCCTTCAAAATTATAAATACTCATGTTCAGATCCTTGGCGATCATCATCATCATCGTCGTCATCATCATCATCATCATCATCATCATCATCATCATCGTCTGCACCTTATTTCCAAATATGTTAGGTCGATGACATGAAAATTAAAGTATCAATTAACTATCGAAATTAGTTGACACTATAAATTTACGCAAACTAGCAAAGTTTTATGCCGGATGTTTTTCGTGTCGCAACCTTCATATAATGAGATGAAATTCTAAAACCGTCATCATCACCTGCATGGGAAATATCATGGGAAATATCATGAAACAATGATGAATTCAGATAATATTTACATGGTGTAACATAATGTGTTCAGATTCTTGAGGATGCAATTTGGAAAATGAATACATAATATTAAGGGGTATTTCATATTTGTAATCATTTTTTTTTTTTTGTGGTATGGGTACTTTTTGTAATTAATCCTAAATTTATAGAAAAACTGAGAATGCTGCTCCAGAAATCTAAATGCTTGGGTATAAGATATCATAACAGGAAGACCATATGTTTTGTTATGCATATGTTTGATGTTTGCTTTCTCATATCTAAACAGGAAGAGCAAAAGAATTCGACAAACCATCGAACTTGTTAGAGAGGGCCTCCTTGTTTGGGGCATTGGTTCAAGAGTACGCCAACCGATCATCGGAACTTTGAGCGGTCGTTTCTAATCTGAGATAATCAGATAGGTAGTGTTATCATGTTAGAATTCCATCATAAATAATATATCATATTTGGATGGCAAGTTTTGTTCTTATTTTTTATGATGAAAAGGCAGAGTTCCGACATTTGGGAATTTGTGTTGGGTTCAAGACATTTGCAATTGATGGTTCTTGTGTCTTTCTTATAGGGATGTCGATGAGTTGGGTAGGGTACAATTATGCCTTTCTCATACCTTACTCTATTTGATTTGGATTGTTCGGATACTGCCCATGGGTAATCAGATACCCAATGGGTATTCGGGTACCCACATTACTCTATAAGTCCGGTGAGTCAAGTGGTCCGACACTATAAGATAATCCAAAATCGTAGTGGACAAAATTCGTCTGGCTACAGAGCCTAATAAGTTATTTACTGGCTCGACTAGTATGACAGACTGGACATATTGACTCCAAAAAAGGTGAGTAAGTTTAAGTATGTTATTGGATCAAATTGGCCTTCTTTCGGTCTCAGAAGCGACCCATAAGTCTAATAAATCATACGGTTCAATCCAACGAAAATAGTATCAAACCCACAATCACAAAGGACCAACATGAATATCGAGTCCATACCCGGTCTAACGGGTTAGTCAAGCTTGCCAGCTTCATGGAACAAGTCAAAAATCCATTACAAATAATCAGATAATTAGATAAGAGAGATAGGTCGGATGGGGTCGTCTCCTATGGAATCCGCAACAACTAACGGGATAAGAGGACAGAGAGACGGAGCGAAGAAGTGAAAAACCATAAGAGAATGGCCAACTTATATAAGGAGTCTGATAGGTCATACGCGGTTCATTCAATGTCCCACACTCTAAGATGCTCCTCCTCTATTATGCTCTCTCTCTCTCTCTCTCTCTCTCTCTCTCTCTCTCTCTCTCTCTCTCTCTCTCTCTCTCTCACGCACACATACACATACACTAAGCTCATCACTTAAAATTCTAGTCGTCGTACTAGCCTGACATACTACCCCCAACTTCATCCACCTTTGAAAGCTTCATATCATCGCCGTGTCCGCCACTATCTACCGTACATCCTAGACATTCGAGAATACCACGATCTATATTTTATCGCTTTCATCTCATTATTTCGTTTTTATTATCTCTTTTATACTGTTTACTGGTCTAAGCCCCCTTCACATGACACTTCTGCCTGGTGCTATTTCGTTCGACTCTCACTTTTGTCGTCCTTGATTGACAGGTTGCTCATGGCCCTCTTTCGATTAATGTAGAATTTACCCTCTATTTGGCTCCCTCCCTAAGCACCAAACAGATGATGTCACCCCCCAAACATACTAATCACACTAGACAAATGCTAACTTAAACAAGTGACATCAGACATGGTGGACACAATATAAATAGTCAAGAGCTATCACCTTGCCCACCGTAAATCCAATGCCCGACGAAATCATCATCAGGCATCATCATCATTATCCCATGATGACATCACCCGTCGGACATGTTGGACACACCGAAGCAGTGGAAGCCGGCCCATCCTCGGCTGTATTGGGGCGTCGGACTCGTCGGATACACCGGACGTGGTGGACGCCGACCCATCCCCAGCTGGCTTCATGCGTCGGACCTGTCGGACATCGCCCGCAGACTGTGTCCAGCCCGACACCGCCTTCCACTAATGGTCCCCACAACCCACTCATGATAACCGCTGCTCGTCGGACTCATCGAACTAGGCCGACGAAATCAAAGTTGCCGCTGCTCGTTCAACACCTTCCACCTATCCATACATCCGTCGTCTTCTTCGTTGAACGGACATGGCTGTTGCATCACCTGTGACCTGCCGACCTCCACCGGACCCATAGGACGAACTCGAAAATGCCCGCCGATCGCGGTTATTTGCAAAAATGGTCTATTTTTGAAAACCTTTGTAAAAATAGGTCTCCTGCAGATTGTTTTGCAAATTTGCGTTCGTGACCCCACTAACCACCAAAGACTTTGAAGAATATATTTTATTTCATACATTTATTACATTTTATATTAAAAAATTGTTCATTAAGATTATATAACTAAAAGATTACTATTAATACATAAAATTTAAATTTTCTAATATTTTATACATTTAATATATTCGATTAAAAAAACATTTTTTTTTTTTGTTTCATCTTAACATCATCTGTCTATTCAAAGAAAAATAAAAACAAAAGTAAGGACAAAAGGAGAGATTTCCATGTTCAAGTGGTCTTGTAGTTTGTCGAAATAGAGGGGTAACCCTCTTTTCATTGTGAATACTATGTACACTACTGTGACGTATCAACAACAATGTAGTTTTGGTTTTGCATCACTTCCTCATGTTGATTGTTGGTTGGATTGGAATTGGAAGATTGAAGCTGATTACTCAAAACTTTTTGTCGGACGAGGTCCAAGGCGTGAAAATCGAATTCACAACAAAATAGACGTTTATAAACCTCGTAGATGTGGAATGTGCCACCAACCTGGTCATAATCGAAGAAATTGTCCAAATTCACAACCGCGATTTAGTGCGGTATAACTTATGTATTTTTTTAATGTCCCTTGTATTTTTATGCTTAATCAATATTGTAATTTTATGCTTATTTGACCTTAATCTTTTAAAATTTTAATTTAAATGAGTGTTTCATATGTTTTATATTTTCTTAGAGATTTTTATTTGTTGATGGTTGTAGTTTATATCTTTTAAACATAATATTTTTAATGATCAATGTATAAAATGAAAAATATAAAATTCGTATGTTTATAATAATTTGTTAGTTTTATTTTTTAAAGAAATAAGTTTAAGTATAGAATATGATAAATGTATGAAATAAAAATTTTTAACATGGAAATAACATAAATATGATATTTAATGATTGAAATGAAATTTGAGAGGGGTGCAAATTGTAAAACAGCAATTGATGGTTGGTGGTGGGCCCAACAACCCATTTCTGCAAAGAAAAATAAAAGGAACCCATTTTCACAAAGATTTTAGGGAGGAGACCCATATTTGCAAGAAAACTCTCGTCGAGTGTGGCAGCGCGAGTTGCAACAGCTCCTCGCCGTTGACATCGGACGCGTCGGACGAGACGCCCATCTGCAGGTGGCCTCGCCGATCGGACGCAAAGGACCCACTGAACTCGCCGGTTGAACTCGAACTCGCTGTAGCAGGATTAATCGGGTGAATTGGGTCCTCTTCATCTTGCCACGTCACCAGACACAGGCCATGGTGGGAAGAATGGGTTTAAGGAGTTGAGACTAGACGTGCCGCCGGGCCGAAACCGCCGGTTTCGGGCCTCGAACCGGCGGTCCTCGGTCCCCAAAACACAGAACCTAGCCCGGACCGGAGACGAGTCCGACCACCCGTGCCGGGCTAGAAGCCCTCCGGTCCCGGACCGGGCTAAAACTGCCGGTTTCGACGGGCCGGCCCGCAGCCCGCGACGAAAACAGGGATCCGACTGCTGTCCAATTTTATATTTTTTTTTTTAATTTTTTTCATTTTATTCTTGTATATTTATTGCTTTTATGAATAGAAAATGATAATTCTTAATGTTTTGACTTTTTTTTAAATATTTAAAAACTCATTAAATTGTTAAAAAATGAATAAGGAGAAAGACTTTGCAATTTTGCATTAAGAATGAGGAAAATTACAACAAATAAGTTAAGCACAATTTTAGGAGTTTTACACTTGAATTCTTGAAATGAAAAAATAATAATAATAAAGAACTTGAGCTCTCTCCTCCGCATCCGATCGATCCGTCTCGGTGAAGGCTTCATCTTCGCTCTCATTTGCATCTTCCCGTTCCGGTTCTTGAGCTCTAAGGTCGGCCCTACACCAATCATCGAGCAACATGGTAGCTTCAATATTCGCCGGCTTCATCCTTGATCTTCTTTGATCTAGCATAAGTCCTCCGATGCTAAAGGCTTGTTCGACGGAAACGGTGGATGTCGGGACGGCAAATAACTCCTTTGCAATGATGGAGAGTATTGGGTACTCCTCTCTCTTCGACCACCACTTCAACAGATCGATCGACGGACCACTATCTTCAACACCAAATATAAAACGAGTTTGTCACTATTACCTTGCCCCATTGGAAGTTCATTGCTTCTATTTTGCATCATTCCATGCAATTGTTGAACTAAAGGATCACTTTCATTCATCTCAAATGGAAAATCACATGAAGGCATCATAGAAGAAGGCATTGTAGAAGAAGGAAAATCACTACCATGTTTTAATCTATATTCTAGAAAAAGAGATCTCAATCTCCTATCTAGATCATCCTTGATTTGTGGCACGGAAGGAAGATCAAAGAAGACCCCTTCACTCAAGTCCATTTGAGCAAAAGCATCATAATAAATACCAAGCATTTGACAAACACCATCATACTTCCATTTAGGATCTTAACACTTAGCAAGCAAGAAAATCATAGGAATCTCCCTAAAATACTTGAGCCATTTTTGAACCATAAAATAAATCACACCTTGCATGTTTGGCCTACTAAAACAACTCTTAAAAGACAAGGCAATATACATGTAATGTTCCAACACTTTAACAAAAGTACAATAATAAACACCTGATAATTGTTTAGTAGCATTATGAAAAACCTTTAACAAACGATATAAATCCATACATGAATCCCAATGACTCTCATTAAGAACTAATTGCATGCTTGAGAACTCTTTTCTAAAAAAATCGCATAAATAACTCTTATACTCTAGTGTACTATTAATCATCTCATAAGTAGAGTTCCAACGATGAGATACATCTAATTTGAAACAAGTATAAACAATACCCTTTGCACGACAATATTTTTGCCATTTTTTCCCCAAAGTTTTTGATTTGTGCAAATATTTAACGGCATTTTTAATAGGAACAACGGAATCTTGAAAAATACTAAGCACATCTTGAACACATAAATTTAAAATATGACAAATGCATCTAGAATGAAAATATTTTCCTTCAAATGATGGTGCACATGCTTCAATAAGTTCCGGAATACTAGCGGTGTTCGCCGATGCATTATCAAAACCAACGGAAAATACCTTGTTAACCAAACAATACTCATTCAAAACCGTAATAATAATTAAAGCAATATTTTGAGCCGTGTGAGGCTCTTCAAACTCGGCCCAACCCGGCGGGCTGCTGCGAACCGACGGGCCTGAACCGTCGGTTCTCGGTTTGATTTCCCCCGACCCTAGCCCAGCCCGGGCTTCTCGGTCCCGGTCCGGTTCAGGCCCGTTGACCGGTGGGCCCGGGCTAAAACCGTTGACTTTAGATCGATTCCGGGCCAAAACCTCCGGGCCGAGAAGCCCAGCTAGTCTAGTTGAGACAGACATGGGAGGAGTTTTCTGGCCAATTTGTTTTAAAGAAGGCCCAACTCCTCCAATTACCTTGGCCCATGTTGTAGAGTTAGTGATAAGCCCACCATACTAAGTTTAAGTGCCTTGAATAAAAATGAGCCTGAAATGCGAATCGAGATTCTGGATACTCGTAACTATTTATCCAGACGAGTTTATTTTGGGTAATTTATTTTAAAGTCCGGGCCCGATTAGATAGAGCAAATAATCGACGGGGCGGGTCTTGATAATCTCCCCTATATGTTAATGCAGAATACGCTAATTCTAAGTGGCAACTTCTCATGCTTCGACTGCTATATATGTTCTGCTGGTGCTTTGTGTGCTTATGTGTCAGTCTCTCATACTTCAGCTGACACATAACCAGTTATTGGCCTAATCATCATTGAATTAATTACATTATAAATATACATGAAATAATTCATACCTAACTTATTAATTTTAGGATTTGAATTACGAATAAATAGGAATTGATTATATTTACAAAAATATTTTACATTTTCATTAATTAAAAAATATAAATCCCAAACAAAGAGAAATTTAGTAGTGTGTACTATATATTAAAAATTTAAACCTAAAATCTCTCGGAATATTATATATTTCCACTGATTAATTAGTTTATATTAGTTAGTCACTATAATTAGGTATATCAATAAAAGAAATATCAACTAAAATGAAAGATGATTAGGAGTATTGCAAAAGAAGTGTTGAATAAATATAATTTAAAGTACTCGAAGTCCGAATTAATTAAATAAATCGAAATAATCTTATTAAAAATATTATTGAAAGTGTAGACATAATGGTTTTAATTATTATTTATAAATAAATCAAAGTTGAAATTATGCAAGCATTGGATGACGATCGCAACGGCAAAGAGCTTTTTTCGTTGGGTAATTGGCCAATTTATATTCATGAAATGTCTTGGATTAGTATTAGTCTCCAATGAAGCAATCAAAGGAATAATTGGAACAAAGGTATCGACTACACCGGCGTTTAGCTACACCTGCGCCCAGTGTGCTTCTTTAACGACATGCTCTAGTTGAAATGCGTGTGTAAAAGAAGCAGTATATTGATTAAGAAAGTTTTTCCTAAATCAAAAGAGCGATTAGGTTTATAAAATAAAAGATTTCTAAACATCTTGTTTATCCTATAACATAGACGAATGAAAGTAAATGAATAGGAATAAGGGGAGGGTAGAGGGTCTGTTGATAATTTTACCTGTTTACGAGGTATCTATACTATCGAATAAATCAATTAATCTATCTCAGTTTTAAATCTTATTTAATTATATAAAATAATAAAATAAATAAAAAACTAATATTTACTAAATTATATCATTACTGATTTTATAAATTTTCACAGAGATATTTCTAAATACATAAGAAATAAATTTAATAATAATATACTAATCCGTAGATTCGTCTTTGTACAAAGAGAATTTTAGAAAATAAAAATTGATCGTTTTAAGTGATTTTCAAGTGATTTTTTATTATTTAGTTTTAAAAGATTTGTTAATTTATTTGCTTTTGAAATCAACTATATATTTTTGAAAGTTTTGAATTTATTTTTTTATTTTAAATTATATCCAAATAATTTATGTAACTTTTTTTCAAATATAAGGGTTAAATTATCTCCTTTTTGGCCATTTAACATAAACCGTTAAATACTTAACGATTTGAACTATTTTGGCAAAAAAAAGGACGTGGAACCAAATATATTTTTAAAAATTTCTCATAGGACTAGGGTGTAATCTTTCCTCCTAAAATATGTAAGCATTTTTTTTATAACAGCACATTTATCAATAGAATGATCTCTAAATAAAAGAGGATCATAGAGAATAAAAATTGACTATAAATCGTTTTAAAAATATATATCGATAAGTATTTTAATTATTTTTAATTTCAAGTCATTAAAAAATAGGAAATTCGTGTGGAAAAAGAAGGAAATTATTGTGCTTTTGCAAGAATAATTGATTATGTGAGACTTTAGTTTTCTTTATTTTATTTTTTAATATGTTTTGGATGATGCATATTTGTAATATTTTGGTACAATTGCTTCCATAACATTTATTATGTTATACTACACATTTAGAGGTAAAGTATTTATTCCATAAATGATGTTAAGCTCATCAAATAGTCGATTGGCATTAAATTTCAAAGACGACAATTTTTTTTGGAACGAAGATATAGTTTTCTATTCCATAACAATAAGCCCATCATCTCAGTACAAACAGCTCCGCAGAGCTGAACCCAAATTCAAATTTATCATACAATCTATCGGTTCCCTTTATAGATCAGGGATTTGATGAAAAGTGTTACAAATATCTATAAAACAAGACCCAAGTCTACCTATAGAATTCCTCACAGCAGTATGAAGAACTGTGTTGAATTCAGATTTCTCTTGATAAAAAATCCTTCCGTTCCTTTCAAGCCACACACTATAAATGTATTCAGTAATCAACACCTTAAAGAATTTGCTGTACATCTTCCCCCCTCTAGTGACTCCAGAATGCAGATTTCGTAGCTCCGCTTTTGCCTTGGCCAAGCTCTTGCCAAACCAAGTAAATATGGCCTTCCATCCTTTCAGCACATTTGGACATTTAAACAAGACATGGTCTAAGATTTCATCCTCAACTTCACATAAAACACAAGTACTCTGAACTTGAACCCCAAATTTAGCAAGTTTGTCTTTTGTTGCTAACCTACCCTGAAGAGCAAGCCATAAAATGAACCTAGCTCTTGGAGTTGCTTTATTGTGACAAACAAGCTCTTTCCAACTAACCTTAGGCATTGTAATTCTGAGTTCATCATAAGTCTTCTTCACGTGGAAATGCTCCTTTCCAACCTGCCCATGCCAAATCATTGAACTCTGCACTTTATCCCTTAGTTTCAACAACTTCTTGAACAAAAATGAAGCTTGGTTAGGTATAGCCATTGTAAGTACATTCTCATTCTTGATGTAGTAAGTATGCATCCATTTAATCCAAAGCTTATCAGCTTTGAGATGGATAGCCCATAGTAGCTTGAGCATACAAGACTTGTTCCATAACTCTAAGTTCACTAAACCTAAGCCACCTTCACATTTTGGCCTGCATACAGATTCCCAGGCTACAGGTGCCTTTCTTCCACCAATATCACCAGACCATAGAAATTGCTTGCAGATTCCATCAATTATTCTCAGCACTTTTTTTGGAAAATGAAATACCTGACTCCAATAATTCTGCATTGCATATAAAACACTCTGCACAAGTTGTAGCCTTCCCCCATATGTGAGAAATCTAGCAGTCCAATGTCTTATTCTACTAACCATTTTCTCAATAAGTGGTTGAAATTGAGCAACTGATAACCTCTTAGCATTCAATGGTATCCAGTGGCGGATCCAGGATTACATGATCAAGGGGCAGGATAAAAAAATCAAAAAAATTCCAACAAAAGAGATAATACTCAAAAGATAAACATTATTATTTTTATGAAAAGCTGATGCAAATTGCTTCAAAATTGCACAAAATTGATTTAGAACCTGACGGTCCTCACCTAGAAAATTTCATAAATCTGAACATGATATCCCTTAGTCCTTAGACAATTCATCAAACCACGAAACAAACACAAGATAAACAAAATAACTAAATCCGAGTCCTAATCAGAGCAGTCACATGTTTTTTTTTCTTCCACAATTAATTATGTTTGGGACATTTGGGCTTAATGGGTTATTGGTTGGGCTTGGGGTTGGGCTTTTAGTTTTTTATATACGAGGCATTATCCAACCCGTGCGATGCACGGTCTTTGGTTAAATATCTACGTGTTTTGCACGTAATGTTGGGGCAGACGGTTGAATGAGCAGATGACAGAATTTAAATACCTTTTAGAGAAGTTTATATGTTTTTTTATTGTTATTGTCCTTTTATTTTAGTATATGTAATTAGTTATATGAAATGGGGCTTTACTAACCCATATATTGCTCCGTCTTTTTTTGTTTATTCAACCCGTGCGATGCACCGATTGTATCTAAGATTTCATATCTAAAATTTAACCATCTTGTAATTTATAATATCATTTAAAAGTTCATTTTAATCACCTTGTGTATTAGAAGGTGCACGTGTTTTGTACGTAATATTGGGGCAGACGGTTGAATGAGCAGATGGCAGAATTTAATTTAGAGAAGTTTATTTGTTTTTTTATTGCTATTGTCCTTTTATTTTAGTCTATGTAATTAGTTATATGAAATGAGGCTTTACTAACCCGTATGTTGCTCCGGGGTTGTTTTTGGTTTATTCAACCCGTGCGATGCACCGATTGTATCTAAGATTTCATAGCTAGAATTTAACCATCTTGTAATTTATACTATCACTTAAAAGTTCATTTTAATCACTTTGTGTATTAGAAGGTGCATTTGCATTGTGATGTTTATCATAACTTTTGTATTTAAATTAGTTTATTTACATTAAAATTTATAATTAAAATAGTCTCTTCATATATTTACAATTAAAAGTTACAATTAAATCCCTTCCACATTATATTAAGGGGGATAAGTATTATATAGTATAGATATTATAATATAATATGTAAAAAAATTTTTTTTTTCAAGGGGTCAAATGACCCCTCTTGCCCTGCAGTGGATCCGCCACTGATGATATCCCTAAATATCTAAAAGGCAAAGAACCCTCTGACAGTTGTGCAAAGGCAAGGATTTCTCTCTTTTTCACATCAGAAACTCCAGCAAAATAAATCTCACTCTTTTACCTATTTGCTGTTAATCCAGAGCTTTGACTGAATAATTCAAAAGTGTCAAGTAATTCAGAAACAGATTGCAAGTTTCCTTTGGAGAACAGTAATAAATCATCTGCAAATGACAGATGTGCTATCTTCAGCTCCTTGCATTTAGGATGGTATCTGAATTTCTTACTGGACTGTAGGGTACTAAGTAGCCTGCTGAGATACTCCATGGACAAGACAAAAAGATAAGGGGAGACAGGGTCCCCTTGTCTTAGTCCTTTCTTTCCTGCAAGAGGCTCAGTAAGTTGGCCATTTATACACACCTGATAGCTCACAATGTTTAAGCATGTGGTTATCCATCCAACAAACTGGCTAGGGAAACCATAAGCTCTTAATAGCTGCTCCACAAAGTCCCATTGTATAGAGTCATATGCCTTTTTCAAATCCATTTTTATCATACATCTGGAAGACATATGTTTTTGACCATAACCTCTAATAATTTCTTGAGCAAGGACTGTATTGTCATTTATAAATCTCCCAGGGACAAAAGATTCACAAGAAAGCTCATAATCACATTCATTATTCTAGTAATCACCTTTGAGATGATTTTATACAAGGTGGTGCAGCAGGAGATTGGCCTATAATCTTTAATGCTGTTGGCCGTGGAGCTTTTTGGAATAACTGTAATCAGGGTGGCATTAATGCTTTTGAGCAGCTTACCAGTCCTGAAGAACTCCTTAATAGCATCACAAATCTCTTTGCCAATTAAGTTCCAGGCTCCCTTAAAAAAATGAGAAGTAAAACCATCATACCCTGGAGATTTATCATTCCCTATTGTACTCAAGGCATCCCAAATTTCCTCATCATGAATAGGAGTAACCAGCTGTTCTGCGGCGATTTATACGCCTCGATGGCGATCGACATAATGGTCAGGAGCTAGCTAAAGAAGACAGATGCTGGGCAAGCGCCTAGCGGTCGACATCCAAGGCGATCGTCCATTAGCATCTGGGGATCGCCTCTAATGTCCGACTGGAGACGATTGTCCCATGCCATGTGTGAATCCGACACCCGTCAAAGTCTGCAAAGACCGAATCTCGGGTGAAGACCCACGTGCAGATCCGCAAAAGGCTCCGCGAGAACAGGCCCTACTCCAGCCCATCAGCAGCTGTCACTGATAAGGACGGCCTCACCAACCGACAGGCCCGCCGAAAGGACCTAAGGTGGGACCTGCGAAAAGAGGCACCTGTCGCCTCCTCATTGGTTCGCGCCTATGGCAACCAGCAGCAACTGCGGACTTTAAGGAAACAGTTCCACATGTTGGGACGATCGCCCGCCTTATTTAAATACAGGAAACGGCGGTCGCCCGCGGCGGACAGGGACATTCAAGCAACCCTTTCTCCTATAAATAGGAGGCCTCCAGCATTGGCAGAGGGACAGTGAAAAACGTGAACACAAACACAGTTTACAACGTGAACACACTACGCCAAAAGCAAACTATACAGAGAACTCTCCATCTTTGTAACAAGAACTCACAGAGCTTCAACTCTGGTTCTTCCGGCAATCTTCAGCAACCGATAGCTAAGATAACTAGAGCCTTTACACTCATTGTAATTGTACTCTAACATTAATATCTGTACTCACTAGTATTCATATTAATAACATCTCGCGAGAGCATTCAAGCCCGAGACTAACAACCCCGGAAAATCTTGTGTTATTTATTTCCTCACGGACGTGCTCTCGCACTTTGTTTGTTACTCGTCCATTCCAGCATATCATCTCTGGATAATATTTTGGGTAACAACAATTGGCGCTAGAAGAAGGGCCCTTTTAACGTTCATTTTTTTTTATTCCGACCGTCTCGAAGAACACTCACTGTTCTCCGGGGCATATACTTGAAGAAACACTCACTGTTCTTCAAAGAAAAACCTTCAGAATCATGACGTCCGCCACGACCTCCAAAAGAGCCACCCTACGATCTGCCGGACATCTTATTCCGTTCCAGGACGAGTCCCAACCTACGACGGAAGGCGACCGTGGCAACGCTAGGATCTCACTCCCTCCCCCGAGGGACGGCCCCAGCCTCTCACTCGATCAGTTCCAAACCGCGGAGCAGATCTAGGAGGCTATAGCCATCCTCAGGGAGCGACGGAGGGCATGCGACTCGCCCACCATTACTCCATCAGCCACCCTCCGTACGAGCAAGCGGAAGCTCAAGGGGCTATATGTCAAGAAATCATCAGAAAGCCCCGAGCCGCAAGAAAAGGCGCTCGTAAGGTGGGACGATTCCATCTTCAGCCGCCTAGGGAGTGATCCCTCATGGAGACCCGGGCATTCGGGCCCCAGCCGGGAGACATCGGAGTCCGAATCCGTCACCAGGAGTTCAACATACCTGACTCCCACAAGACAGGCCGGCCAACGGGCTCCCACTCACCCAAGAATTGAGCTCGGTGGCAGAGAACTCGTCACCTACCACGGGGCCAGGAGATCGGTACATGATCGCCTCGGCTCCCGTTCCGAGAGCCAATCCGCGAGCAGTCAGGCTACGGCGATGGCCGTCATGCAGCGCCAGCTCGACGAAATGAAGGCGCTCATAGAAACTGGGGCAGGCGCCAAGAGATCGATCGCCGGACCGAGTGAGCCGCTCGCGGCCCAGATCGAGCTCGCCCCCGTATAACCGAAGATCGCTCCTCCTCAAACACCTCTATATGAGGGGAGATCGGATCCTGAGACCCACTTGAGCAAGTTCCGGATTTACATGACCGAATGTGGGGCATCGGACGCGACAAAGTGCCGAATGTTCCCATTGACATTGGGAGATCTTGCCCATAGGTGGTATATCTCACTGCCACCACGCTCAATCAACTGTTTTGAGAAACTGGCGAACGACTTCACGTCGCATTTCACCGCCAAAGTCGCTCGGCCAGAAGGCCCCCACCGCATGATGAAGATCAGGTAGGGGAAGGACGAGCCCGACGAAGACTACATCGACCGGGTGGATGAAATAGTCCTCACCGGCGAGCCCATTAGCGACGAGCTCGCTCTCTACTCGGTCCTGGGGGGATTCTATGGCCATTCACCCATGTTCAGGCACCTCACGAAGGACATCCTCCCGACCTATGCGATCTTCCGCGTCAGGGCCGCTGATTTTCTGGCTAGGCAGAGGATGCTCACCCTTCGCTTAGGCGAGGGATCTACCGGGGAAGGGAAGGCGCCATCTTCCATCCCGAAAAAGGCGGTCGCCAAGCCCAGAAAGGCGGTCGCAAAGCCTCCCGGTGAATTCAAGGCTTTCGAGGATGTGGAAGTTCATCTCCTCCACAACCTCAATCTATCTCCGGCCCACATTTTCAACGCCATAAAGGGGCGCGAGTGGCTTAGCAAACCAAAGCCGATGAGGGAAAACGGTTATCTAGACCGCAGCAAATTTTGTGCCTACCACAAGAGTCCCGGCCACAACACCAGCCAGTGCCGCGACCTCATCAGACAACTCTAGAGACTGTTTGAGGAAGGCAAATTGGATAACTTGGTTACCAAGCCAGAACCCCGGGCAGAAAGGACCGGGGGGCGCGATCGCCGACAGAACGACGAAATCCCTCCCAATCCAGTCACCAGGATCTAGCAGAATGAGCCGGAGTACTCAGACGAATCAATCCCTCCGATCAACCCCGGCGGCCGGATCAATATGCTTCAGTCGGGAGGTGGAAACCTCGGAGGCCTTTCCCCGGTTTCCACCATGTCGAATAGAAAGCGGAAGGCCGAGCTGAGGGCGTTCGCAGGGGTCCATGTCGTGGTGCCCCAAGAGCCGACCATCTCCATAAACGCGCTCATCACCTTCTCCAACAAAGATAGGGAGGGAGTGCAGTGCCCCAAAGAGGATGCATTGCTAATCTCTGCATGTATCCTTGGGAAAATGGTCGATCGCGTGCTGGTTGACAATGGGAGCTTCTGCAATATCATATTCAAATCCGCTCTTGACCATCTCGGTAACCTGACCAAGTTCATCAAGCCATTCGATACCGTGCTTCAAGGGTTCGGCGACAACACGGTCCAAGCCTATGGAAGGATCAAGCTCTCTGTCGAGCTAATATGCTATTACGATCCCAAGTTTAGGATCACTAGGAACCTCAATTTTGTAATCATAGATAGGCCCAGCATCTATAATGGGTTCCTAGGTCGCCCATTTCTAGAAACCTTCGAGGCGGTCGCCTCTTTTTTCTTTTACTGTATCAAATTCCCCACTGCCGACGGGACGGTCGGTACTGTAAAAGGAGACCAGCTAATGGCTAAGAAATGTTTGAATTACTCCTGTGTCGTAACTTCTTTAAACACTTCCCATACTATTTATAACATCGAGACGATCGACAATCAACCGATGGAGATCGACGAGCCAAGCACCTCGTACCAGCCCGACTCAGAGGACGGCATCTCACATCGATTGACGGACGACATCGAGCCAAGGATCGGTTTCGATCCAAGCCTCGACATCGATCCAAGTATCGAGTCCGGAAATCATTCCAAACGAGAAACGACCGTCCCCATTGAAGAGTTGGAAAGTATAACGATAGATCCGGCTCGCCCGGAGTGGGAAGTACAGATCGGCACAAGCGTCAGTCTCGAGTTAAAGGATGATCTCATCAGTTTACTACGTAAGAACATCGGAGTCTTTGCCTGGTCGCATCAAGATATGGTCGGCATAAATCCTGAACACGCTTGCCATTATCTAAAGATCGACCCGGCAAGGAAGCCTGTTCACCAGAAACGTAGGAAATTCGGTCGTGAGAAGTACGCAACGCTCGACACAAAAGTCAAAAAGTTACTCGATAACAAACTAATCGGAGTAGCTACAGACGAGCCACAGTGGGTAGCCAACGCGGTGCTCGTCAAAAAGCCGAGGAACTCCTGGAGGTTATGCATCGACTTCACCGACCTCAACGCGGCATGTCCAAATGACCACTTTCCGATGCCTCATATTGACCACTTGGTCGATAGCACGGCAGGTTGCGAAATGATGTCGTTCATGGATGCCTTCGCCGGGTACCATCAGATCCCAATGGCGGAGAAAGACATAAAATGTAATACCCAGTTGTAATTCAGTAATTATCACTCAGTAATTATCATTCAGTATTTATCATTCAGTAATTGATACTGAGTAATTTCATTCATTATTGATCATTTGTCACTCAGATTCAGTCATGGTATTCATCATTCAGAGTAATTGTATCGTGTATCGATCGTCATTCATCATTAATCTGATTGGAGTTTCGTGCCGTGTTTATCATCATTGTCATTTTCGTTGCAAGCTGTGCTTGAGGAGTAGCGCACGCTACATACTCCTTTTAGCGTACGCTAATTGGGTATAGGTAGCGCACGCTACCGCTCAGCTTTAGCGCACGCTAAGGCTACCTTGGCTGCGATCCAGATCTTGGGTGCGGTGAGAATAATTGTAGCGCACGCTACGAGTGGTAAGTAGCGCGCTAGCGTCGTAGTAGCGCACGCTATATGTGTGGAGTAGCGCGCGCTAGGCGGATCGGGTTGAGTCCAGGTGGCTCCGGATCGCACCGGTTTATTCATAGCGCACGCTATGCATTGTTGTTAGCGTCGCAATGGCATATTAGCGCACGCTAAATAATGGTTGTAGCGCACGCTATCGAGGTTAGATCGAGAGGCGAGATGGTTTTACGGACTCGATCGGGCGTCAAATATTTCGCTAGCGCACGCTAACAATGGATATTAGCGCACGCTAGTAGTATGGCCGTAGCGCACGCTACAAAGAGGTACGTAGCGCGCGCTACCGTGTTCGGACAAGGGTACCGGACTACCCAAATTACTCGTTAGCGCACGCTATGCACAAGGGCTAGCGCACGCTAACACCGGATCGAGTATAAATTGGACGATTAGTCGACTTCTTCATTTGTTCATCTCATTTCACTCCTTCGGTATTTTTGGGCGATTTCGAGCGATTCGGAGAGGGTTCTTCGAGGTGTAATCATCAATCATCTTCTTCAAGCTCATCTTTCGGTTTGATCATCATCTCATCATCTTCATCACATCGTATCAAAGGTATTAATCTCTTGTATCTAGAATTTGGATTTTGGGTTTTCCTTCCGATTTCTTCGTGTAAGCTTGGATTATCATTGGGATATGTTAAGTTATGGATTATCTACTTGGATAAATATATTCCTACGGATTTAATGGTTATTTTCGAATTGTTTTCAAGAACCCTTGGGGTTGACTTCGGTTAATTGGGGATTTTCCGATTGATGTCGTTATAATCATGAATTATGGATTCCTAATGGATTATTGATATCATTGAAGTGTTTTGTTAGTTCGAAATACTCATTTTGGTGTGGGTTTCGACATATTCGGGATTGGATATTTTCGTAGTTGTGCGGTCGGTTATGTATTCGTTGGAATGCCTATGAGTTTGATTATCGTTGTTTCGACCTTTGGGTTAGTCGTGTTTTGTGGTTGGATACGTGTATTGAACGATTGTTGGTAATTATTGTTATTCAAGGTTGTTCGAGCGATCGGTATCTTGGTTAGGACGTTGTTCGTGGACGGACATTCTTCATCGGTATTGTGTAAGTTAAATCTTACTCGGTTAAAAGGATACCAATTCCTTTTGTTGTTGATTGCTCATAATCATAATTCATTCATCATAATAATAATCATTTTGAGACTTGTAATGGTCGAATAATCATTTCATTCACGAGGAACGACGGTTCCAAATCATTTCATTGGGTTATCAATCACATCACTATTACTTTCATATCGGTGAGTCATCTTGGCCTTGTCTAATTATTATTCATTGATATTCATCATGGTCATTCTCGTTCATGTGACCTTCCGGGTTCATATTGCGTGGCCGGGTGTGGCTGTGTGGAATTTTTAGTCGAGCACATGATGGTCATGTATTGGGTTCACCGATACATCGGACCGTGCACACGGTAACGCTTACCTCCGTGAGACTAATTAGGTACAAGGACGGGTGTGTCCGGACATTCGTCTTGTACACTTGCACAGGACATTACGGGCGTACTATGATGCTCCTCTTCAGCGTAATTCATAATTAAGAATATTTCATCACTTCAGTTAATTCATGATTGTGTAATTTCAACTCTTGAGGATTGTTGTTACGTATGGCGGCCCGTTGGGGATTTTGTTTCGTGTCACGGCAAGGCAAAGGCACGGAGAGCATGTTGACGGCGACGAGTCCTGTGATACTAGTAGGGGGCCCCGACTGTTGATCATTTATTCATCATTTGTGTTTCCTTTATTTATTCCATTGCAGACATTCCGTTTGAATGCTCATTTCATTCAGTTTTGTGTATTTTTTCGTCAGATAAAATACACATGTATTCTATTTTATCACAGGTGTGTTGTATAAAACTCCTCATCGGAGTAATTGATGTTGTAATGTGGTTCGGTACTACATTTACTGTGTAATTCATTCATTTTCATTACTTTGGTGGGTCCCGATCGGGGGTCCACAGACCGTAATATCCGCCTAGTTTGGGGTGTTACGAGTTGGTATCGGAGCGTGGTTTTGAATACTACCCTCCAAGTCATGTCTCATTTGAAATCATCGTCATCGGACTAGTATCATTGGACTTTCGCGTCACGTGTGACTGTGCAAATGCCGAGCCAATCAGACCAAGAACTGTAAGATTTCTAATGCCATGGTATAATTTCGGCATTAATCATTCATTCATAATTCATCGATTAACAATCCTCAATCATCATTGTCATTTTGACCGGGACGGTCGAGTTAACTCATTAATCACCAATTCATTTCATTGTTGATTGTTGATCGGGAAGATCGGATCATTAATCTTGTTAACTCATCCAAGATAATCATTTAAGAATTTCATCGATAATCATGTCACGTCAATCAATCATTCATGTAATCGCCGTATTTGAGCGCGTATGCTCATTTTCATTATTTCATAATATAATCATAATGTGATACTCATGCGAGATGTATAATCATCATATGACTTTCCACTTCGGTATGGAAAGGGTGGCAGAGGACGTGGAGGACGAGGCCGTGGAGCGGGCCGAATCCGAGAACTCGTGCGAATACCGTCTGCAAATGCCGGGAATAATGCTAATTCAGCAAATGACGCCGCCACTCATTCACAGGACGCGATCATTCATTATCGGGAGTCGTGCGGACACGGCTCGGTCGGAGGGTGTCCGGGTTGATCCACTCGCATTTATGCGAGGCATGATGGCCCAAATGACTCGGATGGCTCGGTTGATGGAGACGATGCATAACTCCGTCAATCGAATCGGCAGCTCCTCCGCCGCCACCTCAGAGGCAAGAGAGGAATGTGAGTAACATCATCGGCGATATCTCTCGCCAGAGGCCACCTACTTTTGAGGGCTCGTCTGAGCCGGCAGATATCATTCATTGGCTCGAGCATTTCGAGAAGCTGTTTGCTATGGTAGAGTGTCCCGAGGGACACAAAGTTTCTGTTGCGGCTAACTACCTTGGTAAGAGCGCACATTCTTGGTGGTTGTCCTTGAAGCCCACCGAAGGATCTTGTACTTGGGATCAGTTCAAGACTCTCATGATGGAGAGGTACTATCCGGCCCCACTCAGGGAGGCCAAGTTGTCGGAATTACTCACTCCCGACCTTTCGGCGGATGATGATGTTCTCGCCATCGCCGAAAAATTTCAGGAACTTCTCCCTTTCGCCTCATCCATCATTCATTCAGAGGCGGATAAGATCAAGTATTTCAGCAAGAGGCTGAAACCCCGTATGAGACTTCAGTTACTTAATCATAATTGCACCACGTTGGCCGAGTTCATTGAGAAGGCTCTTACTTACGAGCTTACGGCTAAGGAAATTGCTAAGCAGCAACCTTCGTCTGCTAGCAAGAAGTCCAAGAACCGTAATGGTCGGCGGGAGTCGTGCCACTTTCAAGAAACCGCGGGCGGGCTCTACTTTTTCTGAGCGACCTCCAGTATCGTCTAAACCCGCGGAATCTCAGTCACGAGCGGCCAGTTCGGCCATCACCTGTTATAACTGCGGGGAACTTGGTCACCTCAGTACCAAGTGTCCGAGGCAGACTATCACATGTCATAACTGTGGAATTGTGGGACATAAGGCCCGTTTTTGCCGTAGGGACTCCAAACCTACTCAGACGTCATCTCAGGCACCTAAGCAGTCAGCCGTTCAGAATCAGGCCACTCAATCAGCGTCGTTTAAAACGACGGGAGCGACTAAAGGTGGAGCTTTTAGCCATCGACGGAGCGTCAGTCGGGACTAGCAAGCCCCGGATTTATGAGATGAAGAAGACCGATGATCCGAGGCCGAATGATCTCGGTACACTCGATATTCTATCTCAACTGTGTGTACTCTTTTCGAAATCTTGGTGCATCGCATTCATTCATTTCCGAGTCATGTTTGAGTAGACTACGCCTGGGTAGTGCTACTAGTTGTGAGCCTTATGTCATTGGCCTACGATGGTAGACGAATTATCGTGTCGGGAGATTCGATTGTCTGATTCAGTTTCATGGTCGTGTATGGCCAGCGGACCTAATCGTGGTAGATTTGCCGAGGGACGACGTCATCTTGGGTATTGATTGGATGGATTGTCATGATGCCATCATTAATGTCCGTAAGCGTATGGTCACTATCATTTCAGACGATGGAGTTGAATGTGTGTTTCAGGGAGGTAATCCCGGCTGTTCTGGTAAGGTCATTAATTCAATGAAAGCAGTAAGGTTACTCAATCAGGGATGTGTCGGTTATTGGTGCTATATGGCCAAAATCGAGAAGTCATCAGTAATGTTAACGGATATTCCGGTGGTGAGGGAATATGCCGATGTTTTTCCAGACGAGCTACCTGGTTTGCCTCCACAGAGGGATGTGGAATTCACGATTGAGTTGGAACCTGGTACGTCCCCGATATCGAAGGCACCGTACCGGATGGCCCCGACCGAAATGCAGGAATTAAAGAACCAACTTGAAGAGTTGTTCGAGAAGGGTTATATTCGACCGAGTGCGTCCCCGTGGGGAGCACCAGTGTTATTTGTCAAGAAGAAAGATGGTTCATTCCGCTTATGTATTGATTATCGGGAGTTGAACAGGGTGACGATCAAGAATAAGTATCCCTTACCCCGTATTGATGATCTCTTAGATCAACTTCAGGGAGCTTCAGTATTCTCCAAGATCGACTTAAGGTCTGGATATCATCAGTTGCGGATCCGAGAGTCGGATATCGCGAGGACGTCGTTTCGAACACGCTATGGTCATTATGAGTTTGTGGTTATGCCGTTCGGATTGACTAATGCACCTGCGGTATTCATGGAGTTAATGAATCGGGTCTTCATCGACTTTTTGGATCGGTTTGTTGTTGTCTTCATCGATGACATTTTGATTTATTCTCGTGACCGGGAGGAGCACGAGTTTCACCTTCATCAAGTGCTCGACGTGTTGAGACGAGAACAACTTTATGGGAAGTTTTCTAAATGTGAGTTACGGATGTCCGAAGTGACTTTTCTCGGACATGTAATTTCATCGACGGAGTTCGTGTCGATCCTCGGAAGACGGAGGCTATTCGAGATTGGCTACCTCAGAAGAGCGTTAAGGAAATCCAAGTTTCCTCGGATTAGCGGGTTATTATCGGCGATTTGTAGAGGATTTTCTCGAATCGCTCAACCCTTAACGAACCTTTTGCGGAAGGATAAGAAATACATGTGGTCCGACGCGTGTCAACGGAGTTTTGAGGAACTCAAGAGCCGGTTAATGTCGCACTGTCCTTTCCTTGCCGCAGGGACGGAAGGATTTGTGGTTTATAGTGATGCGTCGGGACGGGGTCTCGGATGTGTGCTCATGCGAAGCAGGAAGGTCATTGCCTATGCTTCACGGCAATTGAGACCTTACGAGGTTAATTATCCGACCCACGACACGGAGCTAGCGGCCGTGGTGTTCGCTTTGAAGATTTGGCGTCATTACCTTTATGGCGTCACCATCGATATTCACCGATCATAAGAGCTTAAAGTATATATTTACTCGAAGGAGTTAAATATGCGTCGAGAGGCAGTGGTTGGAATTAATCAAAGATTATGATATTGAGATCCTCTACCACCGGGCAAGGCGAACGTTGTCGCCGACGCCTTGAGTCGTAAGTCCGTTCGGGAGCGGATGCTTGCCCGTTTAAGTTCGGAAGGAGCTTCAGAGAACTCCTTAGACCCGAGATCGAGTCAGCCGGCGAGTTCGAGGCGACTTTGTATGTTAGAGATTTCATCGTCACTAGAGGAGACAATTCGAGAGAATCGGGGTTCGGACCCATCATTGTTACGCATCTGTGAGGATGTGGCTCAGGAAAGCCCTGGATTTGTGGTCCACGAGGATGGACTTTTGAGGTTTAAGAATCATTTGTGTGTACCGCGAATGACGAGTTGAAAAACTCGATTTTGAAAGAAGCTCATGCTACCCCTTATTCTGCATCCGGGTCTAGCAAGATGTACAAGGACTTGAAACAAAATTCTTGGTGGAGTAGTATGAAGCGAGAAGTCGCAAAATTTGTTTCGAGATGCTTAACTCATCAACAAGTTAAGATTGAACATCGGCCGTGGGTATCTTGAAACCTCTTCCTATTCCCGAATGGAAGTGGGAAGACATTTCTATGGATTTCATCACGAGTTTGCCTACGAGTCGTCGTGGCATGAACACGATCTGGTGATCGTGGACCGCTTAACCAAATCAGCTCATTTCCTTGAGATCAAGGAAACGTGGGGTCCCGAGAGACTTGCTCAATTGTTCATCAAAGAGATAATCAGGCCTGCAGTACTCCTAAAAGTATCGTTTCGATCGTGACGGACGGTTTGTGTCGCATTTTGGAAATCAGTTCATCGTGCTATGGGAACTCGGCTTAATCTCGATCAGCTTTTCATCCTCGGTCAGACGGACAATCAGAGAGGACCATTCAGACATTAGAGGACATGTTGAGGGCATGCGTCCTCGATTGGAAAGACGATTGGGAAGCCCAACTACCATTGATCGAGTTCACGTATAATAATAGTTGGTATGCTTCGATCAAGATGGCACCTTACGAGGCCTTGTATGGTCGTCGTTGTCGATCTCCGTTGTGTTGGGACGACTTATCAGAATCAATCGGCACCGAGCCCGATATGCTTATAGCCGCCGTGAGAAGGTAGCTTTGATCGAGTCGTTTGTTGACCGCTCAGTCGTGAAATCATATGCGAGATACCGTAAATCGACCATTAGAGTTCGAGGCCGGTGACCATGTGTTAGTCAAGGTATCCCGAGTCGTGGTATCTTCCGTTTTGGGAAGAGGGAAAGTTGAGTCCGAGATTCATTGGACCGTTTGAGATTTTGGATCGAGTGGGCGAGTTAGCTTATCGATTGGCTTTACCTCGGCGTTGAGCCGAATTCATAATGTGTTTCATGTCTCTCGATTGCGGAAGTATGTTGCCGACCAGTCACATACTTGATTGACGAATCGAGATCGCGACGATCATTCATATGAGGAGCGTCTATACGAGTTTTAGAGCGGCGAATCAAGCGGTTGAGGAATAAGACGATTCCTTTGGTTAAAATTCGGTGGTCTAGACACGGAGTCGAAGAGGCTACTTGGAAAACCGAGGATAGTATGCGGGAGAGTTATCCCGAGTTGTTTGACCCTTAGTTTGGGACGAAACTCTTTAAGAAGTGTATGTAATACCCGGTTGTAATTCGATAATTATCACTCATTAATTATCATTCAAGATTTATCATTGATAATTGATCTTGAGTAATTTCATTCATTATTGATCATTTGTCACTCAGATTGATCATGGTATTCATCATTCGAGTAATTGTATCGTGTATCGATCGTCATTCATCATTAATCGATTGGAGTTTCGTCGTGTTTATCATCATTGTCATTTTCGTTGCAAGGCGTGCTTGAGGAGTAGCGCACGCTACATACTCCTTTAGCGTACGCTAATTGGGTATAGGTAGCGCACGCTACCGCTCGGCTTTAGCGCACGCGCTAAGGCTACCTTGGTGCCGATCCGGAAGTCTTGGTGCGGTGAGAATAATTGTAGCGCACGCTACGAGTGGTAAGTAGCGCGCGCTAGTCGTAGTAGCGCACGCTATATGTGTGGAGTAGCGCTAGGCGGATCGGGTTGAGTCCGGTGGCTCTTTGATCGCACCGGTTTATTCAGCGCACGCGCTATGCATTGTTGTTAGCGTACGCAACCGACATATTAGCGCACGCTAAATAATGGTTGTAGCGCACGCTATCGAGGTTAGATCGAGGGCGATGGTTTTCTGGACTCCGATCTTGGCGTCAAATATTTCGCTAGCGCACGCTAACAATGGATATTAGCGCACGCTAGTAGTATGGCCGTAGCGCACGCTACAAAGAGGTACGTGCGCGCGCTACCGTGTTCGGACAGTGGGTCTTGGACTACCCAAATTACTCGTTAGCGCACGCTATGCACAAGGCTAGCGACGCTAACCTCGGATAGTATAAATTGGACAGTTAGTCGAGACTTCTTCATTTGTTCATCTCATTTCACTCCTTCGGTATTTTTGGCGATTTCGAGCGATTCAGAGAGGTTCTTCGAGGTGTAATCATCAATCATCATCTTCAAGCTCATCTTTGGATTGATCATCATCTCATCATCTTCATCACATCGAATCAAAGGTATTAATCTCTTGGATCTAGAATTTGGATTTTGGGTTTTTCTGATTTCTTCGTGTAAGCTTGGATTATCATTGGGATATGTTAAGTTATGGATTATCTACTTGGATAAATATATTCCTACGGATTTAATGGTTATTTTCGGAATTGTTTTCAAGAACCCTTGGGGTTGACTTCGGTTAATTGGGGATTTTCCGATTGATGTCGTTATAATCATGAATTATGGATTCCTAATGGATTATTGATATCATTGAAGTGTTTTGTTAGTTCGAAATACTCATTTTGGTGTGGGTTTCGACATATTCGGGATTGGATATTTTCGTAGTTGTGCGGTCGGTTATGTATTCGTTGGAATGCCTATGAGTTTGATTATCGTTGTTTCGACCTTTGGGTTAGTCGTGTTTTGTGGTTGGATACGTGTATTGAACGATTGTTGGTAATTATTGTTATTCAAGGTTGTTCGAGCGATCGGTATCTTGGTTAGGACGTTGTTCGTGGACGGACATTCTTCATCGGTATTGTGTAAGTTAAATCTTACTCGGTTAAAAGGATACCAATTCCTTTTGTTGTTGATTGCTCATAATCATAATTCATTCATCATAATAATAATCATTTTGAGACTTGTAATGGTCGAATAATCATTTCATTCACGAGCAGCGGTTCCAAATCATTTCATTGGGTTATCAATCACATCACTATTACTTTCATATCGGTGAGTCATCTTGGCCTTGTCTAATTATTATTCATTGATATTCATCATGGTCATTCTCGTTCATGTGACCTTAGGGTTCATATTGCGAGGCCGGTGTGTTGTGTGGAATTTTTAGTCGGGCACATGATGGTCATGTATTGGGTTCACCGATACATCGGACCGTGCACATGGTAACGCTTACCTCCGTGAGACTAATTAGGTACAAGGACGGGTGTGTCGGACATTCGTCTTGTACACTTGCACGTGACATTACGGGCGTACTATGATGCTCCTCTTCGCGTAATTCATAATTAAGAATATTTCATCACTTGATTGTGTAATTTCAACTCTTGAGGATTGTTGTTACGTATGGCCGGCCGTTGGGGATTTTGTTTCGAGTCACGGCAAGGCAAAGGCACGGAAGAGCATGTTGACGGCGGCGAGTCCCGATGATACTAGTAGGGCCCCGATGCATTCGATCATTTATTCAGTCATTTGTGTTTCCTTTATTTATTCCGCTGCAGACATTCCGTTTGAATGCTCATTTCATTCAGTGTTGTGTATTTTATCGTCACATAAAATACACATGTATTCTATTTTATCCTGGGTGTGTTGTATAAAACTCCTCATCGGAGTAATTGATGTTGTAATGTGGTTCGGTACTACATTTACCTGTGTAATTCATTCATTTTCATTCGCCTGGTGGGTCCCAGTCGGGGGTCCACGGCACTGTAATATCCGCCTAGTTTGGGGTGTTACATAAAACACACGTCGTTCCACACGGAAAAAGACGTGTACTTTTGGGTCCGAATGCCATTCGGTCTGAAGAATGCAGGGGCGACCTACCAACGACTAGTCAACGGGATGTTCGCCAACCAGATCGGCAATACCATGGAGGTTTACATTGACGACATCGTGGTCAAGAGCCTCAAAAAGGAAGATCACCTCCTCAATGACCTTGCCGAGACGTTCGCCATCCTCGAGAAGTTCAACATGAAGCTGAACCCCAAGAAATGCAACTTCGGGGTAAGCTCCGGAAAGTTCCTGGGGCACATCGTGAGCCAAAGAGGGATCGAGGTAAACCCCACCAAGATCCAGGCGATCCTCGACATGCAGGAGCCACGGAATGTCAAACAGGTACAACGCCTCACAGGTTGTCTAGCTGCCCTTAACCGTTTCATTTCTCGGCTCGGAGATAAAAGCAAGCCATTCTTCGCGACCATAAAGAACAAGAAGTTTGCATGGACAAAAGAGAGTCAAATAGCGTTCGCCAAAATCAAGGAGTATCTGTCTAATCCCCAAATATTGGCGAATCCGATCCCCAGCGAAAAGCTATTCCTTTACCTGGAGGCCTCGGAGGGCACGCTGAGTGCTGTTTTAGTGCGAGCAGAGGGGAAAACCCACTTGCCGATCTATTTCGTTAGTCAAGCGCTCCATGACGCAGAAATGTGTTACACGCCTCTGGAGAAGATCGCCTACGCATTAGTCATGAGTGTCCGCAAGCTGAGGGCCTACTTCTTCGAACACCAAGTGGAGGTTCTGACGACTCTCCCCTTAAGGCAAGTTCTGCACCGGCCAGACACCAACGGGCGACTCCTCAAGTGATCGCTGGAGATCGCCCAATACGGTATCACGTATGCTCCTCGCACGACGATCAAAGGCCAAGCTCTGGCGGACTTCGTGGTGGAATTAACATTCCCACCCAGTCCGACCTAGGTCGGCCGCCCTGCTTGGAAATTGTACGTAGATGGCTCGGCGACCAACTTGCGAGCAGGGGCAGGGAATTGTCCTCGTCAGCCCCGATGACCAAAGTTTCACAAATGCTGTACGTTTCGGGTTCTGTGCTACCAACAATGAAGCCGAGTACGAAGCCTTGGTAGGCGGGCTCGATCTAGCACTCGCCCTGGACGTTCGCCGCCTCCACATTTTCATGGACTCCCTCTTGGTCGTGAACCAAGTCAAGGGATAATATGAGGTGCGCGGCGGACAAATGATCAAATACGAAGAATTGGTCGCCGAAATGTGCACAAAGTTTGAAGAAGTACTGATCGAACAAGTCCCGAGAGAGCACAATTCCCAGGCCGATGCCCTATCCAAACTAGCATCATCATATGGGGCGGCAGATTTCTCTAACATCCAAATCACGAAATCGACAAAGCCGGCGATCGACAGAAGCCTGATTACCACAGTTGCCATCGCCGAAGAGAACTGGATGACTCCATTTATTAAATACTTGAAGGACGGGACGGTCCCCTCCGATCGTATCAAAGCTCGCCAACTTTAGCTCCGTGCAACCAGATACACCCTATTGGACGACTGGCTTTACAAGCGAGCTTTCATCCTTCCTCTCCTCAAGTGCATTACGCCGGAGGAAGGCCGACTCGTTCTAGCCGAGATCCATGATGGGATCTGTGGAAATCACACTGGGGGGCGAGCTCTCATCCACAAGACGACTAGGCAAGTTTTTTATGGCCTACACTACAAAAAGACGCAATCGCCTAAGCCCGATCGTGTCACAGGTGTCAAGTGATGGGCCCGAACATCAAGCTCTCCCTCGAGCATCTCACTTCTATGTACAGTCCATGGTCGTTCGCCCAATGGGGCATCGACCTCATCAGTCCCTTGCCGACGGCGCCAGGGGGATGTAAATTTGCCATCGTGAGGGTCGATTATTTCACGAAATGGGCTGAGGCCGGGCCACTCAACAAGATCGGCCAAGAGCAAATAATCAATTTCATTTGGAAGAACATCATATGCCGGTTCGGTCTACCCCAGGCTATCATCTCCGACAACGGAAAGCAGTTCGACAGCTTGGAAGTCATGCAATTCTGCAAGAAATGGGGAATCAAAAAGTTGTTCTCGGCCCCCTACCACCCTCAGACGAACGGGCATGTAGAGGCTGTAAACAAGATCCTCAAACACACGATCAAAGCAAGACTCGAATCTAAACAAGGACGATGGGCGAGCGAGCTTCCGGATGTTTTGTGGTCCTACCGAACGACGACCCGAAACTCAACCGGCAAAACCCCATTCGCCCTCGCCTTCGGAACAGAAGCGGTGATCCCTTCAGAGATCGTCGTCCTCAGCCATCGAACTGACAAAGAAATGACGACGGACAATGATGTAGCCCGACGGATCAACTTGGATATGCTCGAAGAACGGCGACTGACCTCGGAAATGAAGAACACGATCCACAAAAGGAGATCCGAAAAATTCTTTAATTCGAAGGTCAAGGAAAGGCGATTCCAAGTGGGCGACCTAGTCCTCAAAAAGGTCCAAACTCACACGGGAGTATTTGGCCCGAATTGGGAGGGGCCCTTCAGAATATCTAAATGGCTGACCAGAGGAGCCTACGAACTCCAACACCCAGACGACACTCCAGACCAATATCCCTGGAACGCCGTACATTTGAAGAAATACTACCAATAAAACTGTGTATTCAGTTACCCAATGTACGAAGAGTTTAATAAGATTTTCCGATCCCCTCTATATGATTCGCCTCGACAAAACAAACAAATAAAAAGAGGACGACTCGCTCGCCCTGCAAAAAGTCATCATCTAACCTGACGGACCTATGCAAGTGATCGCCCCTCCAAGCACAACATATACCGTCGAGGATCGTCATCTAACATGGCGGTCCGAGGTAGAAAAGTGCAGCCATGGTTCTGGGAGCCAATGGAACCGGTAGCCCGTCCATGCAAGGTTCCTTTGGGCAAAGATCGCCCGCCCTTTCATTTAAATACGAGGCGGGCGTAGCTGAAGGACCCTCCAAAACAAACCAGTGGACGCCATCGCCCGCCCTCGGATCCATCACCTAATCTGATGGAACGAGGCGTGCGATCGCGTCCCACCCCCGTCACAACGTATGCCCTCTTGGGCAGAAAAGTGCTAACAAGCCATGGTGGTGAAGTCGATTTATCCGATGGCGCCTCGTGCAAGGACTCCTCCAGGCAAAGACCGACCGCCCCTTCGCTACATTGAGAGGCGAAACGTAGCCTACGGAGGACCCTCACAAATAAGTGAGTCGCGATAAGTTAACCATCAGACGGAATGTCGCTCGCGCACAAGATATAGTCGTAGAGGTCGGTTCCATCAAAGCCCACGACTGTGCAAAATCTTTCCAGGCCGGGACGCTCGGCCTCCCTCGAGGAATCAACAAAATTGAAGATCGCAAGAAACAAACTAAAGATAGCTCACTAAACGAATTATTTTCGTTCCCTCACTTTCACCAAGTAAACAAAAACAAGGGGCAAAGCGGAGCTATTCATACATGCAATCAGAGGACGGAACCACACACGATCGACTTTGTTCAAACACACATATGACGATCGGCTTTGTTTAGAAATTTACAAGTAAGAATTTCAAGTATACCAATACGTTCGGGGCTATTCATACAACGGACGCTCTCCAAACAATTATGCAAAGTCGAAATGATACGAAAGATTCAGACAGACGATCATACAAATAAGGCATCAGGTGCAATTGTGTAAACACTTGTGTAAAAATTCGTATGCAAAACATTCAGAGAGGCGATCGTACAAATAAAGAGTCAGATGCAAAAATGTATTTTATTCCATTCAAATTGTATGTACATACACGCCCGAAGGCAAAACAAGAAGAAACTGGAAATTACAAGAAAAAGAAAAAAAATTGACAGCGGTCTCACTCAGGCCACCTCCGCCTGGCCTTCGTTCCCAGCAGATGGATCGGCGTGCGCTTCCTCACCGGCTTCCGGATAAACAAGTTTGTCGTCGCCGCTTGGAGGGTCAGGGAAAGAGTCGCCTGCATGGCATCTCTAGACCGCCGGTGCGCAATCGCATCCAAGTCGGTCGTCCAAGCCTTCGGAAGGGAGGAGATGGCCTGGGAGATGTAGGAAGGGACGTCGATAGGCTCGCGAGGGGACTTGCTCGCCAGGAAATCCAGCACCATCGGTGAGGTGTTCGGGTCGGCAAGGCGGACCCTGCAACAAAAAATGAAGGAGTTAGTATGCACCCTACACAAGTGGCTTAACTTAGAAAGATCAAACCAGTCTTACCTTTCGACCTTCTCGGGGTCGCGGCCGAAGTAGGGCTTGCCCCGCGGAGTTTGGGCATCAGCGATTGCCGTAGCCTTTAGGAAGGACGCTGAGGGCGTAGAACCCTCCGCCATTGGAACGGCAGAAATAGGAGGCGCAGCGACCGGCGGCACCACAATGGACACCTCAGCCGCCTTGATCGGCGAGGCCCCTCCGACCTCGCCTCTTGCGGTTCTTGAAGTTTGCTCCTCATCCCGAGCCTCCAGCTCGACGACCGGCGCTATGAGAGGTCTCTCCTCGGGGATAGGACGGGTCGTCAATGCAGGGGCACGTCCCGCCTTCTTCCCTTGGTGGAGACAACTCATGAGGCCGGGGTTCGACATTGCAATCTCTCTCGGCGGTTCGGAATAGTGGGGGAAGTGGATCTCTGTCGAATAAGACATTCAACCAAGTTAGACATCTCTCTCAATCAAAGGCGGTCGTCAAGCAGAAAGGAGATAGTAAGCATTCATACATGGAACCTTCAGGTGGCGAGGGAAGCGAAACAACCGAGCACCCAAACAATCCGGTAGACCGCGGATTTGCTCCCATACAATCAAGAAGTCAAATGGAAGGTCGCCGATCGCTGGAACAAGGGAGCCTGTAAAAAGGAAACCAAATTAGATCAGTTCAAGGTGTATCCGAACAAAGGGAGAGTTAAAACCCTTACTCGGATTCCTCTTCCGAAAGCTGGTGGGGATATCCAACTCATCATCTGGTTTATCGCTCGCCGCCGACCTCCACGATCCGCCGACCAAACACCATTTTGTCAGGTCGCCCCGAACTTTGTTCGGCACCCCGAGGACCACCCTACCCATGCGACCCTGAATGTGGTAGCCGCCAACTGAATCCTTCTGCACCGTCAGCTTGAAGAGGTAGTTCATTTCCAGCGCAGAAGGTAGACGGAACAGCCGGTGACTGTCAAAAAGGGTCAAGGTACTAATAATCTGCAACTAGGCGTTCGGCGTCAATTGGTTGGAGCGGCGCCACATTCCAGGCGGACAACAGATATGACACGGCGAACGGAAATGGGGCCCCCAAGATCAGTTCGTTAACGGCGACCATACCCTCGGGAGGTTGGTCGACGCGTTCGTTCTCCGCGGGCACATACAATGAGACATCAGAAGGGATATGGAACTCCGCCCTCCAGCGACTCAAGTCCTTCCTGGTCGCCGAACTCCGGATCTGACCGAGGGTCCACGGGGAGCGGTCCGCAGCCCAAAATGACGTCCGCTTCACAGGTTCATAGGGGTGGGCGTCCGAGTATGCACCGAAATCAAACTGAGGACGTGGTCCGGCCAACCTTTCCATAAGTCCGGAGAATTCCAGAAAGGCCCGGCCGAACACGCTGTTCTGCTCCCAATACAGCCTCACCGCCTCATCCTCGTCTACCGGCGAGCCCTTCTGTCCCACCGCCGCCGACCTCGCCGCGTCAGTCTCGTTGAAAAGCTCTTCAACCTCCGCAGGTGCAATTCCCACACGAATGGCCTCGACGGCCGTCTCCATGTGAAGAGCCGCGGAGGTTTCATCTCGGGAAGGCGAAGTCGCGGCGGCGGAAGAGCTACCCGCCTCATACACATTGGATCCTCCTCCAGACATATTCGAAGAGAAAAGGGGGAAGAGAATTTTTGTTCTTACCTAGAAAGAATGTCGATCGGCGCAAGAAGCTTCAAGGAATTTCGGCAGAGTCTTCGTCTAAAGGCAAGTGCGCATAAAGATCTAAACTCCAGTAGCCCTAGCCCTTTAATAGGCGAGACCAGGGACTTCTGTACAAATAGGCAGAATCCCAGGGGCTGAAGGGCAACCGTCGGGGGAGACACATTTAATGCAGCCCTCGAAACCCATGTACGCGTCGTTTCGAGGGCACGCCCGACGAAAAGTCTGACAAAAACTGTCGGACTCCCCCAACGGGAGCGCGACGCGTGTCCCTGTGACGTTTCGAAAGCCCGCCTCCACTTCCCGCTATTTCCAGCGCCTAAGGAGATCGTCCGAATTCAAAACCATTTTGTCCAGGCGACGATCATCTGTTTCATAAGTAGATGAGTTGCTCGTCTAAAACAGCTGATCGCCAGCAGTGCCACCTCACCCCACGTTTTCAACATCGGAGCGAGCTGGGGGGCAATTGTTGTGCGGCGATTTATACACCTCGATGGCGATCGGCATGATGGTCAGGAGCCAGCTAAAGAAGACAGATGCTGGGCAAGCGCCTAGCGGTCGACGTCCAAGGCGATCGTCCATTAGCATTTGGCGATCGCCTTTAATGTCCGACTAGAGACGATCATCCCATGCCATGTGTGAATCCGACACCCGTCAAAGTCTGCGAAGACCGAATCTCGGGTGAAGACCCATGTGCAGATCCGCAAAAGGCGCCGCGAGAACAGGCCCTACTCCAGCCCATCAGCAGCTGTCAGTGATAAGGACGACCTCACCAACCGACAGGCCCGCCGAAAAGACCTAAGGTGGGACCGCCTAGGACAGCGAAAAGAGGCACCTGCCGCCTCCTCATTGGTTCGCGCCTCTGGCAACCAGCAATAGCTGCGGATTTTAAGGAAACAGTTCCACATGCTGGGACGATCGCTCGCCTTATTTAAATACAGGAAACGGCGGTCGCCCGTGGCGGACAGGGACATCCGAGCAACCCTTTCTCCTATAAATAGGAGGCCTCCAGCATTGGCATATGGACAGTGAAAAACGTGAACACAAACACAGTTTACAACGTGAACACACTGCGCCAAAAGCAAACTATACAGAGATCTCTCCATCTTTGTAACAAGAACTCACAGAGCTTCAACTCTGATTCTTCCGACAATCTTCAGCAACCGATAGCTAAGATAATTAGAGCCTTTACACTCATTGTAATTGTACTCTAACATTAATATCTGTACTCACTAGTATTCATATTAATAACATCTCACGAGAGCATTCAAGCCCGGGACTAACAACCCCGGCAAATTTTGTGTTATTTATTTCCTCACGGACGTGCTCTCGCACTTTATTTGTTACTCATCTATTCCACCATATCATCTCCGGATAATATTTTAGGTAACAACACCAGCCTATATCTCTGTTCAGAATTGAGAATAGGCCCCTTTTGTACCACATTTATATCCACAGCCCTAGTGGTGCTTGCACCAGTTCCCAGCAATCCTTTATAAAACTGACATACCTCATTCTGAATATCTATCTCTTCAGTCAGCTTCCTGCCTTGATTATCATACAGGAGGTTTATCCCTTTTTTAACCTTAGACTTCAAGCAACCATGGAAAAATTTAGAGTTTCCATCCCTACATTGGAGCCAGTGCATTTTAGATTTCTGTTTCAGGATACTTTCTTCTGTTCTCAGCCATTTCTCAAGCTCTTGCACACATTGGACTCTTAAAAGAGATTACTATTCATAGGATCCAACTTAAGAGCTTCATACAGTTGTTCAGACTTACTTCTAGCAGCTTACACCTTTAGACTTGTTGCTGACACCTCATGAGTTAGTTCTCTTAATAATTCTCTGACAGAACTCAGTTTCCTCCACACTTGTTACATTTTTACCCCAGAAATAGGTGACCTCCATCCCTGTTGTACTCTATCCAGAAATTTAGGATGTTCTACCAAGCAATTAAGGAATCTGAATTGCTTTTTACCTCCCTGACTCCTCCCACCCCCTTGTAAAACCAGAGGAGAGTAATTAGAGCTGCCATGGTTAAGGACCTCTACAACATAATGACCATTTTCCTGATGCCAAGCTACATTACCGAAACATCTGTCAATTTTTGAGTAGATCAAGTGTGCAGCCTGCATATTACACCATGAATATTCCCACCCTATATATTGTAGTTCCACAAGCTCAGTTTCAGAAATGAGATCTCTGAAATGCGCACACTCAGCATCAGTAACCATATTTCCACCAATTCTATCATCTGAACTCAATACATTATTAAAATCTCCTTGCATAACCCAGGATCCAATAGTTTGTTGAGCTATTCTAGAGATATCTTTCCAAAGTGGGACCCTATCATCTCCCTCATTTGCTCCATACACAAATGTAACAAATGTAGAGAATGTAGCAGCATGATTAGTTACAACTCCATGTAGTAATTGACTAGTAGCATCTAACACTTGAAATTGTACTTTAGCAACATCCCATCCAATCCAAATGCGGCCATTAACTGCATATTCATAGTTATCCACAAAAGGACCATTGATCCCCAAAAGGTTTTCTAACACCCTTAGCCTTATTCTTCTTAGCTCTTGTCTCCAAAAGCCCAATTATTTCAATCTTATGTAACCTTAATAACCTAATAACCTCCTTCAATCTCAAGGACTTATTAAGCCCTCTCACATTCCAACTAGCTATATTCATTGGGAGTGAAGAGGTGTTTGAGCATTTAAGCTCACTGCATCACCAAAATTACCAAATTGCACTCTCACAGGTTCTTCTATACCCATTTCCTCATTCTCTGCAAGGGACTGAAATGAATTATTATGCTCTGTAACCCCAACCTCAGACCTAGGTGGTGCTTGTTGCTCCCTAATTGTTTCAGTTGCTTTATTCCTTCCAACAACCACCCACTTAGGTGCATTTCTACTTCTATTCCTGTTTCTCACCACATTATCCCTAGGTCTTTCTTCAGCTTGTTTGTGTATTCTTGTCTTTTGTTGAGGGTTATTGTCACAGTTATGCCCCAAAACCTGACACCTCTGGCAGTATGTTGGGAGCCATTCATACTCAATCTTCTGGATATGTGCAATTCCTGATGGATTCTTCAGTCTCACTTCTTTTTTCAAAGGTTGGCTCACATCTATTTCAACCAAAACCCTAGCAAAAGCTATTTTTGTTTGCAACACAGTGCATTCATCTGTTCTGATAGGCTTCCCAATAACACTCATAATTCTGCCTAAACTCTTCTTCCCCCAATATTGCAGAGGTAGTTTAGGTAATTGAACCCATACTGAAAGCAAATTCAGATTCTCTTTAGTAAATTCAAAATCAGCAGTCCACTTCTTAGTAACAACAGGGTGACTCTTAAGTGTGTATGGACCCCTAAGAAATACAGCCTCACATTCCTCAGCACAAGTAAATTTAGCAATAAAATATCCATCATCTACTTGGTGCAAGGAAGGTTTAGCAATCTTACCCCAGGCTTTTTCCACAAAAGTTTCCATATATTCCAAAGTATGTGTAGCTCCCACCACATAGAAGACAATGGAATGCTGCCATTTCTGGATCTCCTCATCTACGTCCTCATCAGAAAAACATACGCAAAGTCCTTCTTCATCATTTGTCGGCACAGTGTATTCAAGTGAAATACCATTGGTAGCAACTCTGTTTCCAGTCAGTGCCTCCACATATGTCGGAGTTTCCTCCAGATTCATATCCCCTTGCAAGTTAAGTCTGCGAGCAGTGTGTTGCCGTCTTAACTCTCCATCTAGCCTATCCGCGTCATCTATAGAAGTCGGAGAAACCGTAGCAACTGTAGGCCGAGCACTCGTTGGGCCAGATTGCGCCGGAGAAACCGTAGCTCCTTCTGGTGTAACCAACGCCTTTTGTGGGTTATCATTTATCCTTACATCACTCGTATGGTTTATTTCTCCCTCCCCCCGAATGAATTGCACAAACCTGCAGCGAATTGATTTTCTCCAGTGGAATTCTGATCTGCGGTGTAACCTGCCGTTTTTTCGGCCGGCCACGCTTCTTTTTGCTCATATCTGAAAACCCTAGTTTTACTCCATCAAAGACGACAATTTTCACTAATTATGCTTTTCCATAGTTATGCACTCTCTCATGTTGGCGTGCATCTGCCAAGATTCATATTCAATCGTGGTCAGTTTTATGTAGTCGTATCAAAGTGAAGAGCATGAAAGCCTTCAATTTTTTTATTGCGATAAGAATGGTGTAATCGTAAATAGATCAACTAATGTAATTTACAAAGAAGTGCTATGATATTTATGGTGAATGGTTGAATATTATGCGTTTCTATGTGATTTTTTTTATGCTCCCATATATTATACGGGTGGTATACTGGTTTATTTTGAAGTCCGGTTCTGGATAACGACAATAATAAAAATTTGTGTTTTTTTATGTTACTCTACAAAGTACTATTAGTTACTTATAATTTTGTTTGTCAAACATTTTTCTATAAATCAAACATCTTATCAGTCAATTATCATATCACACATTTCTTTATACATGAACTATCTTATTAGGTTTCAATCACCTTATTTGTCAATTTTACCAAAGCGAGCTCAGTTGTGTCTCTCTCCCTCTCTCTATCTCCCTCGAGTTGAAACCTTGAGAGAGATTGTAATTTTGATATCTTTTAGTTTTAGGTAAACTAGTGAATATAATAGTAATTCTGTAAGTAATGACAATAATATGTAGTGAAGATTAAAATATAAAATGTACTAATAGTAAATATATCGTCGAAATTAATGATGTGATTGTTGTTTGATGTGAGTGTACGTGAATTATAAACATAAACCTTATAAGTGAATAAAAAAGAAATAAAAATAGATAGACATGTCATTAAGGGCGAGATAGAAGATATAATAAATTCGATGCAAGATGATTTATAATTAGGGTGCCAGTTGGTTTGGTAATTATCGAACTGACCGAATACTGAATCGGAAATTTTTGGTACGGCAAACCAAATTTTAATGACCGAAATCAAATTTACCGAAATCCAAAAAATACCGAAAAAATTAGTACGGTATTGGTAAATACCGAAATTACCGAAATGACAATTCTTTGTGCATATATCTTGAGTATTCAATACGTGTAAGCATATAATCAATTGTGTAACTGTAGGTATTCTTTATTATTTTCGTTTTGAAATTTATATTCTTCTTTTTTTGTTGTTATATCTTGTATACATTCTCTATATTCAAAGTAAACAATATTAGCAAGTATTTATAAATACTTCCTGACAAAATGGATATTCTCTCGTAATATTGATTCATTACATACAAATAAAGTATCGAATATAAATCTACTATTTGGCAATAATAGAAATGAATATTAATCTAACAAATTTATTTAATGGATTAGTTGTGGAGTTTAATTTTGTTGATCTAATATGCTCATAGCTGGAAAAAATTTGATTCCATACTTCTTATTTTAAGAGTAGAAGTAGAGATTGCTGAATATGATCTATTTTGTAAGATATCCATAAACAATACCGCATCTTTTTGCAAAATATTTATTATAAAATTGGTAATTTCGAAAATTGATATATTAAATTTGGTAAAAATAATTAGTAATTGAAATCTTTAACTAGCTAGATGATTATAAAATTTGGTTTGAAGGTGCACCTCGTCTCCAGAATCGTAACGACGGTGTACCTCTTCTCCGGGATCGTAAATGTTCGTCAATCGAGTTTTTCATTCTCTAAATGGTGGAATATTACGTGGTCCCTGAATTTGCGCCTGAAAATCAAGGTGTTTTTGGTGGATAATTTCACGGATTATAACCTTCAGAGCACAGATGTTTCAGTTCCCAAATACTGTCTTGTGGTCTTTCGAGTTGATTCTGCAGTTCATGCTCTTTTTCATCGTCATTCTGCTAAAGTTTGGTGGAAATCTTCAAAGTTATATTCATTGGTGAGAAAAAGTCGTTCGGCGTCGTCTCGACCCCAATTTTCTCTTCGTACGGTCGCGTACGACTCATATGTTGGAAATATTCGGGATGCACAGTGTATTTATATTTATATTTATATGACAAAGGAATTGCACAGCGTGAACAATACACAAAGTATACAAGAAAAGAAGACAGGTTAGAAATAAATAAGGAAACAAAATACTTAGTACTTAACTCGATGGTTCGTATAGTATATGAACCGTTACAGTTGAATAACCAAATCGCAGACGAGCTGCTTGCCTTGAAGAAACTATTGCCCCGATCCCGCTATCGAGTTTAGCAATGCTACTTCCACGATAAGATGGTCCAACCCTTTGTTACACGAGCTGCTAGCTCAAACCCCGGACACCTCGAAAAGTACTCAGTCGCCGATTAAGAAAATATCGAGATTTTTTTCGGAATGGAGATGAAAATGAGAATTTCAGATTGTTCTATCTCTACACAAAATGAAAAATCAGATTGGGTATTTATAGGGGAAAACGCGTTGATGACATCAGCACTACATCAGCGAAAATGACATCATTGCTAACGTCATTCCGCACCCAGTCACATAGTCAACAAACCGTGTTGATGACATCAGCAATGCATCAGCGGAGATGACATCACTGTGTAGGTCACTCCACACCCAGTCACCAAGATGCTTTGATGGCATCACTGCATATGTCACAAACCGTGTTGAACTTTTGTCTCGCGTATTGTTCGAACCGTTGAATATTTAATCAGATAACATTTTGTCCAAAAAGAATATATAGATACGGAGACAATTCGACCAAACGGCTGAGGTCGGGCCGGGCCAGACCGAACCGAACTGAACCGACCCGAGCTCGAGATCGAGACTGAGACCGTTTTAATATCCGTAACTTTCCATTTTTAGCAGTTTCTATTTTTGGTGTATGTCTATTTTTATCGACTCGCTTATAACCGTTTCGACATTGTGAATCTACTTTATTCTTGGAGTTTTTCCAATTGGACGAGTTTTGGTGATGTTTTCACGTAATATCATTTTATGACATATTTTGCCGTATGAACATTCGATTCTCGTAAAAATCGTTCGTTTTCGTTGTTTCTTGGTTTGTACAAGTTCGTATGATTGAGTTGGTCGTGTGGAGACTTTCGGTTCGTTGATCCGACGTCGTTTCGTGATTTTCGGTCACTTGGGCCACTTTTGTAATTTCCTAATAGTTTAGGGAATCTCATTTTTGTTGTCGCAATACGGACCCTCCGGTGGTCGGAATTATATTTTCTTTTAGCGCTTAGCTCCGTCGTCTTGTATGCTTCGTGTTTATGTTTCTGGACTCTGACCTCGTCGTGCGTATGCTTTCGTATCAGATTCTTCGATGCTAGCCAGATCTGCCGATGTGAGCAAAGAAGATTAAATCTGCGTAGGTAGCGACGCTACTCCCGTTGCCTTGCGTGCGCTACCGATGTGCGCTAGCGTACGCTAACTTGTTATTGTTAGCGTGCGCTAGCGAGTGGCAGCAGTAGCTACTGGACCGGTTACAGCCCCGTTAGCGCGCGCTATCTATGTTAGTTAGCGTGCGCTAACTTCACATTTATATAAGTCAATAGGCGATTCGAAACAACATTTTTATTCTTTTCTCTTCGTTTCTTCGACGTGCGACTTCAGAGGCGATTTACACCGGTACTAGTCGGAGTTCTCTTCAAATTCCATCATGGTAGAATCGAGCTATCATATCATAATCAGCATAATCACCCTTCATCAGCCGAATTCAAGGTAATTCCTCAGGAACCCTAACTTTGACGAATTTGGGGGTTTTTCGGGATTCTAGGGTTTAGTTCCAAATTGTTCAATTATGTTACGATATTCTTTACCGATTGTGATTATTGAGTGATTCCAAATCCAATTTCCTTGTTTTTAATCCGCGAATTATCAATACGAGGAGATTTTTGCGTAAACCATCGCCCGTATCAATTGATCGTTCATTGTCGTAGCATGTAATCGGGGTTATGGGTGTATTCCAATAGATTATTGTTGTCCGTTGGGACCGAATCGTGTTGGTCCTTCGTTTAGGAACCGTCGTTTTCCTCCCGGACCATTCGTAGCCGTGTTTCACTTCCGTTTCTTCAAGAATGTCTCAAAGGCAAGTACTTTACATTTGTTTACATGTTCTAGTATTTGAATTATGACTGTATCGTGGTTGTTGTGGATGGTTATGTGTATCACCTAGGGACGGTCCGACGGGGCCACTAGGGATACGTATTGCCGTGAGTGTGCGTATCGCGAACTGTGGTTAGCCACCCAGTGATCTCCGACGGGGCTCTGCGGGGTACAGTGGTCGTGAGTCTCGTACCAACGGTTAACTTTGAATTGAGATTTGTTGGAGATAATGTGTTTTGTGATTGTACAATGTAAATATTTCGGAATATAAAATGTTTTCTAAAATGATTTTTGGCACATATATTCATCTGATTAGAATGTAATTCAAATGGATTGTACTTGCACTAGCAGTTGTCGCTAACCCCTTAAATGGGGGAAATACTTTTTGTATTTCAGGTATCGATCGTGGAGACAAGCGAGCACTTGATCCGTATGAGGATGATGGGCAAGCATGATAATCGTTTCAAGAGTTGATTTTAGGTGTTCTGTTCCGTCGGTTATTATCGATGTCTTATTTTGGGATTTCTGTATTATAAATTGGTTTAAGTACTCGAGTACTTCCTTTTAAAATTTTTAATGATCTGTTCCCGTTTTTGGAAATGGATTTGATTTCAGATTTTATATGTTGGATTGTTGTCCTTCTTTGAATTGTCGTTTTATTGATGATTGACTGTCGTTGTCGAATGTCTCATTGGTACGTTAGCCTGGTGGATTCCACAGTGTAGGGTCCACGGCGCTGTAATATGCCCTGATTTTCTTGGGGGTGTTACAGAATATGGTATCGGAGCTTAGGTTTATGGATACCCAGGCTGTCGGTTATTTGGGTCTAGTTGAGTGTCGTTTTTGAATAGTATCACTGCTATGCCATCATCTCAGTACGCCGGTGCTCGTAAGTTTTTCCTAACTTGACTCGTTTCACCGTTCTGTTCTATTTCTGTCTTAGTATCTTGTTGTGTTTTGCGTTTGAATTGTACTTACCCGTTATTTCTTCAGAATTCCTGCTGGTAGAGGATGCGGACGCGGTAGGGGACGTGGCGCAGCCGGTGGGGCCGCCATGTCCGATCATTCGGGAACTGATTCGGCGATGACTTCTTTGTCGAACAGTGTTCCCCCTAGTTCCGGAGGTCAGCAGGACCAGTCTGCTAGCTCTGGTACTGCACATGAGAATGTTGGAGTGGCCAACATTTTGCAGCAAGTAGCGAACCAGATGACGCTACTGACTCAGGCTGTTTTGGTCAGCCAAGATAATGCCAACCCGGTTCCGCCTACTGGATCCGGCAATGATAAGTTACTTCAGGACGTGATTCGTATGTGTCCTCCGCAGTTTGATGGTGCTTCCGACCCCTCTGGTTGGGAGAATTGGCTATTCGAGATGGAGAAAGTGTTTGAGGCTGTTAATTGTTCTGAGGAGAGGAAAGTACCCATTGCTCAGTACTTCCTTGCCAAGGAGGCAGCAACGTGGTGGCAAGCGGTGAAACCGCGTGACCGGTCAGCTACGTGGGCAGAGTTTCGGGATCTGATGGAAGATGAATTCTATCCATGGCCAGTGAAAGAGGGGAGGATCCAAGCCTTCTTTGAGGCTAAGCCCCAAGATGTTCCTATTTCTCAAGCTATCAAAGACTACAATCAACAGCTGCACTATGTGAGAAACCAAGTCCGAGATGAGCTTGATAAGATCCGCCACTTTGATATGCGGATGAAACCGAGGGTGCGCCACTACATGTCTGGTCTGGGGTGTACGACTTTAAAAGAGTATCAGAATAAAGCAATGGCTTATGAGATGTCGTTTTCTGCGACAGAGACGGCAACCGAAGGAAAGAAGCAGAAGACCTCCGGTCAGTTTTCAGGAGGCAAGTCAGGAGGGTATCTGAAGGCTCAGTCTGGTTCGCGAGTCCTCGGGAGTCAGTCGCCATCAGTTGGGCAAGGAAACAGTTCTAGGTCTGCTCCTACTGGTTCCGTTCGTGGTCCTACGTGCTTCAATTGCAGTCGTCCTGGTCACATGATGAGCGAGTGTGATAGGCCTCCGATTCAGTGTCTTGCTTGTGGTCAGATGGGTCATCGTGCTAAGTTTTGTACGGATGCAGCTCGAGCTCCAGTTACTCAGATATCAGCCCCAGCTGCGGGAGAGACGAGTGTTAATCAGGCACCGACAGTTCCTTAGCTGCAGCAGAGTTTTGGTAGAGGTCGAGGACGTGGACAGCCTTCTAGAGGGGGAGCTTCTAGTGCGGGTCCATTCCGCCCGAGTTTATGAGATGAGACGAGCAGGAGACCCAGACGCGACAGTGGCTACAGGTACCGTCCACATCCTTGATCACCCTGTTTCCGTATTGTTCGATTCTGGTGTTATGCATTCTTTTATATCTATGGATTGCGTGCGTCGTCTGCATGTTGATTGCCTAGTTGCTTGTGAGCCTTTTGTTGTTAAACTTCCTAGTGGGGATAGCATCGTGGGGGACCGTGAGGTTAGAGATTTTCCAGTTAGTATCGCGGGGAGGGTTTGGCCTTCTAATCTGATTGCGGTAGATATTAGAGACGAGGATTTGATTCTGGGTGAGGATTGGCTGGACCGTCATGGGGCGATCATGAATTATAGAACGAGGACCGTTTCGATGTTAGCCTCTGACGGTACCGAACATTCTTTTGTGGGGCGTAAGCGGAGTAGCCAGATATTACTGATCAGCGCTTTGAGGACGGTGAGACTTCTTCGAGGAGGTTGCACGGGCTATTGGTGTTACGCTTTGAGATCGGAAGAAGGGGGAGTCGAGCTCTCGTCTATTCCAGTAGCGTGTGAGTATCCTGATGTTTTTCCAGACGAGTTACCGGGTTTGCCGCCGGACCGAGAGGTTGAGTTTACCATCGATTTAGAGCCGGGTGCAGCACCGATTTCTAAGATGCCATACCGTATGGCACCTACCGAGATGCTGGAGCTGAAGAGACAGTTGGGAGAGTTGCTAGACATGGGGTGTATTCAACCGAGCGCTTCGCCTTGGGGCGCACCGGTCCTATTTGTAAAGAGGAAGGATGGGTCACTTCGTTTGTGTATCGACTACCGAGAGTTGAACAAAGTGACCATAAAAAACAAGTATCCGCTCCCGAGGATTGATGATTTGTTTGATCAATTGCAAGGGGAAACTGTGTTTTCAAAGATTGATTTGAGATCGGGGTATTATCAGCTCCGAGTGAAGGATACCGATATTCCGAAGACGGCCTTTCGGACGAGATACGGTCACTACGAGTTTGTGGTTATGCCTTTTGGGCTAACCAATGCCCCAGCCGTGTTCATGCAGCTTATGAAAAAAGTCTTTATCGAGTACCTCGATAAGTGTGTAGTCGTTTTTATCGATGACATCCTGATTTACTCGAGGAGCGAGGAGGAGCACGCCCGTCATTTGCATATCGTATTAGATATTTTGAGAACTCAGCATCTTTTTGCGAAGTTCTCAAAGTGTGAGTTTTGGTTACGGGAGGTTATGTTTCTCGGTCATGTGATCTCGACCGAGGGTGTTCGTGTGGACCCACATAAGGTAGAGGCAGAGTTCGATTGGGCGCCGCCCAAGAACGTGAAGGAGGTCCGTAGTTTTCTGGGTTTGGCCGGGTATTACCGTAGATTCGTCGAGGGGTTCTCTAAGCTCGCTCAACCGCTGACTCAGTTGTTACAGAAGTCAGAGAAGTTTGTGTGGACCGACGAGAGACAAGATAGTTTTGAGGAGTTGAAGAAGCGGTTGACGACAGCTCCTGTCTTGGCTTTACCGAGTGGTAATGAGGGTTTCTCAGTCTTTAGTGATGCTTCGGGCCAAGGGCTCGGATGTGTACTTATGCGGACGGAGGACGATTGCCTATGATTCCCATCAGTTGAAACAGTACGAGTTGAATTACCCTACGCACGATCTTGAGTTGGCCGCAGTTGTATTTGCTTTGAAGATTTGGCGTAATTTCTTGTATGGCTCGTCGTGTAAGATTTTCACCGATCACAAGAGCCTGAAATACATTTTTACGCAAAAAGAGCTTAATATGAGACAGAGGAGATGGTTGGAGTTGATTAAGGACCTCGATATTTTATATCATCCGGGCAAGGCAAATATGGTGGCAGATGCCTTGAGCCGGAAATCGGTAGCGCTTCGGGCGCTAGAGTTGCTTATGGCCCAGTCGGGACTTCTGCGAGAGTTTATGAGGTTGAGCATTGAGGTTGTACTACCAGAGAGTTTCGGGCAGTTGCGTACTCTTGAGGTTTCTTCATCTCTGGTCGATGACATTAAATCGGGACAGTTGGAGGACCCGATGTGTATTCAGCTTCGAGAGAGTGTAGGGAAGGGGAAAGCCCCGGGATTTGTTATTCATGAGGACAGTGTGTTGATATTCCGAGGTCGGTTGTGTGTTCCGAATGACTTGGGATTGAGACAGAGTATTATGCGAGAGGCTCATGTGTCACCTTACTCAGTCCATCCGGGCTCGAGTAAAATGTATAAAGATTTGAGGAAAAATTTCTGGTAGAACGACATGAAGAATGAGGTAGTTCAGTTTGTGGCTAAGTGTCTGACTTGTCAGCAAGTCAAGATTGAGCATCAGCGGCCAGTCGGGCTGTTGAAACCACTTCCCGTACTGGAGTGGAAGTGAGAGGATATCTCTATGGATTTTGTCACGAGTTTACCGAGGACGAAGACTGGTATGAATATGGTGTGGGTAATTGTAGACCGACTGACTAAGTCGGCGCATTTTCTGGGCATCAAGGATACTTGGGGTCCAGAAAAATTGGCTCGTATTTTTATCGCGCAGATAGTGAGACTTCATGGTACGCCGAAGACCATTATTTCGGATACAGATGGCCGATTTGTATTGCATTTTTGGCAGGCGGTACATAAAGCATTGGGGACACAGTTACGTTTGAGCACTTCTTTCCATCCCCAGACCGATGGGCAGTCCGAGCGTACTATTCAGACGTTCGAGGCTATATTGCGCGCGTGTGCGTTAGATTGGAGTAGTGACTGGGAGGAACATCTGGCCTTGATTGAGTTTACTTATAATAATAGCTGGCACGCGTCGATTAAAATGGCACCGTATGAGGCACTTTATGGCCGACGTTCCCGATCGCCGATATGTTGGGATGAACCGTCCGATCTAGTTGGCACCGAGCCAGACCTTGTATTGGAGACGAGGGAGAAAGTTGAGTTGATTAGAAAGAGAATGTTGGCTGCTTAGAGTCGACAAAAGTCTTATGCGGATGTTAGGCGTCGACCTTTGGAGTTTGCGGTGGGAGATCATGTTCTGTTGAGAGTGTCTCCGACGAAAGGAGTTTTCCATTTTGGAAAAAAGGGGAAGCTCAGTCCGAGATATATTGGGCCTTCCGAGATATTGGAGAGAGTCGGTGAGTTAGCATACCGTTTAGCTTTGCCTCCGTCGTTGAGTCATGTTTATAGCGTATTTCACGTCTCCCAGCTGAGGAAGTATGTTCCGGACCCGTCCCATGTTATTGATTTCGGAGACGTGGAGGTCGAGAAGGATGTTACGTTTGAGGAGAGACCCGTTAGAATTTTGGAGCGTCGAGACAAGCAGTTAAGGCACAAAACTATTCCGTTGGTTAAGGTGCAATGGTCGAGACACGAAGTAGAAGAAGCGACGTGGGAGTTAGAGGAGGATATGCGTTCGAGGCACCCCGAGCTTTTTGATTCTTAAGTTTCGGGACGAAACTTTATTTTAGAGGGGGAGAATGTAATATCCGTAACTTTCCATTTTTAGCAGTTTCCATTTTTGGTGTATGTCTATTTTTATCGACTCGCTTATAACCGTTTCGACATTGTGAATCTACTTTATTCTTGGAGTTTTTTCAATTGGACGAGTTTTGGTGATGTTTTCACGTAATTTCATTTTATGACATGTTTTTCCTTATGAACATTCGATTCTCGTAAAACTCATTCGTTTTCATTGTTTCTTGGTTTGTACAAGTTCGTATGATTGAGTTGGTCGTGTGGAGACTTTTGGTTTGTTGATCCGACGTCGTTTCGTGATTTTCGGTCACTTGGGCCATTTTTGTAATTTCCTAATAGTTTAGGGAATCTCATTTTCGTTGTCGCAATACGGACCCTCCGGTGGTCGGAATTATATTTTCTTTTAGCACTTAGCTCCATCGTCTTGTATGCTTCGTGTTTATGCTTCTGGACTCTGACCTCGTCGTGCGTTTCGTGTATTGTACCTTCGACAATGCTTGGCCCGAATCGTAGGTAGCGCACGCTACTCCTGTTGCCTTGCGTGCGCTACCGATGTGCAGTTAGCGTACGCTAACTTGTTATTGTTAGCGTGCGCTAGCGAGTGGCAGCAGTAGCTACTGGACCGGTTACAGCCCCGTTAGCGCGCGCTATCTATGTTAGTTAGCGTGCGCTAACTTCACATTTATATAAGTCAGCGGGCAGTTCAGAAACAACATTTTTATTCTTTTCTCTTCGTTTCTTCGACGTGCGACTTCAGAGGCGATTTACACCGGTACTAGTCGGAGTTCTCTTCAAATTCCATCATGGTAGAATCGAGCTATCATATCATAATCAGCATAATCACCCTTCATCAGCCGAATTCAAGGTAATTCCTCAGGAACCCTAACTTTGACGAATTTGGGGGTTTTTCGGGATTCTAGGGTTTAGTTCCAAATTGTTCAATTATGTTACGATATTCTTTACCGATTGTGATTATTGAGTGATTCCAAATCCAATTTCCTTGTTTTTAATCCGCGAATTATCAATACGAGGAGATTTTTGCGTAAACCATCGCCCGTATCAATTGATCGTTCATTGTCGTAGCATGTAATCGGGGTTATGGGTGTATTCCAATAGATTATTGTTGTCCGTTGGGACTGAACTGTGTTGGTCCTTCGTTTAGGAACCGTCGTTTTCCTCCCGGACCATTCGTAGCCGTGTTTCACTTCCGTTTCTTCAAGAATGTCTCAAAGGCAAGTACTTTACATTTGTTTACATGTTCTAGTATTTGAATTATGACTGTATCGTGGTTGTTGTGGATGGTTATGTGTATCACCTAGGGACGGTCCGACGGGGCCACTAGGGATACGTATTGCCGTGAGTATGCGTATCGCGAACTGTGGTTAGCCACCCAGGGATCTCCGACGGGGCTCTGCGGGGTACAGTGGTCGTGAGTCTCGTACCAACGGTTAACTTTGAATTGAGATTTGTTGGAGATAATGTGTTTTGTGATTGTACAATGTAAATATTTCGGAATATAAAATGTTTTCTAAAATGATTTTTGGCACATATATTCATCTGATTAGAATGTAATTCAAATGGATTGTACTTGCACTAGCAGTTGTCGCTAACCCCTTAAATGGGGGAAATACTTTTTGTATTTCAGGTATCGATCGTGGAGACAAGCGAGCACTTGAGCCGTATGAGGATGATGGGCAAGCATGATACTGTTCAGTAGTTGATTTTAGGTGTTCTGTTCCGTCGGTTATTATCGATGTCTTATTTTGGGATTTCTGTATTATAAATTGGTTTAAGTACTCGAGTACTTCCTTTTAAAATTTTTAATGATCTGTTCCCGTTTTTGGAAATGGATTTGATTTCAGATTTTATATGTTGGATTGTTGTCCTTCTTTGAATTGTCGTTTTATTGATGATTGACTGTCGTTGTCGAATGTCTCATTGGTACGTTAGCCTGGTGGATTCCACAGTGTAGGGTCCACGGCGCTGTAATATGCCCTGATTTTCTTGGGGGTGTTACAGAATATGGTATCGGAGCTTAGGTTTATGGATACCCAGGCTGTCGGTTATTTGGGTCTAGTTGAGTGTCGTTTTTGAATAGTATCACTGCTATGCCATCATCTCAGTACGCCGGTGCTCGTAAGTTTTTCCTAACTTGACTCGTTTCACCGTTCTGTTCTATTTCTGTCTTAGTATCTTGTTGTGTTTTGCGTTTGAATTGTACTTACCCGTTATTTCTTGTAATTCCCGTGGTAGAGGATGCGGGCCGGTAGGGACGTGGCGCGGCCGGTGGGGCCGCCATGTCCGATCATTCGAGGCCGATTCGGCGATGACTTCTTTGTCGAGCAGTGTTCCCCTAGTTCGGAGGTCACAGGACGATCTGCTAGCTGCAGTGCGCACATGAGAATGTTGGAGTGGCCAACATTTTGCGGCAAATGTGAACCGGATGACGCTCGACTCAGCCTATTTTGGTCGGCCAAGATAATGCCAACCCGGTTCCGCCTACTGGATCCGGCAATGATAAGTTACTTCGGGACGTGATTCGTATGTGTCCTCCGCAGTTTGATGGTGCTTCCACCCCTCTGGTTGGGAGAATTGGCTATTCGAGATGGAGAAAGTGTTTGAGGCTGTTAATTGTTCTGAGGAGAGGAAAGTACCCATTGCTCAGTACTTCCTTGCCAAGGAGGCAGCAACGTGGTGGCAAGCGGTGAAACCGCGTGACCGGTCAGCTACGTGGGCAGAGTTTCGGGATCTGATGGAAGATGAATTCTATCCATGGCGGTGAAAGAGGAGGATCCAAGCCTTCTTTGAGGCTAAGCCCCAAGATGTTCCTATTTCTCAAGCTATCAAAGACTACAATCAACAGCTGCACTATGTGAGAAACCAAGTCCGAGATGAGCTTGATAAGATCCGCCACTTTGATATGCGGATGAAACCGAGGGTGCGCCACTACATGTCTGGTCTGGGGTGTACGACTTTAAAAGAGTATCAGAATAAAGCAATGGCTTATGAGATGTCGTTTTCTGCGACAGAGACGGCAGAAGGAAAGAAGCGAGAAGACCTCGGTCGGTTTTCGGGGAGGCAAGTCGAGGGTATCGAAGGCTCGATCTGTTCGCGAGTCCTCGAGTCGATCGCCATCGATTGGGCAAGGAAAGCGATTCTAGGTGCACTCCTACTGGTTCCGTTCGTGGTCCTACGTGCTTCAATTGCAGTCGTCCTGGTCACATGATGAGCGAGTGTGATAGGCCTCCGATTCAGTGTCTTGCTTGTGGTCAGATGGGTCATCGTGCTAAGTTTTGTACGGATGCAGCTCGAGCTCCAGTTACTCAGATATCAGCCCCAGCTGCGGGAGAGACGAGTGTTAATCAGGCACCGACAGTTCCTTAGCTGCAGCAGAGTTTTGGTAGAGGTCGAGGACGTGGACAGCCTTCTAGAGGGGGAGCTTCTAGTGCGGGGTCTGTTCCGCCCCGAGTTTATGAGATGAGACGAGCAGGAGACCCAGACGCGACAGTGGCTACAGGTACCGTCCACATCCTTGATCACCCTGTTTCCGTATTGTTCGATTCTGGTGTTATGCATTCTTTTATATCTATGGATTGCGTGCGTCGTCTGCATGTTGATTGCCTAGTTGCTTGTGAGCCTTTTGTTGTTAAACTTCCTAGTGGGGATAGCATCGTGGGGGACCGTGAGGTTAGAGATTTTCCAGTTAGTATCGCGGGGAGGGTTTGGCCTTCTAATCTGATTGCGGTAGATATTAGAGACGAGGATTTGATTCTGGGTGAGGATTGGCTGGACCGTCATGGGGCGATCATGAATTATAGAACGAGGACCGTTTCGATGTTAGCCTCTGACGGTACCGAACATTCTTTTGTGGGGCGTAAGCGGAGTAGCCAGATATTACTGATCAGCGCTTTGAGGACGGTGAGACTTCTTCGAGGAGGTTGCACGGGCTATTGGTGTTACGCTTTGAGATCGGAAGAAGGGGAGTCGAGCTCTCGTCTATTCCAGTAGCGTGTGAGTATCCTGATGTTTTTCCAGACGAGTTACCGGGTTTGCCGCCGGACCGAGAGGTTGAGTTTACCATCGATTTAGAGCCGGGTGCAGCACCGATTTCTAAGATGCCATACCGTATGGCACCTACCGAGATGCCGGAGTGAAGAGACAGTTGGGAGAGTTGCTAGACATGGGGTGTATTCAACCGAGCGCTTCGCCTTGGGGCGCACCGGTCCTATTTGTAAAGAGGAAGGATGGGTCACTTCGTTTGTGTATCGACTACCGAGAGTTGAACAAAGTGACCATAAAAAACAAGTATCCGCTCCCGAGGATTGATGATTTGTTTGATCAATTGCAAGGGGAAACTGTGTTTTCAAAGATTGATTTGAGATCGGGGTATTATCAGCTCCGAGTGAAGGATACCGATATTCCGAAGACGGCCTTTCGGACGAGATACGGTCACTACGAGTTTGTGGTTATGCCTTTTGGGCTAACCAATGCCCCAGCCGTGTTCATGCAGCTTATGAAAAAAGTCTTTATCGAGTACCTCGATAAGTGTGTAGTCGTTTTTATCGATGACATCCTGATTTACTCGAGGAGCGAGGAGGAGCACGCCCGTCATTTGCATATCGTATTAGATATTTTGAGAACTCAGCATCTTTTTGCGAAGTTCTCAAAGTGTGAGTTTTGGTTACGGGAGGTTATGTTTCTCGGTCATGTGATCTCGACCGAGGGTGTTCGTGTGGACCCACATAAGGTAGAGGCAGAGTTCGATTGGGCGCCGCCCAAGAACGTGAAGGAGGTCCGTAGTTTTCTGGGTTTGGCCGGGTATTACCGTAGATTCGTCGAGGGGTTCTCTAAGCTCGCTCAACCGCTGACTCAGTTGTTACAGAAGTCAGAGAAGTTTGTGTGGACCGACGAGAGACAAGATAGTTTTGAGGAGTTGAAGAAGCGGTTGACGACAGCTCCTGTCTTGGCTTTACCGAGTGGTAATGAGGGTTTCTCAGTCTTTAGTGATGCTTCGGGCCAAGGGCTCGGATGTGTACTTATGCAGCACGGGAGGACGATTGCCTATGCTTCCCATCAGTTGAAACCGTACGAGTTGAATTACCCTACGCACGATCTTGAGTTGGCCGCAGTTGTATTTGCGTTGAAGATTTGGCGTCATTACTTGTATGGCTCGTCGTGTCAGATTTTCACCGATCACAAGAGCCTGAAATACATTTTTACGCAAAAAGAGCTTAATATGAGACAGAGGAGATGGTTGGAGTTGATTAAGGACCTCGATATTTTATATCATCCGGGCAAGGCAAATATGGTGGCAGATGCCTTGAGCCGGAAATCGGTAGCGCTTCGGGCGCTAGAGTTGCTTATGGCCCAGTCGGGACTTCTGCGAGAGTTTATGAGGTTGAGCATTGAGGTTGTACTACCAGAGAGTTTCGGGCAGTTGCGTACTCTTGAGGTTTCTTCATCTCTGGTCGATGACATTAAATCGGGACAGTTGGAGGACCCGATGTGTATTCAGCTTCGAGAGAGTGTAGGGAAGGGGAAAGCCGGGATTTGTTATTCATGAGGACAGTGTGTTGATATTCCGAGGTCGGTTGTGTGTTCCGAATGACTCGGGATTGAGACAGAGTATTATGCGAGAGGCTCATGTGTCACCTTACTCAGTCCATCCGGGCTCGAGTAAAATGTATAAAGATTTGAGGAAAAATTTCTGGTAGAACGACATGAAGAATGAGGTAGTTCAGTTTGTGGCTAAGTGTCTGACTTGTCAGCAAGTCAAGATTGAGCATCAGCGGCCAGTCGGGCTGTTGAAACCACTTCCCGTACTGGAGTGGAAGTGAGAGGATATCTCTATGGATTTTGTCACGAGTTTACCGAGGACGAAGACTGGTATGAATATGGTGTGGGTAATTGTAGACCGACTGACTAAGTCGGCGCATTTTCTGGGCATCAAGGATACTTGGGGTCCAGAAAAATTGGCTCGTATTTTTATCGCGCAGATAGTGAGACTTCATGGTACGCCGAAGACCATTATTTCGGATACAGATGGCCGATTTGTATTGCATTTTTGGCAGGCGGTACATAAAGCATTGGGGACACGGTTACGTTTGAGCACTTCTTTCCATCCCCAGACCGATGGGCAGTCCGAGCGTACTATTCAGACGTTCGAGGCTATATTGCGCGCGTGTGCGTTAGATTGGAGTAGTGACTGGGAGGAACATCTGGCCTTGATTGAGTTTACTTATAATAATAGCTGGCACGCGTCGATTAAAATGGCACCGTATGAGGCACTTTATGGCCGACGTTCCCGATCGCCGATATGTTGGGATGAACCGTCCGATCTAGTTGGCACCGAGCCAGACCTTGTATTGGAGACGAGGGAGAAAGTTGAGTTGATTAGAAAGAGAATGTTGGCTGCTTAGAGTCGACAAAAGTCTTATGCGGATGTTAGGCGTCGACCTTTGGAGTTTGCGGTGGGAGATCATGTTCTGTTGAGAGTGTCTCCGACGAAAGGAGTTTTCCATTTTGGAAAAAGGGGAAGCTCGATCCGAGATATATTGGGCCTTAGAGATATTGGAGAGAGTCGGTGAGTTAGCATACCGTTTAGCTTTGCCTCCGTCGTTGAGTCATGTTTATAGCGTATTTCACGTCTCCCAGCTGAGGAAGTATGTTCCGGACCCGTCCCATGTTATTGATTTCGGAGACGTGGAGGTCGAGAAGGATGTTACGTTTGAGGAGAGACCCGTTAGAATTTTGGAGCGTCGAGACAAGCAGTTAAGGCACAAAACTATTCCGTTGGTTAAGGTGCAATGGTCGAGACACGAAGTAGAAGAAGCGACGTGGGAGTTAGAGGAGGATATGCGTTCGAGGCACCCCGAGCTTTTTGATTCTTAAGTTTCGGGACGAAACTTTATTTTAGAGGGGGAGAATGTAATATCCGTAACTTTCCATTTTTAGCAGTTTCCATTTTTGGTGTATGTCTATTTTTATCGACTCGCTTATAACCGTTTCGACATTGTGAATCCACTTTATTCTTGGAGTTTTTTCAATTGGACGAGTTTTGGTGATGTTTTCACGTAATTTCATTTTATGACATGTTTTTCCTTATGAACATTCGATTCTCGTAAAACTCATTCGTTTTCATTGTTTCTTGGTTTGTACAAGTTCGTATGATTGAGTTGGTCGTGTGGAGACTTTTGGTTTGTTGATCCGACGTCGTTTCGTGATTTTCGGTCACTTGGGCCATTTTTGTAATTTCCTAATAGTTTAGGGAATCTCATTTTCGTTGTCGCAATACGGACCCTCCGGTGGTCGGAATTATATTTTCTTTTAGCACTTAGCTCCATCGTCTTGTATGCTTCGTGTTTATGCTTCTGGACTCTGACCTCGTCGTGCGTTTCGTGTATTGTACCTTCGACAGCAGCGTACTGAACTGATGCGTAGGTAGCGCACACTACTCCTGTTGTCTTGCGTGCGCTACCGATGTGCAGTTAGCGTACGCTAACTTGTTATTGTTAGCGTGCGCTAGCGAGTGGCAGCAGTAGCTACTGGACCGGTTACAGCCCCGTTAGCGCGCGCTATCTATGTTAGTTAGCGTGCGCTAACTTCACATTTATATAAGTTAGCGGGCAGTTCAGAAACAACATTTTTATTCTTTTCTCTTCGTTTCTTCGACGTGTGACTTCAGAGGCGATTTCCACCGGTACTAGTCGGAGTTCTCTTCAAATTCCATCACGGTAGAATCGAGCTATCATATCATAATCAGCATAATCACCCTTCATCAGCCGAATTCAAGGTAATTCCTCAAGAACCCTAACTTTGACGAATTTGGGGCTTTTTCGGGATTCTAGGGTCTAGTTTCAAATTGTTCAATTATGTTACGATATTCTTTACCGATTGTGATTATTGAGTGATTCCAAATCCAATTTCCTTGTTTTCAATCCGCGAATTATCAATACGGGGAGATTTTTGCGTAAACCATCGCCCGTATCAATTGATCGTTCATTGTCGTAGCATGTAATCGGGGTTATGGGTGTATTCCAATAGAGTATTGTTGTCCGTTGGGACTGAACTGTGTTGGTCCTTCGTTTAGGAATCATCGTTTTCCTCCCGGACCGTTCGTAGCCGTGTTTCACTTCCGTTTCTTCAAGAATGTCTCAAAGGCAAGTACTTTACATTTGTTTACATGTTCTAGTATTTGAATTATGGCTGTATCGTGGTTGTTGTGGATGGTTATGTGTATGTTCACCTAGGGACGGTCCGACGGGGCCTCTAGGTATACGTATTGCCGTGAGTGTGCATATCGCGAACTGTGGTTAGCCACCCAGGGATGTCCGACGGGACTCTGCGGGGTACGGTGGCCGTGAGTCTCGTACCAACGGTTAACTTTGAATTGAGATTTGTTGGAGATAATGTGTTTTGTGATTGTACAATGTAAATATTCCGGAATATAAAATGTTTTCTAAAATGATTTTTGGCGCATATATTCATCTGATTAGAATGTAATTCAAATGGATTGTACTTGCACTAGCAGTTGTCGCTAACCCCTTAAATGGGGGAAATACTTTTTATATTTCAGGTATCGATCGTGGAGACAAGCGAGCACTTGAGCCGTATGAGGATGATGGGCAAGCATGATACTGTTCAGTAGTTGATTTTAGGTGTTCTGCTCCGTCGGTTATTATCGATGTCTTATTTTGGGATTTCTGTATTATAAATTGGTTTAAGTACTCGAGTACTTCCTTTTAAAATTTTTAATGATGTGTTCCCGTTTTGGGAAATGGATTTGATTTCAGATTTTATATGTCGGATTGTTGTCCTTCTTTGAATTGTCGTTTTATTGATGATTGACTGTCGTTGTCGAATGTCTCATTGGTACGTTAGCCTGGTGGATTCCACAGTGTGGGGTCCACGGCGCTGTAATATGCCCTGATCGTCTTGGGGGTGTTACAACCGTGACCGTGACCGAGACCGAGACCGAGTCCGAGTTCGTGTCCGGGCGGGCGGCGGCGGCGCGCGTGTGGTTTACTCACAACTCTTACTTAGTGAATACTTTAATTTATTCACTATCATAAAGTCTAATATAAACCACACCCCTCCTCTCTATTCTTGCAATGTGGGAGAAACTATCACACATATTAACACAACGCTCTTCCCCAATCAATAATACACAATTAACCATCTTTTGGATTCCCACCAAATTGGTATCCACCCAAGAGTTAATTCATCTCATTATTCATATCGAATTAGATAATTACAACAATATTTTTTCATGTAATTAAAATATTAATTACAACATATTATTCCGTAATTAAAATACCAATTCCAACAATCCCCTACAAATCCAAAGGTTAAGATATTTATCATAGCTTGCTTTCAGTAATGGTACCTTTCGGTTTGAACCATTACCTAGTTTGTCCAACTTCAGCCCCCACCGAGTCAAATGGAACAAGCCCTGAATTTGAGTTCGTGAGTGTGAAGGCATTCATTAGAAAAAACAAGATATAGGCTATGTACTAATTTGTAGGGTTGACACGTTATGGCCATGTGTCACGATCCTGTTTCATGAATGTCTGTTTGGAAACCCAATCCTTAGTCGCGGCCTGAACGACAACATTCACGTAGTTGAGCATCTCCAGAGATGTGCTGCAAGCATTTCGTCTGTAAGACTTAACCCCATTCAGAGTTTGTGCACTCTTACTGTATTAGCAATATTCAACACATATCAGGCTTATCAAGGGATAGACACTAGATACAGAGTATCATAGACAGTATAGGTGTACACAATATACTCAACAACTTGTTTATACCACATTGAACCTACTTAAGGGATCTCCATTCGTGAGGTTGGTTTGCTGTTGCAGGTATATTATTTATGGGTTTTTCAGTCCCATCCCTAGCTTGGAGTTTTGAAACAAGGATAGATCAAGTCCTTTAGTTAACGGGTCCGCCATGTTATCTTTAGTGCCAACAAAGTCAACAGCAATGAATCGATTAGACACATGTTCCCTTATAGACTTCAGTCTAACTTGGATATGTCTTTTCGTTTTTTGATTATACTTTGAACTCTGAATTCTCGCAATTTTGGTTTGGCTATCACAATGCACAGAAATTCCAGGAAGAGGTCTGCTCATCATGGGAAGTTGTACTAACAACCCATATAGCTATTCTGCCTCAGTTCCTATTGTGTCCAAAACACATAACTCTGCTTCAAAAGTAGAACGAGTTATCAAAGTCTGTTTAGCAGACTTCCAGGAGACAGCTCCACCACCTAGAGTAAAAATATACCCGGTGCACCCATTAGTTCCCGAGTTTTTGGCTATCCATCTGGCATCACTAAATCCCTCCAACACTGCAGGAAATCTCCCATAGTGCAAGGATAGTGAAATCATGCCTTTGAGATACCGAAGTACCCTATCCAAAGCCTCCTAATGGGTTTTATTGTAACACCTCGAGATATTCGGAGTATATTACAGCGCCGTGGACCCCTACATGGGACCCACCAGGCTACAACAAGAAAAACACCACTCGACTAACCATTTCGGTTAGCGAGGACACACATTTAAATAATATGACATATAAAGATACGCCCGGAGCAACCGGCGAAGTAAGCATCATACGACAATGTAACAATTTGAAGTAATACAATATGGAGTTTGAAATGAAAAGCCTAAGTACTCGCGAGTACAATCTATAAGTTTATAACTGTGGGAACAACCATATCGAAATGGACAAAGAAATAAGAAGACCCAAATGCACATGTCAACGACCCTGGCCAACATCCTCGTACTGTCCCGGTGCTCGCTCGTCCGGATAATTATAACCTGAAATCCATAACAAGAATTTCCCCAAAACGGGTCCCCAAAGGGGTTAGCAATTACGCCAGTACAAGTAATCAAGGCAAACCAATCGCTTACACATTTCATAGTACAATGCACCAAAATCAATTTCAAAAGTCAAAACCAAACATGTCTTTTCCGGAAATAAACAGTTAATCACATTTGCCTAGGACTGGGACGAAGCCACAAATCCCACTCGAGGCCTCTAAGGACCCTCCCGAGCTGGCCACATTCATAAAACAAATCAAGCACCACACGTCACCTAGGACCGGGACGAAGCCACGAATCCCACTCGAGGCCTCTAAGGACCCTCCCGAGCTGGCTAGCGAAACAAACTCATGAATCCAGGACGAAGCCATAGATTCCCTCGAGGCCCCGTCGGACCCTCCCGAGGTGAGCAAAGCACACACAATATACATTACCATTTCACGTTAAGCATAAAGGTTTCCAAAAATACTTGCCTTGAATAATTGACGACACACCGAACGAAAGGAAAAACACCGACGAACGCTAGGAACCGACAGGACCGAACCTAACGATTCGAAAAACACAATCACAACCAACTCTAGACGAATACGGAAAAGGAATACACCCGAAACTCCACCTACGATTCATGTATATTCTTATAGAAATAACAACGAGGGCGGACCACAACCAAACCCTCTCGATAACGAAAGATACTACGAAATACACCATGAATCCATAGGAAAACGAAGGATACTAACGATATTAATCATATTCATCAAGGATAATTCAACAAAACGGAATGGATCGGACGAAAACGTGAAAACCCCCAAATCATTCCCAAAATAGGGTTCTAGGAAACTTTACCTTGATTTGATGATAAACAATGAATGATTAGTGATAGGTTGATGATAAAAAGCTTGAATATACTCCTACAATGGTGTTTGGGCGAAAATCGGGCGAGTCCTAGCTCTCCAAGTCGTCCCGTCGCGAAGAGAAGTGAGAGAGATGAGAAATGAGAAAAAATACGGCTGCTGCCAGTTTATATACTGGCCGGTGTTACGGCCGTAACATCCATAACATACGGCCGTAACATAGGAATATTACGGCCGTAACTCTCCTGCCTTACGGCCGTAACTGTTCCCAGGAATGAAACTGGGCAATCTGACGAAGATGACATACGACCGTATCAAGATGAGGTTACGACCGTAACAATTCTCATGGCCGTAACTCTAGCGTGTTACGCCCGTAACCCCTCCACTGGACCCAAGTGCAGAGAAACGAACTCTTATTACAGCCGTATAAGGAAAACTTACGGCCGTAAATCTCGAGTATTACGGCCGTAACATATACGGCTTACGGCCATAACATGGCCTGTGACAGCAGGCAGAGATCTGAATCACTTCTCGACGAGGAAATGATCGGGAAATAACGAGACGTATCCGCTACCAACTGATACACTTCCGACGGATTCAAACCAACGACAAAAGAGATAAAGTGAAACGTGATTCCGACTACTCGAGGGTTCGGAACAGACAGGGATGGAAACTACCCCGTAACTTTGGGTAAATTACAAAATGGCCCAAAATGCCCGAAAATCACGATACGTGATCGAATAACCAAACCGAAGTTCACAACACGTCTAACAAAGTTAAACGGACTTACGGGGAACTCGAAACAGCATTTTCGGACGAGATTCGCAAGAATCGAACTCAAGTGCGGAAAAGTCGCTAAAAAGCACGGAACTCAACAAAACAACACCGAAACAAACTCGGATGACAAAAAGTGTAGAATTAATCATTCTCAGAATGACGAAACGGTCATGAACGAGTCGTAAAATGGACTTCCGCCAAAAAAAGAAATTACCGGAAATCGAAATTACGGGTATTACATTCTACCCTCCTTAAAAGAAGTTTCGTCCCGAAACTTAAAATAAGTAGGGAGAAGCAATATCCCCTGCCAGGAAAACTCGACGAGATACACAAAAACCGAAAACTCGCGCCCGACGGCGAAACGCTGCAAGAAACGCAAAGAGACATACAGCGTGAAAATACGCTCCACGGCGACTAACACAACGCCACCGGTAGAGACATAATAAAATCAACGAGTGACAAGCGTCATCAAATAGACAATACAATCGAGTCTATTATCCGGACAATCACAAAACACAACGAACGAAAATCAATATGATTGACCAATCCAACGGTACATCAATTAAAACGCGAGCCAACCGCTGAACAAATACGGAATCCCACCGCCCAAGGGATGGAAGATCGAAAACGAGACTAATTTCCCGAACTTAAGGGAATTACGAAGGAGCCTGAACGCTCAACAATCGCGAAACAAGAACAAAAACTGAACAAACAAACGATTGAGACGACAAAAAAAAATCGAACAATCATATCCGAAACACGTAGGATAATAAAATTCAAACAATAACTCCGAGGATGACCTGGTGAGAACAACAAGACGTGCATTCCCATAAGATCCACAGGAAAGGGAAGAGCGATTGAAAAGCCACAACGACAGACGAGTTATTCCGAAACAATACCACCCTCGTTCGATCAACAAAAGCAAGGGATAGGGAAAGTTCAGAAATGTTAACGAGCATAAACGAGTCGATAGAGTCGAAAATACAGAAGTTCAAAATCCGATCCACTTCTAATAAAAGAACTATTAGAGCCAAAAGATGTTACTTCCGAACAAGGTTCACAAGAATCGAACCGAATTCGGAAAAGTCATAGCGATAAACAGATCGACCCAAAACCAGATTACAGCTCGTTCGAACGATGAAACCAAGGTACAGAACAAGTTCAGAAGGTATGAATGAACACGAGCGAATCGATAGACTGGAGGAAGAGGAAATACAAAAGTCAAAATAGTACGGGTATTACCCTCGACCTCGCCCCTGAAACTCAACAACGGAACCAAGGTAACGATACAACAAGCATCCGACACAACGCGGAACAATCACCGATGCACGTAATCATACCAACCCAAGCTCTAACAGCTCGCATATATGCGATAAAGCATAAATCGCTACGAGGCGACAACATCCAATACCAACATCACACCCCTCACAGAGGCTACCACGACAACTGTTTGGCGAACGACTCAATGTTCACACAACCAATTCAATCACAACTCGGGGGTTAACACCCTAACGAGAGTACGAACATCACACATATATTCCCGGACTGCAAATAGGAATGATAGGTTTTGAAAACGAAAACCACCTTTTGAAAATAATTTGCAAGCACCAGTTGATCTTGAGTATCATATATCAAAAAGTAGTACAAACACCATCATCGAGACTTGAAAAAAAAAGTCATCTTGCGTTTGATAAAAAAATGAGGACACCTTTCTTTAAATTAAAACTTTTCAGAAATATTCGACCTTCGGGTCTAAGCAAGTGTGTTTCTAAATCATTAGAAATACCTCAAAATATTTTGATCCTCAAAGTCGAATAATTTTGAAACGTAGCGTGGCGCTAGTAGGCATCTTGAAAACACTGTGAGAAAATAATTCATTTTAAAAGTACGTCTCGAGGTTTATTTTTCTAAGATACTCAAGGTTTTTCAGAAGTACAATAGGCCAAAATGCCCAAAATTCGCACGTATCAACATTCACTTAAACACATCATATCACACGCATCAAATCGTTCAAAATCACGACAGTGATATACAATCCCTAGGATATGTTTAACAACATCGTTAAAACAACAATTGGTTTATCAAAACTGGATGAAAAACGACATCAAGAACAAAACTCCAAAAAGTCAACTCTAGGGATTTAAGAAAATACCTAGATTCGGCGAAGAACAATGGATTAGATGATGTTAAAAATCATCTAGGATACTCCAAAACACCTTTAGATGGAATAAAAATCAGCCCAGATGCGAACCCTAGTCGCTACGTCTCGAACTCATGGAGGAAGAAGAAGAAATGAGGAAAAATGCAACTTCTAGGCTGGTGTCCAGTATTTATACTGGACACAATTAGCGTGCGCTAATCATTAAGGTTAGCGTGCGCTATCACGGCACCAAACAAAACTTCTGACCAAAAAAATACACTGTTAGCGTGCGCTAACCCCCCTTAGGGTGCTACCAACGCACTCTCGCGCGCGCTAGCCGCAAAGCGTAGCGTGTGCTAACGACTCACAGAGACAGCAACAGAACATATCAGAAATTACCCGCCGTAAACCCTTCTCACAAGGATTTACCAGGCTAAGCACAATTTCCTACGTCATTTCGAAAATGCTAAAAAGACCAATGACGGTAATATTTTCCAAAACTCACAAACTCATTTGTCAAACCGTCATAAAATGTTCAAGGCCAAAATGCCAAAACTTGATTTAGGGAATCGGTTTTACGAAATAAAACTCAGTTTGCAAAATACCGAAAGCCGTTTGAAAGAACTCACTCAGCGGATAAAATGCGGTACAAAAATACATCAGCAGCGACGACACTCCTCGTATAAACCAAATACGAGAGTCGAATAAACACATATCGTGAAATCAAAATCCACAGAAGGATTCCATCATTTAACAACTAATCAAACAAATAACTCGTGTCACACGAGGCACAACACAAAGAAGGGAGTTTAACATCCATAGGTCGCACGTAAGTGACGATCACCCCTCGATACTAATCACGACTACTGATCTCAAACGACGCGTCGCGATGCGACTAAGTTAGACAAAATCCGACGAGACAAAACTCAACAAACACAACTTGACTCGACAGCCTAGGTTTCCCCAAGCTAATCTGATTTTAAAATCATATACTCTAGTTATTCGAAAATAAAACCGATAAGTTAAAAAAAAAATTGTTTTCAAGACCCTTTCAAACACGACAAGGGTTTAACAGCGGTAGCATTTTATAAAATGTCCTTAAACACTTTTAAACACGACCTTTAAATACTGACACAAGGTTTTATTTGAATATACAAGGCTGGCTCGCCCAAATTCATATCACTTTTCAAAAACCCACAATACGATCAAGTCTAAGAAATTTTCAAGCATGCACGCCGCATGTATTATTATTAATAGAAACACATTGGTTGTAAATAACAATAATTATCCAAGTACTAATGATTTCCGAACACACGCATATAGGGCATTAAAAAATCACCAGTTCAACAAGCGCAACTCGGAAATACTAATTCCAAACATATGTCAAACTATCTCTTCAAGTTCAACAGCGTAACCAAAGATCACCGATTTGGACATATGTCGAAACCAGCTATGTGAGTTTCTCAACAAACTCTGCCATCAATACCTTTCCCAGAACATTTCAATGTTCAAAACTTCTATATCATACTGCACCCTTCGGTGTCCAAACCATCAGTACATTCGGCTCAACATACATTTAGTATATCACAATTACCAAACACAGATTCCATCATACAACAAAAGACTAGAGAGTCAAGCCCTATCACAATATACCACGGAGCAAATCTCGGATCTTTCGATCACCAACGATCCCACCAACGCTAGGAAGTTTAGCGATGGAAGGCTCGCAAAACGACAAACGGTCAAGCCCAGAACGGCGCACATACTCCAGAGAGATAAAGGACTGCGCAATACTAGAATCAAAAGTATACGAACCGGATGGCTCAAAAAAACAACTCGACGATAAGTACGAGAGAGACAATCACAGCTCAAGAAGTGGAAATACAATACGAGAAAACAAGAGAATCGAGTAAGGAAAACTTACGAGCACTGGATGCACTGAGACGCCGGCAGCGGTGTGACAATATGCAAAACAAAACACAACTAGACCCAAATAACCGACAAGCCTAGGTATCCATAAACCTAGAGCTCCGATACCATTTTCTGTAACACCCCGAGATATTCGGAGTATATTACAGCGCCGTGGACCCCTACATGGGACCCACCAGGCTACAACAAGAAAAACACCACTCGACTAACCATTTCGGTTAGCGAGGACACACATTTAAATAATATGACATATAAAGATACGCCCGGAGCAACCGACGAAGTAAGCATCATCCGATAATGTAACAATTTGAAGTAATACAATATGGAGTTTGAAATGAAAAGCCTAAGTACTCGCGAGTACAATCTATAAGTTTATAACTGTGGGAACAACCATATCGAAATGGACAAAGAAATAAGAAGACCCAAATGCACATGTCAACGACCCTGGCCAACATCCTCATACTGTCCCGGTGCTCGCTCGTCCGGATAATTGTAACCTGAAATCCATAACAAGAATTTCCCCAAAACAGGTCCCCAAAAGGGTTAGCAATAATGCTAGTACAAGTAATCAAGGCCAACCAATCGCTTACACATTTCATAGTACAATGCACCAAAATCAATTTCAAAAGTCAAAACCAGACATGTCTTTTCCGGAAATAAACAGTCATCACATTTGCCTAGGACCGGGACGAAGCCACAAATCCCACTCGAGGCCTCTAAGGACCCTCCCGAGCTGGCCACATTCATAAAACAAATCAAGCACCACACGTCACCTAGGACCGGGACGAAGCCACGAATCCCACTCGAGGCCTCTAAGGACCCTCCCGAGCTGGCTAGCGAAACAAACTCATGAATCCAGGACGAAGCCATAGATTCCCTCGAGGCCCCGTCGGACCCTCCCGAGGTGAGCAAAGCACACACAATATACATTACCATTTCACGTTAAGCATAAAGGTTTCCAAAAATACTTGCCTTTAATAATTGACGACACACCGAACGGAAGGAAAAACACCGACGAACGCTAGGAACCAACAGGACCGAACCTAACGATTCGAAGAACACAATCACAACCAACTCCAGACGAATACGGAAATGGAATACACCCGAAACCCCGCCTACGATTCATGTATATTCGTATAGAAATAACAACGAGGGCGGACCACAACCAAACCCTCTCGATAACGAAAGATACTACGAAATACACCATGAATCCATAGGAAAACGAAGGATACTAACAATATTAATCATATTCATCAAGGATAATTCAACAAAACGGAATGGATCGCACGAAAACGTGAAACCCCCCAAATCATTCCCAAAATAGGGTTCTAGGAAACTTTACCTTGATTTGATGATAAACAATGAATGATTAGTGATAGGTTGATGATAAGAAGCTTGAATATACTCCTACAATGGTGTTTGGGCAAAAATCGGGCGAGCCCTAGCTCTCCAAGTCGTCCCGTCGCGAAGAGAAGTGAGAGAGATGAGAAATGAGAAAAAATACGGCTGCTGCCAGTTTATATACTGGCCGGTGTTACGGCCGTAACATCCATAACATACGGCCGTAACATAGGAATATTACGGCCGTAACTCTCCTGCCTTACGGCCGTAACTGTTCCCAGGAATGAAACTGGGCAATCTGACGACGCTGACATACGGCCGTATCAAGATGAGGTTACGGCCGTAACAATTCTCACGGCCGTAACTCTAGCGTGTTACGCCCGTAACCCCTCCACTGGACCCAAGTGCAGAGAAACGAACTCTTATTACGGCCGTATAAGGAAAACTTACGGCCGTAAATCTCGAGTATTACGGCCGTAACATATACGGCTTACGGCCGTAACATGGCCTGTGACAGCAGGCAGAGATCTGAATCACTTCTCGACGAGGAAATGATCGGGAAATAACGAGACGTATCCGCTACCAACTGATACACTTCCGACGGATTCAAACCAACGACAAAAGAGATAAAGTGAAACGTGATTCTGACTACTCGAGGGTTCGGAACAGACAGGGATGGAAACTACCCCGTAACTTTGGGTAAATTACAAAATGGCCCAAAATGCCCGAAAATCACGATACGTAATCGAATAACCAAACCGAAGTTCACAACACGTCAAACAAAGTTAAACGGACTTACGGGAAACTCGAAACAGCAGTTTCAGACGAGATTCGCAAGAATCGAACTCAAGTGCGGAAAAGTCGCTAAAAAGCACGGAACTCAACAAAACAACACCGAAACGAACTCGGATGATAAAAAATGTAGAATTAATCATTCTCATAATGACGAAACGGTCATGAACAAGTCGTCAAAATGGACTTCTGTCGAAAAAAAAAAATTACCAAAAATCGAAATTACGAGTATTTCATTTATCAGGACAACTTGTATATCTAGCCAGTTTAGAGACCGCGGAGGAAATATCTGGTCTCGAACCATTTGCCAAATAATTCAAGCTTCCAATGATTTGAGAATATCTTAACTGAGAGACTAGAACACCACTTTCATTCTTAAATAGAGCTTTTGAAGTGTCATAGGGAGTCTTAGCGTTTCTACCTTGTTCATAACCAAATCTCTCAATCATTTTCTGAATATAATGAGATTTTGAAATGGCTATCCCTTGATTCGAACGAATCAACTTAAGACCAAGAATCGTATCATCAATCCCTAAACCTTCATTCCAAATTTATATTTAAGGAAAGACTTGGTCTCAAAGATAATCTCAGTATTAGAACCAATCAGTAGAATGTCATCCACATACAGGCTCTTTAATAAGTCAATTTGTACTCTTTAACACCCGCCTTGAATCCAATACTTGCTTTAGTTTCTGTTTGTGGTGACATAAATTCCTCCCTAAAACTCATGAATTAAAATTTCTCACAACAACACAAGGTCTACTCGATATAAATAAGCGTTAATGAAATCCTTCACCGAAATTTTTTACAAACTTCCCAACTAATACTAAATTGTATACCCTTTATATATAGTGTAATTCCATTTTATTTTATTAGCTTTTTTAGAATAGGAATACCTCACCTAATTAATAAGAAATTCGCTCTTGATAGTGCTATATGTTGTATATGTAAATCTTAGATGTGAAAATAAGTGCCATTTATCTATGAATAAGGGTATAAAAAAATAAAAGAATAGGCTTATAGATATAAACTAATATGTGGAAATCAAAAAAAAAAATAAGAGTCAATAAGAGAAGAACTAATAAAATAAAATAAAAACAATGAATCGTAATATAAATAGAGTTCGAATTAAAATTCCAAGAACATAGAATATTTTATATAATATAGATGGATTGGCTATATTTATACACTTAAAATTTTCAAAAGAATTAAATTGAGCTTACTAATTCATTGAATAAGCAAAAAATTGAATTGGATTCGATTGGATGGCACCAACGAAATCTAATGCTAAATCTCATTGAAATAACTTATTAACACGTTATCGGACATTTATTTTGACTTCGATAATTTTTTGGTAAAATTTATCGACATATTTTTTATTTATTATTATTATGAGAATTAATCCTACTATTTTTGGTTCTGAGGTGTCCACGCTTGAAAAAAAATATAGGACGTATCGTCCAAATCATTGGTCCGGTACTAGATGTAGCCTTCTCGCCGGGTAAGATGCCTAATATTTATAACGCTCAAGTAGTTAACGGCCGAGATACTGCTGGTCAACCAATTAATGTAACTTGTGAAGTACAGTAATTATTAGGAAATAATAGAGTCAGAGCTCTATCTATGAGTGCTACAGATGGTCTGATGAGAGGAATGGAAGTGATTGATATGGAAGCTCCTCTAAGTGTTGCGGTCGACGAGGCAACTCTGGGATGAATTTTCAATGTGCTTGGAGAGCCTGTTGATAATTTAGGTCCTGTAGATACTCGTATAACATTTCCTATTCATCGATCTGCGCCTGCCTTTATACAGCTAGATACAAAATTATCTATTTTTGAAACATGAATTAAAGTAGTAGATCTTTTAGCACCTTATCGGCGTGGGGGAAAAGTAGGACTATTTGGAGGAGCTTGAGTTGGTAAAACAGTACTAATTATAGAATTGATTAACAATATTGCCAAAATCCATAGGGGCGTATCTGTATTTGGCGGAGTGGGTGAACGTACTCGTGAAGGAAATGATCTTTATATGGAAATCAAAAAAATCTGGAGTGGTTAATGAAGAAGGCCGCTGCTTCACTTTATTTGCTTGCTTAGAATGTTGGCTTTGAAGCTATAGGTCCACGCTTGATAAAATTATCATCTTTAAACTTGCACTATACACACTGATCATTATCGTTAGCTACAAAGCCGAATGATAAAACATTTTTATCAAATTTTCTGTTCCATTGTTTGGGTGCTTGTTTCAGACCGTATAGTGATTTAATAAGCTTACAGACTTTTTGCTCTTTTCCAGAAGCTACAAATCCCTCAAGCTGATCCATATAAATTTCTTCTTCCAATTCACCATACAGAAAGGCTGTTTTCACATCCATCTGGTGAATGGGATAGTTATCTATGAAAGCCAATGCAATAAGCACTCGGATAGTAGTCAAACGAGCTACAAGAGAATAGGTATCGAAGTAGTCTATTCCCTCAGTCTGTCCAAACCCTTTGGCAACTAATCTGTCTTTATACTTATCAACAGTCCAATCAGATTTAAGTTTCTTTCTAAAGATCCATTTACTTACAATCGTGGTACACCCTGGAGGTATATCAACTAATTCCCATGTCCCGTCAGAGACAATGGAATCCATTTCACTATTTACAGCTTCATTCCAGTGCTTTGATTCGGGATAAGTCATAGCAATTTTGAAGCTAACAGGATTATCCTCGACATTGAAAGTAACAAAGTCACTTCCAAAGCCTTGGAAATTTTATTCCTTTTACTCCGTCTGGGCTCTACAAGTTCTTTACGAACTGAATCAGTGCCACTAGAATTTTCCCCCACAATACTCATTTTTTCCCCATGATCAGGAATGGATATAGAAGTAAGGGCTGAATCTAAGGAAAGATCCGTGGGCAGACCATTTTTCATGGGAAAGACATTCTCGAAGAATGTAGCATCGCGATATTCAACTATAGTGTTGACATCGGTACCTGCAATGTCTGATTTTATAACTAAAAATCTCATCGCATAAGATGTTTCCACATAGCCCAGAAAAATTGCATCAACAGTTTTATGACCTAGTTTCTTTCGTTTGTGTTCAGGGACTAGAACTTTTTCAAGACATCCCCACACTCGAAAATATTTGAGACTAGGTTTTCTGTCTTTCCAGATTTCAAACGGAGTGACATCTTTGTGTTTTTGAGGAACTCTATTCAGAATATGGCAAAGTCGTATTCAGAGCTTCCCCCATATGTATTTAGTCATTCCAGAATTCAAAAGCAAACTGTTAATCATATCTTTGAAAGTTATTTTTTCCGTTCAGCTATCCCATTAGAAGGAGGTGAGTAAGGTGCAATATCTTTATGAATAATGCCACAAGCAAGACAATGTTCTTGAAATAGATTAGACTTATACTCTCCACCCCTATCTGATCTTAACCGTTTAAGTTTTCTGCCAGTTTGTGTTTCGGCTTCATTCTTAAACAATACAAACTTCTCAAGTGCTTCATCTTTATGTTTCAATAAGTAAACATAACAGTATCTACTGCAATCATCGATAAAGGTGACAAAGTATCTTTTATGATCTTTTGTTAAATATCCGTTGAACTCGCAAATATCTGTGTAAACTAAGTCAAGTACTGCAGATTGCCGTTCCAAAGAGTGGTAAGGCTTTAAACTCGCAAATATCTTTTATGTTCCTTTTCAATATTATGCTCAGGGATTAGATTCAGGTTCGTCATGCGTTTAACAGAACCATAGTTTAAGTGTCCAAAACGATCATGCCAAATAGACGAGCATTCAACAACATTAATAAAAGGAAGATCGAAAGATTCAGTTTTATCAGAACGGATAAACTTTTCAGCTCTTACAACAAATAAACCCTCAGAAGCATAGCCTTTGCAGATAAAAGTTCCGTAATATAGAATTACAACTTTATTCAATTTAAATGAAGCTTCAAACCATTCTCCAACTATTCCAGAACCACTTATGATATTTCTGCGGATATATGGAACATGGTACACCCTTTGCAGAGATATTGTGCGCCCAGAATGAAATTTCAGGTCCACACAGCCTATCCCTAGCACTTTAGCAGCACTTGAGTCTCCCATCATTACAGACCTTCCGCTAACAGGCTCGTAAGATACAAATTATCATCACAAACGTGCACATATGCTCCAGTATTCACCAACCACTCATGGGGTTCATAGATCATAAATAATTTAGGTTTAATAGAAACATGACCAACATACTCGTCCATATAGGTATCAGGGGTATTCTGTCCAACGACCAGGTTGACAGCTGCCGGACCAGATGATTGGGATTTTCCATGACCCTTTTTAGGACATGTTTTAGCCTAGTGATCTGTCTGTCCGCAATTCCAGCAAGGCCTGTTTGTCTTTTGTTTCTTGTTCATTTTGGCTTTTCCCTTGTCGGTTATTTTAGTGTTGGAGTGAGACTTAGTTGGGTTGAATTTTCTCTTCCCGGTTATTAAATTGGTTTTGGGATAATGATTAATAGGAACAATGTGAGACTGATTCCTATATTGTTCTTCAATACTTATGGCAATCATCAAATCATCAAGACTTAATTTCCCTTTTTGATGTTTTAAAGACATCCCAAAACTTTCCCAGGATTTCGGAAATTTATGCACGACTAACATGGCCATAAATTTCTCAGGAAATGTCATTTCAGCATCAGCGAGAGCATGCTCTAAATTTATTAGTTCATGTGTCTGTTCAGATACAGACCTATTCTCTACCATTTGATACTTCAAAAATTTTGACACTGAATATTTCTCAAGCCCTTGCTCTTGAGTGTTATATTTTTTGTCCAACTCGTGCCAAAGGGATTTAGCCGAGTAGGAATCGGAGCAATAAACATCAAAGAGTGTGTCAGACAAACCAGACAGAATCACTCCTCGAACAATTTGATCCGCTATATTCCAATCGGCTAGTTCCTTGGAGTTCGTATCAGTAGGAATTGACTTGGTCAACTGAATTATTGAAAGAAGACCTTTCATTGTCAGCCAAATTTTCATTCGCTGTTGCCAGCGCCTAAAAAATTGACCCGAAAATTTTTCCGGCAGACCGGATAAGTCAACTTTCCCAGACACAACGGGAATAGATGCAGAGGCTCCAACAGTCACAATGGGGATATTTGTTTCAGCCATAATACAGTATACAAGAGTTCGTCTAAAGGGTAATACTGTAGTAGTACAAGATTAAAACAATATACGATTTCAAAGTATAGATCCAGAAATACGGTATACATATTCCAGAATACAGAATATAGTTTCGAAAATACAAAATATGTTTTCTAAAATATAGTATACAAAATTCGTATAAATATAGTTTCGGGAATACAGTATATAAATTCCGAAAATACAGAATACAGTTTCAAAAATACAGAATACGTTTTCGAAAATACAGTATACAAAATTCATATAAATACAGTTTTGGAAATACGGTATATAAATTCCGAAAATACAAAATACAGTTTAAAAAATACAAAATACATTTTCAAAAATACAATATATAAAATTCGTATAAATACAGTTTCAGAATACGGTATATAAATTCCGAAAATACAGAATACAATTTAAAAAATACATAATACATTTTTGAAAATATAGTATACAAAATTCGTATAAATACAGTTTCGGAAATACGGTATATAAATTCCGAAAATACAGAATACAATTTCGAAAATACAAAATATGTTTTTGAAAATACAGTGTACAAAATTCGTATAAATACACAAATAGTTTCTTCAAGGTTGTTGGAAACATTCGGGATGCACAACGTATTTATATTTGTATTTGTATGACAAAGGAATTGCACAGCGTGAACAATACACAAAATATACAAGAAAAGAAGACAGGTTAGAATTAAATAAGGAAACAAAATACTAGTACTTATCTCGATGATTCGTATAGTATATGAACCGTTACAGTTGACTAACCAAATCGCAGACGAGCTGCTTGCCTTGAAGAAAATATTGCCCGATCCAGCTATCGAGTTTAGCAATGCTACTTCCATGATAAGATGGTCCAGTCCTTTGTTACACGAGTTGCTGGCTCAAAATCCAGACACCTCAAAAAGTACTCAGTCGCCGATTAAGAAAATATCGAGATTTTTTTTTGGAATGGAGTTGTAAATGAGAATTTCAGATTGTTCTATCTCTACACAAAATGAAAAATCAGATTGGGTATTTATATGGGAAAAACGTGTTGATGACATCAGCACTACATCAGCGAAAATGACGTCATTGTTGATGTCATTCCGCACCCAGTCACATAGTCAACAAACCGCGTTGATGACATCAGCAATGCGCCAGCAAAGATGACATCACTACGTAGGTCACTCCACACCCAGCCAGCAGGATGCTTTGATAGCATCACCGCGTATGTCACAAACCGTGTTGAACTTTTGTCTCGCGTGTTGTTCGAACCGTTGAATATTTAATCAGATAATATTTTGTCCAAAAAAAGTATATTTTGTACAATTCGACCAAACGGCCGAGCCGGGCCAAACCGAACCGAGCTCGAGACTGAGTCCGTGTCCGAGTCCGGGCGGGCGGGCGACGGCGGCGCGCGTGTGGTTTACTCACAACTCTTAGTGAATACTTTTATTTATTCACTATCATAAAGTCTAATATAAACCACACTCCTCTCCATTCTTCCAATGTGGGACAAACTATCACACATATTAACACAACACTCTTCCCCAATCAATAATATACAATTAACCATCTTTTGGATTCCCACCAAATTGGTATCCAGTCAAGAGTTAATTCATCTCATTATTCATATGGAATTAGTTAATTACAATAATATTTTTTCATGTAATTAAAATATTAATTACTGTTAGGGCTGTATACTGCAAATCATACTTGTATTACCTTATTTCCCTGAAACTACTTATGAGAATATTAATTACATTTAATCACATGTTTTGCATATTTATTCACGTTATGGTTATGCAAATGAAATGTCTAATTATTTTATATTGTAGATAATGTGGTGTATTGATGTCACACGGAAGATCACATTATCGGTACCTTATAAAATAATATAATAGTTTACAACCTATATAATTATTAGACAAACTATATAAAAGGTTGTAGTGTATGCTTGAGATTAGTTGGTCTTCACTATTAGCATACATTAGCGTATTTGCATACGTTGAACTGGATCGAGGTGAGATAGTGTCTTCTGTACTGACTGTAAGAAGAGCGTAAATCTCGGATAATTATTATTTCTTAATTCTAAGTATATAATATTTAATTGTATATTTATAATACTTATTGCTTTGATTTACCATGTTTGAGAGTCAAAATGATCGACTCAATAAGCCTCGTATCTTGGGCAATAATATTATTTATATGACAGTTATTATTATTACTAGAAATCGTGTCCCGACTCGTGCGGGTTGATGATGTCCCTTGAGGAGCTCGATAATGATTATTATATTAAACCCTACAGGTGTATTTAATTCCGATATAATAATAAGGTTCGAGTGGTCCTACTCTTGGATAAGATATTAATTAATTAAAGCTGTCAGTAGCTTATAATTAATTAATGGACATTCGATATCTTAAATATGAGAAATAATATATTTAATAAGGAGCTCAATTTCGTAATTTGGGATTTTGGTAGGAAGTGCAATATCAACCTTTTAGTGGACTAAGTTGATATTAATAGATTCATTATATTAGGAAGAGTCATAATATGGTAAGAAGAAATCTATTGGGAGTCCTTCCATAATCCTCCTTAAGATCCCTAGTAGTAGTCCAAGAGCCTATAAATAGACAATAGGGGGGATTTTCTAAGTGTTTTGCAAGGTTGTGAGATCAAATTTTTTGTGTCTTTGATTCTACAATTTAAATAACACTTTAATTTGCTAAGAATGTTCATAAAATACTAGAAAGCAAAGAAAAATTGAGTGACCACATACAAAAGGAATTTCGGCCGATCCATATTGTGTCCAAGCAAGATCCGGAAGCTCGTTGCCCACACAACATTCGGGTTAAGACGGATCATACTCTAGAAGGTCTAAATGTAGAAATACAAGGTGATCAAGACGAAAGCAACCAATTCGCTTCAAATGTAATATCCTATGATCTTTTAGATCTTTATTAGGATATTTCAACAACCAACATATTTATTTAATAAATAATTAATAATATTTAAATTGCTTATTAGTCTTAGTAATTAATTAACTAGCATGCCTAAATAGATCTTAAGCTCGTGGATGCGCATTTATCAAACTTTCCCAAACTTCGCTTCTACTGTGTTTTATTTCCAACAATTACGACATATTATTCCGTAATTAAAATACCAATTCCAACATCATATCATGAAGAGCCATGTTCTACAGTTTCTTCCCTCCGGTGACGCGGTCGCGTCGGAGTTTGAGTCAGATAGACAGCGGCAGCGGTCTCTCCCTCCGGTGACATGGTTGTCATTTTTGACAAAGTTCTATGAGCGATACACCTAACATTGGTATCATCTTCTTTACCGTTTACACAGTCCTCTGCCCTCTCTTTTTTAAAAGTTTTGTTGAATAAATGGTTTTATTGTTCTTTAACATTACTACTTTTCGTTCTTTTTCGCGATATATGTGCTAGCTTTTGGACTTTCAATCTCACATTTTTTTCAATGAAATCATGTACCGTATCTTTGATTCTCACAGACCCATCACCTCTGATGTTTTAAACGTTGCATTTAAATATGAGAGTTTCTTTCCCCACCTCCCACTTTCTCTTTTTCTTTTTATAATTTTGTCCTTTTCACTTTAGTTTTTTTTTTTTACATTCTTTTTTTATTTATTTTTTTTCTTTGAATTTTTATTTTACTTTATTATTATCAAAATTAATAATTTTTTATTTATATTTATATTATTTATGATTAAAATTAACTACGACACAATATAATAAATAATAAATACGAAAAATAGGATCAACATTGGTAAATAAACTATTCAGTTACATTATCTGGTCATCAAATCTAACCAAGGAGCAGTAATCTCGGCCATTTTACTCACAATGCACTTTTCATCTCGTGTTAGTCTTGATGTGTACTCATGACCCTCTAAATATTGTGCTGGAGCATGATTATGCTCTCCGCACACAACAATAATTCCCCACAAAATACCAATGGACAACTATTTTTTTGGTACTAGTACATCTTTTCAAAGTTTCTCCACTTTTTAAATATCTTGGTGGTTGATATTTTTTCCACTCTTTTCACAAATGAGAGTAATACATAAATATATATACGAAAAAGGAGCAATGTATATATATATATACCAAAAAAATAACGAAACATGAAAAAAAGGATATTTATACGAAGTCATACCTGATCAGTGGTAAATTCACACGACATGTTCCCATTATTTGCTGAATTATATTCTTCCATTTATTATAAACAGAATAGTGTTTCAAAAATGTGAAAAAATAAGTGATATTACATGAGAAATTTAAGAAGAAAATATAGAGACTCAATTGGAAACTATTTTTTTGAAATGGGAACTATTTATTTGAAAGATTTTGAAATAACAACTTAATTGGTAGCTAATAATAATAATAATAATATATGTCAAGATAATAATATATAATCCGAATAATAATATATATATTATTTATATAGATGACTATGTAAATATTTTTTAAAAATATAAATATATTATATAGAAAATTATAATCATAATAATACGTTCACAAAATATAAATATAAGTATAAAATAGTAAAAAAAATATTGAAAAAATATCAGTAAAAAATTGAACAAATTCAAGGTATTATTATTTATACATACATATTATTCAATATATATATATATATATATATCTTTATATATATTAAAAGAATATAGTCATTTGGGAAGGAGATTTCCAGCTCAAATTTAGTAGGTATAATGGCGGTTTTTTTAATAAAACTGTTGCAAAAAAATTAAAGAAAAATAGGTGTAATGGCGGGTTTTTTAATAAAACCGTCGCAAACAAATTAAAGAAAAAATTAATAAAAGCAATAAATTTGAAGATAAAAATAAGGGATTTCCCGCCCAAATTATAGTTAGTGTATAGTAGGTCTAATGACGGTTTTATGAATAAAACCGTCACAAAAAATAAATAAAAGCAATAAATTTGAAGATAAAAATATAGAACTTGATTACAATAAATCATCACAGCCACATTCTTCACTAGCCGGTTATTGTATAGTAGTTGCAACGACGGTTTATCAAAAAACTGCCCCATTAGAATTGGTAGTTTTTTTAGAATTAGCGGTTTTATTAGGAGTGACGGTTTAACAAAAAACTGTTTGTGTCTTCCTATCCACTACAACCATATTGTCCACTACTTTAGTCACTAACATAGAACTACCTTATAACCGGCATATTAAAATGGAAAACAGTATAAAAGGAGCCCTCAACCAAGGAATATACATCAGCTACATTCCATTCTTCATATAGTTGCAGAAACGATCACCATAGAAATATATTAACAAAAGATAGACAACATGCCGATTTGAGCAGTATAAGAGATTGGAACCCAGAAATTTCGGATGGAGTATGAGATTGCGTCTGGTCAGATCATATGATGTGCTTGATTTTGCTGGGAGAGACATAAAAATAGTTGAATGCATATTTCACGATGTAAACAGTAAGATTCTATTACATTGTGATTACGTTTTCCATATATAAAGATGTCTCTCATTTACTTGATACAACACTTGTAATTCTTTTTATTTATAGGGAGACAAGATCCATGCTCAAATAAAAAACCATGGGTTCGAAGCACAGGCCCATGCTGCAGGAAGGAAAACTATATAGAATGTCTAAACTTTTGGTTGCCTTAAATGATATGCCATATCCAACAACTGATGCACCCTTCATGATCAACATTTGTGGATGAACTCTCATATATGAAGATCCGAAAGAAGAATTTCCAAATTTGAGATTTGTGCTTAAAAGCTTTGCAGATTTTTGAGACAAACACCAACATTGTCACAGGAAAACTTTACGGTAAGTTACTACAATTTCTAAATTTCAGGATAACAATATTTTTTTTACATTCCTCATAATTTTTTGATACAAGACTTCGAGGATCCTATCCCATCAATTATTGAGAGCACATATTCATCCTCTGGCATTTACAGGCGATTTTGGCACTTACACTAGACGTCGTTGATGAATCAGTACATGACCGCACAATTAGCTGGAGATGGACGCTTATATTTAAGTTCGGACGAACCAGGTCATTCAAACAAGACAACTGATGTCATAAATGCACTTTACACAACTGAATTTTTGAATGAAATCAGACCATTAGGGGTTCCAAACCACGAACTTAATTTGAAAGTAGGTACTCCGGTGATGTTGCTACGAAATGTCGACCATTCAATTAGACTATGCAATGGTACAAGAATGGTCATGACAAAGCTTGGGAACTATGTCATTGAAGCTGAGATTTTAACAGGAAGTAACGCAGGACATCGAGCACTAATTCTGTAACACCCCCAATCCGCTCAGGGATATTACACGCCGTAGAACCTTTCCTCAAGGATCTACCAGGCTGGTAACGATATACAACAACTCAACCATGCCTTTAAGGCTAAAATAACTCAGTAGACCGATTTGGTCTTTCAACAAATACATACAACTCAAATACAACTCATGCCCACGCAGGGGTCCAAATACAACCACACCCGTACAACGGGAAAATATAGCAGCGGAAAAATAGAGTACAACTGAACCAATAAACAAAGTACGGTTCCTCATGTGATTAGTATCGATCATCTTTCATCATCCTTCGTGCCGACCTTGTGTTATGCTCCAAAACCTGAATGCAAAAACAGACATCCACCCCCCGAATACTCGGGGGTTAGCAAAACTCCACTGTTTTGCTAGTGCAAGAACAAAGTGCAAATACGAGCCATACAATTCACATTCCACGAATAACAATAACCAGGAATCCTCAAAGATCCAAACGAAACGAAAATTACTTCCCGAGGCAAGAGTTTGAGAAAACATTTCAAAATCGAAATATCATAAATCAATGGAAGTAATTTATAAAACGGTTTAGAATGCCATCGAGAGTTTTAATAGAACACAATTTAGGATTATCAAATCCTACTTTTCAAAATCCAAAGACAAAAGGAGTCACCGCCCCAAAGGTTTACTTTCCGAAAAATGACATTTACCAAACCGTTGGGATTTTAGCCTCAAATTCGTAAAATGACTTTTACAAAACCATTGGGATTCTAGCCCCAAATCTCATCAACTCACAGTACACAAGAACGACCATAAGGTTCGTCTCCCAACATCAAAATTCACAAATAAAGGATTTAACACAAACGACGAAGTACTCTAGTGCCATCCTAGCCAAGTAGGCCAAACGAACAACTTACCTCTTACACACTTAGTCAATGCATGCAATCATGAAAACCGTTCAAAAGCACTCATTTCCGGAAATGCCATAATCAAATCACATTTGCAAAATGCACCACAATTAACCGTCGATCCACGTCTCTGTGGACCCCTACCGAGACCCCGTCGGATCTAACCCGTAGTGGTTAAAAGCAAGCTCGTCGATCCACGTCTCTTGTGGACCCCTACCGAGACCCCGTTGGATCTAACCCGTAGTGAGCATACACACACACACGTTACTCATGCAATACTAATATGCTAAGAATGTAAGTTCATTAAGAATACTCACTAGAGATGGCCATTAACTCGACACCATTATCAAACTCTTCAAAACACCATAACAAGATTAAATACGGAATACACGATTCCACAACTTTAAACAATAGGAGTATCATCATCAAATTCTTCAACATTCAAAATAACCAAATCATAATCAATTCCCAAAACACACCATTCACAAAACACACTCGCCATTTGAAAGAAAGCCTTTAACGAGGCCAAACCGAAATCTTTTGAAACTTCATTTCAAACAACCAAACAAACACACCAAGATGATCACCGATCATCATATCCATAAAATAAGAAAAGTATGGGCAAGGTACTTGCCTCGAATAACCACAATGCGGAGAATCGGCCGAAGTAGGTTGGCACGAACCGACTACGAACTTGCCGACTCCACCGAACGACAATCCACAACAATGAACTACGAACGAAAACAATAACAACGAAAATGAATTTCAATGTACGACCCAAAGCCGCTGAATTCAAAGAACAAATGACGAAGGTTCAAGGATTTCCCCCAAAACGGCCAAGAACACGATTCGTCCCGTCAAACCCGAAAACGGAATTTCAAGTTGAAATATGGATATACAATCCATAGAATATGTTTAACAACATCATTTAACCATAATCGATCCATCGAAAACGGATGAAAACGAGATCGAGGACAAATCCCCCAAAAAGTCAATTCGAAGGAAATCAAGAAATATACTTCGATTCGACGAAGAACAATGGATTAAATGATGTTAAACACAAGAATACTACCAAGATTAATCATACCCATCATGAATTAATCAACAACACGGAACGAATCGGACGAAAATGCAAAAACCCCCAAATTCACGAAATTAGGGTTCTAAGGAAAATTACCTTGATTCGCTGGATCAAAGGATGATAACGGATGATTGATTGATGTTATGAACTCAAGAACTTCATGGATTTGTTGTTAAACAACATGGCTTCGTCACCTATGAATCGCCAACCGCGGACGGAGAAGGAACGAAGTGAAAAACGAAATGAAATGTGACTGCTCAGCCACATTTATATCCGGACTAGCGCGCGCAGTCGCCGAGCTAGCGCGGCGCTATCGCCCAAAGCCGCGATCCAGCCGCCTTCCGGACTAGATCGCCGCCAGTAGCGTGCGCAGCCTTCCGGCCAGAAGGCGCTACTCGCCGGCCGTAGCGCACGCAGCTGGCCCGACAAGAGCGTGCGCCACGGCCGAGCCTAACCGATTCCGTAACCCCTGTGACTCCACTGCCTGCACTCGCTAAGCGTTAAAGCAGTTGGCAGTGGCGCTACACTCCGGTTAGCGCGCGTAGCCTTACGGCCGTAGCGTGCGCTACGCCGGTTCCTGCCGCACCCGTCCGGCCGGTGCCCGCAATCGTCCGGCCAGTCCCGCAACCGTCCGGCCAGTCCCGCAACCGCCAGGGCTCGACGACCCGATTTCCGAAAACGCACGGAACGAACATGACGAAAAGTTCGCGGACAACATCAACGACCCGAAATGAAAACATAATACCATAATTAGTCATACGCGACCAAGAAATGGGTCGAGACAACAATTACAGATACGGATACCCGTAACTTTCAAGAAATTACAAAATGGCCCAAAACGCCCGGAAATCACGATACGTGATCGAATAACCAAACCGAAGTTCACAACACGTCTAACAAAGTTAAACGGATTTACAGGAAACTCAAAACAGCAGTTTCGAACGAGATTCGCAAGAATCGAACTCAAGCACGGAAAAGTCGCTAAAAAGCACGGAACTCAACAAAACGACACCGAAACGAACTCGGATGTCAAAAAGTGTAGAATTAATCATTCTCGGAATGACGAAACGGATATGAGCGAGTCGTCAAAACGGATTTCGGCCGAAAAAAGAAATTTACCGAAAATCGAAAATTGCGGATATTACATTCTACCCTCCTTAAAAGAAGTTTCGTCCCGAAACTTAAAACAAGTAGTGGGAAGAAATATTCCGCGAGGAAAAACTCAACGAGATACACAAGAATGCGTAACTCACGCCCAACGGCGAAATGTTACAAACAACGCAAAGGAATATACGGCGTGAAAACACGCTCCACGGCGACCAACACAACGTCGCCGTTAGGGATATAATAAAACTAACAAATGACAAGCGTCATCAAACGGATAATATAGCCAAGTCAATTATCCGACAATCACAAAACACAATGAACGAAAATCAATATGATTGACCAACCCAACGGTACATCAATCAAAACGCGAGCCAACCGCTGAACAAATACGGAATCCCACCGCCCAAGGGTTGGAAGATCGAGAACGAGACTAATTTCCCGAACTTAAGGGAATTACAAAGGAGTCTGAACACTCAACAATCACGAAACGAGAACAAAAACCGAACAAACAAACGATCGAGACAACAAAAATCGAACAATCATATCCGAAACACGAAGGATAATAAAATTCAAACAACAACTCCCGGGATGATCTGGTGAGAACTACAAGACATGCATTCCCATAAGATCCACAGGAAAGGGAATAGCGATTGAAAAGTCACAACGACAAACGAGTTATTCCGAAACAATACCACACTCGTTCGATCAACAAAAGCAAGGGGCAGGACAAGCTCAGAAATGTCAACGAACATAAATGAGTCGACAAAGTAGAATATACAGAAGTTCAAAATCCGATCCACTTCGAATAAAAGAACTAGTAGAACCAAATGATGTTACTCCCGAACAAGATTCACAAGAATCGAACTGAACCCGAAAAAGTCACATCGATAACCAGATCGACCCACAACAAGATCACAGCTCGTTCGAACGATGAAACCGAAATAGAGAACAAGTTCATAAAGTGTCAATGAGCATGAGCGAATCGATAGACTGGAGAAAGAGAAAATATAGAAGTCAAAATAGTACGGGCATTACCTCCGACCTCGTCCACGAAATTCACAAAACGGGAGGAAGGTAACAAGACATTAAACAACCGACACATAACGGAACCATCACCGATGCACACGGTCATACCAAACCAAACTCTAACAGCTCGCACATGCGCGACAACGCAGAAATCACCACGAGGCGACAACATTCAACACCAACATCCCGCCCCTCACAGGGGGCTAGCACAACCAATGTGTGGAAAGCGACTCAACGCTCACACCGCCAATTCGATCATACTCGGGAGAAAGTATCAAAATGACAACGCGAACATCATACATACATACCCAGCCCTCAAACGGGAATGGATAGGTTTTAAAAACGAAAACCTCATTTTGAAAATAATTTAGAAGAACACCGGTTGATCTTGAGTATCACCTTTCAAAAAGTACAAACGTGAAACATCGTTATCGAGACATTGGAGAACCATTTCGCATTTGATAAAAATGAGGACACTTTCTCTTAGTGAAAACATTCAGAATATTCGACCCTCGGGTCTAAATAAAAGTGTTTCTAAAACATTGATTCTCAAAGCATTTTGGTCCTCGAAGTAGAAATTTTTTTGAAATATATTGTGGCACCTAGGATATACCACAAGAAAATAACTCATTTGAAAAGTATGTCTCGAAATTTATTTTTCCAAGATACTCAAGGTTTTCAAAAATCCAATAGGCCAGAATGCACAAAACTCACACATATCGACGTTCACTAAAACAACTCCTAGTACACGCATCAAAACGTTTAAAATCAAGACAATATATGTCTTTAAACGGAAATAAACGATAAAATACCACATTCAGAACAAAACCACTGACCCCATTCGAGGTCTCTAAAGACCCTCCCGCACTGGCTAGTGAACAAGTCGAACGTGTATAAGCACAAAGCTTCCACAAGAAAACTTGTAAAACGTGCAAATCGATTCGAAAATCATCAGCAACGGACAAAACAACAATAAAAAGACATCACAAGCGACGACACTCCTCGTATAAATCAAATACGAGAGTCGACTAAATACATATCGTGAAATCAAAATCCACATAAGGATTCCACCACTTAACAAATAATCATAAAAAATAGCTCGTGTCACACGAGGCACAACACAAAGAAGGGAGACTTACTTCCACAGGTCGCAGGAAGATGATGATCGCCCCACGATACTAATCACGACCAACAAACTCAAACGACGCGTCGCGACACGACTCAGTCAGATAAAATCTGACGAAACAAGACTCAAACAACACGACTTGACCCGACAGCCTAGGTTTCCTCAACCTAGGCTCCGATACCATTTATGTAACACCCCCAATCCGCTCAGGGATATTACACGCCGTAGAACCTTTCCTCAAGGATCTACCAGGCTGGTAACGACATATAACAACTCAACCATGCCTTTAAGGCTAAAATAACTCAGTAGACCGATTTGGTCTTTCAACAAATACATACAACTCAAATACAACTCATGCCCACGCAGGGGTCCAAATACAACCACACCCGTACAACGGGAAAATATAGCAGCGGAAAAATAGAGTACAACTGAACCAATAAACAAAGTACGGTTCCTCATGTGATTAGTATCGATCATCTTTCATCATCCTTCGTGCCGACCCTGTGTTATGCTCCAAAACCCGAATGCAAAACAGACATCCACCCCGAATACTCGGGGTTAGCAAACTCCACTGTTTTGCTAGTGCAAGAACAAAGTGCAAATACGAGCCATACAATTCACATTCCACGAATAACAATAACCAGGAATCCTCAAAGATCCAAACGAAACGAAAATTACTTCCCGAGGCAAGAGTTTGAGAAAACATTTCAAAATCGAAATATCATAAATCAATGGAAGTAATTTATAAAACGGTTTAGAATGCCATCGAGAGTTTTAACAGAACACAATTTAGGATTATCAAATCCTACTTTTCAAAATCCAAAGACAAAAGGGGTCACCGCCCCAAAGGTTTACTTTCCGAAAAATGACATTTACCAAACCGTTGGGATTTTAGCCCCAAATTCGTAAAATGACTTTTACAAAACCATTGGGATTCTAGCCCCAAATCTCATCAACTCACAGTACACAAGAACGACCATAAGGTTCGTCTCCCAACATCAAAATCCACAAATAAAGGATTTAACACAAACAACGAAGTACTCTAGTGCCATCCTAGCCAAGTAGGCCAAACGAACAACTTACCTCTTACACACTTAGTCAATGCATGCAATCATGAAAACCGTTCAAAAGCACTCATTTACGGAAATGCCATAATCAATTCACATTTGCAAAATGCACCACAATTAACCGTCGATCCACGTCTCTGTGGATCCCTACCGAGATCCCGTTGGATCTAACCCGTAGTGGTTAAAAGCAAGCTCGTCGATCCACGTCTCTTGTGGACCCCTACCGAGACCCCGTCGGATCTAACCCGTAGTGAGCATACACACACACACGTTACTCATGCAATACTAATATGCTAAGAATGTAAGTTCATTAAGAATACTCACTAGAGATGGCCATTAACTCGACACCATTATCAAACTCTTCAAAACACCATAACAAGATTAAATACGGAATACACGATTCCACAACTTTAAACAATAGGAGTATCATCATCAAATCCTTCAACATTCAAAATAACCAAATCATAATCAATTCCCAAAACACACCATTCACAAAACACACACGCCATTTGAAAGAAAGCCTTTAACGATGCCAAACCGAAATCTTTTGAAACTTCATTTCAAACAACCAAACAAACACACCAAGATGATCACCGATCATCATATCCATAAAATAAGAAAAGTATGGGCAAGGTACTTGCCTCGAATAACCACAACGCGGAGAATCGGACGAAGTAGGTTGGCACGAACCGACTACGAACTCGTCGACTCCACCGAACGACAATCCACAACAATGAACTACGAACGAAAACAGTAACAACGAAAATGAATTTCAATGTACGACCCAAAGCCGCTGAATTCAAAGAACAAATGACGAAGGTTCAAGGATTTCCCCCAAAACGGCCAAGAACACGATTCGTCCCGTCAAACCCGAAAACGGAATTTCAAGTTGAAATATGGATATACAATCCATAGAATATGTTTAACAACATCATTTAACCATAATCGATCCATCGAAAACGGATGAAAAACGAGATCGAGGACAAATCCCCCAAAAAGTCAATTCGAAGGAAATCAAGAAATATACTTCGATTCGACGAAAAACAATGGATTAAATGATGTTAAACACAAGAATACTACCAAGATTAATCATACCCATCATGAATTAATCAACAACACGGAACGAATCGGATTTAAAAATGCAAAAACCCAAAATTCACGAAATTAGGGTTCTAAGGAAAATTACCTTGATTCGCTGGATCAAAGGATGATAACGGATGATTGATTGATGTTATGAACTCAAGAACTTCATGGATTTGTTGTTAAACAACATGGCTTCGTCACCCATGAATCGCCAAACATGGACGGAGAAGGAACGGTGAAAAACAAAATGAAATGTGATCGCCACCACATTTATATCGGGCCGGACTAGCGCGAGCTAGCCCGCTGAAGCGCTTATCGCCTGTGCCGCGATCCAAAGGCCTTCGACTAGACCGCTGTGTAGCGTGGCGACTTTTCCGGCCAGAAGGCGCTACTGCCGGCCAGCGTACGCAGCTGGTCCGACAAGGCGTGCGCGCCACGGCCGAGCCCGACCGATTCCGTAACCCCTAGACTCCACTGTCTGCACTCCGCTGGGCAGCGTTAGGCCAGTCGGTAGCGTGCGCTACACCTGCCGGTTAGCGCGCGCAGCCTTCCGGCCGTAGCGTGCGCTACGACGGTTCCTGCCGCACCCGTCCGGCCGGTGCCCGCAATCGTCCGGCCAGTCCCGCAACCGCCAGGGCTTGACGACCCGATTTCTGAAAACGCACGGAACGAACACGACGAAAGTTCGCGGACAACATCAACGACCCGGAATGAAAACATAATACCATAATTAGTCATACACGACCAAGAATTGGGTCGAGACAACAATTACAGATACGGATACCCGTAACTTTCAAGAAATTACAAAATGGCCCAAAACGCACGGAAATCACGATACGTGATCGAATAACCAAACCGAAGTTCACAACACGTCTAACAAAGTTAAACGGATTTATAGGAAACTCGAAACAGCAGTTTCGAACGAGATTCGCAAGAATCGAACTCAAGCGCGGAAAAGTCGCTAAAAAGCACGGAACTCAACAAAACGACACTGAAACGAACTCGAATGTCAAAAAGTGTAGAATTAATCATTCTCGGAATGACGAAACGGACATGACCGAGTCGTCAAAACGGATTTCGGCCGAAAAAAGAAATTTACCGAAAATCGAAAATTGCGGATATTACAAATTCCTAGAATGTCGTTGACACCTTCTGATCCCAGGCTACCAGTCAAATTCACAAGAAAGCAATATTCCTTGATTGTGTCATTTGCAATGACCGTAAATAAGAGCCGAAGTCAATCTTTGACTCACGTTGGACTATTTCTAAGGAAACCAGTTTTTTTGTCACGATCAACTATATGTGGTTTTGTCAAGGGTTACTCATCCAAAGGGTCTCAAAATCTTGATGGGCGACAAAGAGAACAACAAATCTACCACAACAAGAAATGTCGTCTATAGGAAGATCTTCCGCAATTTGTAAAAATCGTTATTTCCATTTATCTCGGACAATATTAAATATATCGCACTGCGTTATATTGATCTTAATATTTTTTCTCTTAATTATTTAAACTCTCTCAATGTACAAATATCTCAACTATTTACAGAATTTAAACTAGAGCCCGTGCATCGCACGACGGGTATTACTAGTATATATAAAGTAAAGAAGTGAAGAGGGAAAAAAAAAAAAAAAAAAAAAAAAGACATTTCTTTTTTTTTTTTGTTAGGAGGGAGATTAGTAAAAGAGGGGGATTATAAATATTTGCCAAGACAATCCGCCTTCCTTTTGTAAATACAAATATGTCTTCGTCGTCTTCATGGATCACCACACTCTCTTGCTCTAGCTCAGTGGTGCAATTTTCAGGACCTTCGATTCCAGCTCCAATCCAATGGCTAAGATTCATTTTCCTGTCTCCATGCCCTCAAAAAGCCCTATTGTCTTCTACCTGCATTCTTTTCTTGCTGATTTTGCTCTTATTTGCTATTCACAAGCTTTTCTTACGACTCACTTCGATTGCTCATTCCGAAACTAATAATCATCTGATTGCTAACGAGAGGGCTCTGCCTCTTGTTAAAACCAACTTATGGTTTACGCTTACTCTCATCGCGACATTACTTGTAGCACTCATTTCAACTGTTGTGTGCGTTCTTGTTATTGCTAAAAGTGGTGAATCTCCATGGAAAACTATAAATGCCTTGTGCTGGTTGTTTCAAGCAGTTACTCATACGGCGATTGCTGTTCTAATTCTTCATGAGAAGAAAGTTAAAGGAGGAACACTACATCCTCCGACTCTCCGAATATATTGGATTGTCGAGTTTGTCATATTATCCTTGTTCTTATCTTCTGGGATCGTACGTTTGATCTCATTTCAAGAAAGTGCATCCGAATTGAAAACCGACGACGCAGTTTCAGTTATTGTTTTCCCTCTGTCTTTAGTCCTTCTTATTGCTGCAATAAAAGGGTCCACCGGGATTGATTTATCAGGGGAGACTGATTCACCTATGGATTCCGATAATATTTACGAACCTCTTTTGGATCATAAATCTAATAATGCCACTGGATTTGCTTCGGCCTCTGTTTTTTCCAAAGCTTTTTGGTTTTGGATGAACCCGCTTTTGAACAAAGGTCACACTTCACCTCTCAGAATAGATGATGTGCCTTCTCTTTCACCCGAACATAAAGCTGAAAAATGGTGTCGGTTATTCGAAAATAATTGGCCCAAACCTGAAGAAAACTCAAAGCACCCTGTTTTAAAAACATTAGTCCGGTGTTTCTGGAAGGAATTCATCTTCACGGCGTTTCTTGCGGTTGTGAGGCTCTGTGTGATGTACGTGGGGCCGACGTTGATCCAACGGTTCGTCAACTTCACTTCGGGCCAAAGAAGTTCGCCTTACGAAGGATACTATCTCGTAATGATCCTGTTAGTTGCCAAATTCGTAGAGGTTTTGAGCTCGCACCAGTTCAACTTCCACGCGCAGAAGCTTGGAATGCTCGTCCGTTCGACGGTCGTTACTTCATTATACGGAAAGGGACTGAGGCTATCGGGCTCAGCCCGACAGGCCCATGGAGTCGGACAGATTGTGAACTACATGGCTGTTGATGCTCAGCAGCTTTCTGATATGATGCTGCAACTACACTTCCTGTGGCTCACGCCTTTGCAAATGACAGTTGCTTTAGTGATTCTCTATCAGTTTCTCGGCACTTCGACTATCGCGGCAATAATCGGGCTCGGATTAGTAATCATCTTCGTTTTGATCAGAACGAAGAAAAACAATAACTACCATTTCAACATTATGAAGAACGGCGATTCTAGAATGAAAGCCACAAATGAAATGCTTAACTACATGCGCGTGATCAAATTCCAAGCTTGGGAAGAGCACTTTAACAAGAGGATACAGTCATTTCGCGAAATCGAGTACCAATGGATTTCGAAATTCACATATTCTCTTGCCGCTGTTATAGTTGTACTATGGAGTACTCCCGTGCTTATTTCTACTATTACATTTGGAAGTGCGCTTTTGCTTGGATTTCCGCTGTCGGTGGGCTCTGTTTTCACGGCGACTTCTTTGATAAAAATGTTGCAAGAGCCGATTAGGTCCTTTCCCCAGTCGATGATTTCTCTTTCGAAGGCGATAGTTTCTCTGGAAAGGTTGGATAAATTTATGACAAGTGAAGAGCTGGTGGATAAGTCGGTGGAAAGAGTTGAAGGGTGTGAGGGAGATGTTGCGGTGGAAGTTAGAGATGGGAGTTTTAGTTGGGATAATGAGAACGGAGAGGGGGCGGTGAATTGTTTGAGTTTTGAGATAAGGAAAGCGGAACTTACGGCTGTGGTTGGCACGGTGGGATCGGGGAAATCTTCGCTTCTGGCCGCGATTCTTGGTGAGATGAATAAGTTATCGGGAAAGGTACTTTTTCCTCCTTTTGATGCTCAGAAGTTTTTTATCTTCGTTTTTATCACCGAACTTTTTTATCTCGGGAGTGTTTGCGAAAAGTTCTGTTTTTAGAGGAAGTGGTTTATTGTAGCAGAATGAAAAGTAGTTGATAATCTGAAGATGCTATGTTTGCAAATGGAAGCTTAGAAGAGAGTTTTTGGTTATTAAGTTGTAAAAATTGCTTTTAGATTCTGAAAAAGAGAAGTGTCGGCTTTTAGATGGAAAATAGTCATGTTTTTTCACCTTGAACAGCACAATCACCTTCTTTTGGTGTTTGCAAGAGTCGGTTGCGGTGATTTTCGCAAATACTTCTATAGTATGAGTATCTCTGAAAGGAAAAGCAAACAACTGACTTGTAAAACCAAAAACCGCTATTTTTGTTAATACAGATCAGAGTGTGTGGTAGCACAGCCTATGTTGCTCAAACAGCATGGATCCAAAACGGGACGATACAAGACAATATATTATTTGGTTTACCAATGAACAATGAGAGATACAAGGAGGCTATCAGGGTTTGCTGCTTGGAGAAAGACTTGGAAATGATGGAGTTTGGAGATCAAACTGAGATTGGAGAGCGTGGTATTAATCTTAGTGGCGGCCAAAAGCAACGGATTCAACTTGCGAGAGCAGTTTATCAAGATTGTGATATTTATCTACTTGATGATGTTTTTAGTGCAGTTGATGCTCACACGGGGTCCGAAATATTCAAGGTGACACACATTTATCGTATCACTCACGACACTGTTGTTAATATGGAAAATAGTCTGCACGAATGTTTAAGATGAATAGAGATTCTCTTGGAAATTGGAAGATCTTTGTCTAATATATGCGTATATATTCTTTTTTTTAAAAGCATATACTAAACGAAATGTTTATTGTTGTAGTTTTATTTAAAAACAGAAGAATATTTTACTCCCTCCACCAGGGGCAGAGGGAGGAGGGGTCCAAGGGGGTCCACGGACCCCCCGGCCGATGGATTTTCCCTTATAAAATAGGGGAAGCTATATATATAGTTGTCCGACCTCCGTAATTTTTATAGCTCCGGACCCTCCTGAGTAAATGTTCTGCTTCCGCCACTGCCCTCCACCCCACTTTCAGAACATGATTTCGTCCCTATAGAAGGGTCTTGTTTTTACTTTTTTTGTATTCCATGCCTTTACTTATGTGAATATATGCGGTCCAAAATTAGTCCTCAACTAATAAGTAGAATATAACTGGAAAAACAAGAAGTTGTACATTCACCAATGTACTCTCTTCAAGTGGGACGGAGGGTGTATTTGTTTTCAACTGCAAGTTAGGGAGTGCTTGCAAACACTAAAAAGTTGCGACTCGGCTTTAGGTGAAATACACTCATTTTTTCACATGAAACTGCGAATTCCCTGTGTTTGCGGCCGATCTGTTCATGCTTAATTGCTAATAATCTGACATTTCTTAGCCACATTACAATCACTGGTCATGTTTCTAATAGTCGCTCTTGGTGCAGGAGTGTGTTAGAGGAGCTCTTAGAGACAAGACAATTATACTTGTTACCCACCAAGTGGATTTCTTGCACAATGTTGATCAAATCCTAGTACGTCGAAATTCGTTCTCTTTAATTTCATTTATTTTAGCCTATTTAGAGTAACTCAGACTTTGGCTTCTTATATAAAACAAAGGTCATGAGAGAAGGCATGGTTGTTCAATCCGGGAAGTACAATAGCCTACTAGATTCTGGGACAGATTTTGAAGCTTTGGTATCCGCCCATGATGCCTCGATGGAACTCGTTGACGTCGAGACAACAACTGAGGAACAATCTTTACCGACCCAAAAGTCTTTTATATTGAGCGAAGAAAATGGGGAAAGTAGTTTTCACGAAAAATCAGAGCCACTCAACGGTACTTCTAAGCTTATCAAGGAAGAAGAAAGAGCAACGGGGAGAGTTAGCTTCAAACTTTACAAGTTATATAGCAGGGAGTCTTTTGGATGGTGGGGAGTAATAGCTGTTTCGATATTGTCCCTTGCATGGCAAGGGGCTTTAATGTCGGGTGACTATTGGTTGGCGTATGAAACTTCGGAAAAACGCGCAATGTCGTTTAACCCTTCTCTGTTTATTGAAGTCTATGCCGTTTTGGCAGGTGTTGCGTTTATATTGGTCGTTTTCAGAAGTGTTTTAGCTACGGTTATGGGATTAAAGACTGCCCAAATTTTCTTCGGACAAATTCTTCACAGCATCCTGCATGCTCCTATGTCGTTTTTTGATACTACGCCTTCCGGAAGAATTTTGACTCGGGTATTGTTATATTCTTCCAAGTATAACGTTTCTTTTTGTTCTTTACAAAAGGTACCCTTGGGGTTTGACCCAATTACATAAAAACTCATCTTTTGATATTACGGAGACCCTTTTGAGTTTTTACAAATTGCACCCTCAAGAGGATGTTCCTACTACCATAAGGGTTTATTAATCATTTTGGAAGTGTCACTGGAGTTTTTTGTAATTAGATAAATTACAGTGGTTGTTTTTGTAATAAAGTTCATTTTTTTTATCATAAAGAAGTTTTATGACTCATATTCACATTTCCTTGTCATCTTCTATGAAATGACTTAATCCCATCATTTTACATGTCAGGCATCAAGTGACCAGAGCAATATAGATTTCTTCATTCCTTTCTTTATGAGTATGACTGTAGCAATGTACTGCACTTTGCTCAGCATCATCATCATCACTTGTCAATATGCTTGGCCAACTATTATCCTTTTGATCCCTCTCGGTTGGCTTAACATTTGGTACCGGGTACGCATTTTTCCCATAATGGGTTTATCTGTTATTTTTTTTTTCCTTGACTAACTGGCATTTTTTATTTAGTTCTTATTTTCCTTTTCAGGGATACTATCTGGCCACCTCCCGTGAACTGACTCGACTGGATTCCATTACAAAGGCACCTGTTATTCACCATTTTTCTGAAAGCATCACGGGAGTTATGACGATTCGTTGTTTTAGAAAGCAGGAAAGCTTTTGCCAGGAGAATGTGAATCGTGTAAATGCGAATCTACGCATGGATTTTCACAATAATGGATCCAACGAGTGGCTGGGATTTCGTTTAGAACTAATCGGAAGTTTCATTCTATGCATGTCCGCAATGTCTATGATAGTATTACCTAGCAATATTATCAAGCCAGGTGTTTTACTGTTTTACTTTGGTTTTTCTTACGTGTTATCGACCTCAATGGATTTAACTAGCTTAACTTTTTCCAGAGAATGTGGGCTTAGCCCTCTCATACGGGCTATCCCTTAATGGGGTGCTATATGTTGCCATAAATTTTAGTTGCCTCTTGGAAAATAAGATGGTTTCAGTAGAGAGGATAAAACAGTTCACAGTCATATCATCTGAAGCAGAATGGAAGAAAAAGGACTTCCTCCCTCCACTCGAGTGGCCAACACAAGGAAATGTTGAGCTCAAAAACTTGCAGGTAAGTTCATTATTATACTGATTGTCAACCACTTTCTGCGTCTAATGCAACAGACCACTTCGTCTGGAATTTGAAAATTCTCTGTGACTTATTTGATTATTGGATGAACAGGTAAGGTACCGTCCGGATACTCCTTTAATTCTTAAAGGAATTAGTCTCAGCATAACCGGCGGTGAGAAGATTGGTGTTGTTGGTCGTACCGGTGGTGGGAAGTCGACGCTGATCCAAGTTTTGTTTAGATTGGTGGAACCGTCAGCTGGAAAAATAATCATCGATGGCATTGATATTTCGGCTTTAGGACTCCATGATCTTAGATCTCGGTTTGGAATCATTCCCCAAGACCCTGTTCTTTTTGAAGGAACTGTTAGAAGCAATATTGACCCCACTGGGCTGTATTCAGATGATGAGATATGGAAGGTAGCTTTGCTATATGTTTAGCGTAATTACAAAAAATCCCAGTTATCTTTCGTAATTACGAATTGTCCCTTGATATTTGTTATGGGTTTTTTTTGTCTTGTATTTTTACAAATTGCACCATCATGGAGGTTTTTGGAAATTGTGAAAACCAATCTTGATGTTTGATTCAATCTTTTTTTTTTCGCCCCAGCCGTTAAATGACCTGACGAAATTTACTGATTTAATCAAATAATTTATAGTTACACATTTCTAAACTTTTCTGAATATTACAAATAGCTCCAATTTTTCGTTTGACTATTTGAAATATTTAGAATAGTTGAGGGATGTAAAAATGTAAGTTGAAAAGTTTGGTCATTTGACAATGTCAGAAACTTCTGTTAGCTCCACTAGCCGCAGTGCAAAATGTAAGACAGATGTAAAACTCTTGGGTGGTTTTGGAAATTTTCGAAATTTGCTCCGGCCAAATTTAAAGAGTAAGTTTTGTGATTGTCCCTAATTTTAACGTAATTAATCCTAGTATTAATAAACGCAATCACCTCCTAACTTTTGTTGCCTCTTACAAAGTACTACTCCCTCCGTCCTCTGCACAGCTGACTCGGCACGGAGATTAAGAAAATGCACTTTTTGAAAAAGTAATGGCAATTGTGGTTAAAAATAATTTTTTTTGCCATTTATGGGTATGCAAACTTCGGACGAATAAGGTAAGTGTGCAAACTCCTGTGGGACGGAGGGAGTATTTTGTTCAGAGAACTGCTTTCAATAGACACCAACCCCCTTTTTTATCAAAAATATCGGGGCATGCTCGTTTTACCACCGTGTCATTTTATCTTCCTTGATCATGACATCTAATCTGCAAACTGTTATTAACAGAGCCTAGGACGCTGCCAGCTTAAAGACGTGGTGTCTGCAAAACCCGGGAAACTCGATTCTGCTGGTGAATATTATCTCCTACTCCATAACACTACTACACAACTTATTGTTGCTAGTTGCTACATTGAGAAGTTGTGAAAAAAAAAAGTAAAAATAAAAAATAAAAAATCTGATCACTATTTTTTACCCTCCCTCAGTTGTTGATAATGGCGATAACCGGAGCGTGGGGCAAAGGCAGCTTCTATGTTTGGGAAGAGTGATGCTAAAGAAAAGCCGACTTCTATTTTTGGACGAAGCAACTGCATCCGTTGATTCGCATACAGATGGAGTGATCCAGAAAATCATAAGGGAGGACTTTGCAGCCTGCACTATTATCAGCATTGCCCATAGGATCCCCACTGTGATGGATTGTGACAGAGTTTTGGTCATAGATGCAGGTTCGTGCTCTGTTTTCCTCCACTGAATTTATTTCTTTGCAAGAGTAATTGCAATTTGCAACGGAACTATGTTTTGTCGGCCCTAAGGTCGACATTCCGTGAGGGGAAGAAAAGCATTTTTAAACGACGGATAGAATTCCCAAAAAATGTATTGAGATGAATTAATCCTAGGAAAAATGTTTTGGGTACAAGTAACAAGATATCGAAACTCATCGTGCTTATTCTCATGCGTATGTCTGATATTCTCTTTGTCATCACCAAACAGGAAAAGCAAAAGAATACGACAAACCATCTAACTTGCTAGAGAGGCCCTCGCTCTTTGGGGCATTGGTTCAGGAGTACGCCAACCGCTCATCCGAACTTTGAGGAGCCATTTTGTCTGATAACCAGAAAAACCCGAGCAAGCTGTTTCGATCCGACATAATCAGATGTAGTAGTATCATGTTGGAATTCCATCGTAAGATCATGTTTGAATGGCAATTTTATTCCTTATCTTTGATGGTAAAATGTAAGGCTTTACTCAAAACTAGGCATCCCATAATGGGTTTATCTGTTATTTTTTTTTTCCTTGACTAACTGGCATTTTATATTTAGTTCTTATTTTCCTTTTCAGGGATACTATCTGGCCACCTCCCGTGAACTGACTCGACTGGATTCCATTACAAAGGCACCTGTTATTCACCATTTTTCTGAAAGCATCACGGGAGTTATGACGATTCGTTGTTTTAGAAAGCAGGAAAGCTTTTGCCAGGAGAATGTGAATCGTGTAAATGCGAATCTACGCATGGATTTTCACAATAATGGATCCAACGAGTGGCTGGGATTTCGTTTAGAACTAATCGGAAGTTTCATTCTATGCATGTCCGCAATGTCTATGATAGTATTACCTAGCAATATTATCAAGCCGTGTGTTTCTTGTTTTACTTTTGTTTTTCTTACGTGTTATCGACCTCAATGGATTTAACTAGCTTAACTTTTTCCAGAGAATGTGGGCTTAGCCCTCTCATACGGGCTATCCCTTAATGGGGTGCTATATGTTGCCATAAATTTTAGTTGCCTCTTGGAAAATAAGATGGTTTCAGTAGAGAGGATAAAACAGTTCACAGTCATACCATCTGTTGGGTATCTATCCGGAATACATAAAATTACACAACACAACAGGAAACAAATTACAAATAAATTTCCTATGATTTACGGGGATTAAGGGTTACACAACAAAATTAAATGACACAGAAAAATCGGACGAAAAAATAGACTGAAAAATAAACACAAGAACAGAAATTGAAGGTCGAAGAAATCTGACCAACAGATCGCGTAAGATCTGAATATTACGAACGCATGTGGTGATAATACACAGAAAGTCGGCTCAGTCCTCCGCTCTCGTGTACCCGCGTCCAGAGCTCCAAAAATCCGCGTCAGCCCCAAGAATCGAGCCACAAACCTGTGGTTTCTCAAATCACAAAGACCAAACCAAAACCCCAATACCCCAGAAACCCAACCTCAGCCGAGAAGGATTCACAAAGAAAACAGGAATCCCACAAAGAATGATTTTATTGCCTCAAGAACACTCAAGTTTCAGTCGGTTTCCTGTGTCCTTCCCCTCAAAATGGATCCCACAATTTATAGGAGTAGAAACAACCCCAGAAACGGTCGCCCGATTTTAAAGCACCCGGACTTATCATTGAAGAATGATAAGGGTTGCTATTAGATCGGAAATCGTTCAAGGAATTGCACAGCGGAAGAAACCGAAGAGAGGAATCAGGAGAGAAGAAAGGGGAGGCGCCGACTGGGGTAAAGGATAAATGGGGTCGGTTTAGGGTTATGGTTATTTAAATACCCAGGGGATGGACGGGTAGGATTGAACCCACAAAGGGACGGTCCAGATTAGGTCAAAGGATTATTATATGGAAACCGGGCCTGGGTTTTATAAATCGGACTGGGCTGCCTAGATTTAATTTATTTTTTGGGCCCAGTCAAAAACTTATTTCATTTGGGCCTAAAACCAACAAATCTCCACCCGGACCAAATGAGCCATCGGGGTACACTTATTTTTGAGAGGGAGGTCATCATCGCCGAACGTCACACCACCTGCACAAAACACAAAGTTAGTACAAGTATAAAGACAAACAATCACTAAGAAAGAAAGAACTAGAAATCACAAAGAAAGACTAGAAGAGCTATCACAAAGATAGCAAACTGGAAGACTAGACTGTCTTCAGTTAAGGGAGTCGATATTTAGTATCGACTTGCAAGATCTGGTTTTCTCGATCGGTAGGCACTTAGTGCCCATATCTGCAGGATTGGACTGTGAAGGGATTTTCTTCAACTCAATTATGCCTTTTTCTACTATATCACGGATGAAGTGTCGCCTGACATCAATATGCTTTGTTCGATCATGGAAAACAGGATTTCTGCACAAATGTATGCTTGATTGACTGTCAGAAAATACCACCACATTATCACGAAGAACACCAATTTTAGTTAGTAAACCTTTCAACCAAATAGCCTCTTTAAAGGCTTCAGTGGTGGCAATATATTCAGCTTCAGTAGTATACAGTGTAACAATATGCTGAAGTTGAGATTTCCAAGAAATGCACGAGCCACACAAGGTAAACACATACGAAGTTGTGGACTTACATTCATCCCGGTCATTGGCATAATTAGAATCAACATATCCTTTTAAATTAATCCCATCATCAGATTTAGAGAAAATAAGACCATCAGAAGCGGAATTTTTTAAGTACCGCAATAACCATTTAAGGGCCTCCCAGTGAGGTTTTCCTGGATTAGCCATGTACCTACTCAAACAACTAACAGCATAAGCGATATCTGGTCTAGTACTTACCATAAGGTACATGACAGATCCTATGGCATTAGCATACGGGACAGTTCTCATTTCACGAATTTCTGATTCAGTTTTAGGTGACTGAGTTTTGGATAATAAGAAATGAGAAGCTAACGGCACACTAGCAATTTTAGCATCAGTCATAGAAAATTTTTCAAGAATTTTACCAATGTAGGCGGACTGATTTAAAAATAAGGTGCTTTTAGATCTGTCCCGAACAATATTCATGCTCAATATTCTTTTAGCATCCCCCAAGTATTTCATGTCAAATTGATCACCTAAGCAACTTTGAACATGATCTATAGATTTAATGCACGAACTGATCAAAAGCATATCATCTACATAAATAAGTAGGAACATGGGCACACCACTGTCATACTTAAAATAAAGGCATGGGTCATAAGCACTACGACGAAATTTCAAGGACAAAGATGCAGTCATTGAATTTTTGTTCCATTCTCTAGGGGATTGTTTTAAGCCATATAGGGTTTTATTGAGCAAGCACACATGATCAGGATGGTTACTATCCGTAAAACCTTCTGGTTGTTTCATGTAGATAGTTTCTTTCAATTCACCATGCAAGAATCTTTGTTTTAACATCTAATTGTTTCATTTCCCAATTATGGTGCGCAACTAATGCAAGCATGATGCGAACAGTGGTGAATTTAACTACTGGTGCAAAAATCTCAGTATAGTCGATACCTTCACGTTGTGTAAAGCCTTTAGCTACTAACCTTGCCTTGAATCTGACATTATCCTCCTCCTTTTTCACTTTAAACAACCACTTACAATCAATCCAAGAGCAATTTCTGGGTTTTGGAACAAGTTTCCAAGTATCATTCGCATGCAAGGATGTTATTTCTTCATTCATTGCACTTAGCCATTCATTCGAATTGTTAGACATCAAAGCATCATTGTAAGACTTAGGTTCATTACCATCAAGCATATCAAACACATTGAAAGCAAGAGAAGCCATATGGAAATCATCTAAGTGTATAGGTCTCCTAACATTCCTTCTAGGCCTATCCCTAGTTAATTGATAATCAGTTAAGTCAGGAGCAGATTCAGATTCAGATTCATCACCATTCTCAGATTGATTATTAGGTTCAGGATTTTCTATGTTATCAGATTCGGCAGGTAATTCGTTATCACTAAGATGCTCCACCCTAATCTGAACAGGGTGGGGTGAATTTTCAGTAGCTAGCACAGGAGCAGGTATAGGATTATCAAGACATGGAAATTCAGTTTCATTAAAAACCACATCCCTGCTAATAATCACCTTTAATCCGGGTTCAGATCTGACCCATAAACGATAACCCTTAGTACCGTCGGGATATCCAAGAAAAATACATCTCAAGGATCTCGGTTCGAGTTTATCAACATTTTGATGCACATAAGCAGCACAACCAAACACACGAATGTTCGAAAAATCAGTACCATGACCCGACCACACAGGCTCGGGATAGTTGCCATTTAATGGTACAAAAGGTGATCTATTGATGAGATATGCATCAGTTAAAAGAGCCTCACCCCAAAAACTTTTAGACAACCCAGAAGTAGCGAGTATGGCCCTAACTTTTTCAAGGAGGGTGCGATTCATTCGCTCAACCACCCCGTTTTGTTGAGGGGTATAAGGGACAGTCTTATGCCTAAGGATGCCATTTTCAGAACACATAGTATCAAACTGAGTATTGCAAAATTCAAGGCTGTTATCGGTCCTTATCTTTTTGATCCGTTTTCCGGTTTGATTTTCCACCAAAGATTTCCAAGATTGGAATTTTTCAAACACTTCAGATTTCAATTTGAGTAAAAACACGAAAACTTTTCGAGAGTAATCATCAATAATGGACAAGAAATACCGGTTTCTGCCATGAGTCGTAACACTGGCAGGACCCCAAACATCAGCATGAACATAATCAAACACATTGGAACTCTTACCAGATTTCTCAAAAACGGGATCAGGGGAATCGGGAGGTTTTGGAAATTAAGTTTTATGTTGTTTGCCATACATGCAGGAGTCACAGAAAGACAACTTAGAGATTTTATCTTTTCCAAAACATTTTTGTTTATGCAAGATCTCTAATCCCTTCATGCTCATATGTCCTAACCTATTATGCCACAATTCGGTTTTATCTGCACAGACCAGATTAGAACATGCAGGAGTTTCAGTTTGGCAAATGTATAGATTAAATTTCCGGATTCCTTTAAACAACATCAAGGATCCTCTCGAAATTATCATGCAACCATTTCCCCAAGACCCTCGAAGGCCCTCATCTTCCAAAGTGGTACAAGATATCAGGTTATTAGATAAATCAGGAATGTGTCGGACATTTTTTAGAGTAAATTGTGTACCATCAGCGAATTTTAAACACACATTTCCTATTCTGGCCACTACCCGTTTCACCTTATCAGGCATATAAACATACCGATCACCAAGATTGGTATAACTTGTAAAATGCTGTTTATAAGGTGTCATGTGATGAGTGCATCCAGAATCCAGTAACCATTCATTTTCACACAGACCAGAGAGCACAGAATTCACAGAAAGATGCAAATCATCAGATACCATAAAGACATCGCCCATAGTTAAATTTGCCTGATCATTTTGCAAATTCTTTTTAGGTTTGGTGCATTCTTGTATATAATGACCAGGTTCACCACAATTATAACATTTGCGATTCTTAGGCCGGAATTTGGATTTATCCTTCCATTGCCCCTTTTTCTTATTAGGCTTTTCAGAATCAGTTTTGACAAACGGTTTCCTTTTAACGGGATGTTTAGACCTAACAAAATTAACATCAGAGACAGGTTTAGAAACCTTGTTAAATTTCAAGTCTAATTCTTTACTTTTTAATCCACTTATAACAGTATCTAAAGTAACAGAATCCCTTCCATATTTTATCGCAGATTTCACATCATTATAAGTATCAGGGATAGCATTCAAGAGCACAATAGGGGAATAATCATCAATGTTTTTGTCACCCGTTTGTTTTATATCTTGCACTAACTTTGTAAAGGCATCCAGATTACCATCAATATCTTTATTCAAATCCAGCTTGTAGCGAAAAAACTTTTCAAGAAGAAATAACTTATTTGGCAAAGATGTTTCGGTAAAAGTTTCCTCAAGTTTATCCCAAAGCTGTTTAGCATTATCAGTTTTGCCTATTCGTCTAATCACAGAATCAGACAAGTTCAAGATTATAGATGAATGTGCAAACTCAATCAATTCCTCACGTTTTTCAGGAGTCACATTAGACTGAAAAGAACCTTCAATGGCCTTAAAACATTTCTGTTGGACAAGTATAGATTTCATTTTTTGTTGCCAAATTTTAAAATCCCCTTTACCGTCGAATGGTGCCATTGTAAATGAAGTAAGTGAGCCCATTTTTGTATTTGTAAAAATCACACAAGATTTAAACCAGCACAAGGTATTACTGTAAAAACTAAGATTACAGTTAAATATCACACAGATACCACGAATAACAAAATCACACGATTTTGCGATAAAGTGAGTGGAATAGAATACTAGTATCACACAGATATCACAAATACCAAAATCACACGATTTTAAAATAAAGTGAGTGGAATCGAATCCTGAGCCCCACAAAATCCGAGGAACACTTGCGGTCCAGGCAAGGGGGTTTGGTATGCTCGGAGATTACGACTACTACGGTCTCAACACAGAACGAAAATAACGAAGCGATCACAAAGACAGTGCACAGATGTAAGCGGTAAACAAATTACTCCAAAGTAATAATACTTTACCAATCACACAAAATAGTACGAAAATACAGTAAAGTATGGGAAGCAATACCTCTGGATCCTCGGCGGAACCCGTATGCCCTTCCGAATAGAAACCCCGTTTAGAGGCTCCGATACCACCGTTGGGTATCTATCCGGAATACATAAAATTACACAACACAACAGAAACAAATTACAAATAAATTTCCTATGATTTACGGGGATTAAGGGTTACACAACAAAATTAAATGACACGAAAAAATCGGACGAAAATAGACTCGAAAAATAAACACAAGAATGTAAATTGAAGGTCAAAGAAATCGACCAACAGATCGCGTAAGATCTGAATATTACGAACGCAGTGGTGATAATAGACAGAAAGTCGGCTCAGTCCTCCGCTCTCGTGTACCGCGTCCAGAGCTCCAAAATCCGGCGTCAGCCCGGTCGAATCGAGCCACAAACCCAGGCGGTTTCTCAAATCACAAAGACCAAACCAAAAACCCCAATACCCCAGAAACCCAACCTCAGCCGAGAAGGATTCACAAAGAAAACAGGAATCCCACAAAGAATGATTTTATTGCCTCAAGAACACTCAAGTTTCAGTCGGTTTCCTGTGTCCTTCCCCTCAAAATGGATCCCACAATTTATAGGAGTAGAAACAACCCCGAACGGTCGCCGATTTTAAAGCACCGGACTTATCATTGAAGAATGATAAGGGTTGCTATTAGATCGGAAATCGTTCAAGGAATTGCACAGCGGAAGAAACCGAAGAGAGAGGAATCGGGAGAGAAGAAAGGGGAGGCGCCGACTGGGGTAAAGGATAAATGGGGTAGGTTTAGGGTTATGGTTATTTAAATACCCAGGGGATGGACGGGTAGGATTGAACCCACAAAGGGACGGTCCAGATTAGGTCAAAGGATTATTATATGGAAACCGGGCCTGGGTTTTATAAATCGAATCGGGTGCTAGATTTAATTTATTTTTGGGCCCATCAAAAACTTATTTCATTTGGGCCTAAAACCAACAAATCTCCACCGGACCAAATGAGCCATCGGGGTACACTTATTTTTGAGAGGGAGGTCATCATCGCCGAACGTCACACCACCTGCACAAAACACAAAGTTAGTACAAGTATAAAGACAAACAATCACTAAGAAAGAAAGAACTAGAAATCACAAAGAAAGACTAGAAGAGCTATCACAAAGATAGCAAACTGGAAGACTAGACTGTCTTCAGTTAAGGGAGTCGATATTTAGTATCGACTTGCAAGATCTGGTTTTCTCGATCGGTAGGCACTTAGTGCCCATATCTGCAGGATTGGACTGTGAAGGGATTTTCTTCAACTCAATTATGCCTTTTTCTACTATATCACGGATGAAGTGTCGCCTGACATCAATATGCTTTGTTCGATCATGGAAAACAGGATTTCTGCACAAATGTATGCTTGATTGACTGTCAGAAAATACCACCACATTATCACGAAGAACACCAATTTTAGTTAGTAAACCTTTCAACCAAATAGCCTCTTTAAAGGCTTCAGTGGTGGCAATATATTCAGCTTCAGTAGTATACAGTGTAACAATATGCTGAAGTTGAGATTTCCAAGAAATGCACGAGCCACACAAGGTAAACACATACGAAGTTGTGGACTTACATTCATCCCGGTCATTGGCATAATTAGAATCAACATATCCTTTTAAATTAATCCCATCATCAGATTTAGAGAAAATAAGACCATCAGAAGCGGAATTTTTTAAGTACCGCAATAACCATTTAAGGGCCTCCCAGTGAGGTTTTCCTGGATTAGCCATGTACCTACTCAAACAACTAACAGCATAAGCGATATCTGGTCTAGTACTTACCATAAGGTACATGACAGATCCTATGGCATTAGCATACGGGACAGATCTCATTTCACGAATTTCTGGTTCAGTTTTAGGTGACTGAGTTTTGGATAATAAGAAATGAGAAGCTAACGGCACACTAGCAATTTTAGCATCAGTCATAGAAAATTTTTCAAGAATTTTACCAATGTAGGCGGACTGATTTAAAAATAAGGTGCTTTTAGATCTGTCCCGAACAATATTCATGCCCAATATTCTTTTAGCATCCCCCAAGTATTTCATGTCAAATTGATCACCTAAGCAACTTTGAACATGATCTATAGATTTAATGCACGAACTGATCAAAAGCATATCATCTACATAAATAAGTAGGAACATGGGCACACCACTGTCATACTTAAAATAAAGGCATGGGTCATAAGCACTACGACGAAATTTCAAGGACAGCATGCAGTCATTGAATTTTTGTTCCATTCTCTAGGGGATTGTTTTAAGCCATATAGGGTTTTATTGAGCAAGCACACATGATCAGGATGGTTACTATCCGTAAAACCTTCTGGTTGTTTCATGTAGATAGTTTCTTTCAATTCACCATGCAAGAATGCTGTTTTAACATCTAATTGTTTCATTTCCCAATTATGGTGCGCAACTAATGCAAGCATGATGCGAACAGTGGTGAATTTAACTACTGGTGCAAAAATCTCAGTATAGTCGATACCTTCACGTTGTGTAAAGCCTTTAGCTACTAACCTTGCCTTGAATCTGACATTATCCTCCTCCTTTTTCACTTTAAATAACCACTTACAATCAATCAAAGAGCAATTTCTGGGTTTTGGAACAAGTTTCCAAGTATCATTCGCATGCAAGGATGTTATTTCTTCATTCATTGCACTTAGCCATTCATTCGAATTGTTAGACATCAAAGCATCATTGTAAGACTTAGGTTCATTACCATCAAGCATATCAAACACATTGAAAGCAAGAGAAGCCATATGGAAATCATCTAAGTGTATAGGTCTCCTAACATTCCTTCTAGGCCTATCCCTAGTTAATTGATAATCAGTTAAGTCAGGAGCAGATTCAGATTCAGATTCATCACCATTCTCAGATTGATTATTAGGTTCAGGATTTTCTATGTTATCAGATTCGGCAGGTAATTCGTTATCACTAAGATGCTCCACCCTAATCTGAACAGGGTGGGGTGAATTTTCAGTAGCTAGCACAGAGCGGTATAGGATTATCAAGACATGGAAATTCGGGCCATTAAAAACCACATCCCTGCTAATAATCACCTTTAATCCGGGTTCAGATCTGACCCATAAACGATAACCCTTAGTACCGTCGGGATATCCAAGAAAAATACATCTCAAGGATCTCGGTTCGAGTTTATCAACATTTTGATGCACATAAGCAGCACAACCAAACACACGAATGTTCGAAAAATCAGTACCATGACCCGACCACACAGACTCGGGATAGTTGCCATTTAATGGTACAGAAGGTGATCTATTGATGAGATATGCATTAGTTAAAAGAGCCTCACCCCAAAAACTTTTAGACAACCCAGAAGTAGCGAGCATGGCCCTAACTTTTTCAAGGAGGGTGCGATTCATTCGCTCAACCACCCCGTTTTGTTGAGGGGTATAAGGGACAGTCTTATGCCTAAGGATGCCATTTTCAGAACACATAGTATCAAACTGAGTATTGCAAAATTCAAGGCCGTTATCGGTCCTTATCTTTTTGATCCGTTTTCCGGTTTGATTTTCCAACAAAGATTTCCAAGATTGGAATTTTTCAAACACTTCAGATTTCAATTTGAGTAAAAACACGAAAACTTTTCGAGAGTAATCATCAATAATGGACAAGAAATACCGGTTTCTGCCATGAGTCGTAACACTGGCAGGACCCCAAACATCAGCATGAACATAATCAAGCACATTGGAACTCTTACCAGATTTCTCAAAAACGGGATCAGGGGAATCGGGAGGTTTTGGAAATTAAGTTTTATGTTGTTTGCCATACATGCAGGAGTCACAGAAAGACAACTTAGAGATTTTATCTTTTCCAAAACATTTTTGTTTATGCAAGATCTCTAATCCCTTCATGCTCATATGTCCTAACCTATTATGCCACAATTCGGTTTTATACGCACGGACTGATTAGAACATGCGGGAGTTTCATTTGGCAAATGTATAGATTAAATTTCCGGATTCCTTTAAACAACATCAAGGATCCTCTCAAATTATCATGCAACCATTTTCCCAAGACCTCGAAGGCCCTCATCTTCCAAAGTGGTACAAGATATCGTGTTATTAGATAAATCAGAATGTGTCGGACATTTTTAGAGTAAATTGTGTACCATCGGTAATTTTAAACACACATTTCCTATTCGCCACTACCCGTTTCACCTTATCAGGCATATAAACATACCGATCACCAAGATTGGTATAACTTGTAAAATGTCAGTTTATAAGGTGTCATGTGATGAGTGCATCCAGAATCCAAGAACCATTCATTTTCACACGCACTGAGAGCACAGAATTCACGTAAAGATGCAAATCATCGATACCATAAAGACATCGCCCATAGTTAAATTTGTCGATCATTTTGCAAATTCTTTTTAGGTTTGGTGCATTCTTGTATATAATGACCAGTTCACCACAATTATAACATTTGCGATTCTTAGGCGGAATTTGGATTTATCCTTCCATTGCCCCTTTTTCTTATTAGGCTTTTAGAATCGGTTTTGACAAACGGTTTCCTTTTAACGGATGTTTAGACCTAACAAAATTAACATCGAGACAGTTTAGAAACCTTGTTAAATTTCAAGTCTAATTCTTTACTTTTAATCCACTTATAACAAGATATCTAAAGTAATGTAATCCCTTCCATATTTTATCGCAGATTTCACATCATTATAAGCATGGGATAGCATTCAAGAGCACAATAGGGGAATAATCATCAATGTTTTTGTCACCCGTTTGTTTTATATCTTGCACTAACTTTGTAAAGGCATCCAGATTACCATCAATATCTTTATTCAAATCCAGCTTGTAGCGAAAAAACTTTTCAAGAAGAAATAACTTATTTGGCAAAGATGTTTCGGTAAAAGTTTCCTCAAGTTTATCCCAAAGCTGTTTAGCATTATCAGTTTTGCCTATTCGTCTAATCACAGAATCAGACAAGTTCAAGATTATAGATGAATGTGCAAACTCAATCAATTCCTCACGTTTTTCAGGAGTCACATTAGACTGAAAAGAACCTTCAATGGCCTTAAAACATTTCTGTTGGACAAGTATAGATTTCATTTTTTGTTGCCAAATTTTAAAATCCCCTTTACCGTCGAATGGTGCCATTGTAAATGAAGTAAGTGAGCCCATTTTTGTATTTGTAAAAATCACACAAGATTTAAACCAGCACAAGGTATTACTGTAAAAACTAAGATTACAGTTAAATATCACACAGATACCACGAATAACAAAATCACACGATTTTGCGATAAAGTGAGTGGAATAGAATACTAGTATCACACAGATATCACAAATACCAAAATCACACCAGATTTTAAAATAAAGTGAGCTGGAATCGAATCCCGGAGCCCCCACAAGATCCGAGGAACACTTGCGGTCCAGGCAAGGGGGTTTGGTATGCTCGGAGATTACGACTACTACAGTCTCAACACAGAACGAAAATAACGAATCGATCACAAAGACGGTACAGCAGACGGAAGCAGTAAACAAATTACTCCAAAGTAATAATACTTTACCAATCACACAAAATAGTACGAAAATACAGTAAAGTATGGGAAGCAATACCTCAGCGGATCCCTCGGCCGGAACCCGTATGCCCTTCCGAATAGAAACCCCGTTTAGAGGCTCCGATACCACTGTTGGGTATCTATCCGGAATACATAAAATTACACAACACAACAGGAAACAAATTACAAATAAATTTCCTATGATTTACGGGGATTAAGGGTTACACAACAAAATTAAATGACACAGAAAAATCGGACGAAAAAATAGACTGAAAAATAAACACAAGAACAGAAATTGAAGGTCAAAGAAATCTGACCAACAGATCGCGTAAGATCTGAATATTACGAACGCAGGTGGTGATAATAGACAGAAAGTCGGCTCAGTCCTCCGCTCTCGTGTACCCGCGTCCAGAGCTCCAAAAATCCGGCGTCCAGCAGTCCGAATCGAGCCACAAACCCAGGCGGTTTCTCAAATCACAAAGACCCGAAACCAAAAACCCCAATACCCCAGAAACCCAACCTCAGCCGAGAAGGATTCACAAAGAAAACAGGAATCCCACAAAGAATGATTTTATTGCCTCAAGAACACTCAAGTTTCAGTCGGTTTCGTGTGTCCTTCCCCTCAAAATGGATCCCACAATTTATAGGAGTAGAAACAACCCCAGAAACGGTCGCCCGATTTTAAAGCACCCGGACTTATCATTGAAGAATGATAAGGGTTGCTATTAGATCGGAAATCGTTCAAGGAATTGCACAGCGGAAGAAACCGAAGAGAGAGGAATCGGGAGAGAAGAAAGGGGAGGCGCCGACTGGGGTAAAGGATAAATGGGGTAGGTTTAGGGTTATGGTTATTTAAATACCCAGGGGATGGACGAGTAGGAGTGAACCCACAAAGGGACGGTCCAGATTAGGTCAAAGGATTATTATATGGAAATCGGGCCTGGGTTTTATAAATCGGACTGGGCTGCCTAGATTTAATTTATTTTTTGGGCCCAGTCAAAAACTTATTTCATTTGGGCCTAAAACCAACAAATCTCCACCCGGACCAAATGAGCCATCGGGGTACACTTATTTTTGAGAGGGAGGTCATCATCGCCGAACGTCACACCACCTGCACAAAACACAAAGTTAGTACAAGTATAAAGACAAACAATCACTAAGAAAGAAAGAACTAGAAATCACAAAGAAAGACTAGAAGAGCTATCACAAAGATAGCAAACTGGAAGACTAGACTGTCTTCAGTTAAGGGAGTCGATATTTAGTATCGACTTGCAAGATCTGGTTTTCGATCGGTAGGCACTTAGTGCCCATATCTCACAGGATCGACTGTGAAGGGATTTTCTTCAACTCAATTATGCCTTTTTCTACTATATCACGGATGAAGTGTCGCCGACATCAATATGCTTTGTTCGATCATGGAAAACAGGATTTCTGCACAAATGTATGCTTGATTGGTATCAGAAAAGACCACCACATTATCACGAAGAACACCAATTTCGGTTAGTAAACCTTTCAACCAAATAGCCTCTTTAAAGGCTTCGGTGGTGGCAATATATTCACTTGAGAGTATACGGTGTAACAATATGTCAAGTTGAGATTTCCAAGAAATGCACGAGCCACACAAGGTAAACACATACGAAGTTGTGGACTTACATTCATCCGGTCATTGGCATAATTAGAATCAACATATCCTTTTAAATTAATCCCATCATCGATTTAGAGAAAATAAGACCATCGTGGAATTTTTAAGTACCGCAATAACCATTTAAGGGCCTCCCAAAGGAGGTTTTCTGGATTAGCCATGTACCTACTCAAACAACTAACAAAGATAAGCGATATCTGGTCTAGTACTTACCATAAGGTACATGACAGATCCTATGGCATTAGCATACGGGACAGTTCTCATTTCACGAATTTCTGATTCAGTTTTAGGTGACTGAGTTTTGGATAATAAGAAATGAGAAGCTAACGGCACACTAGCAATTTTAGCATCAGTCATAGAAAATTTTTCAAGAATTTTACCAATGTAGGCGGACTGATTTAAAAATAAGGTGCTTTTAGATCTGTCCCGAACAATATTCATGCCCAATATTCTTTTAGCATCCCCCAAGTATTTCATGTCAAATTGATCACCTAAGCAACTTTGAACATGATCTATAGATTTAATGCACGAACTGATCAAAAGCATATCATCTACATAAATAAGTAGGAACATGGGCACACCACTGTCATACTTAAAATAAAGGCATGGGTCATAAGCACTACGACGAAATTTCAAGGACAGCATGCAGTCATTGAATTTTTGTTCCATTCTCTAGGGGATTGTTTTAAGCCATATAGAGTTTTATTGAGCAAGCACACATGATCAGGATGGTTACTATCCGTAAAACCTTCTGGTTGTTTCATGTAGATAGTTTCTTTCAATTCACCATGCAAGAATGCTGTTTTAACATCTAATTGTTTCATTTCCCAATTATGGTGCGCAACTAATGCAAGCATGATGCGAACAGTGGTGAATTTAACTACTGGTGCAAAAATCTCAGTATAGTCGATACCTTCACGTTGTGTAAAGCCTTTAGCTACTAACCTTGCCTTGAATCTGACATTATCCTCCTTTTTTTTCACTTTAAACAACCACCTACAATCAATCAAAGAGCAATTTCTGGGTTTTGGAACAAGTTTCCAAGTATCATTCGCATGCAATGATGTTATTTCTTCATTCATTGCACTTAGCCATTCATTCGAATTGTTAGACATCAAAGCATCATTGTAAGACTTAGGTTCATTACCATCAAGCATATCAAACACATTGAAAGCAAGAGAAGCCATATGGAAATCATCTAAGTGTATAGGTCTCCTAACATTCCTTCTAGGCCTATCCCTAGTTAATTGATAATCAGTTAAGTCAGGAGCAGATTCAGATTCAGATTCATCACCATTCTCAGATTGATTATTAGGTTCAGGATTTTCTATGTTATCAGATTCGGCAGGTAATTCGTTATCACTAAGATGCTCCACCCTAATCTGAACAGGGTGGGGTGAATTTTCAGTAGCTAGCACAGGAGCAGGTATAGGATTATCAAGACATGGAAATTCAGTTTCATTAAAAACCACATCCCTGCTAATAATCACCTTTAATCCGGGTTCAGATCTGACCCATAAACGATAACCCTTAGTACCGTCGGGATATCCAAGAAAAATACATCTCAAGGATCTCGGTTCGAGTTTATCAACATTTTGATGCACATAAGCAGCACAACCAAACACACGAATGTTCGAAAAATCAGTACCATGACCCGACCACACAGACTCGGGATAGTTGCCATTTAATGGTACAGAAGGTGATCTATTGATGAGATATGCATCAGTTAAAAGAGCCTCACCCCAAAAACTTTTAGACAACCCAGAAGTAGCGAGCATGGCCCTAACTTTTTCAAGGAGGGTGCGATTCATTCGCTCAACCACCCCGTTTTGTTGAGGGGTATAAGGGACAGTCTTATGCCTAAGGATGCCATTTTCAGAACACATAGTATCAAACTGAGTATTGCAAAATTCAAGGTCGTTATCGGTCCTTATCTTTTTGATCTGTTTTCCGGTTTGATTTTCCACCAAAGATTTCCAAGATTGGAATTTTTCAAACACTTCAGATTTCAATTTGAGTAAAAACACGAAAACTTTTCGAGAGTAATCATCAATAATGGACAAGAAATACCGGTTTCTGCCATGAGTCGTAACACTGGCAGGACCCCAAACATCAGCATGAACATAATCAAGCACATTGGAACTCTTACCAGATTTCTCAAAAACGGGATCAGGGGAATCGGGAGGTTTTGGAAATTGAGTTTTATGTTGTTTGCCATACATGCAGGAGTCACAGAAAGACAACTTAGAGATTTTATCTTTTCCAAAACATTTTTGTTTATGCAAGATCTCTAATCCCTTCATGCTCATATGTCCTAACCTATTATGCCACAATTCGGTTTTATCTGCACAGACCAGATTAGAACATGCAGGAGTTTCAGTTTGGCAAATGTATAGATTAAATTTCCGGATTCCTTTAAACAACATCAAGGATCCTCTCGAAATTATCATGCAACCATTTCCCCAAGACCCTCGAAGGCCCTCATCTTCCAAAGTGGTACAAGATATCAGGTTATTAGATAAATCAGGAATGTGTCGGACATTTTTTAGAGTAAATTGTGTACCATCAGCGAATTTTAAACACACATTTCCTATTCCGGCCACTACCCGTTTCACCTTATCAGGCATATAAACATACCGATCACCAAGATTGGTATAACTTGTAAAATGCTGTTTATAAGGTGTCATGTGATGAGTGCATCCAGAATCCAGTAACCATTCATTTTCACACAGACCAGAGAGCACAGAATTCACAGAAAGATGCAAATCATCAGATACCATAAAGACATCGCCCATAGTTAAATTTGCCTGATCATTTTGCAAATTCTTTTTAGGTTTGGTGCATTCTTGTATATAATGACCAGGTTCACCACAATTATAACATTTGCGATTCTTAGGCCGGAATTTGGATTTATCCTTCCATTGCCCCTTTTTCTTATTAGGCTTTTCAGAATCAGTTTTGACAAACGGTTTCCTTTTAACGGGATGTTTAGACCTAACAAAATTAACATCAGAGACAGGTTTAGAAACCTTGTTAAATTTCAAGTCTAATTCTTTACTTTTTAATCCACTTATAACAGTATCTAAAGTAACAGAATCCCTTCCATATTTTATCGCAGATTTCACATCATTATAAGCATCAGGGATAGCATTCAAGAGCACAATAGGGGAATAATCATCAATGTTTTTGTCACCCGTTTGTTTTATATCTTGCACTAACTTTGTAAAGGCATCCAGATTACCATCAATATCTTTATTCAAATCCAGCTTGTAGCGAAAAAACTTTTCAAGAAGAAATAACTTATTTGGCAAAGATGTTTCGGTAAAAGTTTCCTCAAGTTTATCCCAAAGCTGTTTAGCATTATCAGTTTTGCCTATTCGTCTAATCACAGAATCAGACAAGTTCAAGATTATAGATGAATGTGCAAACTCAATCAATTCCTCACGTTTTTCAGGAGTCACATTAGACTGAAAAGAACCTTCAATGGCCTTAAAACATTTCTGTTGGACAAGTATAGATTTCATTTTTTGTTGCCAATTTTTAAAATCCCCTTTACCGTCGAATGGTGCCATTGTAAATGAAGTAAGTGAGCCCATTTTTGTATTTGTAAAAATCACACAAGATTTAAACCAGCACAAGGTATTACTGTAAAAACTAAGATTACAGTTAAATATCACACAGATACCACGAATAACAAAATCACACCAGATTTTGCGATAAAGTGAGCTGGAATAGAATACTAGTATCACACAGATATCACAAATACCAAAATCACACCAGATTTTAAAATAAAGTGAGCTGGAATCGAATCCCGGAGCCCCCACAAAATCCGAGGAACACTTGCGGTCCAGGCAAGGGGGTTTGGTATGCTCGGAGATTACGACTACTACAGTCTCAACACAGAACGAAAATAACGAAGCGATCACAAAGACGGTACAGCAGACGGAAGCAGTAAACAAATTACTCCAAAGTAATAATACTTTACCAATCACACAAAATAGTACGAAAATACAGTAAAGTATGGGAAGCAATACCTGAGCGGATCCCTCGGCCGGAACCCGTATGCCCTTCCGAATAGAAACCCCGTTTAGAGGCTCCGATACCACTGTTGGGTATCTATCCGGAATATATAAAATTACACAACACAACAGGAAACAAATTACAAATAAATTTCCTATGATTTACGGGGATTAAGGGTTACACAACAAAATTAAATGACACAGAAAAATCGGACGAAAAAATAGACTGAAAAATAAACACAAGAACAGAAATTGAAGGTCGAAGAAATCTGACCAACAGATCGCGTAAGATCTGAATATTACGAACGCAGGTGGTGATAATACACAGAAAGTCGGCTCAGTCCTCCGCTCTCGTGTACCCGCGTCCAGAGCTCCAAAAATCCGGCGTCCAGCAGTCCGAATCGAGCCACAAACCCAGGCGGTTTCTCAAATCACAAAGACCCGAAACCAAAAACCCCAATACCCCAGAAACCCAACCTCAGCCGAGAAGGATTCACAAAGAAAACAGGAATCTCACAAAGAATGATTTTATTGCCTCAAGAACACTCAAGTTTCAGTCGGTTTCCTGTGTCCTTCCCCTCAAAATGGATCCCACAATTTATAGGAGTAGAAACAACCCCAGAAACGGTCGCCCGATTTTAAAGCACCCAGACTTATCATTGAAGAATGATAAGGGTTGCTATTAGATCGGAAATCGTTCAAGGAATTACACAGCGGAAGAAACCGAAGAGAGAGGAATCGGGAGAGAAGAAAGGGGAGGCGCCGACTGGGGTAAAGGATAAATGGGGTAGGTTTAGGGTTAGGGTTATTTAAATACCCAGGGGATGGACGGGTAGGATTGAACCCACAAAGGGACGGTCCAGATTAGGTCAAAGGATTATTATATGGAAACCGGGCCTGGGTTTTATAAATCGGACTGGGCTGCCTAGATTTAATTTATTTTTTGGGCCCAGTCAAAAACTTATTTCAGGGCCTAAAACCAACACCATCTGAAGCAGAATGGAAGAAAAAGGACTTCCTCCCTCCACTCGAGTGGCCAACACAAGGAAATGTTGAGCTCAAAAACTTGCAGGTAAGTTCATTATTATACTGATTGTCAACCACTTTCTGCGTCTAATGCAATAGACCACTTCGTCTGGAATTTGAAAATTCTCTGTGACTTATTTGATTATTGGATGAACAGGTAAGGTACCGTCCGGATACTCCTTTAATTCTTAAAGGAATTAGTCTCAGCATAACCGGCGGTGAGAAGATTGGTGTTGTTGGTCGTACCGGTGGTGGGAAGTCGACGCTGATCCAAGTTTTGTTTAGATTGGTGGAACCATCAGCTGGAAAAATAATCATCGATGGCATTGATATTTCGGCTTTAGGACTTCATGATCTTAGGTCTCGGTTTGGAATCATTCCTCAAGACCCTGTTCTTTTTGAAGGAACTGTTAGAAGCAATATTGACCCCACTGGGCTGTATTCAGATGATGAGATATGGAAGGTAGCTTTGCTATATGTTTAGCGTAATTACAAAAAATCCCAGTTATCTTTCGTAATTACGAATTGTCCCTTGATATTTGTTATGGGTTTTTTTTGTCTTGTATTTTTACAAATTGCACCATCATGGAGGTTTTTGGAAATTGTGAAAACCAATCTTGATGTTTGATTCAATCTTTTTTTCGCCCACTAGTTAAATGACCTGACGAAATTTACTGATTTAATCAAATAATTTATAGTTACACATTTCTAAACTTTTCTGAATATTACAAATAGCTCCAATTTTTCGTTTGACTATTTGAAATATTTAGAATAGTTGAGGGATGTAAAAATGTAAGTTGAAAAGTTTGGTCATTTGACAATGTCAGAAACTTCTGTTAGCTCCACTAGCCGCAGTGCAAAATGTAAGACAGATGTAAAACTCTTGGGTGGTTTTGGAAATTTTCGAAATTTGCTCCGGCCAAATTTAAAGAGTAAGTTTTGTGATTGTCCCTAATTTTAACGTAATTAATCCTAGTATTAATAAACGCAATCACCTCCTAACTTTTGTTGCCTCTTACAAAGTACTACTCCCTTCGTCCTCCGCACAGCTGACTCATCACGGAGATTAAGAAAATGCACTTTTTGAAAAAGTAATGGCAATTGTGGTTAAAAATAATTTTTTTTGCCATTTATGGGTGTGCAAACTTCGGACGAATAAGGTAAGTGTGCAAACTCCTGTGGGACGGAGGGAGTATTTCGTTCAGAGAACTGCTTTCAATAGACACCAACCCCCTTTTTTTACCAAAAATATCGGGGCATGCTCGTTTTACCACCGTGTCATTTTATCTTCCTTGATCATGACATCTAATCTGCAAACTGTTTATTACTGTTATTTACAGAGCCTAGGACGCTGCCAGCTTAAAGACGTGGTGTCTGCAAAACCCGGGAAACTCGATTCTTCTGGTGAATATTATCTCCCACTCCATAACACTACTACACAACTTATTGTTGCTACATTGAGAAGTTGTGAAAAAAAAAAGTAAAAATAAAAAATAAAAAATCTGATCACTATTTTTTACCCTCCCTCAGTTGTTTATAATAGCGATAACTGGAGCGTGGGGTAAAGGCAACTTCTATGTTTGGGAAGAGTGATGCTAAAGAAAAGCCGACTTCTATTTTTGGACGAAGCAACTGCATCCGTTGATTCGCATACAGATGGAGTGATCCAGAAAATCATAAGGGAGGACTTTGCAGCCTGCACTATTATCAGCATTGCCCATAGGATCCCCACTGTGATGGATTGTGACAGAGTTTTGGTCATAGATGCAGGTTCGTGCTCTGTTTTCCTCCACTGAATTTATTTCTTTGCAAGAGTAATTGCAATTTGCAACGGAACTATGTTTTGTCGCCCCTAAGGTCGACATTCCGTTAGGGGAAGAAAAGCATTTTTAAACGACGGATAGAATTCCCAAAAAATATATTGAGATGAATTAATCCTAGGAAAAATGTTTTGGGTACAAGTAACAAGATATCGAAACTCATCGTGCTTATTCTCATGCGTATGTCTGATATTCTCTTTGTCATCACCAAACAGGAAAAGCAAAAGAATACGACAAACCATCTAACTTGCTAGAGAGGCCCTCGCTCTTTGGGGCATTGGTTCAGGAGTACGCCAACCGCTCATCCGAACTTTGAGGAGCCATTTTGTCTGATAAACCAAAACCCGAGCAAGCTGCTTCGATCTGACATAATCAGATGTAGTAGTATCATGTTGGAATTCCATCGTAAGATCATGTTTGAATGGCAATTTTATTCCCTAAACCCTAAACCCTAAACCCTAAATAAGCTCATATTATTGGGATCATTTCATATTATTAGGGCCGGAGCTGGCATTATAAACCAGTACTTCTACAACTGTTTTTTACGGGAACGGATCTGGAGATCAATCATTTCGTGCTTGAGTCATGGTTAAGTGTATTTCAGTACTTGCCCGGCTGAAAAGCAATAGAGTATTCAGATAGCTATATGAATATCACTGTTCTCATTTGGTTGGGTACATGATACATTTGGTCGAGTATATGAGTATTCATGTACTCTTCTGGCCGATAATATGAGGGATCGTGTATTCATACATATTACATGAGTACAATACTACTCATATTATATGAGCATGATAGTACTCATTTGAGCAAGTACATGAGTATTTGTATGCTCATTTGATCGAGATATGAGTACTTAGGTATAAGTAGTAAGAATGCTATCATTCATCCACTTGTTATCAGTGGCGGAGCCAGGACTTGATAACCGGAGGGCCAACAGTGAAAATTAGAAAAATTAAATACTTGTTAAAAATAATAATAAGATTTAAACATATAATATTTGCATCAAATAAATGATCAATATTCATCATCAAAAAATCCGTCATAAACCATTACATCCCAAATCAATCAGAATTGAGAACGCGTCTCATGCATATCACGAAAGTCATCTAGTAGGAATCAGCACGGAACTTCTTAGCAATTTTCTTCTCAATATACACTACCAAAAGATGATTAAGAAAGTCGTTCCATCTTATTATGACGTGTAGTCTTAACGATGTTCATAGCTGAAAATGATCGATCAATTGTAGCTGTAAAGACTGGAAGCGTGAGAATATATGTCACAATTCTAAACACAAACGGATATATTTTAGAGTTCCTAGTTTTCACCAATCATTGGCATAAATCAAAGATAGTTTCCAATGTTCTAAAATCAGGAAGTTGCCGCACATGATCAAAATGCTTAAATCGCGTTCTTAATTGTAGCATCTCATAATATGCAAAGTCTTTTGGATAAAACTTTTATACCAATTTGCAAATATCATCAATTCTAAAAGAAATGTGCATCTCTCTTGGATCTAATGCTGAGCTAAAAGTAATCAACTACACTATATTGTCATTAAACTTGTTATTCAATTCTTGTTCAAATTTGTTTTTTATGAAGGAGGCAACCGTAAAATATATATACCGTTCTCTTATAACTGCAACATTTGGACTTTCACGCTTGCCAATGCACAACTTTGATTATTAATATCTTCAATTTTTTATTTTTAAAAATTATAAGAAGTTGATATTTGAAAGTATATTTAGAGATGAATCTAACAAGATTAGATTTATAAATAAAAAAAATGGTCAAAAAGAGTATATGAATAGTGTAATAGTCAATACGTTGTAATAATAAAAGAACGGAGTAAGTATATAAAAAATAAAAAGGGGGGGGGGGGGGGGGGGATAACGTGGCTCCTTGTTAACACTTGATTCGGTAATACCTTTAAATGGTTGGATTTGGATGTGGCTAAATATACATTTTTGAGTAAAAAACTTTATGTTATGCTTGATTTGTCTAAGAAAACTAAACGGGCGATGGATTAGTGTTGATTGAAAACAATTGTTACTGATAGTCCGACTCAAACTTATAACAACAAGGACGGCTGCGAACTGCCGCGTTGCGGCGGGGCGATAACTATTCGTGTATACGTATATCGGATTTTAGGCGGTTAGCTTGTTTCTGCATTACAGTTATAGTAGGAGCCTGCGTTTTGTTAGCCGTTCACTCTTTTAAACATTTGTTAAATTTAAAATTCTGTTTCTTATGGGCCAGTCCCTTTTGTTTTGGGCTAAACACATTTTGGTTATCTGTTGTATCTGCAAAGATGGGCATAACATATGCACATGTTGGGCTGAAACAAACCAAAAATCGAGCTGAATAGTGAGCCTTGGTTTTAGGCTAAAAAAGAAACGGGAGCCGAAACGACAATGCATGCGTCGTTTAATGACGCTACATTTTATATATATATATATATATATATATATATATATATAGTAATGTGAACAAAGAGTAGTGATAATTTTGAGGTGGAATGTTGTCAATTTAGGGTTAATTATCATAAATAAACAATAATGATAATTTATTCGAGAATGTCGCGAACTGTAATATGTTATAATATGTTACAGAGGAATTAAAATTGACACCCATAACAATATAATTAAGATTACAAAATCTAAAGTTGAAAATATAATTTTTCATTAAAATTATGTACTGAGTTAGAATTCAACCCGAAAAAAGTAATGTGTTTTAAAGAATAGAAATGTGTATAAAAATTTTAATTTTCTTTTATATATTTCGTCCCTTAAGAAAAATTTTTACTACTATAACTATCTCTACTAATTTAGAGGAGTAGTAATAATAATAATAATAATAATAATAATAATAATGTTATAAAATCGAAATAATAGAGAGAAAATTTAGAGAGAGAATAGAGAGAATGATTCTCAGGTATGATTTTCATTAATAACTGAAGTCCTATTTATAGGAAACTTGAGACAATCGTAATTACATATTTACATCTGTGGTATAATAGTCATTCACAGTATATAAAAACAAAAGGGTAATTGAAATGTCACTTTCAAGGCTTATTATAACACTCCCCTTGAATGACTATTTACATAAATATCTGCTGAACTAGTTTGAAGAAAAACCCAATGGGAGAAAAACTTTCAAACTGTTTGTATTGGAGCTTGTGGCAATCATATCATGTTGCATCATAATGTTGGTAGGAAATCTCCGTTGGATAAAAACTTCAGCAATCGGTGATCTCGTAAATTTGCTCCCCCTTATCTCGATAGTTCTTGTATGAATATTCTTGTGTCGTCTCAGTAAAACCTCGTGGGATAAAAACTGAGTGAATCTGTCATGTATATCATTCGTTGGAGTATCCATGTGTTGCCTCATTAAAACCTTGTCAAGAAAACCCAGTGGGAAAAACTTGATCGAAGGAAAAAGAGTACAACTACCCCTTCCGTTTTCAAACTTTGAGGAATAATCTTGATCTTTGTAGTGTTCCTCATTATGTCATGAATATGCCTCATTAAAACCTTATTAGGAAAAACCCGGTGGGAAAAATCCTAATGAAGGAAAAAGAGTACATTATTCATACTAATACGCCATTCCAGTTGCCTCGTTAAAAACCTTGCTAGGAAAACCCATTGGGACAAAACCTCAGTCAAGGGAAAAAGAGTGCAACGCGTATTTTATAAATATGCCCCATGCATTTCAATAATCCTCCAGGGATTAGTATGAGTATCATCTTCAGTGCAATTTGTAATATCGAACTCATATTCTTTGCGATATATTCCAAATATCTTTTGGAGATTCCATATTTGTTGTGATTAGGCTGCCTCGTTAAAAACCTTGCTGGGAAAACCCAGTGGGATAAAACCTCAGTCAATGAAAAGAGTACATCATATAATTTTCGTTCACAACGTTTTGAGTGACTGCACGCACTGATAATATGTTCAAAATCTCCTTACGAGTCACTTTCAGTAAGCCCATATATTTCATTTTATTATAAGGGCATATATTTCAATTTCGATGGATTTCAATATCCTCATTTTCACAAATCATGGATTTTAATATCCTCATTTTCAATATCCATATTTCACAGTCATGGATATCCTCATATCATTTATCGATATCCTCTTTCCAATCATTGATATCCTCATTTTCACAAATCATGGATTTTAATATCCTCATTTCCAATATCCATATTTCACAGTCATGGATATCCTCATATCATTTATCGATATTCTCTTTCCAATCATTGATATCTTCATTTTATTCATAGCGCTATATTGTGTCGACACTTTTTAATATTTATTTCCCCATGGCAATATAACTTGCCGAGATATCTCATTATCAATCATCCATTGGAATTACACATTGTGGTTATGTCTACATACTTATCAAAAGTATATGCCTCCTTTTATCATTTGCTTTGATTTTTGGGGAATTATTATGTATTTATCAAAGCAGTTGTAGTTGGTATCAAAGATTAATAATCTATCATGCATCTTTGAACTTCATGTTCATATAATTGTGAGGATATAATGTGATGCATTTCGCATATTTCCAACTATCAATACTCCCCTTCATGCTGAGAGATTTCTTGAGCACCAAACACATATGCCAGTATCTCAGTATTCATCTTCAGTCATGGGAGTTTATATATTATGTTCTCGATATTGGCTGGAGGACTTCAAATAGTATGCCAATTGATATCCCACTCGTATGCGCATATCTTGATCCTTTATCGGATCTATAAAAATTTATTTGGGATATATTACTAGCTCAATCTGATATGGAATATATACTCAAACCGTGAGCAAATCATCTCATAAATTTCTGATTACGAGTCATATAAACATGTGACTATCTAGTGGATCCATAATATCTAGTAGTTCACATGTAGAGGAAGTGGGCCCATACTCCCCCTCAATATATTCCAAATTTATTAGGAATTTATTCCCAATATTGACTAGTAGTGATATTAATCGAGAACAAATATTTGAAAACATGATGTGTCTGTATCACCATATAGGTATTTTACCGGCATATCACATCATTTTTCGGTGCCATTATTGCACATCATTTTCAACATGGAGTCGCCGCTCCCACATGTCATATTATGTTCATTATTCAAATATATAGAGCCGTAGTTCATACGCTTCAGGATGCGGAGTCAAATCTCATACGCGTAATTCCAATCTATAAATAGATTATCATTGTATTCACAAAATTCACCCATACCGAGGGTCTGAGTATCATAATGGATTCAATGCTTTCGAATCTTCGTAAATATTATCCATCTCTTCCAGTGAATATCATAAAAAGAATTTATCGAGCTCGACTCGAAAGATTAAGGGTGCTAATGAGAAATGGCATCCCAGAAGATATTCGATGGTTGATCGAAGCACAAGTTCGACTATCTGGCGAATTTTCAAATTCATTTAAGTACATGCCAGGTACAGGTAAGAGTAGTTTTGCAAAGAAACGCAGAGCAAAAAGATTAAGTGGGTGCTATAAATGTGCTCGGTGGACATGTGACACACGATGCAAATCTGTGGGGTTTGCATCCAAAAATCGAGAAGATAAAATAGCATTTATCAAAGATGGATTGAGTAAGGAATCTATGGATCATGATATTCAACAGATTCTTGATGCACATCCGAGTGGATACGTTCATCGTGAACTAATGGCTTTGTGGATACAATTTAAGGATGAACGAGAACGTTATAGCCATGAAAAATTAATCTCAAAAGATCCAGTTTGTAAGTCCGTTTTATCAAAGTTGGTATAAGGTAAATAGCAAAATAATGCAAGTTGATGAATATTTTTCCAATATTTAAATTTCTCAGCTGTCGATCGGTAACGTCATTTTCATTGAAAAATATAATATCATATCTTTCGTTTTCTTTTGCAATTTTGTCAAAAGTAATGACTTATCTGCCGCTCCATTTTCAATGAAAAATAGTGAAGTCATTTGTCGTTTAGAAAGAAGTTTGTTCTTTAAATTTGGGATCCAAAAATCAGAAAATGTATCTCTCATAAAAGAATTTTGAAAATCTAGTGTAGAAAGATGGAGTTCTCATAATCCTCATATAAATCTCATCCAATTAAAACTATATGTATTTTAGGTGGATCCAAATTGATAGGTCATATACAGCATATAGATATGGCATATCAATTCGTAAAAGAATTAGGAAAGCACAAAATCGATATATTGTATGGTGGGAGTAATCATAGATTTTTGGGTTATCTTTTAGATGCTGCACAAAATGAGAGAATAAGTGTAACAAGTGCCTTATACTTTCCCACAGTCAGAACCAGTAGTATAGGAGGTTCAACTGGGTTGATGCTTCAAGCACAGTCTGTTCATGATAGTTTGATGCATGTGGTGAATAATAGTGATGCCTTTATTGTTCTCCCAGGTGGCTACGGCACACTCAATGAGATATTCAACATCACGTCATGGGCTGAGCGGGACTTCCATACCAAACCTATAGGTTTGTTGAATATTAATAATTTCTTCAGCGATTTGCTTGCCTTTCTGGATCAAGGAGTAGATCACAAGTTTATATCTCAGCCATCACGAGATATAATAATATGTGCTGACACTGTTGCTGATCTACTTATAAAGTTTCAGGCATATATTTCAGTTAAGAATTTGGAAGTCAAAGCTCATCAGCCACAGACTATTGGCGCCAAACGAAAAAGAAGTTTAGATCCTTTAGATCTTTCATTATAAACCCTGATGTCAGGGGGTGGCAGAGTTACGGAGTTTTATACTCTCGAGATGCACCCCTTTTCTTTTTATGGGTTTCATATGTATTTTCTTTTTCGTGTTTCATATTGTCGAGTGTTTACTGCCTTTCAGCTAGTTTCGATATTTTCACTTTGACTGTTGTGTGCTTCTTCAGCAATAATAAGACCATCTTTTGCTTTTATGCAAATACATTATTTTCACAAATATGTGATATATGCTTCTCAATAAGCGTTTTCATATCAATATGATTTTAATGATCTCATCATGTGATATAATTAATATGAGATTTATTGAGCAATTATTTTTCAGTGATAGTTTTCCATATCACTTGTCAAATGATCCCATCATGCAGTTTGCATAGGATTTTCTTTAATTAATCGGTGATAGCTTATGGTATCACTTGCTCAATTTTCTCCGTTCATGTTTAATCATGGAGATCGAATATTATATCCATCATTTTGGCTTCTTCTTCGAGAGCAGGATTTGAATCATTGATCAACTACTTCTTCAGAGTAGGATTTATTTCTTTCAACTGCTTCTTCAGAGTAGGATTTAGATAATCGATCAACTACTTCTCCAGAGTAGGATTTATTTCTTTCAACTGCTTCTTCAGAGCATGATTTAGATAATCGATCAACTACTTCTCCAGAGTAGGATTTATTTTTATCAACTGCTTCTTCTTCGAGAGCAGGATTTATGAACCATTCATGTGGTATAACCAACCACGATGGTGATATATAATATATAAATTGCGTACATGTAAAACCATCCATCTTGTGATAATTGAACTCATCACATGGGAGGTATTATAATTGTATAAAATAAACGCAATAAATATGTGGTTTTAAACCACTACTTTGAGATAAGTAAAAGACATAATTTAAACTGCAAAATAATTAACTGCTTCTACCAGAGCAGGATCGTCCAATCAATTCCGCAAAATAGTCATCGTCTAGGTATAGGTCGAAATATCGACTGTCGTTAACATCAAGTGTAATGGTATGTATAAATCTTTGCGATTTCCGGAGTTGGATATTAATTCGTACATTTTAATAAATTTAATAATGACATATATGAAAAGAGTTAATACTCATATCAATATTAGTGTCAAATTGAAGCTCTCGTGAAATGGGTCACGATGGTATCAAGAAAAATCAATTCTGATATCATATGTATCTTATATTTAAGAAAAATCAAATTTGAAATTTAATGAATAAAAAAAATATTTTATTCTTTTATATTTTATTTATTTTTTATTTTTTTTCGGTTTCCATAATGAATTGGCTTCAAATTTCAATTATATTTGTGACTTAATTTTAATGGGACAGCAAACAGGCTGTCCTTTTCTTTTTTTTTTTTTTTTTCTTGTCTCTTCTATTTATTCTTTTCAATTTTAGTGAGCTTAGGGGCTGTTTACCAAATTTGTCTGTCTGGGTAAATTATATCTGTCTGGTAAATTTGTCTGTCTGGGTAAATATGTCTGTCTGGGTAAATTGATGCTGTTGTTTACTTTTTCATCTGAATAAACTGTCTGAATAACAGAAATGACCGATTTACCCCTGAATATGAATTATAAGTTGTTTTATAAATTGTTGTTTATTTTTTAAACAATATAAATGATATAATACAAAAATCAAGACATAAATTCATAAAGTACTTAAAAATCCAATTTCAAATACAAAGAAGTCAAGGTCAAACACAAAGTAGCAAAATTCAAACACAAAATATACAAATTTAAATATTATTGAAAAATCAAATTTGACTCAGCTTCTATATATATATATATATTATTTAAATTTAAACAAAATATTATACATAAATGATTCAATTTTGTATGTAAGTAATATATAAAATATTTAATACGTATATAAATAATACAATAATATACAATATATATATATTATTTAAATTTAAACAAAATATTATACATAAATGGTTCAATTTTGTATGTAAGTAATATATAAAATATTTAATACGTATATAAATAATACATATAATATACAATATATATTTATATATAGAAATATATTTTAAATAGATAAGAATATATATAATAAATATTATACATATGAGTAAATGTTAATATATAAGTAATATATAATATTTATTTATATATTCATAATATATGTGATATTTTGTAGATACAAAAGTTTATTTATACAATAATATATAGTAACAAATATTATATATAAATTAATAATGTATATTATTTTTATATGAATAATATATATTACATTCATTTATATTAAAACCTAAATTTTTTATATTGTATATATAAATGAGTATATATAATGAGGATAGGATAGTCATTTTTTTATCCTAAATTATTTATATTGTATATATAAATGTGTGGTTTTCAATTAGGGGTAGGGGAGTCATTTTTTTGTCTTAATGGGGACAACACCCCTTTTAGTGCTTAATGAATAAGTCATTTTTGTCTGTGCGAATAAGCGATTAAGCCATAAGTAAACACATCCAAACGTCTGAGCGAATAAGACATTTTACCCATTAAGCTGATTAAGTCACAAGTAAACAGCCCCTTAGTCTTCTCCATTCCCTGCTATTTCCTTTTTCTTTTGCTTTCGCCTGACGTAAAAGCTTCTCCACTGTGTTTGGCCCTTCATTTTTTTTTTTTTTTTGACTTCGCAGACACCATTTTTTTAATCTTACTGTTCTTCTTTAATACTCAATTTTATCTTGTGTATGAACACAAACTTACAAGTATGAACACAAACGTATAAAGTACCTGGTCAGCATCTCGTCTATGCATAATCTCTCGACCGGCTCGAACTCGAAAGGGGCTTCTGCCTCCGGTCTGAGTAGCGGCGACCGGAGGTCCGATCCGGAGTGAAACAATGATTCAGGTTTTGAGCTTTTCGATATTTACCCAAACTGTTTTCTACCTCACATGGGATTGAAAGAAAATCAAGTGGTTTTTTTCTGATTTCTTCCTCCTCCCTCTTTCTTGCTGGCTAATCTGGGCGAGCCACGCCGGAGTTCTCGGGCTTTAGGTTTCGGAATTTTGATGGGAGTGGTGGTCGTGGTTTTTTTTTTTTTTTTTTAAGTTGGTGATTTGAATCATGCTCAGATCTGGGTTTTTGGAAAAATTGCTGTGAATTACATCTTTTGTGGGGTAGTTGAAAAAATTGGATACTGGCCTTTTTTTTATCATCTTTTGAAAGATGAGAACTTTCAATGGATGATTGTGTTTCTGTGAAGAAATTGACGGCGGTAATTGTGAAGAGTATTATTGTGAGGTGAGAAGATGATGAAGAATAAATTGCCATTTGGGTTTTGATATCTTTCTTCCGTGTGTGTGTTTCTTTCTTGTCTCATTCGATTTCTGATACAGAGGATCATCTATAAGATGCAACTGTAGAGCATACTCTCGTCATATTACTCATTTGGTTAGAGTCGTGCTGATAACGTGTTATAAAATCGAAATAATAGAGAGAGAAAATTTAGAGAGAGAATAGAGAGAATGATTCTCAGGTACGATTTTCATTAATAACTGAAGTCCTATTTATAGGAAAACTTCAGATGGCACAATCGTAATTACATATTTACATCAGGGGTATAATAGTCATTCACACTATATAAAAACAAAAGGGTAATTGAAATGTCACTTTCAAGGCTTATTATAACAAATAATAATAATAATAATATCTCTTGGGATAGTGGGCGTGATGTATGTGTTGATCTTACGGGATCGTCGCCCTTGACGCAATTTGGGATGACTGATTTTATGTCTGGGCGTGCGGTCAGTGATGCCGCACAACGTAAACGTGTCAAGTACGATGTTAAATGTGCGGATATTGGATATGGGTTTCTCCCCTTTTCATTTTCTACTTTTGGAGAACTTGGGAAGGATGCGATGGCAAATCAGCGTATTCGACGATTCTTTATTTCGAGACGTTGGGGCGCGTCTTTGATTCATATTTTTAATAGGATTGGTTTTGCTATTGTTAGAGGTGTGGGGACCAAGTTGGTCTCTCGGCTTCCCACTAATTTTTTGTAAACCCTTTGAGTTTATAATAATAATAATAATAATAATAATAATAATAATAATAATTTCGCTATTCTTTGACTCTTTCTCAAGTATGAGGTTAAATGCGCAGATATCGGATACGGGTTCCTCCCCTTTTCTTTTTCTTCTTTTGGAGAACTTGAGAAAGAGGCGGTAACCTTACTAAAGCGTATTAGAGGTTTCTCCTTGACTCAAGACATTGGGCCGCACATCATGCGGTCATATTTTTAATCGTATTAGTTTCGCTATTGCAGAGAAGTGGGCCAGTTGGTTTCTGCTTCCCACTAATTTCTCAGAATCCTTCGAGTTTTTAATAAAATGATGTTTTATCATTAAAAAATAATAATAATAATAATAATAACAACAACAACAACAACAACAGTAATAAAAAGAACTTGTGTCTTTTTATGTTATTCTACAAAGTATCAGTTACTTATCGTTTGTTTGTCAAATATTTCTATAAATCAAACACCTTATCAGTCAACTAACTTATCACAGAATTCATCGTAAATACAGAATTAATTTGATTTGACTATAAGACAGAATGAACCATTTTTTCTCCTTTTGTTCTATCCATTGATAGAAAAGAAAAGCAACTTCAAGTTGATTTTATAGTAACACGATAGACTATCTTATTTGGTTTCAAATAAATCAAATCACCTAATAAGGTTGAAAATATAATTTTTCATTAAAATTATGTATGAGTTAGAATTAACCCGAAAGTAATGGGAGTACTTGAATTTATTATAATACGAGGCATGCAGAACCCGTGCTACGCACGGGCTTTTAATCTAATTGTTAATTGTGTATTAATTCTGCATATTGTCTAGTGTATGCTTATTTTTTGTTTAGTACTTTAGTATGTTGTATGAAACGTTTTTACTTTGTTGTATAAAAATTTAAAAATGTTTGATGTTGTTTTGGTTTTGTCGTTTTGTATTTTATAAATGGGTTTTTGTTATTAAGTTGTGATGTGTTTTATAAATGAGTTTTTGATTACTCCACATTAAATCAAGGGGAAAATTATCATTTAACCATTTAAATGTTGCTTTATATACATGCTCGTGCATATTTTCTTGAATGAATTCGCACATGTGAGCTATATCAATAGAAAACAGACATAATTTACTTGTATATGAAAATGCATTCACATAATACATATATCTCTATATGCTTATCTATAACAATCACCTAAATATGTAAGAAACAAAGAAAATTGTTGGTAACCTAATCTTTGGTTCCATTTATCTGAGCGTCGTGATCTTGTGTGATTTTCACAGACTGCGTATGATAACTAAATTAAGAAAAAAGAAGACCAAGTTAATTACAAAGATCTAAAAGATGTGTGAATCATCTCCAAAATATTTCTCATTAACACACTTCAACAAACATGTACGTACTAAATGTTGCAAAAGAGAATTTACAGACCGCTACCAACAATCAAAGATCTAAAATATGTGTGAATCATCTTAGTAATACACTTCAAACAAACATGTATATACTAAATGTGATTTTGGCGGTTTATATATGCTTAATTTAGATTAATTGTTTATTTATTCTTACAATCTTTTCATCTTCATTTCAATCAATAACTGAGTTTTAATTACGTACTAAATACGTGATCAATTCCGCAACCCTTGCACTTCCATCTCGATGTTGTATATACTTCACATTAAATTATGCTTCCGACCCGTGCGATGCCCTCGGGCTCGTTCTAATTATTTGTAGCATCACAGGTTCATCAGTTGTGATTTTATTATCACAAATACTCAAAATGATTTTGTTAATATATGTACATACATGTGATGCTTTGGTTTCTCAACTTACCATGAAACATATATATGCACATACCGTGATGCTTTTTATCGATCCAGTTAGTAGAGAAAATTGGTTATCTTCACCATGCCTTAATTTTATTGTTATTATTGTTTTTTTTAGACACTTAATTGATGGGTTAGTTTCCTATATGTGGACATGGAATCTGTATTGTCCAAGATGGCCAATTCAGTGTCCTTTTATGTGAAAGTTATATGGCACTAACAATCTTTTGTGGCTTAGCATCTTGATACTATTTTATTGTTAAAGATCTTTACTTTCATCATGTAGGAATGTTTATAATCATGCAGTATGGCAAGTCAAACATTGCATTACATTTGAAAATGAGGGAATATTAAAATACCCAAAGATACATAACTGACGTTATATTTTTGTTCAAGCTAGAAACTAAAAACAATGAAACCAAAGTCGGAATCAATACTTAATGCGACATATTTTCGACATATGAAACTGAAGTGTGGCACCTTGAAACGGTAACTCATAGCACATCACCAACTTTGTACCTATAAAGACCTGAAAATTTGGTCACATGAAAAAAAAATCATTACTTATGTCAAGAAAAAAAAAAAATATAAAATCTTGTGCACAACGTATGCACCTCAAGTGTTATTTTGTTGTCAATCTTAACCCGCTTTGCAAACCGTTCCAGCCCATACTACCTTTAAGCCCATAAACACTACAAAAAATATGCTACACAACCCACTCAAATTTAACCCTAATCATATAACACTCTCTTTTAGCCTAACCCTACACACTATAACACGCCTCACTTGCAGTCACCATCTACATCTCAAAATCACATACATCATCACTTAACGAAACCCTTATGTTCAAAGCTTACTGAGAGGCAGCCTCTCAGTAAGCTTTTTTTTTTTAGGCTTCAAAGCTTATTTCGGCAGCCTCTCAGTAACCCTACACACTATAACACGCCTCACTTGCAGTCACCATCTACATCTCAAAATCACATACATCATCACTTAACGAAACCCTTATGTTCGCACTCCTCAAACTCAACCACAAAAGAAATAAACAATCAAAGTATCTATCTATCTTTATGTGACCGAAGCTAAGCAAAACCATATCCCTTTTCTGCTATTCTTAGCTCAAACACACGAACCCACCAAGTCACCAACATCTTTTAGCTTTCTGCTATGTAACCGCATCACAAAGAAGAAGAAGAATGACGGCTTAAGATCTTTAAGGTCTCGGGTAGGTTTACTATTTGTTCTTGTTTACATTGACCCGAAAGAGAGAAAGAATGAAACATGATTGTCTTTGTTCTTTCTTTGTTAAACTCGGATAATACAAAGAAGCTTGTGCTTCTCATAAATCTATGATGCTTATGTTCATACTTAAAAGATATTTTAAGATCTTAACCAAAAGTGAACAAACTGAGATCTGATATTTCTTTTCGAGCCTTTCATTTCAAACATGAAATTTTTTAAAGATTTGAAACATCTAAAGAACAAACTGAGATCATTTTTTTCCTTTTAAATTCAAATCTTATTTTTTCATTCAGTGATAGATCGATGGATTTGAAAGAATCACAACATTATGTATAAAAATCGGTGCAACCGAAACAACCTTTTACCAATTAATCTGCATGTAAAGTAACTAACCTTTCATATTTTTGTATGTGGAACTTGAAGTCATTCCTGCACACATCAATCAAAACACGAAAATGATAGATTAAAAAAATTAATAGACAAGAATACTTTCATCGCTAAAGAGAAAATGATGTGGGCATGGTGGTGAAGATTGGTGCCCAAAATCATGAGGGTTTGTATCTTCTATTTATAAACCTTCTTTAACTGCCAAACTGTTTATATTCTTTTTTGTATCTTCTATTCATCTTCCATGGTCATGTTTAATTCCGCTAAATAAAACCGAAAGACTCTTGAGATGCAAGCATTTATACGCAGGTAAGGCATGGACGAATAATAAAGGTCTCCAACTTGTTTTTAACTCTAAAACTTCTATCTTCATTACTCCACATTAAATTTTGGGACTCAATCTTATAGTATTATAGATAAATTGGTTCCCCAATTCTTTACAAGTTCTAGATTTCAGATGACGTCACGACAGGCCATGGGGCCAAAAATAGTAATAGGCATAAGTTTGTCGGGAATTAAAAACATTTATCTTTCCTTTTGGGGTTATTCGAGAAATAATGAAATTCAAGGGGGGGTAAGTATCATTTTATTCAAAACAATAAATACAAAAACCAACATACATAAAATCTTAAACCCTAGCTCTCATCTTGAGAACCCTAATTTGCTACTGTGGGAGGTAGCAGTACAATGGGTGGGTCAAGAAGAAAGTACAAGAGATCGAGGACGAAAGTAAGAGTTGGATTGCCGAAGAGAAACCCCAACGTATTCAAGCCGGCGTTCAATCTCCCTCCGAAATTGAAATCTCTATTGGATCCCCTCTCGCAGTGGGATGAGAAGGGCAGTGTCATTGAGAATTACAAGTCATTCGGCGTCGTCTCGAATCCCAATTTTCTCGGCGTACGGTCGCGCACGGCTCACATCGTGGAGAGTGATGCTCTCCAGATGCCTCCCTCCGGCGACGCCGTCGTATCGGAGTTTGACCCGATAGACAGCGGCAGCGATCTCGAAGAAGATGGTGAGTTGTTTTTGCTTGTGCTTTGATCGTTGTACCTTTTGATTTTTCTACACTTTTTGACTAGCCATTCATTTCCTTGTTCTTAAATTTAATGTTAGCTGTAATCAATCATTTTCGTATATATATTTTGACGTATCACCTTTTTAGACGTAGGTTAATCCTTAGGTATGGATCTTTAGCTCAGAAGCTGTTTCGCCGGAGTTCACAAGTCTTTTTTGTGGACTAATTTATTAATTTAATTTCTACAATTTAATTTTTGCAAACAATTTATATTATTTAATTTCTTTATTTTTTTCATTTTATTTTTGTTCGTAGATAATCGCAATACAAAAATAAGAGAAATGCATAGAAGTACAATAAAATTTGGCTTTGGCTTTGACGCAACCTTGTTGAAGAGAAAGAGTCATTAATAAATGTGTCAAATTGGACATTTAGCCTTGGCATTGGCACACCATTGTCGGGGTTGCTCTAGTTACGGCATTATGTTTAAGGCATGTTTGTACTTCTATTAAAGTTAATAATAATTGGCTACAAAGATATTTGTGCACTTTGAAAGAAATTACCTCCCGGGGATATTTTTTGGCCGAAGATAGTATCAGTAATATCTTGCGCACAAAATTACAGGCCGGCCGGCCGGCGATGACTTAGAAATTTACATTATAGTGTGATGTAGCTTTTCAACTTTTTCTCAGCAAGTACACTTGGAGCACTCTTAGACAGATCCACACATAGTTTTGTTGCTTGGTTTTTGCTTTGATCCCAGTCAGTTGTGCGATTGACGTTGTTACTGTGTAACTTAAACTGTACCAATCACTACATAAATTGGTGATTTTATCTCCATTATTGCCCAATTCAACATAACATATATCCTTCCAAAAATACTGAAATGTACTCCCTGACTGCTTGGGAAAGACAAAAGAAACTCATATAAGCATTCCAATCATTTTCATCGAGCCGTGATAATGCCCATTGATTCTGTTCTCCCTTTGGCATTCAATCTTTATGATTGCTTGTTGATGGAACATGTCATCTGCCAGAAGTGCATCAACAGCTATGCATGTTTCTCTCCGTTGAATTATGCTTAGTATTGTATTAGCATACTCCACTCATAATACGAACTTTTTCTTAAAACTCATTAATTTTTGTGTTTTAACCGACACAAAAATTGTATTAACAGCATGATTTGTATGGGAGTTATATAGATTTAAAGTCGGCTCTGGGAAAGAAGCGAAGGGAAGGCAACCACACATCGCTACAACCACTTACAGCAATCCAACGGCTTCATGTTAAACGTATGGTGGAGAAATACGGAGATGATTATCAGGTATGGAAGAATACTGAACTTGTTGCATTTATTTAATTATAAATAGATAAATATATTATTGAGATTGTTTATTTTAGATGGACGAATTTCTTGTTTTACAGAGCATGTTCATGGATATCAAGTTGAACAAGATGCAACATTCTGTAGCAACACTTGAGAAACTTTGCAGACGGTATCATATGTTCAAGGACCAGAACCCCTTGATTGTGGGTACTCGAAAGTGATTTAAGAGAGACAGGCCCCCCCTCTTCTCTTCAGCTCATATAATTGCTCGAGATTTAAACTTTGTCATACTCTGGTGTTATTTTCTTAAATTTGTATACTGCTTATATGACTTTTATGGATAGTGTATTATGGGCTTAGGTTATTGGCTAATTTGATGTCCTACTATGGTTGGATGTCGGCACAATGGTCACTTGAAAAGTTTGGTATTAAAAATTTGAGGCCTGTGTTTTATCGTGATTGATTTGAGGATCTGTCTTGTTCGTCTATGAAATTAAAAAAAAAAAAATTAGATCGATTTGAATTCCGAATAATCAACGAAAAGGAAAAGGGGGAAAGTAATAAAGTTTGAATAGATCAATTTGAACTTCATGATTGATTTGAGATGATGATATTCATCTTTGTTGGCAAAGAGTTGAGCTATGTAGTGGTCAAGTAATGAAGTTATCGACATACGCTGAGTTTCTTGGTCGAGAACCTAGTGTTACACAATCATATTTAAAATAAAAAATATCATGAGAGGAAGATATAGATATCGAGCATAGCTTAATTGCAATCTCGTACCTGCAATTCTCGGGGTTGACAACTTTAGTCCTAAAATATTTTGATGTAGCAGTTTCGGTCTTCGACACCACAATCACACAACTCATAATATGTATTAGATAAGCTTATCAGACCATAATTGCACATCATTATTTAATAAGACCAAAATTGTCAGCCCCCATGGTTACGGTACGACTTCACGACCATCTTCATTGAGAATCCCAGTGCTCCTCTATCTTCTCGGATTTGCGCTGTTCTTGCCGGTATTCCTAACGGCTACTCCAATGTATGTCGAGTTACTCGCAAAAGAAGTAACGACACATTTGTTGGTTTTAAGGCAGGCGGGTTTTATAGGGAATCAAAATCTACGAACACAAGGGCTACCTTCGGCTTATTAGAATATGCAGCTCTTCCAGATGCACCGCCCCTTCATATACTCCCTCGAATCAATCAGAGACGAACTTGTTTCTTTATGAGATGTTACAAGAATATTACTGCAAATTCAGATAGATCCTCCATATCACAAACTACATAATGAATGACTCGCCATATTCAAAGTTTCATCAAAAGTTTTTGTCTAATAACACTAAGCGGCAATTCCTCCTGTCCTACTTGAAGAGTTTACATTCATAACATGATGCTGTGCCAAAGTAAATAGTATGTCTTTGCTCTTTCCACTTGATTTGTAATATTTCTCAAGTATTTTTCGCATAGCAATGGCGTTAAAGATGGCGTGACGTGAGTAACCGGGTCCCGGCCTTCTTGAATTAGCACAAGGCATGCCCGTCCCAGACGGTGGGCGATAGGGGCGACCGTCCAGGGCCCATCTTTTAAAGGGGCCCAAAATTTTCACCGACTTTATTTTATATATATATATATTGAGCCCATTCGTCCACTCCATATTAGCAGCCCAATTGTACAAAGTAGCCCAACAAATATGGAAGCCGGAGACAACTGATGAAATTCGATTTTCTTTAAATATGTGGATTTTTGTAATCGAAAATGTTATATTTAGAAGCTAGTACAAGTAATTTTCTTTCAATTACTGAGTTATTATGAAAAAGGTTGATGAAATTTGTGTATTTTAAGGGCATTTTTTTCCCTCTCGCCCTGGGCCCAATTTATGGTTGGAACTAGGCCTGGGCAACTAATCCCGAAGGCTCGAGCTCGTCTCGGGCTCGTCTCGTCTCGCACCAAGACGAGACGAGATCAAAATTTTAAAACTCAGGGTCCGTCCCGTCCCATCCCGTTTTAAAAACTTGGGACGGGCCGCGAGCCCAAATATCGAATCCCGATGGGATCCCGTCCCATCCCGTAAGAATGTCTAGTTACTAAATTTATCCGACTACCAAGCCCAAAACAGTTTTATCATCTAACATTTATAACTTATCTCGTTTACTTCTATCGGGGAACGAAGTTTCCATAAACCATAAAGAACTTGTGTACAGAAGTAGAGATCAGTGAGTATCTGACTATGTTGTAATGTTCTTTATGTTTATTATTTTGGGGGAAATAAGAAAGTATTCAGAGTTCTATAAACCATTTGTTCAAGAATTAACAAATGACTCACAACGATATTTGATAAACAGATTGGTTTACAAGAAAAACTTAAATTTATTGTCATGTAACAAGTCCAAATATTGTACTCATTTAAGAGTCAACATTGGTCAACATGACCATTTTTCGTCCCATTCGTGTCCCGATCCCGTCTCGATCCCATTCGGGATCGGAATGATCGGGATCAATTTTTCAAAAGTGCAATCCCGTCTCATCTCGTCCCATAATTTTTAAATGGGACGGGATCGTGATTACCTAAAAATGGTACCGTCCCGTCCCATGCCCAGACCTAGTTGGAACGGCCGTGGCACAAGGTGATTTCCTCGTAATTTGTCTTCCAACCATATAATACACTTGCTTTCGACGACTAAGAACAATCTATTTTCAGTTAATATGAAGTTTGTTGGTATATTATTTTAGAAGTTGATACTTCAACTCTTAAGTTTGAAATCGTTCAAAGCGGCTAATCCTACTTTTGAACTATTCTCAATTTGTCATATAAAATCATTGCCAATTAAATTCATCTTCTTATTTTACTAAATCTAAAAAAGACATGTACGGACATGTTCTCGAATACCTTATTTCTTTCTCTATTTTTTTCTTTTAAATTTTCAAATTTTCTAGAAAATGAATTTTTTTATAATATACCATGAAAGTTGTAATATCTGCAATTTCGATTTTCGGTAATTTTTTTTTGGCGGAAGTCCATCTTAACGGCTCTGTTGTGACCATTTCGTCATTCCGAGAATGATTAATTCTGCATTTTTTGTCATCCGGGTTCGTTTAAGTATCGTTTTGTTGAGTTCCGTGTTCTTAAACAGCTTTTCCGCACTTGAGTTCGATTCTTGCGAATCTCGTCCGAAACTGTTGTTTCGAGTTTCTCATAAGTTCATTTAATGTTATTATTCATGTTTCGAGCTTTGACTTAGTGTTTCGATCGTGTATCGTGTATTTCAGACGTTTTGGGCCATTTTTGTAATTTCCCAAAGTTTGGGGTAATTACTTCCGTTGTCGAATTTCGAGCCCTCGGGTGGTCGGAATCGTGTATTATCTTAGCGCTTAGATTCTTATTTGCGAGTACTTCGTAACCGTATCTTCGGTTTATATTCAGGTCTGGGTTTCGGGGTTGTCCGGACTGTCGGATCAATCGAGTCCCGACTGCAAGACCTCGCTGAATTACGGCCGTAATACAGTGCCTGTTACTGCCGTAAGCCATGGCCGGTCACGACCGACAGTGACTCGTGTGGGGTGGCCGGGTACGACCGACAGTGACTCGCAAGGACTGGCCGATTACGGCCGTAAGACTGCGGCCGGATACGGCCGCAAGGCCTGTTACGTATGTAAGCCCTGTCCGGTAACGTACGTAATACAGTCGGCAATTTTGGGCAGTAGGGTATCCATGACCGGTTACGGCCGTAAGCGCTCGGCAGGACTCGGCTATTTAAGGCCTGGCCACCGGGTCACTCGGCCATTTTCACTTTTCTCCGTCTTTTTTCGCGATCCTTCGACAGAAATTAAGGGTTTTGATCGGAAATCAGTAGTACATCAGTTGGGAAGCTTGAATCATGATTATTATCATCATCTAATCCTTGTTCTTCGCCAGAATCGAGGTATTTTGGCTTGAACCCATGTTTTTGAAGATTCTGGGGATTTTCTTTTTGATTTCGATTCCAGTCCATTTGTGATCAATTAATTATTGTATAAACGTTGTTTTTAATATGTTCTACGGATTGGATACGCATATCCTTGATTCGTTCGGCTCGAGGGGTGATTTCTTTGTTCTTGGAGGGTCTTGAACATTTGATGCTCGATTAAATGTTCGAATGAGTTTTCCTTCGATAGTTTGATGAGATTTCCGTTGTTTTTGGTTTTAATTCTCGTTGTAATCGTATCTTCGTTGTTTTTTCAACTTCTGAAGGTGTTTCAATATTTATTCATTTTTGTTATTGATTGGCATATTAGAATTAGAATGTTAAGAATATTATGAAATAAAATTACAATGATGATTTTTGGAATGTAAGGAATTTGCTGGAAATTAGAATGTAATCATTTTATTTTTCTTGCCATTGTTAGGGAGCTGAATGTATATGATCAAATTCCAAGAGATGGAATGATATTTGATTCAGAAGAGGAAGTTCGTGCTTTTTACAACAAATATGGGCATGAAGTTGGATTCAGTGTTCGACAATCAAGCACGTTAACAAGAGGTAAACTTAAATACTTTGCACTTGGTTGTTCTAAAGGATGAGGGTTCTTCTAAGTTGAAGTTGTCCAGCAAAACCGGATGTGAAGCAAAATTTTTTGTGAGTGTTCGTGTTATCTCTCAAGTAAATCTAGAGCATAATCATGGTTTAAGTCCAACAAAACCCCGATTTCAAAGATCTCATAAAACATTGGATCCTTATTCAAAAAGAAGACTTGAGCTAAATGATTGTGTCGGTATTCCAATGAACAAGAATTTCCATTCGTTGGTTCTTGAAGCTAAAGGGTATGAGAACTTGCAATTTGATGAGATGCATTGTAGGAATTATATTGTAAAGGTGAGGCAACTAAGACTTGGAGTTGGTGACGCCGAAGCGCTTCGTAACTACTTCTTGCAGATGCAAAGAAGAAATTCAAATTTTTTTTATGTCATCAATTTTTTCTTATGTCATTGATATGGATGATGATGGTCGTCTTCGAAATGTTTTTTGGGCTGATGCAAGGTCTAGGGCAGCGTATGGCTCATTTGGGGATGTCATCTCATTTGATAGTACATATTTGACAAATAGATATAGTATGCCGTTTTTTCCTTTTGTTGGTGTGAACCACCATGGGCAATCTATATTATTTGTATGTGGTTTGCTTTCAAGGGAGGACATAGAGACATATGTGTGGTTGTTCAAATCATGGTTGGAATGCATGTGGGGGAGAGCTCCAAGAGCAATAATTACAGATCAATGTCAATCTATTAAAGCAGCGGTCCCAGAGGCATTTCCTCAATCTCATCACCGATTTTGCCTTTGGCATATCATGAAGAAGGTGCTTGAGAAATTAGGTGCTTTGGCAAGATATAAAGAACTTAATAAGGATTTGAAAATTATTGTGTATGATTCTATGGAATTGTTTAATTTTGATAAAGATTGGAAGGAAATGATTGAAAAGTATGGTCTTCAAAAGAATGAATGGTTGGGGCAGTTGTTTATTTATCGTGATCGTTGGGTCCCAATATATGTGAAAGGAATATTTTGGGCTGGGATGTCTACGACTCAATGAAGTGAAAGCATGAATGCATTTTTTGATGAGTATGTTAATTCAAAGACCTCGTTGAGGCAATTTGTCGAGCAATATGATAGTGCATTAAAAAGTAAGGTCGAGAAGGAGAACAAGGCTGATTTTGACTCTTCCAATCCATCTTATCAATTGATTACTAGTCGTTCTTTTGAAAAGCAACTCCAATAAACTTATACCAATGCAATTTTTAAGTTGTTTCAAGATGAGTTGCGTGGCAAGCTTTATTGCAATTTATCATTGCATAAAGTGAATGGTCCAATATCTATATTCCATGTTAATGATGTTGTGGAGGGGAAAGATGGACATCATAGGAAAAGATTTGTATACACCGTGTAGTATGATGATGTGAAATGTGATGTTAAGTGTTCTTGTCGTTACTTTGAGCTCAGAGGAATACTTTGCAGGCATATAACAAAGATTTTGATTGAAAAAGATGTGAAAGAGATTCCCTCTTGTTACATTCTAAATCGATGGAGAAAGAATATTAAGCACAGTCACTATTATGTACAAAATTGTTATGATGATTGGGAGACTAGTGAGCAAGCAATTCAAATTGATAAGTTATGTGCTAGCTTCTTTGAGGCTGCTTGTATGGTCAATTTAAAACCAAATTATGAATTTTTGATGAAATGGGTAAATGAGGCAAAGGAAAAACTCGGAGATACTTTGAGTTGGGATGATAGTAGTCAAGCTTCCTGTGTTGGTCATGCACCAAAGCCAAGTGCAAAATTGCTGCCACCATTACAAGTACGTAGCAAAGGTCGTCCACCATCCAAGAGGAAGGAGTCCAAAGTAGAGAAAGTAATGAAGACAACAAGAAAGAAGAAAAAGGTAAATAAGTACTTATATTAATACTGCCTGCTACTGATATCTATTTATATGCATCACAGGTCCATTCTAGTGTAGATAATTTGCAAGAGACAAATGGTGTAAATTATTCTAGCACGCTACATATAGTTTCAGCCCTGTTCAGGTTTTAATTTAGTTATTTAACAATAAATTGGATGAATTATTTATGTAATGCTGCAATTGTTGGTTTTCATATATGCTGCAATTGTGGGGGGATCCTTATGCTACTGTTTTTTTATTTAATGTAGGCTACTCCTGGACAATATATGGCAACACATAATGAAAGTTGGCAAAATTTTCTATTTGGTGGACAGGCACATGCATGCATCTAAGACATTTGTGATTTATGCTATTTTGTTTTAGTATACCAATTAAATTGTACTATGTATACATTTGTGATTTATGCTATTGTCTTTTTTATCCCTTAGGAGTATCAAGACTTTGGGGTAATGGCCTTAAATGACAATTCTTTTTTTGTCAATGATCAAAGCTTTGATCTCAATCACTAAAAATTGTAAGTTATTAGTGAAAATTTTATAATCTTTTTAAATATATAAATTATATATATATCTATACTTCTATTAAAAGAGAGTCGTGACACATGTCACTCTCTAAATTTTTTGATTTTTTATTTTAAAATATAGTTTATATATAGAGATATATCCTTAAATTTCTTAAAAAAAAAATCTAGATATGTATTGTGGGAGTTTTATTCCACAACTTACACTCATCTACCAATAAAAAAATTCTTCCTTTATTTTTAGCTTAAAATTTTAAATGTTTATAATTTTTTAAATTAAATTTATTTTTAATAAAAAATATATCAAATTAATTTTTATTTCACAATTTTCAACTAGACATCCATATGATGGATTTACAATAATGGCTGATTGCACAAAAAAATTATATTATAAAAACTATGAATATTTATTTTCAGTAAAATTAATTGATGCAAAATAAAAATATATTAACTCATTTATTTCTTACATAAAAAATAAATTATGATATTTATTTAATTATAATAACTAAAAATAATAAAACATACACTGCACACATACACATATATTAAGACTTAATCACATATTACTTTCGTCTCTAAAATTTGTTCCTACTTTTTTCGGTATGTCAGGAAATTTGTCACGAATTGACACTAATTGACTTAACACTCCGCTAATGTAGTGCTCTTTCTTAAATTATATTACACCCCATAATACACTCAATAAGTCTTTTATTAATATTACGCTAATATGATATTCATGTCGAAGATTATCAAAAATAAATTTAGAGATCGAGAAATTATTTTCTAATAAGAGAATATCTCATGCGGTGCATCGCACCGGAGAACATCTAGTATATATAATATGAAGGAGCTCTCTCTCTCTCTCTCTCTCTCTCTCTCTCTCTCTCTCTCTCTCTCTCTCTCTCTCTCTCTCTCTCTCTCTCTCTCTCTCTCTCTCTCTCTCTCTTGATTTGTAATCGAATCGCACACCCAAAGTATAGCTCATGAATACAAATACACATGAATGCTTTGATTAGTAGCCTTAGAAGAAGTAATTGCTAATACCGGTTTTAGTTTTTAAGAGAAGTAGATGAAAAGTAAAACTCCATTGTAATTATTATTACAGTTATGCTCCAAGTTTTAATATTAACCCTCTATTTATAATACAATGTACATTGCATTTATGTTACAGCATGCATTCTTTTTGTTTTCCCTTCCTATGCAAACTCTAGAACATGGCGTACATTAAAAATTAGTAATATTGTTGGTGTTCCATGAATCTGCACAGGTCGCTCTGAAAAATTATGGAGGAAGCGTGAAAAGCGGCGTAGACGAGCTCAGTTGCACTCTAACAAGGATGCTCCACCAAACCTTGCTAAGGATTAGATTTCCACAACTGCACTTGTGCCTTTCTGCAATATCGGGGAACTTCTTTTATTTGGCATACAATGCATTGAATGCAATTTCTGAACTTTGTCAATTTATAATAATAACCTATTGTCTTCGTGGATGTTTTGTCAAGGATGATATATTGCCTTTTGGCAGTTTGGTTTAATGTAATTTGAGTTAATTCTTATGAGTTAATGTAATAAGAGTTAGTATGATTATTGTAAAAGAAAATTATTCAAAAAAATCACATCTGTTACCAAGATAAAGTGATGAAAAAAACAAAAAAAAAACTGGATCAAACAAATCAAACAACAAAAAAAGTAATTAAAAAAAATTGAGCAACAACAAAAATAAAAATTTATGAAAAAGGAATAATAAAAGAAATAAAAATTATTTAAAATAGATAAAAAGAAAGCTGACACAAATTGTTTGAGAAAAAATTTGTGTATGATATTAATTAAAAGAAAAAGGTATATTTGAAAGGGTTAATGAAGTCAAAATCCACAACCTTTCATCCGACTTTCATTTTTTCCACAACCTTTTCAAAAATCCTGTAAATCCACAACCTTTGGCACTTGCTCGATTTTTCCATAATTTTGATTTAGCCCCAAATTCGGTTCTACGTGGATCCAAAAACCAAAAAAAAAAAACAGTTGAAATATGGGGAAAAAACAGATTATATTACATAAGTGCAAATAATTAAGGAATACATTCTTGCCTATTTACCAAATCACCTTACAAACAAACAATTGACATCTGAAAACACACACACACAAGAAAAAAACACTAATTATGTTAAGATGCAAACAAACAAATTAGTGTTTTAATATTATCCGAAATTCTTTAAAATTAACTAGTCAAAATCTAAAAAGAGGAACTCTACAAACTGATTTTTTTTTTTGAGAAAACCAAAAAAAAAAAATAGAACTACATTATAAAGCTGTCCTTAAAATTGTGCAAAAAAACTAAAAATTGAAAATATTTTTCAACTTTTAAGATGCTGCTAATGGAAAAATCGAACAAGTGTCAAAGGTTGTGGAAAAAATAAAAGGGGCATCAAAGGTTGTGTATTTTGGCGTTATTAACCCTAAGCTTTAAACGACGCAGTTTGAATTTTCGGCGGCGACAGCGTCCACGTAGGACCGAATTTGGGGCTAAATCAAAATTATGGAAAAATCGAACAAGTGCCAAATGTTGTGGATTTACGGGATTTTTAAAAAGGTTGTGGAAAAAATGAAAGTCGGATGAAAGGTTGTGGATTTTGGCGTTATTAATCCTATTTGAAAAGGAGCAAACAATAAAAAAATAGAAAGAGAAAGAATGACACTTGTCACAATTTAGTGAGTAGGTTGTTTTGTAGGCTTAATTTTGTAGGTTGTTTGATCATTTCTCTATTTTTTTTTTTTATAACTCAGCTTCTAGGCTTATGCCTGACTATGTCTGAGGGCAACAGCAAAGACCCTCATCTATTGCCACCGGTTAAATCGTGGAATGTGCGCGCACTACTTAGGGTCTCTTGCCGGTCCTGCAGACGTACAATCAAAATGTCCCAAACGAATAAAACATGGTATCCTCCACCCCAGATCCAGACCACGCGGATAATATTCGGTATGTCAATAGATTGAATTGAATTCTAGCTCGTACATAATTTTAATGAAAAATTTCAGTACCTCATACTATTACAATGCTATTTAGCTCCAATGGAACATCAATTGGAATAAAAAAGAACCAGCCAGGCAAGAAAATTAAGGTATATTTTGTTTTTCTGATATTTTTATTTTGTTATGGGGATTCAGCCATTCAGGTGAAAATTATTGTCGGCCGGAAATGAGAAAGAAAGGTGGCGGCAGCGGCTGGTTTTGGTCGGTGAAGAAGGTTTTCAAGCACTCTTCACATAAGGACCAATCTGAGAAGAAGGTTAGTTGATTTCTCTGTTTTTTGTTTTATTTTTAATTAATTGTCAGTTTGACGATTTGTTTGTTCAGTTAAAAAAAAAAAGAAAAAAAAAACGAAAAAGGATCACGTACTTAATCCTTATGTGCTTAAATTGTTCTTAAAGATTTTGAATACTCCAATACCCATTGTACTCGGAAAAATGAGTACCTGAGTACTCATTTACTCGGTCAAATGAGCGTACAAATACTCATGTTCTTGCCCAGACGAATACTATCATGCTCATATAATATGAGTAGTATTTTACTCATGTAATATGTATGAATACACGATCCCTCATATTATCGGCCAGAAGAGTACATGAATACTCATATACTCGACCAAATGTATACACGAGTACTCATGTACCCGACCAAATGAGTACAGTGATATTCATATAGCTATCTGAATACTCTATTGCTTTTCAGCCGGGCAAGTACTGAAATACACTTAACCATGACTCAAGCACGAAATGATTGATCTCCAGATCCGTTCCCGTAAAAAACAGTTGTAGAAGTACTGGTTTATAATGCCAGCTCCGGCCCTAATAATATGAAATGATCCCAATAATATGAGCTTATTTTTCCTGACTTCCCAAAACCAACTATAAAGTCACCTGCCCACTATGCTTTTTTCCTGGATGCCTAGTTTTGAGTAAAGCCTTACATTTTACCATCAAAGATAAGGAATAAAATTGCCATTCAAACATGATCTTACGATGGAATTCCAACATGATACTACTACATCTGATTATGTCAGATCAGAAACGACTGCTCGGGTTTTTCTGGTTATCAGACAAAATGGCTCCTCAAAGTTCGGATGAGCGGTTGGCGTACTCCTGAACCAATGCCCCAAAGAGCGAGGGCCTCTCTAGCAAGTTAGATGGTTTGTCGTATTCTTTTGCTTTTCCTGTTTGGTGATGACAAAGAGAATATCAGACATACGCATGAGAATAAGCACGATGAGTTTCGATATCTTGTTACTTGTACCCAAAACATTTTTCCTAGGATTAATTCATCTCAATACATTTTTTGGGAATTCTATCCGTCGTTTAAAAATGCTTTATTCCCCTCACGGAATGTCGACCTTAGGGCCGACAAAACATAGTTCTGTTGCAAATTGCAATTACTCTTGCAAAGAAATAAATTCAGTGCAGGAAAACAGAGCACGAACCTGCATCTATGACCAAAACTCTGTCACAATCCATCACAGTGGGGATCCTATGGGCAATGCTGATAATAGTGCAGGCTGCAAAGTCCTCCCTTATGATTTTCTGGATCACTCCATCTGTATGCGAATCAACGGATGCAGTTGCTTCGTCCAAAAATAGAAGTCGGCTCTTCTTTAGCATCACTCTTCCCAAACATAGAAGCTGCCTTTGCCCCACGCTCCAGTTATCGCCATTGTCAACAACTGAGGGAGGGGAAAAAATAGTGATCAGATTTTTTATTTTTTATTTTTACTTTTTTTCACAACTTCTCAATGTAGCAACAATAAGTTGTAGTGATGCTATTAAGGGAATGATAAATCTCCCGGGTGTGATGGTTTTACTTCTCATTTTTTTAAGGGAGCCTGGAATATAATTGGCAAAGAGATTTGTGATGCTATTAAGGAGTTCTTCAGGACTGGTAAGCTGCTCAATAGCATTAATGCCACTCTGATTACAGTTATTTCAAAAAGCTCCACGGCCAACAGCATTAAAGATTATAGGCCAATCTCCTGCTGCACCACTCTGTATAAAATCATCTCAAAGGTGATTACTAGAAGAATGAAGGGGATTATGAGCTTTCTTGTGAATGAAGAGCAGACTGATTTTGTCCCTAGGAGATTTATACATGACAATACAGTCCTTGCTCAAGAAATTATTAGAGGTTATGGGCAAAAACATATATCTTCCAGATGTATGATAAAAATGGATTTTAAAAAGGCATATGACTCTATACAATGGGAGTTTGTGGAGCAGCTATTAAGAGCTTATGGTTTCCCTAGCCAGTTTGTTGGATGGATAACCACATGTTTAAACACTGTGAGCTACCAGGTGTGTATAAATGGCCAACTTACTGAACCTTTTGCAGGAAAGGAAGGACTAAGACAAGGAGACCCTGTCTCCCCTTATCTTTTTGTCTTGTCCATGGAATATCTAAGCAGGCTACTCAGTACCCTACAATATATCGTCCTAAATGCAAGGACCTGAAGATAACACATCTGTCATTTGCAGATGATTTATTATTATTTTCCAAATGAAACTTGCAATCTGTTTCTGAATTACTTGACACTTTTGAACTATTCAGTCAAAGTTCTGGATTAACAGCAAATAGGCAAAAGAGTGAGATTTATTTTGCTGGTGTTTCTGATGTGAAAAAGAGAGAAATCCTTGCCTTTGCCCAACTGTCTCAGGGCTCTTGGCCTTTTAGATATTTAGGGATACCATTGAATGCTAAGAAGCTATCAGTTGTTCAGTTTCAACCATTTATTGAGAAAATGATCAGTAGAATAAGGCATTGGACTGCTAGATTTCTCACTTATGGGGGAAGGCTACAACTTGTGCAGAGTGTTTTATATGCAGTGCAGAATTATTGGAGTCAGGTATTCCATTTTCCTAAAAAAGTGCTGAGAATAATTGATGGAATCTGCAAGCAATTCCTATGGTCTGGTGATATTGGTGGAAAAAAGGCTCCTGTAGCCTGGGAATCTGTATGCAGGCCTAAAAGTGAAGGTGGCTTAGGCTTAGTGAACTTAGAGTTATGGAACAAGTCTTGTATGCTCAAGCTACTATGGGCTATCCATCTCAAAGTTGATATGCTTTGGATTAAATGGATGCATACTTACTACATCAAGAAGGAGAATGTGCTTACAATGGCTGTACCAAGCCAAGCCTCATTTTTGTTCAAGAAGTTGCTAAAATTAAGCGATAAAATGCAGAGTTCAATGATTTGGCATGAGCAGATTGGAAAGGAGCATTTCCACATGAAGAAGACTTATGAAGAACTCAGAATTGCAATACCTAAGGTTAGTTGGAAAGAGCTTGTTTGTCACAATAAAGCAACTCCAATAGCTAGGTTCATTTTATGGCTTGCTCTTTGGGGTAGATTAGCAACAAAAGACAGACTTGCTAAATTTGGGGTTCAAGTTCAGAGTACTTGTGTTTTATGTGAAGTTGAGGATGAAACCTTAGACCATGTCTTGTTTAAATGTCCAAATGTGCTAAAAGGATGGAAGGCCATATTTACTTGGTTTGGAAAGAGATTGACCGGGCAAAGCTGGACTACAGGAGTACAACAGTTTTGCAGAGTCACTAGAGGGGGGAAGACGTACAGCAAATTCTTTACGGTGGTGATTACTGAATACATTTATAGTGTGTGGCTTGAAAGGAACAGAAGGATTTTTGATCAAAAGAAATCTGAATTCAACATAGTTCTTCATACTGCTGTGAGAAATTCTATAGGTAGACTTGGGTCTTGTTTTGTAGATATTTGTAACACTTTTCATCAGATCCCTGATCTAGAAAGGGAACAGATAGATAGTATGGTAAATTTGAATTGGGGCTCTGTGGAGCGGTTTGTACTGAGATGATGGGCTTATTGTTATGGAATAGAAAACTATCTTCGTTCCAAAAAAAAACAATAAGTTGTAGTGTTATGGAGTGGGAGATAATATTCACCAGCAGAATCGAGTTTCCCGGGTTTTGCAGACACCGTGTCTTTAAGCTGGCAGCGTTCTAGGCTCTGTAAATAACAGTAATAACAGTTTGCAGATTAGATGTCATGATCAAGGAAGATAATTACGTTAAAATTAGGGACAATCACAAAAACTTACTCTTTAAATTTGGCCTGATTACAAAAAAAAAATCCAGCAAACTTCGAAAATTTCCAAAACCACCCAAGAGTTTTACATTTGTCTTACATTTTGCACTGCGGCTAGTGGATCTAACAGAAGTTTCCGACATTGGCAAATGACCAAACTTTTCAACTGCTATTTTTACATCCCTCAACTATTCTAAATATTCCAAATAGTCAAACGTAAAATTGGAGCTATTTGTAATATTCAGAAAAGTTTAGGAATGTGCAACTTCAAATTATTTGATTAAATCAGTAAATTTCGTCAGGTCATTTAACGGCTGGGGCAAAAATAAAATAAAAAGATTGAATCAAACATCAAGATTGGTTTTCACAATTTTCAAAAACCTCCATGATGGTGCAATTTGTAAAAATAGAAACAAATATGAAGGGATAATTCGTAATTACGAAAGATAACTGGGAATATTTGTAATTACGCTAAACATCTATACCCTTAAGTCTTAACATATAGCAAAGCTACCTTCCATATCTCATCATCTGAATACAGCCCAGTGGGGTCAATATTGCTTCTAACAGTTCCTTCAAAAAGAACAGGCTCTTGGGGAATGATTCCAAACCGAGACCTAAGATCATGAAGTCCTAAAGCCGAAATATCAATGCTATCGATGATTATTTTTCCAGCTGATGGCTCCACCAATCTAAACAGAACTTGGATCAGTGTCGACTTCCCACCACCGGTACGACCAACAACACCAATCTTCTCACCGCCGGTTATGCTGAGACTAATTCCTTTAAGAATTAAAGGAGTATCCGGACGGTACCTTACCTGTTCATCCAATAATCAAATAAGTCACAGAGAATTTTCAAATTCCAGACGAAGTGGTCTATTGTACTTATAATAATAAACTTACCTGCAAGTTTTTGAGCTCAACATTTCCTTGTGTTGGCCACTCAAGTGGAGGGAGGAAGTCCTTTTTCTTCCATTCTGCTTCAGATGGTATGACTGTGAACTGTTTTATCCTCTCTACTGAAACCATCTTATTTTCCAAGAGGCAACTAAAATTTATGGCAACATATAGCACCCCATTAAGGGATAGCCCGTATGAGAGGGCTAAGCCCACATTCTCTGGAAAAAGTTAAGCTAGTTAAATCCATTGAGGTCGATAACACGTAAGAAAAACCAAAGTAAAACAGTAAAACACCTGGCTTGATAATATTGCTAGGTAATACTATCATAGACATTGCGGACATGCATAGAATGAAACTTCCGATTAGTTCTAAACGAAATCCCAGCCACTCGTTGGATCCATTATTGTGAAAATCCATGCGTAGATTCGCATTTACACGATTCACATTCTCCTGGCAAAAGCTTTCCTGCTTTCTAAAACAACGAATCGTCATAACTCCCGTGATGCTTTCAGAAAAATGGTGAATAACAGGTGCCTTTGTAATGGAATCCAGTCGAGTCAGTTCACGGGAGGTGGAAAGATAGTATCCCTGAAAAGGAAAATAAGAATTAAAAATGAAAATGCCAGTTAGGTAAATAAAAATTAATAAGAAAAAACAACAAACAAACTAATTACAGTGCGCACTCGAAGAGTAGCGGCTGCGGGTTCCCCCGTCATCAAAAAAAAAAAAAAAGACGTACCCGGTACCAAATGTTAAGCCAACCGAGGGGGATCAAAAGGATAATAGTTGGCCAAGCATATTGACAAGTGATGATGATGATGCTGAGCAAAGTGCAGTACATTGCCACAGTAATACTCATAAGGAAAGGAATAAAGAAATCTATAGTGGTCTGGTCACTTGATGCCTGACATGTAAAATGATGGGATTAAGTCATTTCATAGAAGATGACAAGGAAATGTGAATATGAGTCATGTTTTTTTTCTTTTCTTTTTTTTGCTTATGTAAGGGTAAATATAAGATGATACAAAATCTCGAGCAATTTTTTTTTCTGTAATTGGGTCAAAAGGAACAAAAAACGTTATACTTGGAAGAATATAACAATACCCGAGTCAAAATTCTTCCGGAAGGCGTAGTATCAAAAAACGACATAGGAGCATGCAGGATGCTGTGAAGAATTTGTCCGAAGAAAATTTGGGAAGTCTTTAATCCCATAACCGTAACTAAAACACTTCTGAAAAGGACCAATATAAACGCAACACCTGCCAAAACGGCATAGACTTCGATAAACAGAGAAGGGTTAAACGACATTGCGCGTTTTTCCGAAGTTTCATACGCCAACCAATAGTCACCCGACATTAAAGCCCCTTGCCATGCAAGGGACAATATCGAAACAGCTATTACTCCCCACCATCCAAAAGACTCCCTGCTATATAACTTGTATACCTTGAAGCTAACTCTCCCCGTTGCTCTTTCTTCTTCCTTGATAAGCTTAGAAGTACCGTTGATAGGCTCTGATTTTTCGTGAAAACTACTTTCCCCATTTTCCTCGCTCAAAGTAAAAGATTTTTGGGTCGGTAAAGATTGTTCCTCAGTTGTTGTCTCGACGTCAACGAGTTCCATCGAGGTATCATGGGCGGATACCAAAGCTTCAAAATCTGTCCCAGAATCTAGTAGGCTATTGTACTTCCCGGATTGAACAACCATGCCTTCTCTCATGACCTTTGTTTTATATAAGAAGCCAAAGTCTGAGTTACTCTAAATAGGCTAAAATAAATGAAATTAAAGAGAACGAATTTCGACGTACTAGGATTTGGTCAACATTGTGCAAGAAATCCACTTGGTGGGTAACAAGTATGATTGTCTTGTCTCTAAGAGCTCCTCTAACACACTCCTGCACCAAGAGCGACTATTAGAAACATGACCAGTGATTGTAATGTGGCTAAGAAATGTCAGATTATTAGCAATTAAGCATGAACAGAGCGGCCGCAAACACAGGGAATTCGCAGTTTCATGTGACAACATGAGTGTATTTCACCTAAAGCCGAGTCACAACTTTTTAGTGTTTGCAAGCACTCCCTAACTTGCAGTTGAAAACAAATACACCCTCCGTCCCGCTTGAAGAGACTACATTGGTGAATGTACAACTTCTTGTTTTTCCAGTTATATTCTACTTATTAGTTGAGAACTAATTTTGGACCGCATATATTCACATAAGTAAGGGCATGGAATACAAAAAAAAAGTAAAAACAAGACCCTTCTATAGGGACGAAATCATGTTCTGAAAGTGGGGTGGAGGGAGTAAAATATTCTTCTGTTTTTAAATAAAACTACAACAATAAACATTTCGTTTAGTATATGCTTTTAAAAAAAAGAATATATACCGTATATAATATACGCATATATTAGACAAAGATCTTCCAATTTCCAAGAGAATCTCTATTCATCTTAAACATTAGTGCAGACTATTTTCCATATTAACAACAGTATCGTGAGTGATACGATAAATGTGTGTCACCTTGAATATTTCCGACCCCGTGTGAGCATCAACTGCACTAAAAACATCATCAAGTAGATAAATATCACAATCTTGATAAACAGCTCTCGCAAGTTGAATCCGTTGCTTTTGGCCGCCACTAAGATTAATACCACGCTCTCCAATCTCAGTTTGATCTCCAAACTCCATCATTTCCAAGTCTTTCTCCAAGCAGCAAACCCTGATAGCCTCCTTGTATCTCTCATTGTTCATTGGTAAACCAAATAATATATTGTCTTGTATCGTCCCGTTTTGGATCCATGATGTTTGAGCAACATAGGCTGTGCTACCACACACTCTGATCTGTATTAACAAAAATAGCGGTTTTTGGTTTTACAAGATTCAGTTGTTTGCTTTTCCTTTCAGAGATACTCATACTATAGAAGTATTTGCGAAAATCACCGCAACCGACTCTTGCAAACACCAAAAGAAGGTGATTGTGCTGTTCAAGGTGAAAAAACATGACTATTTTCCATCTAAAAGCCGACACTTCTCTTTTTCAGAATCTAAAAGCCATTTTTACAACTTAATAACCAAAAACTCTCTTCTAAGCTTCCGTTTGCAAACATAGCATCTTCAGATTATCAACTACTTTTCATTCTGCTACAATAAACCACTTCCTCTAAAAACATAACTTTTCGCAAACACTCCCGAGATAAAAAAGTTCGGTGATAAAAACGAAGATAAAAAACTTCTGAGCATCAAAAGGAGGAAAAAGTACCTTTCCCGATAACTTATTCATCTCACCAAGAATCGCGGCCAGAAGCGAAGATTTCCCCGATCCCACCGTGCCAACCACAGCCGTAAGTTCCGCTTTCCTTATCTCAAAACTCAAACAATTCACCGCCCCCTCTCCGTTCTCATTATCCCAACTAAAACTCCCATCTCTAACTTCCACCGCAACATCTCCCTCACACCCTTCAACTCTTTCCACCGACTTATCCACCAGCTCTTCACTTGTCATAAATTTATCCAACCTTTCCAGAGAAACTATCGCCTTCGAAAGAGAAATCATCGACTGGGGAAAGGACCTAATCGGATCTTGCAACATTTTTAACAAAGAAGTCGCCGTGAAAACAGAGCCCACCGACAGCGGAAATCCAAGCAAAAGCGCACTTCCAAATGTAATAGTAGAAATAAGGACGGGAGTACTCCATAGTACAACTATATTAGCGGCAAGAGAATATGTGAATTTCGAAAGCCATTGGTACTCAATTTCGCGAAATGACTGTATCCTCTTGTTAAAGTGCTCTTCCCAAGCTTGGAATTTGATCACGCGCATGTAGTTAAGCATTTCATTTGTGGCTTTCATTCTAGAATCGGAGTTCTTCATAATGTTGAATTGGTAGTGATTGTTTTTCTTCGCTCTGATCAAAACGAAGATGATTACTAATCCGAGCCCGATTATTGCCGCGATAGTCGAAGTGCCGAGAAACTGATAGAGAATCACTAAAGCAACTGTTATTTGCAAAGGCATGAGCCACAAGAAGTGTAGTTGCAGCATCATATCAGAAAGCTGCTGAGCATCAACAGCCATGTAGTTCACAATCTGTCCGACTCCATGGGCCTGTCGGGCTGAGCCCGATAGCCTCAGTCCCTTTCCGTATAATGAAGTAAGGACCGTCGAACGGACGAGCATTCTAAGCTTTTGCGCGTGGAAGTTAAACTGGTGCGAGCTCAAAACCTCTACGAATTTGGCAACTAACAGGATCATTACAAGATAGTATCCTTCGTAAGGCGAACTTCTTTGGCCCGAAGTGAAGTTGACGAACCGTTGGATCAACGTGGGCCCCACGTACATCACACAGAGCCTCACAACCGCAAGAAAAGCCGTGAAGATGAATTCCTTCCAGAAACACCGGACTAATGTTTTTAAAACAGGGTGCTTTGAGTTTTCTTCAGGTTTGGGCCAATTATTTTCGAATAACCGACACCATTTTTCAGCTTTATGTTCGGGTGAAAGAGAAGGCACATCATCTATTCTGAGAGGTGAAGTGTGACCTTTGTTCAAAAGCGGGTTCATCCAAAACCAAAAAGCTTTGGAAAAAACAGAGGCCGAAGCAAATCCAGTGGCATTATTAGATTTATGATCCAAAAGAGGTTCGTAAATATTATCTGAATCCATAGGTGAAGACGACGAAGACATATTGTCTGTCTTCTTAGGAAGGCGGAATGTCTGTCTTCTTATTTTTGTAAGGTGGATTGTCTGTCTTCTTCTTTTCTCAGTTTATAAGGAAAAAAGTAACTGTGGCAAATATTTAAATGCAACGTTTAAAACATCAAAGGTGATGTGACTGTTGAGAATCTAAAATGTGAGATTGAAAAAGAACAAAAAGTATGTTAAAGAACATGAAGAGCAGAGTATCTGAAGAAGACTAATAAAGAATAATGATTGAAAAAGTTGCGAGAAAATAATAAAACCATTTATTCAGCAAAACTTTTAAAAAAGAGAGAGGACTGTGTACCAATGTTAGGTGTATCGCTCATAGAACTTTGTCAAAAATGACAACCATCGATAAGAAAATTGTTGGGTTTTACATGCATCGAATACATAAATCAAGAGTAAAATGCAGCGGAAGAAATAATAAGAAAACCCAATTTAGGAATGTAATTGTTTGATTAAAGGGATAATCGAATTACTTTAATCCGACAAACAGATCTAGATCCGGACTAGAAGCACATGAATATCTCATTTCTCTTTGGGTGATCCACACACGAACAATTCCACAAGCCGAATTGCTAGTATAATTCCTTACTATCGATCAAGATCAAATAAGGGAAGAAGATCAGATGACCGACATCGTTCTCCTACTATCAAATAATTAAATATTTTATATCAAGATCAGATTGTACAACAAATTGATATAATTTGACGAGAAAAACTAAAGAAGTATCTCATATTAAAAAGACTAAAACATATACAAGTTATTAAAACAATGAGCAGATATAAAATATTTAATTATAAACTGATTTTTTTTTTAAAAGTTTTTGTAAAGAATTATTTTTTTCCATAAAAAGTTGAAGAACAGAAGATAAAAATATTATAAGAACTTCTTTAGTGTTCCGAGATATGGTGGTAGGGCTGTCTAAATGGTTCTCGGTTAGAACCGAATCACATGATTCGCTAACCGAGAACCGCAATTTCGGTTATCGGTCCGGTTTTCGATTCCATTGTGTATCATTTGTTCGGTTTTCGGTCTAATCGATAACCGTTCGGTTCCGAACCTTAAACCGGTTTTATACAATATATTTATTAAATATTATTTTTATTTTATAATTATATTATATTATTTTAATTTTTGTAAATTAAAATTGGAAATTAGACTGTTTTTATGAAATTATATTTTGTAATTATATTATATAATTATAAAATAAAAAATAATATTTAATAAATATATTTTATAAACCGAACCGGAAGCAAATTTTATTTATGAAATTATATTTTATATTTTATAATTATATTATATTATTTCAATTTTTTTAAATTGAAATAAAAAAAACTTTTTGTGGTTAGCAACCGAACCGAAAATAATTGGTCGGTTAAGTTAACCGAAAATTTATACGATCCGATTTTCTTCTTATTTTAGGAAATTTATGGTTAGGTTAGCAAAAATTCGATGCAGTTATGAACCGAACTGCTCGACAAATCTATATGGTGGTAGTGGCAACGGGGTGACAGCGGAAATGGTGTTGGTGGTGGGACGGGACAGTGGCAATGGTGGTGGGGAGGCGGTTGTGGTGGAGGCGGTTGCGTCGGTGGTGGTGTGTGGTGGTGACGAATAAAAATCCATCAAAATCTTAGGGGTGTATGAAAGATTTTAAAAGACAAATTATGTTTGTACTTTATGCTTAAAGATGAGTACCTAGATGATTCCATTAAAATCCTTAAAATCCAAAATAAATTTGAATACCTCATAATTTTATAAGATTTATAAAACTTTTCATTTAATACCTCATGACTTTAATGGACTTTTAAGAACTCCATTAAATTCTATATTGAATACCACAAAAATTTAATTGACTTTTAAAAGTCTCAATTAAATACACCTAAATTTTTTCAAATCCATCAAATTATATAAAAGTCTTTAAAACTCATTTGAAGTCTCAATTGAATATGCCCCCTTAGTATTGAGCGGGGGGTGGGGGTAATTTTAGGTGTAGGTTTCTAATGACAACTCCTTGTCATAGACTCCTTATTCTACTAAGTAACCCTAGATTCAAGAATCTCGTATTTGCTTAGTTACTCTCATCTTATTAAATAATACAATATATATAATATCCAATATTATATATTACTTATTATTTAATCTCCTCATAAATATAATCTTCAATATTATATTTATTATTCTCAGTTGATATTTATTCCTACTTGTCTATAATTGTCGTACGTGCGACCAAAAAGGCTTATATTATGTTGACAATTATTTAATACCTTATTAAATAATAAATCATAAGCGGCATCTAACAAGACATTATGATTACCCAAATAATATAAGTTAATAGTCTATTAAACCTTTTAACATGTCAAATCCCTTTGTCATGCGATATCATATTTGAACTAAGTCATGAAGTCTGTCATAATTGTTTATGTTCAAATGCTTATCTTAAGTAGACTGATTGAATCAAATGACTCTTCATTTGAGCATGACCATGCATTTTAGGTGTAGGTTTCTAATGAGAACTCCTTGTTATAGACTCCTTATTTATACTAAGTAACCATAGATTCAAGAATCTAGTATTTGCTTAGTTACCCCTAATCTTATTAAACAATACAATATATATAATATCCAATATTATATATTACTTATTATTTAATCTCCTCATAAATATAAGAGTAAACTGCAAAAATCATCGTTGTGGTTTGTGTATTTTCGCAAGAATCATTCCTATCTCAAACATTTGGCATTAAACATCTCCAAGTCCTCAAAACCTTTGGCAATAATCATTCCTGAGCACTAACGTCGTTAGTTTTACCCGTTAAGTGTTAAATAATAGAGTAAACTGCAAAAATCATCCCTGTGGTTTGTGTATTTTCGCAAGAATCATCCATATCTCAAACATTTGGCATTAATCGCCCGTTTTTATATGTTTCGTCCGTTTTTTTACGTTTTTGACCGTTTTTATACGTTCTCGTCATTTTTTTACGTTTTCGTCGTTTTCTTACGTTTTTGTCTCTTTTTATATGTTTCGTTCGTTTGTTTACGTTTTTGTCCGTTTTTATCCGTTTTCGTCTGTTTTTTTACGTTTTCGTCCTTTTTTTACGTTTTTATCCGTTTTTATATGTTTTCATTCGTTTTTATATGTTTTCGTCCGTTTTTTTACGTTTTTGTCCGTTTTTATAGGTTTTCGTCCGTTTGTTTACGTTTTCGTCCGTTTTTTTACGTTTTTATCTGTTTTTATATGTTTTCATTCGTTTTTATATGTTTTCGTCCGTTTTTATACGTTTTCGTCTGTTTTTTTACGTTTTTGTCCTTTTTTTTATGTTTTCGTCCGTTTTTTTTACGTTTTTTACGTTCTCGTTCGGTTTTTACGTTTTTTTTACATTCCCATCCATTTTTTTACGTTTTCGACCATTTATATACGGACAAAACGTAAAAAAATAGACAAAAACTTAAAAAAAACAGACGAAAACGTAAAAAAACGGACAAAAACGTAAAAAAACGGACGAAACATATAAAAAACGGACGAAAATGGATAAAAATGGACAAAAACGTAAAAAATGGACGAAAACGTAAAAAAAATGGACGAGAACGTAAAAAACGTAAAACCCGAACGAGAACGTAAAAAACGTAAACAAACGGAGGAAAACGTAAAAAAACGAACGAAAACGTATAAAAACGGACGAAAACATATAAAAACGAATGAAAACATATAAAAACAGATAAAAACGTATAAAAACGGACAAAAACGTAAATAAACGGACGAAAACGTATAAAAACGGACAAAAATATAAAAAACGGACGAAACATACAAAAACAGACGAGATAGGGATGATTCTTGCGAAAATACACAAACCACAGAGATGATTTTTGCAGTTTAGTCTATTATTTAACACTTAACGGGTAAAACTAACGATGTTAGTGCTTAGGAATGATTATTGCCAAAGGTTTGAGGACTTAGGGATGTTTAATGCCAAAGGTTTGAGATAGGGATGATTCTTGCGGAAATACACAAACCACATGGATGATTTTTACAGTTTACTCTAAATATAATACCCAATATTATATTTATTATTCTCAGTTGATATTTATTCCTACTCGTCTATAATTGTCGTACGTGCGACCCAAAAGGCTTATATTATGTTGGCAATTATTTAATATCTTATTAAATAATAAATCATAAGCGGCCTCTAGCAAGACATTATGATTACCCAAATAATATAAGTTAGTAGTCCATTAAACCTTTTAACGTGTCAAATCACTTTGTCACGCGATATCATATTTGAACTAAGTCATGTAGTCTGTCATATTTATTTATGTTCAAATGTTTTCTCGATCTTAAGTAGACTGATTGAATCAAATGACTCTTCATTTAAGCATGGCCATGCATTTCCTTCAGTCCTACTTATTGAGGGGCCCATCAGATATCTCTCTCACTAAAGAGAGGGACAAATCCCCATCTTGATTATTCATTGCCCTCTACATGACTCTTACTAATCCCGATCGCTAACCTTTATGATCGCCATGTTCAGATGACGTTGGATTACGTCAAGGCATAACAGTTATCATGTTGGACTCTGTGATAATCTCAGGTTCAAGGATTTATTGACATACTAATATATTGAGATTCACTTATGACATTTCCATGCAGTGATCTCAATGCGGGTCTGTCCAGTATTAGTTCTCCAACCAATACCCATAAGATTGATCCGTACCATACGCATAATCATCCGATGACTATCAATCAAACTTATACTAGTATATTAATCACTTGAGTCTCTACTCAACGCGATTGTACCAGGGACATTTGAATAATCTCATTATTCGTGAATAACTATTATTTGATTATTATAATATTAAAACATGCACACATTATAATAATCAACGAGAAATAGATGCTATCAAATAACTTTATTTAAATGTGAAAATTACAAATCTAGGCGCATCGAATGTCCTAGCGCACTATTCCCAACAATCTCCCACTTGCACTAGGACCATTATTCATGACTTTTAGTCTCATCTCTCTAGCATGCTCAACATGCTTTCCTTGTGAGAGAGGCTTGATAAGTGGATCTGCAACATTATCTTCCGTTGCTACTTTGCATATTGTAATATCTCCTCGTCTGACGATCTCTCTGACTAGGTGATATTTTCTGAGTATATGTTTGGAATTATGATGGGACCTAAGATCTTTAGCTTGTGCAATAGCACCATTATTGTCACAATAAAGGCTTATGGGACCCTGGATGGTCGGCACCACTCCTAGTTCGGTAACGAACTTCTTGATCCATACGGCTTCCTTAGCTGCATCTGATGCTGCCAGATACTCAACTTCTGTAATAGAATCAACAACCGTGCTTTGCTTGGAACTCTTACAACTCACAGCACCTCCATTCAATACAAACACATAACCACTTTGCCATTTAAAATCGTCATTGTCGGTTTCGAAACTTGCATCGACGTAACCATTTACAGCTAGCTCGTTTCCCAGCCCTCCATAAACTAGGAAATGATCCTTAGTTCTTCTTAAGTACTTTAGGATAGTTTTTACTGCTGTCCAGTGACTTTCACCTGGATTCGATTGGTATCGACTTGTCATGCTAAGGGAAAACGATACATCTGGTCGAGTACAAATCATGCCATACATGATCGATCCAATGGCCGAAGCGTATGGTATCTTGCTCATGCGGGCTCGCTCATCAGGAGTCGAAGGACTATGAGTCTCGCTCAGATGAATGCCATGTGACATTGGCAAGAGTCCTCTCTTGGAGTCTTGCATATTGAACCTCTTCAATTTTTTTATTAATGTAGGTACATTGACTCAGACCAATCACTCTCTTTGATCTATCTCTATAGCTTTTTATCCCAAGAATGTAAGCAGCTTCTCCTAAGTCTTTCATTGAGAAACAACTTCCCAACCAAGTCTTGATTGTCTGCAAGGTGGGAATGTCATTTCCAATGAGTAATATGTCATCTACATATAAGACTAAGAAAAACAACTATGCTCCCACCAACCTTCTTATACACACATGGTTCATCTTCATTTTGAATGAACCCAAACTCTTTGACAGTTTCATCAAAACGAAGATTCCAGCTCCGAGAAGCCTGCTTCAACCCATAAATGGATCTTTGAAGCTTGCAAACCTTTTTAGAATTTTCTAGATGAACAAAACCTTCAGGTTGTGTCATGTACACATCCTCGAGTAAGTTTCCATTAAGGAATGCTGTTTTGACATCCATTTGCCATATTTCATAATCATAATATTCGGCAATGGCAAATAAAATTCTAATTGATTTAAGCATGACTACTGGCGAAAAAGTCTCATCATAGTCAACACCATGAATTTGTCTATAACCTTTTGCCACTTGTCTAGCTTTATAGGCTTGCAGATTATCATCCATGTCTTTATTCTTTTTATAGACCCATTTGCACCCAATGGTTTTAACACCCTCAGGTGGATCTATCAAGTTCCAAACTTGATTGTCATACATGGACTGCATCTCTGACTTCATGGCTTCTAGCCATTCCTCGGACTCTGGTCCTGAAGTAGCTTCTGTATAGCTACTTGGCTCATCATCTATGAGCGATGCGTCATCATCATCTGTTACGAGATAACCATATCTCTCAGGTTCATGTCGCATCCTATTAGATCTGCGAGTGACTTGTGTACTTTGAACGGGCTCTTCAACTGATTGTTAAGCCTGTTCGATTTCCATCGGTGAAGCGATGTCTTCTTGTGGTTCTCGAGTTTCCTCGAGAATTACTCTTCTCCCACTGTCTCTTTTGGAAATAAATTCCCTTTCTAAGAATACAGCATTTCGAGCAACAAACACTTTGTTCTTTGCGGGCTTATAAAAGTAATATCCTTTAGTTTCCTTAGGATACCCCACAAATAAATATCTTTCAGATCTGGATGCCAGTTTGTCAAACACTTGGCGCCTTACGAACGCTTCGCAACCCCAGATCTTTAGAAAAGACAAGTTTGGTCTATTACTAGTCCATTTCTCAAATGGTGTCTTTTCAACTGCTTTAGATGGAACACGGTTAAGGGTGAACGCTGTTGTTTCTAAGGCGTGGCCCCAAAATGATAATGGAAGCTCTGTTCGACTCATCATGGATCGAACCATATCTAATAAAGTTTGATTCCTCCTCTCGGACACTCCATTATGCTGAGGTGTTCCGGGAGGAGTAAGTTGTGAAACAATTCCACAACTCCTAAGATGATCATCGAATTCTTGGCTCAAGTATTCGCCACCTAGGTCCGATCGAAGGGCTTTAATTGTCTTGCCAAGTTGATTCTGTACGTCATTCTGGAATGTTTTGAACATTTCAAAAGATTCATGTTTATACTTCATAAGATAAACATATCCATATCGGCTATAATCATCGGTAAATATAATGAAGTATTGGTATCCACCTTTGACATGAGTGCTAAGAGGTCCGCATACATAAGTATGTATTAGGCCTAATAGATCACTAGCCCTTTCTCCATGACCGGTGAAAGGATTCTTCTTCATATTGCCTAATAAACAAGATTCGCATGTCCCATATGATTCATAGTTAAAATAGTCTAAAAGTCCATCATTATGGAGCTTAGAAATGCGTTTCTCGTTTATGTGACCAAGTCGACAATGCCATAAGTAAGTCGGATTAGAATCATTGAGCTTAGGTTTCTTGGATGCAATGTTATAGACTTCCAAAGTGTCAGACTCATCTAGATCAATATTATAAAGGTTAGTATATAACTTTGCAGTACCATAAAGCAAGTCATCAAAGAAAATACGAATAATCTTATTCTTAATAAGAAAACTGTAACCTTCACAATTTAATGTAGAAACTGAAATAATATTCCTATTCATAGCAGGAACATAATAGCAATTGTTCAAAACTAACAAAAGCCCATTGGGTAAAAGTAGATCATAAGTTCCTAAGGCTAGTGCAACAACTCTTGATCCATTGCCGACTCTTAGATCCACTTCCCCTTTCTTCAGTTCTCTACTGCTTCTCAACCCCTGCACATTTGTACAAATGTGAGATCCACATCCAGTATCCAATACCCTGGAGTTAGAAGTAGATAAGTTAACTTTTATAACAAATATACATGTGGCAGTCTCACTACCTTTGGTACGCTTTAGCTCTTCCAAGTAAATCTTGCAATTTCTTTTCCAGTGTCCTGGTTTATTGCAATGATGGCAATTTCCATCTTTGGGAGCTTTGGTCTTGAAAACCGGCCTAGTAGGGTCTTTAGTTTTGGCAACTTTTGCCTTACTCTTGCCATTGCCTTTGTTTTTAAAGGACTTCCCTTTGCTGACCATCAGCACATGGCTTGGTTTCTTCTTAATATTCTGCTCAGCCGTTTTACTTTTAAGCATCCCATGCAGCTCAGCAATGGACTTATCCATCTCATTCATATTATAGTTCATAATGAATTGACCGAAACTTTCGGGCAATGAGTTTAGGATCACATCCGTGGAGTGCTCCTTAGAAAGTGGAAAACCAAGCCTTTCAAGATGATCAATATATCCTTTCATCTTGAGTACATGAGCGCTGACAGATGTCCCCTCAACCATCTTGCAAGCATATAAGGCTTGAAAGGTCTCATACCTCTCTTGCCTAGTATGCTTCGAGAATGTTTCCTTGAAGTGAGCATTTAGCTCATAAGCTTCCATATCCTCCAGATTCTTCTGAAGTTCTGGACAAATGGTAGCCAACATAAGATAACTGACATCAATGGAATCATCACAATATTTCTTCTATTTTCTTTTGTTGCTTTGTTTGCATTGTCAGCTGGCTCATCGGGAATTTATTCCTCAAGAACATACAACTTTCTTTCTTGCTTGAGAACTATTCTCAAGCTCTGTATCCAATCCAGATAGTTGCTGCTGTTTTCTTTGAGCTTGTCCTTCTCAAGGACTGATCGCAGTGAAATGGTGGACGTGCTGTTTGATGCCATTCTATAATATCTACAAAATTCAATATGCAGAGTATTTAGTCACATTATTTTATTTCTCGAAAAATACTCCCACTAAAACAAAGTACCCTCAATTTACAACATTTGTAATTTTAGTGGGCTAAGATCCCATTTCGCACAATCCTAAACTCAGCTTTGGCATGACACCTAGAATTGAGCTACTTTAGGTGGATAACTCTTTATCGGTTACATCATATGTAACTCTTAGATTATATTCATAGGATTTGGCATCGTATGCCCAAGCATGTTATAATCCCATCTTATGCCTTAAGGTTCAAAACTCTTTTGAATTCTTAGTTCATTAAAACACATAGGTATCACCATTACCTATCCTACCTTACTAAGATAATCCGAGCGCCCAGCTTTGGCATGACCCACCCAAGATGATCGAAGTCTTGATAGGTGTTTTTCAAATGAACGGCATTTAAAAAATTTAACAAGGGATTTTTATCCTATGTTAATGTCTATGTTTGCTAACATACATCTAAACATACATAGCATCACATACATGCATAAATTTAAACATACATCGCATCACATGACAATAAAAAGCATAGGACCGTGTATAGCATGACCATAATTCCTAACATGATTTCCATGAGCCAACATGAAAATCACAAGGGTCAATCTAAAAGGGACAATTGGTCTTCATTGATCTTCCCAACTCCTTGGAACGTCATACGCGATCAATTTGCTCCCCGAGTCCGTCCTTCTCGTCATTCTTGTATTCATTACATTAATGAAATTTAATACTACTCTAGTAAATTAAATTACAAGAGGTGCAAACGACACACATGCCGTAAAATAATAATTTAAATAGACGACTCGCAGGCCTTAAAACCAAATGTAATTAAACGACACGCAGGCCGTAAAACCAACACATAAGGAAATAAAGTATCCAATCACATTGGTCAATTTATGGTCATGCCATAAACCATACACATACCATAATTAATTATCAAATAATTAATAAAGCATGTAGTTATAGAAATTAAAATCTGTCTGACAATCAGACTATAAATAAAATCTGAGTCAAAAATTAACAATCTGGATCCCTAGCCCAGATGGCCGAGCATGCTTCTCCCTCTCACGGCTGCGCGGTTTCAAATCCCGCCGGCCGCAAAATGTATTTTTCAAACATTAATTTTGATTTTTCAAAAACATGAGTCATGTAGAGTATTAGTGAACAAAATTCACAAAAAGGTGCCCCAGCCAAGATGGTACGGGCGCGGCCTTCGGCTTGAGCCAGTGCGGGTTCGAATCCCCTTGGCCGCGGTATTATTTTGCTATTTTACCGCGGCCCGCGAGATCCGACCCGGACCCGACCCGAATCTGCTCGACCTGCCCGAATCGCTGTACTGTTGCAGAACAGTTCTGGACAGCAGTTTATGCGAAAAACAGTCCAGAAAATTGTTTTTGACGATCCGATTTAATCAAATTAAACCAGAAAAATTATTTTATAAAATCTATATTTTATAAACATAATCAAGAGCATAATTTACACATAAACATGTTCTACATAAACAATTAAATTACTTGCAAGTTGGCTCCGATACTACTGTTGAGTTTTATTCGCATCGAATACATAAATCAAAAGTAAAACGCAGCGGAAGAAATAATAAGAAAACCCAATTTAGGATCTCATGCAGTAATTTAATTGTTTGATTAAAGGGTAAATCGAATTACCTTAATCCGACAAACAGATCTAGATCCGGGCTATAAGCAGATGAATATCTCCTTCCTCTTTGGGTGATCCACACACGAACAATTCCACAAGCCGGATTGCTAGATCCTTACGAATAATATTGATAAATAGTATGTTGTGCGGCAATTTATACGCCTCGACGGCGATCGGCATAAGGGCCGAGCGACCAAGCCAGCGTCAGATGAACCAATGCAGACTAATCGAACGAGGGTTCCAGATCAAGGTCAAGTACCGAGCGATCGACATCCAGGGCGATCGTCTCTTGGCACATAGCGATCGTCTCTAGTACTCGACCAAGACGACCGCCTTATGTCACGTGTAAAGCCAGGCATCCGTCAAAGTCTACGAAGACCGAATCTCGGGTGAAGACCCACGTGCAGATCCGCAAAAGGCACCGCAAGGAAAGGCTTTTTGACTCCAGCCCATCACCAGCTGTAGGCGACAAGGACAGCCTCACCTACCGACAGACCCGCCGAAAGGGTCCAAGGTGGGACCTCCCAAGACAGCGACATGAGATGCGTGTTGTCTTCTCATTGGTTAGCACGGCTGGCTGCAAGTGGCATCTGCAGACTTTAAGGAAACCGACCCATGTGCTGATACGATCTCCCGTTTAATTTAATGCGGGAAAGGCGATCGCATGTTCGGGATTAAGACATCCCAACTCCTATAAATAAAGGACTTCCATCATTTGGAAATGGACTTTTTGAGGCTTCTCTCTGGGATTTCTCTCTCACTATCGGAACCTCTTAACCTAAAGACGGTCGGCAGAAACGAGAACCCCCTACATTTCAAGAACTCACAGAGCTTCAACTCTGGTTCTTCCGGCAATCATCAACACTCAAGAGATAGATAGCAAGGGTTATTACACTCATTGTAATTGTACTCTTACATTAATATCTGTACTCCCAAGCGGAATTCTTATTAATAATATCTCGCGAGAGCATTCAAGCCCGGGACTAACAACCCCGGCAAATCTTGTGTTATTTACACTCCTCGTATGTGCTCTCGCATTTTGTTTGTTACTCACCCGTAGCCATATCCAGCAAACCATTACGTATAATATTTTGGGTAACAACAATTGGCGCTAGAAGGAGGGGCTTTACCCTCATTTTCATTACGACCGTTTCGAAGAACACTCACTGTTCTCCGGAACATATACTTGAAGATACACTCACTGTTCTTCAAAGAAAAACCCTCAAGATAATGACGTCTACCACCACTTCGAAGAGCCACTTTACGGCTCATCGGATGCCTTATTCCGGCACAAACCGGGTCCCAACCTACGGTGGAGGACAGTCGTGGCGACGCGAGACTCTCACTCCCGCCCCCGAGGGACGGTTCCAGCCTCTCACTCGATCAATTCCAAATCGCTGAATAGATCGAGGAGGCCATGGCCATCCTAAGGGAGCGACGGAGAGCATGCGACGCGCCCACTATTACCCCATCAGCAATCCGCCGCGCGGGCAAGTGAAAGCTCAAGGGGTTACTTATCGAGCAATCATCAGAAAGCCCCGATTCACAAGAAAAGACACTCGCGAGGCGGGACAGTTCCGTCTTCAGCCGGCTTGGAAGTGACCCTTCATGGCAACCGGGGCATTCTGGCCCCAGCCATGAGACGATGGAGTCCGAATCCGTCACCAGGAGCTCGGCATACCCAACTGCCAAAAGGCAGGTCGGCCATTTGGCTCCCCCTCGCCGAAAAACCGAGCTCGGCGGCGAAGACCTCATCGCCTACCGCGGAGCCAGGAGATCAGTACACGATCGCCTCGGCTCCCACTCCGAGAGCCAAACCACGAGCATCCAGGCTACGGCGATGGCCGCAATGCAACGCCAGCTCGACGATATGAAAGCGCTCCTAGAAACTGGGGCAGGCGCCAAGAGAAAGGTCGCCGGACCAAGTGAGCCGCTCGCGGTCCAGATCGAGCTTGCCCCCGTGCAACCAAAGATCGCTCCTCCTCAAACACCTTTGTATGAGGGGAGATCGGACCCCGAGACTCACTTGAGCAGGTTCCGGGTCTACATGACCGGATGCGGGGCGCCGGATGCGACGAGATGTCGAATGTTCCCACTAACATTGGGCAATCTTGCCCATATATGGTACATCTCATTGCCACCGCGCTCCATCAATTCCTTTGAAAAACTGGCGAGCGACTTCACATCGTACTTCGCCCCAAGGTCGCTCGACCAGAAGGTCCCCACCGCATGATGAAGATAAGGCAGGGGAAAGACGAGTCCGACGAAGATTACATCGACCGGGTGGATGAAATAATCCTCATCGGTGAGCCCATAAGCCACGAGATCGCCCTCTACTCGGTCCTATGGGGATTCGATGGTCTTTCCGCGCCAAGGCCGCAGACTTTATGGCCAGGCAGAGATTGCTCACCCTTCGCCTAGGCGAGGGGGCAAAGACGGTGATCGCCAAGTCCAACAAGGCCTTCGAGGATGTGGAAGTCTATCTCCTCCACAACCTCAATCTATCTCCGGCCCATATTTTTTACTCCATCAAGAGGCGTGAGCGGCTAAGCAAGCCAAAAGCGATAAGGGACTACCTTCATCTGGACCACGATAAATTTTGTGCTTACCACAAGAGTCCCGGACACAACACCAACCAATGCCGCGACATCCTCAGACAACTCTGGAGATTGTGCGAGGAGAGCAAGCTGGACAGTTTAGTGACTTAGCCGGAGCCCCGGGCAGAAAGGACCAAGGGCCGCGATCAGCGATAGAACGACGACCGTCAATCTCCCAATCCGATCGCCAGAATCAAACGCGACGAGCCACAGGCTTCGTACGAGTCAATCCCCCCGATCAACCTCGGTGGCTGGATTTATATGCTTCAATCAAGAGGTGGAAACTTCGGAGGTCTTTCCCCAGCTTCCACCAAGTCAAACCAAAGGCTACTGCCTGAGCAACGCCTCCAAAAAGAGGATGACTCGCTCGCCCTCTAAAGTTCATCATCTAACATGATGGACTCAGGCAAGCGATCGCCTCCCCCAACACAACGTATACCGTCGAGGACCGCCATCTAACATGACGATCCGAGGTAGAAAAGTGCAGACATGGTTCTGGAGGTCGATGGAACCGACAGCCCGTCCATGCAAGGTTCCTTTGGGCAGAGATCGCTCGCCCTTCGTTTAAATACGAGGCGGGCGTAGCCGAAGGACCCTCCAAAACAAATCTGAGGACACGCTCGCTCGCTCTCAAGGATCCATCATCTAACATGGTGGGCCCGGACAATGCGACGCGTCCCGCCTCCGTCACAACGTATGCCCTCAAAGGTCCGTCATCTAACATGTCGGTCTCAGGCAGAAAAGTGCTAACAAGCCACGGTCGCGAAGTCGATTCATCCGACGGCGCCCCGTGCAAGGACTCCTCGAGGCTGAGATTGTCCGCTCCATCGCTACATTGCGAGGCAGAACGTAGCCACCGGAGGACCCTCACAATAAAGTGAGTCGCGAGACAGACCTACAGGTGGAATGTCGCTCGCGCACAAGACATGGTCACGGAGGTCGGTTCCATCGAACTCCGCGACCGTGCACGGTTCCTCTAGGCCGAGATGGTCGGCCTTCCTCGAGTAATCTGCAAAATTGAAAATCTCAAGAACTAAGCCGGAGCAACCTAGTAGGCCGTCCAAATTCAAAATCAGTCCGCTCGATGAGTCGCTCGTCATTATCTGAAACGATCGCCAGTGGAACCACCTCACCCCACGTCTCTGACATCGGAGCGAGCTAGGGGGCAATTGTTGTGCGATTTATACGCCTCGACGGCGATTGGCATAAGGGCCGAGCGACCAAGCCAGCGTCAGATGAACCAAGGCAGACTAATCGAACGAGGGTTCCAGATCAAGGTCAAGTACCGAGCAATCGACATCCAGGGCGATCGTCTCTTGGCACATAGCGATCGTCTCTAGTACCCGACCAAGACGACCGCCTTATGTCACGTGTAAAGCCAGGCATCCGTCAAAGTTTACGAAGACCGAATCTTGGGTGAAGACCCACGTGCAGATTCACAAAAGGCGCCGCAAGGAAAGGCTTTTTTGACTCCAGCCCATCACCAGCTGTAAGCGACAAGGACAGCCTCACCTACCGACAGACCCGCCGAAAGGGTCCAAGGTGGGACCTCCCAAGACAGCGACATGAGACGCGTGTTGTCTTCTCATTGGTTCACACGGCTGGCTGCCAGTGGCATCTGCGGACTTTAAGGAAACCGACCCATGTGCTGAGACGATCGCCCGTTTAATTTAATGCGGGAAAGGCGATTGCCTGTTCGGGATTAAGACATCCCAACTCCTATAAATAGAGGACTTCCATCATTTGGAAAGGGACTTTTTGAGGCTTCTCTCTGGGATCTCTCTCTCTCACTCTCGGAACCTCTTAACCTAAAGACGGTCGGCAGAAATGAGAACCCCCTACATTTCAAGAACTCACAGAGCTTCAACTCTGGTTCTTCCGGCAATCATCAACACTCAAGAGATAGATAGCTAGGGTTATTACACTCATTGTAATTGTACTCTTACATTAATATCTGTACTCCCAAGCGGAATTCTTATTAATAATATCTCGCGAGAGCATTCAAGCCCGGAATTAACAACCCCGCCAAATCTTGTGTTATTTACACTCCTCGTATGTGCTCTCATATTTTGTTTGTTACTCACCCGTAGCCATATCCAGCAAACCATTACGTATAATATTTTGGGTAACAACATTACTTTCTCGAGCCGCCTCACTCGCCGTCAATGACATATCATAAGCAAGAGCTCTACTCTGATAGTCCTTTAAGGTGGTGCAGGCGAGCCCAGACATATAATCGCGAATCTTCGGTTTCATTCGCCTCGAGAAATGGCAAATCTTGTCGTCCTCTTCCTTCACTTGGGCCTTCACATAGCCCAGTTCCCGGTTGAAATCCGCAATGGCCTGAGAAACCGGAATATCTCGAGGCTGAGCATCATAAAAAGCATGGACACCGGCCACGGACAGTATTCAGTTTCCATAAGGCCTCTGAACTCGGCCCACGAAGCACCGTGGTCCTTAGGCTCAACAGCCTCCCACCAGTCAGTAGCGTCCCCAGTGATAAAATACTGGGCAATAGGGACCTTGCGATCCTCGGGACAGTTGGTGGCAATAAAGACCTTGGATATCTCCTTGATCCACCCCTCCCAACCAATCGGGTCTGAAGCCCCCGAAAACTGAGGAGGGTGCATCTTGATGACATCCTCAAGCCAACGGTCTGCTCCACCCCGAGTAGCATGGGCCGGAGTCGGGTTCTGAACCGCCTGAGCTATCGCAGCCATTTGGTTCACCATTTGTTGCATCACAGCTGCAACACCAAAATCGGCGCCACCACCGGTTGCGCCCTCTTGAGTAGCACTAAGGCTCTGATGACCATCAGTACTACCAGCCCCAGAATAGTGTGACGTGGGCGCCTCACTGGCTGCCCCACGTCCCCGACCGCGTCCACGACCGCGACCTCTACCTCGGCCTCTCTCAGCATCCATACTGAAGATAAGAAGTAGCAAATGCAATTTGACGATAAGTACGAGAGGAAAACAATCATAGTTCAAGAATCGAAAGTACGATACAAGGAAACAAGGAATCGAGTAAGGAAAACTTACGAGCACTGGAAGTACCGAGATGATGGCAGTGGGGTGACAATGTGCAAAACAAAACACAACTAGACCCAACTAACCGACAAGCCTAGGTATCCATAAACCTAACCTGGCTCTAATATCATTTTCTGTAACACCTCCAAGATATTCAGTGTATACTACAGCATCGTGGACCCCTACATGGGACCCACCAGACTGAATAAGAAAAACACCACTCGTCTAACCATCTCGGTTAGCGAGAAAGCACACATCAATAAGATGAAAATAAAATAGAATTCCTGGAATAACCGGCGGAACAAACATCACTGACAATCATAAATAATAATTACCGACACAAATCACAATCCAAGTAAAATGCCTAAGTACTCGCGAGTACTATCTATAAGTTTGCAACTTTAGAAAACAATCATATCGAAAAGGACAAGGGAAACAAGGAAAACTCAAATGCACACGTCCTCAACCCTGGCCAGCATCCTCGTACTGTCCCAGCGCCCGCTCGTCCGACTGAACATAACCTGGAATTCATAACAAGAATTTCCCCAAAAAGGGTCCCCAAAAGGGTTCGCAATTACGCTAGTACAAGTAATCAAGGCAAACCACTTGCTTACACATTTCATAGTACATGCATCAAGTTATTCCAAAACCAAAACCAGACATGTCTCTTCCGGACAGTCAATAGTCAATTTGCCTAGGACCAGGGTGAAGCCACTGGTCCCACTCGAGGCCTCTAAGGGCCCCCCCGAGCTGGCCATATCATAAAACAAATCACGCACAGACATCGCCTAGGACCGGGGTGAAGCCACTGATCCCACTCGAGGCCTCTAAGGACCCTCCCGAGCTGGCTAGCGAATCAAGCTCGTGAATCCAGAGTGAAGTCATAGATTTCCTCGAGGCCCCGTCGGACCCTCCCGAGGTGAGTAGAGCACACACAAATACATCACCATTTCATGTTAAGCATAAAAGTTTCCAAGAGTACTTGCCTTGAATAATTGACGATGACACGAACGGAAAGGAAAATCAAGCACGATCGCTAGGAACCAACGAACCCGAACCTAACGATTCGAAGAATACAATCACAACCACTTCTAAACGAGTACGGAAATGGAATACACCCGAAAACCCACCTACGATTCGTGTAAGTTCGTACAAAAACAACAATGAGGGCGGATCGCAACCGAACCCTCTCGATTACATAAATACAACGAAACTTACCATGAAATCGTAGGGAAAACAAGAATACCACCAAGATTAATCATATACACCATGGATTAGTCAACGATACGGAACAAATCGGACAAAAACTCAAAAACCCCCAAATTTCCCAAAAGTAGGGTTCTAAGAGATTTTACCTTGATTCAATCGGTCAAAGATGTTTAGATGATGATAGCTTGGTGCTAGAGACTCGAAATCGTGGATGGATGATGATACCCGATCAACTCTAAGCTTCCAAACGCCCCAAATCGCCTAACCCTCGGAGAAGAAAGAAGGAGAGAAGAAATGAGGCTGAAAAAACGTGAATGTCCCCTTAAATATGTCAGGGACGCACGACCAATCGCTCGTGCGTCCGGCCAGGCGCTAGCACCATCGCCGCCACGCACGAGCATCTGCGACGCAGCACCGCCGGGCGTCATGCTCGGCGCCCTCGAGTTATCACAACATCGGCTACGCACGAGCAGCATGCACAAGCAATTGCTCGGGTACTTGGTCGTGCGCTAAGCCACTGTCCAGCTTCTGCCCAACACACACGAGCAACGCGCACGAGGACACGCTCGTGCGTCCCTGGAGTCCACTGCCGATCTCCGGACGCGCACGAGCGCCACACACGATCAAAAGCTCGTGTGGCCTGCTCGTGTGCAAGGATCAAAGGCTAACATCGAGCCTGACACGACTCCGAAAGCACCCAGAACGTAACCAACTCTGAAATACATGATACGCAACCGAAACACTAAACGCAAGTTCACAACCCGCATAATAACATAAGACGGACTTACGGCAATCCCGAAACGGCGGTTTCCGAACAACGATTACGAGCATCGAACCAAAAAATGGCGGAAAAATCAATAAACACGGAATTGAGTAAAACTAGTCCGAAACAAGCTCGGATGACAAAAGTTCAGTATTAAGTATTCTCGAAATACCAATACGGTTACAAGCGAGTCGCTAAAAACGAAATTTCACCGAAAATAAAAATACCGGGAAAAGAAAAATGCAGATATTACAAGAAATTCCAGAGTATCCAACAAGACGATGTGATTTTCCGATTTATCGTGTTGCTGGAAGGATAATTGATCTCGAGCCCCGAAAATGATGTGTCGGGGAAGGATGTGAAGTCGTTTGGCTTTTGGGAGATGTCCAAAAGGTCGAGCGGATATGAGAAGTGTTTGAATTTGCCCTATGATGATTTCAAAGGTTTGTCTTTATGTTACTAACCTTTGGAAAGTGGACTTCCCCCCTATACTTGAAATTATTCTTGTTCTACATTGTTGTTGGTTTAGACAAAAACTAACTAGAATTAACCTTTTTCGTTATATAAATTACACTATTAGTTTATTGAGAAAAAAGTAAGTGAGACTATATAGTTTAAAACGAGTTGTACCTTCATTAAAATAACTAAAATTAAAAGGTTGAATCTTAACTAATGTAGCCTCTTCAAGTGGGAAGGGAATGGTTGTACATGTTGGTTAATTATGAAGGAAATATGTGAAAGTTTGAAAGAGTGTTTTTTCTTATAATTAGATTATACCTCAAGGATATCTTCTGTAAATAACACAATTCTCTCCTCTTTTTTCAAAAAAAAAAAAAAAAAATTCAACGTGATGTAAATGGTGCAACTTCTTAACCAGGTTACGCCGACCAAGGAATGGAAGCATTGGAGAGCATGCGTCTTGGAGTCGGTCGACTAATGCGGAAGTACACCGTGCAGACATGTGATTACTGTTCAGAAGTGCAAGTAGGTCAGTGGCGGACATATATGGTGTCCTGGGGTGGCACAAGACACCCCTCAATTTCGTCTGCGTAGGGTAATTTTTTTTTTTTCTATTTGTGCAACTATAGGTTATATTAAATAATAATTAGGAGCCCAAAATTCACAACTCACAAGCCCAAAACTTATATTAAGATTGACTTTATGAACGATGGATTGATTTGCAATGTTGAGAAAGAAGCCTTATGAAAGTTGTATTGGCAAAAAATAAATATCAATCCATTAAAGAAGTTCAAATATTATTGAGGCCCAAGAGGGTCGGTCCCCAAGATTAAAGCAGATGCCATAAGATACAGTGAGTGGGCCCAAATAGCAAACAATCATCTCATAAAGATTAAAGGCAGTCCACGAATACACAAATACAATCCTTTCAATTGGATCGAGTCGGTCCAATTTAAGAAGCAACCTCTACTGAAAAATAAACCTTGCTAGAGACCAATCCCTAGTCTAACATGCATAGACAGCCCAATCCATCCGAGGGGCTCCATCTGACTGATAAAGTCGCCGTGAAACCAACGAATATGACGGTAGACCTGGTCAAACTGAACTGAGCCTCCCCAATACACGTGATGAACGTGCCTCCCGAACGTTGAGAGTAAATCTCTCAACGGATTCTACACGCGGACCACGAAATGTGCCGTCTTGGTCAGCACGCACATGGAGATAAGTGAGAGTAAGTCCATGATCTCGAAAAAAACTCCAACGACCCCCGAATATGGGGAAGTGTTACGAGATACACTCAAACAGAACTCGTCCCACCTCACCTATAAGTATGGGGAGTCCAGACTCCAGAGGGCATCAAACAATTGAACTGATAACCCTCTCTTCGCCATCTCCTCTCTCTTATCCATCGACTCTTACTCTTTCCCTCTCTCTTCCTGCGTTGTGATCTATACTCCGGGTGACTCTGATATTCATCGACGCTCCCAGAAGATCATCGGACATCTTATAGTCCGGTGACTTGTGGTTTCGAGGTGATCAAACTCACGGTTATATAGACCAGGCAGACGAATCTTCGGTCCCTTTTGGTCAATCCCTGTGAAGAGGATAAGTCCCAATTTATTTATTTGTTTTCCTGTACCTCTCATTTCTGCAAATTTACTGAGTTGAGCGTCGAAGTCCATACGACCTGCACCACACCGGTGTCCCTTGGATCCTTACGTTCTAGATCTTGCTCTTGTGTTGTCTTGCATGTTGCTGGTGCCCTCTCTTCACTCAAAAATCGATTGTAGATTTCTGAGCATCTACAAAAGTTAAGATTGACGATGTAATGGATCGCTTTCAAAAAAATGTGTATGCGGAGATGTCAGCTTTAAATTGTATGTTTTACAAAAGATTGTTATATTTAATGCACTAGTAATTTATACAAGCTTACCGAACGAATTCCCAAAGCTAAAACAAAACGTATACTATAATCACATAAATCGACGTGTTCCTCAAATCAACCGTAAGGGGTGGTTGTTAGTTGAATAGTTGTGTTGTCAACTAGTAATCGTTAAAGGTAGGTATCAAAATAATTGTTTACCATACGTATTCGGTATAAAATATCTGTTGAAATAAATAATAGTTTAGCCTATGAAGCATGTGGGTCTTCTGTAAATAACACAATTCTCGCCTCTTTTTTTTTAAAAAAAAAAAAAAAATCAACTAACACATGATGTAAATGGTGCAACTTCTTAACCATGTTGCGCCGATCAAGGAATGGAAGCATTGGAGAACATGCGTCTTCGAGTCGGTCGACTAATGCGGGAGTAAGCCGTGCAGACATGCGGTTACTGTTCGGAAGTGCAAGTAGGTACTAAAGGGCACAGAGTGACAGTGCCGAGGGATGGCCAACATACTTGGCAGGAGGCGACGTTCGACGATCTTGTTCCCCCGATTCATGTGTGGCATGTCGCAGACAAACGCGACCCGCTTCTCGTGGATGCTTCGAGAAGGTGTTACGGACTGGTGCCGGCTGTGGTTGAACTTTTTGCCAGGGGTGGGGCCATGATTGGAGAAAACTATTGGGGCCTGATGAGAGAGGATGTAGTTGTGCCCACATTGGATGAAGAAAAGCTGGTTGTTTGAAGAGGTGAGATTTTCAGATGTATATTTTTTTTATTTTACTGAATTATATGGACTGCGTGTTTTTAAGGAAATTGAAATATTTTGTAACAAGGGAAATGTATTTAAAAGGTTAAATAAATAAAGAGTAAAATACACTTTGTGTACTTGCATTTTACGTGTCAGACCACTTGGGATACTTAACTTCAAAAACTCTCACTTGCTATACTGAGTTGCCAGATTACTTACACATTGCGTGTTTTCATCAAATGTTGCCAACTTCGTCTACCTAATGAATTATTTGCTATCACTTCGGATACGAACTCGTATCACCTGAGGAGCAAGACGCAAAGTGAGGCGCAAAAAAAATAACAAAAAAATAAATTAAGTTATAAAACTTATAAATATGTAAGGGTAAGAAAGTAAAATTATCCATAAAAATCAATAATTCACAAAATAAAAGTGTCAAAAAAATAAAAACAACTTTATAGATGTTATGAAAAAAAAAAGCAGAAAGAGACCTAATTCAAATACGCATCTGGGGGCCCAAAAAAGGCGCACCGATGCGCCTCTAGGTCGACCACCTTTGGGCTTAAAAGGCAATTTGTCCTTTATGTGCGCACCTTTAACAACTATGCTCAACATCGAGATTGCAATCTCGACATCGAAACAGCACGACATCAATATTGCACTCTCGAATGCAAGTAAGGTAAGATCGAAAAAAATAGAAAGGTAAATTGGATTTTATATATATAATATATGTATATAAATATTCCACAAATAAGGCTAAAAAAGGTCTTTGCCCAAGATAAATGGCTAAAAATCTCGAACACCAAAGATTATTTGTTGTATTTTATAACAAATACAATGGAAAAAAAAAAAAAAAAAAGTTCCAATACATGCTACTGCTACATGTAATAATCATGAGCATACTCGAGTTCTTACATCCTCACACCCATGAAAAATTAACATATTACGGAAACCTAGCTCAAATCCTTCCACAAAATAAAATTTTATCATGCCTGTTTGGTTTCTACAGATACCTAAGCAACACAAATGTTAATGATAGTCGATAGAGCCATAAAACATACATTTAGCAAATGATCAAGAATCACGAATATTTAGTTTATACAGATACACAAGCTACACAAATGAATAATGATAGTGATGGTTGATAGATAGAGCCATAAAACAAACATTTAGCAAATGATCAAGAAAACCAATTCTCTTCTAAAATAAACAAGTCCGAGTCGTACCCATATATATACCTGACCAGATTCCAAGCTTCTCAAGTGTACAAAGGCCAATCAGTCCACGCCCCCGAAACGTGCCCATTCTCACAGACATAAGCTCGAACAACCGGCTCGCCATCGTCATGGAACCCGAAATACCTCCTCAGACAAAACGAAGAATGCAAATCCCAAGTCTGTTTCGACGAACAAAACGCACAGTATAGATCAGTCTTCCCCCTATTCCCATCATTGATCGTTCTCCAAACCCTAGACTGCTTGAAGTTCTTGAAGATCCCCCTAAACAGCATATAATTCCTCTTCTCCTCGTGAATGCATCCAGGCCAGTCGCAAATGTACAGGCAGTCGCCTTTAAATCTGCTCGCTAGCAACTTATTGCCTTGCTCGCGGCTAAAATTCCAGACCTCGGACGCCAAATGCGACCGGTGTGATCTACAGGTCCTGCTCCTTTTACAGATAGTGAAGCCGGATTTCCCTTTGTCAACATTTCTGATTTCGGGCTGGTCTCCGGATACAGTTTCGGGATCAGTGTATAATGTGTCGAATAACAAATCATCATACAACGACCAGGCGCAGTCAGACGATGAGACATCTGGTTCGTCATTGTTCTGACTCGATGACGCGGCGGTTTTAGATTCATTCGGTCGGAACAATTTGCGTTGTATATAAGTTTCATCGGGCCCGATGTCGCGATCGAGCCCGAAATCCTGGTTTTCGAGGAGTACGCCGGAGTGGAGGAGGCCAGGGCAGCAGACGGAGAGCTTGTAAAGCGACGCCCAAACACCGGGTGGCGACGGAGGAGCCGACGCGGTGGGAGAGAGGAGATCGGAAACGACGGCGGGGATCGACTGCGAGCATTTGGTTTTGCAACAGATGGTTCGGACTAGAGAAGAGAATTTGGTCGATACGCAGGCGATCCGCGCCCAGTTCCGAGGATCTTCCTCGAGCTTGTAGAGTATGTTGAGGACGACGTCGTCCGACAGCTTCGAGAAAACGCATTCCGGCATTTTTATCGAGATTAAAGTGCTGCAAGTCTCTGATTTCCCAAAACACACACACCACAGACACAAACAAAGAAACACACACACACACACACACACACACACACACAAGGAGCACTTTTGGACGAAGAAAATGAGGAACTTTTTCTAATTAGTGGAGGTTTTTTCTATAGTCGCGGTTAGAGCCCTAGGGTGGTGGTTTGTTTTTTTATCTTGGGTTGGGTGCGTTTTTACAATTTTAGCATATTTCGGGGTTGAGGTTGCAAATTTGCGGAATGAATGCATTATTAATTCATACCAATTTATAGAGATGGCAATGGAGCGTGGATTAAGTCCGAATTTGTTGATCCAGATACATTTTATAGGATTTGGATCCCAAATCCAACGGATTTGAACTAGATTCGGAACCAAAATATAACAGATCGAATATGGATTCAGATCTTGATTTTGAAATTTGCATGTCAAGATTCAATGCGTGGAATACTCTCTTATTCTCTCTCATGAATACTCTCTCTTTATATTTATATTAGAGTAGGAAATTAAATTATTTCAACACCTTTTAATATCTTTAGCTAAATAATCTTGATCTTATTAAAAATAGACTTATAATAGAGACGCCGTAAGCATATCTATTAAGAGAATAGTTGATCCATCCCTCCACAAAAAATGTGTTTTTTTTTTCTTTCTAGGTCGTCCACAAAAGTGTGGTCTTCCCATAAATGGAAATGGCCTCACTTAATATGTTACCATTTTTCACTCAAAAATACCTCTTCCACTCTCCCCACTAAAATATGCATCTTTTCCACTTTATTAAAACTTGTGTCACTCCTTCTGCACCACACTTCTCGTGACGGAGGGAGTGCTTTTTTTGTTAAATAAAAATTATTGCTCGTGAGCACTCGAGAGTACTGCTCGATTCGAACTCAAGCTCGAAATTTGCAGCCTCAATCTAGCTCAATGTCAAGCTCAAGCTCGAGCAAGTCCTAACGCGCCTCGCTTGTTAAAGCCACCACTCCACTCCACTCCACTCCCTTTGCAACCATAGCTTCTTAAGAAATTAATTATAATATTACGACTGTAATATTATAAAATGCTTATGCATATTATCAATAATTTATGTTTTCACCAAACATAAAATATGTATTCGTACTCCCCAATATGATTTCTTCATATGGAGATAATAAATGTTATGCCAACTGATGTATTTAGGTAGGAAGTAAAATTATTTTTAAAATTTATCTCAAATTTTAAATAATGTATACCAAAAAAAAAAAAAAAAGTGTTGCTGATGCTCGAAATCGCCTCCACGCGCCAGAAAGATTATATTCTGATTATAATCTATTCAAACTAATGATTGATAGCATATAAGCAAATTACAAGTTTTTCTATACAATTTTTTACAGTAAATCCTCAGATCATGAGCACCTCTTATTTACTTTAGACGGTAAAATTTGCATACAGGTCTATTGTTCACAAACGTGTCCACACAATGATAGGATGTCATATGACGCAATGTGAAACAAAAGGTTAAGGGGGTAAACACGCACACATTAGATCTCAACAATGGCAAATATTAGGGCTGGGACTTTTGAAATCGAGAACCGCGGAACCGATCCAAACCGCGAAACCGATCCAAACCGCATCAGAACCAACGGTTCGATTCAGTTGTTAGCAATAAATTTTTTTCTTTTTGTCGGTTCGGTTCTTACTATTAGTAATCGGTTCGGTCCGCGTTTTTCCTGTCCATTTTAAAGAGGGACCGTCCGAACCGCACCTATCCAGGAAACCGACCCGTCTGAATAAAATATAATATAATATATTCTTATTAAACATAATTAATATAATATAATATAATACAATATATTCTTTATAAAATAAAATATAATATAATATAATATATTCCGTATGAACCACAAAATCGGTTCCGGTTCCGGTTCGGTTCGGTTCCTACGCGGTTCGGTTCCGAGTCAGTTCGGACAAAAAAACTGGCAAAATCGAACCGCGAAAAAACTATGCGGTTCGATTCCGGGTTCCTGTTTTTTTACCCCTGGAACCGAAAAGTCCCAAGCCTAGCAAATATAGTTGCCAACTGCTCATACAGTATATCTCAACAATCGCAAATATGCTGTCACACTGTAAAATGACCGTGAAATGAAACAGTAAGATGGGAACATGAATAATCGAACACGGTAGACTTGCAAAAGAAAAGAGACTCGAAGAATGTGACCGACGAGAAGAAAGAAATGAGAAATTATCTTAGTAGGCCATGATAAAGTTGCAATAGTGCAATTTTTTTTAAGTTTACTAAATAAAAATTTTTCCTTTGCGAGAATTTAACTGATTTCAAACAAATCAAAAACAATCTCCATACACCACAACATAACCGGGAAACTCGACCATGTCAAATAACAGCAAGATGTAAATCCTTCACATTCCGGCAAGAAAGTATCCGGGGACGTGACCAACTAGCCAATAAACACGGCATCCAGATTGGACAATTTTACCTGACAAATAAAAGGCAAAAACCTAACATCAAGAAATTAGAACTCAATGCATTCATTCATAAGCACACAAGATCTAAAACAAAGAAAAACCTAGACAGACTCCTGCTTCTGCTCTTGCTTGGGCTCTTGCTTCGGCTTAAACTTCGGCCTGAACTGCGCCTTTTTGGACTCTTACTCTCACGTTTCTGGTGCTGAAATCAGTCGAATCAAAAGGAAGAGAGGCACATACATAAGAGCATAGAGGTACTTTTTTAAATGCCTGCTTACCGGTACTTTTTTTTCTTTTAAAAAAAAAAAAGGAATGCCCAACACAATAACAATTGCCTTGTGCGTTCAACAATAACAGAAGGAACAGCCAAAAAAAAAAAAGAGATAAAAAAACCAGGGATTGATTAAAATCAGGGCTGACTTACAGATGGTTTTGGTGATTTCGACCTTGAAGGAGATCTGCAAAATTTCCAGAACAACCCAGTTTAATATCCACTAATGCCTCTTAACAACTTTGATCCAAGAGCCTTGTTGCCACATCCACATCAGAGTGACCGTGACCAAATGGATTAAGAGAAAACTCACAAAACATTTAGCAAACGCACGAGGCAGAAGAAAAACAAATTAAGGAAATTAAGTACGAGAGACGCCACCTAAGCAGGTAACCTAATCGAAAAAAGAGAGAACCTCAGGTCCACAGCTTAAAATTGCACTTTTGCAAGACCAAAAGAATCAATAAACAGTCTGATAGACGTTGGAGATAGTTAAAACATTTCCACGTAAAAAGGAGTTCCTTTATTCAAATGCCATTTAGTTCACTGTCCAGCTTCACCATACGTAATCCGTGATCTTCATGTCCCCAATCTAGAATCCAGTGGACATTTACGATGCTCATTAGAACAGAGACATCGTGAAGGATGATGCTAAAGTTGCCATCTATAAAACATCATACCTCTACAACCAAAAGAGTTGAAGCCAACTGAACCAATATCACCCAACAAGATCCTAACATGCAATCCCCCAGACCAGACCGCGCATATATCCATATCTAAAAACAACAAAAAAGGCAATTCCATGTTTACTAAGAAAAAAAAAAAAGACAACTCTTCGACAGCAAATAATGTTTTTCAGTACACAGTTTTTGCATATATTCGACTAGCCTAAATCTTGAGCTGACATTTTTCCAGCATGAATGTTCTTGAGCATCACAGCAGCATGTGGGCTCCTAGATATACATCCAAATGGCTGGCAGCACTCAAACAGAAATAAATGCGATAAAATCAAACAACTGCACATGAAACTCATAAATGACAAGACCCAAATCCAAATCACAGAGGTTTGGCTCTCTTATGTTGATTATCTCTTCATTCACCCTAGTCTTATCTCGCGGTCACCGCCACTCAAGACCTCGCCCCCAAGAGGCATTAAGAGAATATAGCACCAACAATATCACAAAAAGTTTTTCGCACCAGGCGCGAACAATGTTTTAAAATTCGCGACTCGTATTCGAGGCGTTTTACGCAAATGAGGCGAGGCATACGCCTCAACTCTGTTGAAACGAAAAAATTAAAAAAAATATATAAAAAATTATCTAAAACAAAGTTCAACAACAATACTTAATATTAGTGCTACTGTAACAAAAAACTAGATTAAAAACATCAAGGTCAATACATAATTCATCGTTAAACCAATAGAAATAACACAAAAGGTCTTTAAACCAGGAAAAAAAAAGAGCTGTTCAGGAAAATTTTGTAGAGTTGTTTACCAAAAAAAATCTAATTAATGAGCTAACAATGTTTTTACAATTATTAAAAAAGAACTGTTTACAGAAAGTCACAAATTATTTGAATTTTAACCTTAACGAAAGATGTTTGTTATTAACCACTCGAGCTCGAGCTTTTAGATAAATAGATCGGAAAACAACCAAATAAAAAACAAGAAAACCTAAAAAAAGAAAAAAAAAAAAAAAAAAACAGAAAAAGACTGCAAAGGGATAGACATTGAAGTACGAGAAAAAATAATCCTTATCCAAACATCGTGTGAGAGAGCCCCCATATCTCAATCCGGAGCTCTTCTCAATAAAAAAAAGAAACCACACCTACCACACCTCCTTCCTTTCATATTTCATTTCCATTTTCACAACAGCTGCAAGAAATAATTTAGATTTTCTTTTTTAAAAAAATAATGTTGACTATATTTCACAAGGAGCTCATCCGCCGGAGGAGCTGAACAAATCACAACTCTTTCTTCTTCATAACCTGGTGACGAGAGATGTGTCCGACGGGAGAAGAGGGAGGTGCGGCAGGCGAGAGACAGACAGAGAGAGAGAGAGAGAGAGAGAGAGAGTGAGAGAGAGAGAGAGAGTCGAGTTTGGGATCGGTCGTAGAGAGAGATAGAAAAGAGAAGACAGGAAAACAGACAGAAAAGAGAAGACAGGAAGTCAAAAAATTAATAAAATAAAAAGGCTTCCTAGACTCGGCCGCCTCTTGCGAGTCGACTCGCATCGAGTCGACTCGTCCGCCTCAATCAAAAGACTCGGGCGATTTGCAAAACACAGAAGACTCGTACGCCCTAACTCGCCGGGTGTCCGCCTCGAGTTGACTCGCGAGTCGACTCGTACGAGTCTTCCGTTTTTTAAAACACTGGGCGCGAAAAAACTACCAAGTCATCTGTGGAAACTTAATATCAATGTTTTTCTCACCAAGCGCTAAAGCAATGTGTAAGCCCCTTTCTCAACGCAAACAACAACAAAATTCTGTACCTTGAGACAGAGCGTGCTTTTGACCCAGAATGAGAGCGAGATGATACAGACTTTGAACGGGATCTAGAGCGGCGTGATGTTTTGCCCTTGGGCGACTTGCTGCAAGTAGATTCGTTAAATGATAATGGTCTTACAAAGCTGATTGCATCTAAAGAATGAAAGAAAAAAAATATAAATCAACTTATAACAACTAACCTTCTGCTCCTGCTTCGACTGTCACTCAGACTCCTACTCCTACCCCTGCCCCTGCCCCTGCTCCTGCTCCTGCTCCTGCTCCTGCTCCGACCATTGCTCCTCCCTTTAGAGTATGATGGGCTACGGCTCCGGCTGCGGCTTCTAGAGTGAGAATCATATTCCTTCACCTAAAAGAGATGAATATATGTTTTTTAAAGGTAAATTCACTTGTGTTCTAAAATTTTAAAAAGACAATATGTTATACACTTAACCATGAGTCATACATGGATTCTAGACCGCGAGAATGCATTACGAAACTCAGAATCATCCAGCTTCTTGATCTACAACGGAAAGAAAAGAATAACATAGTAAAAATTCGAAGTCCAGATGAATGTTCTCGATTCCACAGTCATGATAAATAGATCAAAGAATCAGCCAAGGAGATATATAATATATATTCTAAAATACGTGAAACATAAGTAATAAATGAAAACCTTAAAAAACAGATGACTTACAGCATATCTCATGTCCTCATAATTTGTGTAGTCCACTATCCCTGTCTTTCCTGCAAAGAAGAAAAGTTGCAAACACTTTGAGAAAGCTCCACCATAACTAAGCAACAAAATGTGCCAACCTTGACAGCCCAGCTAAGATAACCACATAAGACAGTAAACAAGTTGCTTAAAACCAAAAACAATAATGTAGCAACACACAGTATGAAGACAATAATCATGAAACAACAACAACAACATCTAAGCCTTAATCCCAAAATGATTTGGGGTCGGCTAACATGAATCAAACTTTGAAACCGTCAATGATCGTTACATAAATAACATAAAAGGAGAAAAGGAGGGAAAAAAGTAGAGAAAAAAAGCAAATAAAAAAAGAGAATGAATGTTATAAAAAAAAGAAAAAAATGAAAAATCCGAAAAATAAATTAGAAGATAACATGGAATAAAAGAAAATAGGAATAAAAATACAGATAAAAAAAAGGAATCAGATTCCATCCACCATCCGTATTATTTCCCGCCACATTTGCCTCTCTATCGCCGTACTTTCTCCAATTCCAAGAAATCGCATATCATTTTCAATCATCTTTATCCAAGTTTTCTTGGGTCTTCCTCTACCTTTTACAACATTACTTGTTCCCCAACTTTCTAGCCTCCTCACTGGGGCATCAACAGGTCTTCTTTTCACATCTCCAAACCATCGTAATCGATTCTGCATCATCTTGTCTTCTATAGCCGCAACTCTTACCTTCTCCATCGTAGCATACGCATCTCCGCCACATTCATCTTTTGAATGTGACACTGTTTTACAACCCAACACTCGGTGCCATATAACAGCGCAGGCCTAATTGCGGTGCGGTAAAATTTACCCTTTAATCTATGAGACATGTCAGGATCACATAAAACCCCTGTGGCACTCTTCCACTTCAACCACCCGGCCTTTATTCTGTGAGCCACATCGCCATCTAGCTCTCCATCCTTTTGGATAATAGATCCAAGATACCGAAAGAAAGTGGATCCATGAACAACTTTCCATCAAATTTGATCATTCCCGCCTCTCTATCACTGTTTTCGCTAAACCTACACCCCATATATTCAGTCTTACTTCTGCTCAGCCTAAAGCCTCGAGCTTCCAAAATATCGCTCCAAAGTTTCAATTTCTGTTGCACTCCAACCTTCCTTTCATCAATCAACACAATATCATATGCGAACATCATACACCACGGAACATCATTTTGAATTTCTCTTGTCAATTCGTCCATGACTATGGCAAAGAGAAAAGGACTAAGAGCAGATCCGTAATTGTAATAGGGAATTCTTCTGTCCTCCCTACATTAGTACGTACACTTGTACTAGCTCCCTCATACATGTCCTTTATAATGTCAATATATTTTCGCGATACACACTTCTTTGCTAAGGCCCACCAAAGTACTTCTCTTGGTACTTTATGATATGCCTTCTCTAAATCAATAAAAAACATATGTAGATCTTGGATAGAAAGCTTACCACTCCCCTCATGGAAAACCTGAGAAAAGCAAACATCCCCAGCTCGACGCATATGATCCTGGATAGAAAGCATAAAACCAATGAGATTAAAATCCAGCGGGACTGTGTTATGAAGTCTATGTAGATTAGCAGGCCAACGGAGAGCATCTTAGCACAATCAAGAAAATTATAATTACCTTAAGATCTTGCCATGAAGCAGAATGAGGCAAGCCCGTGATTAGAACTGAAGGATGAAGCCGAATGAGAAAAAATTGCAGAAATGTAACGATAATACAATTTCTTGATGTTCACATGTGAAAGATGCATCACCTCTGTAATCTGAGCGCCTGGATACCCCACCACGGGGACCCCGGGCAGCACTAGAACGATCTGTTGAAGAAGAGTGGCCACGCCCACCATGTGCAAGCTCAACCTGAGTACTCAGAAATCAGAAGTAAATTTAGCATTGTCCATGAAAAAAAAAAAAGTACTACGAACACACAACCGACCCGTAGGTGATGCCCATCAAACTCGTAGCCATCACGCCCTCGAATTGCATCTTCAGCATCACGGGCGTCATCAAACTGTAATGAGAGATGAAGATCAAAAACCTCAGACAATGAACAACAGGCACCCAAGGTAACCAAGAAGTACCTCAACGAAAGCATAACCAGGTGGCCTTGGAGGGACTTTCAGATCAATGTGCACAACTGTTCCATACTGCACCCGGGAAAAGATAGCATGGGGTCAAGCAAATGGATACTACAGGACTGAAATCTGATTAGCAAATATTAAGGATAGACTTGATATCATCAAGAACTTAATACTGCAAATTTAATAGTCTTAACCTTTTCCCATATACTTTGGTGTCATGGTCCAGGAATATGACAGAGACTACGGATAAATTGAAGGGAATAGAAGGCTAGAATAGAATTTACAAATAAACTACTTAAAATAATTTTATGTTACAGAGATCATCATCACTAGATAATCTGCATGAAAATGCGATTTATGCAACCCTTAGGTTATTTTGCAGTGCAACAAATTAACCTGATAACTCTGTTTTTTCAGCAAAACATGTAGAATTAAATTTTGCAATAACGAAAGAACCTTCCTTCCCCAGGTTTTGCCGAAGTAACAACTTGAACATAATTTGAAACGCACACAAATTAACCGGGCAAATATGCTAAAAAGGCATGTTTTAATGTGTCACTTTTAACCACTGTAAATGTAGGAAATATGTTCATCGAAAGCCATGGAGAGTATCAGTATCTTCCTAAGAAGAAGCAAAAATCAATGTGCAAGTAAATTACACACGACGGATTCTCCACAGCACCAAAATGGGAAAGCTGATCAAAATGAAATCAGTTCGCCGAATAAGAAATATAACCTTGTGAAACAAATCTTCCACCTCGCGCTCACGAATGTCGCCGGGAAGGTTACCAACGTAAAGGGTTCTGCTCGAGCGACTCATTCTTGCTACATAAATTCAAGCAAGACCTCCAAATCAGTAACAGAATATACGAAACACGAATATATAAAACCAATAAAATCAATCAAAAGAAAAATTATCGAATAAGTTAAAGATTCTGAGATTTGAGGAATTACCGGGAGAGAAGATCCGAGCTTACAGACGGTCCACTCGGTTTAGGGTTTTGATAGGGCCGTGAGAGAAAGAGATGAACAATATAGGCACGGTGAATGGGGAAATATCGGATGTAAGGAGCTGCAAGGCCTTACGATACACATCCGTTACATGTTATGTGTAAATATTGGTTTTTCATCCGTTTTCTTATAACCGGATGTCTTTCGGTGCGATGCACTAGACAAAATATTCTATTCTTAGAAAATAATTTATCAATTCTTAAAGTTATTTTTAAAAATCTTCGACGTGAATTTCAATAAAAAACATGTTCAATATATTATGGAATTTAATATAATTGAAAAAAGAGCCTCACATTCTCGTAGTGTATATTACATGAACAAAATTTTGAGACATACCTAAAAATGATAGGAATAAATTTTAAGGATGAAAGTAGTATGTATTTCAATCCTGATATATGTATATGTATGTGCAGTGTATGTTTTATTATTTTTAGTTATTATAATTAAATGAATATCATAATTTATTTTTATGTAAGGGATATGAGCCTTAAATCTAATTTCATAAAAATGAGTTAATTTATTTTATTTTGCATCAATTATTTTTAGTGAACAATAGTATCCGTAACTTTTTAATATAAATTATTTTGCGCAACCACCAATTAGGTAAATGCATCAAATTGACTATATTCAATATGGACGTCTAATTGAAGATCGTGAAATAAGGATTAAATTAATATATTTTTTATTAAAAAACTTGATATAAAAAATTATAAATAGTTAAAATTTTAAGCTAAACAAATAAAGAGAGTTTTTTTACTGATAGATGAGTCAAAATTGTGGAACAAACTCTAATAACACATATTCAAATTTTTAAAAAATCAAAAAACTTACAAAATGATATGTGTCGCGACTCTCTTTTAATAAAAATATGGCTATAGAAATAAAATATTAAACATATGAAAGATTTAATATGATGATTTTGTTAGCAAAATAATGATTGGGCATTAAAAATACAACAAAATTATATATATATATATATATATATAGGGTTAGGATATGGTGAAAACTATTTATAAGGTGAAATCTAGAAACTAATAGACACCCTAGATAAAAAAGCAATCAATGGCTTAGATTAAACAAATTAATAATAAATGAAACAATTTTTGAAAATCTTGTGATGCATTTATCTAAATCTAAAGGGCATAATAGTCAATAAGTAGCAAATAAAACTACTATACTCACTTCCGCGATTGATAAGGAATACCGAATCTTTCCAAACCTTCTCCAAACCTTCCGCGATTTATAAGCAAATACTGAAGAACACGATCTTCTCCAAACCTTCTCCCGCTACTGAAGAAAACGAAACCTCAAGCCTTCAAATAACCTTTGCAAATTCTGTATTTCCTGGTGTTGCATTTTCGAAGGTAAAACATTGTTGGGTCTTCTCCAAAAGATTGCTGGGCGTCTCTATCATAGATAGAAGGTAATTGTTTCTAGATTCAATTTATATTACATGTTTTTAAATTCTTGAATTTAAGTTCTGGGCAAAAAAAAATGTTGAACCCTAAATTACACAATGATAAGTTTGTATATGTATATAATTGCATATTTGTTTATTATCGTTGCATATTTATCCCAAAAGATGGAGGCTTGAGATACTTGTAGGATATATGCTTCATAAAAATTATTTGATGCCTTGATATTAAAAATTTCATTCGGTTTAGTCTGCGAGGAACAAATCTGTTGCATTTATGCATGATAATGCTGCATTTATTCATCAATTCGTTGCAAGTTGATCGAAATATGGGTGACATGAAGGTAATTGTTTCTAGATTCGAATCTATAATGAGTTCGTCTCGAAATCGAAAACTAAAAATAGTTGTAAAATTATTAGTTGCATAAGATTCGATTTATATTACATGTTTTTAATTTCTTGCAATCTGTTTTTAACTTGTTGCATTTCTTGTAATCTGTTGCAATCTGTTTTTAATTTCTTGCAATCTGTTGCATAAGAATGAGTTCATCTTGAAAAATTATTTGGTGCCTTGATATTAAAAATTTCATTCAGTTTAGTCTGCGAGGAACAAATCTGTTGCATTTATACATGATAATGCTGCATTTTTTCATCAATTCGTTGCAAGTTTGATCGAAATATGGGTGACATGATAGTGATGAGAGAGTATTCGCTACTTTTGAAATCTGATATGAGCTTGACTCTTGTGTTTGTTTTTAGTAGGTTTTTTGTTGATTGGTATGTAAAGTCAAGGTACTCACACTACTTGTATCTTTTTATGCAGGAATGGCAAAAAAAGGAATGACAACCCTCAAATAAATCATGGAAAAAAAGCTGCCGACATAGAATGCGAGAACACGTCTGAAGATGAAGATTTCGTGATTACTCATGCGAAACAACAAAAAAGCGTGAAAGAAGGTTGTAATAAAAATGTTTTGCATGCACTTTAGCTATTTGATTAATAGTATTGATTCGATGATTTTCTCACAATTAGTTTGTTGACTTTGTGATCAGTTAGATCCAAATTAATACACGACATGCCTCAAAGAAGCTGGTTAGTATTGCATAATCCCCTTCGGGATGCATCTGAAGACGAAAACGTGGAAGAAGGTTTGTCTTTAGTATTGCATTGAGTATTGCATTTTTTTACGGTTTTGATGCATATTTATATAAAATTAACGCATTCTATTAATAACGTCGAAAGATTCATTGAACCAAAAATATAATGCATACTTAGTTCAGTAGTAGATGTACTGATTTGAATTTTTTTATGTATTATTACAGCTTTGAAATCAAAACCTGGTAAACAACACCTCAAGCGATCAAACCTTAAAGAGCCAGGTGATAACCGGGAAGGGCAAAAATATACGTAGCTAAAGAATATCCCAAACTAAGAACTAGAACAAGCCCATACTCACTAGTTACTTCGCTTGGGACTATGTCTGACGAACAGAAAGCTGCTGTTCGGTCTTTAGGTTTCGAGCTAATTCTTAGGTTAAGCATCACAGACATACCTTCGAAATTAGCTTACTGGGTGGTGGACAATTTTGACCCATGCAGTTGTGAACTTGTCTTAGAAAATGGAAAGTCCATACACGTAGAACCAATTGATGTGCATAGGGTTTTGGGATTTCCTATGGGAAAAATAATGATTACAAAAAGCAGTAGGGATGCAAAATGCAACATGCTAACTGAATGGCTGGGTCAGTTTAATAATAAGAATGGTAACATAGGTCAGAAGGAAATAGTGCAAAAGATGTTAGAAGATAAAGATGGAGGGATATGGTTTAAGCGACACTTTATGGTGTTGCTTGTTTCATCACTGATCGAAAATACATCTCATGGGTACGTTTATCCCGCAATTATGCCATACTTGGGAGATTTGGATAGAGTAAAAGATTTGGATTGGTGTATGTATACTTTGAACTGTCTATCACAAAACAAGCGTGCCTGGGAGAATGAGAAGCATAAGGGGTTTCTCGGGTCTTCATTGTTCCTGACGGTATGTTTTTTAATTTTTTTATTTTTGGTACTTTATGCATATAGTGAGAGTAACATTTAACTTATTTTGTGATCATAAACTGTAGATATATATGTTGATCGAGTTTCGGTGTTTGGGATTCAATGTGAAAGAGCATTTCCAGCTTTCATAAACTGGAATAATCAACGTCTTAGGTCCCGACAGAAAGATGAAATCAAAGATGGAAGATTAGGGCGTGGGTTCCCAGTTGATCCGATACAAGTTCCTGTGACAAGTGAAATGGTCAATCACATTAATGCACAAAATGGAAGCAATGAAGCAGATAAAAACATTGATGATGCAACGAATGAAGAAAAATATGCAAAAAAATTGTTTGATACTGCAAAAGAACTGGGAAAGAAAATGGAGGAGCTAATACAGATGATTGAGAAAGCACCTGCGAAGTTAAATGACGATGAGAACTTTAAGAAAGCTATAAAAACAACGCAAAAGCTTTTTACAGAGGGTACACATAATGGAGATGAAACATCATCCCAACCAACTCAATTTGATTCAACTCAAGCCGACAGATTTTGGGGTAGAGCAGAAATTTTGAAATGTGTCATTGATGCAGAAAAGTCTTACACAATGAGGAAATCTTCAATGACTATGGATGATGATTTACCGTCTTTCAGCCTTGGAATGACACAGTTATTAAATGCTGAAGAATGCCAAGATTTGAACACCATTGTTGATGCAGCTACAACATTTGAAGGCGAAACCATGCTGGTTGTCGTTAGATTTTATATTATTAAAACAAAAATTCTTATAGGAATATTGTCTTTTATTTATAACCAAATATTGCATCTTCTTATTGTAGGACGATGAAGCAATACATAAAGATGATTTGGCAACTAAGAGGATCAATACAAAAAGAAAGAAAAAGGTAAGGCCTTTTATAAATACTCAGTGCATGTGTTTATAGTATTATTGTACTAAATAATTAATTGAATATTGTATTGATTAGTTGGGTGATACGGGAACTGAAGTAGACCTTATTAAACATGTGGAGAACAAAACTAAACAGGTGGTTTCTCTTGAAAATTTGTATTTTTTTATGGATCGTAATGATGCATATGTATCTACGTTTTTAATGCATTTTTTCGTATTGTTATTGCATTTTTTATTAAACATAGGCTAAGAATGACGATATGCCTAGCTTCAGTCTTGGGCTTACTCAATTGTTGGACGAAACAGAGGTCGATGATCTGAATAATGTGGTTGCAGCAGCCGTTGCAACTCATGTAAACGATGCAATACCGTCGGGTCCTGCAGCACCAAATGAAATGCGTCCAAGTGTAAGAACCGTCATTTTTAACTTTTTTAAAAGCATAATATTGAGTAGAAAAATATAATGGAATATTTCGTCTTCTATTCAAATATCATGTGGTTTTGGTTTAAATTGTTCGTAGGTTTCAACCGTGTGTAAGTCTAAAGAAATCCGTACAGAAATTGTTGATCCTACGGGGGAGAGAAAGGTATATTGAATATGAACTACATTATTGTGACCTTATAATTATACTTATCCATATTTGATTCATTAGCATCAATAATAGGTTGCAGACATCGGTTGCAATACTCATGTGGTTACCCCGGTGAACACAAGGATATCATATGTCGCAACAGACAAAGAGGTATCATGAAGATATGTATATTGTGAATAAAAGTTGTATGTTGTGTTTTTTGTGCTTAATTTTTTTTTACAATCCCTATACAGAATGAAACTGAAAATGCGGGGACCATGAAAGTGGCAGTGGCAGATAACCCAACTTCTGTAAATATTATGATAACGACTAAATTCGTGCGGAGTATCATAAATGTTTACCTGAAAATTCTAATATTTTGTTGCATTTTTGTGAAGCCTGTCAGGAGATATAGGAGGAAATTGCAGAAGACGGCCAAGTTCTGTTCACCGTATGTTGATCGCATCTTGAAAGCTACCGAACGTATCACAAAGAAAGAAAAACAAGTAGCATGCTACATAATGCGGGAGGATGATGCACAAGAGTAAGTTTATTTAATATTTTTTTACCCATTTCTATTTTGTTATACATTTATTCCACATAGTTTTGTGCAATTATTGTACTGGAATATTAGAAAAATAATTTTTCCACATTTTAATGGGAATGACCTGGTTTAAATCTGATTAGTGATGAAGTAGTATTTTGCTTTGGTGATATCACTCGAGAAGGCTAGAGTTGAAGTCTATGCGTGAGACTATATTGTTGAGCATTGAGGTGATAAACATTTGGAGCATTATTTTGAATCATCAAGAAAAACTTAGGTCACGGAATCGCCATTTCGATTCTTTGTGACTGTTGTACCAACGGTAAGATGTGAATATTATTTATTTATGAAAATATAATAATGCAGTTTATAACATCTTATAATGTACACAGCGAAACTCAATTTCTGAAAAACCACAACAATGGGAAAACAGCAAGTGCGAAGCCTGGTTTCATGATAATATGGAATTCGAGATGGCAAAGGTAGATGCACGAGAGATGTCAAAAATTGATATGGTAATTCAATTGCATCTAGCATTCATCAACCCTGAAAATTGGTATCTTTTTACTTTGACGTGACACATGTGATATATACAATAGTAAAAAGATTGAGTTATATTCTTTTGCAGTTTTGCTTCCCCATATTTAAGGGCTGCCATTTCTTCCTGATGTGCTTAGAAATGAGGAAATCACAGTTGGTTGTTATTGATAATTCAAACCACTCGGAAGATGAATGCGACGAGCAAAAGTACGGTGATATTCCGCAAAAACTGGTATGTCAGATTTTATTTATTGCATCTAATGTAGGAAAAATGTGGTATTTTGTTTGAAATTAAAATATAAAGCAGAAAGTGATATGCACCAAAAAGTTTATGACCTGATCTAATAAAAATGCATCAAACTGTTACGAATATGCAAAATAATCCTGTTTTAATGCAACATAATATTTAAATTGGTATGTCATTCTTACGTATTTTATTTTCATGTGAAGTAGATATATTTTATTTCAGTTTGATATTCTCATATAAGATAAACTAAATCCTAATGTTCCGATCGTTTTGTGCATATATTACAGATGAATTTTTTTGGAGATTTCCTTAAAAAAAAGGGACTGCAAGATTTTGCAGCGAAGGTTTATAATGCAACTGTTATGGTACCATGCCTTCCGTGGGTTGAGCCGAATAATAAACATGACTGCGGAGTCTATGTTATGAGACACATGGAGACGTATATGGGTGAATATGGCAGTAAATGGAAACACGGTTTCAATCAAGTCGAAAAACAGTTGCAATATCTTCGTATTAAATATTGTGCAGCAATTGCTACAGCTGAATGCAATGAGCTAAAGGATTATAATATCGATGTGGCCGACAGTTTGTATTTGCTTGTCTCAAAGGAGAAGCCATTGGATTTGGAGGATTTCCTGATTGGATTTCGTGTGGGAATGTAAAATATAGGCGTATTTCAGAATTTGGTTGAACTTTGCCACAAACTTTTTTTTTGTGAAGTTTTTCTTTGTTTATCTGGATTAAGGGAATTTTGTTGAAGTGTGCGAATTGTTAATTATTAATATAAATTTTTTTGTTTAGATTATTATTGCTCATATTGATTAATAATATATAATATAATTTTTTTTATAAATGCAACTATACGTCCGTATTAGTAATTTTATTTTGAGTGGAAGCTAAATATTAATTAGAACAATTAAACCTTTGGTCAGAGGAAATTAACCAACATGGATAAATGGTTATTGAAATAAATTTGTTATGGTCTGACTATTTAGGTTGCGTTTCTTCATCCATTATCATTTCACACGTGTATGCGAAAATGATAAGACCCATTTTTAGCCCATAATATATACCACGATACGCATTATTTTTGTTGTGTTATTAAGCAATTTCATTATATATTTGTTATTATTTGTTGCATCAATCGGTCGCTAGCAATCACGTCATCTTTAGGTTGCGTTTCTTTCGTCCATCATCACTTTCTATGTATCGACGAGAATCCATATCCGAAACTTCTGCATTAAATCTATTATTATACCATCAAAACAATTGCATAATACATAATTTGATTAAATTTAATGTATATAGAATTTATGCAATGATAATAAGACCCATTTATGCTCCATAATATATGCCACAATAAACAATAGTTCTTTTGCATTATTATGCAATTTCTTTGCATAATCTTTATTAATATGTTGCGTTTCGAATTTAACTGATATTGCTTTGCACATGGATATACATGCTTAATATAATATTGTATTTAGTATTAATTATGTTGCATATTTCTCTCCGACTTGAACTGTAATATTATTTCATACAAGGCGAGGGCCAAATATGTTTCCAATAAGAAACGACCATCTAGATTTTAAATGAGCATCTCTCCAAATTATGTTGCATATTTTTCTCCGATTACGAATCATATAAATTGTATAAGAAACGAACAATAATTATTTCGACAAAAGTATTAATATATGAATAGAATCTATGGGATAAAGATGACCACCTAGATTTTAAAACTATCCATTGTTTCTAGATAACGTTATAAAGTGCATCAATGTTTGAGTACTTATTCGAGAAAATAATTTCCGAAGTATGCAAGAGCAATTTCTCTCCATCCGCAAAAGACCATTGAGGACGTAAATGTTTAATGCAATAAAAATTATGTAAAAATGCAATACTGTACGTATACAAATGCAAAAAAGATAAATTAATGATGAAAATCGCAGAAGTTCAAATTCACCATAATATGAATACAGTAACTGTAACTAAGAAGCAAACATTAAGCAAACTTATGACAATTTCTAACATCATGGTGCCCCATCTTCTTGCACTTGTTGCATCTCCTCGGCTGCTTGTTCGCATCTCGTAAAGCCTTTTCTTTCCTAGACTTCAGTCGACTACCACTACCTTTTGTTTTAACTTGATCAGGAGGCAACACAGAAACTTGATCTGGTATCGTACATCCGTAATAGGTCTGAAATAACTGTTGTTTGCTGCTAGCATCAGAACGATTCCCTCCATCCTTTTTGTACTTGACCATTAATTCATCAAGATCTTGTTGCAATGCCTTCATCTTATCGAGATCCCCTTGTACAACACCAATACACCTCTTAGATGAAATGTGCAGTTTACTCAACATAGCTACGATGTCGTTATGGCTATCAGAAGTGTCAGTTTTGTAGGATCCTTCACCCACCGAACAAGCATACTTTGTCCATCTAGTCATTATGTACTTTTCTGGAATTTTGTGCATGCGCAGGTTCTTGAAGACTGTGAAAACGTGCCGGCATAGTAAGCCATGTTTAAGAAAATTCTTACATTCACAATCAAAGGAATTTTCTTCAACATTAACGTGAATCCTGAATACCCGGTTCACAAATGAATCCTCGATATCATATGTACTCGTCTTCTCACATACCCTGCTGATATTAGATATCGAACAATAACATCCCGTAGATTTCATCTCCTTGCAACTTGAGGAAAATATTTGTAGTGTATACTTGTCGCATGCTTCTCAAATAAGCAATCGACGCATGATGGGAAATGAGGATTCATCCGTCTTTGGTAAGCTTGTCATGCATGTTCCTTTGTGCATCAATTGCACTTTCAAAATGCATTAAAAATGATAGCAAATTGGCCTTCTTATTGTTGTACCTCCGAAAGAAACTATTCTCGGACTCAGACATCGACGTGGTACGGAATAATCCCGCCATTGAAACATCTTTAAAATACGCAGGGATCCAAAATTCACGCAACGCAAACATTGTAGTAAACCATTCATGCTCCAACAAGCCGTACTCTTCAAGAATACCATTCCATTTGATATCAAAATCTGCAGAATCAATGTATTCAGACCAAACAATATCACTGAATCTCTCAGCAAAACCTTCATTCTCACGTAATGATACGGGTATCTTATCTGCAACTTTCAACATTATATGCCACATACAAAAACGGTGGTTGGTATGAGGCATAACACGTTCAACGGCAATCTTCAAAGCGGGATCTTGATCTGTAATGATCATTGTTGGTTTAGTCTTCATGCACTCAACAAATCTCTTTAAAATCCAAGTTTAAGAATCTACATCTTCCTTCGATAGCAAACCAGCAGCAAACGTAACACACCTACCATGATTGTCCTTCCCGGTGAATGGTGCAAAAATCATATTATACCTGTGAATAAAATAAAATACATTATAAACAACAAAAATGATAAGATTACTTAATTAAAAAACATGAAGAACATGACGCCATACTTGTTAGTTGAGTAAGTAGCATCAAAAGACACTGCCTCTCCAAATGAATGAAACATCTTTATGGATAAGGAATCGCCCAAAATAAACAAGTCAATTTCCGAGTCGTTAATGTAATAATCGAAGGTGAAATCTGGGAATAACTATAGCTTATTATGAAATTTATCAAGCAACATCTGAGCATCGACCCCGTCAACATATGCATTCAAGTCACGAGAGAAATTTTTAAATTCCAATCCACTACATCCAACATTGTTGTAGCTGCCAACAATTTCCTTGAATAGCCGAAACGATCTCATTGGTCCAATATTTGCTTTTGCACAGTTAAGAATAAAATTCTGATGCATATCATCGAGATATCTGTTGCATTTCAGAAAATGAGTGTGATTATTAGAAACAAATGCATGTGTATGCCCTTCCTTGAACACATCAACAACGTATCCTTCACGCCCACAATAACGGAATATAACTCTAGCTTTGCATGACACCCTTGTACATTTTTTTTTTCTTTTTGACAAACATAGACCATCGGCGACAGATGATGATGACTTCATGCCCTCGCGATTACAATATACATAACGAATTATAATAATACCATCAGATGATTTTTTTATTTGACCAAGTGTTACATCAAAACCACATGCAGCTCCATAAGATCGATAAAAATCCTCGGCTTCCTTCAAATTGCCGAATTTACGTCCAATATACGGCTTACTGTGATCGAGGGGAACAGGTATGTACTCGTCCTTATATGTATTGGATCCATCAACCTGCTCTTCTTCATTCTTTTCGTCATTACAATCTGCATCAAACATTACACGGCATGTGCATAAAGAGAAAATAAAATGCATCAATATTGCTTCGTTGTGTATCCCGTATACTATTGTAACAGTACACTCTAATTCCAAAGACAACTGATGAAAAAAATGATTTACAGTGCTTTAACAACCAAAAAAAGTATAAATAGTAATTAGAGTGGAGGTTTCCATATTAATCACATACGAATACTAGTATATGCAAGCTTCTGTTTAACAATAATGCAGTGAAAAAATACATACATGCATTAAATATATGAAGAATATGCATCTTATTATAATGAACGAAAACTGAAAACTAGTCAAAACTGCATATCGTCAACCATAATCAGCAATTTGATAGATTAGTGAAAGTGAAAAGATATCAAAAATGATACAAATTCACCTACAAACATATTCCATACAAACATATATGAATAACGAAATGAATGGTAGTAATCATATGGTTGCAACCCCTAACTCTTTAAAAATAAAAAATGTGTTTGATTCCTATAAGATAGAAGTTCATACCTTTCTGATTACAACAAGATATGACATCATTAAAGAAAAAAATTAAACAGAAAAAAAGAACCTGCAGAATCCATTACGAAATCAGAAAAAAACGAACTGAATCCGTTTGCGTTTGGAATCCCCAATTCTCAAATCTTCCGTCTTAAGTTGTGAACTGTGCGGGAGAAGATCAATCCCAGGTCAAAGGGAGACGCCGATGCTTCCTTATTAATTGGGATTTCTCATTGAGCAAGAAAGAGAATTGAACAATTCGCCCATTAACTCCCCCAGGAAAAACTTTACCATCGGCGGTTGATTACAAAGAAGCCAACTGATTCGGTGTATCAGTTCACATAATTAGGATCACGAAACCATTTTTATTAAGGAAATGCCAATTAATAGGGAGTGGCAGTTATGTTTTAAACAAAAAAGACTTTCCTAACCCCCATAATTAATATAACATAATAAAAAATAGTATGAAATTATATAATCCTACTCATCTACAGCCGTTAGATCACTACTATCAATAGCCTACAAAAGTTTCTAAATTTCACAAAATAATTAGTTTTCATATGATTTATTTTCTATATATATATATATATATGTCTTTATAGATATTTTTGGACACATTAATCAATAATAGATAGAAATGGGGAATTCAAAATTACTCTCTCTCTCTCTCTCTCTCTCTCTATATATATATATATATATATATATATATATATATATATATATATATAAAATGAGTTCTCCTATTGAATGTGAGCATTAATGGTCTTAAGCTAATGAATTGTGAAGCATTAATTTGCTTCTACATTAATAAACTCAAAACTTGAAGTTAAAATACAATAATTAAATGTTAAGAATTTCTAAAGTCATGAAACGAACTATTAACCACACGGAGCATGTTTAATATCTACCATTTCAACTTCTCCTTTGAACGCTAATGTTTAATGAATAATCAATTATCAACTAATAAAGAATAATAATATCTTTTCATGTGTAAAAAAAAAAACTATAAATAGCACATTCAAGTAATGCAAACCACAATATCACATTACATTACAATTGTCTTTCTTTCTTCACGTGTTTGAGCTTAAACACCAACCATCTCAACATATTATTAAGTAAATAGGTCAAAAACCGGAACTTCTAATAATTATTATTATTATATCATCATTATACCAGAAACTTACTACTATAGTTAACAGTGACAGGGTTCAAGAGAAGTACAAAGTTTTGTTATCCGATGGTTCTTTTTTTTCTGACCGGTGCTATGGCTGATGGGACGATTAAATCATAAAATTTGCAGTGAGGTTCCATTGTTCAATTGGCAAACTTTACATATAGTATTGGCACTGGGATGTTACTGATTCTGCTCTATTAGTAGGTCATAACCAGTCGTGATTTCCGCCCCTTTTTTTTATCCGTAGCACAGGCGTAATAAATTATTGATGTTGTTCAGGTTGACGCTCTCTTCCATATAGGGACAACAAAAGATCATCCATGTATACCAGACCATTTTAAAATGACTCGATGAGTAAGATTTTGTTTTTCTTTCTATATTTAATTATTATTAAAAGATGTTGCTATTACGTTGTTCATCCTTTTGTAACAACTTCTCATTTTCATGGTTTAATGTGTGACTTACTACGGTTTGTTTACTTTAATTCTTCAGGAACTGAATCTAAGGCCTGATGCGTCAAAGTTGCTACATGTAATTCTCCATTACAAGCTGCACCTCATATATAGAATGAGAAAAATGTTAAGGAAGCCTATTTGGATGGAACATTTATCTTTCTTTGTTGAACTTAGTTATCTTTCCGATTTCCTGCAGCATCGTTTTGTCGGCCCGGAGTATAATAAGACTCATCATGTCTTTTGTGCATCAGTTATGTTCATTATTCTTGCATGAAGCCTCCTTTATTTAGTTCTTTACACTTAATAAATGCTTTAATCATTCTTTAACTAATGATAACACATTTTTTATAAGAGGCCCCACCTGAGTATCAAATACCCATATCTAGGATCAAACCTAAGAATCCGATGATTGAATGAAGCTTTATACGTTCCAAATGTGGTTTTTTTGGACCATTTAACGATAATGATGTTCGATGATAATGATGATGCTATAATCGATTATGGAGATGCTAAAAGTCGAGCGTGATGATGCTGAAAATGATGATGATCATGATTGCCGATGAGGATGTCAAAAGATAACGATTGATTAGGATGATATTGAAGACGATGTAGAATAGTTGTTATTTTTTATAGTTTGTTGTTGCATGATTTTTTATGATGCAAAAAAACACCATCTTAGATGCACGCATGAAGAAAATGCATTATGAGGATGTTTAGTGATCTGATGCATATATACAATTTGATGCAATCATTAATTTATATGAATAGACTTATAGAGGCAGTTATTATTGTTGTTATGCAATATGTAGGCTGCTGCAGCACGTGTGTTAGGGATGTGAAGCTTCCTTTGTATGCAATATGGTTCTATTATACATGTATCTCATAATTGCGCTATAGTATGTTTTGTTATCTCAAAAGATGTTATCTCATACATGTTATTTAACTAACTTATTATATAAAGTTAGTTGAATACGGAGTAGAAATTTACTTGGTGTTACCCAACATGTACTGCATTTCCAGTTGTGTATATCTTGTTCATGATACATAAGAAGTTAGTTTTGTTTTGCTTTACCCATTCATTTGCTGTGTAAATGAGAAATACACAAATAAACTTAGAAGTTGGATATATTATATAGTGGTGGAAGCTTCAATAGCCGAACGGGTATGTGTTTGTCGGTTAAACTTGATTGTTATAATTAAAATGGTATACAAAGTCATAAAATCGCAACTTTATTTTTTCGATGGTATGGGTTAATTCATTGCATGGTCAAAATGGTTTGGGTAGTAAGCTGTAGCAGCAAGGATCGGTTTCTCAACAATCTTCCATATATTTTCTATATTTTGGCAAGGCTATCACATGTAACTAAATATCCCAAATAATGAAACTTTGCCATTTTCTTTACATCAGCCCACGCTTTTGTTGCATTGTCATACTTGAATAAGTGCTAATGTGAATCACCACTTAATGATAAATGTTGTTATATCTGGGTTCTTGGTATGTATCAAATTAAACCCAGTAGGGGAAATTGAAGTAGAGCCAAAAGTTGAGAAATTGCAAACTTCGTGTTGATGAGTTCATTGATGATAATTCAGACGCATGTTCCCTGACTATAACTTATCACACGGATTCAAATGGTTTTTGTTAGTCTCTTAAATTTTAAAATTTTTTAATTTTAATTCAAAAATAACTTAATTTTAAAAAGAAATAAACCTTCGTGTATAGCACAACTTATGTTCAGCAAAGACACAACATAAAATCAAGATTACGTTATAGCCTATAATTTGTTATAAATGCATATAATCTGTAACACCCCGAGACATTCGGAGTATATTACAGCGTCGTGGACCCCTACATGGGACCCACCAGGCTACAACAATAAAAAACTACTCGACTAACCATCTCGGTTAGCGAGGACACACATTTAAACGATATGACATATAAAGATACGCCCGGAGCAACCGGTGAAATAAGCATCATCCGACAATGTAACAATTTAAAGTAATACAATACGGAGTTTGAAATGAAAAGCCTAAGTACTCGCGAGTACAATCTATAAGTTTATAATTGTGGAAACAACCATATCGAAATGGACAAAAGAAATAAGAAGACCCAAATGCACATGTCAACGACCCTGGCCAACATCCTCGTACTGTCCCGGTGCTCGCTCGTCCGGATAATCATAACCTGAAATCCATAACAAGAATTTCCCCAAAACGGGTCCCCAAAGGGGTTAGCAATTACGCTAGTACAAGTAATCAAGGCAAACCAATCGCTTACATATTTCATAGTACATGCACCAATATCAATTTCAAAAGGTAAAACCAGACATGTCTTTTCCGGAAACAAACAGTCAAACAATTTGCCTTGGGAACACGGTAATACCATTGATCCCGCCCGAGGCCTCTAAGGACCCTCCCGAGCTGGCCATATCGTAAAACAAAACACGCACATGCATCGCCTTGGGAACAGGGTAATACCATTGATCCCGCCCGAGGCCTCTAAGGACCCTCCCGAGCTGGCTAGCTAAACAAACTCATGAATCCAGGACTCAACCCTTTGGACTCCCTCCGTGATCCCGTCGGACCATCCCGAGGTGAGCAAATCACACACAAAATACATTACCATTTCATGTTAAGCATAAAGGTTTCCAAAAATACTTGCCTTGAACAATTGATGACGCAACGAACGTAAAGGATAATCACCGACGAACGCTAGGAATCAACGGAACCGAACCTAACGATTCGAAGAACATAATCACAACCAACTCTAGACGAATACGGAAATGGAATACACCCGCAAACCCGCCTACGATTCACGTATATTCGTACAAAAATAATAACGAGGGCGGACCACAACCAAACCCTCTCGATTTCGCAAAATCGTGAAAATATACCATGAATCCGTAGGAAAACTAATGATATTGACAAGATTAACCATATTCATCATGAATCCACCAACAAAACGGAACGAATCGGACGAAAATCCCAAAACCCCCAATTTATCTAAAAGTAGGGTTCTAAGAGATTTTACCTTGGATTATGATGAAAGATTCGTGTTGATGTTGTTATAATACACCAAGAACTCAAGGAAGAAGTTGGATGAGATGATTGGAAGAAGAAATCGCCAAGAATCGCCCAAAATCGCCAAAGGAGCTCTAAGCCACGGGGAGGAGAAGAAATGAACGTAATAAGTTCATCTGGGTCAACTCCCTAGTTTATATAGCCAGTGAGTGTTAGCGCGCGCTAATCCTCAAGGTTAGCGTGCGGTAACGGGGTAAGACTAGAGGCCATACAGTTAGCGTCCCAGTCCAGTAGCCAGATTTTTGGCCGTTAGCGTGCGCTACTCAAAACGTAGCATGCGCTAATAATCTCTCGGTAGCGTGCGCTATCGACCAATAGCGTGCGCTACCTGGACATCAACCGAGTCCAGAAGCAACTTGTAACGTCCCCAAAACTATATGGGAATATTACACGCCGTAGACCCTTTCCACAAGGATCTACCAGGCTAAACATCCATAATCGACCAAATGCTTGCCCGACCAGGGTCAAACAATAAAATGATACGGACCGATATGGTCACTTACACGTGAATACACAGACCGATGAGGTCACACAACCCAATCGATAAAACTGACTTAAATAACATTACCCACACAGGGGTCGAAATACAATACAGCGGAAGACTGAAATCAACTCTGACAACACAACAAAATCAAAATAACTCTCGACTCATGATTAGTATCGCAGCTCGTCATCCTCTTGTGCCAATCCTGTGTCTGCTCCCCTAAATCTGCATGTACCTGGACGCAAAACAGACATCCACCCCCCGATTACTCGGGGGTTAGTAAAACTCCACTGTTTTACTAGTGCAAGTATCAAATCATACGAAATGTAACAAGCAATTAATAATCAAGTATCAAATATTCCCGGGAGGTTTTCACAAGAGAAGATAAGCTATGAAGCATTCGAAAATAAGATTATCATCTCGGGAATTTTTAGAATTTCAAAACCTTAAGACCTCATGTCCTGATTCACAAAACCTTTCGAAAAACTTAAGGGCCTTAACCCAAATCTCAAAATTGTATTACAACAATTTACAGTGCGAAAACATTTCCATAAATCTCATGGGGCTCGGCCCAACATTCTTTTCTTAAAACTTTCTTACAAAAAGTTTGATTTACAAAACATGGTTCGTGACACCGTGATCCCCTGTCACGTGTCTCTGTAGGTTCAACAACCCGCACGGACTTAACCAATCACAACAATCACAACAATCAATCATGCTCATGACTCCGTGATCGCTTGCCACGAGTCTACGTAGTTTCAACAACCCAAACGGATTGAGCAAACACAACAATCACAACAATCAATCATGCTCATGACTCCGTGATCGCTTGCCATGAGTCTCCGTAGGTTCAACAACCCACACGGATTGAGCAAACACAACAATCACAACAAACAGTCCCGACCCGTGAACTGTGTCACGTGTCACCGTAGGTTCCGTCGAACCCGCACGGTTGGGCGTCTTGTGTCCGATTCAATGGACTGTGCCATGAATCATCGTAGGCCTCGTCGGACCGTGCGATTGGACCTCGGCACCACACACTAAGTTCGATCCCATGGACCTGTGCCATGAATCCTCGTAGGCCCCGTCGAACCCGCACGAGTGAACTTAGCGTTCCATCACGTCACATTCGCATTACATTCAACAATGAGCACAATTAATCAATCACCTTGATCACCACAAAATCATACATTGCACGCACATAACACAACCTCAACACTCGCAACAACTATCATCACAAAGCCTTCAAATTTCGGAAAACACAACCAACTCAAACGGAACATATTTACGAAGGCACGCAAAATCATCATAAATCTCATACGTGATTACTAGTCGCAAGATACAAGTCGTATAGTAAGATACTTGCCTTAATAACCGCTACCAAACGCTCAGAAGAACACGGTTCGGCCAGGAAGCTCGGACCAGAAGAAGACAACGAGCGAAAGGGTTCCGACTCGAGTTCTTCACAAGAATTCGACCACAAAAACATATAATCAATAAATCATCGATCATACGAGGAAGAATAATCGTAGAACGCCCGAAAACCCCTCTATGACATTTCTAGGACACCTTTAAGGCGTCGATCAAGAACTCGACCAAAACAACGAATCGATACGATCCAACCATGGAATAACAAGGGAAATGATATAATACATCTAAATAATCATCAATCCATCACAATCCTAAGTTAAATCGGATTAAGCAGACGAAATCGAACAAAATACCCAAAATCCCCAAAATTAGATTTCTAGAAAATCGGACTGATTCGCTCGATCAAAGGATGTTATAGGATGGATGATTGATGATATGAACTCCAAGACTTCATGGATTTATTGTTAAACAACATGGCTTCAAGCTTAGAACACGCCCGGTGCGGAAGAGAAGAAGAAGGTGAAAAATGGCAAGAAAAAGCGTCTGCGGGGCCTTTTATAGGGGTTGGTGCTGCCGGACACGGCCGTGCCGATCGGCACGGTCGTGTTGCACGGCTGGCCGACAGGGGACTCGACCGTGTCTGCGCATGACACGGTCGCGCGCGAAGGGCCTACGATAGTGACCCGTCCGGCTGACTTCGGCATGACTCGGCCGTGTCACGGAACACGGTCGGGCGTGTCGGCGATCGCTACTGAGCTTATCCGGAAGAGTTCGGCACGGGCCGTGTCGGACGACACGGTCGAGTCTGAGACGAAACTTTCGGCTTATCCGGACGAAATGCAGCCGCGGGCCGTGTCGGACGACACGGCCGAGTTCGGCAGCGTGATGATCGGCAATAACGGCGGGTGAGTTAAAGCGACCACAACTCTCGTCCAGGACTCGATTGACTCACCGTTTGAACCATTGGAAAGCTAACTCGATGCTCTATAATATTGCAAAGATTCAGAATTTTTGGAGTTACCAAAAATTAATGGTGATCTAACAAAGTCGAACTCATACTTAGAAAAGTCGTTTAGTAATCCTGAATTCAACAAAACGACACCGAAACCCGAACCTGAATACGGACCGAAGATATGGTTACGAAGTACTCACAAAGACGAATCTAAGAGCTAGTAGAACACACGATTCCGACCACCCGAAGGCTCGACATTCGACAACGGAAGGTAATTACCCCAAACTTTGGGAAATTACGAAAATGGCCCAAATGCCCGAAAATCACCATACGACAACGAATAATCAAACCGAAGCTCACAACACGTATAAAAACGTTAAATGAACTTACAAAAAACCCCAAGCAGCTTTGAACGAGATTCGCAAGAACCGAACTCAAGCGCGGAAAAGTCACTAAAAAGCACGGAACTCAACAAAGCAGCACCGAAACGAACTCGGATGACAAAAAGTGCAGAATTAAATATTCTCCAAATGACGAAACGGTCAAAAGCGAGTCGTCAAAACGGACTTCGGCCGAAAAAAGAAATTTACCGAAAATCGAAAATTGCGGATATTACATTCTACCCTCCTTAAAAGAAGTTTCGTCCCGAAACTTAAAACAAGTAGGGGGAAGAAATATTCCGCCAGGAAGAACTCAACAAGATACACAAGAATGCGTAACTAACGCCCAACGGCGAAATGTTACAAACAACGCAAAGAAATATACGGCGTGAAAACACGCTCCACGGCGACCAACACAACGTCGCCGTTAGGGATATAATAAAACCAACAAATGACAAGCGTCATCAAACGGATAATATAGCCAAGTCAATTATCCGACAATCACAAAACACAACGAACGAAAATCAATATGATTGACCAACCCAACGGTACAACAATCAAAACGCGAGCCAACCGAACAAATCGGAATCCCACCGAAGGGTTGGAAGATCAACGAGACTAATTTCCCGAACTTAAGGGAATTAGGAAGGAGCCTGAATGCTCAACAATCACGAAACGAGAACAAAACCGAACAAACAAACGATCGAACCACAACGATCGAGACAACAAAAATCGAACAATCATGTTCGAAACACGAAGGATAAGAAAATTCAAACAACAACTCCAAGGTTCACATCTCGACTCGAGACAATATATGATCTGGTGAAAACAACATGTGCCTTCACATAAGATCCACAGGAAAGGAAGTAGAAATTGAAAAGTCACAACAACAAACGAGTTATTCCGAAACAATACCACGCTCGTTCGATCAACCAAAGCAAGGGGCAGGACAAGCTCAGAAAATGTCAACGAACATAAACGAGTCGATAGACCTGAGAAAGAGGAAATGCAGAAGTCAAAACGATACAGGCATTACATTCGACCTCTTATAAAAGAAATGTCATTCCCATGACTCACAACAACTGGAGTAAGGTGACATCACAAAAAGCAAACGACAGAAATATCTCCCATGGGCCTCTCGGATCCGATCCTCATATCTATCTTGAAGTTCGCGCCCCGAAAGACTCGGAACCCAACTCGCAAACCGGATCCTGTGTCTCTCGGGTCCACACTTGAAAAGCGTTGCGCGAGAAGGACAATTGGCACGTACATGCCCCGGCACAATACGTTCGAAATGCCTCGGCTCGGCATATCGAAAATACGATGCTAGATCTGATGGAACATAACACCGCAAAACAACATACCGGAGATGCCAACTCAGCATAATAAAGAATCATAACACATATCATATACAACGATTACCATCGTAAAGTAATACACACACAAACACTACAACAACGACGGTATCGTTCGGCGACATCAACGGCCGAACGATAATCAGCACATAATTACAAACATTATGAAACAATCACACATGTACACAAACGTACAAACCCAAGCTTCAACATCTCACACTCGTGCGACAACACGCAAATCGCCACGAGGCGATAAACAGTAAACACCGGTTCACACATCTCACAGAGGGCTAGTACAGCAAATGCGTGGCAACGCCTCGACGTTCATGGCACCAATTCGATCATACTCGGGAGCAAACATCATAACGACAACGTGAACATCATACATACATACCCAGCCCTCAAACGGGAATGGATAGGTTTTTAAAAACGAAAACCTCCTTTTGAAAATAATTTTGGAAACACCGATTGATCTTGAGTATCACCCTTCAAAAAAAAAAAAAAGTACAATCGTGAAACATCGTTATCGAGACTTTGGAAAACTATTTCGCATTCGATAAAAATGAGGACACTTTCTTTTCGTGAAAAACTTTCGGAAATATTCGACCCTCGGGTCTAAGTAAAAGTGTTTATAAAACATTGAAAAATATCTCAAAACATTTTGGTCCTCGAGGTAGAAGAATTCGGAAACATATCGTGGCACCTTGGAAGTACCATGAGAAAACAATTCATTTTAAATGTACGTCTCGAAATTTATTTCTAGGATACTCAAGATTTTCAAAGATAATTCAATGGGCTAGAATGCCCAAAAATCTCAGGTAATTACACGGAACATTATAGCGTTGTGGGTCCTGGCGGAACCCACCAGGATAAAAACTATTTACAAAAACGCCAAAAGGACCGATGACGGTAATATTTCAAAAACTCACAAAAGCCATTTACAAAATACTAAATACCGTCATAAGAATTTCGCCAAAACGATCAAGGCCATAATGTCAAAACTCGGTTAAGGGAATCGATTTTCAAAATAAAACTCAGTCGCCGATACCTTTTCGAAATCCATCAAGGTTTACAACTTCCACACCATACCACACCACCCGGTGGTTCAAAGATAAAACAATAATGTGCCCACTTCTATACACATACTATATGCCACAAGTGCTAAACACAATTATATTACACAATACTGTGTAAAGAAAATCATGCACCGCAATTAACTCACTAAGATAAAATCGAGATACACAGGTACTTCGCATAAAAGAGAAGACTTACATCCACAGGTTGCACGGAGGTGACAGTCGCCCACGATACTAATCTCGTCCTGACAACATAACCGACACGTTGTGACCACGCACAACTCAACTTGTCACCTGACGACTCGAACGACAAGACAACACATTACTCGACAAAACACGACTTGAAACGACCCGACAGCCTAGGTTTTCGCAAACCTAAGCTCCGATACCATAATTGTAACATCCCCAAAACCATATGGGAATATTACACGCCGTAGACCCTTTCCACAAGGATCTACCAGGCTAAACATCCATAAACGACCAAATGCTTGCCCGACCAGGGTCAAACAATAAAATGATACGGACCGATATGGTCACTTACACGTGAATACACAGACCGATGAGGTCACACAACCCAATCGATAAAACTGACTTAAATAACATTACCCACACAGGGGTCGAAATATAATACAGCGGAAGACTGAAATCAACTCTGACAACACAACAAAATCAAAATAACTCTCGACTCATGATTAGTATCGCAGCTCGTCATCCTCTTGTGCCAATCCTGTGTGTGCTCCCCTAAATCTGCATGTACCTGGACGCAAAACAGACATCCACCCCCCGATTACTCGGGGGTTAGTAAAACTCCACTGTTTTACTAGTGCAAGTATCAAATCATACAAAATGTAACAAGCAATTAATAATCAAGTATCAAATATTCCCGGGAGGTTTTTACAAGAGAAGATAAGCTATGAAGCATTCGAAAATAAGATTATCATCTCGGGAATTTTTAGAATTTCAAAACCTTAAGACCTCATGTCCTGATTCACAAAACCTTTCGAAAAACTTAAGGGCCTTAACCCAAATCTCAAAATTGTATTACAACAATTTACAGTGCGAAAATATTTCCATAAATCTCATGGGGCTCGGCCCAACATTCTTTTCTTAAAACTTTCTTACAAAAAGTTTGATTTACAAAACATGGTTCGTGACACCGTGATCCCCTGTCACGTGTCTCCGTAGGTTCAACAACCCGCACGGACTTAACCAATCACAACAATCACAACAATCAATCATGCTCATGACTCCGTGATCGCTTGCCACGAGTCTCCGTAGGTTCAACAACCCACACGGATTGAGCAAACACAACAATCACAACAATCAATCATGCTCATGACTCCGTGATCGCTTGCCACGAGTGTAATATCCGCAATTTTGAATTTCGGTAATTTTCTTTTTTCGGAGGAAGTTCGTTTTGACAACTCTATCATGACCGTTTCGTCATTCTGAGAATGATTAATTCTGCACTTTTTGTCATCCGAGTTCGTTTCGGTGACGTTTGGTTGAGTTCCGTGTCCTTAATCGACTTTTTTACGTGGGAGTTCGACTTTGTAAAGTCACCATTAATTCTTGGAAACTCCAAAAATTCTGAATCTTTGCAACCTTATAGAGAATCAAGTTAGCTTTCCAATGGTTCAAACGGTGAGTCAATCGGAGTCCAGACGAAGGAGTTATGGTCGAAATAGCGAAGACTGCACGGTGTGCCTTTTTGGTGTTGAAGGAGGCTGTACCGTGTGCCGCGGCACACTCAGCTGTGTGCCGCGGCACTAAGCTAATTCCTGGGCATTTTGGTGGCCACAGGCGCGGCACACTCATCTGTGCCGCGGCACACGAGCTTTTCTGCGTTTTTAGCAGATTTGCGAGAGAAAACTTCATTTTTCTCCTCTCTTCTTCCTCCTTCATCTTAGGCGATTTGATGGCGATTTTGGGCGATTTGAGTGCTCCAAAACTTGTAGAGATCCTCCTCCTCAAGTCTTGTTGAAGATTTTCGACCTCTACTTGAATCCTTCATCCAAATCAAGGTATTGTGGCTTGAACCCTTGTTTTTGTAGATTTGGGGATTTTCCTTTTTGATTTCGATTCCAATCCGTTTTTGATCAATTAGTTGTTGTATAAACGTTGTTTTGAACTTGTTCTACGGATTGGATACTCGTATCTTTGGTTCGTTCGACCCGAGAGGTGATTTCTTTGTTCTTGAAGGGTCTTGAACATTTAATGTTCGATTAAATGTTCGAATGAGTTCCCTTTTGATAGTTTGTTGGGATTTCCGTTGTTTTCGGCCTTGATTCTCGTCGTAATCATGTTTTATTATTCCTTACGGAGGATTATAGGTGCTCGATAATTCCGATGTTGAATTCCGTTGGTGATTGATGATTCATGTGGTGTTTTCCCGTAGTAATTTCGGTGTTATCGCGTTCTAGATAGTGTTCGGGGATTTGAGGGCTACCCGGCCGTATCCGTTCACTTTTCCATTGCTCGTGATATAAAGGCAAGTACCTTGCCCATACTTTTCTTATTTTGTGGATATGATGATCGGTGATCGTATTAGTGTGTTTGTTTGGTTGTTTGAAACGAAGTTTCAAAAGATTTCGGTTTGGCCTCGTTAAAGGCTTTCTTTCAAATGCGTGTGTGTTTTGTGAACGGTGTGTTTTGGGAATTTATTATGATTTGATTATTTTGAACGTTGAAGGATTTGATGATGATACTTCTATTGTTTAAAGTTATGGAATCGTGTATTCCATATTTAATCTTGTTATTGTGTTTTGAAGAGTTTGATAATGGTGTCGAGTTAATGGCCATCTCTAGTGAGTATTCTTAATGAACTTACATTCTTAGCATGTTAGTATTGCATGAGTAACGTGTGTGTGTGTATGCTCACTGCGGGTTAGATCCGACGGGGTCTCGGTAGGGCTCCACGAAGCTGTGGGACCGCGAGCTTGCTTTTAACCACTGTGGGTTAGATCCGACGGGGTCTCGGCAGGGATCCACGAAGCTGTGGGTCCGCGGTTAATTGTGGTGAATTTTTACAAATGTGGTTTGATCATTGGCATTTCCGGAAATGAGTGTTTTGGAACTGTGTTTTCATGATTGCATGCATCGACTAAGTGTGTAAGAGGTAAGTGTTCGTTTGGCTTACTTGGCTAGGATGGCACTAGAGTATTTTGTTGTTTGTTTTAAATCCTTTATTTGTGGATTTTGATGTTGGGAGACGAGCCTTGTGGTCGTTCTTGTGTACTGTGAGTTGATGAGATTTGGGGCTAAAATCCCAATGGTTTTGTAAAAGTCGTTTTATGGATTTGGGGCTAAAATCCCAACGGGTTGGTAAATGTCATTTTCGGAAAGTAAAGATTTGGGCGGTGACCCCTTTTGTCTTGTGGATTTTGAAAAGTAGGATTTGATAATCCTAAATGGTTTTCGATTAAAACTCTCGATGGCATTCTAAACCGTCTTATAAATTATTTCCATTGATTTATGGTATTTCGATTTTTAAAGGTTTTCTCAAACCCTTGCCTCGAGAAGTACTTTTCGTTTCGTTTGGATCTTTGAGGATTCTGGTTATTGTTATACGTGGAATGTGAATAGTATGGCTCGTATTTGCACTTTGTATTTGCACTAGCAAAACAAAGGAGTTTGCTAACCCCAGAGTATTCGGGGTGGATGTCTATTTTGCATTCGGGTTTTGGAGCATAACACGGGGTCGGCACGAAGGATGATGATATATGAACGATTCTATTCTCAGGTGGATCCGTTGATGTCGTATTGGTCTAGTTGTATTTTCTTTTCTGCTGCAGTATCTTTTCCCCGTTGTACGGGAGTTTATTGTATTTTGACCCCTGCGTGGGCATGAATTGTATTTGAGTTGTATGTATTTGTTGAAAGACCAAATCGGTCTACTGAGTCATTTTAGCCTTAAAGGCATGGTTGAGTTGTTATATGTCGTTACCAGCCTGGTAGATCCTTGAGGAAGGGTTCTACGGCGTGTAATATCCCTGAGCGGATTGGGGGTGTTACATAAATGGTATCGGAGATTAGGTTGAGGAAACCTAGGCTGTCGGGTCAAGTCGTGTTGTTTGAGTCTTGTTTCGTCGGATTTTATCTGACTGAGTCGTGTCGCGACGCGTCGTTTGAGTTTGTTGGTCGTGATTAGTATCGTGGGGCGATCATCATCTTCGTGCGACCTGTGGAAGTAAGTCTCCCTTCTTCGTGTTGTACCTCGTGTGACACGAGCTATTTTTATGATTATTTGTTAAGTGATGGAATCTTTATATGGATTTTGATTTCACGATATGTATTTAATCGACTCTCGTATTTGATTTATACGAGGAGTGTCGTCGCTTGTGATGTCTTTTTATTATTGTTTTTGTCCGTTGCTGATGATTTTCGAATCGATTTGCACGTTTTACAAGTTCTCTTGTGGAAGCTTTGTGCTTATACACATTCGACTTGTTCACTAGCTTGTGCGGTAGGGTCTTTAGAGGCCTCGAATGGGGCCAGTGGTTTTGTTACGAATGTGGTTATTTGACTCTAATATTTTGTTCTTATGAGGAGTAGTGTTCTTTGGATTGTGCGTGTTGAACTGTATTTCTTTTATCCGCTACGTGAGTTCTTTTGTAATGACTTTCGGTATTTTACCGACCGAGTTTTATTTGAAAACCAATTCCCTTAACCGAATTTTTGGCATTATGGCCTTGATCATTTTGGCGAAATTCTTATGACGGTATTTAGCATTTTGTAAATGGCTCTTGTGAATTTTGAAATATTACCGTCATCACCTTTTTGGCATTTTTGTAAATGGTTTTTAGCACAGGTTCGAGCGGACCCACAGCGCTATGATGTTCCGTGTGATTACGAAATTTTTGGGCATTCTAGCCTTTTTGGCATCGTCCTTTTTGGCATTGAATTATTTTGAAAACTTGAGTATCCTAGAAATAAATTTGAGACATATTTTTTTCAAATGAGTTATTTTCTTGTGGTACATCCAGTGCCACAATATATTTCAAAAATTTTACGCCTCGAGGACCAAAATGTTTTGAGACATTTTCAATGTTTTAGAAACACTTTTATTTAGACAGGGTCGAATATTAAAGTTTTCACTAAGAGAAAGTGTCCTCATTTTTTTATCAAATGCGAAACGGTTCTCCAAAGTCTCGATAACGCTGTTTCACGTTTGTACTTTTTGAAAGGTGATACTCGAGATCAATCGGTGTTCTTCTAAATTATTTTCAAAATGAGGTTTTCGTTTTAAAACCTATCCATTCCGTTTGAGGGCCGGTATATATATGTATGATGTTCGCGTTGTCATTTTGATGTTTGCTCCGAGTATGACCGAATTGGCGGTGTGAGCGTTGAGTCGTTTTCCACACATTTGTTGTGTTAGCCCCTTGTGAGAGGTGGGATGTTGGTGTTGAATATTGTCGCCTCGTGGTGATTTCTGCGTTGTCGCGCATGTGCGAGCTGTTAGATCTTGGGTTGGTATGGCCGTGTGCATCGGTGATCGTTCCGTTATGTGTCGGTTGTTTAATGTCTTGTTACCTTGCTCCCGTTTTTGTGAATTTTGTGGACGGGGTCGGAGGTAATGCCCGTACTATTTTGACTTCTATATTTTCTCTTTCTCCATTCTTTCGATTCGCTCATGTTCGTTGATACTTTATGAACTTGTTCTGTATTTCGGTTTCATCGTCCGAACGAAATGCGATCTTGTTATGGGTCGATCTGATTATCGCCGTTACTTTTCAGGTTCGGTTCGATTCTTGTGAACCTTGTTCGGGAGTGACATCATCTGGTTCTATAAGTTCTTTTATTCGAAGTGGGTCGGATTTGGAACTCTTGTGTTTTCGACTTTGTCGACTCATTTATGTTCGTTGACATTTTCTGAGCTTGTTCTGCCCCTTGCTTTTGTTGATCGAACGAGGGTGGTATTGTTTCGGAATAGCTCGTTTGTCGTTGTGACTTTTCAATTTCTATTCCCTCTCATGTGGATCTTATGTGAATGCATATGTTGTTGTTTTCACCGGATCATATATTGTCTCGAGTCGAGATGTGAACCTTGGCGTTGTTGTTTGAATTTTTATTGTTCTTCGTGATTCAAACATGATCGTTTGATTTTTGTTGTCTCGATCTTTGTGGTTCGATCGTTTGATTGTTCGGTTTTTGTCGATCTCGTTTCGCGATTGTTGAGCGTTCAGACTCCTTCCTAATTCCCTTAAGTTTGGGAAACTAGTCTCGTTTTCGATCTTCCAACCCTTGGGCGGTGGAATTCCGTATTTGTTCAGCGATTGGCTCGCGTTTTGATTGATGTACCGTTGGGTTGGTCAATCATATTGATTTTCGTTCGTTGTGTTTTGTGATTGTCGGATAATTGACTTGATTGTATTATCCACTTGATGACGCTTGTCATTTGTTGGTTTTATTATATCCCTAACGGCGACGTTGTGTTGGTCGTCGTGGAGCGTGTTTTCACGCCGTATGTCTCTTTGCGTTTCTTGCAGTGTTTCGCCGTTGGGCGCGAGTTTTCTGTTTTTGGTGTATCTCGTTGAGTTTTCCTGGCGGGATATTGCTTCTCCCTACTTGTTTTAAGTTTCGGGACGAAACTTCTTTTAAGGAGGGTAGAATGTAATATCCGCAATTTTGAATTTCGGTAATTTTCTTTTTTTCGGAGGAAGTTCGTTTTGACAACTCTATCATGACCGTTTCGTCATTCCGAGAATGATTAATTCTGCACTTTTTATCATCCGAGTTCGTTTCGGTGTCGTTTGGTTGAGTTCCGTGTCCTTAATCGACTTTTTCACGTGGGAGTTCGACTTTGTAAAGTCACCATTAATTCTTGGAAACTCCAAAAATTCTGAATCTTTGCAACGTTATAGAGAATCAAGTTAGCTTTCCAATGGTTCAAACGGTAAGTCAATCAGAGTCCAGACGAAGGAGTTATGGTCGAAATAGCGAAGACTGCACGGTGTGCCTTTTTGGTGTTGAAGGAGGCTGTACCGTGTGCCGCGGCACACTCGAGTGTGCCGCGGCACTAAGCTAATTCCTGGGCATTTTGGTGGCCCCGGGCGCGGCACACTCATCTGTGCCGCGGCACACGAGCTTTTCTGCGTTTTTAGCGGTTGCGAGGAGAAAAACTTCATTTTTTCTCCTCTCTTCTTCCTCCTTCATCTTAGGCGATTTGATGGCGATTTTGGGCGATTTGAGTGCTCCAAAACTTGTAGAGATCCTCCTCCTCAAGTCTTGTTGAAGATTTTCGACCTCTACTTGAATCCTTCATCCAAATCAAGGTATTGTGGCTTGAACCCTTGTTTTTGTAGATTTGGGGATTTTCCTTTTTGATTTCGATTCCAATCCGTTTTTGATCAATTAGTTGTTGTATAAACGTTGTTTTGAACTTGTTCTACGGATTGGATACTCGTATCTTTGGTTCGTTCGACCCGAGAGGTGATTTCTTTGTTCTTGAAGGGTCTTGAACATTTAATGTTCGATTAAATGTTCGAATGAGTTCCCTTTTGATAGTTTGTTGGGATTTCCGTTGTTTTCGGCCTTGATTCTCGTCGTAATCATGTTTTATTATTCCTTACGGAGGATTATAGGTGCTCGATGATTCCGATGTTGAATTCCGTTGGTGATTTATTATTCATGTGGTGTTTTCCCGTAGTAATTTCGGTGTTATCGCGTTCTAGATAGTGTTCGGGGATTTGAGGGCTACCCGGCCGTATCCGTTCACTTTTCCATTGCTCGTGATATAAAGGCAAGTACCTTGCCCATACTTTTCTTATTTTGTGGATATGATGATCGGTGATCGTATTAGTGTGTTTGTTTGGTTGTTTGAAACGAAGTTTCAAAAGATTTCGGTTTGGCCTCGTTAAAGGCTTTCTTTCAAATGCGTGTGTGTTTTGTGAACGGTGTGTTTTGGGAATTTATTATGATTTGATTATTTTGAACGTTGAAGGATTTGATGATGATACTTCTATTGTTTAAAGTTATGGAATCGTGTATTCCGTATTTAATCTTGTTATTGTGTTTTGAAGAGTTTGATAATGGTGTCGAGTTAATGGCCATCTCTAGTGAGTATTCTTAATGAACTTACATTCTTAGCATGTTAGTATTGCATGAGTAACGTGTGTGTGTGTATGCTCACTGCGGGTTAGATCCGACGGGGTCTCGGTAGGGCTCCACGAAGCTGTGGGACCGCGAGCTTGCTTTTAACCATCATGGGTTAGATCCGACGGTCTCGGCGAGGATCCACGAAGTTGTGGGTCCGCGGTTAATTGTGGTGAATTTTTACAAATGTGGTTTGATCATTGGCATTTAGGAAATGAGTGTTTTGGGCTGTGTTTTCATGATTTCATGAATCGAGTAATTGTGTTAGTGTTAAGTGTTCTTTTGTGTTTCTTGGATAGTATGGCAGTAGAGTATTTTGTTGTTTTTTTTAAATCCATTATTTGTGTATTTTGATGTTGGGAGACGAGCCTTTTTGTCGTTCTTGTATCTTGTGAGTTGATGAGATTTGGGGCTAAAATCCCAATGGTTTTGTAAAAGTCGTTTTATGGATTTGGGGCTAAAATCCCAACGGGTTGGTAAATGTCATTTTTCGGAAAGTAAAGATTTGGGGCGGTGACCCCTTTTGTCTTGTGGATTTTGAAAAGTAGGATTTGATAATCCTAAATGGTTTTCGATTAAAACTCTCGATGGCATTCTAAACCGTCTTATAAATTATTTCCATTGATTTATGGTATTTCGATTTTTAAAGGTTTTTCTCAAACCCTTGCCTCGAGAAGTACTTTTCGTTTCGTTTGGATCTTTGAGGATTCTGGTTATTGTTATTCGTGGAATGTGAATTGTATGGCTCGTATTTGCACTTTGTATTTGCACTAGCAAAGCGGTGGAGTTTGCTAACCCCAGTATTCGGGGGTGGATGTCTATTTTTGCATTCGGGTTTTGGAGCATAACACGAGTCGGCACGAAGGATGATGAAAGATGAGCGATACTAATCACACGAGGATCCGTTGATGTCGTATTGGTCTAGTTGTATTTTCTTTTCATTTGCATATCTTTTCCCCGTTATGCGGGGAGTTTATTGTATTTTGACCCCTGCGTGGGCATGAATTGTATTTGAGTTGTATGTATTTGTTGAAAGACCAAATCGGTCTACTGAGTCATTTTAGCCTTAAAGGCATGGTTGAGTTGTTATATGTCGTTACCAGCCTGGTAGATCCTTGAGGAAGGGTTCTACGGCGTGTAATATCCCTGAGCGGATTGGGGGTGTTACAACGAGTCTCCGTAGGTTCAACAACCCACACGGATTGAGCAAACACAACAATCACAACAAACAGTCCCGACCCCGTGAACCTGTGTCACGTGTCACCGTAGGTTCCGTCGAACCCGCACGGTTGGACGTACTGTGTCCTGATTCAATGGACCTGTGCCATGAATCATCGTAGGCCTCGTCAGACCCGCACGATTGGACCTCAGCACCACACACTAAGTTCCGATCCCATGGACCTGTGCCATGAATCCTCGTAGGCCCCGTCGAACCCGCACGAGTGAACTTAGCGTTCCATCACGTCACATTCGCATTACATTCAACAATGAGCACAATTAATCAATCACCTTGATCACCACAAAATCATACATTGCACGCACATAACACAACCTCAACACTCGCAACAACTATCATCACAAAGCCTTCAAATTTCGGAAAACACAACCAACTCAAACGGAACATATTTACGAAGGCACGCAAAATCATCATAAATCTCATACGTGATTACTAGACTCAAGATAATAGTCTTTTTGTAAGTTACTTGCCTTAATAACCGCTGCAAACGCTCAGAAGAACACGGTTCGGCCAGGAAGCTCGGACCAAGAAGAAGACAACGAGCGAAAGGGTTCCTCGAGTTCTTCACAAGAATTCGACCCTAACAACATATAATCAATAAATCATCGATCATACGAGGAAGAATAATCGTAGAACGCCCGAAAACCCCTCTATGACATTTTACTGGACACCTTTAAGGCGTCGATCAAGAACTCGACCAAAACAACGAATCGATACGATCCAACCATGGAATAACAAGGGAAATGATATAATACATCTAAATAATCATCAATCCATCACAATCCTAAGTTAAATCGGATTAAACTGAAATCGAACAAAATACCCAAAATCCCCAAAATTAGATTTCTAGAAAATCGGCTGATTCGCTCGATCAAAGGATGTTATAGGATGGATGATTGATGATATGAACTCCAAGACTTCATGGATTTATTGTTAAACAACATGGCTTCAAGCTTAGAACACGCCAGTGCGGAAGAGGAGAAGAAGAAGGTGAAAAATGGCAAGAAAAAGCGTCTGCAGGGCCTTTTATAGGGGTTGGTGCTGCCGGACACGGCCGCGCCCGATCGGCGCGGTCGTGTTGCACAGGTGGCCGACAGGGGACTCGGCCGTGTCTGCGCATGACACGGTCGCGCGCGAAGGGGCCTACTGATAGTGACCCGTCCGACGGCTTCGGCATGACTCGGCCGTGTCACCGGAACACGGTCGGGCGTGTCGGCGATCGCTACGAGCTTATCCGGAAGAGTTCGGCACGGGCCGTGTCGGACGACACGGTCGGGTCCTGAGACAGAAACTTTCGGCTTATCCGTACGAGTACGGCACGGGCCGTGTCGGACGACACGGCCGAGTTCGGCCGGCAGTGATCGGCCAATAACGAGCGGGTGAGTTAAAACGACCACAACTCTCTCGTCCGGACTCCGATTGACTCACCGTTTGAACCATTGGAAAGCTAACTCGATGCTCTATAATATTGCAAAGATTCAGAATTTTTGGAGTTACCAAAAATTAATGGTGATCTAACAAAGTCGAACTCATACTTAGAAAAGTCGTTTAGTAATCCTGAATTCAACAAAACGACACCGAAACTCGAACCTGAATACGAACCGAAGATACGGTTACGAAGTACTCACAAAGACGAATCTAAGAGCTAGTAGAACACACGATTCCGACCACTCGAAGGCTCGACATTCGACAACGGAAGGTAATTACCCCAAACTTTGGGAAATTACGAAAATGGCCCAAATGCCCGAAAATCACCATACGACAACGAATAATCAAACCGAAGCTCACAACACGTATAACAACGTTAAATGAACTTACGAGAACCCCAAACAGCGGTTTGAACGAGATTCGCAAGAACCGAACTCAAGCGCGGAAAAGTCACTAAAAAGCACGGAACTCAACAAAGCAGCACCGAAACGAACTCGGATGACAAAAAGTGCAGAATTAAATATTCTCCGAATGACGAAACGGTCAAAAAGCGAGTCGTCAAAACGGACTTCGGCCGAAAAAAGAAATTTACCGAAAATCGAAAATTGCGGATATTACACAACTGTCCAGTACACATCTGATCCAGTTAGCGTGCGCTATCCACCAACCGTAGCGTGCGCTAAAGTGTATCGGTAGCGCGCGCTATCGACCAATAACGTGCGCTACCTGGGCAACAGATTGAGTCCAGTAGCAAACTGTCCAGTACTGGACACCCACGCTAGCGCACGCTACCGGGAATCTCAGCGTGCGCTAGCCCCCGCCATTAGCGTGCGCTAGACTACGTAGCGTACGCTAATTCGCCAGTCTAGGGGACTGGAAACAGCACTGCCACTCCTAGGGCTTGCTCTCTAGCGCGCGCTACGAAGCAGTCGTAGCGTGCGCTACTAAGTGATCCCTAGCGTGCGCTATGCAGAAAAGATAGCGTGCGCTAGGTACGAAATATAAACAGTCCAAAACACCGGAATATGAAAGAAACGTCAAACGGAACATCTCAAGACGCATCAAAACATATAATGGATCCACGGCAACCCCGAAACAGCGGTTCCGCACAACAATAACGAGAATCAGATCAACAGGTGATTGAAAAGATACACTGAAAGATACACGAGGGTCACTACGACCGAGAAATACATCGAAAATAAAAATACAAGGGAAAGAAAAATGCGGATATTACATAATCAGCCTTCAAGTTTTCTTTGTAGTACTCTTGCTTATGATGGTTTGGGAAGTAGATGGTAGAGGATGATAATTGATTGCCTAAGATTTAATTATGGTTATTACAAAATAAGGTTAACTTAAATAAAAGACCACAAGGAATAAAACATATGATAATTGTCAAGTTGGTATTTATAATTTTGTTGCGATGTGTTGTGTCTATCACAAGGTAATGGAATGAAATAATAAAATCCATTGATTTAAATGTTGTATTCAAAAGAAATCAGCGTGTCAACTTAACCCGAATATTTTTTACTTAAATACAAATATGATTCTTTCATGGTGAATAAAGCCCGTGCATCGCACGGGTCATGATATCTCGTACGGATAGAATAATTCTTATTGGGTATCGTATACATACATGCATCATTGTTAGAAATGTAAAATGATTGTCGCGTGGCATTTCAACTTGCCTGGGTGGCGGATTCTTCTGAACGAGTTCGAGTCACAGCGGCCATGATGTGGGAGTTTTATCCCTCCAATGTGGGATAGGCTCGCGTGGCAGAGCATTGTTCATCTCAGTGGTAGTTGAATCACCATGATTTAATAGCTCCACCAATCCATGTCGGGTCGGGGGGTGAGGGCCCTGTGGCGATGAATTTCGCCTTTTGCTACAAGAAATGTAAAATGAATGCTCATGTTATATTTAACAATCAACAATCCAATTTTTTTAATACTTAATTAATTTATCTCTCTTCCATATCATTAATATTTATCCAAACCCAACCACATTTACTTTTATAGTTTATCAATATCACTTCAACCATCCAACCGTAATATTATTTATAATCTAGTTATATTATTTTTAAATCGAAATATAGTTAATAATAATATAACTAAATTAAAAATTATTGCAAAATAAGTAAAAACTTAAAAATCACAAAATAATTAAAATAGAAAATATGACAAATCAATAACAAAAATTACAATAATTGAACAGGTACTTCAAACAAATTACAACAATTACAAATTCGTTAGTAGCATCAACTTTTTTCCAAACAAACCAAGAACAGAAATTACAACAATTGAAATAAAGTTAGATACATTTTTGGAGAATAAAAAATTGGTATAATTTTTGTTTTAATTTAAATAATATATAAAAATATCCAATACAACTCGACGAGCCAATCATTTTGTGATAAGTGTCACAAAATGATTGGCCATTGTAAAGGTTGAGGTCGGTCCGTTTGAGACCTTGGGCGACTTGTTTGTTTTAATTTTTTTTTCTGCCCTTTGCACATGTGGCGGTCGACTGCAGACCGAAAAGGCATTTGTGTGATATGATTACATAATGATAATCATTGATGGATAATAGACATCAAGCCTCGTGCCATGCACGGGCTTTATTCACTTTAAAATACGGATATTTTATTTTTGATAATATCGAATATCATATTTATATTAAATATTATTTCAAGGCTCGAGCGTTCACAAATTTTATTTTTCAAGTGAAATTATTCTAAGCCAAAACGTCGTATTTTTATATACGTATTTAATATCAAGTATGGCCTAGGCTGAGTTATTGACATGTTAAAATGACTTGTACTCAAAATGTACAATATATTTATCCATTATACTGTAATATCCGCATTTTTCTTTCCCTTGTAATTGTATTTCCGGTGTAATTCTCGATTGTAGTGACCCTCGTGTATCCTTCAGTGTAACTTTTCCGTCATCTTTGATCTGATTCTCGTAATTGATGTGCGGAACCGCCGTTTCGGGGTTGCCGTGGATCTATTATATGCTATGATGCGTTTTGAGGTGTTCCGTTTGATGTTTCGTTCGTATTCTGGTGTAGTGGACCGTTTATGTTCTGTAGTTTCGTTCGTATTCTGGTGTAGTGGACCGTTTATGTTCTGTAGTTTCGTTCGTATTCTGGTGTAGTGGACCATTTATGTTCTGTACCTAGCGCACGCAAATTTTTCTGCATAGCGCGCACTAGAAGTTCCTTTGTAGCGCACGCTACGTTTACTTCATAGCGCACGCTAACGATTTAGCCCTGGGAGTGGCAGTTCAGCTCCCAGCCCTCTGGACTATCGGATTAGCGCACACTATCTTGTCTAGCGCACGCTAATGTCGGGAGACTAGCGCACGTTAAGTTGTTCAGTAGCGCGCGCTAGTGTGACTGTCCAGTACTGGGCAGTTTACTACTGAACTCAATCAGATGCTAGTTAGCGCACGCTACGCTTGTATGGTAGCGCACGCTAACGGTCGTGTGAGTTTTGGGCATTTGCTACCGGGTCTCGGCCGATGTTCGGGTAGCGCACGCTATTGGTCGATAGCGCGCTCGAGAGAGGTTATTAGCGCACGCTACGTTTCGAGTAGTGTACGCTAACGGCCAAAACCTCAGCTACCGGATCGGGACGCTAACGGTAGGTTTGAAATCTTATCCGTTAGCGCACGCTAACCTTGAGGTTTTAGCGTGCGCTAACACTCCACGGCTATATAAACCAGGAGTTGGCCGAGATAAACACAAAATCTCATTTCTTCCTCTCCGCGCGAAGGCGATCCCGAAGCGATTCTCTTGGCGATTTCTTCCTCCAATCATCTCATCCAACATCCTTCTTGAGTTCTTGGAGTATTATATCAACAACAACACGAATCTTTCGTCCTAATCCACAGTAAATCTCTTAGAACCCTACTTTGGATAATTTGGGGGTTTTGGGATTTCTTTCCGATTCATTCCGTTTTGTTGGTGGATTCATGATGAATATGATTAACCTTGTTGATATAATTAGTTTTCCTACGGATTCATGGTATATTTTCATGGTTTTGCGAAATCGAGAGGGTTTGGTTGTGGTCCGCCCTCGTTGTTATTTTTGTATGAATATACATGAATCGTAGGCGGGTTTTCGGGTGTATTCCATTTCCTTAATCGTTTAGGAGTGGTTGTGATTGTGTTATTCGAATCGTTAGGTTCATTCGTCGGTTCCTCACGATCGTGCTTGATTCTTCCGTTCCGTTCGTGTCACCGTCTATTAATCGAGGCAAGTATCCTTATGAACTTACAATCTTAACGTAGTAGTATTGCATGAGACTTGTGTGTGTGTGTATGCTCACTACGGGTTAGATCCGACGGGGTCTCGGTAGGGGTCCACGGAGGTGTGGATCGACGAGCTTTGCTTTTAACCACTACGGGTTAGATCCGACGGGGTCTCGGTAGGGGTCCACGGAGGTGTGGATCGACGGTTAATTGTGGTGAATTTTACAAATGTGATTTGATATTGGCATTTTCGGAAATGAGTGTTTTCGAACGGTTTTCTTATTGCATGTATTTACTATATGTGTAAGATGTAAGTTGTTCATCTGGTTACTTGTACTAGCGTAATCGCTAACCCCTATGGGGACCCGTTTTGGGGAAATTCGTTTTATGAATTTCAGGTCAGGTTCATCGAGACGAATGCGCTGACCGGACGATACGGATGATGGCCGTGCGTGATGACTGTGCACGAGTGACGTTTTAGTGTCTTTTACCTTTTCATCTTTTGTGGTTTTGAACTAATAGTTGTACTCGAGTACTTAAGGGTTCTTGTTCGTTCGGAGTGTATTGTTGCTTATTATGTTGTGTTGGATGATGATGTTATATTGACCGGTTGAACCGGGTGGATTATTCGCTTTGCGTCTTTATGACATGGTATTGTTCGTTTATGTGAGTCGATGAGTATGATGCTATTCACTGGTGGGTCCCATATAGGGATTCACGTACCGTAATATACCTCGAATATCTTGAGGGTGTTACAGAAAATGGTATCGAGCTCTAGGTTTATGGATACCTAGGCTTGTCGGTTTATTGGGTCTTGTGGTGTTTTGTTTTGCACATCATCGTCACGCCATGATTCCAGTACTACCGGTCCGTAAGTTTTCCTTCCTCTGTTCATTAATTCCTTGTATCGTACCCTTGATTCTCGACTTGTAATTGTTCTTTTCTTGTACTGATCCTCGTATGGCTTTTGCTACTTATTTAACTCCAGTATGGATGCTGGAAGAGGTCGTGGTCGCGGTCGCGGTCGTGGTCGTGGACGCGGACGGGGACGTGGGGCAGCCGGTGGGGCGGCCACGCCACGATCTTCGAGGCCGGCGATCTGGCGACCGTCATAGCCATGCTTCCTCTCAGGAGCGTGCCGATCTTGGTATTGCGGCCGTTATGCAACAAATGGTGAATCAAATGGCGGCGATAGCTCAGGCGGTTCAGAACCCGGATCAGGCCCATGCTAATCGGGGCGGAGCGGACCGTTGGCTCCAAGATGTCATCAAGATGCATCCTCCTCAGTTTTCGGGAGCTTCAGACCCGATTAGCTGGGAAGGGTGGATCAAGGAGATATCTAAGGTCTCCGTTGCCACTAACTGTCCCGAGGACCGTAAAGTCCCTATTGCTCAATACTTTCTCACATGGGACGCCACGGACTGGTGGGAGGCCGTTGGGCCCAAAGATCATGCTGCTTCGTGGGCTGAGTTTCAAGAGTTGATGGAGACTGAATATTGCCCGTGGCCAGTTAGACAGGCTCGGGTACATGCTTGTTATGATGCTCAACCGCGGGATATCCCCGTAGCTCAAGCTATTGCTGATTTTAACAAGGAGTTGGGTTATGTGAAGACCCAAGTTGTCGAGGAGAGTGACAAAATTTTCCATTTCTCCAGACGGATGAAGTTGCCGATTCGGGACTATATGTCGGGGCTCGTATGCACTACATTGAAAGATTACCAGAGCAGGGCCCTTGCTTATGATATGTCTGTGACGGCGAGTGAGGCGGCCCGCGAGAGTAAGAAGCAGAAGTCCGCTGGGAACTTTTCGGGCCACAAGAGTGGGGGTCAGCAGAGATCCCAATATGCTAACTTCCCCACCGGTGGTGGTCCATCTCGTTCCGATGGGGGTCCTCGTGGAACTACCAGTGCTCCTTTTCGTGATGTGAAGTGTTTCAATTGTGGTCGTACGGGCCACATCAGTCGTACTTGTTTGAGCCCTTTGCTGACGTGTAATCAGTGTGGCACCGCCACAAGGTCGTCAGGCCTTGAGAGGGAGAAAATTCTTGGTGCCCGGGCTTCCATTCCAGCGCCTAGGGAACCAAGTGTGAATCAGGGATCGTTTGCTCCTCAATCCCCGCCGAGTGCTAGTCGGGGGAGAGGTCGTGGTCAGCCCTCTAAGGGGGGAGCTTCCAGTGTCGGCTCAGCCCACCCGCGTGTCTATGAGATGCGGAAAGCCGATGATCCAGCGGCTACCGTGGCGACAGGTACCGTTTGTATTCTTTCTCATCCTGTCAGTGTGCTTTTCGATTCCGGTGCTACGCATTCGTTCATATCTTTGGATTGTGTACGCCGTTTGAGTCTCGACTGTTTGATGCCTTGTGAACCCTTCATCGTTAAGCTTCCTAGCGGTGATAGGATCGTTGGTGATCAGGAGGTTCGAGACTGTTCTGTACTTATTTGTGAGAGGACTTGGCCCTCTAATCTTATTGTTGTGGATATTGAGGGTGAGGATTTGATTCTCGGGGATGATTGGCTCGAGCGGCATGGCGCAATCATGAACTACCGCACGAGGATCATCACCATGTTAGCCGAGGATGGCACCGAGCACTCCTTCGCGAGGCGAAGGAGGGGAAATCAGAAATTTGTCATTAATGCCTTGAAGGCGATGAGTCTCCTGTGAAAGGGGTGTACTGGTTATTGGTGCTATGCCTTGAAGGCGGAGGATGGTGGAGTCGAGCTTTCGTCGATTCCAGTCGCTAATGAGTTTCCGGATGTATTTCGTGACGAGTTACCGGGATTGCCACCGGATCGTGAGGTTGAGTTTGCTATAGAGTTAGAGCCGGGCGCGGCTCCGATTTCGAAGGCGCCGTATCGCATGGCACCTTCAGAGATGGAAGAGTTGAAGAAGCAGTTGAGTGAGCTTCTTGAGTCGGGGTATGTTCGACCGAGTGCCTCGCCTTGGGGCGCACCGGTCCTGTTTGTGCGGAAGAAGGATGGTTCACTACGTTTGTGTATCGACTATCGCGAACTAAACAAGGTGACCATCAAGAACAAGTATCCTTTGCCGAGAATTAATGACTTGTTCGATCGATTGAGGAGTCGCGGTATTCTCGAAAATTGATTTGAAATCGGGGTACTATCAGCTCCGGGTGAGAGAGTCCGATGTGCCGAAAACAGCCTTTCGGACGAGGTACGGACATTATGAGTTCGTAGTCATGCCTTTCGGGTTAACTAATGCGCCGGCGGTATTCATGCAGTTGATGAACAAAGTTTTTATCGAGTATTTGGATAAGTGCGTCGTCATCTTTATTGACGATATTCTTATTTATTCGAGGAATGAGGAAGAGCATGCCCAACATTTGCGGGTAGTATTAGACATTTTGAGGACCGAGCAACTCTATGCAAAGTTCTCGAAATGTGAGTTCTGGCTGAAGGAAGTGATGTTTTTAGGTCACGTGATTTCAGCCGAGGGGGTTCGTGTGGATCCGCGGAAGATTGAGGCCGTGTTGGATTGGGCGCCGCCCAAGAATGTGAAGGAGCTCCGTAGTTTCTTGGGTTTAGCTGGCTACTATCGTAGGTTCGTCGAGGGTTTCTCGAAACTAGCTCGACCACTTACGCAGTTGCTCCAGAAGTCCGAGAAGTTCATCTGGAATGACGAGAGGCAGTTGAGTTTTGAGGAACTGAAGAATTGGTTGACTTCAGCCCCGGTTTTGGCGTTGCCATGTGGCAACGAGGGTTTTGCCGTTTATAGCGATGCTTCGGGTCAGGGTCTTGGGTGTGTATTAATGCAGCACGGCAAGACCATTGCCTATGCGTCGAGACAGTTGAGGCCGTATGAGCTGAACTACCCTACTCATGATTTGGAGTTAGCGGCAGTCGTTTTTGCACTCAAGATTTGGCGTCACTATCTTTTCGGCTCTACATGTCAGATTTTTACCGATCATAAAAGCCTGAAATACATATTTACTCAGCGAGAGTTGAATATGAGGCAGAGGAGGTGGTTAGAGTTGATTAAGGATTATGACCTCGAAATCCTTTATCATCCGGGCAAGGCGAACGTTGTGGCCGACGCCTTGAGTCGGAAACCGGTTGCGTTGCGAACGCTTGAGATCCTTACGTCTCAGTCTGAGCTTCGGCGGGCTTTGATCGAGTTAGATGTTGAAGTTTTGTTGCCTGGAGCCATCGGGCAACTTCGTGCTTTAGAGATTTCGTCGTCTCTAATCGATGAAATTAAGCTGAAGCAATCAGAGGATCCGATGATTACTCAAATCCGAGAGAACGTTCTTAAGGGAAAGTCTCCTGGGTTTGTGATTCACGAGGATGGTATTTTGAGATTCCAGAGTCGGCTTTGTGTGCCGAACGACTCAGAGTTGAGGCAGAGTATCTTACGGGAGGCCCATGCTACACCTTATTCCGTTCATCCTGGTTCGAGTAAGATGTACAAGGACCTGAGAAGAAATTTCTGGTGGAATGATATGAAGGATGAGGTCGCACAGTTTGTAGCGAGATGCTTGACTTGTCAGCAGGTCAAGATCGAGCATCGCCGACTACCGGTTGTTGCGTCACTTCCGTTCGGAATGGAAATGGGAAGATATATCGATGGATTTCGTTACGAGTTTGCCGAGATCGAGGTCGGGCATGAATATGGTATGGGTGATTGTTGATCGCGACCAAGTCGGCACATTTTCGGGCATCAAGGACACTTGGGGCCGGAGAAGTTGGCTCGTGTGTTTATCGCGCAGATTGTGAGACTTCACGGTACTCAAGTCTATTGTTTCGGATCGTGATGGCCGCTTTCGTATCGCACTCGCAAAGCGGTGCATAAGGCGTTGGGTACCCGGTTGCAATTGAGTACCTCTTTTCATCCCGAGTCAGATGGACAGTCGGAACGCACTATCCAGACGTTCGAGGATTTGTTGCGTGCTTGTGCTCTCGATTGGAGTAGAGACTGGGAGGAGCATTTGCCATTGATCGAATTCACATACAACAATAGTTGGCACGCGTCGATTCGGATGGCACCGTATGAGGCACTTTATGGGCGGCGATGCCGATCTCCGATTTGTTGGAATGAGGCGTCCGATTTGATCGGGACCGAGCCGGATGTCGTTTTAGAGACGAGGCGGAAGATAGAAGTAATTCGGGAACGGATGTTGACTGCCCAGAGTCGACAGAAGTCGTATGCCGACGTCCGTCGTCGACCTTTGGAATTCGAGGTGGGAGACCACGTTTTGCTAAAGTTGTCGCCGACGAAGGGAGTTTTTCGTTTCGGGAAGAAAGGGAAGTTGAGTCCGAGATTTATCGGCCCCTTTGAGATCCTCGAGCGAGTAGGTGGGTTGGCATACCGTTTGGCGTTACCTCCGGCCTTGAGTCATGTTCATAGCGTTTTCCATGTTTCCCGTTGAGGAAATATGTCCTGATCCTAGTCACATCATCGATTATGGTGAGATTGATGTCGCCGAGGATGTTACTTTTGAAGAGCGCCCTTTGAAGATTTTGGAACATCGTGAGAAACGATTGAGGCATAAGACCATACCTTTGGTCAAGGTGCAGTGGTCGAGACACGGTGTCGAGGAGGCAACTTGGGAAACCGAGGATAGCATGCGTGCTAGGTACCCCGAGTTGTTTGTTTCTTAAGTTTCGGGACGAAACTTATTTTTAGAGGGGTAGAATGTAATATCCGCATTTTTCTTTCCCTTGTAATTGTATTTCCGGTGTAATTCTCGATTGTAGTGACCCTCGTGTATCCTTCAGTGTAACTTTTCCATCATCTTTGATCTGATTCTCGTAATTGATGTGCGGAACCGCCGTTTCGGGGTTGCCGTGGATCTATTATATGCTATGATGCGTTTTGAGGTGTTCCGTTTGATGTTTCGTTCGTATTCTGGTGTAGTGGACCGTTTATGTTCTGTAGTTTCGTTCGTATTCTGGTGTAGTGGACCGTTTATGTTCTGTAGTTTTGTTCGTATTCTGGTGTAGTGGACCGTTTATGTTCTGTACCTAGCGCACGCTAATTTTTCTGCATAGCGCGCGCTAGAAGTTCCTTTGTAGCGCACGCTACGTTTACTTCGTAGCGCACGCTAACGATTTAGCCCTGGGAGTGGCGATTCGGCTCTCCCTCTGGACTATCGGATTAGCGCACGCTATCTTGTCTAGCGCATGCTAATGTCGGGAGACTAGCGCACGTTAAGTTGTTCAGTAGCGCGCGCTAGTGTGACTGTCCAGTACTGGGCAGTTTACTACTGAACTCAATCAGATGCTAGTTAGCGCACGCTACGCTTGTATGGTAGCGCACGCTAACGGGTCGTGAGTTTTGGGCATTTGGCTACTGGACTCGGCCGATGTTCGTAGCGACGCTATTGGTCGATAGCGCGCTACCGAGAGGTTATTAGCGCACGCTACGTTTCGAGTAGCGACGCTAACGCCAAAACTCCGCTACCGGATCGGGACGCTAACGGTAGGGTGTGAAATCTTATCCCGTTAGCGCATGCTAACCTTGAGGTTTTAGCGTGCGCTAACACTCCCTGGCTATATAAACCAGGGAGTTGACCGAGATAAACACAAAATCTCATTTCTTCCTCTCTCCGCGGCGAAGGCGATCCCGAAGCGATTCTCTTGGCGATTTCTTACTCCAATCATCTCATCCAACATCCTTCTTGAGTTCTTGGAGTATTATATCAACAACAACACGAATCTTTCGTCCTAATCCACGGTAAATCTCTTAGAACCCTACTTTTGGATAATTTGGGGGTTTTGGGATTTCCTTCCGATTCATTCCGTTTTGTTGGTGGATTCATGATGAATATGATTAACCTTGTTGATATAATTAGTTTTCCTACGGATTCATGGTATATTTTCATGGTTTTGCGAAATCGAGAGGGTTTGGTTGTGGTCCGCCCTCGTTGTTATTTTTGTATGAATATACATGAATCGTAGGCGGGTTTTCGGGTGTATTCCATTTCCTTAATCGTTTAGGAGTGGTTGTGATTGTGTTATTCGAATCGTTAGGTTCATTCGTCGGTTCCTCACGGTCGTGCTTGATTCTTCCGTTCCGTTCGTGTCACCGTCTATTAATCGAGGCAAGTATTCTTATGAACTTACAATCTTAACGTAGTAGTATTGCATGAGACTTGTGTGTGTGTGTATGCTCACTACGGGTTAGATCCGACGAGGTCTCGGTAGGGGTCCACGGAGGTGTGGATCGACGAGCTTTGCTTTTAACCACTACAGGTTAGATCCGACGGGGTCTCGGTAGGGGTCCACGGAGGTGTGGATCGACGGTTAATTGTGGTGAATTTTACAAATGTGATTTGATATTGGCATTTCCGGAAATGAGTGTTTTCGAACGGTTTTCTTATTGCATGCATTTACTATATGTGTAAGATGTAAGTTGTTCATCTGGTTACTTGTACTAGCGTAATTGCTAACCCCTCTGGGGACCCGTTTTGGGGAAATTCGTTTTATGAATTTCAGGTCAGGTTCATCGAGGCAATGGCTGGACCAAGATTACGGATGATGGCCGTGCGTGATGACTGTGCACGAGTGACGTTTTAGTGTCTTTTACCTTTTCATCGTTTGTGGTTTTGAACTAATAGTTGTACTCGAGTACTTAAGGGTTCTTGTTCGTTCGGATTGTATTGTTGCTTATTATGTTGTGTTGGATGATGATGTTATATTGACCGGTTGAACCGGGTGGATTATTCTGTTTTGCGTCTTTATGACATGGTATTGTTCTGTCGTTTATGTGAGTCGATGAGTATGATGCTATTCAGCCTGGTGGGTCCCATATAGGGATTCACGGCGCTGTAATATACCTCGAATATCTTGAGGGTGTTACATATACTAACGCCATAAAAAAATCACATGTGCATTTCTTAAGATGAATTATATCTCACTAAAGCCAAATATTTGTTCGTGTTTACAGATATCAATACAAACTACTTTTTAATTAGTAGCATCAAATTATCATATATAGCTTATTCGGTGGTGCATCCTAGCGTCAATATGTTGGGTACTATATGAGGTTGATTTCAAACAATGGGTTCACATATAACATATTAAGATATCGAATTGATATCTATATAGTCAAGTTACCAAACATGTGCGATCATCTAAAATGAATGATTTGTTGCCATTTAATCAAACACTTATTACGCCTATGATGCTACGTATTTGAATTAATTTTTCTCAAATATTTTTATACTTTAAAATTCCTTATGGCAAATATTATGATTTTTATTACATATTTCATTTTTACTTCTTTTCCAAGGATTTCATAATTGGACTTAGTTGTTTATATTTTTTAGATGTAAACAATTTGCACTCTTAGTTGTTCATAGAGTATTTTTATTTATGTAAATAATGTTATTTTGTGTCATGTGCATGTAATTCGTGGTGTGTGTTCTCAAAACTGTATAACCTCAAATTTTTAAATTTGTAATTTTTTTTAAAATTAGCTAAAACCATCTCTATTTTCCTGGGATATAATCAATTTTTTTAATGTCTATCATCTTTGCATTGCCTTCCATTTTGAATTGACATACTTGAATTTACTATCCTTTAAAATTAGAGTTAACTACATTTTTAGTCATTGTGGTTTGCCGGGTATTTTATTTTCGGTCCAAATTTTGAAAAAATAATGATCCAAAAGTAGAAGGATAATCACATTCCATATTTACCCAATATAAAAATCAAAATACTATATTTCTGGAAGCGGTGGATGTGAGCTGTTTTGTGGGTGAGTTGTGTGACTTTTGGGTTTGTTTATAAGATAGTATAAATACCTAGGGATGGCAACGGGGCGGGGCAGGGCCAGATTCATATGTATCTGGACTCGGACCCGAAATCTAAAACTGGACTCGGACCCGGACCCAGACCGGAATATTTACAAATCGAGTATATCCAGGCACGCCCATGTCCGGGTCTGGGTACCTACCGGGTACCCGAAAATTAACATTAAAACTAAAAAATAATTATATATATTTATAATAATATATTAAAATATTATATAATATTATATAGTATATAATTATATAATATATTATATATTAAAACTAAAAAATAATTATATATATTTATAATTATATATTATGTAATATATAATTATATAGTATATAATTCTACTATATACTATATAATATATAATATTATATAGTATATAATTATGTAATATAATTATATAATATTATATATTATGTTACGTAATGAATAATATTAGTCAATATATATAATTATTTATATTAATATTGTGGGTCCCGGTCCTACGGGCCTGGATATTATACTATCCGGACCCGACCTGTGAAAACCAATTTTTTTGCCGGCCCGGACCTGGACCCGGGCCCAAAATTCAAGACCCGAATTGGACCCGAACGGATAAAATCCACCGGGTATCCGAATCCACGGGTTTTTTTGCCATCCCTATAAATACCTCAAAGAAGAAGTTGAAAGAGTTAAACAATAAACATGCTTTGTGTGGTATGACTATAGAAATTCTTAGAATTTAATAACGAGGCTTTGACATGTTTTAGTTGGTTGAATTAATTTAGCTTATGGCAATGAAGAGGTATGCATACGTTTTTTATTCTTGCAATTTTTTTTTAATTGTGGTTTGTAAATGCTCTTTAAAGCTTTTAAAAAAGGCTTTATAGATTAGCAATATTCAATTGATATGAATGACTCTAACTTATGACATAAATGCTCACACTAATATATGGAACTCAATTTTTTTACATACGAGGCCTTACGAACCCGTGCGTTGCACCGGTTGTGTTTTTGATTGAATATCTACGTGTTTTGTACATAATGTTTGTGCAGATGTTTATATACTTTTTATCAAGGTTGCGTCAATATTTGTAATATAAGTCTTATATAATTAGTTATATGTAATGTATTTTTTTTTTCAATAAGTTTGTAATTTGTGTTTGTTATCATGGGATGAAGATTGTTGGTGACGTTATTTCATCGCTTTTAATTGAGGTTGCGTGAAACACTCAGAATGATGTCTAGGTTTTATAGTCTTGAACACTGAGGGATGGATTGTAAGTTTGTCGTGATAGTATTAAATCTCTTGCATTGCACATAGTTTTGGTCTGTTCCGTATTCGGTTAATTTATGGTATTAATTTTGGTTATGATTTACTTTAGTTTGGTTATACAAAAATGTAAATTCGGGACGATGAGTAAAGCGTTGGTCATATATGTTAAATTTAAGTTGTTGTTATAGTGTAATATGTTAATTTTATGCATTATATCTACGTGTTTTATACGTAATGTTGGTGCACATGGTTGAATATGTGCAGATGGTTACCAAGATTGCGTCGGATGTTGTTTGTTGCCATTTGAGAAGCTTATAGTTTTTTTTTTGTTTTTTTTTTTGTTTTTTGTTTTTTGTTATTGTCATTTCCAGAACCCGTGCGATACACAAACGTTGTATCTAATTATTAATTGCGTAATGTTTGTATAAATTGCCGAATATACAACAATTTGTAACTAAGGCTGCCGCGAGAGAACTTTGTTGATTATTGAGAAGATTTTGTTAATGTTTACGTAGATGTAATCATTTTGTTTTCTATAAAAACTAAAGAATCAAGAACACAAACAAACTAAACTAAATAACTTAATAATCAAATCATCACCATTTAACCTTAACAAAGAAACAACCTATGCTAAAAAAACATCATCTTGATTAACATGTTATAGACATCGCGAAAACAAACACTTACATTTCATCATGTAAAGAATGCAATTAAACAACAATATGACCAGTAACAGATAGAATAGAAGTAAAGAATGAAAATGTAATCATTCAAAAATTAAAACCATCAATATTATAGTCATCTAGCAATCTTGGAATAAAATCAAACCACCAAAGTTGAAACCACAATATAAAAAATGTTTATTTAGTTTAACTATATAATACAATGAACAATCAAAGTCACTAAGAATTCATGTATCATTCCCATTTGTTAAATCAATATATATATTCAGTGGTATCTCTAAACAATCCATCCAAACCAACCGATGAGTCCCCGTTGGGATCGGCTTTTTCTACGTGCAATCATGAATAACCAAGGTAATATTATTCTAACTTCTTTGTTATTTCTTGCTATGAGGTTCAATCATGAATAACCAAGGTAATCTTTTTGTATGTGCTGCTATATGTGTGTGCGTGTAGATCTATCATTGACCAACTTGCTAACTCTACTTGAATATATATACACGAATACTAATTCATTATTATTAAATTTTCCCTCGTCACAAAATGATAAAATATAACTGTGGGTGGTTAAATCTTTGCTTCTAACTATAAGTAAAAATCTAAAGCATATATTTATCTTTCTTTGAACTCTTAATTAATGCCACCATTATAAGGAAAACACCCCATGTAGAAACTTTGGGCGTATAAAGTTCTGAATTGTCTTATGTAGTTCGGAGGTTTTTTCCCTACCAAACCTGCTTATATCCCCCATTAAAATTTCAACTGCAGGCAAATCCCCTGATGAATAAGAATCACTTGACCAAGCCAGCTGGCAAACCCCTGTCTTCCTTAGATATGTGAAGAAAAACTTTAGATCTATTTTTAAAAAGCCTTTAGATCTATGAATACAAACCTAGATCTATGAATACAACACTACAAAAAAAACAGTATTTACCGACGCCAAATTCCGTCGGCAAAATAAGCAGGGGGCGTGTAACACCCCCAATCCACTCAGGGATATTACACGCCGTAGACCCTCTCCTCGAGGATCTACCAGGCTGCTAACAACATTTAACATCTCGACAATGCCTTCAAGGCAAAAATGACTCAGTAGACCGATTTGGTCTTTCAATAAATACATACAACTCGAATACAACTCATGCCCACGCAGGGGTCAAAAATACAACCACACCCGTACAACGGGAAAGATATAGCAGCGGAAATAAAAGTACAACTATACCAATACGACAACAACGGGTCCTCGTGTGATTAGTATCGTTCATCTTTCATCATCCTTCATGCCGACCTTGTGCTCTGCTCCAAAACCTGAATGCAATACAGACATCCACCCCCCGAATACTCGGGGGTTAGCAAAACTCCACTGTTTTGCTAGTGCAAGTATAAAATACGAAAACGAGCCATACATATCATACTCCACGGAACATGTTAATCATAAACATACTTCCCGAGGTAAATCACTTAATCAAAACGGTTAAATCGAAAGATAGGGGTAAACCCGATATACATCTTGTGAAAACATTTTACGATCTCGGGAGTTTTGAAAACACTTGGGATTTTAAGAATTCTCAAACCTTTCAAAACATTTAGGGACACAGCCCAAAAGTCATTCTCCAAAATTCAAGTTCCGGTAACAATACGCAGGGTCCATAACCCTTTTCTCTTATCTCGGTGTACGTGACCGATATCACAAATCACATGTTCCTAATGATTATTCGTGTCCCGTGCTAACAAGCCACGAACCTCGGATGCTCCCGAAGAACAAACCCGAGTGAATAACCCAATAGGAAAAACATATCAAATCACATGTCACCGTAATCGCAATACGTGACTACAAGCACATTAACGTACATAACCAAACCACAACCATAAGTTATCCCGGCATCGCGCTAACAAGCCACGAACCTCGGAGTCCCCGCAAGACATACCCGATGATAACCCTACAAGTTATCCCGGCATCGGGCTAGCAAGCCCCGAACCTCGGAGTCCCCGCAAAGACATACCCGTATTGGATAACCTTACGGTTTCGCCCGACCCATACTAGCAAGTATGGATCCCGGAGATTCAACAAATCCTACCCGGAGGCACATCACAATACATCAAGCACACAACAATAATCACTTATCAATCCAAACAACATTAAGCATCACAAACTCCTTTCAAGGAGTAACAACTAATATCACACACATTACGTTCTTACCGAACAAGTACATAATAACAATACGTAATCCCCGACAAAGGATTACGGTCTATCAAACTCACTCGAATTGATCATATTATCTTTCAAAATACAAAACCAACACACATATTCCGAGAATACATATTCACGAAGTATACGAATTATCGTTGAAAGACAACATTTATCGAGAACATACCAATCCCTTTTTACGTTCATTAAATATTGGATTTCGCATAAAATCATTTATCAAGAATTATATCAACGAAACATGAAATGTATGGGCAAGATACTTGCCTCAAAATCGGTACGCAAGTATTCCGACGAACACGGCTCAACCGGAAAGCTTCGAAACGCCCAATGCTATCGAAACGGAAGACGACGACGAGCGAAAGGGTTCAACACGGTTTCTTCGCATGAAACACGACCCTAACATCATACAATCAATAAATCATCGACCATACGAGGAAGAATAATCGTAGAACGCCCGAAAACCCCTCTAAGACATTTTACCGGACACCTTCAAGGCGTCGGTCAAGAACTCGACTCAAACAACGAATCGATACGATCCAACCATGGAATAACAAGGGAAATGATATAATACATCTAAATAATCATCAATCCATCAAAATCCTAAGTTAAATCGGATTAAACGGACGAAATCGAACAAAATACCCAAAATCCCCAAAATTAGATTTCTAGAAAATCAACGATTCGCTCGATCAAAGGATGTTATAGGACGGATGATTGACTATATGAACCTCAAAACTTCATGTTTTCATTGTCCAACAACATCTCTAGAAGATTCACACACCCACAGACGCGGAAGAGAAGTGGAAGAAGGAGAAAAATGGCCATAAAAACGACTGTCGGGCCTTAAATAGCCGGGCAGACTCGACCGTGTCCGCCCGACACGGTCGTGGCGCGCATTGACCGGCGAGGACTCGACCGTGTCTGCTAGACACGGTCGCGGCGCGAGGGGCCTTCCGACGATGGCCGTCAAAGTGACTCGGCACGACTCGACCGTGTCCCGAACACGGCCGCGTGTCGGCAGTCATCTCAGCTTATCCGGAAGAGTTCGGCACGGCCGTGTCTGACGACACGGTCGGGCCCCGAGACGAAACTTCGGCATTTTCCGACGAGTACGGCACGGGCCGTGTCGACACGGCCGAGTTCGGCCGGCAGTGATCGCCAATAACGAGCGGGTGAGCTAAAACGACCATAACTCTCTCGTCCGGACTCCGATTGACTCACCGTTTGAACCATTGGAAAGCTAACTCGATGCTCTATAATATTGCAAAGATTCAGAATTTTTGGGGTTACCAAAAATTAATGGTGACTTTACAAAGTCGAACTCATACTTAGAAAAGTCGATTAAGGACACGGAACTCAATAAAACGACACCGAAACGAACTCGGATGACAAAAAGTGCAGAATTAATCATTCTCGAAATGACGAAAGGTCATGAGCGAGTCGTCAAAATGAACTTCCGCCGAAAAAATAAAATTACCGAAATTCGAAATTGCGGATATTACAGGGCGTCGGTAAACTGAATACCGACGCCATTACCGACGCCAGAAGGGCGTTGGAAAACTGATCGACGGTAAAAAATTACGGACGCCATTTTGTGGCGTTGTTAAATTACCGACGGCTTACCGACGCCGTTGGCGTCGCAATCCGGTGACAAATCTGGGGCCGGTTTTGCCGACGGATACCGACGCCACTACTGACGCCACGACCGACGGAATTTACGACGCCGTGTTGCCGTCGTTAATTTTGGAATAACGACGCCGGGCCTGGCGTTGTTAAACGTAAGAATGACGACGCCTTTGCCGACGGAATTTAGCCGTCGCTAATGTACCATTGCCGACGGTCTTGCAGCCGTTGGTAAAACTGTAAATCACGACGCGTTTTACCGACGGTAAAAGGGCGTCGGTAATTTTTCAACTGCAGTTTTTCCGTCGTGAATTCCGTCGGTATTTTTGTTTCACGAATATTGAATTTTTAATTATTTTAATTACACGCTTTCAATTTCGAATAATCAAACAAACTAGTCATAAACATCAAAAACGTCTCAATGTTACACAATCGTCATAGTTATATCGTCGTACACAATCAAGAGTTGTCATCATTTCATCGTACAGTAAAAAAAAAGAAATAAGTAGTCTAAATCAAGGTGAAGTAGAAGAGCGACTCGGAGGTGGAAGATTTTGTTGTGTTAGCATTTCTTGAATAGCTTGCAACTGTTCCTCAAGGCGCTGTCTCTTCACACGCTCTTCTTCAATCACCTTTGCCTGCTCTTCTCTCAGTCTGCGCTCCTCTATCAGCTGCTCCTCTAAGGATGTGAATCGAGTGTGGATCTCTTCAGATGCGTGAAACTGTGAGGTCGTTGATCCACCGCCGCTAGAGCCTGTGCTTATGATGCCGGGAGCTAGACCGCCATGCCATACATCCTGTTTTTCTTGACATATTCTTTGGCGGCCTCCTTCTCCTGCAGCATGTCTTATAGATCATATTTAAATCTGCTCCCTCTCCTTGCTCTGCAGCAAGTCGCTTAACCCTAGCACGAGAAGAAAAACATGCTCAATGAGAAAAACATTCCAAATGAATACAACTTTACAGAAATAAATATTCTAATTACATTTAAGCAGCAACAAGGAAAAAAACGGAATAATCATATATGAATTCTAATTACATTTGAGCAGCAAAGTCGGAAAATTACAGTGCGGTGCAACTTTGAATTATAATAATGTCCTGCCACACATTACGGTCCACACAGCACAAAATTATGGGGCGAGTGCGATTCCACCATCACCCCGCCCCAATCCATCCTGCCTCACCCTTAACCTTTCCTAGCCCCTAGTCAAAAGATAAAAAGAAAAGAACCAAGACACGGGTTCAAGCTGTTTTACAGACGTTACAAGATAGAAATGATGCTTTGAAGCAATTAAAGCAACATCTGTTGCAGCTTCATCAACATTCCTCGTGGTCTTGCTAGTTCTCGTAGACAACCCTGGAACTAGAACAGAAGCCAGATAGAAACTGCGAATCTATTCGCCTAGCCCCTTCTAACATGTCTGTTATGAAAGAACAGACAGATAAGAAGAGAAGGGATGTTAGTTTTCAAGTGGGAGTGTGGGTTTATGTCAAACTAAAACCATCTAACTCGTCATAAATGCAATAAATCAACAGGTAAATGATCTCATCAACATTTAAAAGATCTATTTGCCTTATGTACCAACTACAAATCCACATTACAATCTCTTCCATTATTTTGCAAGCAAGATTCTAACATCACATAACCAACGCATCCAAATTCCTATCACCTCGTACTAACTTCTATGTACTATAAGAACTTAGCAACAACGAAACCTCATAAAAGACGTCCAACAAGGCTTACTAATGACAATCTAACTCATCATATATGCAATGAATCAACACGTTAATGGTATCTGATTCATCAACATCTGGAGACTCTCTTTGCTTCATATCAACTAATTACAAACCGACATCACAACCTCATCCATGTTTTCCGAGTTATATTCTAACATCATATGGCAAAAGCGTACACAAGAAACTCATGCTTACACTAATGATATCAACAAACGCTGTCCTAACCTACCAAAGAAGCTCCAAGAGAAGACACCAAAGGCATCTATCTATGAACATCACCACGAATAGCTCGCAGGAACTCATGAATCTTTCATTACAAAAAAAAACTCAAGGTTTTTTTCATCTTATGAAGAACATTATGAAAACAAACCCTTACATTCATAAAACTCTTACAGTTACCACCCTTTAATTTACAGACTACAAAACTCAAGACTATAAAGTCGTGGCCAACTATATTCGAAAAGGATCGGGCAACTGGAGAACATGCTGAAGACCTTATTGAGGCAGTTAACAATGCTACTGTTCAAGATCATACGAGAAGTAAGAGTAGTTTCTACTGTCGTGACGCCTTATCATTTTACCCAATCAATTTATGTGAAGTAAGAGTAGTTTATTTTTCATGAAATTCAGATTCCGCTACTGCTTGTTTTATGAAGTTCATGAAGTTCAGTTAATGGATCCTCCATGTTGATTTTTTTTCAGTTTTAATGTATGTTATGTTTCTAGTTTTTAATCAATACAAAACATTAAAGGTTGTTGGCCAGGAGATGAATTGAAAACCTATGACCCAAGATGACTTCTAAGTACCATGAAATCTGAATTCCTCAAGAAGATCAAGAATAGAGAGATGTTACCTGAATTGGGAAATCGAAAGAGGATAGCGTGATATCTCCGTCGGGGATTTTAGGTCGCCGATTGGGGGTGTTTTGCGGAGGTGCGCCGGAGGCAGAAATCTCAGATATCTCCGTCGGGGAAATCTTTCGCCGGGGAGAGAGGCGTTTTGCACGGGGAGAGAGGCGTTTTGCAGAGAGGTGCGGGGAGAGAGGGGTTTTGCAGAGGTGCGGGAGGTGAATGAATGATTTTAGGTCGAACCAGAATAGGCAGAGGGCTGAGAATGTATTAAAATTTACCGACGCCAACGGGCCGTCGGTAATGGCGTTGTTAAATTTAACAAATACCGACGGCGGGAGTGGCATCGTTAATTCATGTAAGTCATGCCATTTAACGACGGCAAAAGTGCCGTCGATATCTCTCCGACGACTTCCAACGTCGGTACTGGCGTCGGCAAATTTCGCGGGAAGACACCCGTGCTATGGCGTCGTTAAAGCCGTCGGGAATCGTCCAAATTCACGGGTGTCGGTAACGGCGTCGTTAAATGCCAAAAAATACCAACGCCTTTACTGGCGTCGGTAAATGGCGTCGGTAAATACTGTTTTTTTTGTAGTGCAAACCTTAGATATAGGAAGAAAAACTTCGGTGGTGGTGGTTTAGTTCGGTGGAGATAACGTTCGGTGAAGGTGAGTCTGGTGGAGGTGTGGCCTGTGGAGGAGTGAGAACGTCGGAGGAGTGGTGGTGATGTGTGTGTTTTTGTTGTAGTGTGTGTTTGAAGTGTAGTGTGGTGGGGATGTGTGTTTTATTGTATCCCAGTTTAATGTCCTGACTTATCGATTGATATTCATTATCAGTTATTGATCTTCATTACAATTTATTATAAAAGTCTCTTCACTTGGCATGCACATGACATTACTCTTCACACATTTTCACTCCAAAAATCATGTCATTAATACAAATTGGTGTCATTAATATTACTCAATGATTTTTAAGACCTAATCTTTCTATATATATGATATATATATATATATAATATATATATATGAACTTCTTAATGAAACTTCAATAGATACTTAATAAATTACGCGAAGAAGATTAATAAATTCTCTATTAAGTTGTGTATGAATAAATTTATCTGTCTGTGTAAATATGTCTGTCTGGGTAAATTGATGATGTTGTTTATTTTTTCATCTGAATAAACTGTCTGAATAACAGAAATGACCGATTTACCCATCAATATAAATTATAAGTTGTTTTATAAATTATTATTTATTTTTAAGCCATATAAGTGATATAATCCAGAAATGGCAAGAATAAATTTACTAATTTTTGAATTTTTTAAATAGTTCAGAATTTTTTAAAATTTCTAATTTATGAATTTAAAATAATTTTTTTAATATTAATATTCCAGAATTAAAAATAAAATTACCTAAATTTCAGATTATTTTTAATTTTGCAGATTTTTTAAATAAAAACAAATAATTTCCTATTTTTTTTAACCTTTTCAGATTTTTTAGATTTTTTATATTCTTTTAATATTTTTTTTATTATTACAAAAATAAACGATAGTTTTTTATTATTATTATTTATATTATTATTTTAAGTTTGTATTATTTTTCAGATTTTTGATGAACATAAAAAGAAAATAATAAAAAATTTGATTATTTTAAATTTTATTATTTTAAGCTTGTATTATTTTTTTTCAAACTTTTTGTTAATTAATAGATCGTGAAAGGGGAGAAGGGTAGCTGGTGTAATTTTTGTGTCTATATGGGACAAGAGGGGGTGACTTAGCGATTCAGACTACTTATTTTTCATTAAGTCGTAAATAAACACCCATTTATGTCTGCGCGAATAAATCGTCCAGCCCATTAAGTCGAAAATAAACAACCCGTAAACGTGATTCCCTTATAATTCATATAGCCTATTTCAATTTATTAAGATAAGATGTTCGGTTTATTTGTCTTTTACAATCTTTTTGATGAAAACTCTGAATCCCTAAAAACTGGAAAAAAAAAAAAAAAAAAAACTTGGATTAAGTTTGAGGAAAGTCTCGTTACGGTCTCATATGAGTTTTGCCCAACAATATGCGAGGGAAACTTTTGGTGGGGCAGGGGGGATACAACCAGGAGCGAAAATTGCTCTTTTATATATAGTATTTTTTTAATCCCAAATTTAGCAATAACTCTTTTAATATTTAAATTTTTGGAATTAATCTTTACTCGAATACATTCGAGTTATATATTGTATTTTCGAGTAACATAATTTCGAGTCAACTTCAAAAATATACAATATTGAGGAAGGTTGGTAATTGGATAACACGAATTAGACAAACGAGTATCACGATTTTTCACCGGGTAACTCGAGTCGAGTCACTCCAGAATATACCGAGTAACTCGAACTGTTACTCGGGTCACACGAGTTCTGTCGAGTAACTCGAATTTGGGTAACACGAATTCAAATCGGGTAACTCGAGTTAGAATTCGGGTAACACGAATTCGTATCGGGTAACACGAGTTCTGTCGAGTTACTCGAATTCGGGTGACACGAATTCAAATCGGGTAACTCGAGTTCGAATTCGGGTAACACGAATTCGTATCGGGTAACTCGAATTCTCATCGGGTAACTCGATGGTCTAATTTGTGTTACCTGATAGACAATCTTACTCAATATTGTATATCTTTTGAAGTTGACTCGAAATTATGTTACTCGAAAATACAATATATGACTCGAATTGTAGGGCTGGGATCGATTCGGTTCTTGGCAAAAAATTAAAGAATCGGAACCGATTTTTAAATACTACTAGTTCAGTTTTTGATCACTTTTTTTCAGGAACCAAATTAGGAACCGAAACCGAAAAAACCGTTTTTTTCTTCAAGAACCGAATTAGGAACTGGAACCGAATTTAATGTGTAAAATCGGGTTTTTCGGTTCTTTTAGGAACCAAATTGTGCAAAAAAACCGAATTTTATAAAAAAAAAAAACGAATTTTGACTAGAAACCGAGTTTAATGTGTAATATTTTAAACAAAATATATTTAATTTGCTTTATTTAATACCTATAATATGTAAAAATTTATATATAATATTATTTTTATTATTATATAATATAATATATATAGAATCGGTTCCAAACCGGTTTTTTCTAACATCATAAAACAGAAACCGAAACCGGAACCGAATTATTAAAAAGGAACCGAATTAAGAACCGGAACCGATTAATAATAAAAAAAACGGAACCAAAACCGAATTTTTCGATTCGATTCTTATTAAAATTCGATTCTTTGGATAAAAATCTCAGCCCTACTAAATTGGTTGTGTTCCGTTCCGTTGAGTAATGGATTCAATTCCCGTTCTTCAGAATTATGCTAAGAACCAAACTGGGCACATCCCTAAATTTCCCGTAACTGTTTATTATACTAATTTATCCAAAGTTAACTGTAATATTTCAATAACTGATTTTGATCCAATATGAAAAACCACTTTCTAAAATAAAATAGTAATGTGTAATTAAAGTTTTATAAAATATTTCTTAAATTAATATTTTATTTTATATAAATAAGAATATTATGCTGTGGGGCAAAAGAAATAAAAGATTAAATGATAATATATTATTTATTATAATTGTAGAATTGTTAAAACGAATAAAAGGAAAAATATATAAAGTTGACTTTTTGGCGTATAGATTGACTATAGAATTCCAAAAGCTAATCCCAATAATGAAAATTACATATAACGCGCAAACATCGTGGTACCTATGTGGGAACTTTATAACTTCCCCAAACTTATTTGTCAATTAATATATAATTATCTATACTATATAATACTTATTCCCCTTAATTTAATGTAGAAAGGGAATTTAATTATAACTTTTAATTATAAATATATGAATAGACTATTTTAATTGTAACTTTTAATGTAAATAAAAATAAACTAATTTATATACAAAAGTTATGATAAACATCACAATGCAAATGCACATTCTAATTCACAAGGTGATTAAAATGAACTTCTAAATGATAGTATAAATTACAAGATGGTTAAATTTTAGCTATGAAATCTTAGATACAATCGGTGCATCCCACGGGTAGAATAAACCAAAAACAACCCCAGAGCAACATACGGGTTAGTAAAGCCTCATTTCATATAACTAATTTCATAGACTAAAATAAAAGGACAATAACAATAAAAAAACATATAAACTTCTCTAAAAGGCATTTAAATTCTGTCATCTGCTCATTCAACCGTCTGCCCCAACATTACGTACAAAACACGTAGATATTCAACCAAATACCGTGCATCGCACGGGTTGGATAATGCCTCGTTATGGCTAAATTATCAAGTTGCGACTAAATAAATGCATATATATCAAGTTAGCACACAAAAAACGTCTCAAAGTAGCCCCTAAGAAAATCATAAAGTACATTCCATTAACTCTTACGCGAAAATTTGAATATCATTTGACGGAAACGGCTAATCGGTGACTGGACGTGCCGACTTATTGCGACTTAATTATCAAGTTGGACACTAAACAACCACAAAAAAAATGTCTCGAAATAACCACCAAGTAAACTATAAAGTACATTTCATCAACTATTAGACAAAATATCTTTAAAATTATTACACAACAAATGTAAGACAACTGAACTTATATTACATATCAAATGTAATACAATTCAACAAGTTGAAATAACCTGGATATCGTGTATCTTGCTGATACTATCACTCTCATGTCGTCCCTGGAATTGCTCCTCAAGGAACCTGGATATCGTGTATCGTTGTTGATTTTTGTTTGGACCATACATATATTCATATAATAAAGGGCATGAGATGTAAAAAAAAAAACGTGACTCTTCTATTGCTACTAAATTACTTCCCCAAATACGACTCTTCCAGCGGGACAATAGAACCAAGGAACTACAACTTTTTATTTGTCAAGGAAATATGCTTACAAATGCCCAAAACATAGATTTCACAAGAGTTCATCCATGGACATTTTATGTTGTTCATGTTATCAAAAACATGATAGCAAGCTAAACATAACAAAGATCACAAGTAGGGCTGCAAACGAGTCATCTCCCTTCATAGTAACAGACACACACCCGGATAAACAACGGACATTCAAAAACAAGGTTAAGTGCATGAAACCATCATCATGTACTTTATAAAAAACGAGTTTCACAAAGCGCACAAACAAAAGAAGGCCATTGATTTGGCAATGCAGCCATACACAACGAAACATACATCTCATTCCCATTTTTTGAGGATGCGGAATATAATCATGTACTCCACGATCCACAACTCATAAATACAACTTGGTAAATTAGTTACTTCCAGGTCTAATCCATCTTCTCACTCAGTGAAAACAAAGAGAAATAGTATTGATTTCCTCAACGATGAACATCATTTCCACCTCCCTTGGCCTTCTCTGCAGCTGCTCTTATTTGACGCTGCTCCTCCTTGTAGACTCGGTTTCGGCGTTGAAACTACAATAAATACAATAATTTCAATTATTATTTGAGTCGGAAAAAAAATAATAACAACAACAACATTAGAGCCTTAGTCCCAAAAATAATAATAAATACAATAATTTCAATTGCATAGTCATATAAAAAGGCAAAAGCGAAAGGTGAGAAGTTTAGTACGTAAAAAAAGAATATATATATATATATATGTGCAAAAATAAATAAATAAATAAATAAATAAAATAAAAAATAAAAGTCCTCAAATATAATCAACCACCCGAATTCTCTCCCTCCACGTCGTCCTGTCCAACGCCATAAATTCTCCTATCCCAAGAAATCTCATATCATTCTCAACACTCTTATCCATGTCTGTTTAGGTCATCCTCGCCCCTCACCGTCCTATGCGCTCCCCATTCTTCAAGCCCCGCGGAAAAAATTTATCTGAGTTGCAGTGGAGGCTTCTTCAGCAAATCCAACAAGTGTGTCAAGTGCCCCAAAATCTTGACACTTCTTTATTCAACTAAACGAACACATACAACAATGGCAATAACTAACTATTACTTTTGAATTTCACATAATAAATATAAGTACATGGATATATAATTCAAAACTTTCATAATGTATATATTCGCTGGTTTATCGACTGGGGTCTTGAAAGATACAGGTGGGAACACCACAACTATACGGCGATACCCTAACGAATTTCCAAACTTCACAATATAAATTACACTTCTAGAAAATAAAAGCAGCAAAATTTCCTTCCATTCATCTCAAAAGCATTTCGATATTGTGAACCATGCATCTAAATATTATACATGAAACCAACTTAATTATTAACAGAATACATATAAATAATATTAGCAACTTCACTAACTTTAATTTTATATCCTCCAACTGAACCTTCAGAACCTAGATTACAGCATACATATATACAAATCTTGATCTCTATATAAGTATTTCATTCCAGGACTCGATATCCTTGATATCACATTTACCCGACTTGTGATCATTCGAGACCCCGGTTATCCATCCACACAAACTCTTGATTGGGAACAATAGTTGATTCACAACAATCAAACCCCTAACCCGCATTCCCACGGAAAAATCAATAAATAAAAAATTAATAGCACATAACTCCAGATCCCAGGCTGAGCAGACCCCTTGTTCTTGTCACATACAACTGAATTTGAAGCATAAATTGAAAAAAAATAAAAATAAAAATGGGTATACCTCTTTAGGGTGGTGGAGACATTCAAAATAATCCTCACGGAAGAGTGCACAGTCCTTAGGCTCACGACAACGGGACATGCAGTCACTAAAGTCCATCCAGAAATCATAGCAGCGGCCCTTGTTCCCCGTTATTCCCCATCCCGACGCCATTTTCACCTGTATTTCGAGCTTTCTCGCTCAAGGGTTGTTTGGTTGGACTTTTGTTGCGATTTGGGCGTTTTCTATTGCACTCGGGGTGAAACTGGAAATACCAAGAGTAAGTGGCCGGATGTGAGATGTATACAATTTACGGATTTGTAAAGTCTGTGAGTATTCAATTAGGATTTCAAAAAATCGGAGGTATTTCATAATAATTTTATAATATTTTTTAAATTTTTGATGTATTTAATGTCCATAAATTTTAAAAAATTCTACAAATTCATGAACTTTAATTGATTTATACCAATTTTTATGAATAAAAAGAATACCATCAAATTTGTCCTCTACCTTAAAAATTTCAAATTTATCAAAAATTTTATTTAAAAATATCTTTCTCTAAAAGTGATTTAAAATAATCAAATAAAATATAAAAATTATCTAAATAATATCAGAAATTTTATAAAATGAATACGGAATCTAGAAAAAACTCCGAGAGTTTGAAAATAAGAATGAAAATAAAGTTTACTTTAAAATATTAAAATCTGAAAATAAAAACAACTTTAAAAATTTAAGATCAAATTTAAAATAATCAAATAAAGTATGTGAAAATATCTTAATAATCTAAATATCAAAAATTTATAAATTGAATATGAGGATCTAGAAAGAATGTGAAAGTTAAAAAAAAAATACTACTATTTTAAGAAAAAAATTAAAATAAGAATAATTTTTTTAAATCTGAAATTTTTCTTAAATAATATATATTACATTAAAACTATTAAAGTTTATCCAGCAAATAAGAAAATTGAGAAACAAATCTAAAATGCTGAAAAATGAACATTAATAAGGTAAAGTTTATTTTAAAATTTATAATTTGAAAGTAAGAAACAATAAAATCTTAATAAAATAAAGTGTGAAAAGTAAGATTTATGAAAAAAATAAATTTTGATTTTTTGTGTTATTTAATTAGTTTTTGTATTTTATTTTTACGATTATTATTCTTATTATTTAGACTTATAAATTTATTAGATTGACATTATTGAAAATAATGAATAATAGTCTAAATATATATATTTGCGAATATTAAAGTGCATGAACTTTTTAAAATCTATACAAATTCAGAAAAGTTTATCTCTTAAAATTAATAGACTCTATGAAATTTGACACTATATATGAATCCATACATTTTAAAAAGTCTATACAAATCAATTAAAATCCAAAATAAGTTAAACTCGTGTGCTCATAAAAAAATCCAAGCTATTGCTATGATTATTGATACTAAAAGATGATCAATTCACAATACAAGTATCAAGGAACCAAGATGCTCTTTGCAACAATTATTTGAGGAAATATTATGTCATTAAAATAAATATATTAGTTTGGCCGGTATATTATACATAAATTATGATTATTTTAAGTTAAAAACAAATTATAAATTAACAAAATATTACTTAGATAATGAATCAATATTTGTCTAGTATCTTTTTATAGACAATATAAGTCGTTGTATTGTGCATTTCACTAGTCTTGTCAAAAATTAAAACGTTCAGATCGTGAATTTATATCCCTCGGACACAACCAACCATGGATAAAGATAGGTTGAAGAATATAGAGACCTATTTGCGAAAGAGTATGTGACTGACTATTGCTTATAGTCATAGCAAAATAGACAACCAACGAAAACTGTTACCTGTGAAACGTGATGGGAGATTTATGTATAATATGATGGGTTCATGACCACTATAGAAATCAACACAATATGGTTCCTCTTCTTAACAAATATCAGTAATGCCTCAATTATTTACTTGTCGATTCTAATGACCGCCATTTTTGTTGCATTACATAAACCTCGAGCATGATCGATATTAGTGGGCATCATAACTGAACGGCTAACCTTAAACATGATCATGTGGTTCAAAAACCCATGATAGCCTACCATGTTACGAAATTTAGGAAAAAATAAACCCATGTGGTCAGACGCATCTCCTTCCATTTTGCAAATATTATCCATCGACCATTTCGACATTATGTGATTATTAATTTTCTCAATAATATCATTAGTCGGGATAAGTATAGTTGTATCATTGAAAAATTATGGAACATACACAACCTTCACAGTGGAGGATACATATTTTCCACAATGACATAAGGATGGCCTTCAATGTAACACCCCCCGAGATATTCGGAGAATATCACAGCGCCGTAAATCCCGACCTGGGATTCACTAGGCTTATCTCACTCACAACGTATTAAATTTAATAAAATCCACTTGGGAAACAATAAACTCGATACAACCAAGGAAGTTCAACCACGGACAAATAATAATATGAAGAAATACAAGAAGTTGTATGACAATGGAAAAGGACTTTCCTAAAGTACTCGAGTACCACTTATTATTACAAGGATAAAATGGACCGAAGAGAACAACGACCAAACAATGTAGAACATAACTAGCCACAGTATCACGCCTCGCCATCCTCATCGTATCGTCCCGGCGCTCGCTCGTAAGGTTCCTTAGGACCTGAAAAACACAAAAGTAATTTTCCCCAAACGAGAGGGGTTAGGGCAAGTATTACAAGTGAAATGTCAAGTCTTATACATAAAAGCATATGCACCAATTCAAAGCCATGATAATGATTTTCCGGAAAATACAATTATCCAAACATATTTGGAAATGATGATATCTCTTGATTAACCGTGGACTCGACAATGCGCGAATCCCTCCTCGACCCCGTCGGATCATCTCGGAGTGGCTAACCCAAATGTTCACGGAACCGACATAAGCGGAACCCTCCTCGACCCCGTCGGGTCCTCTCGGAGTGAACGAAAGCAACTCTCACAATCACATGCATTACTTTTCACATTTAAGAATATAACTTTCACAAGAATCACTTGCCTGGAAACGAGAGGAGTGGGTACAAACGACAAGGTACCAAGATCGAAGGATTCAACAACTCCGAACCTAGACAAGTTCGTAATTCAATTATCAAAACCCCATCGGTATGAAAATAAGTTGGAATCACCCGAATTTACTACCCGATACATGTGTTAGGAATAATTCTCTTGGATAGTGAATCGCAAGTCAAATATCCCAAACACTCAAGAACTCCGAAATACACCATTAAATCCATAGGAAAACATGTATCCAAGGTAGATAACTCGTAATCGATATATTCTAACATAACAACAAGCTGGATCGAAGAGATCGGATGGAAAATCCCCAAATCCCGAAAATCTAGGGTTGTGAGAATTTTACCTTGATTTGGAGCGGTGGAGAGGATTAAACGTTGATAAATCCGAACTAGAAACTCAAAGATGTTGCTAGATAATTGCAGCTTGAAGAACTCCTCACAAATCGCCCGGAATCGCCTAGAATCGCCCAAGGAGGTGAAGGTAGGAAGAAATGACGATTTGGGAACGGAAATGTCCTATTTATACTAAATAGGGATTAGCGTGCGCTATTCATGAAAAATAGCGCGCGCTATCGGACTCACCAGGCAATCCAGTAGCCTCTGCGATTAGTTAGCGTACGCTAACACTGCTCATAGCGTGCGCTAGTGACTCCAATTAGCGTGCGCTAATTACTTCTAATAGCGTGCGCTACCTGGTAGTCAGTGTCCAGTCCAGAACCTACTGTCCCCAGCTCTGCTCTCTTTAGCGCACGTTACTCTAGTAACGTAGCGTGCGCTACCATCAAAATCTAGCGTACGCTACCAGTCACACCTAGCGTACGCTAGGAACTCCCTTTTCCAGTCCAGTAGCTACTGGACTGTCCGCCTCCAATACATTAGTAGCGTGCGCTAATGATAATGGATAGCGTGCGCTACCCTCACTAAATTAGCGTGCGCTACAAGGTGTGCGTAGCGTGCGCTACCCATTACACGAAGGTAGTATAATCGCATCAAGGATCCGAAAACAGCGACGATCCGAATAAGAAAAGGGGTAAATCCAATTGACAAGAGTTCCAAGATCCATATAAGCTTACCAAACACTTATACGAGCGTAAAAATTACAAAGTACAAGAGTAGAAGATTTACAAAAAGTACGGGTATTACATCCTCCCCCTCTAAAATGAAGTTTCGTCCCGAAACTTAAGAAATAAATAACTCTGGGTATCTAGTGCGCATGCTCTCTTCGGTTTCCCACGTCGCTTCCTCAACTCCGTGTCGTGACCATTGAACTTTAACCAACGGTATGGTTTTGTGCCGGAGTTGTTTTACTCGATGCTCTAGTACTTTCACTGGCTTCTCTTCAAATGTGACATCCTCTGCGATCTCGATGTCCCCGTAATCAATGATATGACTCGGGTCAGGGACGTACCTCCTCAGTTGGGAAACATGGAACACACTGTGAACATGGCTAAGGGCTGGAGGTAAAGCCAATCGATAGGCCAGTTCCCAATTCATCGAGAATCTCAAAGGTCCAATATATCTCGGACTAAGTTTGCCCCTTTTCCGAACACGAAGACTCCTCTAATCGGTGATACTTTGAGTAGGACATGATCACCCACATCAAATTCCAAGGGCGAAGACGATTGTCGGCGTAGGATTTTCTCGACTACGAGCGGTTAATGTCGGTCTCGGATGATGGAAATCTTCTCTTTAGTTTCCATCAACATATCGGGTTCCGTCCCGACTAAATCGAAGCTTCATCCCAACAAAGTGGAGATCTACACCGCCTACCATACAATGCCTCAAAGGTGCCATCTTGATCGATGCGTGCCGGCTATTATTGTAAGTGAACTCGATCAAAGGTAGGTGTATTTCCCAATCGGTACTCGATCCGGGCACACGCCTCGGCATATCTTCCAATGCGGATCGTCCGCTCGGTCGGCCGTCGGGGCCGAGGGTGGAAGGAAGTACTCAACCTCAATTCGGTGCCCAAGGCTTGATGGACCGCCTTCCAAAATGCGACACGAAACGGCCATCACGATCGGAAACAATAGACTTTGGCGTCGTGTAATCTCACAATCTCGATATAAAAATCCGGGACAATCGCTCCGGTCCCCACGTGTCCTTAATGCCAAGAAAATGTGCCGACTTAGTCAATCGGTCAACAACCACCCAAATCATATTCATCCCCGACTTAGTCCTCGGCATCCCGGTGATGAAATCCATGGTAATATCCTCCCATTTCCATTTGGGAATAGGGAGAGGTTTCAACAGCCCGGCCGTTGATGCTCAATTTTGACTTGTTGACATGTCAAACACCTTGACACAAACTCGATGACATCTCTCCTCATATTATTCCACCAAAAACTCCTTTTAAGATCCTTGTACATCTTACTCGTCCCAGGATGGATCGAGTAAGGTGTAGCATGGGCTTCTCGGAGTATTCTCTGTCTCAGCTCTGAGTCATTCGGAACACAAATCCTACCTTGAAATTTCAAAATGCCATCCTCGTGGATCATAAAACCAGGGGCTTTCCCTTTTTCCACGTCCGCCTTCAGTTGAACAAGCATTGGGTCATTCTCCTGTTTTTCCCCGACGTCGTCAATCAAGGACGAAATAGCCTCAAGAGTACACATCTGACCCTGAACCCGTTGGATCCGTACTTCGACTCCTTGCTCAATTAACTCCCGTCTGATCTTAACTTGAGGCGTAAGGGCCTCAAGCATATGAAGAGATATCGACTTAGGCTCAACGCATCGGCTACAACGTTAACCTTTCTGGATGGTAAAGGATTTCCGAGATCATAATCCTTTATCGGCTCTAACCAACGTCGTTGTCTCATATTCAGCTCTTTACGGCTAAAAATATACTTTAGGCTCTTGTGGTCGGTATAAATTCGACATGAAGAGCCGTACAAATAGTGACGCCAGATCTTGGTGCAAACACTACGGACTAATTCCAAATCATGGGTAGGATAATTCGGCTCATACGGTTTAAGTTGCCGTGAAGCATAGGCAATCGTCTTATCATGCCGCAAGAGTACACACCCAAGTCCTTGTCACGATGCGTCACAATAAACCGAATACCCACCGACTCCCGAGGTAGGGCTAAACCGGCGCGGTAGTCGGGCGCCCTTTCGGCTCTTGAAACTCCGTTGTCTCTCTTCATTACATTCGAACCTTTCGGACTTCCGGAGTAATTGAGTAAGTGGTCGAGCAAGTTTGGAGAACCCCTCGACGAACCTCCGTAGTATCCGGCCGGACCCAAAAAGCTACGAACCTCCTTCACGTTCTGGGTGGAGCCCAATCTAACTCTTGCCTCAATTTTACGGGGATCTACCCGAACCCCTTCCTGAAATCACATGCCCGAGAAACATGACTTCCTTGACCCGAATTCACACTTAGAAAACTTTGCATAGAGGTCCGAGTCCTCAAAATCTCGGCACCAATCGCAAATGCCGAGCGTGTTCCTCTTTATCTCGAGAGTAAACCAAAATATCGTCGATAAAAACGACTACACAATTATCAAGATGTTCAATGAATATTTTATTCATCAATTGCATAAATATCGCGGTGCGTTGGTTAACCCAAAAGGCATAACCACAAACTCATAGTGTCCATACCTCAAATGCGGAAAGCGCTTTAGGAACGCGTCGGATTCCTTAATGCGAAGTTGATAGTAAGGACCTCAAATCAATTATCGAGAACACCGCGGCTCCTGCAATTGATCAAACAAATCATCGATACGCGGCAAAGGGTATTTATTCTTAATGGTCACTTTGTTCGGTTCGATAATCAATACACAAACGTAGTGAACCATCTTTCTTCCTTACGAACAAGACCGGTGCACCTCATGGCGAGGCACCGGGTCTAATATACCCTTTATCCAACAATTCTCCCGATTGTTTCTTCAACTCTTGCATTTACGAAGGTGCCATACGATACGGTGCCTTAGAAATCGGGTTGCTCGACTCCAAATCAATTGTAAATTCAACTTCCATACGGTGGTAGTCCCGTAATTAAATGCGGAAAAACATCCGAAAATCACTTACAATAGGAATCGAGGAAGTTCAACTTTCCCATCTTCGACTTTCATGGCATAACACCAATACCCAACACGACCCTTTCTAATAAGTTTTGTCACCTTAATGGGACTAATCTAAAATTTCGACATCCCCTCTTGTACCCATAAAATGGTGTTGATGCAGTCTTTGGCTAACATTGATATGATCTTCGTGCGATAATTCATTACCGCACCGTGTCTATCGAGCCACTCGTCACCGAGGATTAGATCTGCATCAACAATGTCTACGACTATCAAATTCGAAAACCACACTCTCTCGTGATTAACACCGGACAATCTCTAACTTCCTTGTCTCCCACGATTCTATCACCACTGGGCAACTTAACCACAAAGGACTCACAAGGAGACAAGCCCTCAATATTCAATCGACGCACACAATCCAAAGAGATGAACGAATGAGATGCACCAGAATCGCAAAGCACTCTAACTGGATGAGACAAAAGAGAAATGATACCTGTCGCCACGGTAGCCTCTGGATCTCCAGCTTTCCTCATCTCATAGACACGAGGTTGCACCGAACCCGGCCCAGGAGCTCCCCTCTAACAGGTGACCACGGCCTCTGCCTCGAGTAACTCTGGGATGGTTGACCGTAGATGACTTCCCGATTAACACTCGGTTCTCCGGGCGTAGGGGCATTGCACGAGTTCCAAGTGGGGTTTCTTCTTAAATGCGAGTACATGGCTGTGGCCTTCTGGCCGCAATTAAAACACCTCAATGGGGTAGACCACAATCACGATTAATATGGCCTGCCACAATTAAAACATGTCACAACCCGGTTGGACGCATTAGCACCAGCTCTGAAATTCCGTTTACCTCCCGATGCACGGGAAGACCCTTTGGTTGTATAGCTTGCCGACTGCGATCCCCGCGGGTTGCCACCTCTACCGCTAGAAAACTTTCCAGTGTGTCTTCTGCTTCTTACTCTCGCTTCTCGTTTCGGTAGTAGTGAAGGACATATCATATGCTAGTGCCCTATCTTGATACTCCTTCAATGTGGCGCAAGCGAGGCCCGACATATAGTGCCGAACTTTTGGCTTCATTCGCATGTCAAAGTGACGAATTCTATCTCTCTCTTCCCTCACTTGATTTTTCACATGGTTGAGTTGACGGTTGTATTCAATGATTGCCTGAGATACAGGGACATCCTGGGGTTTAGCTTCATAAAAGGCTCGAATCTGGCCTCTGAACAGGCCACGGGCGAACTCGGCCTCCATCAATTCCTTAAACTCGTCCCATGAAACCTCACGATCACGAGGTGCAACGACTTGCCACCGGCTAGCCGCATCCCTTGATAGGAAATCTTGGGCAAGCTGGCACCTTACGTGCCATTGGACAATTCACGGCCATGAAAACTTTATTCATCTCATTAATCCAATCTTCCCACCGATCGGATCATTTGCACCAATAAATTGGGGAGGCGCATACGAATAACATCTTGTAACCACTTCTCAGCCCAGTGTCGATGTGGAGGTGGTTGGTTAAGGCATCTTGTAACACCCCAAACTAGGCGGATATTACGGTCAGTAGATCCCCAACTGGGACCCACCAGGCAAATGAAAATGAATGAATTACACAAGATAAATGTAGTACCGAACTACATTACAGCAATAATTACTCCGATGAGGAGTTTAGTTACAACACACCAGGATAATACCGAATACTAGTGTATTTTATATGAAGATAAAATACACAACACTGAATGAAACGGAGTATTCAAATGAAAGTCTGCAGCGGAAAATAAAGGACAATAACATGAATAACTGAAAGATCGGGGGCCCCTACTAGTATCACTAGGACTCCTCGACATCAACATGCTATTCCCGTGCATTTGCCTTGCCATGACCTGAAAAAACAAAATCCCCAAACGGGGTCAGTTACAAAGAACAACAATCCTCAAGGGTTGAAAATACACAATCATGATTAACTGAAGTTATGAAATATTCTTAGTTATGAATTACGCTGAAGAGGAGTATCATAGTACGCCCGTAATGTTCTGTGCAAGTGTACAACACCCGTCCGTGTACCTAATTAATCTCACGGTGTAACGCTTTCCCGTGTGCACGGTCTAATGTATCGGTGAACCCAATACATAACCATCGTGTGCCCGACTAAAAATTCCACACAGCCACACCCGGCCACGCAATATGAACCTAGAAGGTCACATGAACGAGAATGACCATAATGAATATCAATGAATAATAATTAGACAAGGCCAAGAATGACTCACCGAGATGAAAATAATAGTGAAGTGATTGATAACCCAATGCAATGATTTGGAACCGTCGTTCCTCGTGAATGAAATGATTATTCGACAATTACAGGTCTCAAAATGATTAATATAATGATGAATGAGTTATGATTATGAATGATCAACAACAAAAGTAATGAATGTCCTTTTAACCGAGTAAGAATTAACTTACACAACACCGGCGACAATTATCCTTCCACGAACAACGTCCTAATTGAGATATCGGTCGCTCGAACAACCTTAAATAATACAATTACCAACAATCCCTTCAATATACGAATCAAACACGAATATAACGAACTCAAAACGTCGATACGACTAAACCAAGTCCATAGAGGCATTAAATCAAACACGTTGTATCCAAACTCCGATTGTTTACAATCAAACCTCAATATACCAATATCAAAATCCCCAAGAAGTGTTTCAAACCAACAAAACATCTCCAATACGATCAATAATCCGTTATGAATATCCAAAAATGTGATTATAACAACAATTAGTCGAAAATCCCCAATTCCAACTCGATATTCAAGGTGTTCTTGAATAATCCCTCAATAATCCAATGAATCCTTATACAAACTCATAATCATATACATATACCTTCATATAACATGATTATAACGTCCAAAACATCATATCTCAACACAAAATCGAAGTTCAAAGTGTTGAAGGAATTACCTCTTGAAGATCCAAGTACTTTAATCCGAAGAACACGCGTTAGATTGATTATCCGGGCTTCACGATCGAAAGGAGATGAAGAAAATCAAACACTCAAATGATAATTGATGAAGAAAACTCTCCCTCAAGCTTTCTCTCTCGGTTGCAGGTGAAGAAGTGGGAAAGAAATGGAAGAAATGAGATGAAATGCTCAAAAAACGAATTTATAGGGGTTGACTCGGCTGACAGACTCGACCGTGTCCGCCTGACACGGTCGCGGCGCGGTGGCAGCGCGAGACTCGGCCGTGTCACGCCCTTGACACGGTCGCGGCGCGAAGGGCCTACCGATAGTGACTGTCATGGCGCTCGGCATTGACTCGACCGTGTCCTGGAACACGGTCGGGCCTATGGGCAGTCGGTTCGGCTTATCCGGAAGGGTTCGACTCAGCCGTGCCAGACGACACGGTCGGGTCCTGAGGCAGAGTCTTCGGCATTTCCGGACGAGTACGGCACGGTCCGTGTCGGACGACACGGCCGAGTTCGGTCGGCAGTGATCGGCCAATAACTGAAAAATGAGCGGGTGAGCTAAAACGACCATAACTCTCTCGTCCGGACTCCGATTGACTCACCGTTTGAACAATTGGAAAGCTAACTCGATGCTCTATAATATTGCAAAGATTTAGAATTTTTTGAGTTACCAAAAATTAATGGTGATCTAACAAAGTCGAACTCATATGAGGAAAGTTGAAACAATGAACAATAATGATACACAACTCGAAGTTTTTACGAACGGTGAACACGGGTGAATGAACATAATTGATGAATGATTATAAATGAGTGAAAATCCACTGAGTGACAATCACCGAATGAAATTACTGAATGATAATGACTGAATTACAACCGGGTATTACATACACCCCCCCTTAAAAGAGTTTCGTCCTCGAAACTAAGGGTCAAACAACTCGGGATAACTCTCTCGCATACTATCCTCGGTTTCCCAAGTAGCCTCTTCGACTCTGTGTCTGGACCACTGAATCTTGACCAAAGGGATCGTCTTGTTCCTCAACTGTTTGATTCGCCGCTCCAACACTCGTACAGGACGCTCCTCGTACGAATGATCATCCGCGATCTCGATTTCGTCGAACTGAAGTATGTGACTCGGGTCGACAACATACTTCCGCAACTGAGAGACGTGAAACACATTATGAATCCTGCTCAAAGCCGGAGGTTAAGCCAATCGATAAGCTAACTCGCCTACTCAATCCAAAATTTCAAACGGTCCAATGAATCTTGGGCTCAACTTCCCCCGTTTCCCGAAACGGAAAAGTACCTCGACTCGGGGATACCTTGACCAAAACATGGTCACCCGTCTCGAACTCTAGTGGTCGACGATTATTATCCGCATACGATTTCTGTCGACTCTGAGCTGTCAACATACGACTCTTGATCAAAGCTACCTTCTCCCGGGCGGCTATAAGCATGTCGGGTTCGGTGCCGATTGATTCTGACAAGTCATCCCAACACAAAGGAGATCGACAACGACGACCGTACAAGGCCCCGTAAGGTGCCATCTTAATGGAGACATGCCAACTATACTGTACGTGGACTTAAACAACAGTAATTGGGCTTCCCAATCGTCTACTAATCGAGGACGCATGCCCTCAATATGTCCTCTAATGTCTGAATAGTTCTCTCTGATTGTCCGTCGGACTGAGGATGAAATGCAATACTGAGATTAAGCTGAGTTCCCATAGCACGATGAACTGATTTCCAAAAATGGGAAACAAATCGTCCGTCACGATCGGAAACGATACTCTTAGGAGTACCGTGCAATCTCACTATCTCCTTGATGAACAACTGATCCAGTCTCTCGGGACCCCACGTATCCTTGATCTCAAGGAAATGAGCTGATTTAGTTGAGCGGTCCACAATCACCCAGATCGCATTCATGCCACGACGACTCGTCGGTAAACTCGTGATGAAATCCATAGAAATGTGTTCCCACTTCCATTCCGGAATAGGGAGAGGTTTTCAGCATAACCGCCGGTCGCTGATGTTCAATCTTAACTTGTTGACAGGTTAAGTATCTCGAAACAAATTTTGCGACTTCTCGCTTCATATTACTCCACCAGTAATTTTGTTTCAAGTTCTTGTACATCTTGCTGGACCCCGGATGAACAGAATAAGGGGTAGCATGAGCTTCTCTCAAAATAGAGTTTTTCAACTCGTCATTCGCCGGTACGCACAACCGGTTCTTAAACCTCAAAAGTCCATCCTCGTGGACCACGAATCCAGGGGCTTTCCCCTGAGCCACATCTTCACGGATGCGCAACAATGAAGGGTCTGAACTCTGATTCTCTCTGATTACCTCCTCAAGTGACGATGAAATCTCTAACATACAAAGCTGTCCCTGAACTCGCTGAAGCCAGACCTCGATCTCGGGTCTAAGGAATTCTGTTGAAGCTCCTTCGAACTGTTAAACGAGCAAGCATCCGCTCTGAACGGACTTACGACTCAAGGCGTCGGCGACAATGTTCGCCTTGCCCGGGTGGTAAAGGATCTCGATATCATAATCTTTGAGTAGTTCCAACCACCGTCTCTGTCGCATATTTAACTCCTTGTGAGTAAATATATACTTCAACTCTTGTGATTGGTGAAGATCTGACAGGTGATGCCATAAAGGTAACGACGCCAAATTTCCAACACGAAAACCACGGTTGCTAGCTCCGTCCGTGGGTTGGATAATTAACCAGCTAATCCGAGGAAACATCGGATTTAATTAATATCTTTCAGAGGTTGCCAGTCTCGGATAGTCTCCGACTTCTGAGGGTCGACACGAACTCTGTCAGATGAAATTACATGTCCGAGAAAGTCACTTCGGACCTCCAGAACTCATATTTGGAAAACTTTCCATAAAGTTGCTCTCGTCTCAACACGTCGAGAACCTGATGAAGATGAACCTCGTATTCCTCTCGGCTACGAGAATAAATCAAAATGTCGTCGATGAAGAAAACAACAAACTGATCCAAAAAGTCGATGAAAACCCGATTCATTAACCCCATGAATACCACAGGTGCAATAGTTAGCCCGAACGGCATAACTACGAACTCATAATGACCATAGCGTGTATGAAACGCTGTCCTCGCGATATCCGACTCTCGAATCCGCAACTAGTGATATCCAGATCTTAAGTCGATCCTGGAAAATACTGAGGCTCCCTGAAGTTGATCTAAAAGATCGTCAATACGGGGTAAATGATACTACTCTTGATCATCACACTGTTCAACTCCTGGTAATCGATACACAAGCGAAAAGAACTATCATTCTTCTTGACAAACAGCACTGGTGCTCCCCACGGGGACGTACTCGGTTGGATATAACCTTTCTCGAACAATTCCTCAAGTTGATTCTTCAACTCTCGCATTTCGGTCGGGGCCATCCGATACGGTGCCTTCGATAAATGGGACGTACCGGCTCCCACTCACTCCTGAATTCCTCTACTCTATGTGAAGGCAACTAGATAACAAATGCTGGAAATACATCGTCAATCGATGACAATGATACCACGAATGATTGAACATTTCGATTGCCCTAGAATGGTCAATCGATAAAAAGAGATACCAATAATGATTGAACAACTCGATTGCTTTAGAAAGGCCAATCGATGAAGATGATACAATGAATGTTTGAATAACTCGATTGCCTTTGAAAGGCCAATCGATGAAAATAATACAATGAATGATTGAATAACTCGATTGCCTTAGAAAGGCGATCGATGAAAATGATACAATGAATGATTGAATGACTCGATTGTCTTAGAAAAGCCAATCGATGGAAATGATACAAGGAATGATTGAATAACTCGATTGCCTTAGAAAGGCCAATCGATGAAAATGATACAATGAATGATTGGATAGTTCGATTGCGGAATTCCTCTGCTTTCGTCATAATAATACTTCTTCTGGAACAACGGGGATTACTTCCCTGAAGCACCCATTCGACAACTAACGACGGAAAGATAGCGACCAAACGCTAACAAACACTGAGGATAGTATCGAGACGATCAAACCAACTAATACCGAAAATTACATCGTCCTAAGATAAATTCACCACGATTAGATCTATCAACCAATCGCGGTCATTAAGTAGGACTATCCCGAAATAAGTCTATTCAAGCATGATTCGAAAATGAATGAATGCGGTGTACCAGCATCAAAAGGTACACACAAGTTGAAATAAAATTACGAGTATACCTGAAATCATTCGGGCCACCGGATCATCGATCCTCCTCATCATATGAATGCAGGACTTGCCGGCCCCGAACGGACGCTCCGTCCTGATAAATACGAGCTCCAACTCTATTTGCTTCCATTGTCTTAAACAGCGATGACAAAGCGATCGATTAAAGCTGGTTGCTTGGGGCACGAGATGCGCCGAGCCGACTTGGAGTCCTTTCGGCAAAACGGGCCTTATGCCCAAAATTCCCACAATTATAGCACGTGATAGACGGTTTGGACACTCGGTCTGAAATGACCCGGCGTTCCACAATTGAAACAGATGATGGCGAGGCGGCGCTCGGGAATGAGATCCCGCACGATTATGCGCCGTAGAGGTCGCTCGAAGCGATAGGACTCACACGAGGCTTCTTGAAGGTCGATCGACCGCCTTCGGATTGATTACGCTTCGTTGATTTCTTCTTGACAAATGAAGGTTGTTGTTCGGCACTTTCCTTAGCGGTGGCTCATACGGAGAGTTCTCTCGATTAATCCGGTCAGTGGCGCAATGATGATTGAGCAATGCACATGGGTCATCATGGCACGCATAAAAGTGAGTGGATCAACCGGAACATCTTCCGATCGAGCCGAGTCACAGGCACGATTTCCCGACGGCAAGTGATTATTTCTCGGGTTTGGTCCGCACCGCGTCTCTCTCCCCGTGCATCCTCGACAGTTCTCTCCATCGAAGTAGGAAGGTCGCATAATGATTATATTTCCCGCATGATTAGCACGTTATGATTATGTCATGAGATGATGAAAATGAGTATACATCCTCTAACTTAGTGATTATATGAATGATTTACTGAAGTTACATGATTATCTGATGAAATTCTTGAAATGATTATCTTGAATAACTTAACAAGATTGATAATATGATCATCCAGATTGACAACTGAGTAATGAAATGAATTGAGTAATTAATGAGTTAACATGATCGTCCTGATTATTAACTGAGTAATGAAATGAATTAAGTGATTAATGATTTAACATGATTGTCCTAATCACAATGAATGATGATGTTTGAGGATTGTTAATTGATGAATGATGAATGAATGACTATTGCCAGAAATTATACCATGGCGTTAGAAGTCTTACAGTTCTTTCGGTCTGATTGGCTTGGCATCTGCACAGGTCACACGTGACACGAAAGTCCAATGATACTAGTCCGATGACGATGATTTCAAATGAGACATGACTCGGAAGGTAGTATTCAAAACCACGCTCCGATACCAACTCTGTAACACCCCAAACTAGGCGGATATTACAAAGGTCAAGTAGATCCCCAACTGGGACCCACCAGGCAAATGAAAATGAATGAATTACACAAGATAAATGTAGTACCGAACTACATTACAGCAATAATTACTCCGATGAGGAGTTTAGTTACAACACACTAGGACAATACCGAATACTAGTGTATTTTATATGAAGATAAAATACACAACACTAAATGAAACGGAGTATTCAAATGAAAGTCTGCAGCGGAAAATAAAGGACAATAACATGAATAACTGAAAGATCGGGGCCCCCTACTAGTATCACTATGACTCCTCGACATCAACATGCTATTCCCGTGCGTTTGCCTTGCCATGACCTGAAAAAACAAAATCCCCAAACGGGGTCAGTTACAAAGAACAACAATCCTCAATGGTTGAAAATACACAATCATGATTAACCGAAGTTATGAAATATTCTTAGTTATGAATTACGCTGAAGAGGAGTATCATAGTACGCCCGTAATGTTCTGTGCAAGTGTACAACACCCGTCCGTGTACCTAATTAGTCTCACGGTGTAACGCTTTCCCGTGTGCACGGTCTAATGTATCGGTGAACCCAATACATAACCATCGTGTGCCCGACTAAAAATTCCACACATCCACACCCGGCCACGCAATATGAACCCAGAAGGTCACATGAACGAGAATGACCATAATGAATATCAATGAATAATAATTAGACAAGGCCAAGAATGACTCACCGAGATGAAAATAATAGTGAAGTGATTGATAACCCAATGCAATGATTTGGAACCGTCGTTCCTCGTGAATGAAATGATTATTCGACAATTACAGGTCTCAAAATGATTAATATAATGATGAATGAGTTATGATTATGAATGATCAACAACAAAAGTAATGAATGTCCTTTTAACCGAGTAAGAATTAACTTACACAACACCGACGACAATTATCCTTCCACGAACAACGTCCTAATTGAGATATCGGTCGCTCGAACAACCTTAAATAATACAATTACCAACAATCCGTTCAATATACGAATCAAATACGAATATAACGAACTCAAAACGTCGATACGACTAAACCAAGTCCATAGAGGCATTAAATCAAACACGTTGTATCCAAACTCCGATTGTTTACAATCAAACCTCAATATACCAATATCAAAATCCCCAAGAAGTGTTTCAAACCAACAAAACATCTCCAATACGATCAATAATCCGTTATGAATATCCAAAAATGTGATTATAACAATAATTAGTCAAAAATCCCCAATTCCAACTCGATATTCAAGGTGTTCTTGAATAATCCCTCAATAATCCAATGAATCCTTATACAAACTCATAATCATATACATATCCCTTCATATAACATGATTATAACGTCCAAAACATCATATCTCAACACAAAATCGAAGTTCAAAGTGTTGAAGGAATTACCTCTTGAAGATCCAAGTACTTTAATCCGAAGAATACGCGTTAGATTGATTATCCGGGCTTCACGATCGAAAGGAGATGAAGAAAATCAAACACTCAAATGATAATTGATGAAGAAAACTCTCCCTCAAGCTTTCTCTCTCGGTTGCAGGTGAAGAAGTGGGAAAGAAATGGAAGAAATGAGATGAAATGCTCAAAAAACGAATTTATAGGGGTTGACTCGGCTGACAGACTCGACCGTGTCCGCCTGACACGGTCGCGGCGCGCATGGTGGCAGCGAGACTCGACCGTGTCCTGCTTGACACGGTCGCGGCGCGAAGGGGCCTACCGATAGTGACCTGTCCGCGGCGCTCGGCATTGACTCGACCGTGTCCTGGAACACGGTCGGGCCTCTGGGCAGTCGGTTCTGGCTTATCCGGAAGGGTTCGACTCGGCCGTGCCAGACGACACGGTCGGGTCCTGAGGCAGAGTCTTCGGCATTTCCGGACGAGTACGGCACGGGCCGTGTCGGACGACACGGCCGAGTTCGGTCGGCAGTGATCGGCCAATAACTGAAAAATGAGCGGGTGAGCGAAAACGACCATAACTCTCTCGTCCGGACTCTGATTGACTCACTGTTTGAACCATTGGAAAGCTAACTCGATGCTCTATAATATTGCAAAGATTTAGAATATTTGGAATTACCAAAAATTAATGGTGATCTAACAAAGTCGAACTCATATGAGGAAAGTTGAAACAATGAACAATAATGATACACAACTCGAAGTTTTTACGAACGGTGAACACGGGTGAATGAACATAATTGATGAATGATTATAAATGAGTGAAAATCCACTGAGTGACAATCACCGAATGAAATTACTGAATGATAATGACTGAATTACAACCGGGTATTACATGTACCGCCTGGGTTAAAAGAGCCATTTGGTTCGCCACTTGCTGCAGTATGGTGGCAACACCCACATCCGGTTGGCTCCCTGTAGAAGTTCCTGATCGGGTGACGGTTCTGATGACTACGGTGCTAGGTTGAATAGAGTCCGACAAGCTAGGCGTAGCCGAGCCTTCTACCGAGCCGAGGACATGGTGCTCACCATTGCGCCACGCCTCGGCCACGACCACGCCCTCCGCCGCGTCCACGTCCTCTACCCGTTGACAGTCTATAGATCCATGTAAGTAAACTCAGACGACTAGCTCGACGCAAGGCCGACTAGAATACGGACTGCTCATGTCCCATTATCGACTGATAGTGAGTGAATGAAGAGGGTAAATAAGATAGGGAACTTACAGTACCGGTGACGAGATGACGGCAATAATGATGATACCGTGTCCTTGGAATAGTACATTTAGACCCGGCAATCCGACGGCTAGGTATCCATAAACCTAAGCTCGATACCAAATTCCGTAACACCCCGAGATATTCGGAGAATATCACAACAGTAAATCCCGATCTGGGATTCACTAGGCTTATCTCACTCACAACGTATTAAATTTAATAAAATCCACTTGGGAAACAATAAACTCGATACAACCAAGGAAGTTCAACCACGGACAAACAATAACATGAAGAAATACAAGAAGTTGTATGACAATGGAAAAGGACTTTCCTAAAGTACTCGAGTACCACTTATTATTACAAGGATAAAATGGACCGAAGAGAACAACGACCAAACAATGTAGAACACAACTAGCCACAGTATCACGCCTCGCCATCCTCATCGTATCGTCCCGGCGCTCGCTCGTAAGGTTCCTTAGGACCTGAAAAACACAAAAGTAATTTTCCCCAAACGAGAGGGGTTAGGGCAAGTATTACAAGTGAAATGTCAAGTCTTATACATAAAAGCATATGCACCAATTCAAAGCCATGATAATGATTTTCCGGAAAATACAATTATCCAAACATATTTGGAAATGATGATATCTCTTGATTAACCGTGGACACGACAATGCGCGAATCCCTCCTCGACCCCGTCGGATCATCTCGGAGTGGCTAACCCAAATGTTCACGGAACCGACATAAGCGGAACCCTCCTCGACCCCGTCGGGTCCTCTCGGAGTGAACGAAAGCAACTCTTACAATCACATGCATTACTTTTCACATTTAAGAATATAACTTTCACAAGAATCACTTGCCTGGAAACGAGAGGAGAGGGTACAAACGACAAGGTACCAAGATCGAAGGATTCAACAACTCCGAACCTAGACAAGTTCGTAATTCAATTATCAAAACCCCATCGGTATGAAAATAAGTTGGAATCACCCGAATTTACTACCCCGATACATGTGTTCCGGGAATAATTCTCTTGGATAGTGAATCGCAAGTCAAATATCCCAAACACTCAAGAACTCCAGAAATACACCATTAAATCCATAGGAAAACATGTATCCAAAGTAGATAACTCGTAATCGATATATTCTAACATAACAACAAGCTGGATCGAAGAGATCGGATGGAAAATCCCCAAATCCCGAAAATCTAGGGTTGTGAGAATTTTACCTTGATTTGGAGCGGTGGAGAGGATTAAACGTTGATAAATCCGAACTAGAAACTCAAAGATGTTGCTAGATAATTGCAGCTCGAAGAACTCCTCACAAATCGCCCGGAATCGCCTAGAATCGCCCAAGGAGGTGAAGGTAGGAAGAAATGACGATTTGGGAATGGAAATGTCCTATTTATACTAAATAGGGATTAGCGTGCGCTATTCATGAAAAATAGCGCGCGCTATCTGACTCACCAGGCAATCCAGTAACCTCTGCCAGTTCCGTTAGCGTACGCTAACACCTGCTCATAGCGTGCGCTAGTGACTCCAATTAGCGTGCGCTAATTACTTCTAATAGCGTGCACTACCTGGTAGTCAGTGTCCAGTCCAGAACCTACTGTCCCCAGCTCTGCTCTCTTTAGCGCACGTTACTCTAGTAACGTAGCGTGCGCTACCATCAAAATCTAGCGTACGCTACCAGTCACACCTAGCGTACGCTAGGAACTCCCTTTTCGGTCCGGTAGCTCTTGGGTGTCCGCCTCCAATACATTAGTAGCGTGCGCTAATGATAATGGATAGCGTGCGCTACCCTCACTAAATTAGCGTGCGCTACAAGGTGTGCGTAGCGTGCGCTACCCATTACACGAAGGTAGTATAATCGCATCAAGGATCCGAAAACAGCGACGATCCGAATAAGAAAAGGGGTAAATCCAATTGACAAGAGTTCCAAGATCCATATAATCATACCAAACACTTATACGAGCGTAAAAATTACAAAGTACAAGAGTAGAAGATTTACAAAAAGTACGGGTATTACATTCAACATCTCGTATGAGAATATTGTACGATCAATTAATGCGGGCTTCTCCATTATTTTCCTCACTAGTAATCTCATTAATTATCTGTAATATCTAAGCAGCAATGCATATGCCAAATATGGAGTGTGATATCCTACCCTTATGAAGAACAAATAATGATGCTAGAATCCACAAAGAGGGCAATTTCATCCGTCTCTTAAGGCAAGCAAGCCTTCCTATAATTCTCTCGATGAACAAACCTTTAGGTTATGTCATGTACACATTATCTAGTAGGTTTACATTAATAAACGATGTTTTGTCATCAATTTTCTATATTTCATAATCATGGTATGCATAAACGATAATTAGAATTTTAATAGATGTAAGCATGACGATTGGTGAAAAAGTTTTGTCATATTCAATACCAAGAGTTTTGTCATAAGGACTATCGTCGCTTTTTGCATTAAATGCTTTCACATCTATTATAATATTTTACGAATCAAGTATTCATTCAATTTAATAGATATTTCATGTAACCTCTTGATAAGTTGTTTTGCTATAATATCCAGTTATTTTCCTTTTGTGGAGCCTATAACGTAACGCTGTATTTTATTTCAATCCTTGCGCTATATCAAACTGAGTTGTATGCCCTCATCTTGATGTATGACTCCGAAGTCCTATCTTTTTGTATCTTAAGATTTATTCATAACAAAATATATTTTGTTGAAATAAAATAACCCTTTTATTCAAAATCTATACTTTTATTAATATAGAGTCGCGACACGTGTCATTATATATATATATATATATATATATATATATATATATAAATTGGTTCAGGTGGGAAGGATAAATTTCGTAGGAAATAGAAATAAATTTGGGTATTTGGTTAAGTTAGATCAATTGTTGAGATTTCACTCACTTGTGCTATGTGTTTGTGCTGTGTGTGCTACGCAAACTAAAATATGTAAATTAAGTGAGGTCTACGTGTTTGCGCTGTTTGTACTACGATGCGATGGAAGATGTGCTAGACTTAACCTATTTAAAATATGTGCTAAACTCACATATTTAGAATCTGTGCAGCATAATAATTCTGATTGTGCTATACACATATGAAAGATGTGCTAGACGGATGTATCATTTCCTATATTCCTACACTAAGGAGTTTCTCACCGCAACCAGCCCATATATATATATATATATATATATATATATATATAAATGTCGTCTTAAATTTTCAGAAGAAACAAAAAAGGAAAAGAAAACTTTGAATATGTAGTGTGGGAGTTTTATCCCACGACTTACACTTATTTACTAATAAAATAATTATTTATTCGTGTTTTTTAACTTAACCTTCTAAATGTTTATAATTCTTTTGCATCAAGTTGATTAAAAATATATATAATTAGTTCGTATTCTATAATCTTCAATTAGACATCTATATTAAATACAGTAATTTTGATGGATATTTTTGCATTAACGATCGATTGCACAAAAGAAATTTATATTAGGAAAATATGGATACTAGTTTTCAGTAAAATTAATTGATACAAAATAAATAAATTAACTCTAGGAAATTAGATATACTCATATTGCTTATATAAAAATTATGATATTTATTTAGTTATAACAACTAAAAATAGTAAAAACACACACCGCACACACGCACATATATTAGGACCACGTACTACTCCCGTCCCCCAAATTTTTTACTATATTTTTTTTTCGGTATGTCCACAAATTTATTCATATAATGGGCACTAGTTAACTTGATATTACGCTAATATGAAACTCCTTCTCCAATTACATTACACTTTATAATGCACTCAATATTTTTTTATTAAAATCCGTGTCGAAGATCCTCAAGAACAAATTTAAGGGATGAAAATAATATTTTTTAAGTAATAGAATGTTCTATTTGGTGCATGCCTCGGGCGAACATCTAGTTATTTGATAATTTTAAGAAGTTATATTAATGTTTAAGATTTAATAAATTATCATCACAACTAATTTATCAATTTACAAACTTAATTAATTATCGACGTACTTCTTATAAATTATAAATCAATAAACACAATGTATTGTAATTTTAGTGATTAACAACAATGATAAATTCTAAATAAATAAATAGATTAAAAAAGCTTAAATATTAACTATAGGGAGCATGTTTGTATAAGGTTCAAAAATAAAGAACTACCGACGGATTTTTTCGGCGGTAAATCTAAAAAAAATCGTCGGTAAATTATTTACCGATAAATTTACTGACGATAAATTTTTGTCATAGAAGTGCTACTAGGTAAACATTTAGCGATGAAAAATTACCCCTCGGTAATTACCGAAGATTTATAATTTATGTCGATAAAGAATAAAAAATAAAAATCTTAAAAATAATAAACAACCAACGGTATTCTGTCGGTGATCCATCGGTATTGCCTTCGGAAAAATCCATCGGTAAAAATCAATTGGTAATTCGCAAATATTTTATAGTGTATATATATCTTTATCGACATATTAAAAGGAGACTCTTTGGGCGTGTACAAAATATTTTGGTTCTTATTGACTTGAAAGAGAGATATATAAAAAAGCATTTCGTTTGTTTTCATAATTAAGAAATTTATACTGATACAAGATCGCATGCCTATCATTTTTGTGAAAACTATCTTTTTGAATAATAAATTATAAAAACATATGTAAGAATCAAACTATTAGAGTTCGATTCGTGTTCAGCTGGATTAAAGTTTGATCGGGCTCAATCCATCTCAAACGTAATTCTTAAAATTCAATAAAATTTCAAATGATTTTGAACATACATATATTCCATTTAATAACTAGAGCGGGAAAAGCCTTGCTTGCTAACCACGATGAATAACAGTTTCAAAGGGGGAAAAAGATAATAAAAATCAAAGTGCAGGAAAAAAAATTAGGCGACATAATATATGAAATAATGAAAAAATATGAAAATTTAGGGCCGAAAATGTATTATTCCAATTATAAGATATGAGATCTCATATGATATCTACGGGCATTTGTCATTGTTGTGCCCTACAGAATTTGAGGAGAAAATGTCGTGGAAAAAGTATCATGTGAGATCTCATATCTTATAATTGGAATAATATATTTTCGGACCTAAATTTTCATATTTTTTTCATCATTTACTAATATTATGTCGCCTATTTTTTTTTCCCTGTGCTTTGAATTTTTTCCTACAATTTAATATTTCTAAACATATATAAATAAATAAATAAAAACAAAATTGTATTTATTTAAAAGTTGTAGTTAATTTTGTAAAATAAACATAAAGAAATAGTTTTACATTAATTTGTAATAAACTAAAAATTAAATCGACAATAACAATGATCAAAGTAGTTCAGAAAATAATGTGTATAAATAAGTTTCTTTAAACTTTATTATTTCATAATTTATTAAATTATTATCATCAAGTTTAGTTTATTTCAAATAAACATTATGATTACATACTTTTTGGATATTTATTTTATTAGTCACTTTTTATTAGTGTGTAATGTTGTTCTCACTGTCTTAATTTGTAAAAATTAATCAACAGTAAAAAGTAAAATTATTTAATATTGTTTAACACTTGGATGTAGAGTTATCTCTCCAACTATTTATCTCAACTAATTAAATAACTCTATACAACGCCGGTTCAAGCCGATTTGAGGCTCGGGGCAAAAAAACGAGGCCCTTTACAATATTTTTTTTATAAAGGAGGCCCGGCCCAAGCCGATTTTGTCTCTTTTTTTCTGCCAGCTACATAAAGAACGTTGAACATATGTAATTTCTAATTTTTTGGCTCTTTTTTTCGGTCAGCTACGCAAGAAACGTCGAACATATGTAATTTTTAATTTTTTTATAAGGCATATTAGGTAATTGGTATATACAAAATGAGCCCTAGGAATTTGGAGGCCCTGGACCATCGCCAAAGTTGCCCGTCCCATTGAGTCGGCCCTAATTCTATAATTATGTTATTATATTAAAAAATTTGAATATTTATTACTAAAAATACCACGAGAAATAAATAATTATTTTTGTTATGAGTCGTTGAAACACGCACTTCTTGAAGTGCATAATAAGATAATATATTATAACATGTGAATGACTATTATGCCCCTGATATAATTATGTAATTACGACTGTGCCATATGAAGTTTTCCTATAAATGGGACTTTAGTTATCAATGAAAATCATACATCAGAATCATTCTATCTATTCTTTCTCTAAATCCTCTCTATAATATTTCGGTTTTATAACACTTTATGAGCACGACTCTAACTTATTGAGTAATATTACGAGAGTATGCTCTACAGTCGCATCTTACGGATGGTCTTCTGTATGAGAAATCAAATTGTTACTTCTCCGATCTCTCATGAACTAAAATTATACCCATCAATCTGTCTATTTGCTCTCGAATTACTACAGAACAAGGGTGGATCTGAACTTTCAGATGGAGAATATGATTAATTTAAGCACCAATTTTCCTTTCTCCACCACCTGCTCTCAGCTATCCACCCTTAAACGTGGATATTCACCACCACCTTAAGCCATAATGCCGCCAACACCCATGTCTGTCACAGGATTTCGCCACCGACCCCGTCGCCATACTCGAACATGATGTCCACTCGCAGCCGCCAAACAGATGCAGAACAAAACCCTCGCTATGTGAGACTAAATTTTTCAATCGCCGAAAGAAAATTCACATGAAGGTGACACCTTCAAATTGAAAATAAATTGTCTCCTCAACAAGTTGGGCCACGGGCGAGACAGATCTTAATCAAAACGGCGGTGCTGACCGACACAAGAAGAAGCTGTTGGATCTATGATCTATCTGTAAGGTACTCTGCGTCTCTGTGTGTGAAAATGTGTGTATGTGTTACGAACAGTAAAATACAAAGGAAACAAAATGAAGAAGAAAACAAGTCTTCTTGGAAAGAAGACGTAAAAGTAATAAAATAAAATATAATATTCTTTTAATTAAATCTCATACTTGATTCTTCTCAATTATTAAGAAGCTTACATAATCACGATTGGTTTGTCTTGATACCCTGATATATTTCACTATAATTTTAGTTTGATATTAGTATCAATGCCGGTAATGATTCTTTTAATATATATTATTATAAATATTCATTAAAAATATATGAATTAGTATCTTGATTCCTTGAGAAATATTGAAAGGACTTGTGAATATATATCCTTGTACTATGGAAATTTACAAAGTGATGTGTGTAATATTACGGGACGGCGAGGCGGCACTGATGCCGGCAACTCGCGTTGATGATGACTTTTAATGATTCAACCTACTACCACATGATTATACTTTGATAAAATGGTTGGACTAACCTGCTCCAGAAGAAGCATGTTAAATATTTAGTAATCTAATTCCTGACTTTATTGTAATTATATTCAAATGGTGGTTGAAACCATCTATTTGCTGAGCTTACATTATGTAATATAAATAATACAATACCTCCCGTGTGATAAGTTTAATTATCATAGGATGGATGATGACCTCCCATGTGATGAGTTTAATTATCACAAGATGGATGTTGGTACCTCCCATATGATAAATTTAATTACCACAAGATGGATGGTGATACCTTTCACGTGACAAGTTTAATTATCACAAGATGGATGATGATAACTCCTATATGATAAATGTAATTATCACAAGATGTATGGTTTTATATATTTACTATACCTCATATGTGATAAGTTCAATTATCACAAGACGGATGGTTTTACATATTTGCTATACCTCTTATGTGATAAATTCAATTATCACAACAAGATGGATGGTTATATATATATATATATATATATATATATATATATATATATATGCAAGCTATATATTATATATCACCATCGTGGTTGGCTATACCGCATGAATAGTCATAAATCCTGCTCCCGAAGAAGCAGTTGACAAAAATAAATCCTACTATGAAGAAGTAGTTGATCGATTATCTAAATCTTGCTCTTGATGAAGCAGTTGAAAGAAATAAATCATACTCTAAAGAAGTAGTTGATCAATGATTCAATTCCCGCTTTGCGAAAGAAGCAGTTGATGGAAATAATATCCAATATCCATGATTATTAAATACGAGTGGAGAAAATTGAGCAAGCGATACCAGAAGTTATAATCGATTAATTAAAGAAAATCCCACGCAAATACACCACATGGTGGGATCATCTGAAAAGTGATACCAGAAACTATCATTGGAAAATAATTGCTCAATAAATCTCATGTTGATTATATCTCATGGTGAGATCATATGAAATCATATTGATATGACAATGTTCATGGAGAAACATATGTCACATATTCGTGAGAATAATGTATTTGCATAAAGGCAAATGATGATCTCATTATTGCTGGGAGAAGCACACAACAGTCGAAGTGAAAAATATTGAAACTAGCCGAAAAGGTAATAAACAATCGACAATATGCGAGAAAGAAAATACATATAAAATCCATAAAAAAGGGGGTGCATCTCGAGAGTATAAAACTCTGTAACTCTACCACCCCTACCTGGCATCATGGTTTATAATGAAAGAACTAAATGATCTAAATTTCTTTTTCGTTTGGCGCCAATAGTCTGTGGCTGAAGAGCTTTGACTTCCAAATTCTTAACTGAAATATATGCTTGAAACTTTATAAGTAGATCAGCAACTGTATCAGCACATATAAGAATATCTCTTGATGGCTAAGAGATAAACTTGTGATCTACTCATTGATCAAGAAAGGCAAGCAAATCGTTGAATAAATTATTAATATTCAACAAACCTATAGGTTTGATATGAAGTTCCGCTCAGTCTATGACGTGATATTGAATATCTCATTGAGTGTGCCATAGCCACCTGGAAGTACAATAAAGACATCACTATTATTCACCATATACGTCATACTATCATGCACAGACTATGCATGAAGCAACAATCCAGTTGAACCCCTATACTACTGGTTCTAACTGTGGGAAAGTGTAAGGCACTTGTTACTCTTACTCTCCCATTTTGTGCAACCTCTAAAAGATAACCCAAAAATTTATTATAACTCCCACCATACAATATATCGATTTTATGCTTTCCTATTCTTTTACGAATTGATATGACATATCTGTATGATGGATATGACCTATCAGTTTGGATCCACCTAAGATACATATAGTTTAATTGGATGAGATCTATATAAGGATTATGAGAATTCCATATCTGTATACTAGATTTTCAAAATACTTTTATGAGATATACAGTTTCTGATTTGTGGATCCCAAATTTAAAGAACAAACTTCTTACTATAAGACAAATAACTCAACTATTTTCATTGGAATGAGCAGCAGATAAGTCACCACTTTTACTATTTTCTTCTTGACAAAATTGCATAAGAAAACGAAAGATATGATATTATATTTTTCAATGAAAACGACGTTATCGATCGGCAGCTGAGAAATTTAAATATTGGAAAACTATATTCATCAACTCGCATTATTTTGCTATTTATTTTATACCAACTTTGACAGGACGCACTTACAAACTGGATCTTTTGAAACTAATTTTTCATGACTATAGCCGTAATATCCGCATTTTTCTTTCCCCTTGTATTTTCTTTTTCGGTGTATTTCTCGGTCGTAGTGACCCTCATGTACCTTACAGTGTATCTTTTCCGTCATCTATTGATCTGAGACTCGTTATTGTTGTGCGGAACCGCTGTTTCGGGGTTGCCGTGGATCCATTCTATGTTTTGATGCGCTTTGAGGTGTTCCGTTTGATGTTTCGTTCATATTCCGGTGTTGTGAACCGTTTATATTTCGTAACCTAGCGCACGCTTCTTTTCTGCATAGCGCGCGCTAGGGGCCCCTTAGTAGCGCACGCTACGGTGATTAAATAGCGCTTAGAGAGCAAGCCACAGGAGTGGCGGTCTTATTTTCCGGTATACGGATTGGCGTATTAGCGTACGCTATGCGGACTAAGCGCACGCTAAGGTCGGGGAGGCTAGCGCACGCCGATGATACCGATAGCGTGCGCTAGCGTGAGTGTCGATCTTGGGCCGGTTTACTCACCGAACCCGGTCAGTGCCGGTTAGCGCACGCTATGCTTATGCGGTAGCGCCGCTAACGGATCGGTGAGTTACAGGCGATTTGTCACTGGACTCGGCCGATGCCCAGTAGCGCCGCTATTGGTCGATAGCGCGCTACCGATAGGTTATTAGCGAACGCTACATTTGGAGTAAGCGCACGCTAACGGCGAGAAGTCGCTCTTTGGGTGGGCGTTAGCTGTTGCTGTATTTTTATCCGTTAGCGCACGCTAACCTTGAGGATTAGCGCGCTAACACTCCTGGCTATATAAACCAGGAGTTGGCCGAGATGAGCGTATTATTTCCATTTCCTCCTCCTTTCCGCGGCTGTGGCGATTTCGGGCGATTCTTGGCGATTTCTTCCTCCAATCATCTCATCCAACATCTTCCTTAAGTTCTTGGTGTATTATATCAACATCAACACGAATCTTTCATCCTAATCCAAGGTAAATCTCTTAGAACCCTACTTTTGGGCGATTTGGGGGTTTTGGGATTTTCTTCCGATCCGTTCCGTTTTGTTGGTGGATTTATGATGAATATGATTAATCTTGTTGGTATAATTAGTTTTCCTACGGATTCATGGTATATTTTCATGGTATTGCGAAATTGAGAGGGTTTGGTTGTGGTCCGCCCTCGTTGTTATTTTTGTACGAATATACATGAATCGTAGGCGGGTTTTCGGGTGTATTCCATTTCCGTAATCGTTTAGGAGTGGTTGTGATTGTGTTATTCGAATCGTTAGGTTCATTCGTCGGTTCCTCGCGGTCGTGCTTGATTCTTCCGTTCCGTTCGTGTCACCGTCTATTAATCGAGGCAAGTATCCTTATGAACTTACAATCTTGACATAGTAGTATTGTATAAGAAATGGTGTGTGTGTGTGTGTATGCTCACTACGGGTTAGATCCGACGGGGTCTCGGTAGGGGTCCACAGAGACGTGGATCGACGAGCTTGCTTTTAACCACTACGGGTTAGATCCGACGGGGTCTCGGTAGGGGTCCACAGAGACGTGGATCGACGGTTAATTGTGGTGCATTTTACAAATGTGATTTGATATTGGCATTTCCGGAAATGAGTGTTTTGGAACTATGCTTTTCTTGATTGCATGCATTTACTATATGTGTAAGATGTAAGTTGTTCATTTGGTTACTTGTACTGGCGTAATTGCTAACCCTCCGGGGACCCATTTTGGGAAATTCGTTTTATGAATTTGAGTCGGGTTCATCGAGGCAATGGTACTGGACCAGTACACGGATGATGGCCGTGCGTGATGATTGTGCACGAGTGACGTCTTAGTGTCTTTTTATCTTTTCATCTTTTGTGGTTTTTGAACTAATAATTGTACTCAAGTACTTAAGAGTTCTTGTTCGTCCGGATTATATTGTTGCCTATTATGTTTGTGTTGGATGATGATGTTATGTTGACCGGTTGAACCGGGTGGATTATTCTGTTTTGCGTCTTTATGACGAGGTGTTATTTTGTCATTTCTGTGAGTCGATGAGTATGATGCTGTTCAGCCTGGTGGGTCCCATATAGGGATTCACGGTACTGTAATATACCTCGAATATCTTGAGGGTGTTACAGAAAATGGTATCAGAGCCTAGGTTATGGATACCTAGGCTTGTCGGTTTATTGGGTCTTGTTGTGTTTTGTTTTACACATCATCGTCACGCTGCCATGATTCCGGTACTACCAGTGTCCGTAAGTGTTTCCTTCCTCTGTTCCTTATTCCCTTGTATCGCACCTTTGACTCTCGATTTGTGATTGTTCTTTTCTTGTACTTACCATCGTATGGCTTTTGCTACTTATTTAACATCAGTATGGATGCTGGAAGAGGCCGTGGTCGTGGACGTGTTCGTGGACGCGGCCGTGGATGTAAGCGGCCGGTGGCGGCCACGTCGCGATCTTGAGGCCGCGATCGGCGACCGTCATAGCCATGCTTCTTCTCAAGAGCGTGCCGACCTAGGTATTGCGGCCGTTATGCAGCAAATGGTGAACCAAATGGCGGTGATAGCTCAGGCGGTTCAGAACCCGGATCAGGCCCACGCTAATCGGGGCGGAGCGGATCGTTGGCTCCAAGATGTTATCAATATGCATCCTTCTCAGTTTTCGGGAGCTTCAGACCCGATTGGCTGGGAAGGGTGGATCAAGGAGATATCTAAAGTCTTCACTGCTACCAATCGTCCAGGGGCCGTAAGGTCCCTATGCCGATACTTTCTCACTTTGGGACGCCTTTGATGGTGGGAGGCCGTTGGGCCCAAAGATCATCTTGCTTCGTGGGCTGAGTTTCAAGAATTGATGGAGACTGAATATTGCCCGTGGCCGGTCAGACAGGCTCGGGTACATGCTTTTTATGATGCTCAACCGCGGGATATCCCCGTATCTCAAGCTATTGCTGATTTTAACAAAGAGTTGGGTTATGTGAAGACCCAAGTTGTCGAGGAGAGCGACAAAATTTTCCATTTTTCCAGACGGATGAAGTTGTCGATTCGGGACTATATATCGGGGCTCGTCTGTACTACCTTGAAAGATTACCAGAGTAGGGCCCTTGCTTATGATATGTCGGTGACGGCTAGCGAGGCGGCCCGCGAGAGCAAGAAACATAAGTCCGCTGGGAACTTTTCGGGCCACAAGGGTGGGGGTCAGCAGAAATCCCAATCTGCTAACTTCCCCGCCGGCGGTGGTCCAGCTCGTTCTGCTGGGGGTCCTCGTGGAACTACCAGTGCTCCTTTCCGTGATGTAAAGTGTTTCAATTGTGGTCGTACAGGCCACGTCAGTCGTACTTGTTTGAGCCCTTTACTGACGTGTAATCAGTGTGGCAGTAGCCACAAGTGCTACTGTCTTTGAGAGGAGAGAATTCTTGGTGCCGGGCCTCCACTCCGGCGCTAGGGAACCAAGCGTGAATCAAGGATCGTTTGCTTCTCGGTCCCACCGAGTGCCGGTCGAGGAGAGGTCGGGTCATACTGCAGGAGGAGCTTCTAGTGTCGGCTCCGCCCATCCGCGGGTTTATGAGATGCGGAAAGCCGATGACCCGGACTCTTGTGGCGGCAGTACCGTTCATATTCTTTCTCATCCTGTCAGTGTGTTTTTCGATTCCGGTGCTATGCATTCATTCATATCTTAGGATTGTGTGCGCCGTTTGAGTCTCGACTGTTTGATGCCTTGTGAACCCTTCATCGTTAAGCTTCCTAGCGGTGATAGGATCGTTGGCGATCAGGAGGTTCGAGACGTGCATGCTTATTTGTGAGAGGACTTGGCCCTCTAATCTTATTGTTGTGGGTATCGAGGGTGAGGATTTGATTCTTGGGGATGATTGGCTCGAACGGCATGGTGCGATCATGAACTACCGCACGAGAATCATCACTATGTTAGCCGAGGACGGCACCGAGCACTCTTTCGCGGGGCGAAAGAGGGAAAACCAGAAGTTTGTTATTAATGCCTTGAAGGCAATGAGACTCATGCGAAAGGGGTGTACTGGCTTTTGGTGCTACGCCTTGAAGGCGGAGAGTGGTGGAGTCGAGCTTTCATCGATTCCAATCGTTAGTGATTTTCCTGATGTATTTCCTGACGAGTTACCGGGATTGCCACCAGATCGTGAGGTCGAGTTTGCTATAGAGTTAGAGCCGGGCGCGGCTCCTATTTCGAAGGCGCCGTATCGTATGGTACCATCAGAGATGTCCGAGTTGAAGAAGCAGTTGAGTGAGCTTCTTGAGTCGGGGTATGTTCGACCGAGCGCCTCGCCATGGGGCGCACCGGTCCTATTTGTGCGGAAGAAGGATGGTTCACTACGTTTGCGACTATCGCGAACTAAACAAGGTGACCATCAAGAACAAGTATCCTTTGCCGAGAATTGATGACTTGTTCGATCAGTTGCAGGGAGCTGCGGTGTTCTCGAAAATTGATTTGAAATCGGGGTACTATCAGCTCCGGGTGAGAGAGTCCGATGTGCCGAAAACAGCTTTTCGGACGAGGTACGGACATTATGAGTTCGTAGTTATGCCTTTCGGGTTAACTAATGCGCCGGCGGTGTTCATGCAGTTGATGAACAAAGTCTTTATCGAGTATTTGGATAAGTGTGTCGTCGTCTTCATTGACGATATTCTTGTTTATTCGAGGAATGAGGAAGAGCATGCCCATCATTTACGGGTAGTATTAGACATTTTGAGGACCGAGCAACTCTATGCAAAGTTCTCGAAATGTGAGTTCTGGCTGAAGGAAGTGATGTTTTTAGGTCACATGATTTCAGCCGAGGGGGTTCGTGTGGATCCGCAGAAGATTGAGGCAGTGTTGGATTGGGCACCGCCCAAGAATGTGAAGGAGCTCTGTGGTTTCTTGGGTTTGGCTGGATACTATCGTAGGTTCGTCGAGGGTTTCTCGAAACTAGCTCGGCCACTTACGCAGTTGCTCCGTAATCAGAAGTTCGTCTGAATGACGAGAGGCGATCAAGTTTTGAGATCGAAGAGACGTTTGACTTCACCCGGTTTTGGCATTGCCATTGTAAGACCCCGATATATTCAGAATATTACAGTTGTAGTAAATCCTTTACGTAAGAATTTACAAAATTTGAATAAAAGAAATGACAATAACGAATACGGTTTATGAAATTGCTGAAATAAAATTCAACTGACTGGTTCAAAACCGAAATTACAAATATCCCATGAAGAGTTATTATTACATCATCAAAATCCAAACATTATAAATCGACAACGTACTCGAGTACTTATTGAAATGACCAACAAATAACAGACATTAATCCCGGTCGAAACATCACTCTGCACCCTCGTCGTCATGCATTTCCAGTGGTTGTTTCCCCGCTCTCCTGGATCCTGAACATACACAAATGTTCACCCCCGAAGGGGTTAGCACAACGATGCTAGTACAAGTACAATAATCATACAACAGTGATATAATCAACAATTATATCATAACAAGTTTCTCCAACGAGAATATCCACAACACATATCATATCATAACAGTTTCAACATACAGATGGTATTCCAACGATCCAGCGCACACAGCTATAGATTCCCATGATGATCCCGTCGGACCAACACATGGTGGAACTACATCAGCGACGATCCAAGCGCACACACTATAGATTCCCATGATGATTCCGTTCGATCAACGCATGGTGGACATATATTCACAACATATTTACACGATACAATCACATCATAATTGCCATAATATAAACAATTCTAATTAGAGTACTTGCCTCGGTTCGTTGACAAGAATAAACTTCCACGAATATCAAAATACTCGAAGGTCGTCCCCTTCGATCAATCACGTGTTAAGCTCGAACCTTAACAAAAGAAATAGTACTGAATTAATTTCGTGCCATTTAACGCGTCTAACAATTCAACAATTACGGTAGGAAGTCCTTAATATGCAATGCATGCGGATAGATTAACGCGCTACGAATCGTATGTAGCGTGCGTTAATGCTACTCGTTAGCGTCAGCGATACACCGCCTAGCGACGCTAACCCGGCGTGGTCGGTGCCTCATCGATCGGTAGTGACTCGGTGATGATTTAACGCACGCTAAGTCCAAAGCGTTGCGTCGCTAAACGTACTCGATAGCGCCGCGTTAATTCTCGTAGATTAGCGCACGCTAATAGTGCATGGCGATTCACCGGAGGCGTGATTTACACAAATGGTGATGAAGTAAGCGAATTCTTCAGTGATTTGATGTTTGTTATCTGTCTTCATGTTATGTTCATAACCTTTATGAATGATCTCAAGGATAATAACAACTTCGAGATGCAAATATACATATAATCATCATGACACCATAATCCATCTTGATTACAATTCTCATGCGAAGTTGGTGATCTCCGGTTGATGTATTAGATTCTACTATCATTATACGTATTCAGACTTCATCTTGAGGTAAACTAACAATTCCAACTTATACGAAAGAATATTTCCTAAGATGATTCTTCCTTTAAGTTCTTATAACATCTCTTCCAAATCATGATCACAAAGATAACATAATTCATACGGATTGTTAACTTCAGAATATTTCTCTCATCATTTGAAGTACTAGGATTCCAACTTCAAGGTTCCAACAATAATATCGTAATTGTAGACATTCCAATCTTCTAAACATGATGTTGTTGAATAATTCACTAATGAAATTCAATATCTCGCTAACATGATCATCATATCCATTGGAAATCCGAATCTAAGACTGGTGATAGGTTGAACATACCTTAATATGCCGAAATCACTGAACCACAAGGTATAATCCGACTCCGGTTGGTTATGTGCCACTCCAAGGTGTTACTTCTCTTCAATGATCACTCACAAGTGATACTCAATATTCAATGATCACTAATATATGTTCTAAGTGTTTAGAAGGGAGATTCTTGCTCTATGGACTCTCAAGAATGAAGTATAGATGAAGGAAATGTAAGCCAAAAACGGGTTGTTGTCCCATTTATAATATTCTGCATTTTGACAAGTTAGCGCACGCTATTAAGCATTCCTTAGCGTGCGCTAATAATGGTTGACTTCAGAATTGTCCGGGTGCGTCCGCGGGAATCTTATCCGGACCCATGTCCCGGCTGGCGCATGTGTTAGCTGTCCCGCTCAATAATTGAGTTCTTAGCGCACGCAACTCCTATCTTCATAGCGTGCGCTAATAATGGCCCGATAGCGCGCGTTAAGATACATTCTTAGCGTGCGCTATCACGAGGTTGCTTGAGCAATTTTGCAAGTTTCTATACTTATGTACAATGATATCAATGCACGAAATATCATATTCCAATAATCAAAATCACCAATCCGAATAATACAGGGTTTGAATACAGATGAAATACATCGTAATAAATCCGAATATTACATACTCTCCTACTAAAAAGGAGTTTCGTCCCGAAACTCAAGACGAAAATAACTCGGGATATCTAGACTTCATATCAGCTTAGTTTCCCGGTGGCTTCTTCCATTCCGTAGCGTGACCACCGAACTTTGACCAAAATGATTGGTTTGTTCCTCACCGCTTAACTCGACTCTCGAGTATCTTGACCAGTCTTTCTTCAAGCGTTCCATCTGCTCGACTTCGATCTCGCGAAATCAATGATATGGTGGGATCTGGTATATACCTCCGTAATCGGAATACGTGGAACACGTTATGAACATGGCACAATGACGGCGGCAATGCCAATCTGTATGCCAACTCCCAACTCTCTCGAGGATCTCAAATGGTCCGATATATCTAGGACTCGGCTTTCCTTTCCTTAGAAGCGAAAGATTCCCGAGTAGCAGAAACCTTAAAAAGAACATGGTATCAAGAAATGAACACCAATGGGAGACGACGTACTTACGCATAGGATTTCGCGACCACAGGCGGTCAGCGGCCTTTCACGGATCAAGGCTATCTTCTCTCGAGTGCATGCGATCAACTCAGTTGCATTCCGATCAAGTCTGACGAATCGTCCCAGCATAGGGGCGATCTGCATTTCCTCCAGTATAATGCCTCAAACGGTGCCATCTTAATGGAAGCATGCCAACTATTGTTGTAGGTAAATTCAATCAACGGTAGATGAATTTCCCAATCGTTTGACCAATCTAAGGCACAGGCCCTTATCATGTCTTCCACCGTTTGTATAGTTCTCTCAGATTGTCCATCAGTCTGCGGGTGATAAGCTGTACTGAAGTTCAATTCGGTCCCCAAGGCCTTATGAACTGCTTTCCAAAAGTGAGACACAAAACGGCCGTCTCGATCAGAAACAATGGTCTTCGGCGTACCATGCAATCGAACTATCTCCGAAATAAATACTCGTGCCAACCTTTCTGGTCCCCACGTATCCTTAATGCCTAGAAAATGAGCCGATTTGGTTAAACGATCAACTATCACCCAAATCATGTTCATTCCTGTCCTGGTTTTCGGCATATTAGTGATAAAGTCCATCGATATGTCCTCCCACTTCCATTCAGGAATCGGGAGCGGCTTCAACATTCAATGAGCCGTTGATGCTCGATCTTAACATCCGACAAGTCAAGCATTTGAAACATAGTCCGCTACGTCTTTCTTCATGTTGCCCCACGAGAAATTTTGCTTCAAGTCCTTATACATTTCTTGGTGCCGGGTGGATAGAATAGGGCGAACTATGAGCTTCCTTCATAATCGTCTGTTTGAACATCAACATCGGGAACGCAGTCGGTTACGAAATCTCAAAACTCCATCGTCATGAATTATGAATCAGGGCCTTTCCTTTGATCACTTCATCACGTAACCGAATCATCGGAGGATCATCTGCTGTCTAGATTTGATTTCTTCGGTTAAAGATGAAGTTATCTCCATCACGCCTGATTGTCCTTGGACTCTTTGTAACCATACCTCAATTCCTTCACGAATCATCTCTCGCCGAAGGCTAAGTTTGGGAGGTCGGCGTCTCCGGATCCGAATAGAGACAGGCTTGCGGCTAAGTGCATCGGCCACTACATTCGCTTTGCTGGATGATATAAAATCTCCAGTCATAGTCCTTGTCGATTACAACCATCTTCTTTGCCGCATGTTCAACTCTTTACGACTAAATATGTACTTGAGACTCTTATGATCCGTAAAGATCGGCGGTGAGTCCGTCTGAGATAATGCCTCCGGATCTTCAAGGCAAAAACCACTGCCGCTAGCTCCAAATCATGTGTCGGGTAATTCACTTCATAAGGTTTCAATTGCATAACGCATAAGCGATCACCTTATCATTCTGCATCAATACGCACCCAAGTCCTTGGTTCGAAGCATCACTGTAAACTATGAATCCTCCAGTTCCCTGCGGAAGTGATAGAATCGGTGCCGTCGTCAATCTCTTCCTTAACTCATCAAAACTAGTCTGACATGACTCGTTCCACTCAAACTTTTGAGTTTTCTGCAGGAGTCGAGTAAGTGGGCGGGAGATTTTAGAAAACCCTTCCACGAATCGACGATAATATCCAGCAAGTCCTAAGAAGCTTCGGACTTCTTTCACATTCTTAGGAGGCTTCCAATCCATAATTGCTTCGATCTTCTGAGGATCTACTCGGACTCCTTTAGCTGACACCACATGGCCGAGGAACATTACTTCTTTTAGCCAGAATTCACACTTAGAGAGTTTGGCGTACAATTGCTCGTTTCTCAAAAGTTCCAACACAATCCGCAAATGCTGCGCATGTTTCTCCGGGCTCTTAGAATACACCAGAATGTCATCAATGAACACGACCACAAATTTATCCAAAAATTCAATGAACACACGATTCATTAATTGCATAAATACAGCAGGTGCGTTAGTGAGACCAAACGGCATCACTACAAACTCATAATGTCCGTAGCGAGTTACGAGCGATTTGGAACGTCGATTCCTTAATCCTCAGCTGATGATATCCTGATCTCAGATCAATTTTAGAAAATACTGTCGCCCCTTGCAGCTGGTCAAACAGATCATCAATCCGTGGTAACTGATATTTGTTCTTAATCGTCATTTTGTTCAGCTCTCGATAGTCAATACACAGTCGAAGCGATCCATCCTTCTTTCTGACAAAAAGAACTGGCACTCCCCAGGGTGAAACGCTTGGCTGAATATAGCCCTTGTCCAGTAACTCCTCTAGTTGCTTCTTCAGTTCGTACATCTCAGTAGGTGCCATACGATACGGCGCCTTGGAAATTGGTGTAGCCCAGGGTTCCAGCTCAATGGTAAATTCCACATCCCTTCGTGGAGGTAGTCCAGGTAACTCGTCAGGAAATACATCTGGAAATTCATTCACAACAGGAATGGACGAAAGTTCCACAATTTCGTCTTCTTTCTTCATTGCATAACACCAATATCCGGTACAGCCCTGTTTCAACAATCTGACAGCTTTCATCGCTTTGATCAATTTTCCTGAGCTTCTTGGTTTCCATCCTTCGAACAGTACTTCGGAGCCATCATCAACGATCAGTGAAATATTTTTCCTTCGGTAGTCTACAATTGCTCCATACCGATTAAGCCAATCGTCTCCGAGTATCAGGTCATCTCCTTGCATTTCTATCACGATCAGATTTGAGAGCCACTCTCTGCCCCCAAATGATACAGGGAAATTTCTAGTTTCTAAATTTCTGACAATTCTCTCTCCACTCGGTAAACCAACAACATAAGGTTCACAAGTATAAAAACCGGAAATATTCAAACGATTTACACAAGACAAAGATATGAAAGAATGTGTAGCTCCTGTATCGAACAAAACGCTAGCCGGGAAAGGATTTGGGCCGATGCACGATGCGGCAATGACATCACGATCATCTGTCCTCCTCATCTCATACAAACATGGGAAGCAGATCAGGCACTCGATGTCCCCTTTCGGTCCCATTGTCCTCTGCCTCGCCGCGGCCAAATTCGAGGCATCGAACACTTTCTTGCGTCTGTTGGACACCGGCTTCCTTCGAACGGGCCGTTGTGATGAACGGGTTCCATTGTACTTAGTGGCGTCCTTACAAAACGTCGCACGGTGTCCTTCTGTCGCACTCAAAACATGTGGCGAAGTGCGCAAACAATCACGCCAAAGGTGGCACAGGCGACCACGGTTAAAGCACTTCTATTTGTATCGTCGTGGTGACATTATTCCGTAATTCTTTCCGCTCTTAGATGGGTGCGGAGGCTTCTTGAAAGAAAAAGAAGACTGGGCCTTGCGGGGCCCACTGCTCTTGTGCTCTGTAAAAGTACCAGAGACTTCTGTTTCTTCGACTCCATAAACTTCTCCATTGCTGCTTCCTTTATTTCATACGCCAATGCCTTATCCTGGTATTGGCGGAGAGTGGTACATTCAAAACCGGACATGTACCTCTGGATTTCTGGTTTCATCCTCATTTCAAAATGAATCATCATCTCCGCATATGTTCTGACCAGATGTCGAACAAATGCTAACTTCTGGTTAAACGTCTTAATCGTCTGGGATACGGGTTCGTCTGATGGTTGAGCGGAGAAAAATTCCCGAATTTTGGCTTCCCTCACAGGACGAGGGCAATACTGAGCTTCCATCATCATTTTAAATTCCATCCAATCGGCATCATGATCTGCAGGTCGGATAGCTTCCCACCACTCGGATGCTTCCCCTATCAGAAATCTTGGGCAATAGGAGCTCTCCTGTCGTCCGGGCAATTAATTCCAGCAAAAATTTTCTCCACTTCCTTCAACCAATGGTCCCAAGTGGGAGTCTCGGAAAAGCCGTCAAATTTGGGTGGTTGCATCTTTGCCACTTCTTGTAAGCATCGGTCACCTCGATTTCCCATTTCTGGAATCCTTTGTTGTCCATCTCCCTGCTGAATTCCTGCCGCCACTTGCATTCGGTCCACGACCTGAGCGAACTGAGTCATCTGGGTCACGACTTGACGAAGGATTTCTGGCACACCAGGTTCTGGTTCGTTATTGATGGATTGATGCGGCTCGCCTGAGCTATGACTAGCTTGATTAGAAGGCGACGCCTCCCTTTCAGCATTCCTTCGTCCGGGTCCACGACCGCGACCACGTCCACGTCCGCCTCTCAACATACTGTAAGCACAAGTACTTAATATACAGGAAACAGCATCGTTCTAATATTCAAGTATAAAGAGACACAACGTGTAAAGAACGAGATAGAGTTTAGGAACTTACAACCACCGTTCGCATGAAGACGTAGGCAATGCAGTGATGTCATTTACGGCCGGTTACCTCAAAAGACATAAATGACCCCTATTTTAACCCAACGGCCAAGATATCCATAATCTTAGCTCCGATACCATATTCTGTAACACCCCCGATATATTCAGGAATATTACAGCGCCGTAAATTCTTTACGTAAGAATTTACAAGGCTGAATAAAAGAAATGACAATAACAGATACCAGTTTATGAAATTGCTGAAATAAAATTCAACTGACTGGTTCAAAACCGAAATTACAAATATCCCATGAAGAGTTATTATTACATCATCAAAATCCAAACATTATAAATCGACAACGTACTCAAGTACTTATTGAAATGACAAACAAATAACAGACAGTAATCCCGGTCGAAACATCACTCTGCACCCTCATCGTCATGCATTTCCAGTGGTTGTTTCCCCGCTCTCCTGGATCCTGAACATACACAAATGTTCACCCCCGAAGGGGTTAGCACAACGATGCTAGTACAAGTACAATAATCATACAAAAGTGATATAATCAACAATTATATCATAACAAGTTTCTCCAACGAGAATATCCACAACACATATCATATCATAACAGTTTCAACATACAGATGGTATTCCAACGATCCAGCGCACACAGCTATAGATTCCCATGATGATCTCGTCGGACCAACACATGGTGGAACTACCTGTCCAACGATCCAGCGCACATAGCTATAGATTCCCATGATGATTCCCGTCGGATCAACGCATGGTGGACATATATTCACAACATATTTACACGATACAATCACATCATAATTGCCATAATATAAACAATTCTAATTAGAGTACTTGCCTCGGTTCGTTGACAAGAATAAACTTCCACGAATATCAAAATACTCGAAGGTCGTCCCCTTCGATCAATCACGTGTTAAGCTCGAACCTTAACAAAAGAAATAGTACAGAATTCATTTCGCATGCATTTAACGTCTAACTATTCAACAATTACGGTAGGAAGTCCTTAATATGCAACTGTCGGATAGATTAACGCACGCTACGAATCGTATGTAGCGTACGTTAATGCTACTCGTTAGCGTACGCAGATACACCTGCCGCCAGCGTCGCTAACCCGGCGTGGTCGATTGCCTCATCGATCGGCCGATCGACTCGGTGATGATTTAACGCACGCTAAGTCCAAAACGTTGCGTACGCTAAACGTACTCGATAGCGCACGTTAATTCTCGTAGATTAGCGCACGCTAATAGTGCATGGCAGTTCACTGGAGGGCACCAGATTTACACAAATGGTGATGAAGTAAGCGAATTCTTCAGTGATTTGATGTTTGTTATCTGTCTTCATGTTATGTTCATAACCTTTATGAATGATCTCAAGGATAATAAAAACTTCGAGATGCAAATATACATATAATCATCATGACACCATAATCCATCTTGATTACAATTCTCATGCGAAGTTGGTGATCTCCGGTTGATGTATTAGATTCTAATATCATTATACGTATTCAGACTTCATCTTGAGGTGAACTAACAATTCCAACTTATACGAAAGAATATTTCCTAAGATGATTCTTCCTTTAAGTTCTTATAACATCTCTTCCAAATCATGATCACAAAGATAACATAATTCATACGGATTGTTAACTTCAGAATATTTCTCTCATCATTTGAAGTACTAGGATTCCAACTTCAAGGTTCCAACAATAATATCATAATTGTAGACATTCCAATCTTCTAAACATGATGTTGTTGAATAATTCACTAATGAAATTCAATATCTCGCTAACATGATCATCATATCCATTGGAAATCCGAATCTAAGACTGGTGATAGGTTGAACATACCTTAATATGCCGAAATTACTGAACCACAAGGTATAATCCGACTCCGGTTGGTTATGTGCCACTCCAAGATGTTACTTCTCTTCAATGATCACTCACAAGTGATACTCAATATTCAATGATCACTAATATATGTTCTAAGTGTTTAGAAGGGAGATTCTTGCTCTATGGACTCTCAAGAATGAAGTATAGACGAAGGAAATGTAAGAAAAAAACGGGTTGTTGTCCCATTTATAATATTCTGTATTTTGACAAGTTAGCGCACGCTATTAAGCATTCCTTAGCGTGCGCTAATAATGGTTGACTTCAGAATTGTCCGGGTGCGTCCGCGGGAATCTTATCCGGACCCATGTCCAGCCTGGCGCATGTGTTAGCTGTCCCGCTCAATAATTGAGTTCTTAGCGCACGCAACTCCTATCTTCATAGCGTGCGCTAATAATGGCCCGATAGCGCGCGTTAAGATACATTCTTAGCGTGCGCTATCACGAGGTTGCTTGAGCAATTTTGCAAGTTTCTATACTTATGTACAATGATATCATACACGAAATATCATACTCCAATAATCAAAATCACCAATCCGAATAATACAGGGTTTGAATACAGATGAAATACATCGTAATAAATCCGAATATTACAACCATGTGGCAACGAGGGTTTTGCTGTTTATAGCGATGCTTCGGGACAGGGTCTTGGGTGCGTGTTGATGCAGCACGGCAAGACCATTGCTTATGCATCGAGACAGTTGAGGCCGTATGAGCTTAACTACCCTACTCATGATTTGGAGTTAGCGGCAGTTGTTTTTGCACTCAAGATTTGGCGTCACTATCTTTTCGGCTCTGCATGTCAGATTTTTACCGATCATAAAAGTCTGAAATACATATTTACCCAGCGGGAGTTGAATATGAGGCAGAGGAGGTGGTTAGAGCTGATTAAGGATTATGACCTCGAAATCCTTTATCATCCGGGCAAGGCGAACGTCGTGGCCGACGCCTTGAGTCGGAAACCTGTTGCGTTGCGAACACTTGAGTTTCTTACATCTCAGTCGGAGCTCCGGCGGACTTTGATCGAGTTAGATGTTGATATTTTGTTGCCTGGAGCTGTCGGGCAACTTTGTGCCTTAGAGATTTCGTCGTCCTTGGTCGATGAAATTAAGCTAAAGCAGTTAGAGGATCCGATGATTACTCAAATCCGAGAGAACGTTCTTAAGGGAAAGTCTCCTGGGTTTGTGATTCACGAGGATGGTGTTTTGAGATTCTAGAGTCGGCTTTGTGTACCGAACGACCCAGAGTTGCGACAGAGTATTTTGCGTGAGGTCCATACTACACCTTATTCCGTTCATCCTGGTTCGAGTAAGATGTACAAGGACCTGAGGAGGAATTTCTGGTGGAATGATATGAAGGAAGAGGTCGCACAGTTTGTAGCGAGATGTTTGACTTGTCAGCAGGTCAAAATCGAGCATCAGCGACCGGCTGGGTTATTGCAGTCACTTCTCATTCCGGAATGGAAATGGGAAGATATATCAATGGATTTCGTTACGAGTTTGCCGAGATCGAGGTCGGGCATGAATATGGTCTGGGTGATTGTAGATCGTCTGACTAAGTCGGCACACTTTCTGGGCATCAAGGACACTTGGGGCCCGGAGAAGTTAGCCCGTGTGTTTATCGCGCAGATTGTGAGGCTTCACGATACTCCAAAGTCTATTGTTTCGGATCGTGATGGCGGTTTGGTATCGCACTTTTGGCAGGCGGTGCATAAGGCGTTGGGTACCCGTTTGCATTTGAGTACCTCTTTTCATCCCCAGTCAGATGGACAGTCGGAACGCACTATCCAGACATTCGAGGATATATTGCGTGCTTGTGCCCTCGATTGGAGTAGCGATTGGGAGGAACATTTGCCATTGATTGAATTCACGTACAACAACAGTTGACACGCGTCGATTCGGATGGCACCGTATGAGGCACTTTATGGGCGGCGATGTCGATCACCAATTTGTTGGAATAAGACGTCCGATTTAGTCGGGACCGAGCCGGATGTCGTTTTAGAGATGAGGCGGAAGATAGGAGTAATTCGAGAATGGATGTTGACTGCCCAGAGTCGATAGAAGTCGTATGCCGACGTCCGTCGCCGACCTTTGTAATTCGAGGTGGGAGACCACGTTTTGCTAAATGTGTCGCCGACGAAGGGAGTTTTTCGTTTCGGGAAGAAGGGGAAGTTGAGTCCGAGATTTATTGGACCCTTTGAGATTCTCGAGCGAGTCGGTGAGTTGGCATACCGTTTGGCGTTACCTCCAACCTTGAGTCATGTTCATAGCGTTTTTCATGTTTCCCAGTTGAGGAAATATGTCCCGGATCCTAGTCACGTCATCGATTATGGTGAGATTGATGTCGCCGAGGATATTACTTTCGAAGAGCGTCCTTTGAAGATTTTGGAGCATCGTGAGAAACGACTGAGGCATAAGACCATACCTTTGGTCAAGGTGCAGTGGTCGAGACACGGTGTCGAGGAGGCAACTTGGGAAACAGAGGATAGCATGCGTGCTAGGTACCCTGAGTTGTTTGTTTCTTAAGTTTCGGGACGAAACTTGTTTTTAGAGGGGTAGAATGTAATATCCGCATTTTTCTTTCCCCTTGTATTTTCCTTTTCGGTGTATTTCTCGGTCGTAGTGACCCTCATGTACCTTACAGTGTATCTTTTCCGTCATCTATTGATCTGAGACTCGTTATTGTTGTGCGGAACCGCTGTTTCGGGATTGCCGTGGATCCATTCTATGTTTTGATGCGCTTTGAGGTGTTCCGTTTGATGTTTCGTTCATATTCCAGTGTTGTGAACCGTTTATATTTCGTAACCTAGCGCACGCTATCTTTTCTGCATAGCGCGCGCTAGGGGCCCCTTAGTAGCGCACGCTACGACCGATTAAATGCGCGCTAGAGAGCAAGCCACAGGAGTGGCGGTCTTATTTTCGGCCTTACGGATTGGCGTATTAGCGTACGCTACGCAGACTAGCGCACGCTAAGGTCGGGAGGCTAGCGCACGCCGATGATACCGGTAGCGTGCGCTAGCGTGAGTGTCCAAGATCGATGCTTTACTCACGAACAGTCAGTGCGGTTAGCGCATGCTATGCTTGTCTGCGGCGCACGCTAACGGACTGGTGAGTTCGGGCAGTTTGTCACCGGACTCGGCGATGTCGAGTAGCGCACGCTATTGGTCGATAGCGCGCGCTACCGATAGGTTATTAGCGAACGCTACATTTGGAGTAGCGCACGCTAACGGCCAGAAGTCTGGCTACTGGACTGGACGTTAACTGTTGGCCTGTATTTTTATCCCGTTAGCGCACGCTAACCTTGAGGATTAGCGCGCGCTAACACTCCCTGGCTATATAAACCAGGGAGTTGACCGAGATGAGCGTATTATTTCCATTTCCTCCTCCTTTCCGCGGCTATGGCGATTGCGGGCGATTCTTGGCGATTTCTTCCTCCAATCATCTCATCCAACATCTTCCTTAAGTTCTTGGTGTATTATATCAACATTAACACGAATCTTTCATCCTAATCCAAGGTAAATCTCTTAGAACCCTACTTTTGGGCGATTTGGGGGTTTTGGGATTTTCTTCCGATCCGTTCCGTTTTGTTGGTGGATTCATGATGAATATGATTAATCTTGTTCGTATAATTAGTTTTCCTACGGATTCATGGTATATTTTCATGGTTTTGCGAAATCGAGAGGGTTTGGTTGTGGTCCGCCCTCGTTGTTATTTTTGTACGAATATACATGAATCGTAGGCGGGTTTTCGGGTGTATTCCATTTCCGTAATCGTTTAGGAGTGGTTGTGATTGTGTTATTCGAATCGTTAGGTTCATTCGTCGGTTCCTCGCGGTCGTGCTTGATTCTTCCATTCCGTTCGTGTCACCGTCTATTAATCGAGGCAAGTATCCTTATGAACTTACAATCTTGACATATTAGTATTGTATAAGAAATGGTGTGTGTGTGTGTGTGTGTGCTCACTACGGGTTAGATCCGACGGGGTCTCGGTAGGGGTCCATAGAGACGTGGATCGACGGTTAATTTTAGTGCATTTTACAAATGTGATTTGATATTGGCATTTCCGGAAATGAGTGTTTTGGAACTATGCTTTTCTTGATTGCATGCATTTACTATATGTGTAAGATGTAAGTTGTTCATTTGGTTACTTGTACTGGCGTAATTGCTAACCCCTCTGGGGACCCATTTTGGGGAAATTCGTTTTATGAATTTCAGGTCAGGTTCATCGAGACAATGGGCTGGACCAGTACACGGATGATGGCCGTGCGTGATGATTGTGCACGAGTGACGTCTTAGTGTCTTTTTATCTTTTCATCTTTTGTGGTTTTTGAACTAATAATTGTACTCGAGTACTTAAGAGTTCTTGTTCGTCCGGATTGTATTGTTGCCTATTATGTTTGTGTTGGATGATGATGTTATGTTGACCGGTTGAACCGGGTGGATTATTCTGTTTTGCGTCTTTATGACGAGGTGTTATTTTGTCATTTCTGTGAGTCGATGAGTATGATGCTGTTCAGCCTGGTGGGTCCCATATAGGGATTCACGACACTGTAATATACCTCGAATATCTTGAGGGTGTTACAATAGCGTTTCAGTTCATCATTGTGTCCACATAGCCAACAGTTCACGATGAACGTATCCACTGGGATGTGCATCAAGAATCTGTTGGATATCATGATCCATAGATTCCTTACTCAATCCATCCTTGATAAATGTTATGTTATCTTCTTGATTTTTGGATACAAACCTCACAGATTTGCATCGTGTGTCACATGTCCACCAAGCACATTTATAGCATCCACATAATCTTTTTGCTCTCTGTTTCTTTGCAAAACTACTCCTACTTGTACCTGGCATGTACTTAAATGAATTTAAAAATTCACCAGATAATCGAACTTGTGCTTCGATCAACCATCGAATATCTTCTAGGATGCCATTTTTCATTAACACCCGTAATCTTTCGAGTCGAGCTCGATAAATTTATTTTATGATATTCATTGGAAGATATGGGTAATATTTATGAAAAATCGAAAGCATTGAATCATTAAGATAATCAAACCCTCGGTATGGGTGATTGTGAATACAATTATAATCTATTTATTTCATGAAATTACGCGTCTGAGATTTAACTCCGCGTTTGAATAGTTCATAACTTGAAGCATATGAACTACAGTTATATATTTGAATAATGAACATAATATGACATGTGGGAGCGACAACTCCATGTTGATAATGATGTGTAGTAATGGCACTGAAATATGATGTGATATGCTAGTAAAATATCTATATTGTGATATAGACACATCATATCTTCAAATATTTGTTCTCGATTAATAATATCACTACTAGCCAATATTAGGAATGAATCCCTAATAAATTTGGAACATATTAATATGGATTATACTCCCTCTAAAAGTGAACTACTAAGTATTGTGGATCCACTAGACAGTCACATGTGTATATGACTCGTAATTGGAAATTTACAATATGATTTGCTCACAGTTTGAGCATATATTCGAGATCAGATTAAGCTAGTAATATATCCCAAATAAACTTGAATAGATCACAAAAAGGATAAAAAATATGTGCATACAAGTGGGATATTAATCGGCATACTATTCAAAGTCCTCCAGCCAATATCGATAACATAATATATAAACTCCCATGACTGAAGATGAATACTGAGATACTGGCATATAAGTTTGGTGCTCAAGAAATCTCTTAGCATGAGAGGGAGTATTAGTAATTGAAAATATGTGAAATGCAGCACACTAAATCATCACAACTATATGAACTTGAAGTTCAAAGATCCATGATAGGTTATTAATCGTTGGTACCAACTATAATTATTTTGATAAATACATAATAATTCCCGAAGATGAATTAAAGCAAATGATAAAAGGAGGTATATACCTTTGAGAAGTATACAGACATAACCACAATGTGTAATCCCAATGGATGATTGATAACGAGATATCTCGGCAAGTTATGTTGCTACGGGAAATAAATATTGAAATGTGTCAACACAATATAACGCTATATATGAAATGAGGATATTGAAATCCATGACTCTGAAATATGGATATTGGAAATGAGGATATTGAAATTCATCAAGATTGAAATATGTGTCCTTACAAATAAATGAAACATATGGGCTTACTGAAAGTAACTCCTGAAGAGATTTTAAACATATTATCAGTGCGCGCAGCCACTCAAAATAAGGTGTTGTGAAAGAAAATTATATGATGTGCTGTTTTCCTTGACTGAGGTTTTATCCCACTGGATTTTCCTAGCAAGGTTTCTAACGAGACAGCTTAATCGCAACTAATATGAAATCTCAAAAAGAGATTTGGAATATAGTGCAAACAATATAAGTTCGATATTACAAACTGCACTGAATATGATACTCGTACTAATCCTTGGAGGATTATTGAAATGCCTGGGACATATTTGTATGAAATACACGTTCGCACTCTTTTTTCCTTGACTGAGGTTTTGTCCCATTGGGTTTTCCTAGCAAGATTTTTAACGAGGCAACTGTAATGTGGTATTAGTATGAATAATGTACTATTTCTCCTTAATTATGATTTTCCCCATTGGTTTTTTCCTAATAAGATTTTAACGAGAAATATTCATGTTAGAATGAGGAACACTACAAAAATCAAGATTATTCCTCAAAGACTTGAAAAAAGAAGGAATAAGTGTACTCTTTTTCCTTCGATCAAGTTTTCCCACTGAGTTTTCTTGACAAGGTTTTAATGAGACAACACGTGGATACTCCAACAACGAATGATATACATGATAGTTTCACACAGTTTTGGTCCCACGAGGTTTTATTGAGACGACACAAGAATACTCATACAAGAACTATCAAGACAAGGGGGAGCAGATTTACGAGATTACAGATTGCTAAAGTTTTATCCATCAGAGATTTCCTACCAACATTGTGATGCAACATGATGTGACTGCCCCAAGCTCCAATACAAACAATTTCAAAGTTTTGCTCTCATTGTGTTTTTCTTCAAACTAGTTCAGCATATATTTATATAAATAGTCACTCAAAGGGGATTGTTATGAGTTGTTGAAATGTGCACTTCTCGAAGTGCGTAATAACATGTAAATAACTATTATGTCCCTGATGTAATTATGTAATTACGATTGTATCATATGAAATTTTCCTATAAATAGAATTTCATTAATAAAAATCATACTAAAAATCATACTAAAAAATGATGTTTAATTTGGGAGGGGGTTAGATGGTTATTCCATTATATACTATCTACCAATTAAAAACTTTCTCTCATTTTATTCCTTTTATTTTTAAGCTAATAGTTTAAACAATTATAACTTTTACGTATTAATTTTATTTTTTAAAAAAATATATCAAATTAATTCTTACTTTGTGCTCTTTAATTTGACATCCATATAGTATATATAAAATAATATAAATATAATTATAATAGATTTAGATGATTAAATTATTTTAATATAAAATATAACAATATTGAAGAAAAATATATTTTTAGTTTATTTTCATAGCTTTTTAATAACTATTTGATTTTTAAAAATTGTTTTGTTCTGATTATAAAATAGTAAAATATATTACATTAGTGTCACATCATATAAAATTATATTAGTAAGAATATTGGTTGTATACTATTAATGAAAGTTGATAATACAGCAACAACAACAACATGAGAGCCTTAGTCCCAAAATGCTTTGGGGTTGGCTATAATGAAAGTTGATAATAATAAACATAAAAATTAGATATAAGACTCATATTGTCCTATATGAAACAATAAATGTCGGTGCTTAATTAATTTATGGTTTTCCTATCATGTGCCCTTACATCACATGATTAAAGTTTATAAATGAAATTAAATCAAATACTAGTATATATATATATATATATATATATATATATATATATATATATATATATATGTGTGTGTGTGTGTGTATACTGACTCATGTATATTTTATAATAATTTTATAATATTATTGAAATTCAATCACATATTATTAATATAATAAAATATTTAACATTTTACGTCGTGCATTGCACGGGAGGACATCTAGCTTAATATTAAAAGAGAGTTACAAAAAAATTTAAAGAGACACGTGTCATCTCCACATTATTTCTCTTTTTAAAAATTATAAAAAAATGGATTAAGTTTGGGAGGGAATAGAGGGTTATTCCATATATAATGTCTACCAATTAAAATTTTTCTCTCATTTCTTTTTATTTTTAACTCAATAGTTTAAACAATTATAACTTTTTCGTATCAATTTTATTTTTGATAAAAAAATATATCAAATTAATTCTTACTTCGTACTCTTTAATTTGACATCCATATAGTATATATATAAAATAATTTAAATATAATAATGATATAAAAAATTATATTAGTAAGAATATGGGTTGAATACTTTTAATGAAAGTTGATAATAATAAATATAATTTTAATTTATTATTTATAAAATTAGATATAAGACTCATATTGTCCTACATGAAAAATAAATACATATGCTTAATTAAATTATGGTTTTCCTATCATGTGCCCTTAGATCACATGATAAAAATTTATAAATAAAAACAAATCAAATAATAGTGTATGTATATGTGTGTGTATTGACTCATGTATATTTTATAAAAGTTTTACAATATTATTGAAATTCAATCATATATTACTAATATAATAAAATATATAATATTACGTCGTGTATCGCACGGGAGAACACCCAGTCCTCTATAATATTTGAGTTTTATGACAATTTTCCATATATTAGTTACCACTTGTCGTTTTCAAAAAAAAAAAGTTACCACTTGTATTAAAATTCCACGCTCGCGTACACTTCGTACACACACGTTTACTGAAAAGGACTCCGGGTTACCAAATAAAGCGGAAAAAAAGCGGGAATAGACGACATCGGTATATGGAAAAGACTTTTTCCTTTAGTAAATCATTCCCACCGTAGTTTCAACAAGGGTTTCTCTTTCTGCTGGTCTGTGAGAATTCTGTTTTTTGCCTTGTGTGTGCAGCCGACGGGAACAATGGCGTCTCTTTCGTCGTCGTCATCATCCACTTCGCCGTTCGCTGAACTTCCGGTGGCGGCGATGAGAGATAAAATCGTTCAAAAGATTATGGAGAATCGTGTTACTCTCATCATCGGCGAAACCGGTTGCGGTAATTAGTTTGTGCTGATTTGTTTATTTGTCAACTGCTGCTGTTCGTGGCGTCGTTCTCAATATCCACCATGACCTTCTTTTTTCAAAAAACAAAAAAACTCATGATTGAAGTGGAATTACTCCTACTTATCATTGTTTTTTAAAAGATAAAATCTTGTTGGACAAAACTGGAAAAAGTTTTTTTTTCCTGGAAAAAGTTCACTTGCAAGTGTTTAGCTTAATGTTTGCAGTTCGTTACTTTTGGTATTTATGTATAGATTAAGGGTGTCTTGTTGGTGATTTTTGTGTCACCATTCATTTTGTGTAATTGGAAATAATATGTGAGCTAAGGGGTTTATAATTCGTATTCTAATATATGTTCGGGTATGTGCGGAGTGCACACATATATAAGATCGAATTATAAGCTGGTACGATTATGTCGGGGTCCGGGGGCAGAGCCCCCGGCGGTGGTCCCGCTGGGAAGGACATTCGGATGCAAGTTGGATAAACAACTTGGAGGACCATTCCTCGACTTCTGGTTGGGTATTCTTGCTTGGGGGAGGTGCCATTTCATGGGCTTCCAAGAAGCAAACTTGTATTACACACTCAACAATGGAATTTGAGTTTGTTGCGTTAGCTGCTGCTGGTAAAGAAGCAGAGTGGCTAAGAAATTTAGTCTATGAGATTCCTTTGTGGTCTAAGCCGATAGCACCGATTTCTATCCTTTGTGATAATGAAGCAGCCTTGGCTAAGGCATATAGCCAAGTTTATAATGGCAACTCTAGACACTTAGGTGTTAGACACAGTATGATTAGAGATCTAATCATGAATGGTGTGATCTCGGCTGAGTTTGTGAAATCGCAACAAAATTTGGCAAATCATTTGACTAAGGGTCTGTCAAGAGACTTAGTGCACAAGTCTGTAATTGGGATGGGATTAAAGTCCATCTAATTCTGTAATGGTGAGACACCCAATTCCCTTCTAATATGACATTAGGAGTTGAATTCAATGAGGAAAGCTCACACTTATAGATTGGAACACACAAATTATTCATCCCAGGTATGTGTTCGGTTCTGCAGTTGGCTAGGTTGAAGTTTAACTTCTTAATAATTCCTTTGATAAAATGTATGTGCAGATACATGAAGTAAAGGAATTACCTACGTGATTGTGAAGTGTAGCCGCATTTCAAGAGGTTGAGGACTTGGCCTTGATACAGTCATGAGAGGATTAGGACACTCGGCTTTATAATAGTGTCAAGTTGTATTTTGTTAGAGAAATTCAATAAACTTGTATGTATTTTACCTCCCTGAGACCTTTCGATATTGCGAAGAACATCGCCGAAGACCTCTTTATTCCAAGCCGAGACACGATATAGATCTTTAAACGAACAAAACCTAGGCCAGCCGATTTTGCTTGATTCTTCTTGGGATTGAGCCATCGGAAGCAGAGCTCGCAACTACTTTGCTTTCGCGTCGAAGCAGACCCCCTTTGAGCATTAGCCAAATGCCTTGGCAAATTCCTCTCTTTACGAAGAGTGCTCACATAAGAGAACCTGACCACTAGCTCTAGTGGCACTCGGCCATCTCCTCCTTCTCGTTCTGCCTCTACCGGCGCTGTGTAGCCGCTTTCGGAATGGCTTTCCTTCGCAACAAGAATGGCCCGGCAGTCGAATAGTTGCCTAAGCCGGTCTCTCACCAACTCCTTCTTTGCGGTAGGTCTTCTATCCGCATGAGTTAGCATAAGAAGAATGCATTTTTTGATGATTGTGGTGCCCTTGTTTTTTTATTTCGCAATAATTCGGGATTTAATCCTCTAGAGACACCCTACCTCCTTTATAACTGAGCGGTCATTTAGGGCCTTAGCTGGGGTTGAAGGGTTCAATTCTTAGAACACCCTAATTCTCGAGTATTTGAAAGTGTATGATACTAAGATGGAAATTCAATCGTTGCGATATTTTCATTTATGTACTGGTTTGGTTTGATTGGATTAATGTGATATTGGTTCATGGGTTACACTAAAATGGGGGAGGATTGTTGGTGATTTTAGTGTCACCATTCATTTTGTGTAATTGGAAATAATATGTGAGCTAAGGGGTTTATAATTCGTATTCTAATATGTGTTCGGGTATGTGCGGAGTGCACACATATATAAGATCGAATTATAAGCTGGTACGATTATGTCGGGGGTCCGGGGTTAGAGGGAGACTGTGGTAAAATTGATTAATTTCGTCAATTTTGTTAAGCCACCCGTCAACCCTAATTTCGGACCACTAATGACGGCGCCGCTCTCAAAACCCTAAAATCGACCTACTTGTAACCCTAATCCGACATGTATAAATAGGGCTCTCCTCATGAGTCTGAAACACACCCTTTTCTGAGCTCTCTATCTTTCTGATAAACACAGAATTTCTCTAGCAACTTGGCTTACGTTTCTGTGCCTGGATTCGTAAGTGTTTCATTGGATTATCCTAGGCTGAATTTCTTGTAACCCGGGCATAGGGTAGAAATATCAGTTCGGAAAGTGTTTACACGATCCATTGGAAAATCCGGATCTCCATAAAAACCCTTATACCCCAACATGTCTTTGTCAGTCTGATTAATTCATTTGGTAGCATATGTTACCAGGACCAGACTGAGTTGGGCTGGTCTTCAACACTAGTTTTCTGCAATATGAGCAACATGGCCTCATGAAGTGCTGATTTCTTAATGTATTAATCATGTAATCTCTCTTCATCATTAAGGCCCTGTTCTTTTGGACTTATTTTTAGTTTTGATTCGATTGATTCGAGTCCATTCATCGATTCGATTCATGTCCATTCGATTCGAATCGATTTCGGTTCTTCTTCTTCTTCTTCTTCTTCTTATTAATCTTAATTATTATTATTGTTATTATTACTAATAATATTACTATTATCGTTGTTGTTGTTAATTACTATTATTATTATTTACCATTATTATTATTATTATTATTATTATTATTATTATTATTATTATTATTATTTACCTTTAATATATATTTCAGTTCAGTTCAGATCCATTCAGTTCAGTTCAGTTCAGATTCATTCAGTCCAAAAGAACAGAGCCTAAGAGTCCACTTTGGACAATGTACAACTCTATATAAATTACTAGGTACACTACACAAAATAAGCTTTTTGTTACCATTTTTCCAATTTTATCCTTACTTACTCGTTACGGAATTATTTTGACCACACATGTCCGTATTAATAAGGGCATGACATGTGAAGTGTCATGACTCTTTAAATCGAATGATAAATATTTTTGAAACAAGAATTCTTATGTGAAACTGAGGGAAGAATAGTTTTCAGATGTACTTTGTTGAGTACATGTACGTAGAGCACGATTGGAGTCTAGCAAAACGCACACACACAAAATCAAGAAAAGCAGGAGTTTTATGGTGTACTTAAGGAGTCCTTCGGGTAAATGTAGTTCTACAATTATTCGTGGCATACAAAGAAAACTTCCAATGATGCATATACTTTGCTTAGAAATTTATTGTCTTTAACCATATGAGTTTCAGTTACACCCTTCTTGTGGATTCAAATTCCATTAGTTTCAAACTTTGCGAGTGGTTAGTACAGCGCACGGTAGATAGCTTGATGCTTTCTCTATGGTTATGATATCAATAGTATTTTCTTCGTTACTTTGTACCAATTGATTATTGTTACTGAATCTTTGCTTTAAGGAAAGAGCTCACAAATCCCACAGTTCCTATTGGAAGAAAATATGGAGCCCATACTTTGTACCCAACCAAGGAGATTTGCTGTTGTCGCTGTTGCTAGAATGGTAGCGACTGCTCGTAATTGTGAAGTAGGCGGAGAGGTTGGGTACCACATCGGTCACTCAAGGGTCTTCTCATCCAGGTAGGCTTATGGTTAACGTAATAACATCTCAGCAATGAACAATTTTCGCACCTCAAACCTGTTCATAAGTAACTGAAATTGGCTTCTTTTGGATACAATATTTGAGCCAATTCCCTCTACTTGCGTTACAAGAATGGATCTGCCAGAATTGATTCTTAAAAAGGAGTTATGATTGGGTTAACCTGTTTGGTTCTGTTTTTTTGTTTCTTTAGATCATCTTTATTGCGCTCCCATGTTGGGGCTTAATAAGTTAAATCAACTTAAGCCATTTGTATATGGTTCGAGTCTTTTCAATGCAAACCATCTTTGTATTGAGTTCGACTTCTTAATAATACTTGTTCTGTAGTGTCGTAGTTATATCTTTTCATTTCTCATTATTTGAATCATTCTGTTCACTGCTGGTCAATATTATCTACTGACATCATTGTGGTATTGTGTATTGATATTTGTTTGTTAGTCATTCTCACTTGTCATTCTGTTCAGCCTGGTTGCTGTATTAACTGATAATATCAAATATCTGTCAGGTCCAAGATTGTTTTCAAAACTGCCGGAGTTCTGTTGGACGAAATGCGAGAGAAAGGATTCAACGCTCTTAAATACAAAGTTATCGTTCTTGATGAAGTGCATGAAAGATCTGTGGAATCTGATCTTGTTCTTGTTTGCATAAAGCAGTTTTTGCTTCGTAAAAATGATTTAAGGTTGGCATTTTTTGCCTTAATCGTGTTTCTTCTTCTATGCCTCCACTTAGTATGTTCACAATAAGCAGCCTGCTGATGATTCATGTTATGATCGTCTCCACAAGAGGGTCTAAACACTCTATGTTGTGCTAGGGTGGTTTTGATGTCCGCAACTGCTGATATTTCGAGATATCGTGAATACTTCAAGGATCTTGGTAGGGATGAAAGAGTGGAAGTATTGGCTATCCCAAGTACTGGGAAGAATACCATATTTCAAAGAAAAGTGATGTACCTCGAACAGGTATTATACGCTAGCACCTTTAATTGGGTTTTAGCAGTGTCTTGTGGTTAGATAAAAGACATAATTTTTCTCAACATGATTAAAAAGCACTTTAATGTTACTACTTTGCTGAAGTTTATCAACTATTATTATGTTCAACTGTAACTTGCCCTGTTCACTTCTTTCACTGCTTATTTATGTGATTTGTCCAATATATTTTGCTGTATGGTAATGGTTTTTGCCCAACCTGTTTCTAAATTAAATGTCTTTTTTTGGCAAGAAATTTATGGTTTCTGAAGAAAAATAAACAAATAAAAGATCACATGCCTCTCGGAATTTCCTGTCAGGGAAAATTGGTTTGTCTTGGACCTCTTGGTTAGCAACTACGCATGTGGATCACTCTTTAAAATCTAATGACGACACTAATATACTGTAAAGATGAAGGACATGTACATGCTTTTTGCCAGTTTAGGCCTGCACTTTGCAATCATTGGAACTGTGTTGTGTGTAGTTTTGGAGTTTTTAATTATACTCTCACTGCAATACAGTACCACGAAGTTTCTATTGCCGTCTTCCGATCAATTTGCTCCTGTAGTTGTTGACTAAATTATAGGTGTTTCAGAAGCTATGTATTTGCACCTTTTTTTCCATCTTTTTTTGGCTGTTTCTGACGCTCTGCCTCTGATGGTGTTTTTACTGTTGAGTTATTCTATAATAGGTGAGCGAACTTCTTGGAATGAAATCTGAGGACCTTTCTTTGAAATACTGCTCCGGACCAAGCCCAACAATGGCGGAAGCTAATTTCAAGCCTGAAGTGCACGAACTTATCCATGAATTGGTGCTACACATTCACAAAAATGAACCAGATATCGAGAAGAGCATTTTGGTCTTCCTCCCAACATACTACACATTGGAGCGGCAGTGGTTCCTCTTGAAACCTTTCAGCGAGTTGTTCAAAGTTCACATATTGCATCGGTGTATTGACACTGACCAAGCGCTTAGGGCGATGAAAATCTGCACGTCCCATCGTAAGGTAACATATTCTTTTCTTAATGTCTATTATGGCTTCATGTGCACATGATGGATGGTGAACAAATTGCCTAGGTGAAAATGCAAGCAGATACTCATTTTCTTTATAGAGTAAATTACAACACCACCCTGAATTCTGTTTCTTTGCACTTTACCCCTGAGCCATCTCACATTCTATCATATGTGAACATGTGTCGTGAAAAGTAGACACGCATAAGTTTGTAATTGTCAAGGTGGCAAAGTGATATAAGATGTATAGTTCGGGGTGTAAAGTGAAAAGAAAAAATTTTAGTGGCAAAACTGCAAAAAACCCTCATACTTACTCTTCTTTTATAATAATCTAATACATCGTCAGTGCAGGTAATACTAGCTATTCCAATCTTGCTGTCTTTTGAATGAGCTGAAATATCATCGTCAGTGCAGGTAATACTAGCTACAAACATCGCAGAATCTTCTGTCACAATACCCAAAGTAGGGTATGTCATAGATTCCTGCCGTTCTTTGCAAGTTTTTTGGGACAATAATCGGAAAACAGATGCAGCGGAGCTTGTTTGGGTTTCTAAATCACAGGTATGGTGAGTTACTGTTCATCTTCGTTATTGTCCTGTGAGATATGTTTGGTTCTTATTTGTTATGTCACCAGGCTGAACAACGTAGGGGAAGAACTGGTCGTACTTGTGATGGTTATGTGTATCGGTTGGTAACTGGGTCATTCTATGGTCAATTGGAGGATTATGAGTCACCTGCAATATTAAAGTTGTCATTACGCCATCAAGTTCTTCTCATTTCCTGTGCGGAATCTAAAGCTATAAATGAGCCGAAAGGTAACTTTCTACTCCTGGTCCTTTCTGATAGCTGGGTGTCATGTGCGGGTATATATGTTTGCTAATATGTATGGCTAGTGTTGACATGTTTGCTAATATGTATGGCTAGCGATGGCATTGGTTAAATTTCATATGGAGTTTGCTAATGGCCTGTATCTATCAGTGTCCCTCAAAGACGTTGGTAATGTCATTAATGCTTCCACAATCAATTCAAGAAGATTCTGGTGTTTCGTCATTCCACAGTAATATCTTTATTGTTTCATTTTTTGAAGGGATTATATTGTTTACGCCTGAAAGACATTTCTCTCTTGTATCTACCTTTTATCAAACTTTATTTGAATAACTGAAAGGCTAATGAGTTGTATGATAATGCTGTCCTTAGTCTGTGCATGCCAAGTGATGTTGTCGAAAGTACTCTATAGTTGTTTATCAGCTGCTCATTGATTACACCTTTTCAGTTGTTTTCTTCTTAAATTCCATGGATATCCACGCCAATTCAAATCAATTTAATTTTAGAAGTCCTCTGGCTTACTTATCTATTTTATTAAGTCATATAAAGAACAAACCAGAAGATTCTGATCTTAAACTAAACACAAATATCTTGGTTAGACCACCTATTTGGCCTCATAGTGTGAGACGGAAGCCAAATTCCAGTTTCTGAATTTTCTCCTAGTTTTTAGTTTTTTTTTTTTTTTTCAGTTTTTTAGTTCTTTTTGAATTATTCTTAGGATTCTTTATATATATATATATATATATATATATCAGAGTATTTAGTTTCTCATCTTTTTCCTTCCAGCTTTTAGGGATCATTTTTTTGGTATTTTAGCTATTTTTTAGAATTTTTTGTGGGTATTCTTCTGCTTTATTTTTTCTTTTAAAATTTATTTTAGGGGACCGGTCTCATGGTGATTGGTCTCCAGGGGACCTACTCTAAACTATATTATTTCATATGATATTGTTATATTTTAATAGGTTTACTATTACTATCCTATTGTGGCAAATAGGCAGAATGTAAGATGTTAATTTCTCTCTCTTTTATTTTAGCATTATTACAGAAGGCCATGGATCCTCCAGACCCTGATGTTGTTGACGATGCACTAGATTTGCTTGTTCAGATGCGTGTATTGGAGAAGGCATCTTTGAGGACACGCCATGAGCCTACGTTCTATGGACGTTTGTTGGCTAGTTTCACTCTATCATTTGATGCCTCTGTCCTAATTCTCAAATTTGGAGAGATTGGAATGATACGTGAAGGCATCCTCTTAGGTATATTGATGGATCTACAGCCTCTACCTATACTGCGTCCCTTTGGTCGGGACAATCAGGTATTATCTGGTTTGCGTTTCAGCTTCTAATCTAGGGATAATGACGGAAATACACTTGAGGTTTGACCTAATTACGAAAAACACCAGTTAACTTCCGAAATAGCATAAAGTACCTTTGAAGCTTGATTCGGTGCTAAATTTAAAGGACTAAATGTAGTATTTTTATAGATGCGAGAGTGGGGGTTTGAATTTTTTTTTTTTTTTTTTGGCTTATGAAATGGGTGAATGTAAAACAAAATAAATTCTCGGGTATTTTTCTTTATATTGTTGGATATTAGTTTTTTTTTTTTTTTGTTGGTTATTGCTTATTGTAATTAACCCTCTACTGTGTCCTAGCTATTTTAAACCACTGATAGGATTCTTGTTTCATGTAGTCCATGGAGTACACTGATAGTTATTATGATGGAAATAGTAAGAATACCGGCCTAGGTAAAAAGGAGGTTTTATATATGGCCAACTTCTGCGCATTTCAGTTTTGGCAACGCGCTTTCAAGGTAAATTTTTTTTTTTAATATCTCTGAACTATGTTTGATACATGATATTTCAACACTAATTTCTGTAGTTATGTTAATGTGCCTTTAAATAGGACAAGTGCCGGCTTGAACGACTGAAAAACATCTTCAAGCTTGATGAAGCTGAAGCGACAAGAACCCAGCTTCAAAAAATTGAGGAAGAATGGTGCTCATTGCACAAACTTGTCATGCCTGCCCTCGAACAAGTTACTGAAACATGTATGATTTTTTTGAGCATTAATATTAACGAACTCTAACTGTCTTTTCAAAATTACAACGCGCCCCCTTAGGTGTCAAAATTACAAACAGCTCCTTTAGGTTTGTGCTTACCTGACGAATATAGCTTTTGGAATATGTTTTGTAAAAGAGAAACAACTATCAAGGGGGTCTTAATAATTTTCAATGGTGAATGGCTTTCTTTGTAATTAAGCTAAAGCGGTGAGGTAGTTTTCGGAAATAAGCTTAAGGCTCCATTTGGATTGAGGGAGATAAGCTTAAGGCTCCATTTGGATTGAGGGATATAAGGTAAAAGAGAAACAACTGCCAGGGGGGTATTTTATATTTGTAATTTCTAAGGATGAGCGAGTTTCTTTGTAATTAAGCTAAGCAGCATAGTTTTTGTAATTGAGCTCAAGGCTCCATTTGGATTGAGGAATTTGAGGGGGGATTTGAAATTCGTCGCCTTCTAACATGTTTCTCCTCCTCCTCCTCCTCATCATCATCAACTGCACCTTAATCCCAACTATGTTGGGGTCGGTGGCATGAAAATTATGGTGCCAAGTAATTGTCGAAAATTAGTTAACACTACAATTCACGCAAAAGACAAACTGGCAAAGTTTTACGCCGGACGCCCTTCCTGTCGCAACCTTCATATGAAGGAGAAATGCGATGAAATTCCAAAACCGTCAAAATCATAGGCTTTTCCAGTTACATGGAAAATATCATGAAATGGTGATGAGTCGAGATAATTGCTATAGTCATGTCACATTACACGCACATCATGGAACATGACTCTCTAACATGTTTCTAAAAAACTAAAATCAATGGATTTCAAATTCCTCATTTTTATTCCAATTTTTGGTGGGTTGAAATCCTTCATAAAATCTGGTCATCTGAAAAAAATCCATCCTTCTGCTTCAGATATATGTATTTACAATTACACAGTGACTGCCCCCCTTTTCCTCTCCCTCCCTCGCTCCCTGACTCTCTCCCTCTCTGCCCTCCACCCTTACCTCCCCCTCCCCCCATCCCTCCCTTGCCCTCACCCCTCCCTCACATTTCACCCACACATGAAAACACATTTCACCCACACATGAAAACACATTTCACACACACGAACAAAAACACTACACAATGCACAAACACGCGCATCACACTTGAGGCACACAAGCACACGTTCCACACACAGAACACACAATATACACATTTCATGCACAAAATACACACAACACAGACAAAATGTTCACTGAAGTTTACGGATCTTATTTATTTCCCTTATTTATGAATAACAATTTCGATTTTTTTCCCGAAGTTTGTATAATCTTCATGCAAGTTGGATTAAGGTGTAGTTGATGATGATGATGGTGGTGGTGGTGGTGATGGTGGTGATGATGATGATGATGATGATGATTGTAATGGATCTGAAATCTTCACTAATTCACATTTTACACCCAACATAAGAAATGTAAATGGTTGGATTTCAAGTCCCTCGATCCAAATGGAGCCTAAATGTATGAGTTTTGTATCCTTTTATCATGACCACATTTTTTTGCAGATGATGATATATTAGATACTCTGCATCGCTTTCGACCAAAGTGTTTGGTTATATCCAATGGGGCACCAAGTCATTACGAACCATACGAATTTCATCACATATGTCATCTTCAATGCATGCTGGGTCATGTAGATGATGCTTTAGCTTTGGAGGATGAAGGTGTTGAGGATGATGATGAATCTAGGGAATGTGTTGCCCTACCCTTCGTTGGCCCCTGCAATTTTCAGAAAGATGAGATTTCGACAAAGTTTGCATCTATAGTCAAAGAGGTACTACCCCCACTTTGGTTTTCCGGATATTAGTTTCTTTTGACACTAAATTGATGCCTTTGTTTCAACTTTCAATGTGATGATAGATGAGAATCCAGCTTACTGGAGATGTATCAAAAGAACAGAATACATCCACTTATGATAATGGACATCAGGCTTGGGGGCGTGCAGCACTGTGTAGATATTTTGTGAGTGGTTTGTGCAACAGGGGTAGTCAATGCCCGTTTTCTCATTCACTCCAGGCAAAAAAACCCGTTTGCAAATTCTTTTTCTCTTTGCAGGTATCATTTTTACCTTTTTAGCATTTCTCTAAATTGGAAGCCTCTACTGTTCTATTTAGGGGTAATTACAAAAAACTACCTTTGTGATTTAGTCTAATAAAAACCAAGAAAACCCAGTTATTTTTCAAAATCGAAACCACTAAAGTAATCATGAGGACATTATTACTTTATGAATGTAATATATTTTTTTTTTCACAATGCTTATATGCGGCCATTACATTCCGAGATTTTCTTATCCTAGCAATAAGGAAACATGATGGAGTTTGATTTCCATTACGTTCCTCTTATCTGTCACGTTCTTCAGTAAATTTGTATATCCAATGTGCAGTTCCTTGGAGTTACTGCATCTTAGCAGCAGCAACTGGGTGGAGTTATGAATATTGATATAGTGATACCTCATATACATATATACTATGTAAGATATGTAAATATTGTCATATTTGCATTGATCATGGCAGTGTCATTGTATTTTTTATGGAGTCATAATTGTGCAAAATATTTGCTCTTCACCTCCGCAGATTTCTCCAGAATTGATTTAGGGTTAATTACAAAAACCATCCCAGGTCAGCCTAGTTACCAGAAAGTCGGCTATTTCTTCAAAATTATAAGTACCTCCTTGATATGTGTTTCTCTTTTACAAACCGCACCTCAAGGGGGAGGGTTGCTTCTAACACATTAGTTTTTAAACAAAGTAGCAATGGAGATTTTGTTAACCTCATAAGTAGCTTTTATAACTGTTGATCCATACCCCTGGGTAAAATTTAATTTATCTGGGATGTATTTTGCAGGGATGCCGAAATGGAGATTCATGTTTCTTTTCACACGATTCTGATTCATTGGCTCCATCAAATAGTGATTCAAGTTTGTGTTCCCCAGAAGGCGGATACACTGATGCGGAATCTCTTCTGCAATTCTTTCCCGACCCTTCAGATGGATGCGTGCTATTACTGGATGACATTGACCTCCATTTTTCTTTGCATCTAGTCCGTCAATATAACCCTTCCTCTATAATTTCCACCACTTCTCAAACAAACGCCTTCCCTCTTGATCCTTCACTTATAGGCATAAGCGTTCTGTGGGGACTTAGCCACCCGTTTGAAACAATCATGTCCAGGGATGGGGATAATGGGGTCCCGTGGAATGACATCAGATGTGTATTATGGTTTCCCAGGTTTAATGATGATGATGGAGAAGGACTACTGAGGAGTCGGGTGCAAGCTTTTTTCGATTATCTTGCTATCCGGATACTGGCAGACGCCCTACATGATGTGCAAGTGATCCTAACTATGAACAATATCCGATTTTCAAGATTACAGGTAAACGGAATTAACTTGGCTAAAAAAACACGAGTTCTGGTCTTTTTTTTGAGATGAACACATCTTTAACGTAGTGCACCTTTTCTATTTTGGAATTAGAGCATCCCTTGAATAACACTATTTACTGAAGTGTTGATTATAAAAAAAGTTGTAATTACAAAAACAAACAACCGCTGATGTTGAGTATTTGCGAAAAAAAAAGGATTTCTTTAGAATTACCAAAAAAAAAAAAAGCTTGAGGTTCGATTCCATACTTGATTTCGCCCTTCATAAACCAAAAGATGAGAATATTTCAAAACTTCCCTTACGACTTTCATTCATAAAAGCATTACATTTTACTCTTTAAATTTAATGCAAAAATCATACTTTTGAGTTTTTCTTTGCCAGTTTTAGTTTATCTAATTAACCCTTACAAAAATGATATAAATCCAGAATAACCCAACAATCTTTCGAAATTATAAGTACCCCTTTGATTTTTGTTTCTATTTTAAGAATGTGCAAACCTCTAAAGAGTGTTGGTAGTACTTTGGGGGGGGGGGGGGGGTTAAAATTTATATATCACACTTCAGTAATAGCTTTTGTTATTATCCTTATCTGTAAACCAAAACATAGTGTCAAGTAAGAACCAATTAGGTTTTAGCCAATGGTGTTTTTACATCATCAAATCAATTGGGTTTTCGATCGTCTTTATTGTTTAATATAGTTGACATACAGATTATTTTTTTTCGCCGCAGGAGCATAGTTTTCCTTATTGTTTCCAATGTTGTAATCAGGTGGAAAAATTGGCCAGGGATAGCTTTTTCTTCCTTAAAGAATCGATCCTGTTTGATGAGTCGAGCTTTGGGGAGCTGTATGATGAGGTGACTACTAAAAAATCGATGTCGGAATCAAAACCTATTTCATACGTTTTTGATCTCTATCCTCCGACGGACCTTCAGTTTGGTGATTACACGGCTTTGCTTCGCCAGCATTTACGTCGTGTTTAAAGTGAGCTTTCAATTTTTTTTTCCTTTTGTTTGCCGGGCGAAAAGAAGTAAGATTTCGTGATTATATAAAAGTATGAGGTGATTATTAGTAATATGTAGGCATTTTTGCCAGAATGTATTTGACTAGCAGAAATTAAAATTTGAAAGGTAAGGTTTTAAGAGAGTGTTACCCGTGGTACCAAATACTCCTCGAGCACTGTGTAACATCGTGAATTACCTAGCTTTATGCCCATTAGTTGTTCGGTCATAATGATATGTTTGTAATGCCAATCAGTAATCGAAAAAAGATGTAGAATATCTTATTAGTGTAAAAATATTGTTATTTTAACTGAAATGAAAAGAATTTAACTTCATAATGCAAAACTCTCGCCTCTGAGAAGAGGAGTTCAACTCTCGCCTCTGAGAAGAGGAGTTCAACTCTCGCCTCTGAGAAGAGGAGTTCAACTCTCGCAAGCAAGAACTTTTTGCATTGTGAAGTTAAATTCATTTCATTCCAGTTAAAATAACAACATTAATAAAATATTTTGCATTTTTCTTCAGTTACTGATTTGACATTACAGACATATCGTTATGACCGAACAATTAATGGACATAAAGCTAGGTATGTGAGTTTGTTACACAGCCTCAAGCAGTAGATACCATGAGTAATACTCTCTTAAAACCTTATCTTTCAAATTTAAATTTTAATATAAAGGGAGCTTTTGAATATTGTGGAAGTCTCCCTATTTTGGCTGAAACGTAAATTTTTCTCGACAAAGTTATGCTGGGATAGAAATTGCTTGATGGTTTAATTCTGTTTATGAATTTTGTAAGTAATTTTGGAGGCTAAGCTTTACCATTACGTAATTTACGTTGGCCAACTATTTATTTTGTTTATTAATCCATGTTTCGGGCCAAGAATTAAAAAATAACTCCTTTATTTTTTCCAATAAAAAGTATTTTTTTTTCCTCTTCATTCTTGGTTGAGTAATTCTTGGTATATATAATTCTTGGTATTTTTTTTTCCTCTTCTTTTGCAATAATATATGCAGGGAGAGTGGACTGGATAGAGATTTAGGAAAAGATGTGTAGCATACATATATTTTTCTGAACCTTTAACTGTCCATATCACTACCCTCTTCTTTGGCCCATCTGGGATGGAGAACTCGATTGATAAATTAAGTTCTTTGCAATCCGGTCCCCCAAGAGTATATAAATTTAACTTTAGTCGAGGTAATTTTGTGCCTTTCAAATAGTTCCCGCAATCTAAGCTCAATTTCAGGTTAATTCAATCATTCTTGAACCAATTTCAAATTATTCAGTTTAGCCTCTTACAATGATATAGGTTTGACTTTTGGGAACATAATCGCGACATATCTGATTTTTTCAGAAAATTATATTAATAAATTTGAAACAGTAAAATATTTCAAAAATATAATCAGTATATTTTAAAATCAGTGTCAGTCGATATTTGAGATAGAATACGGTTAATATTTGTAGAAACATACAAATTAAATATAATATAATGGAAAAAAATACATAATCATAAAATAAATTACAAATCCTTGAAATTAACCATGACAAATGAAATAACTACAAATAAGAAATAAATAAAAAGAAACTCGAAATTTCAGATAATATTTTAAATACAAATAATAAATCCTATAAATTAACCATAAGAAATGACATAACTACAAATAAGAAATAAATAAAAATAAACCATGAGTATTCAGTCAATATTTTAAATCGACATGAATATTTAAAAATGTAAAAAATATTACTGGTTAGCCATAAAACATGAAACAAATAAAAATAAAAATAAGAATATAAATTACAAAAGGGAAATATAAACTCTTAAAATTAGTCATAAAATTCTTATTATTAGGAAAAATAAGCCCAAAAATATGAAATGATATAAAAAGCAACTCATAAAATAAAAATAAACATTTAAAAGAAGATATAAATCCCAAAAATAAGTTATATATGTCCAAAAGTCTAATATATATATCCATCCGAATTAAAAGTATTATCAAATTGAAATTCCACCAACAATGTCTTAATCAAATTGGCCAATTTTATTTCCCTTAAAAATAACACTATTTATTTGGTCGAAATATGCTGAAATTAAGTTCAAAAGAGCAAAACTTAGTATTAGCCAAATTATTTTTCTCAACAAAAAATAAGACTATTAAACACATTGTGCAAAATAATTATGGAGTAAAATATATACATTAGTTTTAAATATTTATTTAGGTTCCAGAATCGACAGAGTCTCATTTAAGATCGATGTGGTATTCAAAATTATAGATAAATACAATTGCTGCAAATTCGATAATTTATCAAATTAAAATCTCCAATAAAAATAAAGTAATTTATTTGGATAATTTAAATAATTGATATTTTTAATATTGGCCAAACTAAAATTTTTAATTAAAATAAAACTACTAAATAAAACATATTTGACATTAAATTTAGATAAATAAAATTAATATAAATTTCATAATTGACCAAGTTAAATTTTAACTACAAAATTAAATTATTTATTTATCCAATTTAATATTGACCAGATTAAACACAATAAAAAATAAAATTCTTAAGGTTCTGTTTAAAATAACCGTGTGGTTGAAAAATATACATTGAATGGTAAGTGTTTATTTAGGTTCTCTATTGGTGAAATTCTATTTTAAATTGATATGAAATTCACGATATTGAATTCTATTTATTTAGGTTATTCATCGGTTAAGTACCATTAAAAATAGACGTGAGATTCAAGATTTTAGATAAATAGGAATCCAAAATAAAAGAATGTCACGTAGGAGAGAGAGAGTTAACGTGGTGGTTTAAACCCATAATATATATATAGATTGTTGCTACCTTATAAAAAGAAATACGGTACAATTTTTGTAATAAATAATTTATTTTAGAATAAACTGTATTTAAAAATAAAAATGTTATTGTCCCAAATTGAAGCCAATTATGAATAAGAATAAATTCTACATTATGTAGGAGGTCTTCATTTTTTTTCAATTACCAAAGATTATAAATTTAGTTTATAATTTTACCCTCACATATTACCCATTCATTCCCACTTAAAAATGATAGGTTTCACTTTTTCCCAATATTCAAAATAAGTTTTTTTATTATGTTTTATTGACTTACAAAAGATTTGCAATTTGTTTGTATGATTATTTTATGAAGCTACCGAAATCTTGATTGAAGAAAAATTTGACCTATTATCATAGAATTCTCATGGAAATCATATTTTTTTAGATAAAAAATTCTCAAATTTTCCTAAATCAAATCAATGAAAATTTATAATCATAACAATCAGTATAAATTGTCAAACAGATATGGGTGATTTTTGTAGTGCAAAATTATACTTTTTGTAGTTCCATATAATTAAATTATGAAATAAAGGTGATGAATATAAAAATAAATAATATTCAAATAGGAAATTTATTTTAGAAAATAAAAATAAAAGTGAAACTTCCATTTAAATTGAAAAGAGTGAGTACTTTTTTTGCAGGTCCTGCCTTAAGAAAATAAACTTCATTTAAAAATAAAAGAATTCTTTATGTATTTATACAATATTTATAAATTTATTATATAAAATTAACACATTCAAAAATAATTACAAAAGCGAGTACTAAATACTTGTCATTAATAGTTTGTTTATCGAACAGTGTAGATTTTACTTTGACTGAATCTACTGCTCTAGACTTTACCTCTAAGACCGGCCGTAATGACTCGGTCGTCCCTCTCGGTCGATCCCTTCCCCGACGCGTCCTCCCCACTACACCCCCACTCGACGCGTCCTGTAGTAAAAAAAAAAGGATAACTCGGTCGAGATTAAGATCGAGTCGCGAATACCTTGGCATAAAAAACAAACACCCCAACGGTACAAAAAATGACCATTTGGTCATTTATTAGAAAAAATAATTGTAGAGAGAAAAAATTGAGTTGAGTCACCATAATTTAATTCCTCCATCAATCCCTGTCGGGCCGGATGAGAGCATCGGGCCGAGTAAATTCGCCTTTTCCTACAAAAAGAGGCCCGTAAATATACTCAATTTTCCTCAGGCACAGCTGCAGTCTACCAGTCCCACTGCAGAACAAAACCCCCCCACCCCTCAACAGAGAAATAGAAGAAATCTTCGTCTTCTTCTTCATACGTCCATTACTCAAATTAATTTCTGAATCAGTACTTCTGATACACAAAAATACAAATCGCTTCACTATAATGCAAAAATGTCCCGAGGTTCTGTCGATTCACTTCACGCCGTAGAATCATGCGCCTTCAAGCTTCTCAACTGGAGGCCCTTCACCAAAAAACTAGATTCCGATTTGCCCGCCAGGCCCCGGGATGGCCCCCACAGCAAGCGCCACTGCCGCGCCGATCGCTCCACGTCGTCGTTTTCCATCGACGCCATCCTGGACATGTCCAAACTCAGTCTCTTCGACGACGGCGACAGGGCCCTCTCGCTGTCCGCCGCACGCAACCTCTGGCTGGCGCGCAAGCGCCGTCGTCGTGGAGGATCGAGGTCGGTGTCCGGCCGGAGCTCCGATCGCAGGCGCGGCTGCTCCGTCGGCGCCTCCGGAGCTAATGCAACTTGCTCCGACTTTCCCATGGCGGCTGGGGGTACGGATTCGAGCGGGGAGCTGTTTGGGGAAGCCAATTGGGCATCCGATGTGAGCGATCGGAATTCAAGGAGAGTGAGAGAAGGGAATGGGGTCGGGGAGAGGGAGAATCTCAGTGCTGGGTGCGGGCAGTATGGTAATCTTGATAATCAGGGGAATGAATCTGGGTATGGAAGCGAGCCGGGGTATAGAGGAGATGCAGAGTTTGGGTATGGTGATGAGGAAGAGGACGATCCCCGGGTTTTGTTTTGGGGAGATGATGAGTTTGGAGGTACTTCCTGCCTTAAATTTTCTGTTTTGATTTGTTGGATAATATGTCGATTTCATGTTTGTTGTGATTATTTCATAAACCATTGTTTTTCAGCGTGAACTTAATTTCACTAAGAACTTGCACTCAGTTAGGATATGATCGGCAAAACTAGTTCTAGGTTTCGGTTGTTGGTTGTTGGCTATTACGCGGTTGTTGGCTATCAACTAATAGATATGTTAGGATTAGTTGTTCCATATAGGCGTTGGAATTTAACTGTTGAAAAAATAAAATAAATAACATTACTTTAACGCGAAAATTTCTTGCTTTTGTCAATGCTAATTTTGTTAGCATTTTGTGAAGATATTTGAAAAGTTAAAAACTATCATCCACAAGTACTTCATCAAGCACTAGTAATCTCATTTACTCCCTCCATCCCGCCCGCACGAAGTGCTACATTTCGCACAAAAAATTGTCATTTCAGAAGTGCTACATTTTATTAAATACCTCAAATCACATCAAACCATCAAATTTTCTCTTTTAATGCCCACCACACTCACCATCAATATCTTTTATCTTATAATATACAACACCGTCAATACTTACAAAATTTACACATCTATCATATCCAATCATTCTCCTAAAATACACGAATTTTACTATTAATAAGTTTTGATGGTGAAATGTAATAAGATTACTAGTGCAATTTTACACCAATTGAACTGGGACGGAAGGAGTAGTAGGTTTTGACTACTCAATATTAAAGCTACTCCAGAAGCCACGTCATAACCGTTCTTGGTATAATCATCGACATTTTCTGAATTCTAAATTAAGAGGAGCTTATGATGGTTGGTGCAAATAGATGAACTATCTAATGAGATGGATACAAGGTACTCTCCTCGTACCGTTCAAAGTGCTACATTTGACCCAGAAAAGTTGTTCCTTGAGGAGCGCTACATTTCATTAAATATCTCCAATCACATCAAGTCATCATACTTTCTCCTTTAATCTCCATCCTACACTCGTCATCAATATTTTTTTACTTTTTAATCTACACCATGCACTCACCATCAATACTTACAAAACTTACATATATGTCACGTTCAATCATTTACCTATAATACACTAATTTTCTTTCAAATGTTGCAATTGGACCGGAACGGAGCGAGTAATTTGAATCATCTTGCTGTCTATTTTAGTTGAAGGAGATCTTTTTGGGTCAGTAAAGCTTATGTAATTTTGTTTGGTTGAAATAGTATTGGTTCTTGGTTAATGAAGTAGAAGTTAGATGCAGCATTTGGACTAGTTTTATTCATGTACTGGGGATGTGAACTTTTTTTGTTTTCCTATCTTATTTTCAAACAGAAGGCGCAACTTAAATGATCTAGAAGTTGCTAAGCATGTAGCAGTATTTATCCCTTGTTTAAGTAATGTGAAGCTTTGAAACTGGTTCCGTTGATGATCGTGATTTTGTGTTTAAACCAGATGAATAAACCTCGTTTCATATTAAATGTCGTCTCATATTAGGTGTCTTTTCAAAATATACTGTCTTTTCATAAACCAGATGAATAAACCTCGTATCGTAAGTGTCGTTGAAATTGGTTCGGTTGATATCAGGATCGGTCCTGAGATTTGGTTGACTGTAGGCGAACCATGACAAATGGGCCCCTTAACATAATATTTGTCCAAATTTTCTTGAGCAAAACGGGGCAATGTGCAATGAGCCTCATCAAAACCTTGTGGCGCAAAGCACTCCTTAAGGAAAACACATCAAGGAAAGAGTACTCTACCCAATTTGTTGAAAGAAATAACAAAGAGTACATAAACTCGGGGGACATAAAACCAAGCCCAAGTGGGGAATTACAATAGATTTCTAAAGTTCTAAAAAGCGGTTTCTCCGAGCATTTTGAGATGCAAAATTATTTATAATCAAATCAGCATCAACATTCTCCACTATATCCTTCTCAGTCGATAAAGTTCTCTTGTGACATTGATGACCTCAAGAATTGGCCATATCACCAAGAGTAAGATTAGGACTATGACAAGGAAAGTAGTGAAGTAGGCCAAAAGAATTTCTCTGCACCGAACCCGGTTTCCCCCCAGTGCCGGCCCTGGTTGATATGTATCATGCCCGCAAAATTATACCCCATTCGTCATATTAATTGTCCGCTTTTTTCATGTTCGACTTTGAACAAAGATAATCGCCCAAAATATAATAACAAAAAATATTAAAAAATATACTATTAACAATTTTATACCGTATGTATTTTCATAAATTTCTATGATTAGCTATGGTCGGAGGGAGTAGTATATTTTTGTACTTTCCTTATTTACCTTTTGATTGTTTTTTTCTTTTGCCGTGCATAATTTTGAACATTTTTTTTTTTAATTTCGCCCCCTTGAGCCATCCGGAAGCTGACTTGGATCTTTCATGAGTTAACACGTGTCAGCTTTTGGTTGGTCCAGGGCTAAAACGCGATAACCCTATTAATAATAAGATTGATCTGTCTTGTAAAGATTGTCGAAATTAATACTGTTCCTATGATACAACCATTTACTCGGACATTTTGCTTGTCTCTGTTCTGTTTTGCACTACTACTCCTTAGATACTGCTTCCAGGATGGAAAGTGTGGGTGAAAACTCGCTGCAGAAAGCTCATCACAGATGCCGTCGTAAGAAGCATGATATCAGAATGGTTGGAACCCTGAGGTAGAGAGAGTCCTGTGTCTTCATCATCCCCATGTAGCAGTGCTTTCTCAGCTTTGTTTCTGTCGAGATTCGTCGACCTGTCCTACAAGCTCTCCTCGCATATTGGAACTCGCATCGAAGATGGTCCCGACGAGCGTTTTCTTGTTATTTTTTTTTTTTCGTTACAAAAGTGGGATATATATGTTTGTCGGGTATAGATTATATCATGGACCAGAGTCCGTATTGCAATGTGGATTCTGGTACAAAATAATGTATTTTTAGTTGTTACGCAGTTTTTCATATAGTATAATTTGAAATCACCTTACATTGATGTATATTTATCTCACATGTAATGTACCAATATACTATAACAATGTAAATTTATATTTTATGTAATGTATTTAGTGATTAAATTAATGTATCTATCGAGCTCAGTCCACTTTACACATCTCCATTAGGATTGTAGTTGAATCAAATAGTGTTATATTTGATCCGAATTAGAATATGTTAGAGAATATTCTAATTAGAATTTGTTTTCTAGTAGAATTTGGATTTGATTGGAATTCAATTCGGGAAAACAAATCGAACAAATTTGATTTGAATTTGTAATACGATTTTTTTTTTCAATCGAATTATTTAAATATATAACGATAATTGAATATAATAAATATCATATACATAATAAATAATTATTCTATATATATATATATATATATATATATATATATATATATATGCGATCAATATTAGATGCGATCTTTCTGATCTAATTTATGCATGAATTTTGTACTAATTATGCATGAAATATATGCATTTCGTGCATCAAAATTTCAATGCATTAATTCTCACAAAAATTTGATGCATATAATCTAATAATTTAATGCATCGATATTTTGATACATATATTGCATATTTTAATGCATTGATTGATTATATAGTAATAAGAAAATATCAGGGTTATTGATAATATTAGTATGGATAACCAAAAAAAAAATCTTCATATTCATTAGTAATATGTCATTTAGATTACGATAGTGTTTTTAATTATCAAATCGTAAAGTAATAGACCCGAGCGAAAGAAACATAATTTTTAAGATCTCCATAGTTCGAACTCCGTAAATATGGATTCGAAAGCAATTTATCGAACATATGAAGCTTAACAAAGTTTGATACTTTACATAATGTTCACTAATTCACTTTAGATGAGATTTTTTTTTTGTCTCGTCTCGAACAAAATAATGGAGTTATAAATTATTTTAAAATAAATTTGATTTTGTTAGATCGAGCCAAAATGAAGTTTCGAAAAACTTTAAGATATATATTGCATATATATATATTCACTATTAAATTCACAATAAAAATTATCTACTACAAATTTAATAAGAATATACTTGAAGAAGAAAATCAATTAGAGTAATTTGTCTATTTTATTTAGCCATGTAATACAAATAAGTGGTACCAGTATTATATAATGGGATGTTTGGGAGTTAGAGGTTTGGAAAAAATTAGAGCATTGAGCTCATTTAGAGGTTTGACCAGATGAATCCTTTAATATAAGTGTTTGATGGTTAGCGGCTTTAAGTAGCGGATTGGGTTCAATCCGCTAATTTCAAAAACGGTACTTGAATGAGCTTTTTCAATTAGAGGATTGTAACTCAAGTTATGAAAATACTATTTTGTTCCGGATTTTGATCTTTAAATTTTAAATTTTGCATTAAAAATTATGCATTTATATATATATATATATATATATATATATATATAGGATCGTACGAGAATTGTTTTATGTTGTGAATTGAGAATAAATCTGAATCATTGATCTGTGTGTGATGTACGATCCAGATTGGCTTATGCATGCAATATATGCATTTCGTGCATCAAACTTGCAATGCATAAAAACTCTGCATTATATGCATCAAAATATCGATGCACTACAATATTACATTCTATGCATACGTTTTTGTGAGAATAAATCTAGGTCATCCATTTAATCAAGATCTATGGATCAAATTCATTCTTATTTCTTAACTTAAATATCATTCTCACCAGAACCCACTCATATATAGAATATATATATATATATATATATATATATATATACACGCAAATGTTTGATATATGAAAAATGATACAATCACAACCGTTGTAATGGTTGTGCTTATTTTGGACCATCGATTATGTGGGTAGTGGGGTAGGTGATGGAATAAATAATGAATTTAGTGATAAATGTGTGGTGAGATGGTGTGTTGTAAAGTTTGATTGTGTAAATTGCGTGTGCATGTTGTTGTTGATATATTATGAAACACATGAAATACAATCATGAATATATATATATATATATGATTATGAATTTTGTTTATTTATTTTTATTATAATAATTATTAAATTTAAATAATAACATATATTAATATTCTTATTAGTCATTTTACATATTGAAATAGCTAAGTGCTATTTTAAATACTTTTATACAAACTATTAATTCAAACCCATAGTCAAAACATCCGATTGCCAAAGAGGGCCAATAGCTTTGCATTCAGGACACGATATTTTTGGGCGCTTTTATAGTAAAAAACATAAGATTTGATCGGTATATACATTTTCTCATAGCAGCGACGTCGTACTGAGGAAGAGTATGGGGACTGAAGCAATCCAGGCATACAGAGCGGTGCTGCGAGCCACACGTAAGACTTTCGCCGGCGACACACTAATGCTCCGAGAGTCCGCCGCCGAAATCCGGAAGAAATTCGAGGAGAATCGTCACGTGAGCTCACCCGCCGACCTCAGCCGCCTCCTCGAGGAAGCACGCGAGGCCTCCCAATTCATCTCGACCATGATCGTCCAAGCCAAGCTCAACGAACGCGGCGGCTACGGTATGATTCGTATAACCCGTTGCTATCCCCAATTTTTTTGTCTATGGTTCAATTGTGCGTGCCATATGTTTGTCAAATTGTCTGATTGGTGAAAAATGTGGTAGTTACAGTACTTTTAGAGTGGGAAGTGATATACGTATCTTGTTTTCACCTTTTCCGTGTCCGAGGATCACCATTTATGTCAAAATGGTTGCTGATTACAGTATCTTTTGACGAACTGAAGTGTTGTGACTCCATTCATTTTCGTCTAATTGGACTTGTGGAATTCATAATAACAATTATAACTATAAGCTGAAAATCTCCAGAAACATCACGATCGAATGCCCACTTCCGGCATCCAACGATTTACTGCATTAACATGACCTTATTATATAATTTGAGATTGATTGTCGGAAGTACAGCAAAATAGACGCAATCAGGCTTTCCTTTATATTCATTTGTTCTAAACTTTGTGAACACCAATCTGCTTTCCTTTTCAGAACTAGAAAGTGACATTTAACATTTCTGACCCTAAAAAATTTAATTCTAGAAGTCCTATTTATAGTCGTAAGAGACGAGAGAGTGGGCTTCTCGGAGAGAACCGTCGCTAAGTATGTTGGTGAAGGGTAAAATCCCCATAGGACAAATTTAGTGATTATTAAAAGTTTCAAACCTGGATTTAGTGACTAAAGATATGTCAAGGACAGTTTGAACAAACATTTTTCATTCTAGTATACATTCTTTCTACATTTCATTTCAATTTTCTACCAGCCACATTATTTAGTTCGAAATATTTTAGTATTCGAGGTCAATGACATTTTTTGTACAAACAATTTCCATTTTAGTTTACATTCTTTCAACATTTGGGTATCAAACCTATAATTTTAGTTTTCTACCAGCCATCATTTCTAGTTCTACCTATGTTTTTCCTCTTGTTCATTAATATATGACTTTAGTGTTTGGCTTCGAATCTTGCTGTCCGACTGCTTATCCTCATAGGTTCATCAAGAATGGCTTGTGATGTGCTAACTAACCGGCCCACGTGTTTGATTTCTGTTCACCCTGCATTATCACTGAATATTAACTGGCCACCCCATCTCTTGGCCTATTCCTTAAATGGATATATATATATATATATATCGTTGTCAATCTCGAGTGACTATGCTTTTGACGTAGACAAGAACTCAACTGTTTTTTTTCTTTTCTTGAACCCAACTTATTCTCTTTCTTCTTGGTAAAATCAGGAGGCGTTGTATTCCTCCTTAAGCGTTTTTGCCTTTGGTGATTTATCTCAGATAACAAATATTTTTGGTGGTATCCTTAAATCTAAGAAAACTAATGCTTAATCTCTAAATCATTGTAATCCTGAATCTGAGCAACTTTTTTTCACCGACAGTGTTTCTGCACCGTGTACACATGGCCATCATCAAGTACTTTAAGTGAGAAAAATCGATATAGAAAAAATAAATCTACATACTTGCATAACGCAGATTTGCTAGACGCCTCGTGTAATAAATAAAAGTGACGAGTCCGTGATTCTAATCCTCGTCTTTGTGAATTTTGTTTCATGAGATATTTGTTTACACAGTATTGTTGAATGTTAACATAAAAAACTGCAGAAGTGAAGCCCGGAAAAGAGCATGCTGGAGCTACCCTAGAAGTTCCATCTGAAGCACTTCTAAAGGAATCAACATTAAAGAACCCATGTTAGTTTCGGTGTCTCGACCGGGATTTTTTTTCCTTTTTTTTTTCTTTTGTTTGACATTGAGGATCTGGCTCTTATTCATATATGATCTTTTCATAGCTGATTTCTTATTATTTTCTGTTTACTGGTGTTCTTGACATAATCAGTAGACATAAGCTCAAGGGGCTTTTGGTCGATATTCTGTTGTCTCAATTATCGGTAGAGATACATTGCTTTGTGTTTGAACGAACTGGGCTAATATCCCCTATATCCGGTTGTGATGGCAACCCCAGCAATTCCTCCAGAAAAAATGGTTCGTTTACGATCAGAATTGATGACTGGTTTTATTTATTTATTTTTTCAACAAGAACTTGTATTTCTCTACCAAAACATATTGCATACAACACAAACAAGATCCGAAGGCAACGAACATGCTTTTCAAATCAGAAAAAGGGTGAAACAAGTAAAATCCACAAAAAAGTCTGTTTCTTTCTAACAGTACGAGAAAAGGAATCCCCGCTTTCAAGCGTGGTCCTTTAAACACAACCGACTTCATGAGACTTTTAGTACAGAGGATATTAAGTAGGAGAAGATGGCATTCAGACAGAGGTGTGGGTGAATTTTTTCCCTATATGTGCTATTCAGATCACAATAAAACGAAAGCAACTTAAGTTACAAGTCAATACGAAAGCAAGACTAGTCTTCATCATCTTCTTCAACTTCGACTTCTTGTTCTTCTTCTTCTTCTTCCTCTTTCTCTTTCTCTCTCTCTTTCTCTTCCCCTTCCTCGACAGTTTTCTTTGGTGGGCCTCCTGAAAGTTAACATAATGTGACAATTAGCTATTTGATTATAACAAAAAGGAGATTGACGGGAGCTAATCTCATATACCGAAAGGGAAGATGAATTTGAAGCAAACAAATATAATAAAATCCACGATCAACAGTTCGAACAACGCAAATACATAATAATAATATTAAATAGGGGAAATAGACATTTTACAGTTTTACTCTGAAGATACAATTTTACTTCACAAGTAGAAAACACGCAAAGTCAGAACAGAATCATTGTACAAACATTATACACGAAGTATATCTAGAATTCATCTTTAATTAAATTCAGCAGCTAAAATCCAACAGTCGGAGAATATAAATTTTTACTTACCAAATTCACTGAATATGACTCCTCCAGTACACAATCCTTCCTCGACTTTCATGAGCTGAAGGGTCATTCTGGGTCCAATCTCTTGAAGCTTGACAGCACTCTTATTTGATGCCCGATTAACTCTACCAAGATCCATTGGTACACTTACAGTTGCTGCTTCATCGTCCACTTCACTTTCCGATCCATAACCAGCCCTACAAGAAAGCAACAAAAAACAAAGAGAGAAAGAAAAAACTATCAGGAACATAATGATAGTTTGCTTAAATTACAGGACAACCAACTTAAGCATATGAGATTAATGTACACTAGACAACAAGGTCCACTTATTAGTCTCACTTTCTTAAGTTCTCATAATATATATATATATCTACTCATTCACTGTAAGAGAGAGAGAGAGAGAGAGAGAGAGAGAGAGAGAGAGCATACTTCGTCAAGAAATCACTCACATCCTGAAGATTTCTCAAATCAGGCACCTGATGGTTCTGAACAAACTTTCTTACTCTTCGTGACACTCCAACAGGCTGTAACCTGATTGAGTAGTGCCGGAAATCAATGAGCTTCGTGTCTTTGTTGTAATTAAGCAACACAATCCTTTGGCAAGATGAAACCTTGACCTACAATCAGTCGATGGTAATTGTAAAAGTTAAGTTACGACACTCGTTCAAGTTGGAGAAAAAAACTCAGGTCATAGGTTTCAAACACTTACAGTGTTTATATCAATAGCAGGAAATATATTCTGAAACATAATTGTGGCGAGCTTTAGATGTTGTTCTCCGGTGCCAAAACCAGAGAGTACAATCTACAAGTTAGAAGCATCAAGCTCAGAATGCATACATTATGGTCATAGTCCGAGCTAGAAAACAAATTTAAAAAGAATAACAGCTCAAGTCACATCCTTATATGCTACAAGAAACTGAGAAGTGAAGTTCATGTATGGTAAATGGACAAATTACCAGTGGCGGATCTTTAAAGAGATCTTTAGGACTTCTTGGGCGCAATTGAGACCGAATAACATCATTAGCCAGTGAATACTTGTGAATCTTGAAAGTAAGAGTTGGACCCTGTGGCGTTCTAGCAACCCTCAAGTATGGTGCGGTTTCGGTTTTTGATAAAATGAGGAAATGTGTAACACCCATTGGACCCGCAACATTCAAGAAGTCTTTGATATTGTTACGCTTTTTTTCCTATGAAACAAGGAAAAAAAGGAAAAGGAGATCAGACAAGATCATAGTTAGTAGACTCACCAAATATCAATGGTGCTATATGTAGATCCGGCAATTTACCACACGACACGAAAATTTAGTGTTTGTGTTTGCATTTTTAGTACACAACACGAAAATACACGAACACGAAAGTACACGATCGAGATTTAGTGTCGATTTTGTGTTTACCCTTTGGATACACGACACGAGGTACACGAAATAAATAAATAATATTTAATTTAAAATTTTATGTTTAATTTTATAAAAACAATATACATTTTATGAATTCTGTTTGTACTAAACTTTAAAATTTGAAAATATAATGTGAACTTCATAAATTTTGTGTAAACATTCGTGTTTTCGTTGTCATTCGTTTCGTTTTGTTTACTAAAACTTATAAAAAATAATATTAAAATATTAAAATTGTTATTTTTTATAATATTTTAATATTTATTTTATATTATGTGCCTGACACAAAAACACGACACGACATGAAACGAATTTACGCGGTACACGACACGACACGAATTCATTTCGTGTGTGTATGGGTTTGTACTTTTGGTACACAACGATTTGCTAGGTCTAGCTATATGTATATCATTCAAAACAAAGTGATTACTATTTTGCAATAAAAATCAGCATGAAAAAAAAAAAACTACACAAAGGACTAAACTCAAATCTATTGAGAACAAAAAAAACGATCTCCTTGACTACACATAATTAAACGATTAAATGCCAAGATGCAGATCCAGAACACACACACACACACACAGAGAGAGAGAGAGAGAGAGAGAGAGAGAGAGAGAGAGACCTTAAGCTTTAGAGCAGTGTACGGAAGCATCAATTTTCTCAGATCCATCTCCAATTGCCTGAGAACGCCGGGTAACTTCCCCCGACAAAACACGAAACTCTTCGGGATTTTATCCCCTGTTACGTGGTCTACAGTTGGCTGTTTCCTGATCATCGGTCTGACGAAGGGTTTCCTACTCTTCTGGATCATCAACATACACAAAATAGAAACAAAAATCACGTCGAAGTATCGAAATTTGTGAAAGAAAAATAACCTAAAACAGAAGACTGGCGACGGAATATAATGATTTGATGATACTTACATTACGGAATCGAGCCATGCCTTCGGGTAAACAAGGAATTTTATCGATGTCGCCGCAGAAATGAGGTATAATTAGGGTTTAAGAAGAAGGGTTTTAAGGGGTTATTTCTTTTTCACCAATGCCCTTCTTTCTTGGTCTTCCTCGTTGAAAGGACATAAAAAAATGGTTCACTAATTGCCGCTGAACACTTCATTTTCTTTACATCCATCAAAAGGCCCGATATCTGCTCTACTGCGTAGCCCAAACCAAACTACTTCTGATTCGGACTGAAGTGTTTGGCCCAGTTAAACAGGAAAACCTAGCCCAGTTTATGAGAAATAGCTAATGTAGGCTTTTTCTTTTCTGGTTATTTACATGTCGAGACGATAATTATAAATTAATTATATAAAATTAATACAAATAAAATAATTATAAAATTAAATCATTGAATTTTTTTAACTAAAAGTTTGGTTACCTAAAATAATATATTTAAAAATCAATTTATTCAATATTTAACGCTTCAGTTTTTATAAAGTATGTTGCATTTAGATACGTATAAGTAACAGTTTGGTTATTATTTGAAGGGATTGACTATGGTGGAAACACCCTTAATGGTGAAATCTAGAAACAAATTGCATTATTAAGTAATTTCATTGTATATTTGTTATTATTTGTTGCATCAAGCTGGTCGCTAGTATATGCAACAAATAATGCAATAAAAAAAATACATAAATGCATATAATTCTACTCATCTACGGTCGTTAGATCACTAATATCAATAGCCTACAAAAGTTTCTAGATTTCACAAGGTAATTAGTTTTCATATGATCTTTTTCCATTATTTGAATATCAATGCAAATTATAATTTTTGTAATTATTTTAATATTATGATACTTTTTTAATATTTTTGTAAAATGTATTAGATATTGTAATTTGGTCTTATCTTTCTATTATCATGATTCGGATATATGATTCAAAGTTCAAACATGGTGTATTATTTTGTATTCATCACTTATCTTTTGTTTATTATTTATTATTTATATATTCATCACGTGCAATAATGAATGTATAAATAATATATAAATATCCCCTTCGTTTTTATTATTTATCATTTATATATTTACTGAATATTGCCTAAATATTTATCTTATATAGATTTTGTATCGATGATACATAATGTAGTAGCATTCTTAGAAGCGGCTTCAAATTTTATACACTTTTCTTCTTCTCTGTTTATTTTTTTCGTATATTGAGATAAATGTACATTGTATCATTGTCAAATATGATTTTATTTATTTGGAATATTTTATGCTTTGTTTTCTAATCCGAGTACCTCTAACTTATGCATCATTTGATTTAGTTGATTCTGATGTTTGGGGCGGCATCTGTCTCGACTACGAAGGGAGCCTCCATATGTTTTGTTTCGTTTATCGGTGATCTCACTCGTTTTATCGGATCTATTTACTGAAACATCGTTGTGATCTTAGTCATGTCTATGCTTGGTTTTAGGCCCATATTGCCAATATAAAATTTTTTTAGGGTTGATTCGAGCAATATGTTTCATGCTAGCGGAGATTTTTTTCGTCTATGCTAGCATACTGGTCATACCCCGCTATATTCTCATTTGAGCATTTTTTGTTCTACAAGGCAAGTTTATCATATCTAGTGGCTATTTTGTGTTTTTTGATATATATATATATATATATATATATATATAGAGAGAGAGAGAGAGAGAGAGAGAGAGAGAGAGAGAGAGAGAACGGGGAGAGAGGGAGGGAGGGAGGGGGGAGAGAGAGAGAGGGGGCGAGGTGTAATATCCGCAATTTTGATTTCCGGTAATTTTTATTTTTCGGCGGAGGTCCGTTTCGACGACTCGCTTATGACCGTTTCGTCATTCTGAGAATATTTAATTCTGCACTTTTTGTCATCCGAGTTCGTTTCGGTATCGTTTTGTTGAGTTCCATGTTCTTAAACGACTTTTCCGCACTTAAGTTCGATTCCCGCGAATCTCATCCGAAACTGTTGTTTCGAGTTTCTCGTAAGTTCATTTAATGTTATTGTTCATGTTGTAAGCTTTGGTTTGGTGTTTCGATCGTGTATCGTGTATTTCGGACGTTTTGGGCCATTTTCGTAATTTCCCAAAGTTTGGGGTAATTACTTCCCGTTGTCGAATTTCGAGCCTTCGGGTGGTCGGAATCGTGTGTTCTCTTAGTGCTCGGATTCGTCTTTGCGAGTACTTCGTAACCGTATCTTCGATTCGTATTCAGGTTTGGGTTTCGGGGTCGTTCGGGCCGTCGGAGTTGGCCCCGGCCGAGTCATGACCGGGCAGTCTGGGCCCAGGCCGGCACTGGTGGAGTTACGACCGGTAGTGATCGGCAGTTACGTACGTAAGGCCGGTTACGTACGTAAGCCTTGGCCGGTTACGTACATAACGATGCCGGCATTTTTGGGCAGTGTCTCGGCCATGGCCGGTTACGTACGTAAGGCCCGGCCGATTACGTACGTTATGTGGCCGGCAGTCGGCCTATTTAAGGCCAGCGGACGTTTTCTTCAGCCATTTTCTCACTCGTTTCATCCTCTTCCGCGGCTGTAGCTTTGATAATCATGGAGGGATGTTGTCAGGTGTTAAATCCATGAAGTCTTGGAGTTCATATCATCAATTGTCAGTCCTATAACATCCTTTGATCGAGCGAATCAGGTTAGATTTTCTAGAAATCTAGTTTTGGGGAATTTGGGTATTTTGGTTGATTTCGTCCGTTTAATCCGATTTAGGATTATGATGGATTGATGATTATTTAGATGTATTATATCATTTCCCTTGTTATTCCATGGTTGGATCGTATCGATTCATTGTTTTGACCGAGTTCTTAGTCGACGCCTTGAAGGTGTTCGACAAAAGGTCTTAGAGGGGGGAATTGGGCGTTGTATGATTATTATCCATCGTACGATTGTTGATTTATCATTGGTATGACTTAGGGACGAAATTCTTGTGAAGAACTCGAGTCGGAACCCTTCCGTTCGTTGTCTTCTTCGGGGTCCGAGCTTCCCGGTCGAACCGTGTTCTTCGGAGCGTTCGGTAGTGGTTAGTAAGGCAAGTATCTTATTATACGACTTGTATCTTGCGACTAGTAATTACGTATGAGATGTATGATGATTTTGCTTGCCTTCGTAATTATGTTCCGTTTGAGTTGGTTGTGTTTTCCGTAATTTGAAGGCTTTGCGATAATAGTGTTATATTAGTATACGTGTTAGGCGTTGTGTCATTTGTGCAGGATTGCGACGTACATATGGGATGGTTGTACACTTGGTTATGCAATGTATTGTGTACCGAACGTGTGTTATGTTGGTTATGTGTCGTTGATTGACGATAGTTGTTGCGAGTGTTGAGATTGTGTTATGTGCGTGTGATGTACGATTTTGTGGTGATCAATGTGATTGATTAATTGTGCTCGTTGTTGTATGTAATGTGAATGTGAATATGAATATGTGTGTGACCGCTAAGTTCACTCGTGTTGGTTCGACGGGACCTACGAGGATTCGTGGCAGTGGACTACGGGGTCAGGACTTAGTGAGGTACTGAGGTCCAATCGTGCTGGTCTGACGAGGCCTACGATAACGCATGGCAGTGGACCATGAGTTTCGGACACAGTACGTCCAACCGGGTGAGCTCGACGGGGCTTACGGTGACACGTGGCAGTGGACTACGGTGTCAGGACTGTGTGTGTGATTGTTGTGATTGATATAGTGTAATACCCGGTTGTAATTCATTCATTTTCATTCAGTAATTATCAGTCTGTAATTGTCACTCAGTGTATTTTCACTCGATTATGATCTTTCATCAATCATGTTCATTCACCGTGTTCACTGTTCGGAAAAAACTTCGAGTGGTGTATCGTTATTGTTCATTGTTTCAACTTTCCTCATATGAGTTCGACTTTGTTAGATCACCATTAATTTTTGGTAACTCCAAAAATTCTAAATCTTTGCAATATTATAGAGCATCGAGTTAGCTTTCCAATGGTTCAAACGGTGAGTCAATCGGAGTCCGGACGAGAGAGTTATGGTCATTTTAGCTCAACCGCTCACTTTTCAGTTATTGGCCGATCACTGCCGAACGGACTCGGTCGTGTCGTCCGACACGGCCCGTGCCGTACTCGTTCGGAAAATGCCGAAGTGTCTGCCTCAGGACCCGACCGTGTCGTCTGGCACGGCCGAGTCGAACCCTTCCGGATAAGCCAGAATGCTCGCCGCCAAGACGCCCGACTGTCGTGCAGCGCACGGCCGAGTCATGCCGAGTCGCCGCTGTCGGACGGGTCATCGTCGGATGGCCCTCCGCGCGCGCGACCGTGTCAAGCGGGACACGGTCGAGTCCTGTCGGCCAACGTGCGTCATGCGACCGTGCCGATCGGCACGGCCGTGTCCGCAGCACCAACTCCTTAAATTCGCTTTTTCAAAGATTTCACCATTTTCTCCCTTTTCATCACCTTCAACCGAGAGAGAAAGCTTGAGGGAAGGTTTTTCCTTCACAAATCATTTGGGTGTTTGATTTTCTTCATCTCCTTTCGATCGTGAAGCCGGATAATCAATTTAACGCGTGTTCTTCGGATTAAAGTACTTAGATCTTCAAAGGTAATATTCTTCAACACCTTGGATTTCGATTCTATGTTGAGATATGATGTTTTGGGACGTTATAATCATGTTATATGAAGGGACATGTATATGATTATGAGTTTATATAAGGATTCATTGGATTATTGAGGGATTATTCAAGAACACTTTGAATATCGAGTTGAAATTGGGGGTTTTCGATTAATTGTCGTTATAATCACGTTTTCGGATATTCATTTTGGATTATTGATAGTATTCATGAGGTTTTGTGGGTTTGAATCATTCATTGGAAGTTGGTTTCGGATGTAATTGAGTTTTGGTTGTAAACAATTGGAGATTGTTTACAATGCGTTTGTTTTAATGCCCCAATGAGTTTCGGGTATTGTTGTATCGACTTTTGAGTTGGTTGTGATCATGCTTGATTCGTGTATTAAGAGAATTGTTGGTATTTATGTTGTTCAAGGTTGTTCGAGCGGCCGATAATTTCATTAAGGACGTTGATCGTGGAAGTACCTTCCCGCCTTCGGTTTGAGGCAAGTTTTATACTTGTACTAGTCAATGAGATTAATGTCATCATATATGTGTATAAATGTGTTGTATCATTCCGAGACTTAGTCTCTTCATGAATTCATTGATATTAAGAGATCGCTCGACGATACCTTTCGGCAATTTTGCCAAATATTATTGTTATTCCTTTTTAGATTGTCATTAAAACTGTACACGCCGATTAAAGGCATTGGCTTATTCATTTCTCACTTTCGTCGTCGGTAACCGATTAAAGGTACCGAGGCATCCTTCATATCATTGTTATCGAATTGCCGTTCGCAGCAAATCGAAATGTTCAATCATTCACTATATCATTGTATCGATTGACCGTTCTAAGGCAATCGAGTTATTCAATCATTCATCATATCGCTCATATCGATTAGCCATTATAAGGAAATCAAGCGCTCAAGCATTCATGGAATCATCTGCCGCATCATTGTCATCGGTTAGCCGTTCTAAGGAAATCAAGGTGTTGAGTTGGGACTGCCGAGGATGGTGCCGGCCGACTCAAGACAAAGATACCATCCCTAATTGTGATACGGCTTTCTTGCCGTGGCTTCGGCCCTAATTGTGATACGGCTTTCATGCCGTGGCCGACCACCTAATTGTGATACGGCTTTCATGCCGTGGCTTCGGCCCTAATTGTGATACGGCTTTCATGCGGTGGCCGGCCCTAATTGTGATACGGCTTTCATGCCGTGGCTTCGCCCTAATTGTGATACGGCTTTCATGCCGTGGCTTCGCCCTAATCAATAACGGACTTCAATGTTTCGACTTCATGTGATTGTGATATTTGTGAGTTTGGTGAGTGGTTTTAGGCCTTGTGATTGTCTTGTTAATTTCATTGGAGCCTCCGGGCATTGTGATTCATATTTAATCGCTCGGTTTGGTTCATGTCGTGTAATTCCTTGTGGTATTACGTGATTATGATTCGCCGTTGGGCACTTATGTTCTAACCCGTCGAACAGGTATTAATAGTATGCCGTGGGCATAGTATTTCACGAATGCTCGGTTCTTACTTTGATTTGTGAGCATCTCGTATTATTATCATCATTATACCGTTTCATTCGCTTTTGGATGCATATCATGTTATACATGTATTTGATGTTCATTATCTGGATGATCGACCAGTGGCGGAACATGTTTTCATGTTTTAGGTGCTTGCGAGGAGAGAGTTGAGGCACAGGGGCATGACGATGGTGACGAGGCATTCGAGCGATACTAGTCCGAGTTGTTCATTGTTGGTCAGTCAGTTGGAGTGTACTCCAGTCTTGTCAGTTGTTGTCGTGTTGTATTACCCGAACAGATGTTCGTGGATCTTTGTCAGATTTCATTTTGGCCATGTAGGCCACTTTTGTCGTTGAAATTCCCTATCGGAATATTGTGTTGGATATCATGGTAGGGACTATGATTTTCCCTTGTTGTTTAATTTAACGTATTTTAGTCATGTTCGCCTGGTGGATCTCCTGACGTGGGGTCCACGGCACTGTAATAACCCAATAGGATTTGGGGGTGTTACATATAGTCCGTGCGGGTTGTTAAGCCTACGGAGACACGTGACGGTGGATCACGGTGTCGGAATTGGTTATGCGTGGTGTAGTCCGTGCGGGTTGTTGAACCTACGGAGACACGTGACAGTGGATCACGGTGTCATGAGCATGATTATTTTGTGTAGTCCGTGCGGGTTGTTGAACATACGGAGACACGTGACAGTGGATCACGGTGTCATGAGCATGATTAGTTTCAAATCAAAGTTTTGAAAGGAAAACTTTTATGAAAATGAATGTTGGACCGAGTCCTAAGCTTGAATAAATGTTTCCCGTATTGTAAACTGCTGAGTTATGAAACAAGATTTGGGTTAAGGCCCTAAACTTTTTCGAAAGGTTTTGTGAATCAGGACTTGAGGTCTTAAAGGTTTTGAAAATCTAAAAATTCCCGAGATGATAATCTTATTTTCGAATGCTTCATAGCTTATCTTCCCTTGTGAAAACCTCCCGAGAATATTTTGATACTTGATTATTATATTAGATTCACGATTATTATTTGCTTGTTACATTTCGTATGATTTGATACTTGCACTAGTAAAATAGTGGAGTTTTACTAACCCCCGAGTAATCAGGGGGTGGATGTCTATTTTGCGTCCAGGTACATGCAGATTCAGGGGAGCAGTCACAAGATTGGCACAAGAGGATGACGAGCTGCGATACTAATCATGAGTCGAGAGTTGTTTTGATTTTTGTTGTGTTGTCAGAGTTGATTTCAGTCTTCCGTTGTATTGTATTTCGACCCCTGTGTGGGTTAATGTTATTTAAGTCAGTTTTGTCGATTGGGTTGTGTGACCTCATCGGTCTGTGTATTCACGTGTAAGTGACCATATCGGTCTGTATCATTTTATTGTTTGACCCTGGATGGGCAAGCATTTGGTTGTTTATGGATGTTTAGCCTGGTAGATCCTTGTGGAAAGGGTCTACGGCGTGTAATATTCCCATATGGTTTTGGGGGTGTTACATTTATGGTATCAGAGCTTAGGTTGCGGAAACCTAGGCTGTCGGGTCGTTTCAAGTCGTGATTTGTCGAGTAATGTGTTGCCTTGTCGTTCGAGTCGTCAGGTGACAAGTTGAGTTGTGCGTAGTCACAACGTGTCGGTTATGTTGTCGGACGAGATTAGTATCGTGGGCGACCGTCACCTCCGTGCGACCTGTGGATGTAAGTCTCCTCCTTTATGCGTAATACCTGTGTATCTCGATTTTACCTTAGTGAGTTAATTGCGGTGCGTAATTTTATTTACACAGTATTCTGTAATATAGTTGTGTTTAATACTTGTGGCACATAATATGCGTATAGAACTGGGCACGTTATTGTTTTATCTTTGAACCACCGGGTGGGGTGGTATGTTGTGAAAGTTGTAAACCTTAATGGGTTTCGAAAAGGTACCGACAGTAGAGTTTGTGAGAAACTCCGATGAATGATTTTGTTGTGTGTTTAAACTTGATACCACGAGATGCATTTGATTGAATTGGCGACCCTGGTTGCCATTTGAGTATGTGGTTTTAAATTCGACTGTTTTTGGAATGTTGTAATTTTTGTCCGCTATGGGTAAGTTTGAGAATGTTTCCTGAAGGACTTTACAGTTTGAGAATTTTGTAGAAATCGATTTTTGGAAAATATTTTGGTGGTGCGGTCAAACCACGGTTTATATGGATTTTTTAAAATTTGTTAAATTTTGACAAATGGGCCGTGTATTTTCAAATGACACAATCAGATGGTATTTGAAAAATATGTTTTGAAATACTTCGGACTTTGTAAAATATTACCGTCGTTTTGGTTATGAACTAAAGGATTTTGGAAATTTTCTGTTTTGCAAAACAACTTTGGCTTCCATAAATTAGAACGTTATGTGTTTATGTATTGAGGTTAAGTCGTGCAGTGAGTTGCTATATTAGTATTCTCGTCAGAAAATCTGGGTTGTATGCCCAAGTGGCGGGATACGCTGTTAGGTATCGTTCCCCACTTCAATGACCGAGGTATTAAATAAAGTGTTTTCAAAATTTCATCCCAGCAAAATCTTTCAAACTCGCGAATTTTTTTTTATATATTATCATTCGAACAAATACCTCGATAAACTTGTTTTTTTTTTTTAGAATATTATCGGTGTTGGATCACAATGGTATGCTTAATGTTTTAACCGTGTATGCTGAGGTATAGGTCATACATCTTTGTCAATGTGAACGTGTGAATATTGCATTGTGCTGTTGATTGTGGGCTTATGTCGATTAGGTGAGGTTTGTTTTATATTGTTATTCTGATTGGTTGTCCGTTCAGTATGCTAAGGGGTAGAGGTCGAGGCCGTGGCCGTGGTCGTGGTGGTGGTCGTAATCGGGAGCAGGAGAGGGCGACTCCCTCCTTGCCGAGTACCAATCAGCTTAGTACAGATCAGGGACATTCGACTAGCGTTAATGTTGACGTTGGCGCCGCCACCATCATTCGTCAGGTGGTTGACCAGTTAGTGCAGATGAATCAGGCCGTACGTCGGGATGAGAACCCAAATAGGGATAACAGAACTAGTAAGTGGTTATGAGATGTGATGAACATGCAGCCGCCCCGTTTTGTAGGTTCGTCTGACTTGTTAGGTTGGGAAAACTGGCTCTTCCAGTTGGACAGAATATTTGATGCTGTAGCTTGTCCGGATGATAAGAGGGTACCCATTGCCCGATGCACCTTTCGACAAAGAAGGCTGCAGGTGGTGGCACGCCGTAGTGCTGCAGATCGTACACCTACATAGCCGAGTTTAAGACCGCCATGGAGGCAGTATTGCCGTTGCACTGTTCGTGAACGCAGAATCGTTGAGTTTTTCTCGCTACGCCTGGATGTGTCAATATCCCAGGCGATAGTCGATTATAATCGACAGTTGGCTTATGTTCGGGATCAAGTGAGAAGTGAAGCGGACAAGGTCCGATACTTCAATATGCGCATGCAACCCCATATCCGTGAGAGTATGGCTCCGCTTATGTGTACCACCCTGAAAGAATATCAGGACCGAGCTTTAGCTATTGAGATGTCTGTTTTTGTGTCGGAATCTGGCTCAGAGAGTAAGAGACAGAAGACCTCGAGAAATTTTTCAAGAGGCCAGAGAAGTGAGATCCGTGAGCCTGTTGCTTCGCATTTTCCTTCTGGGAGCACTCCTCGTTCGGTTGACCAGTCTAAGAACCTTACTCTGGAGGCGAGTAAGACGGTCGGTGTGAAGACCTGCTTCAACTGTAGTCGTGCGGGTTGTTAAGCCTACGGAGACACGTGACGGTGGATCACGGTGTCGGAATTGGTTATGCGTGGTGTAGTCCGTGCGGGTTGTTGAACCTACGGAGACACGTGACAATGGTTCACGGTGTCATGAGCATGATTATTTTGTATAGTCCGTGCGGGTTGTTGTGTAACACCCCTAAGACATTCAGGGCATATTACAGTGCCGTGGACCCCACACTGTGGAATCCACCAGGCTAACGTACCAAACATGACATACGACAATGACAAACCATCATAAACAAAACGACAAGCTAAATAAAAGACTATAACCGACAAATAAAATTCTGTCATCAATCCATTTCCCAAACGGGGACACAACAGTAACAAGTTTAAATAGGAAGTACTCGAGTACTTAAACCAATTTTATAATACATAATCCCAAAATCAGACATCAATAATAACCGACGGACATAACTCCGGAAATCAAATACTGGACAATATCATGCTTGCCCATCATCCTCATACAGCTCGGGTGCTCGCTTATCCCCACGATCGCACGAAATACAAAAAGTATTTCCCCCATTTAAGGGGTTAGCGACAACTGCTAGTGCAAGTACAATCCACTTGAACTACATTCTAATCAGATGAATATATGCGCCAAAAAGTCATTTTAGAAAATATTTTATATTCCGGAATATTTATGATGTACAAACACAAAACACATTATCTCCAACAAATCATAATTCAAAGTTAACCGTTGGCACGAGACTCACGGCCACCGTACCCCGCAGAGCCCCGTCGGACATCCCTGGGTGGCTAACCACAGTTCACGATACGCACACTCACGGCAATACGTATCCCTAGAGGCCCCGTCGGACCATCCCTAGGTGAACATACTCATAACCATCCACAACAACCACGATACAGCCATAATTCAAATACTAGAACATGTAAACAAATGTAAAAAGTACTTGCCTTTGAGACATTCTTGAAGAAACGGAAGTGAAACGCGACTACGAACGGTCTGGGTGGAAAGCGACGGTTCCTAAACGAAGGATCAACACAGTTCAGTCCCAACGGACAACAATACTCTAGTGGAAAACACCCATAAGCCCGATTACATAATACGACAATGGACGATCAATTGATACGGGCGAGGGTTTACGCAAAATCTCCCCGTATTGATAATTCGCGGATTAAAATCAAGGAAATTGATTTGGAATCACTCAATAATCACAATCGGTGAAGAATATCATAACATACTGGAATAATTCGAGTCCAATTAGCAAAACCCGGAAAACCCCCCAAATTTGACGAGTTAGGGTTCTAGACGAAAATACCTTGATTTCGGATGATGAATGACGATTATGCTGATGATAATATGTTAGCACGACTCTACGGTGATGGAATTTGAAGAGAACTCCGAATGGAACCGGTGGAAATCGTCTCTGAGGTCGCACGTCGAAGAAACGAAGAGAAAAGAAATAAACTGCTATTCTGAAACTGTCCGCTGACTTATATTCAGTGGAGTTAGCGCACGCTAACCGTCATATGTAGCGCGCGCTAACGGGGCCTTGACAGGTCCAGTGGCTACTGCCACCCTTCGTTAGCGTACGCTAACAATAGGGCGTTAGCGTACGCTAACTGCACATCGGTAGCGCACGCAAGGGAACAGGGGTAGCGTGCGCTACCTACACAGCAGTTCAGCACTGTTGATGTCACATCAGCAGTAAGCTGCTGCCGAGGGTATAAAACACGAAACGCACGACGAGACCAGAATCCAGGAACATAGACGCGAAGCATACAAGATGACGGAGCTAAGCGCTGAAATAAAAATACAATTCCGACCGCCGGAGGGTCCGTAATGTGACAACGAAACTAAGATTCCCTAAACTATTAGGAAATTACAAAAATGGCCCAAGTGCCCGAAAATCACGAAACGATGTCGGATTTACAAACCGAAAGTCTCCACATGACCAACTCAACCATACGAACTTGTACGAACCAAGAAACAACGAAAATGAATGAGTTTTACAAGAATCGAACGTCCATACGGCAAAACATGCCATAAAACGAAATTACGTGAAAACATCATCAAAACTCATCCAAATGGAAAAACTCCAAGAACAAAATAGATTCAAAATGTCGAAACGGTTACAAGCGAGTCGATAAAAATAGACATACACCAAAAATGGAAACTGCTAAAAATGGAAAAATTACGGATATTACATTCTCCCCCTCTAAAATAAAGTTTCGTCCCGAAACTTAAGAATCAAAAAGCTCGGGGTATCTCGAACGCATATCCTCCTCTAGCTCCCACGTCGCTTCTTCTACTCCGTGCCTCGACCATTGCACCTTAACCAAAGGAATGGTTTTGTGCCTTAACTGCTTGTCACGACGCTCCAAAATTCTGACGGGCCTCTCTTCAAACGTAATATCCTTCTCGATCTCCACGTCCCCAAAGTCAATAATGTGGGACGGGTCAGGAACGTACTTCCTCAACTGGGAAACGTGAAATACGCTATGAACATGACTCAGCGACGGAGGTAACGCCAAACGGTACGCTAACTCACCGACTCTCTCTAATACCTCGAAAGGTCCAATATATCTCGGGCTGAGTTTCCCCTTCTTCCCAAAACGGAAAACTCCTTTCGTCGGAGACACTCTCAACAGAACATGATCTCTCACTTCAAACTCCAAAGGTCTACGCCTAACATCCGCATAAGACTTTTGTCGACTTTGAGCAGCCAACATCCTCTTTCTAATCAATTCGACTTTCTCCCTCGTCTCTAATACAAGGTCCGGCTCGGTGCCGACCAAATCGGACGGCTCATCCCAACATATCGGTGATCGGCAACATCGGCCATAAAGTGCCTCATACGGTGCCATCTTAATCGACGCGTGCCAGCTATTATTATAAGTAAACTCAATCAAGGCCAGATGATCCTCCCAGTCACTACTCCAATCTAACGCACACGCACGCAACAAATCCTCGAACGTCTGAATGGTACGTTCGGACTGCCCATCGGTCTGGGGATGGAACGAAGTGCTCAAACGCAACTGTGTCCCCAATGCCTTATGTACCGCCTGCCAAAAATGCGATACAAATCGGCCATCTCTGTCTGAAATAATGGTCCTCGGCGTACCATGAAGCCTCACTATCTGAGCGATAAAAATACGAGCCAACTTTTCTGGACCCCAAGTATCCTTGATGCCCAGAAAATATGCCGACTTAGTCAGTCGGTCTACAATCACCCACACCATATTCATACCAGTCTTCGTCCTCGGCAAACTCGTGACAAAATCCATAGAGATGTCCTCCCACTTCCATTCCGGAACGGGAAGTGGTTTCAATAATCCGGCTGGCCGCTGATGCTCAATCTTGACTTGCTGACAAGTCAAACACTTAGCCACAAACTGAACTACCTCCTTCTTCATATCGTTCCACCAGAAATTTTTCCTCAGATCTTTATACATTTTACTCGAGCCCGGATGGACTGAGTAAGGCGATGCATGAGCCTCTCGCATGATACCCTGTCTCAATTCCGAGTCATTCGGAACGCACAACCGACCTCGGAATCTCAACACTCCATCTTCATGAATAACGAATCCCGGGGCTTTCCCCTTCCCTACACTCTCCCGAAGCTGAATAAACATCGGGTCCTCCAACTGTCCCGATTTAATGTCCTCGACCAGAGATGAAGAAATCTCAAGAGTACGCAACTGCCCGGAACTCTCTGGCAGTACAACCTCAATGCTCAACCTTATAAACTCTCGTTGAAGTCCCGACTGGGCCGTAAGCAACTCAAGCGCCCGAAGCGATACCGATTTCCAGCTCAAGGCATCTGCTACCACATTAGCCTTGCCCGGATGATAAAGGATCTTGAGATCGTAATCCTTAATCAATTCCAACCACCTTCTCTGCCTCATATTAAGCTCTTTCTGGGTAAAAATATACTTTAGGCTCTTATGATCGGTGAAAATCTGACACGACGAGCCATACAAGTAATGACGCCAAATTTTCAACGCAAAAACAACTGCGGCCAACTCAAGATCGTGCGTAGGGTAATTCAATTCATACGGTTTCAACTGACGGGAAGCATAGGCAATCGTCCTCCCGTGCTGCATAAGTACGCATCCGAGCCCTTGGCCCGAAGCATCACTATAAACGGAGAAACCATCATTACCACTCGGTAAAGCCAAACGGGAGCGGTCGCCAATCGCTTCTTCAACTCCTCAAAACTATTACGCCTCTCATCGGTCCACACAAACTTCCCGACTTACGTAATAATCGAGTGGCAATGAGCGAGCTTAGAGAACCCCTCGACGAATCTGCGGTAATACCCGGCTAATCCCAGAAAACTGCGGACCTCTTTCACGTTCTTTGGCGGCGCCCAATCCAACACTGCCTCTACCTTATGTGGGTCCACACGAACACCCTCGGCCGAGATCACATGACCGAGAAACATAACCTCCCGTAACCAAAACTCGCACTTTGAGAACTTCGCAAAAAGATGCTGAGTTCTCAAAATGTCTAACACAATATGTAAATGACGGGCATGCTCCTCCTCGTTCCTCGAGTAATTCAGAATATCGTCGATAAAGATGACTACACATTTATCGAGGTACTCGATAAAGACTTTGTTCATAAGCTGCATGAACACGGCTGGGGCGTTGGTTAGCCCAAAAGGCATAACCACAAACTCGTAGTGTCCGTATCTCGTCCGAAAGGCCGTCTTCGGAATATCGGTATCCTTCACTCGGAGCTGATAATACCCCGATCTCAAATCAATCTTCGAAAACACGGTTGCCCCTTGCAACTGGTCAAACAAGTCAATCAATCCTCGGGAGCGGATACTTGTTTTTGATGGTCACTTTGTTCAACTCTCGGTAGTCGATACACAAACGAAGTGACCCATCCTTCTTCTTCACAAACAGGACCGGTGCGCCCCAAGGTGAAGCACTCGGTCGAATATACCCCATGTCTAGCTGTATTCTTTCCCTTGTATTTTCATTTTTGGTATATTTCTCGGTCATAGTGACCCTCGTGTACTTTTCAGCGTGTCCTTCCTGTCAAACTGTTGAACTGTATTCTTGTTATTGTTGTGCGAAACCGCCGTTTCGGGGTTGCCGTGGATCCATTTCGTGTTATTAGTCCCCAAATATTGATTCCTATCGTTTCATTCTCTTTCCGGATCATTCTTATCATTTTGGAACCCATAAAGGGGTGCGGGCCGCGGCACAAGGTGTGTGCGCCGCGGCACACAAATCCCTTCAGTTGTTGGTTGGACGAACTGTACTGTGTGCCGCGGCACACCCATCCGGTGCCGCGGCACAGTGCCAGGCCGGTGCCGCGGCACACCTGTCAGGTGCCGCGGCACACTCGGGTGTCTTCTGCGACCAAAACCCAACTGTACCGGGTGCCGCGGCACACGCAGGCTGTGCCGCGGCACAATGCCAAAACCTGGGAGTAAATTTTCGGCCTGTGCCGCGGCACACTTCGGCCTGTGCCGCGGCACACTTCGGCTGTGCCGCGGCACACGAAGCGGTCAACTGCGCAACTCGTCTTTAATAGACGAAATCAACCGTCTTCTTCCTCATTTTCACCTGCAGCGCGAGAGAGAGTGAGAGAGAGGGGAAGAGTTCTTCATCCTTATCCTTTGGGGGGTCGATTTTCACCATTTTTCTTCGGTAGTGAAGCCCGGTCAATCAATCTAACGCGTGTTCTACGGATCTTGGTACTTGAATCTCCTAAGGTAATGTTGTGTCACGATTTATTCATCCCGACAGTGCGATCGACTATAAGGCCGAGCGACCAAGTCAACTCCAGTCAAACTATGGCTAGCTCGCCAAGTCGAAGATATCAGACCACCATCAGGTACCTGGCGATCGACTCCCAAGGCGATCGCCCTTTGGCAGCTGGCGATCTACTCTAGTGACCGGCTAAGGGCAATCGACCTACGCCCCGAGCAGAGACGATCGCCCGTCAAAAGTCATCAAGGACTGGGTCTCAGAAAAGCACCCACGTGCAGATCCACCAAAGGCGCTGACAAGATCTTCGTAGCAGACAAGATCTTTAGCTGACAGACAAGACCTTTGACCACAGCCTGCCACCTACCTCACCTACCAGCATGCGCGCCGAAAGTTGTCAGTAGGACCACCCGTGTCAGCAACTCAGGATGCGTGTAAGCTCCCCATTGTACCGCATAGTTGACTGCCAGCAACTCTTGCAGGCTTTGAGGGACAGGCCCATGTGCTAAAAGACGATCGCCCGATTATTATAATGCAGAAAAGGCGATCGGCCGGCGTATCCAAGCTCTATAAATAGAGAACCTCCTCCTACAGGAAAAAGGTTCCGACTTCGCACAACTTACGGTTCGGAATTGACTCAACCTACGGTTCCCAATTCACTCAACCTACGGTTCGATTTTCATTCCACCAACGGTTCCGAATTCATTATGACTTACGCCGTAACTCATTCTCTCACATTCCGATACATTCACGGAAATACCGAAGAACATACATATCATCAAGCTCCGGCTATCTCACCTAATCCATCTCAGGACTTCTCTCTCTAAATCTCTCGTCCAGAAGACGATCGACGAAGCAGCAAGTCTCCACTAGATGCATTCCAAGGGATTCATAAGCCCAGAGCCCATGCATCCAGCTAAATACTCGCCGTGAGTGACGGCCGATCTCTCACCGCCGCGACTGTTCATCTCCTTTGTTACAAGAACTCACGAGCATCAAATCTGGTTCTTAGGCAATCTACACGCTCACTAGCTAAGATAACAAGAATCTTTACACTCATTGTAATTGTATTCTTACATTAGTACTTGTATCCCCGAATATTGGTATTAATAATATCTCGCGAGAGCATTCAAGCCCGGGACTAACAACCCCGGCAAATCTTGTGTTATTTATCTTTCTCACGGAAGTGCTCTTGCATTTGTTTGCTATCCCATCCATTCCAGCAATATCTATCTCCGGATAATATTTTGGGCGCCAACAATTGGCGCTAGAAGGAGGGCATCTAACCCTCAAACTTTTATTTCTACCGTCCCGAAGAACACTCATTGTTCTCGGGGCATATACTTGAAGTGACACTCACTGCACTTCAAAGAAAACCTTCAGAATCATGACATCCGCCGGTACGTCGAAGAAAGCCGCTCTCCGAACCGCCGGACACCATATCCCGGCCCAGTCCGAACCCTAGCCAACGACGGGGGGAAGCCGCAGCAACGCGAGACTCTCGATCCCGCATCCAAGAGATGGCCCCAACCTCTCACTCGATCAGTTCCAAACCAAAGAACAGATCGAGGAGGCTATGGCCATCCTGGAGGAGCGACGGAGAGCATGCGCGTCGCCCGCGATAACTCCCTCGATCATCCGCCGCATGGGAAAACGGAAATTCAAGCCACCGAACGAGCGATCGTCGAAGCCCGAGTCGTGAGGAAAGGCTCTCGCACGACCGGGACGGATCCATATTCGATCGCTTGGGGCGCGACCCATCTGGCGGCCGGGCACTCTGTTTCCAACCTCGAAAAGCGGAACCCGAATCCGTCACGGAAGTTCGGCTACCCACCTCACGGCCCGAACGCAGTCGACCATCCGACTCCGCCCGATCGCTGTGATCGGTACTCAATCGCCTCGGCACCCGCTCCAGCGCCGAGCCGCGGCGGCCGAGGCCACGGCGATGGCCGCCATACAACGCCAGCTCGACGAGATGAGAGCACTCTTGGACACTGGGGCAAGCACCAGCAAGAAGATCGCCGGGCCGACCGAGCCACTCGCGGTCCACATCGAGCTTGCCCCCATACAAACAACGATCGCTCCTCCCAAAACACCTCTGTATGAGGGGAGATCGGACCCCGAAACCCACCTGAGTAAATTCCGAATTTACATGACTGGGTGTGGGGCATCTGATGCTACCAAGTGCCGGATCTTCCCGTTGACATTGGGCGAGCTGGCCCATAGATGGTACGTCTCACTACCACCGCGATCTATCACATCTTTTAAGAAACTGGCGAATGACTTCACGTCATACTTCGCCAGCAAGGTCGCCAGACCAGAAGGCCCCCACCGCATGATAAAAATCAAGCAGGGGAAAGACGAATCAGACGCAAATTACATTGACCGAGTGGACGAAATCGTCCTCACCGGCGAACCCGTCAGTGACGAGCTCGCTCTCTATTCGGCCATGGGGGGATTCCGCGGTCACTCTCCCATGTTTAGACATCTCTCCAAGGATATTCCCCCAACTTACGCGATCTTCCGCGCTAAAGCTGCCAACTTCCTGGCCAGGCAAAGGCTACTCACCCTCCGCTTATGCGAGGAAACGCCACCTCTTGTCCGTAAGACAGCGATCGCTAAAGCAAAGAAGGCGATCGCCAAATCACCCGGAGATCTCAAGGCTTTCGAGGACATGGAAGCCCATCTCCTCCATACGTTCAATGTAACTCCAGCGCATATTTTCTATGCCATCAAGGGGCACGAAGAGCTCAAAAAGCCAAAGGCGATAAGGGACCACGGTCACTGGACAACAATCAATATTGTGCCTACCACAAGAGTCCCGGCCACGGCACTAACAAATGTCGCGACCTCCTCAAACGGCTCTGGAGATTGTTCGAGGAGGGCAAGTTGGGACTTATTGGTTTAGCCAAGCCCTACCTATCTCTATGGACGCTCGTCCGAGTCGAACACAAAACAGGCTGGAAAGCTCATATGAGCCGACCCCTGGACCAACCTCGGCGACCGTCCCTGCATGCTTCAATCAAGAGAAGGAGACAACGGAAGTCACCCCGATCTCCCTCCTTATTTAGAAACCGGAGGACTCGATCGCCATCTACAGTTCACCATCTAACATGATGGACTAAGGCACGAGATCGCCTCCCCCGCACAACGTACACCGTCGAAGGTCGGCATCTGCATGACGATCCAAGGTGGAAGAGTGCGACCATGGTCTGGTGGTCGATGGAACCGATCGCTTAGGCCATGCAAGGTCCCTTTAGGCCAAGATCGCCCGCCCTTCATTTAAATACGAGGCCGGCGTAGTCTGAGGGCCCTCCAAAATAAATCAGTGGACACGATCGCTCGCCCTCAAAGGTTCATCATTTAACATGGTGAACCCGGACAATGCGACGTGCCATAACCCCCGTCTCAACGTACACCGTCGAGGTCGGCCATCTCCATGGCCGGCCGAGGTGGAAGCAGAGCTAACAAGCCGCGGGCGTGGAGTTGATTCATCCGACGCTGCCCCGCGCAAGGACTCCTCTAGACCGAGACCGCACGCCCTTCGTTTAAATACGAGGCGAGGCGCAGCCTAACAGAGGACCCTCATAATAAAGTGAGTCACGAGACACTCAATGTCTTCGCGCATCAAGACATGATCAAGGAGTCGGTCCATCGAACTCCGCGATCGTCCACGGTTCCTCAAGATGGACGACCGTCCCCGAGGATTCGACAAAGTTGAAGACCGCTCACTCAAGGAATTATTTTCATCCCCTTACTTCCACTAAGTGAATAAAAACAAGGGGCAATAAGAGTGCGGACTACCTACACGACGATCGTCGCTATTCAACCACATACGGAGATCGTCATTTTTTCAGATGTAGTGCAGCGATCGAATTTGTTGTAAAAAGTTGTCTTTATGAGTTTATCAATTCATTTGGAACCACCCTCGCAACGATCTCTCCTCACACATTTGTACAAAGTCAAACAAAGACTCAAAAATAACCATTCATTCAAGTAATCGAAGATAATCAAACATTCAGTTCATTGCTTGAGAAGATCAAAGTACACGGTCGCCCGAAGGCCTAAGTGCTACAAAAGAAAGCTACCAAACTACTAAGAAAGTAAGCTAAGAGCGTCAAAAATGAAGCGCCTCAGGCCCCTGCCTGGCCTTCGCCATCAACATTCGGCGCGGTGCCCTCATCTTCCGGAGCGTCAGGATGAGCAAGATTGGCTGGAGACGGATACCAGCTCAAATCCACGCCGATGTCCGCAAGATCCAGGATCGGCAAGGAGAAAGCTGAATGGAGAGGATGCTCCAACGCATACGCCTTGAATTTATCGGCAAGAGGACCGACCTCCAAGCCTCCCTTCTTAGCCGCTCGGATCGAGTCGGCGAACGCCAAATAATAGGCGAACTCGCTGACATACTCCAAGTTTTGGAAGGGATCGGCCTTGGTCGCCTCAACCTCTCCTCTCAGCTCGGCCATCGCCTATTGCGATCCCTGGAGCTCGGCCTCCCTCGCAGCAACCTTCTCTTTCGCCTCCGCCAGCTCGCTGGTCAGCCGAGCGATCGTCACCTTCTGGCGATCGGCCTCCTCTTCAGCAACATTCCGCGCCTGGACGGCACTCTGCATCTGGTCCCGAAATCGGTCGACCGCCATTCGATATTTCTCAGTCTCTTTCTTCTCCAGCTCAAGCTCATGGCTCGCCCGCTTGGCCGCCTCCAGAGAATCCTTCTCCATCGCCGCGATCTTGTCAGCAAACTCGGCGTTCTCTTTCCGAGCCGCCTCGAGATCCTCCTGCAGGCGAATGGTGGAGGGCCGCCCCTCAAACTCCTGAGCAGCCTGGACGGCCATGGTCGCCGTCTGAAGAGAAAGGGCGAGAACAGCGTGCATCGAACTCGCCGATCGCTGTCGAGCGATCGCATCCAGGTCAGTCGTCCATGCCTTAGGCAGAGCGGAAGCAGCCTTGCTGACGTATGGAGGGATGTCGCAGGAATGGCGAGGAGATCGACTCGCCAGGAAATCCACGACCATCGGTGGACAAGACGGATCTGCACGACGGATCCTGCATCAAAACAGCTAAGTTAATACAACTCCTACGCAGATGCAATTTTCAACACAAAAATGCTATCTACCTCTCAGCCTTCTCGGGATCCCGACCGAAAAACGGTTTCCCTCGAGGAGTCTCTGCATCCGCGATCGCCATCTCCCGCATAAAAGCCGCAGAAGGCAGCTCACTCTCCGGAGCAACAATGGTGATCGGAGGAGAGGCGATCGGTACTTCATCGCCGGGGCAGAACCGAGTTTCCTCGGCCTCGGCCTCTTGCGATTGCAAGCCCCTCCTCCGAATTTCCTCCTCAACCACGACCGGCTCCACGCGAGGCTCGGCTCACGCGAGGCTCCGCCTCTCGGAACTATAAGCGGCCGCGGGTGGGACCCGAGTCGACCTCTTATGGCGAAGACGGCCTAGGACTCCTGGGTTCGACATAGCGATCTCCGCCGGAGGCTCCAAAAAGCGAGGAAAACGAACCTCTGCAGTTAAAGACGATCGACTAACGGTCAGACACTATCCTCAAGTAAGGCGATCGCCTAGAAATTGAAGGTCGCAGGAACTCATACCTGGCACCGCGAGATGTCTCGGGAAACGGAATAGTCGAGCCGACAACCAGCGACTCTCCTTGTTGATCCGAGTGGCGTCAAGGTCGTCGTCCGACAAGCTCCTAATTCGCTCCCAAACGACGAGAAAGTCGAAAGGCAGCTCCTCGATCGCCGGAATATGAAAGCCTGCAAAACAGAAATCAAATTAGATCAGTCCAAAACGCATCCAAACGAAGGGAGAGTCTAAACCCTTGCCGGGATTCCTCTCCCGAAATTCAGTGGGGATTTCGGTTCGCTGTGGGATTGTCGCTCGCGAAGCTCTCCACTTGCCAGCGACCGAACGACTTCGTCCGATCGCCCGTATCTTATTCGAACTCCATGAATCACCCGACCAGATCGGCCTTGAATATGGTAACCGCCACCAAACCTCTATGAGCCGTCGGTTTAAACAAATGATTCATCTCCAACGGCGATGGGAGGCGGTACAGGCGGTGACCGCCGAAAAGGGTGAGGGTGCAAATAATTTGGAGCCGGGCGTTCGGCGTCGGTGAAGGCGCCACGTTCAAGCGGCAACAGATGGGAGACCGCAAAGGACGAGAGAAGCGTAGCCCGGCCTCCATAACGGCCTCACTCACTGCGACCATACCCATCGGAGGCTGGTCGGCTCGCTCATTCTCGCCGGGCGAACATGTCCACATCTGAAGGAACATGGAATCTTGTCCTCCAGACGGCGGATCTCTCCCGGTCGCCGAGCTCCGTATTTGGCCGAGCGACCACAACGATCGCTGCGCGGCACGATCTGCGACCGCTTGGGAAGCACATATGGATAAGCGACCGAGTATCCCCGGAAATCGAATCTCGGAGTAGGACCGGCTAACCTCTCCATTATTTCAGCAAAGGCCCTATAGGCCCGACCGAAAACGCTGTGTTGCTCCCAGTAAGCCCTGATCGCCAGATCTCTCTCGATCTGCGATCGTCTCTCCTCAGCAGCCGACTCCTTAGCAATATCGGCCTCATTGAATAAAGCCTCGACTTCAGCCGGGTCGATTCCGGCCCGAATAGCTTCAGCCGCCGTCTCCAGGTGGAAGACGGGAGAAGTTTGTCCCCGGGCAGCCGATGTCCCGGCGGCAGAGCTGGTACCCGCTCCAAATGATGATGAGTTTCCGGCCATTTTCAGAAGTAGAAAAGGAGAAAAGAATTTTTCTTACCCTAAGGTGAAGTCGAACGACGATCGGCACTAAGATCTTCAGAAAATTCGGCAGCAAGTCCTTCTTTCTCCAAAAAGTTCGCGTGAGTGATACTGCAGCCCCGCGCCCCTTTTATAGGAGAAGGCAGGGACCCGTTTGCAATAAGGGAAAACCTCAGGGCTCGGATCTCAAACGACGCACTAGTTGACCCCCTCGAGACCCGCGTACGCGTCTTTTCGAGGATGCGTCAGCCGAGGAGTCATTAATGACCGTTGGTGTCCTCCAATAGAAGCCCGACACGTGCGCGGAGACTTTTCAACGCCCGTTGCCTTTTCCCGCGCAGTTCAGCGGCCAACCAGGTCGTCCGAACTCAGGATATATCAGCTCAAAGACGATCGCCAGTTCAATAAAACACGAAGTCGCTCGTCAAAAGTTCAGCGATCGCCAAGAGAGCCACCTCACCCCACGTTTCCAACGTATGAGCGAGCTGGGGGGCAATTGTTGTGTCACGATTTATTCATCCCGACAGTGCGATCGACTATAAGGCCGAGCGACCAAGTCAACTCGGTCAAACTATGGCTAGCTCGCCAAGTCGAAGATATCGACCACCATCGTGCACAGCGATCGACTCCCAAGGCGATCGCCCTTTGGCACCGGGCGATCTACTCTAGTGACCGGCTAAGGGCAATCGACCTACGCCCGAGCAGAGACGATCGCCGTCAAAAGTCATCAAGGACTGGGTCTCAGAAAAGCACCCACGTGCAGATCCACCAAAGGCGCTGACAAGATCTTCGTAGCAGACAAGATCTTTAGCTGACAGACAAGACCTTTGACCACAGCCTGCCACCTACCTCACCTACCAGCATGCGCGCCGAAAGTTGTCAGTAGGACAACCCGTGTCGCAACTCAGACGCGTGTAAGCTCCCATTGGACCGCATAGTTGATCGCCAGCAACTCCTGCAGGCTTTGAGGACAGGCCCATGTGCTAAAAGACGATCGCCCGATTATTATAATGCGAAAAGGCGATCGCCCGGCGTATCCAAGCTCTATAAATAGAGAACCTCCTCCTACAGGAAAAAGGTTCCGACTTCGCACAACTTACGGTTCGGAATTGACTCAACCTACGGTTCCCAATTCACTCAACCTACGGTTCGATTTTCATTCCACCAACGGTTCCGAATTCATTATGACTTACGCTCAGAACTCATTCTCTCACATTCCGATACATTCACGGAAATACCGAAGAACATACATATCATCAAGCTCGGCTATCTCACCTAATCCATCTCAGGACTTCTCTCTCTAAATCTCTCGTCCAAGACGATCGATGAAGCGGCAAGTCTCCACTAGGCAGATTCCAAGGGATTCATAAGCCCAGAGCCCAAGCATCCGACTAAATACTCGCCGTGAGAGACGGTCGATCTCTCACCGCCGCGACTGTTCATCTCCTTTGTTACAAGAACTCACAGAGCATCAAATCTGGTTCTTCCGGCAATCTACACGCTCACTAGCTAAGATAACAAGAATCTTTACACTCATTGTAATTGTATTCTTACATTAGTACTTGTATCCCCGAATATTGGTATTAATAATATCTCGCGAGAGCATTCAAGCACGGGACTAACAACCCCGGCAAATCTTGTGTTATTTATCTTTCTCACGGAAGTGCTCTTGCATTTGTTTGCTATCCCATCCATTCCAGCAATATCTATCTCCGGATAATATTTTGGGTAGCAACAGGTAATATTCTAAAACCCTATTTTCGATTAATTTGGGGGTTTCGGGTTTTTCTTCCGATTCGTTCCGTTTTGTTGGTGGATTCATGATGTATACGATTAATATTGTTAGTATCTTTAGTTTTCCTACGGATTCATGGATATTTTGTGGATTTTTACGGAATCGGGAGGGTTTGGTTGTGGTCCGCCCTCGTTGTTATTTTGGTATGAATATACATGAATCGTAGGCGGGTTTCCGGGTGTATTCCATTTCCGTAATCGTCTAGAGTTGGTTGTGATTGTGTTATTCGAATCGTTAGGTTCATTCGTCGGTTCCTCACGGTCGTGCTTGATTCTTCCGTTCCGTTCGCGTCACCGTCTATTAATCGAGGCAAGTATTTTTGGAAACCTTTAAGCTTAACATGAAATGGTGATGTATATATTACTTGTGTGTAACTCACCTTGTGTTGGCCCGACGGGGTCAAGGAGGAAAATCTATGCTTTGCCCGGATTTCACGAGTTTCGTACCGCTAGCCAACTCGTTAGGGTCCTTGTGAGGCCTCGAGTGAGAATGTATGCTGCCGCCCTGTTCTCACGGCATAGCGTGTGCGTAGTTTTGTTTTTCTGTAATTGTAGCCAACTCGGTAGGGTCCCTATGAGGCCTCGAGTGAGAATGTATGCTGCCGCCCTGTTCTCAAGGCTAATTGTGGACTGTATGTTTTCCGGAAAAGACATGTCTGGTTTTGGTTTTTGAAATGATATTGGTGCATGTACTATGAAATGTGTAAGCGATTGGTTTGCCTTGATTACTTGTACTAGCGTAATTGCTAACCCCTTTGGGGACCCGTTTTGGGGAAATTCTTGTTATGGATTTCAGGTTATGCTTATCCGGACGAGCGAGCACCAGGACAGTACGAGGGTGTTGGCCAGGGTCGTTGACATGTGCATTTGGGTCTACTTATTTCCTTTGTCCATTTCGATATGGTTGTTCCCACAGTTTTAACCTTATAGATTGTACTCGCGAGTACTTAGGCCTTTTTTTTTTGTTTCAAAGTCCGTATTGTATTGCCTTAAATTGTCATGTTGTTGGTTGATGCTTATTTTGCCGGTTGCTCCGGGCGTATCTTTATATGTCACATTATTTAATTGTGTATCCTCGTTAACCAAGATGGTTAGTCGAGTGAAGTTTTTCTATTGTAGCCTGGTAGGTCCCATGTAGGGGTCTACGGCGCTGTAACATATTCCGAATATCTCGGGGTGTTACAGAAAATGGTATCAGAGCTCTAGGTTTATGGATACCTAGGCTTGTTGGTTATTTGGGTCTAGTCGTGTTTTGTTTTGCACATTGTCACACCGCCACAAGATCCCAAGACTTCCGGTGCTCGTAAGTTTTCTTATTCGGCTCTTTTGTTTCTTGCATTGTATTTCCACTTTTGAATCGTAGTTGCTTTTCCTCCCTTACTCATCATCGATATACTGTTATCTCTCAACATCGGTATGGATGCCGAGGAAACCGTGGTCGTGGTCGTGATCGTGGTCGTGACGCTGGCCGGGACGTGGCGGCCGGTGGGGCGGCCACGCCGCATTCTTCGGGAGCCGGCATCGGTGACCGCCACGATCATGCTTCTTCTCAGAGCGCGCCGATCTTGGTATTGCGGCTATTATCGGCAAATGGTTAACCAAATGGCGGCTATAGCTCGAGTGGTCCGTAACCCCAACCAGCCCATGCTAATCGGGCGGAGCGGATCGGCCTTCCAGGATGTCATCAAGATGCATCCTCCTCGCTTTTGGGAGCTTCGGACCCGATCGGCTGGGAAGGGTGGATCAAGGAGATATCCAAAGTATTCACTGCTACCAACTGCCCCGAGGACCGTAAGGTCCCTATTGCTCAATATTTTCTCACGGGAGATGCTACAGATTGGTGGGAGGCCGTTGGTCCCAAAGATCACGTTGCTTCGTGGGCCGAATTCCAAGAATTGATGGAGACCGAATATTGTCCGTGGCCTCGGACAGTGCTCGAGTGCATGCTTTCTATGATGCTCAACCACGGGATATCCCGTATCTCGTGCCATTGCCGACTTTAACAAGGAGTTGGGTTATGTGAAGACCCAGTTGTCGCCGAGCGACAAAATTTTTCATTTTTCCAGGAGGATGAAGCTGCCCATTCGGGACTATATGTCTGGGCTCGTTTGTACTACCTTGAAGGATTATCAGAGTCGAGCTCTCGCTTATGATATGTCGGTGACGGCTAGCGATTTGGCTCGTGAGAGCAAGAAGCGAGTCGGTGGAAATTTTTCTGGTCCCAAGAGTGGAGGCCAGCAGAAATCTCAAGCTGCAAATATTTCAACGGGCGGTTCGGCTCATTTCTCTGGGAGCTTTCGGGGTGCCGCCGGAACCTCCGCTCGTGAACCCACATGTTTTAACTGTGGTGTGCAGGGCCATAGGAGCCGGCAATGTTCTCGTCCGAAGCTTACCTGTCATAGTTGTGGACAGCTAGGCCACAAGGCCCCTTTTTGTGAGCAGATCAAACAGCTTCGCGGCGCCCGTTCTTCTCACGGCCCGTTAGAGCCGAGTGTGAACCAGTGGCTCATTTGCTCGCCGCCTCCACCGAGTGCCGGCCGAGGTAAGGGTCGGGGTCAGCCCGCTAGGGGTGGAGTTTCCAGTGTCGGCTCTGCTCAGCCGCGTATCTATGAGATGAGGAGAGCCGATGATCCAGCAGCTACTGTGGCGACAGGTACCGTTCATATTCATTTCCATCCTGTCAGTGTGCTTTTTGATTCGGGTGCTATGCATTCATTCATTTCTCTAGAGTGCGTACGCCGTTTGAGTCTCGACTGCTTGTCACCTTGCGAGCCTTTCATCGTTAAACTTCCTAGCGGTGATAGAATTGTCGGTGATCGAGAAGTCCGGGACTGTTCTGTGATCATTTGTGAGAGGGCGTGGCTCTCTAATCTTATTGTTGTGAGTATCGAGGGCGAGGATTTAATTCTCGGGAATGATTGGCTCGAGCGGCATGGTGCAATCATGAACTACCGCACGAGGATTATTACTATGTTAGCCGAGGACGGTACTGAACACTCTTTCGCGGGGCAAAAGAGAAACCAGAAGTTTGTTATTAACGCCTTGAAGGCGGTGAAACTCCTGCGAAAGGGGTGTACTGGTTATTGGTGCTATGCCTTGAAGGCGGAGAATGGTGGAGTCGAGTTTTCGTCGATTCCAGTCGTTAGTGAGTTTCCTGATGTATTTCCTGACTAGTTACCGGGATTGCCACCGGATCGTGAGGTTGAGTTTGTTATAGAATTAGAGCCGGGCGCGGCTCCGATTTCAAAGGCGCCGTATCGCATGGCACCTTCAGAGATGTCAGAGTTGAAGAAGCAGTTGAGTGAGCTTCTTGAGTCAGGGTATGTTCGACCGAGCGCCTCGCCTTGGGGTGCACCGGTCCTGTTTGTGCGAAAGAAGGATGGTTCACTACGTTTGTGTATCGATTATCGCGAATTAAACAAAGTGACCATCAAGAACAAGTATCCTTTGCCGAGGATTGATGACTTGTTCGATCAGTTGCAGGGAGCTGCGGTATTCTCAAGATTGATTTGAAATCGGGTACTATCACCTCGGGTGAGAGAGTCCGACGTGCAAAAGCCTTTTCGGACGAGATACGGACATTACGAGTTTGTAGTTATGCCTTTCGGGTTAACTAATGCGCCGGCGGTGTTCATGCAATTGATGAACAAAGTCTTTATCGAGTATTTGGATAAGTGTGTCGTCGTCTTCATTGACGATATTCTTATCTATTCGAAGAATGAGGAAGAGCATGCCCATCATTTGCGGATAGTGTTAGACATTTTGAGGGCCGAGCAACTCTATGCGAAGTTCTCGAAATGTGAGTTCTGGCTGAAGGAAGTGATGTTTCTGGGTCACGTGATTTCACTGAGGAGTTCGAGTGGATCCGCAGAAGATTGAGGCGGTGTTGGATTGGGCATCGCCACAAATGTGAAGGAGGTTCGTAGTTTCTTGGGTTTGGTGGTTACTACCGTAGGTTCGTGAGGTTTCTCAAAACTAGCTCGGCCACTTACACAGCTTGCTCCGAAATCCGAGAAGTTCGTCTGACCGATGAGAGGCGATCGAGTTTCGAGGAGTCAAGAAGCGTTTGACTTCAGCCCGGTTTTGGCGTTGCCGTGGCAACGAGGGATTCGCCGTTTATAGCGATGCTTCGGGCCGTGGTCTTGGGTGCGTATTGATGCGGACGGCAAGACCATTGCCTATGCGTCGAGACAATTGAGACCGTATGAGCTTAACTACCTACTCATGATTTGGAGTTAGCGGCAATCGTTTTGCGCTCAAGATTTGGCGTCACTATCTTTTCGGCTCTGCATGTCGATTTTTACCGATCATAAAAGTCTGAAATATATATTTACTCAATGGGAGTTGAATATGAGGCAGAGGAGGTGGTTAGAGCTGATTAAGGATTATGACCTCGAAATCCTTTATCATCCGGCAAGGCGAACGTCGTAGCCGACGCCCGAGTCTAAACCGATTGCGTTGCGAACGCTTGAGGTCCTCACGTCTCGGTCTGAGCTTCGGCGGGCTTTGATTGAGTTTGGTGTTGAGGTTTTGTTGCCTGGAGCTGTCGGGCAACTTTGTGCTTTAGAGATTTCGTCGTCTTTGATCGATGAAATTAAGCTGAAACAATTAGAGGATCCGATGATTACTCAAATCCGAGAGAACGTTCTTAAGGGAAAGTCTCCTGGGTTTGTGATTCACGAGGATGGTGTTTTGAGATTCCAGAGTCGGCTTTGTGTGCCGAACGATCCAGAGTTGCGACAGAGTATTTTGCGTGAGGCCCATTCCACACCCTATTCCGTTCATCCGGGTTCGAGTAAGATGTACAAGGACCTGAGGAGGAACTTCTGGTGGAATGATATGAAGGAGGAGGTCGCACAGTTTGTGGCGAGATGTTTGACTTGCCAACAAGTCAAAATCGAGCATCAGCGACCGGCTGGGTTATTGCAGTCACTTCCCGTTCCAGAATGGAAATGGGAGGATATATCGATGGATTTCATTACGAGTTTGCCGAGATCGAGATCGGGCATGAATATGGTTTGGGTGATTGTTGATCGTCTGACCAAGTCGGCACATTTTCTGGGCATCAAGGACACTTGGGGCCCGGAGAAATTGGCTCGTGTGTTTATCGCGCAGATTGTGAGACTTCACGGTACTCCGAAGTCTATTGTTTCGGATCGTGATGGCCGTTTTGTATCGCACTTTTGGCAGGCGGTGCATAAGGCGTTAGGTACCCGTTTGCACTTGAGTACCTCTTTTCATCCCCAATCAGATGGACAGTCGGAACGCACTATCCAGACATCCGAGGACATGTTGCGTGCTTGTGCCCTCGATCGAGTAGCGATCGGGAAGAGCAATTGCCATTGATCGAATTCACGTACAACAACGGTTGGCACGCGTCGGTCGGATGGCACCGTATGAGGCACTTTATGGCGGCGATGTCGATCACCGATTTGTTGGAATGAGGCGTCCGATTTGGTCGGGACCGAGCCGGATGTCGTTTTAGAGACGAGGCGGAAGATAGAATTAATTCGGGAGCGGATGTTGACGGCCCGAGTCGGCGAAGTCATATGCGATGTCCGTCGCCGACCTTTAGAATTCGAGGTGGGAGACCACGTTACGCTGAAGGTGTCGCCGACGAGAGGGTGTTCCGTTTCGGGAAGAAGGGAAGTTGAGTCCGAGATTTATTGGACCCTTCGAGATTCTCGAGCGGATCGGTGGGTTAGCATACCGTTTGGCGTTACCCCGCCTTGAGTCACGTTCATAGCGTTTTCATGTTTCCCAGTGAGGAAATATGTTCCAGATCCTAGTCACGTCATCGATTATGGCGAGATTGATATTGTTGAAGATATTACTTTTGAGGAGCGTCCTTTGAAGATTTTGGAGCATCGTGAGAAACGATCGAGGCATAAGACCATCCCTTTGGTCAAAGTGCGGTGGTCGAGACACGGTGTCGAGGAAGCAACTTGGGAAACCGAGGATAGCATGCGTGCTAGGTACCCCGAGTTGTTTGTTTCTTAAGTTTCGGACGAAACTTATTTTTAGAGGGGTAGAATGTAATATCCGGTATTTTTCTTTCCCTTGTATTTTCATTTTTGGTATATTTCTCGGTCATAGTGACCTCGTGTACTTTTCAGCCGTGTCCTTCTGTCAAACCGTTGAACCGTATTCTTGTTATTGTTGTGCGAAACCGCTTTGGGTTGCCGTGGATCCATTTCGTGTTATTAGTCCCCAAATATTGATTCCTATCGTTTCATTCTCTTTAGGATCATTCTTATCATTTTGGAACCCATAAAGGGGTGCGGGCATGGCACAAGGTGTGTGCGCCGCGGCACACAAATCCCTTCATTGTTGGTTGGACGAATCATCTTGTGCGCGGCACACCCATCCGATGCCGCGGCACGATGCTGAGCCGGTGCCGCGGCACACTCGGGTGTCTTCGCGACCAAAACCTAATCAGACTGGTGCCGCGGCACGCAGCCGTGCGCGGCACAATGCCAAAACACAGGAGTAAATTTTCGGCTGTGCGGCACACTTCGTGCCGCGACACACGAAGCGGTCAATCGCAACTCGTCTTTAATAGACGAAATCGACTGCCTTCTTCCTTATTTTCACTGCGGTAGAGAGAGAGTGAGAGAGAGGGAAGAGTTCTTCATCCTTATCCTTTGGGGGTCGATTTTCACCATTTTCTTCGGTAGTGAGCCCGGCAATCAATCTAACGCGTGTTCTACGGATCTTGGTACTTGAATCTCCTAAGGTAATATTCTAAAACCCTATTTTCGATTAATTTGGGGTTTCGGGTTTTTCTTCCGATTCGTTCCGTTTTGTTGGTGGATTCATGATGTATACGATTAATATTGTTAGTATCTTTAGTTTTCCTACGGATTCATGGATATTTTGTGGATTTTACGGAATCGGGAGGGTTTGGTTGTGGTCCGCCCTCGTTGTTATTTTGGTATGAATATACATGAATCGTAGGCGGGTTTCCGGGTGTATTCCATTTCCGTAATCGTCTAGAGTTGGTTGTGATTGTGTTATTCGAATCGTTAGGTTCATTCGTCGGTTCCTCACGGTCGTGCTTGATTCTTCCGTTCCGTTCGCGTCACCGTCTATTAATCGAGGCAAGTATTTTTGGAAACCTTTAAGCTTAACATGAAATGGTGATGTATATATTATTTGTGTGTAACTCACCTTGTGTTGGCCCGACGGGGTCAAGGAGGGAAATCTATGCTGCCGCCCTGGATTTCACGAGTTTCGTACCGCTAGCCAACTCGTTAGGGTCCTTGTGAGGCCTCGAGTGAGAATGTATGCTGCCGCCCTGTTCTCACGGCATAGCGTGTGCGTAGTTTTGTTTTTCTGTAATTGTAGCCAACTCGGTAGGGTCCCTATGAGGCCTCGAGTGAGAATGTATGCTGCCGCCCTGTTCTCAAGGCTAATTGTGGACTGTATGTTTTCCGGAAAAGACATGTCTGGTTTTGGTTTTTGAAATGATATTGGTGCATGTACTATGAAATGTGTAAGCGATTGGTTTGCCTTGATTACTTGTACTAGCGTAATTGCTAACCCCTTTGGGGACCCGTTTTGGGGAAATTCTTGTTATGGATTTCAGGTTATGCTTATCCGGACGAGCGAGCACCAGGACAGTACGAGGGTGTTGGCCAGGGTCGTTGACATGTGCACTTGGGTCTACTTATTTCCTTTGTCCATTTCGATATGGTTGTTCCCACAGTTTTAACCTTATAGATTGTACTCGCGAGTACTTAGGCCTTTTTTTTTGTTTCAAACTCCGTATTGTATTGCCTTAAATTGTCACGTTGTTGGTTGATGCTTATTTTGCCGGTTGCTCCGGGCGTATCTTTATATGTCACATTATTTAATTGTGTATCCTCGTTAACCAAGATGGTTAGTCGAGTGAAGTTTTTCTATTGTAGCCTGGTAGGTCCCATGTAGGGGTCTACGGCGCTGTAACATATTCCGAATATCTCGGGGTGTTACACTAGCAACTCTCCCAACTGTTTCTTCAACTCAAGCATCTCGGCAGGCGCCATACGGTATGGCGTCTTAGAAATCGGCGCTGCACCCGGCTCTAAATCGACGGTAAACTCAACTTCTCGATCCGGCGGCAAACCCAGCAACTCGTTTGGAAAAACATCAAGATATTCACACACTACCGGAATAGACGAGAGCTCGACTCCTCCTTCTTCCGATCTCAAAGCGTAACACCAATAGCCCGTGCAACCTCCTCGAAGAAGTCTCACCGCCCTCAAGGCGCTGATCAGTAATCTCTGGCTACTCCGCTTACGCCCCACAAAAGAATGCTCTGCACTGTCGAGGCTAACATCGACACGATCCTCGATCTATAATTCATGATCGCCCCATGACGGTCCAACCAATCCTCACCTTAATCAAATCCTCATCTCTAATATCTACCGCAATCAGATTAGAAGGCCAATCCCTCCCCGCGATACTCACAGAAAAATTTCTAATATCACGGTCCCCCACGATGCTATCCCCGCTAGGAAGTTTAACAACAAAAGGCTCACAAGCAACAAGGCAATCAACATGCAGACGATGCACACAATCCATAGATATAAAAGAATGCGTAGCTCCAGAATCGAACAATACGGAAACAGGATGATCAAGGATGTGGACGGTACCTGTAGCCACCGTCGCGTCAGGATCCCCTGCTCGTCTCATCTCGTACACTCGGGGCGGAACAGACCCCGCACTAGAAGCTCCCCCTCTAGAAGGCTGACCACGTCCTCGACCTCTACCAAAACTCTGCTGCGGCTGAGGAACTGTCGGTGCCTGATTCACACTCGGCTCTCCCGCGGCTGGTGCTGACATCTGAGTAACTGGAGCCCGAGATGCATTCGTACAAAACTTAGCACGATGACCCATACGACCACAAGCAAGACACTGAATCGGAGGCCTATCACACTCACTCATCATGTGTCCCGGACGACTGCAGTTGAAGCACTTAGGACCACGAACGGAACCAGTAGGAGCAGACCTAGAACCATTTCCTCGACCAACTGATGGCGACTGACTCCCGAAGACTCGCAAACCAGACTGAGCCTTCGGATACCCTCCTGACTTGCCTCCTGAAAACTGACCGGAGGTCTTCTGCTTCTTTCCGTCAGCTGCCGTCTCTGTCGCAGAAAACGACATCTCGTAAGCCATCGCTTTATGCTGATAATCTTTCAAGGTCGTGCACCCTGCACTGCACATGTAGTGGCGCACCCTCGGTTTCATCCGCATATCAAAGTGGCGGATCTTATCAAGCTCATCGCGGACTTGGTTTCTCACATAATGCAACTGTTGATTGTAGTCTTTGATAGCTTGAGATATAGGAACATCTTGGGGTTTAGCCTCAAAGAAGGCTCGGATCCTTCCCTCTTTCACCGCCAAGGCGACTCGTCTTCCATCGGATCCCGAAACTCGCCCACGTAGTCGCCTGGCCACGCGGTTTCACCGCTTGCCACCACGTTCTCGCCTCCTTGGCGAGGAAGTCTTGAGCAATGGGTACTTTCCTCTCCTAACAATTAGCAGCCTCAAACACTTTCTCCATCTCGAATAGCCAATTCTCCCAACCAGAAGGGCCTAAGCACCATCAAGCTGCGGAGGACGCATACGAATCACGTCCCGAAGTAGCTTATCATTACCGGATCCAGTAGGCGGAATCGGGTTGGCATTAGCTTGGCCGACTAGAACGGCCTCGAGCCGATGGCGTCATCTGTTCAAGCTACTGCCGCAAAATGTTGGCCACTCCAACATTCTCATGTGCATTACTAGGAGCTAGCGGTAGTCCTGTGACCTCCGAACTAGGGGGAACACTGTTCGACAAGGAAGGCATCGCCGAATCAGTTCCCGAGTGATCGGACATGGCCGCCCCACCGGCTGCGCCACGTCCCCTACCGCGTCCGCGACCGCGTCCGCGTCCTCTACCAGCAGGAATTCTGAAAAGCAACGGGTAAGTACAATTCACACGCAAAACGCAAAAAGATACCAAGACAGGAATAGAACATAACGATGAAATGAGTCAAGTTAGGAAAACTTACGAGCACCGGCGTACTGAGATGATGTCATAGCAGTGATACTGTCCCAAAAACGACACTTAACTAGACCCAAATAACCGACAGCCTAGGTATCCATAAACCTAAGCTCTGATACAATATTCTGTAACACCCCCAAGACATTCAGGGCATATTACAGTGCCGTGGACCCCACACTGTGGAATCCACCAGGCTAACGTACCAAACATGACATACGACAACGACAAACCATCATAAACAAAACGACAAGCTAAATAAAAGACTATAACCGACAAATAAAATTATGTCATCAATCCATTTCCCAAACGGGGACACAACAGTAACAAGTTTAAATAGGAAGTACTCGAGTACTTAAACCAATTTTATAATACATAATCCCAAAATCAGACATCAATAATAACCGACGGACATAACTCCGGAAATCAAATACTGGACAATATCATGCTTGCCCATCATCCTCATACAGCTCGGGTGGTCGCTTATCCCCACGATCGCACGAAATACAAAAGTATTTCCCCATTTAAGGGTTAGCGACAACTGCTAGTGCAAGTACAATCCATTTGAACTACATTCTAATCAGATGAATATATGCGCCAAAAAGTCATTTTAGAAAACATTTTATATTCCGGAATATTTATGATGTACAAACACAAAACACATTATCTCCAACAAATCATAATTCAAAGTTAACCGTTGGCACGAGACTCACGGCCACCGTACCCCGCAGAGCCCCGTCGGACATCCCTGGGTGGCTAACCACAGTTCACGACACGCACACTCACGGCAATACGTATCCCTAGAGGCCCCGTCGGACCATCCCTAGGTGAACATACACATAACCATCCACAACAACCACGATACAACCATAATTCAAATACTAGAACATGTAAACAAATGTAAAGTACTTGCCTTTGAGACATTCTTGAAGAAACAGAAGTGAAACGCGACTACGAACGGTCCGGGTGGAAAGCGACGGTTCCTAAACGAAGGATCAACACAGTTCAGTCCCAACGGACAACAATACTCTAGTGGAAAACACCCATAACCCCGATTACATAATACGACAATGGACGATCAATTGATACGGGCGAGGGTTTACGCAAAATCTCCCCGTATTGATAATTCGCGGATTAAAATCAAGGAAATTGGATTTGGAATCATTCAATAATCACAATCGGTGAAGAATATCATAACATACTGGAATAATTCGAGTCCAATTAGCAAAACCCTAAACCCCCAAATTTGACGAGTTAGGGTTCTGCATTTAAAATACCTTGATTTCGGATGATGAATGACGATTATGCTGATGATAATATGTTAGCACGACTTACGGTGATGGAATTTGAAGAGAACTCCAAATGGAACCGGTGGAAATCGTCTCGAGGTCGCACGTCAAGAAACGAAGAGAAAAGAAATAAATCATTGCTCAAACCGTCCGCCGACTTATATTCGGTGGAGTTAGCGACGCTAACCGTCATATGTAGCGCGCGCTAACGGGGCCTTGACAGTCCGGTGGCTATCCACCCTTCGTTAGCGTACGCTAACAATAGAAGCGTTAGCGTACGCTAATCGCACATCGGTAGCGCACGCAAGGGAACAGGGTAGCGTGGCGCTACCTACCGCAGCCAAAGATCGTTGATGTCACATCAGCAGTAAGCTGCTGCCGAGGGTATAAAACACGAAACGCACGACGAGACCAGAATCCAGGAACATAGACACAAAGCATACAAGATGACGGAGCTAAGCGCTGAAAGAAAAATACAATTCCGACCGCTGGAGGGTCCGTAATGCGACAACGAAACTAAGATTCCCTAAACTATTAGGAAATTACAAAAATGTCCCAAGTGCCCGAAAATCACGAAACGACGTCGGATTTACAAACCGAAAGTCTCCACATGACCAACTCAACCATACGAACTTGTACGAACCAAGAAACAACGAAAATGAATGAGTTTTACAAGAATCGAACGTCCATACGGCAAAACATGCCATAAAACGAAATTACGTGAAAACATCATCAAAACTCATCCAAATGGAAAAACTCCAAGAACAAAATAGATTCAAAATGTCGAAACGGTTACAAGCGAGTCGATAAAAATAGACATACACCAAAAATGGAAACTGCTAAAAATGGAAAAATTACGGATATTACATGTTGAACCTACGGAGACACGTGACAGTGGATCACGGTGTCATGAGCATGATTATTTTCAAATCAAAGTTTTGAAAGGAAAATTTTTATGAAAATGAATGTTGGACCGAGTCCTAAGCTTGAATAAATGTTTCCCGTATTGTAAACTGCTGAGTTATGAAACAAGATTTGGGTTAAGGCCCTAAAGTTTTTCGAAAGGTTTTGTGAATCAGGACTTGAGGTCTTAAAGGTTTTGAAAATCTAAAAATTCCCGAGATGAGAATCTTATTTTCGAATGCTTCATAGCTTATCTTCCCTTGTGAAAACCTCCCGGGAATATTTTGATACTTGATTATTATATTAGATTCACGATTATTATTTGCTTGTTACATTTCGTATGATTTGATACTTGCACTAGTAAAATAGTGGAGTTTTACTAACCCCCGAGTAATCGGGGGGTGGATGTCTGTTTTGCGTCCAGGTACATGCAGATTCGGGGAGCAACACAGGATTGGCACAAGAGGATGACGAGTGCGATACTAATCATGAGTCGAGAGTTGTTTTGATTTTTGTTGTGTTGTCGAGTTGATTTGATCTTCCACCAGTATTGTATTTCGACCCTGTGTGGGTTAATGTTATTTAAGCCGCTTTTATCGATTGGGTTGTGTGACCTCATCTGGCCTGTATTCACGTGTAAGTGACCATATCGGTCTGTATCATTTTATTGTTTGACCCTGGCTGGGCAAGCATTTGGTTGTTTATGGATGTTTAGCCTGGTAGATCCTTGTGGAAAGGGTCTACGGCGTGTAATATTCCCATATGGTTTTGGGGGTGTTACACGAGGGGGGAGGGAGGGGGGAGAGAGAGAGTTCGGGATTTAAGGAGAAATAGATTTTTTGGGAGAAAAGAATAAATGAATAGACGTTTAAAATCAACGAACAGGACGCTTAGAATCAAACGAACAGGATACACACACACACACACACACCTATATATATATATATATAGGTGGGTTCAGGTGAGAATGCAATTTAAGTTAAGAAATAAGAATAAATTCCATCCATAACTCTTGATAAATGAATGGCCTAGATTTATTCTCACAAAAATTTGATGCATATAATATAATATTTTAATGCATCGATATTTTGATACATATAATACATATTTTAATGCATTGCAATTTTGATGCACGGAATGCATATATTTCATGCATAATTAGTACAAAACTCATGCATAGTCACAATTCGTGTAATATCCGCATTTTTCTTTTCCTGGTATTCTCATTTTTGGTGTGTTTTTCGTTTTTAGCAACTCGCTTGTAACCGTTTCGATATTTTGAATCTATTTTATGTTATTCCGTCTTTTGTCATGTATTATTGCATGGACGTTTGATTCTCGTAGAACCCGCTCGATTTTGTAATTTCTTTGGTTGCACGAGTTCGTATGGTTGAGTTGTTCGTGTTGCGAGTTTCGGTTTATTGATCCGATGTCGTATATGTAATACCCGTAATTTCGATTTCCGGTAATTTCTTTTTTTTCGGCGAAAGTCCGTTTTGACGACTCGATCATGACCGTTTCGTCATTTCGAGATTGATTAATTCTGCACTTTTTGTCATCCGAGCTCGTTTCGGTGTCGTTTTGTTGAGTTCCGTGCTTTTTAGCGGTTTTTCCGCACTTGAGTTCGATTCTTGCGAATCTCGTCCAAATCGCTTGTTTCGAGTTTCCGCAAGTCCGCTTAACTTTGTTAGACGTGTTGTGAACTTCGGTTTGGTTATTCGATCACGATCGTGATTTCCGGGCGTTTTGGGCGTTTTCGTAATTTCCCAAAGTTTGGGGTAATTACTTTCCATTGTCGAATTTGAGCCTTCGGTGGTCGGAATCGTGTGTTCTCTTAGTGCTCGGATTCGTATTTGCGAGTACTTCGTGAACCGTATGTTCGATTCGTATTCGAGTTCGGGTTTGGGTCGTTCGGATCGTCGGAGTGGCCACGACCGAGACGGCCGCGGCTAGTCTTGATGCGGCCGAGTTACGGCCGTAAGGTGCCGATTCTGGCCGTAAGTGTTCGGCAGCTGGCACGGCGAATGCGGTTCTGGCCGTAAGGGTCGAGATTCTGGCCGTGCGGGTGCGTGCAACTTAGGACGAATGCGATTCTGGCCCGTAAGGACTGCCGTATGCACGGCCGTAAGTCCTGAGTTACGGCCGTAAGGTCCTGTCGATTCTGCCGTAAGCGATCGGCATCTTGGCGGATTTTGGCGAATGCGATTACGGCCGTAAGGTCGGCCGATTCTGGCCGTAAGTGGCCGGCAGGATCTTTGGGAGTATATATATGTTCGAGCAATCGGGTTTACACCTATTTTTCTCATCCCTCTCATTTCCTTCCGTGGTCAGCTTGGAGTACGTGATTAGATGTTGTTTATATATCAATCCACGAAGTTCTTGAGTTTCTAACATCAATCCATCACCTCATAACCTCCTCCGATCTACCGAATCAAGGTTAGATTTCTTGATAATCTAGTTTTGGTGAATTTGGGTATTTTGGTTGTTTTCGTCCGATTAATCCGATTTATCTTAGGATTATGATGGATTGATGATTATTTAGATGTATTATATCATTTCCCTTGTTATTCCATGGTTGGATCGTATCGATTCGTTATTTGGGTCGAGTTCTTGACCGACGCCTTGAAGGTGTCCTAAAATGTCATAGAGGGTTTTCGGGCGTTCTTCGATTATTCTTCCTCGTATGATCGATGATTTATTGATTATATATTGTTAGGGTCGAATTCTTGTGAAGGACTCGAGTCGGAACCCTCCCGCTCGTTGTCTTCTTGGTCCGAGCTTCCCGGTTGAATCGTGTTCTTCTGAGTGTCCTAGCGGTCATTAAGTCGAGCTTTCCGTTGCTCGCGTGCGTTGGACTTGAGGCGAGTATCTCGTCTATATTCTTTATACTTTGAGAATGTGATGTGTCGTGAATTTAACGTGGACTCGTTAGTGACGGTATATTTAACCGTAACTTACTTTAAATGAAGATGTGATTTTATGAAGGTAATTACCAACGTAAACTTTAGTTTCAAGAATAATGATAACTACCTCATCATGTTATTTTGTGATTAAAATAAATACTAGAAATGAGTAGTTAATCAAGAATTGTGGAATCGCGTAATACTTCTATTATTTGCTCGTTGGCCTTTTCTGAATGATGGTTTCTTTATGGGTGTTGTGCCTTTGTGGAAGTTATGTTACATTAACTTATATGTTACGTGTTTCGGTTGTAGTGAATATTGTGCCTTTGTTGTTGTTGTGTATCTTAGCGAATTGAGATGTTGTCCGGGTAGGGTCCCGCCGAGGCCTCGGAGCGCGTGCTTGCAGTACGGCCAGACGTGCGTTGTGACCATAAGGTTATCAATTCGGGTAGGTCTGGGAGGGCTCCGAGAATCGACACTTGCGAGTGCGATGTCATGATAACTTATGGGTGTATTTGAATGATGTTATCCGGGTAGGGTCCGTCCGAGGCCTCCGGAGCGCGTGCTTGCGAGTACGGCGGATGTTACGATTTGACCATAAGGTTATCTAATCGGGTAGGTCCGGAGAGGGCTCCGAGAATCGCCACTTGCGAGTGCGATGTCAAGATAACTTATGGGTGTGTTCGAGTTTATTCTTGATGACTAATCCGGTGGGACCCTTCGGGCCACGGAGACGTTTATTTGTTGATTTGATATCTCGAATTGTTTATGTTTTGAATCTTGAATCCCGATTATATTGGTGAATATGGTTTTGATCTTGAGGTTTGAGTTGAGAATAAAATCATTTGTATGATTTTGAAAGAAAACCTTTTGAAAAGGATAAACATTCATATTTCAGATTTTACACCGAGACCCCAAGTCTCTAAATAATCTCTTACAATGATTTCGGAGTAATCCCCATGGTTTGTTTTAAAGGAATAAATTTTCAAAAGACTTTAGACTCGGGATCGTGTTACTACCTTGTCGAAATGTTATTTTCATAACGGTTGTATTCTTGATGTATAATTGTATAGCTTGGTTACTTGCTAGCGATTCCATCGCTAACCCTCGTTGGGGATTTTGTTATTTATTCCGTGTTCTGATCGAGAGTGAGCAACCACGAGTTGGCTTGGAGGATGATGCAATGCAGCGATACTAGTCACGCTTGTAGTCCGTCTGTCAGTGATATGTCAGTTTGAGTTCTTGTCATCCTTGAGGGGATGGACATTTTATGTACTATGTGATCGAGTTGTAATTTAGTTTCATCAGATGTACGGTTATGCTATGCTTTGAGATACCTAATCGGTCTACGGTATTATGTTTTGGTCAAGTTGACCGCATGTGGGTTTTGATTTGTAGTCTCCCGCCTGGTAGCTCCTTGTGGAAAGGGGTCTACGGCGTGTAATATCCCTGAGTGGATTGGGGGTGTTACATAAATGGTATCGGAGCTTAGGTTTGCGAAAACCTAGGCAGTTGGGTCTAGTTGGGTCTTGTCGAGTCGTGTCTTGTCGGAGTCGTGTCTTGTCGTGTCACCCGGGTGAGCAGTTGTGAACAAGCGAGATCATTGCGATCCGTTGTGATCAATTGTGGTTCGTTGTGATTAGTATCGTGTTGCGGCCATTATCTCCGTGCGGCCTGTGGACGTAAGTCTCCTCCTTTATGTGAGGTACCGTATTTCATGTTTTTACGTGTGCGAATTAAATGTGATGTGTGTCCTTATTTACACGGTGTTGTGTAAGGGAGTTGTATTCGATGCTCGTGACGCACGATATACGAATATGACCGGACGTATTGATGTTTTGACTTTGAACCGCCGTGTGGGGTGGTATGTTGTGAAATTTGTGAACTTTGATGGGTTTCAAAGTGTGCCGACAGCTAATTCGGTGAAAAGCTCAAATGATAGTCCTGGATATATGTTTTAACTTGATGCGCCCGAAATGTGTTTGGTTGAATTTGTGATTTTGTTTGTCGTTTGAGCGGTGGTTTTTAGTTCGATCGGTTTGTTTGGACTATCGTAATTATTCCGTCGGGTAGATTTGAGAATATATTTTTGAGGGGCCATAAGGGTGGAACATTTTTGTGAAAGTTGATTTTGAAAATATTTTTATGGTTCGATTAAACCAAAGCCGTATGAATTTTGAAATCGGTCGAGTTTTGACATAGTTAATCTGTATTTTCAAATGACACCATCAAAGTATGAGGAAAAATGTATATTAATGTATTTTGGGCACCGCAAAATATTACCGTCACCTTCGGTTGAGACCAAAAGAATTTTGAAAAATTTATGTTATATGTTTGTTATGTTGTTTTGCCCGTCGGAAAATTTTTACAAGACCTTTCTTTGTTACAATTCTATAGGTGATCATTTTCGTTGCTCAATCTCTATCGACCTAATCATATGGTCCGTCTCGACGATCGTGAACCCTAACTGCGATATCAGTATTGCACTTAGTTGCTTCACCTGTGTGGATATTATTGACGTATTATATATTGTCACAATTCTTGTTAGCAAGTTATGGGTGTACGCCCAGATACGATGATTTCATAGTTCGGTATAATTGTGTGTTTCTTTGACGTTATCCGGATGTGGTAATTTAGAATGTCTTGTACATTGTTTTCAAAACGAGACAGAGATGATAATAGATTCGTAGTTTTGATCAAACTTTTCTTTTCTAAAATTCGCTTCAGCAAATTTTCCAAATTCAGGAATTTTAAAATACTATCATTTGGACGAGCACCTTGAAAAAAAAAAAAAATTGTTTTTAAAATATTACCCATATTCGACCCTGATGATATGTTTGTGGTTTTGACCGTGATAAACTTGGTAAAGGTCGTACGTTATGTTAACATGGCTAAGTGAATGATTTATGAATTTGAATTCCTGTCGTTGCAGTGATAGTTCATGTATTCGTGTTACAACTCGGAATGAGTATTTTATTGTGTTATTGTTGGTTGCTCTATATTGATTATGTGGTGGTTGTTTTGTTGTTCTGATCGGTTGCCCATTCGGTATGCCGAGAGGTCGAGGTCGTGGTAACCCTCCGCGACCAGATCGTACTACCGGTAATGGAATTAGTATCGTGTTGCCACCGTGCTCCAACAGTGGCGGACTGGATGACACATTTAGCTCGGGTGGTTCGGCGTAACCATACTGCGAATGAGGATGTTGGATCGACTCGGTGGCTTAGAGAAGTGGTTCAGATCGTCCCCCTCGCTTTGCAGGAGCGGGTGATACTTTGGTGGGACGGTTGGCTTATCCAATTGGAGAAGATTTTCAAGGCGATTGGTTGTCCCGAGGAGCGGAGGATTCCTATCGCCCAGTTCCTTCTCGTTGATGACGCCGCTAACTGGTGGGAGGCCGTTGAGCCTCAAGATCATGCTGTTACTTGGGAAGAGTTCAAGAAGTTGATGGAAGTGGAATTTTGCCCGAGGCCGATTCGAGAGCAGAGGATCCGAGATTTTTACCTAGCCGAGCCACAGGATGTACCCGTGTCGCAGGCTATTGTCGATTATAGTCGACAGCTCACCTTTGTGAAGAATCAGGTGAGGACCGAGGAGGACAAGATCCGTCATTTTGATATGCGGATGAGACCAGAGATTCGACAGTACATGTCGGGTTTCACTTGTGCTACTTTGAGAGAGTATCAGAATCGAGCCATGGCGTACGAGATGGCATCGTTATCTCACCGGGCCTTCGCATGAGTCGAAGAGACAGAGGACGTCGGAGATTTTTCGGACGGTGCAAGAGATGGAAATTCTTCTCATCGAGTTTCGCGTAGTCGCACGGCGAAACCTTCAATTTCTTCGTTCGGTGGAACCAAGAGTTCCAAGTTGTCTTCTTTGACTCCTAGTCAGACTGGGAGGTGCTTTAACTGCAATGTTGTCGGTCATGTGCAAGCTAATTGTCCTTCGCAACGGATTACTTGTTATAATTGTGGACTCGAGGGCCACAGAGTTCAAGATCGTGAATTATTCCATGAGGTTTCCCGAATCGTGTTTCGGCAACGGTATCGGGATCGGTTTGTCGGGACCGTTGAGATGTTGTCGGCCGTGCTTTGTTGTTTGTGACTTCAGTGTGTTTTTTAGTTTAAGTTTCGGACGAAACTTTTTTTTAGAGGGGTAGAATGTAATACCCGTAATTTCGATTTCCGGTAATTTCTTTTTTTTCGGCGAAAGTCCGTTTTGACGACTCGATCATGACCGTTTCGTCATTTCGAGATTGATTAATTCTGCACTTTTTGTCATCCGAGCTCGTTTCGGTGTCGTTTTGTTGAGTTCCGTGCTTTTAGCGGTTTTTCCGCACTTGAGTTCGATTCTTGCGAATCTCGTCAAATCATTGTTTGAGTTTCCCAAAGTCCGTTTAACTTTGTTAGACGTGTTGTGAACTTCGGTTTGGTTATTCGATCACGTATCGTGATTTCCGGCGTTTTGGGCGTTTGTAATTTCCCAAAGTTTGGGGTAATTACTTTCCATTGTCGAATTTCGAGCCTTCGGTGGTCGAATCGTGTGTTCTCTTAGTGCTCGGATTCGTATTTGCGAGTACTTCGTAACCGTATGTTCGATTCATATTCGAGTTCGGGTTCGGGTCGTTCGGATCGTCGGAGTGGCCACGGCCGAGACGGCGCAGCCAGTGCTGGTGCGGCGAGTTACGGCCGTAAGGTGCGATTACGGCCGTAAGTGTTCGGCAGCTGGCTCGACGAATGCCGGTCTGGCCGTAAGTCGAGAGTTACGGCCGACGGTGCTGTGCAACTTCCGGACGAATGCGATTCTGGCTGTAAGGACTGCGTGTACGGCCGTAAGTCCCGAGTTACGGCCGTAAGGTCTGTCGATTCTGGCCGTAGCGATCGGCATGCGCTGGCGGATTTTGACGAATGCCGGTTACGGCCGTAAGGTCGGCGATTACGGCCGTAAGTGGCCTGGGCAGGATGCCGGGAGTATATATATGTTCGAGCAATCGGGTTTACACCTATTTTTCTCATCCTCTCATTTCCTTCCGTGGCTGGGGCTTGGAGTACGTGATTAGATGTTGTTTATATATCAATCCACGAAGTTCTTGAGTTTCTAACATCAATCCATCACCTCATAACCTCCTCCGATCTACCGAATCAAGGTTAGATTTCTTGATAATCTAGTTTTGGTGAATTTGGGTATTTTGGTTGTTTTCGTCCGATTAATCCGATTTATCTTAGGATTATGATGGATTGATGATTATTTAGATGTATTATATCATTTCCTTGTTATTCCATGGTTGGATCGTATCGATTCGTTATTTGGGTCGAGTTCTTGACCGACGCCTTGAAGGTGTCCTAAATGTCATAGAGGGGTTTTCGGGCGTTCTTCGATTATTCTTCCTCGTATGATCGATGATTTATTGATTATGTATTGTTAGGGTCGAATTCTTGTGAAGGACTCGAGTCGGAACCCTCCCGCTCGTTGTCTTCTTGGTCCGAGCTTCCCGGTTGAATCGTGTTCTTGAGTGTCCTTAGCGGTCATTAAGTCGAGCTTTCCGTTGCTCGCGTGCGTTGGACTTGAGGCGAGTATCTCGTCTATATTCTTTATACTTTGAGAATGTGATGTGTCGTGAATTTAACGTGGACTCGTTAGTGACGGTATATTTAACCGTAACTTACTTTAAATGAAGATGTGATTTTATGAAGGTAATTACCAACGTAAACTTTAGTTTCAAGAATAATGATAACTACCTCATCATGTTATTTTGTGATTAAAATAAATACTAGAAATGAGTAGTTAACTGAAGAATTGTGGAATCGCGTAATACTTCTATTATTTGCTCGTTGGCCTTTTTCCTGAATGATGGTTTGCTGTGGGTGTTGTGCCTTTGTGGAAGTTATGTTACATTAACTTATATGTTACGTGTTTCCGGTTGTAGTGAATATTGTGCCTTTGTTGTTGTTGTGTATCTTAGCGAATTGAGATGTTGTCCGGGTAGGGTCCCGTCGAGGCCTCCGGAGGCGCGTGCTTGCGAGTACGGCGGACGTGCGTTGTGACCATAAGGTTATCAATTCGGGTAGGTGCAGGGAGGGCTCCGAGAATCGACACTTGCGAGTGCGATGTCATGATAACTTATGGGTGTATTTGAATGATGTTATCCGGGTAGGGTCCGTCGAGGCCTCCGGAGCGCGTGCTTGCGAGTACGGCGGATGTTACGATTTGACCATAAGGTTATCTAATCGGGTAGGTCCGGAGAGGGCTCCGAGAATCGTCACTTGCGAGTGCGATGTCAAGATAACTTATGGGTGTGTTCGAGTTTATTCTTGATGACTAATCCGGGTGGGACCCTTCGGGCCACGAGACGTTTATTTGTTGATTTGATATCTCGAATTGTTTATGTTTTGAATCTTGAATCCCGATTATATTGGTGAATATGGTTTTGATCTTGAGGTTTGAGTTGAGAATAAAATCATTTGTATGATTTTGAAAGAAAACCTTTTGAAAAGGATAAACATTCATATTTCAGATTTTACACCGAGACCCCAGAAGTCTCTAAATAATCTCTTACAATGATTTCGGAGTAATCCCCATGGTTTGTTTTAAAGGAATAAATTTTCAAAAGACTTTAGACTCGGGGATCGTGTTACTACCTTGTCGAAATGTTATTTTCATAACGGTTGTATTCTTGATGTATAATTGTATAGCTTGGTTACTTGCTAGCGATTCCATCGCTAACCCCTCGTTGGGGATTTTGTTATTTATTCCGGGTGTTCTGATGGAGAGTGAGCAACCACAGGATTGGCTCGGAGGATGATGCAATGCAGCGATACTAGTCACGCTTGTAGTCCTGTCATCGGCCGCTGATATGTCAGTTTGAGTTCTTGTCATCCTTGAGGGGATGGACATTTTATGTACTATGTGATCGAGTTGTAATTTAGTTTCATCAGATGTACGGTTATGCTATGCTTTGAGAGACCTAATCGGTCTACGGTATTATGTTTTGGTCAAGTTGACCGCATGTGGGTTTTGATTTGTAGTCTCCCGCCTGGTAGCTCCTTGTGGAAAGGGGTCTACGGCGTGTAATATCCCTGAGTGGATTGGGGGTGTTACAGTATCGTGATTTTCGGACGTCTGGACCATTTTGTAATTTCCTATAAGTTTAGGGAATTTTACTTTCCTTGTCGTTTCTCGGATTCCTCGGTAGTCGGAATTGTATTTTCCTTCAGCGCTTAGCTTCGTTGTCGTGATTATTTCGTGTTTACGCTTCTGGAATCTGTCCTTGTGTTGCGTCTCGTGTTCGGACCACCCGATGCGGCTAACTTTGTCCAGCAGTGCTGAACTGCTGCATCCATAACATGCGTTATGCATGCTTCCTAGCGTGCGCTATCGACACGCACATAACGTACGTAATACCCTGGTGTTAACGTACGTTATGGCCCTGTGTGTTTTGGACAGTTAGTCTGCCCGGTTTTGGCCGAATTCTTACGTACGTAAACATGCTGGTGTTACGTACGTAAGACCTCCTTGTAGCGTGCGCTAGCCGTCTGATGTAGCCTACGCTAACGACATCATCGATTTGGGCAGATTGTTCTTCCGAGCCATTACGTACGCTAGCACATGTGTGTTACGTACGTAATGAGCACGTACGTTAACCGCTGTACGTTAACGTACGTAATGTGAGGTCAGGTTTTATAAACCTGAGTTGACCTTGCAGTCGCGACATTCTTCATTTTCTTCCTTCAGTCCGCAGCGAGTGTTCTTAGAGAGATTCGAGCGGTTCTTCAAGTTTTGCCCGTGGAAATTCTTGGGAGATCGAGTATTGTGTTCGTAGTGTAGTTTATCATCATCATAATCGCCTTCCTCCGTCTGAATCAAGGTAAATCTTCTATGAACCCTACTTTTGGGTAAATTCGGGGTTTTCGATTTTATTGCTCGATTCGTTCCGTGTTGTTGATTAATTCATGTTGTATATGAATAATATTGTTGGTATTATTGGTCTTCCTACGGATTCATGGTATATTCCGTAGTATTTTCGTATTCGAGAGGGTTTGGTTGTGGTCCACCCTCGTTGTTGTTCTTGTACGAATATACATGAATCGTAGGCGGGGTTTCGGGTGTATTCCATTTCCGTATTCGTTTAGTTGTGGTTGTGATTATATTCTTCGAATCGTTAGGTTCATTTCCGTCGGTTCCTCGCGGTTGTGTTTGATTCTTCCTTTTCGTTCGTGTCACCGTCTATTGATCGAGGCAAGTACCCTTGTGAACTTACAATCTTGACATAGTAGTATTGCATGAGAAATGGTGTGTGTGTGTGTGTGCTCACTACGGGTTAGATTCGACGGGCTCTCGGTAGGGGTCCACAGAGATGTGGATCGACGAGCTTGCTTTTAACCACTACGGGTTAGATCCGACGGGTCTCGGTAGGGGTCCACAGAGACGTGGATCGACGGTTAATTGTGGTGCATTTTACAAATGTGATTTGATTATTGGCATTTCCGGAAATGAGTGCTTTTGAACTATGTTTTCATGATTGCATGCATTGACTATATGTGTGAGGTGTAAGTTGTTCATTTGGTTACTTGTACTAGCGTAATTGCTAACCCCTTTGGGGACCCATTTTGGGGAAATTCGTTTTATGAATTTCAGGTCAGGTTCATCGAGACGAATGGGCGCTGGACCAGTACGCGGATGATGGCCGGGCGTGATGATTGTGCATGAGTGTGTTTTTATGGTTTTCCTTTCTTTTGATGCGTTTATCCATTTGTAAACTAATAGAAGTACTCGAGTACTTAGGAGTTCTTATTTGTTCGGATTGTAATGTTTGTCCATTATGTTTGTGTTGGGTGTTTGGGTTGTGTTTGACCGGTTGAACGGGGTGAATTATTTTGCTTTGCGTCTCTACGACGAGGTGATGTTATGTTGATTCCGCGAGTCGATGAGTATGTTTGGTCGTTTATGTAATATCCGCATTTTTCTTTCCCCTTGTATTTTCTTTTTCGGTGAATTTCTCAGTCGTAATGACCCTCATGTACCTTACAGTATATCTTTCCCATCATCTATTGATCTGAGACTCGTTATTGTTGTGCGGAACCACTGTTTCGGGGTTGCCGTGGATGCTTTGAGGTTTTCCGTTTGATGTTTCGTTCATATTCCGGTGTTGTGAATCGCTTATATTTCGTAACCTAGCGCACGCTATCTTTTCTGTATAGCGCGCGCTAGGGGTCCCTTAGTAGCGCACGCTACGACTGATTCGTAGAGCGCGCTAGAGAGCAAGCCCTGGGAGTGGCAGTGTTATTTTTCCAGCCTTCTGGATTGGCGTATTAGCGTACGCTACGTAGACTAGCGCACGCTAATGTCGGGAGGCTAGCGCACGCTGATGATACCCGGTAGCGTGCGCTAGCGTGAGTTTCCAGTACTGGACAGTTTACTACTGAACTCGGTCAGGTGCCAGTTATCGCATGCTACGCTTGTATGGTAGCGCACGCTAACGGGTCAGGTGAGTTTTGGGCAGTTAGCTTCTGGACTCGACTGATGTCCAGGTAGCGCACACTATTGGTCGATAGCGCGCGCTACCGAGTGGTTTTTAGCGCATGCTACGTCTCGAGTAGCGCATGCTAACGGCCAGAAGTCTGGCTACTGGACTGTACGTTAACTGTTTTGGCCTGTAATTTTATCCCGTTAGCGCACGCTAACCTTGAGGATTAGCGCGCGCTAACACTCCCTGGCTATATAAACCAGGGAGTTGACCCAGATGAGCAGATTATTTTCATTTCTTCTCCTCTCCGCGACGCAGAGCTTCTCAAGGCGATTTCCGAGCGATCCTTCCCTTCGATTATTTCAGGCATCCTCTACCTTGAGTTTTTGAAGTAGATTAACAACACCTACTTGTGTTCTTCATCCTCAATCCAAGGTAAATCTCTTAGAACCCTACTTTTGGGCGATTTGGGGGTTTTGGGATTTTCTTCCGATCCGTTCCGTTTTGTTGGTGGATTCATGATGAATATGATTAATCTTGTTGGTATTCTTAGTTTCCCTACGGATTCATGGTATATTTCGTAGTTTTTGCGGAATCGAGAGGGATTGGTTGTGGTCCACCCTCGTTGTTGTTTATATACGAATATACATGAATCGTAGGCGGGTTTTCGGGTGTACTCCAATTCCGTATTCATTTAGAAATGGTTGTGATTGTATTCTTCGAATCGTTAGGTTCGGTTTCGTTGGTTCCTAGCGTTCGTTGGTGACTTTACTTTCCGTTCGTTGCGTCGTCAATTATTCAAGGCAAGTATTTTTGGAAACCTTTATGCTTAACGTGAAATGGTAATGTATATTGTGTGTGCTTTGCTCACCCTGGGAGGGTCCGACGGGGCCTCGGGGGAATCAATGACTTCACTCTGGATTCATGAGTTTGTTTCGCTAGCCAGCTCGGCAGGGTCCTTAGAGGCCTCGGGTGGGATTCGTGGCTTCATCCCGGTCCTAGGCGATGCCTGTGCGTGATTTGTTTTATGAAATGGCCAGCTCGGGAGGGTCCTTAGAGGCCTCGGGTGGGATTCGTGGCTTCGTCCCGGTCCTAGGCAAATTGTTTGACTGTTTGTTTCCGGAAAAGACATGTCTGGTTTTGGTTTTTGAAATGATATTGGTGCATGTACTATGAAATGTGTAAGCGATTGGTTTGCCTTGATTACTTGTACTAGCGTAATTGCTAACCCCTATGGGGACCCGTTATGGGGAAATTCTTGTTATGGATTTCAGGTTATGATCATCCGGACGAGCGAGCTCTGGGACAGTACGAGGATGTTGGCTAGGGTCGTTGACATGTGCACTTGGGTCTACTTATTTCTTTTGTTCATTTCGATATGGTTGTTTCCTATATTTATAAACTGATAGATTGTACTCGCGAGTACTTAGGCTTTTCAAATTCAAACTCCGTGTTGTATTATTTTAAATCGCTACACTGTCGATTGTTACTCATTTAGTCGGTTGCTCCGGGTGTATTTTCATGAGATGCATTATTTGATTGTGTTTCCTCGCTAACCGAGAAGGTTAGTCGAGGGGTGTTCACTGTTATAGCCTGGTGGGTCCTATGTAGGGGTCCACGGCGCTGTAATATACTCCGAATATCTTGGGGTGTTACAGAAATGGTATCAGAGCTCTAGGTTTATGGATACCTAGGCTTGTTGGTTATTTGGGTCTAGTCGTGTTTTGTTTTGCACATTGTCACACCGCTGCCAGCATCTCGGTACTTCCAGTGCTCGTAAGTTTTCTTATTCGGTCTTTTGTTTTGTTGCATAGTATTTCCGCTTTTGGAATCGTGGTTGCTTTTTCCTTCCTTACTCATCATCAATATACTTCTGTTATCTCTTAACACCAGTATGGATGCCGGAGGAAACCGTGGTCGTGGTCGTGGACGCGGCCGAGGACGTGGGGCAGCCGGTGGGGTGGCCACGTTGCATTCTTCGGGAGCCGGTAGTACCGGTGACCGTCACAGTCATGCTTCTTCTCAGGAGCGCACCGACCTTGGTATTGCGGCCGTCATGCAGCAAATGGTTAACCAAATGGCGGCTATAGCTCAGGTAGTCCAGAACCCCGATCAGGCTCATGCTAATCGGGACGGGGCGGATCGCTGGCTACAGGATGTCATCAAGATGCATCCTCCTCAGTTTTCGGGAGCTTCGGACTCGATCGGCTGGGAAGGGTGGATCAAGGAGATATCTAAAGTCTTCACTGCTACCAACTGTCCCGAGGACCGTAAGGTCCCTATTGCTCAGTACTTTCTCACGGGGGACGCTACGGATTGGTGGGAGGCCGTTGGGCCCAAAGATCATGTTGCTTCGTGGGCCGAATTTCAGGAGTTGATGGAGACTGAATATTGCCCGTGGCCAGTTAGACAGGCTCGAGTCCATGCTTTCTACGATGCTCAACCTCGGGATATTCCCGTATCCAAAGCTATTGCTGATTTCAACAAAGAGCTAGGCTACGTGAAAACCCAAGTTGTCGCTGAGAGCGACAAAATTTTCCATTTTTCCAGAAGGTTGAAACTGTCCATTCGGGACTATATGTCTGGACTCGTCTGTACTACCCTGAAGGATTATCAGAGTCGAGCTCTTGCCTATGGCATGTTGGTGACAGCCAGTGCGGCGGTTCGGGAGAGTAAGAAGCAGAAATCCGCCAGAAATTTTTCGGGTCACAGAGGTGGAGGTCAGCAGAAGTCTCAGTATGTGAATATTCCTGGAAGTAATTCGGCTCGTTTCTCTGGGGGCTATCGAGGTACTGCCGGTGCCTCCGTTCGGGATGCCAAATGCTTTAACTGCGGCGAGCCGGGCCATTGGAACCGGGAGTGTCCTCGTCCTCCTCTAACTTGTCACACTTGTGGTCAGTCGGGCCACAAGGCCTTCTTTTGTGAGCGGGTAAGAAAGCTTCTTGGTGCTCAGGCTTCTTTTCCAGCACCTTTGGAGCCGAGTGTGAACCAGGGCTCATTTGCTCCGCCGCCACCTCCGAGTGCCGGTCGAGGTAGGGGTCGGGGTCAGCCCGCTAGGGGAGGAGCTTCCAGTGTCGGCTCTGCCCAGACGCGTATCTATGAGATGAGGAGGGACGATGATCCAGCAGCTACTGTGGCGACAGGTACCGTTCATATCCATTCCCATCCTGTCAGTGTGCTTTTCGATTCGGGTGCTACGCATTCATTCATTTCTCTAGAGTGTGTATGCCGTTTGAGTCTCGACTGTTTGTCACCTTGCGAGCCTTTCATCGTTAAACTTCCTAGCGGTGATAGAATTGTCGGTGATCGAGAGGTCCAGGACTGTTCTGTGTTTATTTGTGAGAGGGCTTGGCTCTCTAATCTCATTGTCGTGAGCATCGAGGGTGAGGATTTGATTCTCGGGGATGATTGGCTCGAGCGGCATGGCGCAATCATGAACTACCGCACGAGGATCATCACCATGTTAGCCGAGGATGGCACCGAGCACTCCTTCGCGGGGCGAAGGAGGTGAAATCAGAAGTTTGTTATTAACGCCTTGAAGGCGATGAGACTCCTACGAAAGGGGTGTACTGGTTATTGGTGATACGCCTTGAGGGCGGAGGATGGTGGAGTCGAGCTTTCGTCGATTTCAGTCGTTAGTGAGTTTCCTGATGTATTTCCTGACGAGTTACTGGGATTGCCACCGGATCGTGAGGTTGAGTTTGCTATAGAGTTAGAGCCGGGCGCGGCTCCGATTTCTAAGGCGCCATATCGTATGGTACCTTCAGAGATGACAGAATTAAAGAAGCAGTTGAGCGAGCTTCTTGAGTCGGGGTATGTTCGACCGAGCGCCTCGCCTTGGGGCGCACCGGTCCTGTTTGTGCGGAAGAAGGATGGTTCACTACGTTTGTGTATCGACTATCGCGAACTAAACAAGGTGACCATCAAGAATAAGTATCCCTTGCCGAGAATTGATGACTTGTTTGACCAGTTGCAGGGAGCTGCGGTATTCTCGAAGATTGATTTGAAATCGGGGTACTATCAGCTTCGGGTGAGAGAGTCCGACGTGCCGAAAACAGCTTTTCGGACGAGATACGGACATTACGAGTTTGTAGTTATGCCTTTCGGGTTAACTAATGCGCCGCCGGTATTCATGCAATTGATGAACAAAGTCTTTATCGAGTATTTGGATAAGTGTGTCGTCGTCTTCATTGACGATATTCTTATCTATTCGAAGAATGAGGAAGAGCATGCCCATCATTTGCGGATAGTGTTAGACATTTTGAGGATCGAGCAACTCTATGCGAAGTTCTCGAAATGTGAGTTCTGGCTGAAGGAAGTGATGTTTTTAGGTCACGTGATTTCAGCCGAGGGAGTTCGTGTGGATTCGCAGAAAATTGAGGCAGTATTGGATTGGGCACCGCCCACGAATGTGAAGGAGGTCCGTAGTTTCTTGGGTTTGGCTAGCTACTACCGTAGGTTCGTCGAGGGTTTCTCAAAACTAGCTCGGCCGCTTACACAGTTGCTCCAGAAATCCGAGAAGTTCGTCTGGAATGACGAGAGGCAGTCGAGTTTTGAGGAACTGAAGAAACGTTTGACTTCATCCCCGGTTTTGGCGTTGCCATGTGGCAACGAGGGGTTCGCCGTTTATAGCGATGCTTCGGGTCAGGGTCTTGGGTGCGTATTGATGCAGCACGGCAAGACCATTGCCTTTGCGTCGAGACAGTTGAGGTCGTATGAGCTGAACTACCCTACTCATGATTTGGAGTTAGCGGCAGTTGTTTTTGCGCTCAAGATCTGGCGTCACTATCTTTTCGGCTCTACATGTCAGATTTTTACCGATCTTAAGAGCCTGAAATACATATTTACTCAGCGGGAGTTGAATATGAGGCAGAGGAGGCGGTTAGAGCTGATTAAGGATTATGACCTCGAAATCCTTTATCATCCGGGCAAGGCGAACGTCGTGGCTGACGCCTTGAGTCGGAAACCGATTGCGTTGCGAACGCTTGAGATCCGTACGTATCAGTCTGAGCTTCGGCGGGCTTTGATCGAGTTAGATGTTGAGGTTTTGTTGCCTGAAGCTGTCGGGCAACTTTGTGCTTTAGAGATTTCGTCGTCTTTGATCGATGAAATTAAGCTGAAGCAATTAGAGGATCCGATGATTACTCAAATCCGAGAGAACATTCTTAAGGGAAAGTCTCCTGGGTTTGTGATTCACGAAGATGGTGTTTTGAGATTTTGGAGTCGGCTTTGTGTGCCGAACGACTCAGAGTTGAGACAGAGTATTTTGCGTGAGGCACATGCTACACCTTATTCCGTTCATCCTGGTTCGAGTAATATGTACAAGGACCTGAGGAGGAATTTCTGGTGGAATGATATGAAGGAGGAGGTCGCACAGTTTGTAGCGAGATGTTTGACTTGTCAGCAGGTCAAAATCGAGCATCAGCGACCGGCTGGGTTATTGCAGTCACTTCCCGTTCCAGAATGGAAATGGGAAGATATATCGATGGATTTCGTTACTAGTTTACCGAGATCGAGGTCGGGCATGAATATGGTATGGGTGATCGTTGATCGTCTGACCAAGTCGGCACATTTTCTGGGCATCAAGGACACTTGGGGTCCAGAAAAGTTGGCTCGTGTGTTTATCACGCAGATTGTGAGGCTTCACGGTACTCCGAAGTCTATTGTTCCGGATCGTGATGGCCGTTTCGTATCGCACTTTTGGCAGACGGTGCATAAGGCGTTGGGTACCCGTTTGCATTTGAGTACCTCTTTTCATCCCCAGTCAGATGGACAGTCGGAACGCACTATCCAGACATTCGAGGACATGTTGCGTGCTTGTGCTCTCGATTGGATCAACGACTGGGAGGAGCATTTGCCATTAATCGAATTCACGTACAACAATAGTTGGCACGCGACGATTCGGATGGCACCGTATGAGGCGCTCTACGGGCGGCGTTGTCGATCGCCGATTTGTTGGAATGAGGCGTCAGATTTGGTCGGGACCGAACCGGATGTCGTTTTAGAGACGAGACGGAAGATAGAATTAATTCGGGAATGGATGTTGACTGCCCAGAGTCGACAGAAGTCATATGCCGATGTCCATCGTCGACCTTTAGAATTCGAGGTGGAAGACCACGTTTTGCTGAAGGTGTCGCCGACGAGAGGAGTTGAGTCCTAGATTTATTGGACCCTTTGAGATTCTCAAGCGAGTCGGTGAGTTGGCATACCGTTTGGCGTTACCTCCGGTCTTGAGTCATGTTCATAGCGTTTTTCATGTTTCCCAGCTGAGGAAATATGTCCCAGATCCTAGTCACGTCATCGATTATGGTGAGATTGACATCGCCGAGGATATTACTTTTGAGGAGCGTCCTTTGAAGATTTTAGAGCATCGGGAGAAACGACTGAGGCATAAGACCATCCCTTTGGTCAAGGTGCAGTGGTCGAGACACGGTGTCGAGGAGGCAACTTGAGAAACCGAGGATAGCATGCGTGCTAGGTACCCTGAGTTGTTTGTTTCTTAAGTTTCGGGACGAAACTTGTTTTTAGAGGGGTAGAATGTAATATCCGCATTTTTCTTTCCCCTTGTATTTTCTTTTTCGATGAATTTCTCAGTGGTAATGACCCACATGTACCTTATAGTATATCTTTCCCATCATCTATTGATCTGAGACTCGTTATTGTTGTGCGGAACCGCTGTTTCGGGGTTGCCGTGGATCCATTCTATGTTTTGATACGCTTTGAGGTGTTCCGTTTGATGTTTCGTTCATATTCCGGTGTTGTGAATCGCTTATATTTCGTAACCTAGCGCACGCTATCTTTTCTGTATAGCGCGCGCTAGGGGTCTTATAGTAGCGCACGCTACTGGTGATTAAATAGCGCGCTAGAGAGCAAGCCCTTGGAGTGGCAGTGCTATTTTTCCAGCCTTCTGGATTGGCGTATTAGCGTACGCTACGTAGACTAGCGCACGCTGATGATACCCGGTAGCGTGCGCTAGCGTGAGTTTCCAGTACTGGACAGTTTACTACTGAACTCGGTCAGGTACCAGCTAGCGCACGCTACGCTTGTATGGTAGCGCACGCTAACGGGTCAGGTGAGTTTTGGGCAGTTAGCTTCTGGACTCGACTGATGTCCAGGTAGCGCACGCTATTGGTCGATAGCGCGCGCTACCGAGTGGTTTTTAGCGCACGCTACGTCTCGAGTAGCGCACGCTAACGCCGTAAGTCCGCTACTAGGCTGGGCCTTCGCTTTTTTGGTAATTTTATCCCGTTAGCGCACGCTAACCTTGAGGATTAACGCGCGCTAACACTCCCTGGCTATATAAACCAGGGAGTTGACCCAGATGAGCAGATTATTTTCATTTCTTCTCCTCTCCGCGACGCAGAGCTTCTCCAGGCGATTTCCGAGCGATCCTTCCCTTCGATTATTTCAGGCATCCTCTACCTTGAGTTTTTGAAGTAGATTAACAACACCTACTTGTGTTCTTCATCCTCAATCCAAGGTAAATCTCTTAGAACCCTACTTTTAGGCGATTTGGGGGTTTTGGGATTTTCTTCCGATCCGTTCCATTTTGTTGGTGGATTCATGATGAATATGATTAATCTTGTTGGTATTCTTAGTTTCCCTACGGATTCATGGTATATTTCGTAGTTTTTGCGGAATCGAGAGGGATTGGTTGTGGTTCACCCTCGTTGTTGTTTATATACGAATATACATGAATCGTAGGCGGGTTTTCGGGTGTACTCCAATTCCGTATTCATTTAGAAATGGTTGTGATTGTATTCTTCGAATCGTTAGGTTCGGTTTCGTTGGTTCCTAGCGTTCGTTGGTGACTTTCCTTTCCGTTCGTTGCGTCGTCAATTATTCAGGGCAAGTATTTTTGGAAACCTTTATGCTTAACGTGAAATGGTAACGTATATTGTGTGTGCTTTGCTCACCCTGGGAGGGTCCGACGGGGCCTCGGGGGAATCTATGACTTCACTCTGGATTCATGAGTTTGTTTCGCTAGCCAGCTCGGGAGGGTCCTCGGGTGGGATTCGTGGCTTCGTCCGGTCTGGCGATGCACATGCGTGATTTGTTTTATGAAATGGCCACTCGGGAGGGTCCTTAGAGGCCTCGGGTGGGATTCGTGGCTTTGTCCGGTCTGAGGCAAATTGTTTATTTGTTTGTTTAGGAAAAGACATGTCTGGTTTTGGTTTTTGAAATGATATTGGTGCATGTACTATGAAATATGTAAGCGATTGGTTTGCCTTGATTACTTGTACTAGCGTAATTGCTAACCCCTATGGGGACCCGTTATGGGGAAATTCTTGTTATGGATTTCAGGTTATGATCATCCGGACGAGCGAGCTCTGGGACAGTACGAGGATGTTGGCCAGGGTCGTTGACATGTGCACTTGGGTCTACTTATTTCTTTTGTTCATTTCGATATGGTTGTTTCCTATATTTATAAACTGATAGACTGTACTCGCGAGTACTTAGGCTTTTCAAATTCAAACTCCGTGTTGTATTATTTTAAATCGCTACACTTTCGATTGTTACTCATTTAGTCGGTTGCCCCGGGTGTATTTTCATGAGATGCATTATTTGATTGTGTTTCCTCGCTAACCGAGAAGGTTAGTCGAGGGGTGTTAGCTGTTGTAGCCTGGTGGGTCCCATGTAGGGGTCCACGGCGCTGTAATATACTCCGAATATCTTGGGGTGTTACAGTTTAGCCTGGTGGGTCCCATGTAGGGATCCACAGCGCTGTAATATACCCTGAATACCTTGGGGGTGTTACAATTCGCAGGATAAGAACCATTCTCATTTGATCCTAAATCTCTCTCTCTCTCTCTGTCTCTCTCTCTCTCTCTCTCTCTCTCTCTCTCTCTCTATATATATATATATATATATATATATATATAGAGAGAGAGAGAGAGAGAGGTGGTTTCTGGTGAGAATGATACTTAAGTTAAGAAATAAGAATGAATTTGATCCATAGATCTTGATTAAATGGATGGCCTAGATTTAGTCTCACAAAAATGTATGCATATAGTGTAATATTCTAGTGCGTCGATAGTTTGATGCATATAATGCAGAGTTTTTATGCATTGCAAGTTTGATGCACAAAATGCATATATTGCATGCATAAGCCAATCTGGACCGTACATCACACACATATCAATGATTCAGATTTATTCTCAATTCACAACATAAAAATCATTCTCATGTGATTATATATATATTGTTACATAGTCGGAGCACCACATCATATCTCCTACGTTGTATTTTTTAATCTTCATATTCTTATTTATTTAATATTTTCTATTCACATCAGTTTTGAATAGACTCCTCAAGTCGTGAAACAAGGGGAGTGTATTTAGTTAAGATTTTAATGGAAATTGATAGATTTTAGAGTTTGATAGATTTGATAGATTTTAATAGAATTCAATAGACTTTCATAAATTCCATTTGATTTCAATAGAATTTATCTATTAGAATTCTATAGACTTTCATGGGTTTTTATGGACTTTTATGAATTTCTAGTGGTTTTAATTTTTCTCAAAAGATAGTAACCACAGAAAATTCATTTATTAGCGATTTATCTTAGTAGATAGTTGTTCTATATGTGATCTTTCAATAAATAGTTGTTCTATCTTTATTTTTTTGAAGCGCAACAGGTTAATCTTAAAAATTGTAAAGTTGGAGAAATAAGTAATATAAATTTTAAGAACTTAATTTGACTAATTATTAATTTGATCAATTATTAATTCGCCCTTCATTTGCACCCATACTTTACGTCTTGGGATAAATCTATTCGACTTTTTTTACGAAGGATATTCATTTTAACAAACTTAAATTAGGAAAATAATATCCAACAATCATCATCTCCCCTATATACTACTGCAGAATACGCTGAGTCTAAGTGTGAACTTCTCTTGGTACGCCACGTCTTCTTGGTCTTGCATGTCTTATGCACCTCTCATACTTCATCTGACACATAATCAATTACTGACCTAATCATCATTGCATTAATTACATTATAATTATACCTCAAATAACTTCTACCTACCTTATTAATTTTTACGAATTAAGGAATGTAAATTACGAATAAATAGGAATTGATTATATTTACAGAAATATTTCACGTTTTCATTAATTAAAAAATATAAATCTCAAACAAAGAGAAATTTAATATAATAGTGTGCACTATATATTAAAAACTTAAACCTAAAATCTCACGCAAATATTATATATTTCCACTAATTGATTAGTTTATATTAGTTAGTCACTATAATTAGGTATATCAATAAAAGAAATATCAACTCAAATGAAAGATACTTGGGAGTATTGGAAAAGAAGTATTGAATATATATAATTCAAAAGGTACTCGAAGTCCTAATTAATTAAATAAATTGAAATAATCTCCTTAAAAAATATTATTGAAATTGTAGAAACAATAGTCTTAACTATTATTTATAAATAAATCAAAGAAATTATGAAATAAATCAATTAGTCTATTTTAGTTTTAAATCTTATTTAACTAATATAAAATAAAAAATAAATGAAAAAACTCATATTTAGTAATTATATAATTACAAATTTTATGAATTTTCAAAGAGATGTTTCTAAATATATTAGAAATTAAATTTAATAATAATATACTAATCCGTAGATTCATCTTTGTACAAATAGAATTTCAGGAAAAAAATTAATCGCCTTAAGTGATTTTTTATTTTTTAATTTTAAAAGATTTGTTAATTTCTCTACTTTTGAAATCAACTATATTTTTTTGAAATTTTTGGATTTGCTTTTGTGTTTTAAATTATATCCAAATAATTTATGTAATTTTTTTCAGATATAAGGATTCAATTATCTACTTTTTGGTCATTTAACATGTTAATACTTAACGATTTGGACCATTTTGGCAAAAAAAAATGACCAACTATTTATGTCCTTCTCTTGATCAATGTAAAATGTGCCAACCTTAATACTTCTATATATTGAGTTAACTGTTTGAAAATAATATCATATAATAAATGATATAAAGTTTCAACTGAACCAAATGTCACTTAGATTTTTTGTGATACAAGTTTCACAAATTACTAAAAATACTCTAATTTATTTTCTCTTCTTTTGAATGTAAAATTTCTTGAATTTAGTACTCTTAAATATGAAGTTCAATGCCTGAAAAGTACCCTATAACTTTTCTCGGCTAATCTTATATTAGAAACAAAATTGGGCCTTTTTTTGCTTTTAGAAAATGGGGATAATTTTAATTAGTCTAGGATGTGGATGTAGTTTTCTCAGTTAACCCCGCGATTGGTATATTTACAATAAGTCATACAGGATATATAGTACTACGATGGTGCTGCTTCTTTTTGGGGGCAAATTGAGAAGTACTTAATTTTAAGTTATAAGTCATAATTTCCTTACTTTGTAATTCAAAAACCTATTTTAAAATGAATATACATATAGTTTCACTTCAACCAAATGTCGTCGAAAGTTTTTGTAATACAAGTTTCAGAAATTACTAAAGTACTTCAACTCCTTTTCTATTTTTTTTAAATATAAAATGAGTAGACTTTAATACTCTTAAATATGAAGCTAAATAATTGAAAAAATATCATATAAGCATAAATATGCCGTTTCACTTCAATCAAATCAATTGAGTTTTTTTTTTTTGTAAATTTCTAAAATTTTAAGGTCATTTGTAATTAGGATAAAATTCTGATGTGTATTTTTTAACTTATCCAAGCCATTCTTATATTACAATCTAAATTGTTAACTTTCTTAAGATTAGGACTTGGACGTAGTTTTCTGAATTAACAGGTATATTTATAATAGGTCATACAAGTAATTAAATTATATATACTACTATTATATTTTTTTTATTGCAATTTGAGAAGTGCTTAATTTTAAATTATAAGTCAAAGTCTCTTATGTATTTCCAAAAACTTTTAAATTTCAAATATTACTGAAATTACCCTTGCCACAATTATTTATTATAATTCTACATATGAAGTTGTATCAAAGGACAATGTATATATCGTTTATTCAAGTATAAGCTCTTCTTCACTTTGACATCATTGCAAACTCATGAGACTGACCAAGAATATGAGATTAATTGTTGGATACACAATGTCATCTCACCATCTACAAGAAATTAAGGACTTCTCCGAATGAATCCTCAAAATTGTAGATGGTGAGTTGGGTGAAGAAGTCGATAGAGAAATCTTGATTGATATTCTTGATATTTACTAATGCGGAATGCCGAAAATCATATTGCAGCCATTGTTGAAAGCACTACCATTCACTTATAAGTAACTTTCCATAAAGTAATTTTTTGAAGAAAGAGCAATTATGGCGCCAACAAACGACATTGTGGAGATAGTAAACGATTACGTGATGTCTACAATTTCAAAAGACAAGCGGATATATCTCAGTTCTGATAGTATATGCAAAATCTCTGCGACCTCTAAAAGTCAAAATCAAGTATATCCAATGGATTTTTTGAATAACATCAAGTGTTCTAGAATTCCAAATCACATTTTGAAATCCTAAGTTAGAGTTTCAATTATGCTAATTCAAAATATGGATCAATTATCAGGATTATGCAATGTCACATCATTAATAATTATCCAAATCCATAACCATATTATTGAACCAAAAAATTCGGGGAATAATTTTGATAGTAAAGTATTTATTCCACAATTGATATAAAGCCCGTTAGAAGAGGATCTTGAAGGAGCGATTGAAGGTTCCGCCGGCGATTCATCAATTCTCCAAAACCCTTGACAAGAATTTGGGTTCGTTATCTATCCATATCTACTCTGATCTGTCTTATTTAATGACAGCGGGTCATAATTTTCTTGGTTTGATGTACTGTTATTGAATACTGTAAGAACTCGCCCGTGCTGTTTTGAAGCTGCATTTTTCATTTTGTAAGTAGTGTGCAGCTCCTTAAAGGTTATAACTGGTAGTATCAGTTACAAGTTTATGACAAATCATATGCCGATCTCTTGTTTTTTCTTCAGTGTTTGTTTTTATTTTTGAGTATTTTGTTTATGCAGGAGCATCGTTCATGGTCCCAAATTGCTGGATATCATATATCTATGAAATTATGATGTCATATTTTGTGTACTTTGATCTTAATTACCAAAATCTTCAACTTCAACCCACATCATCTTACTCTCCATAATTGAATAACCTTTTCCGGATGTGGATTCAAAAAGTTTTGTTAATTAGTTCATAATTATATCCGTAGCACTGGCGTGTTCTATCTCTAATGATTAGCTGCCTTTTTGTTCCTTTCTGTCAATTAGAATTGAGTAACATATACATCTAATGATATTTCCATTTTTGTATTGTGTATATTATGATCCTTCTCTTACCTATGTATCCGAGATAAAATTGTCGTCCGAGTCGAGACCACATTTAACTGCAGTTTCCTCTCTTAAGCCTAAGCCTGAGTTTCTTGTGAGTTGTTATGATAAAGATGAACATCACTTTCTCACTGCACATTCACTTGCAAAGGATGGCACCATCTCACCAAAATATTACTTTTATCCTCCCTCTCCTATAACTGATGATTGGTACTTCACTGGCCATAGTTTTAATGGTATATTACACTTACGAGGTGGGAATGAGGAATATCTCCTTTGGAACCCAACCACTAATGAGTTTAAGATCATCCCTAAAACCTTAGACCCACCCCCACGTGTAACTAATTATTTTACAGCTTGTGGAATGTGGTCTGACCCAAGCTGTGAAGATTTCAAAGTGCTGCAATTTGTTATGGTTGTGGTGGAAGATGAGGAGGAGGAATGCATTGAACAGAGTTATGAAATTGACTTATATTCACTCAAATGTAATTCATGGAAGAAAATACAGTGCAGTGGGATTGTTTATATGGGAGGGGAGGGTGTTTGCATAAATGGGGTTTTTTATTGTGTAGCAAATCTAGAAGGCGAAAGTGATAGAGCTATCCTTTCATTCGACTTTTCTACTGAAACTCTTTCTACTCTTCGCTTACCATCTTATGATAGAAGGCCAAATTTTTTACAATTTATAGAGTATAGGGGTCTGTTTAGTGTTCTTGTGGGGTAGGCGGATAAAAGTGGACCTTGGAAACATGAACTTTGGGTTATGGAGGGGGGATGCTGGAAAAAAGAAACTGTTTTCCATACTTGCGGTGTTCGGAGGCCGTTATATTTTTCTGTAAATGGTGAGGTATTGTATTTGGCGATCTTTGATGAAGAAGTTCTGCTGTTTGATCGCAACACTGGAAAGTTAAAGCATCTCGGTATCCATCTTTGGTCGGACGTAACGAGGCTAGTTCCATTTTATGCGAGCTCTGTTCGACTGAGTGAAATTTCAGATGTTAAAGGTAAATTGTTGATAGTAGTAGCCTACTATGCAGTATAAATTTGTTATACTGATGCTTGAAATTGTGATGGTTTAGTGGAGTTGATAATTCAATAATGAGTGTATAGTATACCTTTTTCTTTTGTCCGATCCCCTGTTAAGACTATGGAGAAGTAAGATGATCACTTCTTTTCTTTTTCTATTTTTTTCTTTTTCGTTTACCGATTACCGTTTTGTAAAGTGGTGTAGCTAAGCATATTCCTTTCTATTATTGTTATCAGGAAAGTTGGCTGAACCAAGTGAAGGAAATGCAACTGCATTGTGAAAGCGGTCTCCGTAATAGTTTGTGTAATGCTTCACAAGAGTCGGATGCAACGGGAAATTTCACAAGGTAAAAGAATATCAATATAGAGTATCACAAGGTGTTGTTTTGATTTTGTCGAGGGTAATTATATCTCTTTGAAGCCATTGCATTATTTAATCTACTTTGTGATGATCTAACTTTTTTTTTCTAATTTCAGATTGGGAGAAGTCCATAATGATTCAGAGAAGGATTTAGATGTGCTACTACTTCTATTGAGGACGGAGATGAGACGGATGAAGATGAAGATAGATGAAGATGAAGATGAAGATGAAGAGGAAGAGGAAGAGGAATAGGAAGAGGAAGAAGAGCCATGACTCATGTTTATATAATGTTTAACTAAGATATTGGTCTATGTATTACTAAGTTAGATTGTGTATTTATTGATGTTGGAACAGCGGTAATATTGCTCGGTTGGATTGATGTTACGATATAACAATTGAAATAAATCTATTGGTCATGTCAGTTTTTTTATTTAGTATTGCAATAGAAGCTTAAATGTTGCCATATATGTCATATTCATTAATAAAATTAAATTGCATTTGATTCTAAATACGTTGCAATTGGGCATATATATGTTGCCTTTGGGTTGCCTGAATCCATGTATTGCAACAATTAACACAAAAAAATTGTTGCAAAAAAATATTGCCATAGGTAGTCCAAGATATTGCAATGGTGTTAAACGTGTTGCTATAGCCGTTAAATCGTTGTCATATACTATATTTGCAACGATAATATGCCGTTGCAATTGTAACACCCTCAAGATATTCGAGGTATATTACAGCGCCGTGAATCCCTATATGGGACCCACCAGGCTGAACAGCATCATACTCCTCGACTCACATAAACGACAAATCAACACCATGTCATAAAGACGCAAAACAGAATAAACCACCCGGTTCAACCGGTCAAACATAACATCATCAATCAACACAAACATAAAGGCAACAATACAATCCGGACGAACAAGAACTCTTAAGTACTCGAGTACAACTATTAGTTCCAAAAGCCACAAAAGATGAAAAGACAAAAAGACATTAAGACGTCACTTATGCACAATCATCACGCATGGCCATCATCCGTGTCTTGGTCCAATACCGCCGTCCCGATGAACGACTGAAATTCATAAAACGAATTTCCCCAAAACGGGTCCCCAGAGGGTTAGCAATTACGCTAGTACAAGTAACCAAATGAACAATTTACATCTTACACATATAGTAAATGCATGCAATAAAGAAAACCGTTCGAAAGCACTCATTTCCGGAAATGCCAATATCAAAACACATTTGTAAAATTTCACCACAATTAACCGTCGATCCACGTCTCTGTGGACCCCTACCGAGACCCCGTCGGATCTAACCCGTAGTGGTTAAAAGCAAGCTCGTCGATCCACGTCTCTTGTGGACCCCTACCGAGACCCCGTCGGATCTAACCCGTAGTGAGCATACACACACACACACACCATTTCTCATACAATACTACTATGTCAAGATTGTAAGTTCATAAGGATACTTGCCTCGATTAAATAGACGATGACACGAACGGAACGGAAGAGTTGAACACGACCGCAAGGAACCGGCGGAAATGAACCTAACGATTCGAATAACACAATCACAACCAACTCTAGACGATTACGGAAATGGAATACACCCGGAAACCCGCCTACGATTCATGTATATTCGTATATAAACAACAACGAGGGCGGACCACAACCAAACCCTCTCGATTCCGTAAAAATCATGAAATATACCATGAATCCGTAGGGAAACTAAGAATACCAACAAGATTAATAATATTCATCATGAATCCATCAACGAAACGGAACGGATCGGAAGAAAATCCCAAAACCCCCAAATTATCCAAAAGTAGGGTTCTAAGAGATTACCTTGGATTTAGGATGAGAAACGCAAGTGGATGATGTTAGTCTTACACCAAGAACTCAAGCACAAGGATCTCTGAAGTGATTGGAAGAAGAAAATCGCCTCAGATCGTCTCTGGAGTCGCTCGGCCGCAGAAAGAGGAAGAAATGAGATTTTTGTGATTATCTCGGTCAACTCCCTAGTTTATATAGCCAGGGAGTGTTAGCGCACGCTAAGACCTCAAGGTTAGCGTGCGCTAACGGGATAGGGTTACAAACCCTCCTGTTAGCGTCGATCCGAAGCTGAGTTTTGGCCGTTAGCGTGCGCTACCATACATGCGTAGCGTGCGCTAATACCCTCTTGGTAGCGCGCGCTATCGACCAATAGCGTGCGCTACCTGAACATCAGCCGAGTCCAGTAGCCAACTGCCCAAACCTCACCTGACCCGTTAGCGTGCGCTACCATACCAACAGAAGCGTGCGCTAACTAGCATCCGATTGAGTTCGGTAGTAAACCGCCCGATCGACAAATACACTAGCGCGCGCCATCAACAATTTAACGTGCGCTAGTCTCCCGACATTAGCGTGCGCTAGACGAGATAGCGTGCGCTAATCCGATAGTCCGCAGGGTCGAGCCGAATTGCCACTCCTGGGCTAAATCGTTAGCGTGCGCTACGAATTAAACGTAGCGTGCGCTACTAATGGATTTCTAGCGTGCGCTATACAGGAAAGTTAGCGTGCGCTAGATACAGAATATAAACGACCCAAAATACCGGATTATGAACGAAACGTCAAACGGAACACCTCAAAACGCATCATAGCATACAATGAATCCACGGCAACCCCGAAACGGCGGTTCCGCACAACAATTACGAGAATCAGATCAAAAGATAACGGAAAAGTTACACTGAAGGATACTCGAGGGTCACTAAAATCGAGAATTGCACCGGAAATACAATTACAAGGGAAAGAAAAATGCGGATATTACAGCAATATGGTACCAAATTTGTTGTCATAAGGGCTCTATGGCAACCAGAGCAAAGTGCACGCTTGATTTTTGCATAATCGTTGCAATAGGCCCTATTGCAATGAATTTAGGGCATATTGCAACGTATTTTACACGTTGCTGTATGCAATCTATGGTGTAGTGATGACACATTACCATTTAAATTTTAAATACGTAAGTTCCCACTTATTATGATCTTTGTCATGACTATGTTTAAGAGTCAAGGTCAAACGCTCTCTTATGTCAGTATGTATCTTCCAAGACCGTATTGGTCATGGTTAGCTTTATGTAGCCATATCAAGAGTGAAGATCAGGAAATATTAGAAATCTTTTGTTGCGATGAGAATGATGTGATCACAAACAGGACAAATAGTGTAGTTTATAAAGAAGTATTATGAAATTTATAATGAACGATTGACATATTATATATTTACATAAGAGGTCTTTTTTCGTTCCCGTGTAATTACACGGGTGTTATACTAGTTTAGTCTATTTAAATATATAAAACCTATTATAAATTTAAAAAAAAGTATTTTATCCACATAGCATATCCATAATTTATCTATTTTTCAACATTTTGGAATAAATTATTATTGAAAAGTTCACTTATATTGAATTAATTTAAATAAAGAAGGTTAACTAATTGAGTGAGATTTAATAAGAAAATAATATTAATTTTTTGTTGGGAATATGTAACCATGTAACTATTACTATCAAGTTTTAACATAGAAATTAATAATACACGTTATATAAAAATTAGATGAGATAGACAACTTGCCTAATATATTTCACAGATATAAAATTTCAATATATGAAAATAAGTATTAGTAAAAGAGTCGTGACTTATACCGTTAATTTGTTAACGGTTCTACGCTAGTACTGCTATGTATTAATTCTCTTCGTGTATGATTTTCTAATTATGGCTTCTTATTTATCTAATATCTTGTATCGCACTTCGGTTTTGAATGATATTCGACCCGTTAACGGACTAAATAGTTATTTAGAATTAATATATATTTTTTCCATCTATAATTATTCTGCATCACTCATTTAATTTAATCAATTATTGAGTTGACTAAAATATAATCTCGCCTTGACAAATTGGCCAAATAAACAAATTATTTTTGTTGGATTAATTTGACCAATTTATTAATGTCTAATCATTTGAGAAAATTTTTTTGTTTGTGGAGTTATGCCTAATAATTTAATTTAATAAATTATTAAGTTGGATATAAATAGTTCTAATTTCAATAAATTTAATTTGAGCAATTATTATTTAGCCGATTATTAACTTGGCCAAATAAATACTTTTATTTTCGAAAATTTATTTTGATCAATTATTAATGTAGTCGATCTTTTAGTTGGCTAAATAAATAGTTTTAGTTTTATTAGGAGATTTAATTTGTTTAATATTATTTTGGCCAGTTATTAAGTTGGTCGAATAAATAATTTTATTTTCGTTAGAAATATATGTATAACTATACACAAGTATTCCCCAATTGACATTTTTATAAATTATGAGGTTGTATAGATCAACTCATGAGTGATTGAAAATCGCATTCTATTTTGTATAGTCAATTTAATTTAAATAATTATGTTGTCCAAATAAGTATTTTGATTTTATTTTATTAAAATTTTTAATTACACCGCAAACTCAAATTTGATTACTTAATGTAAATGAATATTCTCTATAAATTCGAAACTATATTTTACTGCTTGAGAAAAATTAAAGAAGTCATATTCTATAATTGTTAGGTGATTTTTTTTTTTTTTTAAAACTTCTATGATTGAAATGATGTACGTATTTATTTTTTATTTCCAAGTTATATATGTATAAATATTATTTTTTACATTATTTTTTCTTTCTTATATAACCTCAATTCTCTCCATTATAAATAAATAGCTAAAGTATATAATAATATTACGGATTCGGAGCACCAAGTTAAACCTCTCTCATATTCGATATGTTTTCAATTTTAAATTATAATTAGAGAGGACATGATTTAGAGCATTTACTTTTACTTAATCGAACATCTTGTCACTTAATCGATCACTATATTTTCTTGTTTACTTTCTACTTAATGATCTTAATAATGTCTTTTCATTAAGAACTTTTGGGGTGTCCTTACCATTAAGACAGAAATACTTCCCCAATATACCAAAATTACCCTCTTTAATAATAAAAGAATTGAATATATATATAGTATAAATTATCATATAATCTTAATTATAATTATGTATATATAGTATAAATTTAAAATATATATTAATATTATACATTTAAAATTCATAAAATATAAGTTATTTATTGATAAAAAAATTAATATAACTATATATTAAAATATAACTTAATATATTTATAAAAATATTGTCTGATTATTTAAATATACCTAAAAATTATAATATGATTTATAAATATAAATATATTATAATATAAAATAAAATATATATTATTTTATATTATATAAATTGATTTTTTTTATATTGACTATTAAAAAAATTAATATAACTATATATAATAAAATATAACTTAATATATTTATAAAAATATTGTCCGATTATTTACATATACCTAAAAATTATAATATGATTTATGAATATATATTATAATATAAATTAAAATATATATATTTTATATTATATAAATTTATTTTTTTATATTGACTATTAAAAAAAATAATATAACTATATATTAAAATATAACTTAATATATTTATAAAACTATTGTCTAATTATTTAAATATATCTGAAAATTATAATATAATTTATGAATATATATTATAATATAATTTATAATATATATTATATTATATTATTTAAATTGATTTTTTATATTGACTATTAAAAAATTAATATAACTATATATATTAAAACATAACTTAATGTATTTATAAAAATATTGTCTCATTATTTAAATATATCTGAAAATTATAATATGATTTATGAATATATATTATAATATAAATTAAAATATATTATGTTATATTATTTAAATTAATTTTTTTATATTGACTATTAAAAAATTAATATAACTATATATATATATATTAAAATATAACTTAATATATTTATAAAATATTGTCTGATTATTTAAATATACCTGAAAATTATAATATGATTTATGAACATATATTATAATATAAATTAAAATAAATATTATGTCATATAATTTAAATTGATTATATAAACTAAAATGCTCAAATCGTCCTATATCAAAAAGGACTTAATTCATATTGAGGGGTAAAATGGTCATTTCTGTCATTCAGATAGTTCATTCAGAAAAGAAAGAAACAACGGGATATTTTTTCAAATCAGACAGATTAATCCACTCAGACAGCTTAATCCATTCAGGTATTAATGGAAAAAAAGTAAACAGCCCCTTAGCCATATAGCTTAGTAGATTCCAACATTTGCCATGCAACTTAGTTTGTACAAATTATAGCCAAAAAAGACAAATCTCGACCAATTTACCCTTACTAAAGGGGAGGAGTAAATTTTAAATATTTATCTCAACCACCCCATTATCACCATTTATTATTTTCTGAATTTTTACATTTTCTCTCTTCTCTCGTCTCTTCCCCGTTATTTTATCTCCTAGCTCTATTCTCTCCTTCTCCGGCCAGTTTCCTTTCCGACCAGACAACTTTTCCCTCAACGGCGGCGCTTTTCCTCCCTTGTCCTTCGTCGTCGCCGCTCTTCTGCCGCTACTGCTGCTCTCTTTATGCCGCCACTGCTGCCTCTCGATCGCTGCTGCTCTTACCGTCCTCCGTCACCGGCCCCAGCCGCCTGTGCTGTTTTCTCTCTTCTTCTGCTGCTCGTCGGGCACCGTCACCGGCCCCTGCCGCCTCTGCTGCCTTCTCCTCTTCTTCCACTGCATCAATCGCCGGCCTCCGCCGCCACTGCCCTTCCCCGCTGTCTTCTTCGCAAGTCGGAACCCTGCTGGAACCTTATCTTTTTCCGGCGCCGACTTCGCCGGAGCTCTCGATCTCGCCGGAACCCTATCAATTTCAAGCGTCGTCTTCGCTTGAGTTCCGAAACCCTATCTATTTCTAGCGCCATGTTCTGCTGACTTGTTTTAGATCCTTGATATTTATCCAACTCAAGATAACAGTTTTTTCATGGCTTTATAAAAATGTTCTGAAAAAAAGCGTTTTAACCTTCTCATTAGAGTCGTTTTATTTGCTTATTTTATTTTTTATTTATGGAAATGGTGGCCATTATGTTGTAAAATGTGTCTAATGTTTCCACCATTGGGAGAATTAACTTGAAAAAGCAGCTTCTGAGTATTGTGGCTAAATGAAAATTCAAAATTTAGTTAACCGTGCTTGACATGAATATGGTTTATTTTCATAGAGATTTCACTTTTATATTTTTTCCTTAAACTATTCACCACATTGGTTTGATGACAATGAAACATGAGATCTTCATTCATGTTAATGGCCTTGATTTTTGCTAGTGTTGTTATCCTGTTGTGTCTCTATGTAACACTTGGTCTGGATAAGCAAAGTCGAGCGTGTTTAACACTGGAGGAAAAATGACTATGCTGGCATTACATTTGTGTTTCTGCCAAGTTGTTTAATCCTGCCGGAACCCTATCTATTTCCAGCGACCCTCACCCCATATCTGAAGGCGGCGACGGCACGAGAACCGCGAATCCGGCGACGGTAAATAAACAGCAATTCCGGCCAGATCTAAAGGCGGTGACGGCACGGAGGCGGTGATTCGGGCCACATCTCAAGGCGGTGGCGACGTGGAACCCACGATTCCGGCCAGAACTCAAGGCAATTTTCCACTTTATTTCTGTAAAATTTAGGGTTTTGGTTTGAAATGAATTTGTGAAGTCTGGATACGATTTGTTTGTGGTATGATTTCTTGTCTTCTTGCTATAACTCTGGAGTATATAGCATGTTTCTTGATAATTTGTGGCTGAATTGATTTGAATTTCCGGGTTACTCTATTGTGTTGTGGTAACTCGTTACGAAATGATCATTTCTTTATTGTGTTACGAAATGATCATTTCTTTAGGCATTATACATGACCAATTCTTAGCTGGGATGCTCTTGTATGTGATGGTAACTCAGTACGAAATTATGACTTATTAGTTGGGTTACCCTTCTATGTGATGGTAACTCTGTAATAAATGCTTAATTATTAACCGGGTTACATTCCTACATGCTAGTAACTCGTTACAAAATGATTATTTTTTTATTGTGTTACTCTATTGTGTGCTGGTAACTCGTTAAAAAATGATCATTTCTTTGTTGGGTTACCCTATTGTGTGCTGGTAACCCTTGAAAGAAACCATTTCGTATTCTGATTACCCTTTTGTGTTACCATAATATCATACTGGTCGAATGTTACATGCATGGGCGGAATAGGAATGTACTCTTTTCTGCCTCCATCGTATATATTTTCGTTCTATTCTCCTCCAAGCGCAACAATTAAACAAGATGAGCTCATCTGCATGAAATAAGTAACGAATGACCAGCTCTGTATGTAATGGTAACGAACGTAACGAAAAAATAAATATCGTATCCACTTACTGGTACCTCGTGTATAATATTCCAACACGGTAAATAAGATACGAAATTGTGATATCATACTATGTTACCACATGACAAATAATATCGTACTGAGGTAAATAACACATGGTAACGAAATAATCATTTCTTTATTGTGTTACGAAATGATCATTTCTTTAGGCATTATATAATGATCAATTCTTAGCTCTGATGCTCTTGTATGTGATGGTAACTCTATATGAAATTATGATATATTAGTTGGGTTACCTTTCTATGTGATGATAACTATGTAATAAATGATCAATTATTAACCGAGTTACATTCCTACATGATAGTAACTCATTACGAAATGATTATTTCTTTATTGTGTTACTCTATTGTGTGCTGGTAACTCGTTAAGAAATGATCATTTCTTTACTGGGTTACCCTATTGTGTGTTTGTAACTCTTGAAAGAAATAACCATTTCGCATTCTGATTACCCTTTTATGTTACCATAATATCGTACTGGTCGAATGTTATACGCATAGGCGGAATAGGAATGTACTCTTTTCTGCCCCCATCGTATATATTTTCATTCCATTCTCCTCCATGCGCAACAATTAAAAAAGATGACCTCATCTGCATGAAATAACACACGGTAACATAGTTACGATACAGTAACACAAAAGGTAAACAACACATGATAACGAGACGGTACGAAATACATACGTCGTAACGACTGTAAATTCGTAACCAATAACTAATGAGATGGAAACTAAATTTAATGGTAACGAACGTAATAAAAAAATTCGTGCTAAAAAAAGCCCAAAATATAGAGAAAATGAGAGAGAGAGAAAAGGCAAGAGAAAAGAGGGGGAGCGAGAAAGTATTGGAGCCTCGAAAGAGAAAAAAAGATCTCAAAAGTGAATGAGAGAAAAAAAGGAGGAAAGAGAAAAGGGAAGGAGAGAGATAAAGTGAATGAATTTATTGAAAAGTAAGGGTATATTGGTCTGGACATGTCATTTTTTGCTAGAAATTGTACTTTTTTTGCTAGAATTTGTACAAACTAAGTCTCTTGACAAATATTATCATTGACTAGGGCAAAGTGGCTAAAGGAGTGGATTTCCATGTATAATGCTCTAATCTTGAATCCCACATCAATTTATAATGAAACTCAACTGAGTGGAGAATCTATATAAATAGTTAAGATCAATATATATATATATATATATATATTCTCTCACCCTGATTTAAATCACGGGGTAACTAATAGACGATATTATTCGAGAAAAAAATTGCATGGAGAGCAACGAGAGTTTCTCAAATTCATGGTCGCCACCTACACCGCCTTCGGCCCCAAACATTCCAGATCAATCCAAGAAATGTAGATCCGAACCTGGTGAGTTCATATCGCCATCGATCCTCTTGACATTCTCGGTAGGGCCCTTGGGCGGCGAAATTGGATACTGACAATACTAAGAGTGATGTGCACTTCAAGAGTAAGGAAACTGAGGAGATGAACCAAATTACCCTAATTGCTTCTGGGGAGAATAGATCAGTACCACAAGTTGTCATTGATACTGCTCTTATGAACACCATTCATCAAGAATGGAAGGAGTCATCATATTCAGTTTACCTGGACGTCCATGGAACGTGGAACAGTTGAGGTCTCGTATTGAGAGGTTATGGGACTTGCGGGGATGATTTTATTTGCTCGACATTGGCAATAACATATTTATGTTGAAGAACATTCCAGTGGCAAAAAGAGAAGAGATCCTTAGTTGGGGCCTTGGTAGATTGCGGGACAGTTTAGGTCCCTACGTACGTGGTACCAGGATTTGGGTAGGAAAAATTTACAAGAACTTACTGGTGATAGCGATGATAAGGTGAATATGGATACTAAAGTGGCTGACATTTGGGATCCGGGTGAGGGATGGAATCTTTCTGCATTTTGTGGTGTACTTTCAGATGAAAAACATGTTATTAGACATCATCCTATGCTTTTTTTGAACACAAACCCAAATATAAGAGTTTTTATGGGTTCGCACGATGGTGGATTGACATGCAAGGCAGTGTATAGCTCTCTTGCTGGTACGAGAGCGGCTCCACCAGTTTCAGACACAGTTTGCTCTCCGCTTTGGGTATGGAAAATAAAATAGCCTGCTAAGATTCAATTCTTTTTATGGTTATGCCTATAGGATAGGGTTGCTACATGTTCTTTGTTGGCTAAGCGACAAATTATTCCATCGGACATTTGTATGAGATGTGGGGTGACAGAGGAAACAATGTTACATACTCTAGGGATTACACGGATTCATGGAGGATTTGGGAGTGTTGTTTGGATGCTAAATACTGGAGCAGGTTTCGGGCCTTAGCACCTTGTGAGTGGATTCTTTTAAATGTGCGGATGAGGGTTTTCTCTAATTTACTGGCTCCTTTAGCCCCATGGTTCATGGTTTTTCTGGTTGTTTTTTGGAGTGTTTGGAGGTTGAGAAATGATTTTGTGTTTCGAGGACAACATCACATGTCGCGATCTCTTGTGCGCAAAGTTTGGTGGTCGAGTGGTTGGAGGCATACCCACAGTCAAAGTCTCGAAGGGGAGCTGAAACATTTATCCCTCGGTGGACAAGGCCACCAGTTGGATAGGTGAAACTTAACACAGATTGGGAGTGTGTTAACTAGTTTAAGGAGTGCCTCGGCGGGTGGTGTTTTGAGAGATTCAAATGGTGTTTGGAGTTGGGGCTTTTCTCTTAAATTGACTTTTGTGGAAGTTGCTTTGGCTGAACTTCTTGCTTTGAGGGAGAGTTTGAAGTTAACATGGGATAGGCGGTATAGACGGATTATAGTGGAGACTGATTCAGTGATCATATGTAATTCGATTGAAGATAGGAACAATGTGGATCATCAATGGTTCTGCATTCTGGAAGATTGTAGGCGTTTCTTGAGGTTGCCTTAGGAGACGGAGTTGAAGCATATTAAGAGGGATGGGAATGTCTGTGCTGTAACACCCCCAAGATATTCAGGATATATTACAGCGCCGTGTGTAATATCCGCATTTTTCTTTCCCTTGGATTTTTATTTTTGATGTATTTCTCGGTCGTAGTGACCCTCGTGTATCTTACAGTGTATCTTTTCCGTCATCTCTTGATCTGAATTCTCGTTATTGTTATACGGAACCGCTGTTTCGGGGTTGCCGTGTATCCATTCTATGTTTCGATGCGTCTTGCGATGTTCCGTTTAATGTCTCGTTCGCATTCCGGTGTTTTGGACCGTTCATACTTCGTACCTAGCGCACGCTATTTTTTCTACATAGCGCGCGCTAGGGGTCCCTTAGTAGCGCACGCTAGCGGGTTAGCCCTGGGAGTGGCAGTGCTGTTTTTCCAGCCTTCTGGACTAGCGTATTAGCGTATGCTACGTAGACTAGCGCACGCTAATGTCGAGAGGCTAGCGCACGCTGATGATGCCCGGTAGCGTGCGCTAGCGTGAGTGTCGATCTGGGCCAGGTTTACTACTGAACCCGGTCAGGTGCCAGTTAGCGCACGCTACGCTTGTATGGTAGCGCACGCTAACGGATCAAGTGAGTTCTGGACAGTTTGTCACTGGACTCGACTGATGCCCAGGTAGCGCACGCTATTGGTCGATAGCGCGCGCTACCGATAGGTTATTAGCGCACGCTACATTTGGAGTAGCGCACGCTAACGGCCAGAAGTCTGGCTACTGGACTGGACGCTAACTATTTTGGCCTGTAATTTTACCCCGTTAGCGCACGCTAACCTTGAGGATTAGCGCACGCTAACACTCCCTGGCTATATAAACCAGGGAGTTGACCCAGATGAACACATCATTTTCATTTCTTCTCTCCCCGCGACGCAGAACCATCCCAGGCGATTTCCGGGCGATTCTTCCCTTCGATTATTTCAGGCATCCTCTACCTTGAGTTTTTGAAGTAGATTAACAACAACTACTTGTGTTCTTCATCATCAATCCAAGGTAAATCTCTTAGAACCCTACTTTTGGGCGATTTGGGGGTTTTGGGATTTTCTTCCGATCCGTTCCGTTTTGGTGGTGGATTCATGATGAATATGATTAAACTTGTCAATATCATTAGTTTCCCTACGGATTCATGGTATATTTTCATGGTTTTGCGGAATCAAGAGGGTTTGGTTGTGATCCGCCCTCGTTGTTATTTTTGTACGAATATACATGAATCATAGGCGGGTTTTCGGGTGTATTCCATTTCCGTATTCGTCTAGAGTTGGTTGTAATTATGTTCTTCGAATCGTTAGGTTCGGTTCCGTTGATTCCTAGCGTTCGTCGGTGATTATCCTTTCCGTTCGTTGCGTTGTCAATTATTCAAGGCAAGTATTTTTGGAAACCTTTATGCTTAACGTGAAATGGTAATGTATATTGTGTGTGATTTGCTCACCTCGGGAGGGTCCGACGGGATCACGGAGGGAATCTATGGCTTCGTCCTGGATTCAAGAGTTTGTTTCGCTAGCCAGCTCGGGAGGGTCCTTAGAGGCCTCGAGTGGGATTCGTGGCTTCGTCCCGGTCCTAGGTGACGTGTGGTGCTTGATTTGTTTTATGAATGTGGCCAGCTCGGGAGGGTCCTTAGAGGCCTCGAGTGGGATTCGTGGCTTCGTCCCGGTCCTAGGCAAATTAATTGTGACTGTTTGTTTCCGGAAAAGACATGTCGGGTTTTGGTTTATGAAATGATATTGGTGCATGTACTATGAAACGTGTAAGCGATTGGTTTGCCTTGATTACTTGTACTAGCGTAATTGCTAACCCCTTTGGGGACCCGTTTTGGGGAAATTCTTGTTATGGATTTCAGGTTATGATTATCCGGACGAGCGAGCACCGGGACAGTACGAGGATGTTGGCCAGGGTCGTTGACATGTGCATTTGGGTCTTCTTATTTCTTTTGTTCATTTCGATTTGGTTGTTTCCACAGTTATAAACTTATAGATAGTACTCGCGAGTACTTAGGCTTTTCATTTCAAACTCCGTATTGTACTGCTTTAAAATTGTTACATTGTCGGTTGATACTTATTTCGTCGGTTGCTCCGTGTGTATCTTTTATGTCATATCATTTAAATGTGTGTCCACGCTAACCGAGATGGTTAGTCGAGTGGAGTTTCCTTGTTTGTAGCCTGGTGGGTCCCATGTAGGGGTCCACGGCGCTGTAATATACTCCGAATATCTCGGGGTGTTACACCGTGTAGGGGTGGCATTTCGGAACCGAAAATTGAAAACCAAACCGAAAAAATTCGAAAAAACTGAAGAACCAAAACCAAAGAAGACCGAACCAAAAAATAGAAAAACAGAACCGAACCGAATTGGTTTGGTTCGGTTCTCGGTTTGGGGTCGGATAGAGCCGAACCGAACCGAAATGGACCGAAGTCAAAGTCACATACTAAAATGACATCTTTTTGTGAGTTTTATGTGTTTGAGATTTTAATGTAATTTGTTTTTCTTTTTTAAGACCCTCATGGATCCAAGGAGGACTGATAATATGCTCGTGTAATTCGTGATTCAACTAATTTAGGTTTAGAGAATGATCTATTGTGATTTGTTATTGTTATATCTTTTGAGATATTTGTAAATTGTTGTGCAAGTCTACCTCTTATATTGAGCATATATATATATATATAACTTTTGTTGGCTTGTTGTTATATATAACTTATTCTATTGAATATAATATTTGAATTTATATTGTGAAGAACCAAAAAACATCAAACCAAACCAAAACCGAACCGAATATTTATAAAACCGAATTTAACCGAACCGAACTTCAAAAAGAACCGAACCAAACCGAAACCGAATATTTGGTTCGGTTATTGGTTTCGGTCAAAAACCGAACCGAATGGAACCGAGTCCACCCTAGCGCTGTGGACCCCTACATGGGATCCACCAGACTAAATAATTAATACCGCTCGTCTAACTATCTCGGTTAGCGAGAAAACATACATCACCAAAACGGAAATTAAATAAAACGTCCGATACAACCGGTAAACCAGACATCACGAAAATCACAAATAAAATTTAGTATCTATCTTCCAAATTAAAACGCCTAAGTACTCGCGAGTACTGTCTATCAGTTTACAGGTTTGAAAACAAACGTTTTAAATGGGCAACTAAAATAAAGGAACTCATTTGCACACGTCAACAACCCTAACCAGCATCCTCGTACTGCTCCAGTGCCCGCTCGACCGGCTGAGCGCAACATGAAATTCATAACACGAATTTCCCCAAAAACGGGTTCCCCAAAGAGGTTAGCAATTACGCTAGTAGAAGTAATCAAGGCAAACTATTCGCTAACACATCTCATAGTACATGCATCAAAATGTTTCAAAATCAAGATATGTCTTTTCCCGGAAAACAAACAGTCACTAATCACAGTTGAAAATTTATCTAGGACCGGGGCCAAACCACTGGTCCCATCCGAGGCCTCTAAGGACCCTCCCGGACTGGCCATAGTTAAAAATCACGCACATGACTCGCATATGACCGGGGCTAAACCACTGGTCCCATCCGAGGCCTCTATGGACCCTCCCGGACTCGCTATCCAAACAAGATTGTGAATTAGGAGCAAAATCACAGATTCCCCTGAGGCCCCGTCGGACCCTCCCGGAGTGAGCAAATCACACACATATATATTACCATTTCATGTTAAGCATAAGGGTTTCACAAGAATACTTGCCTTGAGAAATTGACGATGAAATGAACGGAAAATCAACTACGCTTGCTAGGAACCGATAACCCCGAACCTAATGATTCGGAGAATACAATCACAACCAATTCTACACGAATACGAAAACGGAACACACCCAAAAATCCACCTACAATTCATGTAAATTCGTACAAAAACAACAACGAGGGCGGGTCGCAACCGAACCCTCTTGATTTCACAAATACCACGAAATTTACCATGAACTCGTAGGGAAAACATGAATACCACTAAGATTAATCACATACATCATGGATTAATCAACAACACGGAACGAAACGGACATTAAATCTAAAACCCCCAAATTTCCCAAAAATAGGGTTCTAAGGGATGTTACCTTGAATCGGACGGTGAAGTATGTTAGAACCTTGATAAATCTGTGCCAGGAGTTGAAAGAAATTGATATCTAAAGATATCTGGCCGAAATCCTAGCTTTTTCACGCCTGGAATCGCCTAGATCACCGGAGGGGGAGGAGAGAAATGAAAAATGACAAAGTTGACTTGCTCTAGCCCTTATATATAAACACGCCTTAGCGTGCGCTAAGTGCTTATGGTTAGCATGCGCTAACCGACCAACCCTGGTCCAGAACCTTCGGTTCTGACCCGTTAGCGTGTGCTACTAGATAATTAACGTGCGCTATTAGTCCTCGCTAGCACGCGCTATCGGCCTATAGCGTGCGCTACTTGTTCGTCTCCAGAGTCCAGAAATATTCTGCCTCAACTGTCCGGTCGAAATAGTGTACGTTACCAAGTATATAACATACGCTAACAAGCTATGTAGCGCGCGCTATAGTCCGGTGTAGCGTGCGCTACCTGTTCAATCCTGTCCGGAGTCCAGGACCTCAAAAACATTATGCCCTTACTGGAGTACCGGATTAGCGCGCGCTACCAACATATCTAGCGTGCGCTGATTTCCACCATAGCGTGCGCTAATTTACAGACTTAGCGTGCGCTAAACTTCCCATGCACAACACAACTATCTGAAATACACGATACATGATCGAACCACCAAACAAAAGCTCACAACATCCATAATGACATAAGATGGATTTACGGCAACCCCGAAACGGCGGTTCCGAACAACGATCACGAGAATCGAACCAAATAGCGACGAAAGTGACCTTAAACACGGAATTGAGTAAAATAAGTTCGAACGACAAAAAGTCCCGTATTAAAATGTTCTCGAAATATCAATACGGTTATAAGCGAGTTACTAAAAATGAAAAATACACTAAAATAAAAAATACCGGAAAAAAATACAGACATTACATGTGCGGATACACTTGCAAAGCTGGGTCATGATCTTGATGGCTTTCACCTGTGGGAGGAGCCGCCACCTTCGATCACACCTTTAATCGAGTTAGATAGGGGACCGTTCCGGTGCTGTTTCTATGTTACGAGCCTTAAGTTAGGCTGTGTATCATCTGAAAGAGAAAAAAAAAGATATTATTCGAACTGCACCACCAATTTAATTTTGGCTAAATTATTTTTTGTCAATTTCAATTTGAAATTTTTATTTATATTGTAAGCTGATTTTAAGACATAATTAGCTATGAGCAATCTCAATTTAAATTTTATTATTCAGTTAAACTAAATTTAACATCGTATCAATCATTGCAAAAAATAGTTTGTTTTTTATGATTATTTAATTTTTAGTATCCTTGAGTATTATTTTAATTTTGAATAAAATAATTAAATAAGAATATAAGGAAATTGATAATCATTATAGTAAAAATAAACATAAGATAACCAGCATGCCTAAGTAGAATTTTAATCGGATTTGGGATGAGTATGTGTATATCAATTCTACATAAATGTTTTAGATTATATAAATTTTGTATCTATACTTGAAAAATAATAATATTTCTTCATTTACATGCCCGTCTTAAAGCGCGCATTAATGGCCGTTGGGGCCTTGTTTGATATAGAGTAAGGCCCTGTTCTTTTGAACTTATTTTGATTTTGATTGATTCGATTCAATTGATTCGAGTCCATTCGATTCGATTGATTCCATTGATTCGATTGATTCGATTCAATTGATTCAGTCCATTCGATTGATTCGATTCGATTCAGTTCTTCTTCTTCTTATTATTATTAATCTTAATTATTATTATTGTTGTTATTATTACTAATAATATTATTATTATCGTTGTTGTTGTTGATTACTATTATTATTATTTACCTTTATTATTATTATTATTATTATTATTATTATTATTATTATTATTATTATTTATCCTTAATATATATTTCAGTTCAGTTCAGTTCAGATTCATTCAGTCCAAAAGAACAGAGTCTAAGAGGGCATTCTCGGCATCAACAATTTAACTTCCTTGCGCTAAAGCTCGCTGGCTCCTGAAATGCCAATATCGACACTAAGGGGGCGTTTGGTTCGCTGGAATGTTTATGATGGAATTGGAATTGGAATTGGAATTGGAATCCAATTCCATACTCTGTTTGGTTGGCAGGAAATGGAAATGGAATCCAATTCCATATTTTGTTTGGTTCGCAGACATGTCAGATGAATTTGATTTCAGAAATGCAAAATGACATAAATGCCCTTCTTGACGGCGGCGACGAGCGGCGGCGGCCGGAGAGGCGGCGGTGACCGGAGAGGAGGCGGCGGTAGCTGAAGAGGCGGCGGCGGCGGTGGCCGGAGAGGCGGCGGCGGTGGCCGGAAAGGCGGCGGCGGTGGCCGGAAAGGCGGCGGCGGCCGGAGAGGCGGTGGCCGGAGAGGGGTAAAATGGTAAATGTCAAATTCCTTCCTTAATGGAATTGAGAATCCCTCCTCATGTGGAAGGATTTCAGATTCCCACAGCTATGGGATTTAAATTCCATCAAACAATTCCAATTTTCATCTTTAAATGCAACCAAACACAGGAATTGTCAGGAATTGAATTCCAATTCCCCAGGAATCCCAAGGATTGCAGCAAACCAAAGAGATGTAAACTTAACTCGTAGTGATTTCTTGAAATCAATCTTTCCTTACGTGTAATGAATAGGGACTTACCGCTATACTATACAGAAGTGAATTGAAACGGCAATTAGATGTTGAATAACAGTTAAGACGACTCTTATGAAAATTTGATTCGAAATTTTGTATATGTATGCAGTTCTAATAAAATTATAATCTATACTCTAAACAATCTTTTCCGGCCATTCATTGAGATATTTCTAAACAATATTTTGACTTATATCTTCATTATTATTTCTAGATTCAAACAAAATAAAAATTATCGGTCAAGGTTTAATGATTGACTGCTCTTCTTACCCTGACCCCGAAAAGAGACTCTATTTCATCTCGATAGATTTTTTTTTTATTATTATTCTTTACTTTGTAATGTTTATAATTTTTTTAAATGACAATTAATTATTGTACAACTTAAATTTCATTATTTAAATGTTTTATAAATTAAAATGGATGTGAATAGTTAGCGAACATTACTAGATGGGTTTGGGACGAGCATAAATAGTAAAATTATTTTTTACTCGATTTTGGAACGAGTATATCTATATAAAGTTTAAACAAGTTTAATAATTGTATGATTTTAACATTTACAATTAGAAATTAAGTGTTAATCTTTTTATTATATACAATATTTTATTCATAATGTTTATTTTATAATATTCGCGTGTTTATTAAAACAGATAATCAATTATTGTAACAACTTATATTTGATTGTTTAATTTTTTTATATATTTAAATAAATTCAGGTGATTAGTGGATATAAATATATGAGTTTGTATGAGAATGGATAGTAAAAGCACATTTTATTCGGTATGGAATGAGTACATGTATATAAATCCTAAACATATTTCGTGGATCGTATAAATTCTAAATTTATGATTTTAATTTTTTAAACATTTGATATTTGTACTATATATTCATAATATATATTTTGTCATATTTGGTACTTTTTTAGACGACTAACCAATTATTATAATAAATTATGCTTGATAATTTAAATTTTATAAATTTAACTGAATTTTAGTAATTAGCGGTATAACTATATTGGGACTGAAACTATAGTTAACTGATATTGTAAACGAGTTTGGGACATGTACGAGGGCTGAGCACCGGGTCTGACCCGACCCGCACCGACCCGGTCCGGACCCGGTAAAACCGGGTCGGTCCGGACTGGCCCGTTCTTGCCCGATTTTGTAAAAAAAAAATTGTATATTAAGTGTCCTTTTATTATATATAAAATGCTTTCTTCTTTACATACTACCATAAAATACAATTATCAATCTTAATATCTTCATTTATTCACCAAACTCCCAAGTTCAATAATATTTCAGTATAAATAAACTTAATTAGAATAATGTGCAATCATAATCGAGCCATTAATCATCATTATTTCATCACCACCGAGGGTAAATTACAATAAAAAATATTTTTTTATATATTTTTATTTTACCGGGTCGTTCCGGGCTGGACCTGGATTTTCCGGGTTTTGACCTGGTCCAGCCCGGAACCCTTGATTTAGACAAAATGCAGACCCGGGACTCGGACCTAATTAACAGGTCCGGTCCAGATTCGGTCCGAGTCCGGTCCGGGTCCGGGTAAAAATTGGATCCAGACCATTTGTGCTCAGCCCTATGTACGAGTATATAATTTTTAAAATAGTCCAAGTGACTGAACCTCAGCCTCATCGTTTTGGGTATTAATATGTGTATTTGAGATAGAAATGGGTTATAAAACCATATTTTAGTCCAATTTCAGACGAACACGATAAATGGGTTTGAATGGCTGCATCCCTACATTACTGTTTCGAGTCGCCGTCGTGTTCTTCTGCGGTGGATGATTATATATGGATATGGTTGAATCCTGATCAAGTATTAAATAATATTTTAAGTTTCTACATATAAATTTACAACGTAAATTTACCATCGAGATTCGACGTGATATACTCTAGTAATACATAATATATAAATAAATAAATTGAAATGACAAATTTATATTATTTTTCCATATGTTCTCTTGTTCCACTTGAAAAGAGTAGTTATAAAATATAGCTTTGTCTCACTTTAAAAGGTAGCTTTATAATAAAATATTAACATCTAATTAAGATTTATACAATATTTCTTAAAATTAATATTTCTTGTTGTGCAAAAAATAATCTTAATTGATTAGAAAAAGTGAGCAACAATAGATGTTTAAAATAAAATGTACATCCGTAAAAAAGACTAAAAATAACAAGGAAATGTGAAACGAAATCGGGGGGAGTATATATTATGGATTCATGATGCACCAGGCCATGATCCCTCAACTATTTTTTTTACCAAAAATATTATATATATATATATATATATCCCATATCTTAACGGCTGGCGCAAGTGTGAACTTCTTCTTTGGGCACATGTCTTTTCACGCTAGTCTTGCTTGCGTGTCAGCTTCTCATGCTTCAGTTGACACATAATCAATTACTGACCTAATCATCATTGCATTAATTACATTATAATTATACCTCAAATAACTCCTACCTACCTTATTAATTTTTACGAATTAAGGAATATGAATTATGAATAAATAAGAATTGATTATATTTACAAAAATATTTCATATTTTCATTAATTAAAAATATAAATCCCAAACAAAGAGAAATTTAATAGTGTAGTGTGCACTATATATTAAAAACGTAAACCTAAAATCTCGCGGAAATATTATATATTCCACTAATTAATTAGTTTATATTAGTTAGTCACATTAATTAGGTATATTAATAAAAAAAATATCAACTGAAATGAAAGATGCTTGGGAGTATTGCAAAAAGAAGTGTTGAATACATATAATTAAAAAGGTACTTGAAGTCCTAATCAATTAAATAAATCGAAATAATCTTACTAAAAATATTATTGAAAATGTAGAAACAATGGTTTAAATTATTATTTATAAATAAATCAAAGAAACTATGGAATAAATCAATTAGTCTATTTTAGTTTTAAATATTATTTAATTAATATAAACTAACAAAATAAATGAAAAAACTTATATTTAATAAATTATATATTTACTGATTTTAAGAATTTTTAAAAAGATTTTTCAAAATATATAAGAAATTAAATTTAATAATATACTAATTCTTAGATATTTGTACAAAGAGAATTTCAGAAAATAAAAATTGATCGTTTTAAGTGATTTTTATTTTTTTTGTTTTAAATTTATTTACTTTTAAAATCAAATATATATTTTTGAGAGTTTTGGATTTGCTTTTGTATTTTAAATTATACCTAAATAATTTATGTAATTTTTTTTTAAACATAAGGATTAAATTATCTCTTTTTTGGCCATATACAGAAACCGTTAAATACTTAACGATTTGGATCATTTTGGCAAAAAAAAGGACCAAAAAAAAACATGAAACTAAAATTTCATTTAACACAATCAAATATGAATTGAGGTTTTTTCTAATACGAATTTCCAAAATTATTAAAAGTGTCCAACTATTTATGTGTTCTCTTGAATGTAAAATGTGCCAACTTTAATACTTCTATATATTAAGTTAAATATTTAAAAATAATATCATATAAAAATGATATAAAATTTCAAGTGAACCAAATGTCACTTAGTTTTTTTGTATTACAACTTTCACAAATTACTAAAATACTCTAATTATTTTTCTCTTCTTTTGAATGTAAAATTTCTTGAATTTAGTATTCTTAATTATGAAGTTCAATGCCTGAAAAGTGCTCTATAGCTTTTTCTGGCTCATCTTATATTACAAACAAAATTGGGCATTTTTTTACTTTTAAAAAATGGGGGAAATTTTAATTAGGCTATGATGTGGATGTAGTTTTCTTAGTTAACCCCGCGATTAGTATATTTACAATAAGTCATACAAGTAATTCACTTATATATGGACTACGATGATGCTTCTTTTTTATTTTTTTGGCAAATTGGGAAGTACTTAATTTTAAGTTATAAGTCATAATCTCCTTACTTTGTAATTCCAAAATCTATTTTAAATTGAATATACATATAGTTTCACTTCAACCAAACGAGATTTTTCGTAATACAAGTTTCAAAAATTAATAAAAGTACTTCAACTATTTTTCTATTTTTTAATGTAAAATGGGTAGACTTTAATACTCTTAAATATAAAGCTAAATGTTTGAAAAAATATCATATAAGCATAAATATCACTAAAGTACTTCAATCAAATCAATTGAGTTTTTTATTTTGTAATTTTTTAAAATTTTAAGGTCGTTTTTAATTAGGACAAAATTATGATGTATATTTTTTAACTTATACAAGCTATTCTTATATTATAATTGTTAAATTTATTGGTAATTTTAAGGCTAGGACTTGGATGTAGTTTTCTAAATTAACACGTATATTTATAATAAGTTATACAGTAATTAATATATATATATATATATATATATATATATATATACTACTATTATGTTTTTTTATTGCAATTTGAAAAGTGCTTAATTTTAAGCTATAAGTCAAAATCACTTATGCATTTCCAAAAGCTTTTTTTTATTTTAAATATTACTAGAATTATCCTTGCCATAATTATTTAGTATAATTGTATATATGAAGTTGTACCAAATGACAATGCATATAATGGTTATTCAAGTATAAGCCCTTCTTCACTTGAGTATCATTGCAAACTCATAATTATGAGATTAATTGTGAGATTAATTGTTGGACAAACAATGTCATCTTATCATCTAAAAGAAATTAAGGACTTATCCGAACGAATCCTCAAAATTGTAAATGGTGAGCTGGGTGAAAAAGTCAATAGAGGAACCTTGGTTGATGTTCTTGATATTTACTAATCCGGAATGCCGAAGATCATATTCCAGCCATTGTTGAAAGCACTATCATTCACTTAAAAGTAACTTTTCATTAAGTAATTTTTTGAAGAAAGAGCAACCATGACGCCAACAAACGACGTTGTGGAGATAGTAAACGATTACGTGATGTCTATAATTTCAAAAGACAAGCGGATATATCACGTTGTGGAGATAGTAAATGATTACGTGATGTCTATAATTTCAAAAGACAAACGGATATATCGTAGTTTTGATAGTATATGCAAAATTTCTGCCCTCTAAAAGTCAAAAATCAAGTATATCGAATGAATTTTTTTGGACAGTATCGAGGGTTCTCGAATTCCAAATCACATCTTAAAATCGTAAGTTAGAGTTTCAATTATGCTAATTCAAAATATGGATCAATCATCAGAATTATGCAATGTCACATCATTAATAATTATCCAAACCTGTAACCATATTATTGAACAAAAAATTCGGGGAGAGTAAAATATTTATTCCACAATTGATATTAATCCCCTTAGATATCAAATTACCATTTAAATTTCAAATACGTAAGTTTCCACTTATTATGAGCTTTGCCATGACTATATTTAAGAGTCAAGGTCAAAGGCTTTCTCATATCGGTATGTATCTTCCAAAATTCGTATTCGGTCATGGTTAGTTTTATGTAGCCATATCAAGAGTGAAGATAAAAAAAGACTAGATATCTTTTCTTGCAATGAGAATGATTAAACATAACAAATAGTGTAGTTTATAAATAAGTATTTATAATGAACGATTTACATATTATATATTTACATAAAAGTTCTTTTTTGTGTTCCCGTGTAATTACACGGGTGTTATACTAGTATATATATATTGTTGTAGTAAAAGTAAACAAGATACGAATTAGAGCAGAAGAAGATATATATTCTCATTCATATGATCCCTTTAAATAGGGAGAGATTACATATTCTGAAATATTCTAACAGACCTAGCCCTATACTAGTTGGGAGAAGCCCAATAGCCTATAGACTAAGGCACACACTTTGTATTTACTTTAACACTCTTTCTTGTGCCGAGTCTCCAACGCATGTCAAATTGTCTCGTTAAAACCTCGTCAAGCAAAAACCACATGGGAAAAATGACTTGATCGTGAGAAAAAGAGTACCACATCCAGACATATTGGTTATGCTAATTTCGTTAAGCCAAAACCTCTATTGATCATTTCGTCGATCAATGTGTACTCAAGAACGTGATCAGTTCGTCGATCAGTGAGCTAAACGTCTAATTACCTCGTTAAAAACCTTTCCAAGTGATAAAAATCCAGTGAGAAAAAAAAAGAATCCTTGGTTAAGTAAAAGAGTTTAAATTGCGACGTGGATGTAAGACTCCCCCTCAAGTCTACATCTCCCCCTGATTAGTTCGTCAATCAAGGAATCTGAAAAACAGTGCATGTGATGTTGTCTTATTAAAAACTTTGCCAAGTAACAAAACTCATTGGGACAAAATAAACGTTGGTCAAAGAAAAGAGTACAATATTGGTGGGTAAATTCATTATACCTCACCCTCCCATCCGATCCTTACTTCGATCTCGGGAATTCGGAAATCCTACACATCCGATGTTTTGTTGGCGCGGGATCGTTCAGAATCGCTATTTGGAGATAGAGTTGTAAAACTCTTTTGCATTGCGGAAGTGATTTAAATAAATGTGCGGAAATTAAACGACACAAGGATCTATAGAGGTTCGGCCAAACGCGTCTACGTCCTCTCTTCGGTATCTTTTTCTATAGTCTAAATATAAACCTCTGCACCTCTCTTCTATCGGTCGAGAGATAACCGTTACAAGCTCGTCTTCTATCGGTTCGAGTAAACCGTTCAATCACTTGTCTTTATGTCGGTCCAAGTTAAACTGTTTTCCTTTTCTATTGGACAAGGAATCAACCAATCTAGCTTTCTATGGGTACTAGATAAACCTCACTTAGATATCGATTACGATTCTAACAATGTCGGATCCTTGATCCTAATAACACCGAATCCAATCGTATCTTTTCTTTTACCTCTCGTGTATGTGTTGAATGTATAAACACTCAAACTAACAATATAAGGACAATTACAACAACAAGAATATGTATAACAATATATGATCAGTGAATCGTTTGCTTTGCGTTGTTGTGTGTTCAATACCATAAGAAGTGGTATTTATAGGTTTCAAAGCCTCAACTAGCCGTTAGCCTCTGCTGCCTTCATTACGTACGTTATACACCTTCTCTTACGTACGTTATCTCACTCTTTTTACGTACGTTATGTATACTGCACATCAGTCCAGTAGCTCCTGTCTTCATCATTACGTATGTTATCCTCTTACTCATTACGTACGTTATATGTAGTCAAAATATCCGTTGGTGTGATGATGTAAGCCATGACTTCACAATGGTCACATAGTTTGAATTCTGATTCAAACTCTTCATTACGTACGTTAGCCATCCTGCATTACGTACGTTAAGATCCTTAGATTACGTACGTTATATATTATGTGCTACGTACGTTAAGCCTTGTACATTTCCAGCTTTTGCGTCTTCGACTCTTGTTGTTTTGTTTTGTTTAACAACTTAATCATCAAAACTATATTAATGAATATTTGGAATAAAATATTCCAACAATCTCCCCCTTTTGATGATTACAAAACAACACATTGAATGGATAAAACCTGCAAAATAAAATATATGTATATTTGTACGAATCAAAGTTTTCGGCTTTGATCGTTTCGTTAGTTTCTCCCATCTTTTCTTTTTTTTCTCCTTTTCGACTTTTCTTTTCTCCCCCTTTTTACATTTTATTTTTCTCGTCATTCTTCCATGACGCTTTTTATCTCATTCAGATTTTTTCTCCCCCTTTTTGTCATCAGCAAAAAGTGTAATATAAACGAATAATAAATATCAATTGATGTATTAAATATGCATGAAAGGGTATATAAATTTTGTATCTATACTTGAAAAATAATAATATTTCTTCATTTACATGCCCGTCTTAAAGCGCGCATTAATGGCCGTTGGGGCCTTGTTTGATATAGAGTAAGGCCCTGTTCTTTTGGACTTATTTTGATTTTGATTCGATTGATTGATTGATTCGAGTCCATTGATTCGATTAAGTTGATTCGATTCGATTCGAGTCCATTCGATTCGATTCGATTGATTCGATTCGATTCGATTCGATTCGGCTCATTTCTTCTTCTTCTTCTTCTTCTTATTATTATTATTATTATTAATCTTAATTATTATTATTGTTATTATTACTAATAATATTACTATTATCGTTGTTGTTGTTGATTACTATTATTATTATTATTATTTACCACCATTATATTATTATTTACCCTTAATATATATTTGATTGATTCGATTCGATTCGATTCGATTCGAATCCATTCGATTCGATTCGATTCGATTCGATTGATTCATTCAGTCCAAAAGAACAGAGCCTAACCCCCCTGAAAATAATATCTCCCCTAAAAAATATTACTCCCCCTGAGTAAAATACCAATTGATGAAAATCAATTTTTGGGGACCAAATCTTTTTGATTTTTATCGTCCGACGTGGGCATTTACAATTAGAAATATGATGCCCAATTTTTAAATATTTTTCGCAATGGTGTATCTTGAAATTTACGGATTTGTTTTTCAGATGCTGTTTGAATCTCAACCCCTGTTTGTTCAATCTAAATTTTTGAACCGAGAGCATTTGTTCAAATTTTTCGTTTCCATACGAAAATTTCTTCGTTAAATTCTTTAGCTCGGTTTGAACTTTCAAAAGATCATCCTTTAAAATATTTTCATTTTCAATGCATTTTGAATGATCGGTTTCGACAATATTTCCCTTTTCAAGAATTTTGGATTTTCAATTTCCAATGATTTATTTTTTGTTTGAAGGGATTTAATCTCGGATAAAGCATTTTGATAATTCGTATGCAATAATTCAAATGCTTCAAAAAGTTCATCGTAAGAATAACTTACTTGACTTTCGACGTCGCTATCGTCGATTGAACTTCGGGCCATAAGTGCGAGGTTATTTTGATTGATGAAATCTTCATCCTCGTCTTCGTCACTCCGCGTGGCAATTAAAACCTCCTTCTTGGGGTTTGCTCGGCAGTTATTTGAGAAGTGGCCTGGTTTACCACACACTCGATAATTGTTGTCGAATTTCTTCAATTCGCCCATCTTGATCTCCTTCTTTCTCCGGTTTAATAAGGTTTGAAACTTATTAATAATTTTGGCATAATATGCCGATTCTTCGTCACTTTCATCGACCGGAATTTCTTCTTTTCTTGACATCTTAGTCTTCATGGCTATTGATCTTTCTTTCGGCTTTGGTTTAGCGTTATGAGATTTTAGGACTATCTCGTAGTTTATAACTGAACCAAAGAGAGCACTAAAATCAAGATTGTTTAAATCTTTAGATTCCATTATCGCCGTAACCGTGCCGTCCCATTCAACAGGTAGTGATCTTAAGATTTTTTTTGACTTTCTCACTACTTGATAATGGTTTACCAAACGAAGCTAGTCCATTGGTGATGACCGCAAATCGGTCGAGCATGTTGGTGATGGACTTGTCACCCTTCATCATGAATAACTCGTAGTCATGGAGAAGCATATTGATCTTTGTCTCTTTGACTTGAGTTGTCACTTCGTGTGTGATTTCAAGGATTTTCCATATCTCTTTAGTACTTTCATACGATGAGATATGATTGACCTCTTCTGGATTTAAGGCACAATATAAAAGTTGAGTAGCATTACAATTTAGATGATCGTTCTTCCTATCCTCGTGACACGTTCTTTTAGTGTAACTATCGCAAGTGCACGATATCGTATCAAGTAGTAAGTTGACTTTTTGAGTCCGGTTTATCGATCCCACGAGGAAGTTAGGTTATATATTGAATTATACACTATTTAACTATTTGTTATATAGATTTATAAGATTTAAACACATAATTTGAGAGTTTGGTTTTTTAATTGCAAAGAAAATGCAATAATAGTTCTTATATTCAAGGAAATAAAAAAGATTGCACTAATAATAGATTGATTAAAGATAAAATGAAATAGTTGGGATTACAAACTTAGTTCATCATTAGTTATATAAGATGTATAGGAGATCATAAGATGAATTTACTTATTATGTTGTGTAGATTCGATTTTCCTTAAAAAGACAGTTTCTCTTTCGAACTATAAAATGCCCCTTATATATTGAATCAATCCACTATATTTCTATGTTGATTGGCTTCAATACATAGCATTAGGATTTATGAAAATAACTCAAAGAACCATCTAAGGTCTAGAGGTATATTTCTATCCCCTAGAACAACTTAGAGTGAAGATCATTTGATCTAATCAAACATATTTTCTTTCGAAACATATGAAGACCATAAATATCGTCATTTATTGGCCAAATAAATAAAGATTGTTAAAACAATGAAAATCACACACAATAATAAGTAATTCATAATAGACTTTATACAAACTTAAATAACATGACTAACCTTGTTTATAATCCCAACTAAGGTAACTTAGCCCATGAAGGGTTTAATATACATAATACAAGCTTGAGTGGTCATTATTAGTTGAGCAAGAGAAAGAATTGATCCTAACTCCCTTAGTAGATAAAGGAGAAAGAAGCAATAAACTCTCTGAACAACATATGCTATACCACTATTACACAAATCACTCAAGAACACAAGTGTGTTCTTCACACAAAAAGAAAATATTACAAAAAGTGGAAAAATTATAAGATGAATGATGAATGATGAAGGATCTAAGGGGTCTATTTATACACCTAAAGTCATCTAATGGCTCCAAAACTCCAGCATTATTACATTAGATCGGATCAATGCCAGCTATCCCCTCAATAATAGACCAAAAGTATAAAAAAATATATAAATGATCACAATCTGCCAAGAGTTACGGCCGTAACAGTCAGGAGTTACGGCCGTAACTTGGATGACTTACGGCCGTAATATACATGAGTTACGGCCGTAAGTAGGCTATGCCTTTTTGTTTTGTGAGTTACGCCCGTATGTTATGTTGTTACGCCCGTATGGAGTTTCAGACTTCATTCTATGCCCATATTTTCTCAGACTTTGCGTTTTTACCCCAAATCTTCTTCGGATGATAACTTTTGATATATAACTCTGACTTTGCATCCGGAAAGACTGCCGAACTCGTCTCGGAAAGCCCTACAACATGAATATATAAAAATTCAACAAAGAGAATATTTTATAAACATGTTATTTCTTGAGTAAATCAGTAATTCAATCCGATTAAGACTAGATTTACATCATCATCCGATAAAAATAAAATTATTAAAAACTAATTAATTAAAAGCAAAAAACAAGTAGACTAGCTCAATTATGGGTGAAATTTATCGATACAAACCATGGATAAGTGTATAAAACTGACACTTATCACCTCGTCATTATATTCTTTGAAACTCTTAAGAGATCCGTCGGTACTGGTTGGAACTTTCGGGCCAAGACAAATGAACTTCCAAATTTCTATATTATAGGCACGAATAAAGATCGACATCTTTTTCTTCCACGTCGAGGGATAACCGTTACAAGCTCGTCTTCTATCGGTCCGAGTAAACCGTTCAATCACTTGACTTTATGTCGGTCCAAGTTAAACCGTTTTCCTTTTCTATTGGACAAGGAATCAACCAATCTAGCTTTCTATGGGTACTAGATAAACCTCACTTAGATATCGATTTCGATTCTAACAATACCGGATCCTTGATCCTAATAACACCGAATCCAATCGTATCTTTTCTTTTACCTCTCGTGTATGTGTTGAATGTATAAACACTCAAACTAACAATATAAGCACAATTACAACAACAAGAATATGTATAACAATATATGATCAGTGAATCGTTTTCTTTGCGTTGTTATGTGTTCAATACCATAGGAAGTGGTATTTATAGGCTTCAAAGCCTCAACTAGCCGTTAGCCTCTGCGGCCTTGATCGCGTACGTTATACACCTTCTCTTACGTACGTTAGCATCATTACGTACGTTAGCTCATTCTTGTCGTTATGTATACTGCAAATCAGTCCAGTAGCTCATGTCTTCATCATTACGTACGTTATCCTCTTCCTCATTACGTATGTTATATGTAGTCAAAATATCCGTTGGTGTGATGATGTAAGCCATGACGTCACAATGGTCACATAGTTTGAAATCTGATTCAAACTCTTCATTACGTACGTTAGCCATCCTGCATTACGTACGTTAAGCTCCTTAGATTACGTATATTATATATTACGTGTTATATACGTTAAGCCTTGTACATTTCCAGCTTTTTGCGTCTTCGACTCCTTGTTGTTTTGTTTTGTTTAACAACTTAATCATCAAAACTATATTAATGAATATTTGGAATAAAATATTCCAACATGTTTCTCACATGTTTTTCAATTACGACATTGGGCAGTGATTTAGTGAATAAATCAGCCACATTATCCTCAGACTTCACTTGCTAACTTGGATGTTGAGGAGGACCTGTTGTTGTTGATTGCAGAAAAACTTTGGAGAGATATGCTTCGTATTATCCCCCTTGATATACCCAAGCTTCATCTGTTCGATGCAAGCGGCATTATTTTCGTATATGCATGTGGGTGCATCAGTGACATTACTTAGTCCATTGTTGCCTCGAATATGTGTAACGGTGATTCTCAATCATATACATTCACGTACCGCTTCATGTAGAGCGATAATCTTAGCGTGATTCGAGGAGGTAGCAACAAGAGTTTGCTTAGTTGATCTCCAAAATATAGCGGTGTCCCCAACGGTGAATACATAATCAGTTTGGGATCCACCTTTCTGTGGGTCTAAAAGATACCCAGCATCAGCAAACCCTACCAACACATTCGTCGGGGTAGTTTCCTTGGCATTCACACTTACTTTAGTGATTGCACATTCATGAGAAGTTTCGTTAACCTGATAGGGAAAGAAAAGTCCCGAGTTAATGGTTCCTTTGAGGTATCAAAAGATGTTCTTGATATCATTCCAATGACGTTGCGTGGGCTCAGAACTATATTTAACCAACTAGTTCACTGAGAAGCTATATCAGGTTGAGTATAGTGAGCCAAGTGCAATAATGCACATATTGCACTTTAGACCGGGAATTTCGTCTCCCAAAAGCTCTTCGTCACATTCCTTCGGACGAAATGGATCTTTCTTCAAGTCCAAACTACGATCGATCATGGGAGTGCTAACCGTATGTGCCTTGTCCATGTTAAAATGCCTGATTTTCTTTTGGACATAGGCAGACGGTGTTGGAATATTTATTCCAAATATTCATTAATAGAGTTTTGATGATTAAGTTGCTAAACAAAGCAAAACAACAAAGAGGCGAAGCAAAACAACGGAGGAGACAAAGACGCAAAAAGCTGAACAAAATGCAAAGCTAGCGCATGCTAGATATATAGGTTAGCGCACGCTAACGGGTTCTGTCTGCAGATCAGACGAGTTCAAAGCTACCTGAAGTAAAGTTACCTGATGAAGATAGCGCACGCTACACATGAAGACTAACACATGCTATCGAAGACTTATTACCGTTATGAAGACTTTCAACACAGAATGACGTATGTGCTGACATAAGGCATAGCGCACGCTATGAATGATCTTTAGTGCATGCTAAAGAGCATTTGATTTCAAACCAGATGAATGTTGGGAAAAGTCAGGGTCAAAGTCAGACGAATCAAACGATCAGTTTGACAAAATCATGCAACAGATATATGGGTTAGCGCACGCTACAATGAATGATTAACGCACGCTAACAAAGAGAGACAGTAGCCACTAGACTGAATATGGAAGCAGTCAACGTACGCTACATGCAGTACATTACGTACGTAACAGGCATTAACACGCGATAGCGCACGCTAAGCAAGAAGGCTAGCGCACGCTAAGTTAAGCTGGCAGTAACGGCTGGTTTGAGGAAAATGGCTATAAATACCAAACCACTTGGTATCAAACCACACAACAACATTGAGCAAAGCAATCATACTTGAGATATAATTGTAAACATTATAGTTGTTGTTCTTGAGCTTAAATTGAGAGTGATTGAGTGTTATACACGAAATCATACAAGAGAGGAAAAAGAAAAGATACGATTGGATTCGGTGTTATTAGGATCAAGGATCCGACATTGTTAGAATCGCAATCGATATCTAAGTGAGGTTTATCTAGTACCCATAGAAAGCTAGATTGGTTGATTTCTTATCCAATAGAAAAGGAAAACGGTTTAACTTGGACAAACATAAAGACAAGTGAGAGAACGATTTACTCGGACCGATATAAGACGAGTTTGTAACAGTTATCCCTCGACCAATAGAAGAGAGGTGCATAAGTTTATCTTTAGCCTATAGAAAAAGATACTGAGAGAGAACGTAGGCACGTTTGGCCGAACCTCTATAAATCCTTGTGTCGCTTTATTTTTTGAACTTTATTTAAATCACTTCCGCAACGCGAAAGAGTTTTATAACTCTATCTCCAAATGGCGATTCCTACCGATCTTGCTCCAACAATTGGTATCGGAGCGGTACCTCCAATAAGCAGCTTAACATCCGAGGAGTCGATCCAAATGGCATTTCAAATTGCTCCAGTCGAAGGTCTTGCTCTTAACCGACCACCATTCTTTGACGGATCAAATTTCATGACGTGGAAGAAAAAGATGTCGATATTCATCTGATATTATGACATCGAGCTTTGGAAAGTAATCTGTCTTGGTCCGAAAAATCCTCTCAAATCCGACGGTACGCTTAAATCTTTCGAAGAATATGATGACGCAGATTGGAAAAATGATCATTACAATTGTAAGGCAACTCAACTCCTATATTGTGCCTTAAATCCGGAAGAACAGAACCGGATATATTTGTGTGACAGTGCCAAAGAGATTTGGAAAATGCTTGAAGTCAAACATGAGGGAACGTCTCAAGTCAAGGAGACGAAAATAAACATGCTCCTTCACAAGTACGAGTTATTTCAAATGAAGGACGATGAATCCATCACGATTATGCTCGACCGATTTTCGATCATCACAAATGGATTGGCATGTTTTGGAAAACCACTTTTGAGTAGTGAAAAAGTTAAAAAGATCCTACGATCACTACCTCAAGAATGGGATGGTACGGTGACAGCTATAATGGAATCTAAAGATGTACACAATCTTGATTTTAGTGCTCTCATTGGTTAACTTATAAACTATGATATTGTTCTAAACTCTCGAAATGCCAAACCGAAGCCGAAGGAAAGATCGATAGCCATGAAGGCTAAGATGTCGAGATCTAAGGAAGAAATCCCAGTTGATGCATATTATGCCAAGAATATTAATAAGTTCCAAACCTTATTAAACCGGAGAAAGCAGGACATCCATAAGGGCGAATCTAAAAAGTTCGACAACAATTGTTGATTATGTGGTAAACCAGGCCACTTTGCGAAGAATTACCGAGCAAAACCCAAGAAGGAGGTTCTAATTGCAACATGGAGCGATGAAGACGAAGATGATGATTTTATCAATCAAAATAATCTCACTCTTATGGCCAAAATCTCATTTGACGATAGTGACGTCGAAAGTCAAGTAAGTACATCTTCTCACGACGAGTTATTTGAAGCATTTGAATTATTACATACGGATTATCAAAATGCTTTATCCTAAATTTCCCTTGAATCTAAAAATAAATCATTGGAAATTGAAAAATCCAAAATTCTTGAAAAGAGAAAATTTATCGAGACCGATCATTCAAAATATATTGAAAACGAAAATATTTTAAAGGATGATCTCTTGAAAGTTCAAACCGAGCTGAAAAATTTAACGAAGAAATTTTCGTGTGGAACCAAAAATTTGAACAAATGCTCTCGGTTAAAAAATTTACGTTGAACAAACAGGGGTTGGGATTCAAACCAAATTTGAAAAATGAATCCTTAAATTTCAATATACCCCGATGTGAAAAATGTTTGAAAATTGGGCACCACATTTCAAACTGTAAAAGCCCAAGACGGACGATAAAAGTTAAAAAGATTTGGATTCCTTGATAAAAAGCGTCATGGAAGAAATGACTAGAAAAATAAAAAAGTAAAAGAGGAGATAATAATAAAAATCGAAGAAGTCGAAAAGGAGAAAAATATGTGTACGAATCAAAAAGGGGGAGAAAAGAATACTCGAAGAAGTTGAAAAATAAAAGAAGAAGTCGAAAAGGAAAGAAAGAAAAGCTGGGAGACGAAACTAACGAAACGGACAAAGTGAAAAACTTTGATCTGTACAAATATATATTTTTATTTTTGCAGGTTTTATCCAATTTAATGGTTGTTTTGTAATCATCAAAAAGGGGGAGATTGTTGGAATATTTATTCCAAATATTCATCAATAGAGTTCTGATGATTAAGTTGCTAAACAAAGCAAAACAACAAAGAGGCGAAGCAAAAAAACGGAGGAGACGAAGACGCAAAAGGCTGAACAAAATGCAAAGCTAGCGCACGCTAGACATATAGGTTAGCGCACGCTAACGGGTCCTGTCTGCAGATCAGACGAGTTCAAAGCTAACTGAAGTAAAGTTACCTGATGAAGATAGCGCACGCTACACATGAAGACTAACGCACGCTATCGAAGGCTTATTACCGTTGTGAAGACTTTCAACACATGATGTATGTGCTGACATAAGGCATAGCGCATGCTATGAATGATCTTTAGCGCATGCTAAAGAGCATTTGATTTCAAACAAGATGAACGTTGGGAAAAGTCAGGGTCAAAGTCAGAAGAATCAAATGACCGGTTTGACAAAATCATGCAACGGATATATGGGTTAGCGCACGCTACAATGAATGCTTAACGCACGCTAACAAAGAGAGGCAATAGCCACTGGACTGAATATGGAAGCAGTTAACCTACGCTACATGCAGTGCATTACGTACGTAACAGGCATCAACACGCGATAGCGCACACTAAGCAAGAAGGCTAGCACATGCTAAGTTAAGCTGGCAGTAACGGCTAGTTTGAAAAAAATGGCTATAAATACCAACCACTTGGTATCAAACCACACAACAATATTGAGCAAAGCAATCATACTTGAGATATAATTGTAAACATTATAGTTGCTGTTCTTGAGCTTAAATTGAGAGTGATTGAGTGTTATACACGAAATCATACAAGAGAGGAAAAAGAAAAGATACGATTGGATTCGGTGTTATTAGGATCAAGGATCCGGCATTGTTAGAATCGCAATCGATATCTAAGTGAGGTTTATCTAGTAGCCATAGAAAGCTAGATTGGTTGATTCCTTGTCCAATAGAAAAGGAAAATGGTTTAACTTGGACTGACATAAAGACAAGTGAGAGAACGGTTTACTCGGACCGATAGAAGACGAGTTTGTAACGGTTATCCCTAGACCGATAGAAGAGAGGTGCAGAGGTTTATCTGTAGCCTATATAAAAAGATACTGAGAGAGAACGTAGGCACGTTTGGCCGAACCTCTATAAATCCTTGTGTCGATTTATTTTTTGCACTTTATTTAAATCGCTTCCGCAATGCGAAAGAGTTTTATAACTCTATCTCCAAACGGCGATTCCGACCGATCTTGCTCCAACAGACGGGTGGATGAGGATTCCACTAGCTCGATGTTCTAGCTCCATGACTAGATAAGACCGAGTCTTACCAGATCATTCATCTCAAATTCAGATTTTAGATAGCTGCGGTTTTTCTTAATTCGTCAAGAGTACCAATTATGTTCATATCGTCGACATATATAGCTACGATCCCTAATCCGGAACTTATTTTCTTAATAAACACGCGGGGACACAATTCGCCGTTCTTATATCCCCTTCCAATCAAGTAGTCACTTATGCGGATATACCACATCCGCTCGGATTGTCTTAATCCGTAAAGTGAGCAACCCTACTGCAAACGCACTCCGTGGTATAGAGTCACTTGACTTGGGTAATGAAATGCCATCGAGCACTTTCATATATATCTCTATATTAAAATCCCCATAGAGATATCACTAACCACATTTATGAGCTGCATTTCCAGTCCTTTGAAAATTACTAAGCTAATGAAGTATCTTATATGAGTGCACGTCTCCTTAGTCAATTCCACGACATTTATGAGAACCTTTGAGCCTTGTACTCCAGGACTTCATTCTTCTCATTATGCTTTCTGACAAAGGTTTATTTATGTCCTACAGGATTTACACTTGGTGAGGTTAGCACTACCTACCAATTACCTGTCTCTTTGTCAAAAAATCTAGTTCCGCAAGGAATGCTTTATCTTTTAAGGACAATCAACTCAATGTTGACATCAGACAATAGAGCGAGGTTCTACATCGTCTTGCTCTATGCTTTGAGCAATGATAGATCATCAAAGTGGATGGATGATCAGTCCACACTCTCGTGATTCATCAAGATTTCTTGATTTTCTGAATCATATCAATCTCTGGGGCATCCCCCTCGTCATGACTCATGGACATAGTAAAATCAAGTATGATCTCATGAAACGGTTTCATTGATGACTAATATATAAGTGTGTGCCTTACTCTACCTCCTCCTTAGGTGAGTATTAAATCGAACCAAGTATCTCCCACCTCTTCCTTTAGGGAGCTATGGCCTAAATCACACATCCATCATGTGTGATGGCAGCACTCGATTCGTCAGTGTTGCGCCCCTTACCGAGGACTTTCATCCTTACAGGTTGCAGCTGGTATATATGATCTCCTCACTTTCACGATATCAGTAAACGCACCAGGCATCGAATTTGCTACGTCCCAAATGTAACACCCCCAAAAACGTATGGGAATGTTACACGCCGTAGACCCTTTCCGCAAGGATCTACCAGGCTAAACATCCATAAACAACCAAATGCTTGCCCGGCCAGGGTCAAACAACATAATAATACAGACCGTTAAGGTCACTTACACATAAACACACAGACCGATGAGGTCACACTACTCCATTAATGTAATCGACTAAACAACATTACCCACACAGGGTGAAACACAATCTGACGGAAGGCCGAATCAACTCTAACAATACAACCAAACTCTACCAACTCTCGACTCTTGATTAGTATCGCGGCTCGTCATCCCTTTGTGCCAATCCTGTGTTGCTCCCCGAACTCGCATGTACAGACGAGCAGACATCCACCCCCGATTACTGGGGTTAGTAAACTCCACTGTTTTACTAGTGCAAGTATAAAGCGATACAAAATGCAACAAGTAAATAGCAACTACGAATTTAATACGGAAATCAATTATCAAAATGTTCAGAAGTTTTAGAATTTCGAACTCAAGTAAGAGATATTTGAAAAGGAACACATCATCTCGGGATTTTAAAGCGAAATTCTTTTGGACCTCGAGTCCCAATTTACAAAACCTTTTCGTAAACATTAGGGCCTTAGCCCGATTCTCGTTTCAAAGCACACTAAATAATATATCATTATGAGTCCGATATCCATATTTAAAATGTTACCCAAACAATCATGCTACACGATCATTGTTCGTACACATCATGTACCGAACTCCGAGGCCTCGACGGACCTTACCCGACCACACACCTGCTCGTACACATCGTGTACCGAACTCGGAGGCCTCAACGGACCCTACCCGGCCACACACACTGTTCGTACACATCATGTACCGAACTCCGGAGGCCTCAACGGACCCTACCCGGCCACACACATCGTTCGTACACATCATGTACCGAACTCCAGAGGCCTCGTCAGACCCTACCTGGATCACACACCTTGTTTGTACACATCATGTACCAAACTCCAGAGGTCTCGTCAGACCCTACCTGGATCACACAAATTAATCGTACACATCATGTACCTAACTCCAGAGGCCTCTACAGACCCTACCTGGAACACACGCACACACATCGACACGACACAACTCATAATCATCAAATGTCAAGCCATTCCACATTACACCAAAATGTACAATCAAGTATGTAAACCAAAACAACACAAATATCATGATCATCACAACGACTCAACAATGACCAACCACGCCCGGCACAAACTTAGATGATTTTCACATCCAACACAATTCCACGATGTTAACTAAGTGAAGGTATTATCGTTACCATCAATTGTTTCTAATAATCAATTCATACGAAGCATATACACGAAAGTAAACCAATGCATCACAACCATAATACGACGTCCCTATTCACAAGACACAATTCGTATAGTAAAATACTTGCCTTAATAACCGCTACCGAATACTCCGAAGAACACGGTTCGACCGGGAAGCTCGGACAGAAGAAGACAACGAGCGGAAGGGTTAGGCTCGAGTTCTTCACAAGAATTTCGTCCCTAAGTCATACCAATGATAAATCAACAATCGTACGATGGATAATAATCATACAACGCCCAATCCCCCCTCTAAGACCTTTTGTCGAACACCTTCAAGGTGTTGACTAAGAACTCGACCAAAATAACGAATCGAAACGATCGACCATGGAATAACAAGGAAATGATAGAATACATCTAAATAATCATCAATACATCACAAATCTAAGTTATTACGGTTAAATCGGACAAAGCGAACAAAAACCCCCAATTCACTCAAAAGTAGGGTTTCAAGAATTTACCTTGGATTAATGATGAAGAACAATTGTTGGAGTTGTTAATCCACACCAAAACTTGAAGAATATGAAGTTCTCTGGGATTGATGATGCAAACGCCCAAAATCGCCCACAAGATTGCCCAAGAGGAGGAGGAATGAAGGGAGAGATGTTCATCTCACAAAATCCGCAGAAATAGGCTAATCTGGTGTGTGCCGCGGCCCACCCTAAGTGTGCCGCGGCACGAGTCTGTTGCTCGAGCGGAAAATGAGTGTCCGAGCTATTTCGACCATAACTCTCTCGTCCGGACTCCGATTGACTCACCGTTTGAACCATTGGAAAGCTAACTTGATGCTCTATAATATTGAAAAGATTCAAAGTCTTTGGAGTTTTAAAGAATTTATGGTGATTTTACAAAGTCGACTCATATTTGGGAAAAGTCGTTTAATAACACTGAACTCAAGAAAACGACACCGAAACCCGAACCTGAATACGAATCGAAGATACGGTCACGAAGTACTCGCAAAGACGAATCTAAGAGCTAAGAGAACACACGATTCCGACCACCCAAAGGCTCGAAATTCGACAACGGAAGGTAATTACCCCAAACTTTGGGAAATTACGAAAATGGCCCAAAACGTTCGAAAATCACGATACGTGATCGAATAACCAAACCGAAGTTCACAACACGTCTAACAAAGTTAAACGGACTTACAGGAAACTCGAAACAGTAATTTCGGATGAGATTCACAAGAATCGAACTCGAGTGCGGAAAAGTTGTTAAGAAACACGGAACTCAACAAAACAATACCGAAACGAACTCGGATGACAAAAAGTGCAGAATTAATCATTCTCATAATGATGAGACGGTCCCAAGCGAGTCGTCGAAACGGACCTCCACCGAAAAAATAAAATTACCAGAAATCCGAAATTGCGGATATTACATTCTACCCTCCTTAAAAGAAGTTTCGTCCCGAAACTTAAATCAAGTAGGGAGAAGCAATATCCCGCCAGGAAAACTCAACGGGATACACAAAAACCGAAAAAAAAATTGCGCTCAACGGCGAAACGTTACAAGCAACGCGAAAGAACATACAGCGTGAAAATACGCCCCACGACGACCATAACAACGCCACCGACAATGATTCAAAACAATAACGAGTAATTAACAACACATCACATGCACACATTTAATCAAAGAAACGCACGCGACAACAAGTCGCACCCGACCACAACGACTATGCGGTAGAAACAAATATAGTATTATGATAGAATTCACTCCGATTCTCGTCAACAAGAAAATGTCTGACGTCAAGACACAAAGAATTCAAGATAACAGAAAACGAGAATACCGGACATTACACCAAAGATCGAGAATTTTCACTATCACATAGCAAAATATGGGTATGAATACGAGACAAAGTAGGGACACACCATGACAATTCCTGTGTTCCCTGACAAAGTTCGTCTTCTCTCCCCCCTAACGACGAGAAGATTGTCTCATCAAAGTGACAATCCACAATCGAGCGGTAAAGAGATCACCTATCGAAGGTTCTAAATAGCGGATAACCATTGAGGATTCGTATCCAATGTAACTACTTAATCATTTTTAAAGACCTATGCACTGTGGGGGTGCAGAAGGCACAATACTACATAACCAAATATGAACAATTAGCACTCAAGTTCGTCTGAGCCCAAAATGTAAAAATCAGGGTTTATCTAGTTACCAACTGGTATGCATAAATCGCTTGGTTAGCATAGGGTCTAAAATGAGCGAATAAGTAAAGTTGCATGCAAGACTACATAACCCCAGACATAAATAGGCAAATTCGTGTGCATAACCAATGCCCGGGCTACCATCTGATTCGTTCGACGGTTGCCTTCGCGAGACCAATTTGCGTATGCTCGTGGGGGATGTGATGCTTTTCATCGCTCCTGATCGACAAGCAGTATTCATCAAGTACTTTAGATGTGAACTCTCCAGCATTATCAAGTCTTATAGACCGAACATGGTGGTCAGGGTGTTGAGCCCTTAGACAGATAATCAGTGCTAGAAGCTTTGCAAAAGCAGCATCTTTAGTGGACAAGAGGGCGACATGTGACCAGCATATTGAAACATCAACCAGAACCATAAAACATCTAAATGGTCTGCACTCTGGTTGAATCGGTCCACAAATATCTATTTGAATCCTATGTAAGAATGGAATTTTCACATCTTTAGCGTAGGAAGGTCTCGCTCCTACTTTGTCTAAAGCGCAGGCTTTGCACAAGAGACGATGTGCATTTGGCAGGGTCAAACATTAGAACGGGCGTATATCTCCGATGCTTTGGACGACGTAGCTTGAGGAACACCAACAAAGTTCGTTATGTGGGTTCGTAGACCGCTTCTACTTTACACGCGAAATAAAAGGTTGTCCGTGCAGATCATGACCTGGATGCTCCAATCGGTCATGCCAAAGCCTGTACGAGTCAGTGTCCCAATGTTCATTATGGGTAATCGCGTAGGATTTAACAACCCTAATTGCAGTGACGTGCAGTCCACTAGATTGACTCATAAGTTTCTCTAAGATGCGCTTTCGACCGCATTCACTAGCGGTAATATAGCTATTCCACTCTCATAATGGTTTCAACATGAAGGTTGCTCATACGTATATCCTTTAAGCTTTGTAAACTTTGAGTTAGTCACTCTCAATGCATATAGAGCGTCGGTGACTGTAAAACAGTGCCGTTAGGCATCAAGAAACGGGGTTGCCACGTCTTTGGATGAAGTGAGATGATCCAATTATCATAGTCACTGATACGTTATAGGCTATTACCATCAGCCTATTACTCGAGTGTTCCTCGATTCATTCGTCAAACGAGAACACGAGTATTAAAAACTCTGAACCATAAGCATAGGAATAATATTCGGTACTTTGAATAAAATCAATCACTCATATACGTAAGCAACAATAATAACTTGTTTGAAACCAAAATATATCAAACCATTACTGAAAAATATCAAAACGTATACCGATAAAAGTAGTCATATAGGAGGGGCGTCTAATGACTTTGGCATGTATGGTGCAATACTGCCATCGGTAAATGTAAAAGTGACATTGGGGGTCATGTCATGATCGTCTTCCTCTATATAGTGAGTTTTCTATTCGTCGGAATCTCAATATCTCTTCTAGCTAGCTGTGAAATATTTGCTCGCATGGCAATTCGTATACCAATGACAACAATCTCACATTAGGAGTCAACTCGTTTATTGGGAGTCAGGAGCATCATCTCTTATTGCTACATTAGAAGATCGAACGAGCCTCCATGACCACGGCCACGTCTGCGACTGCCAGATCCCTTTCCACCATACAAATTCATTCCACGTAGTTCGGGATTGGCACGTCCCGTCCCCTATTCGTCAGGGTTCTTTCCATATTTCACTTTGCCATTACTAGCCTCGAGAATTTGCTTTGTCTCGACAGGCCTAGCATTATCGTACTCTAGCATATACTGATTTGTTGGTATAAGTACTTAAGTAGGGAAATTGAAAAGTTTTTTTCTAGATCATGTCGTCTCCTGTGAGTTTATTTTCACAAAAAAATAAGTTGCATCATAAGCGAGCTTAACTTTATTGAAACTGTTGACTCGTTATAATAAAGCAAGTGGATTTCGTCCCACTATACGATCAACTCGAGATATTCCTACCATAAGTTGGGGTCGAGATTTCGCCTAGGAACATCAGCGCGCTTTTTTTTACCTTTTAAAATGGTTTGTCGCCTATATAAACAGAAAGTGTGGCACTAACGTCTTAATATCAAAATCTCATCTATGGCATTCAAGTCCTTCTGAGTCCAAGATGCTGAATTTCGGACGAGCTGGATTAGCTATGTTCGTAAATAAGAGAATGAAGCGAATATGTTTCACATAATCATGAGTTCGTCCATGATAAGTTATTCAGTAATGGGATTATTTTGTTTAGAACCAATATATGGTCATGATTTCGATGCGATTTAGGAATACATATGAAGTTTTGTTCTCATGGTATCTTGTAAGCAGTAGAAATTAGGCATTAATATTTACTAATTGTGTAGCCTAATTGCATGCAATATCTATAGATGCATGCATATATATATATATATATAATTCCTATGTGATAAAACTAGATACACATTATGCAGCCAAATAGGTATCTTATGGCGCAATAACAATAAGCTATTAATCTAAGAATATGAATTAAATAATTTTAATTCAAGTGGTTAATTAATTTATTTGACTTAATTGAACATAATTAAATTAAATATGATTAACCATATTATGCTAATAAATCACATAAAACACACAAATTCGTACACGAAGCAAATAATAGGTCCGAGTTCGTGTGCCTTACTTCGCGAGTGGGCTAAAAAAATTAATTGAAATCTATCGGGTCGGATCGACAGAGGCAGTCGGGTCACAAAGTGGGCCGATCTGACGCGGCCGCCAGCAGTGCAGTGCCGAGATCCGATATGTGCTAGGCATCCAATCACGCGTCAGATTCTGGGACTTTGGGAAGATGGCGGTAGCGGCGGAGCGCAGCGTCTTTGGGAGGGCGACCATCGGCGCGAGCACAGATCTGGAGACGCGTTTTGGTGGCGGCCGATGGCAGATGGCGCGTCTGACTTCGGTGATCGGTGCGGGGCGCAACTGAAAGCTGCAAACGAGCGGGTTGCAGAAGCGGAAGGGTGATGGTCGCGCGGGGGATGGATCTGGGTTTAGGGTTGACGGCGGCCGACTGAGCAGAACAGGGGTACGCGGCGGACCTACTGAAGGTGGAAGAACACGACGGCTAGGGTTTTCTGAAAAATTTCGATTTTTTTTCTTTTTTTTTTTTCGGAATTTTCAAAATCTTGGTCCAATTTTTCTTGCTCTATTGATAGAGTACGTGCTGATAACGTGTTGTAGTAAAAGTAAACAATACAAGAATTAGAGCATAAGAAGATATATATTCTCATTCATAATTAAAGCTTTTAATAGGAGATATTACGTATTACGAAACGTTATGAGCAGCTATCTTAGTTGGCGGCACGATAGCACTTGTGGTAAAGCACGCATTATGTATTTACTTTAATTTATATATATATATATATATATTGTTGTACATATTTGGTCCCTCAAAAACTAGAATAAAAAATACCGTTTACGTCACGTTAAGCCAACCTCGCGTAGGCTACAATCCACTGCGACGTGCAAACCAAGTTCTGCCATGTGGCCCCCCTCCCGATTCAGATCTCACTTCCTCAAGCCGCCTCTCAGTCGTCGCTCTCTTTTTTTTTTTTGAAAGGTCGTCGCTCTCTTTAATCTATATACAAATATATGCACCGGTACGTGGAATGGATCTGCACACCATACGTAATGTTCATGTTGTGTGAGATATTTTTTTTATTATTTAGTTGTGTGAGATATACGCCCCAATTATTTTTTTTTATTAGCTGTATGCAGGTAGATATTAAAAGTATAATGAATGAGAAAATTTTCCGAAGAGAAAAAAGAAAATTAAGTTGAGAAGAGAATAAATAAATGGAAATTTTCCGAAGAGAAATATTGAATAATACAAATAAGTTTATCAAATATGATTTTCTTAATATTTAAAATATAAATACTATAAAAATAAATCCCATACAATATAGATAAATATTGAAAAATACAAATAGAAAAATGAGTTTATTAAATTACAAATAAGATACAAATAATTCTTATCAATTTTTAATAAGTTTATAATAATTTAATAAATCATACACTTTGAAAAATACAAATAAATTCTGAATAAGTAATAAAAACAAAAGTACGTAAAAATGCTAAAAAATAAAAATTAATGCTGAAACTTACAAATAAGTCCTAAAAAACAGAAAGAACTGCTAACATTATATTTAAATCCTAAAACCAATAACATAAATCCTTTAAAATATATTTATTTTATAAGATCCATAAACATACAAATAAAATGAAGAACAAAAATAAATATCCTCAATAAAGTTCAAATATTATAATAAAATATAAATACACTCTAAAATTTTAAATAATAAAAAGTCTAAAAACTACAATAAATTCTTAAAACTATAATTAAAATATGGAAAAAATATAAATATATCCTATAACATAAAAATATTTTATCAATAAATCTAAAAAGTATAGTATGTTTCATGCATACTACACTATTTGACCAACATGGTTAAAATTAAATAAAATGGAGATGAATTAGTAACATCAAAATGGATAAGAATGGCTATTCCACATATTAAGCACCTACTTAAATTCTAAGTGTACAATATATTTACAAGCACAAAAGGATTACAAATAAATTCCGAAATTATATATAATCTCCATAAAAAATATCCAAAAAGTTCAAAAAAGTAAAATTTTGAAAAGTGCTACAAACAAAATTAAATCTATAAATATAAAGTAATTCTAAAAATTACAAATAAATCTTAAAATATTATTAATTTTAAAGACACTAATTAATCATCTTTTTTCATACTCTAGGCCACTTATATTTTCTTTAGCATTTATCTTTAGTATTTTTTTTTTTGGAACAAAGATAGTTTTATTCCAGATGGTCAAGCAAGTACATCATCACATTACAAAGAAATCCCTTAGGATTAGTATGCTATCTTTAGTATTTCAGAATCTATTGACCTTTTATGAAATTTGACTGTAGTTTATATAATTTTCTGCAACTTAGATATCACAATTTAGGATTAATTTTTAAACTTTAAAATTAATTGTATTTTTATCGATCTTTGTTTAGCATTTTTAATTTTTCAGAACTTATTTATATTTTTTGTCTTAGCAACAAAAAATATAGTCAAATTTAATATTGAATGAAAATTTAATATTTGAAAATTAAATACAAAGAACGAGAATTTAATATTGAACGAAAAATTAATATTTAAAATATTTTTGTCCATTATATTAGGTGTTAGAGATATGATTTTTTTTTTCTTTTTTTGTGCCTTTTGCCTAGTTATGAAAAGGAGCATAAAAAAACGTAAATTAAATTAATAAAAATGTGTAAACTAATGGTTGATCGTGAGTTGATTTGAAATGTCAACAAATTTGAAATTGACGCTTACCATTTACCACCAAGCCAACAAATAGTTTAAGAGGAACGATAGGGACACACTTCTCCAACTACACTTCATACATATCCGTGTTTTATGAGGTTGTACTGTATGCTTTACAGATAAAATTTATTATAACATTATTTTGATTATTTTATCTGTAAAGCATACGGTACAACCTCATAAAGTACGAGTGTGTATGGGGTGTGGTTGGGGAGGTGTGTCCCTACCATTTCTTATATTTTAAACCCCAAACTAAGTTATATATATATATATATATATATATAGGAAATAGATTATATGAAAACTAATTACTTTGTGAAATCTAGAAACTTTTGTAGGCCATTGATATTAGTGATCTAACGGCTGTAGATGAGTAGAATTATATTCATTTATGTATTTTTTTATTGCATTATTTGTTGCATATACTAGCGACCAACTTGATTCAACAAATAATATCAAATATGCAATGAAATTACTTAATAATGCAATTGATTTATAGATTCCACCATTAAGGGTGTTTTCCACCATAGTCAATCCTTATATATATATATATATATATATATATATAGGGAAAAAGGAAGGTGTGGCTGTCATGTACCTAAGGTTAGGTACGATACACCCCAAAACTACGTAGTTTTGGTTAAAACACAAAACAAAATAAAATAAAATAAAAAAAAGAATTCTCAGCCACCACCATCTTCATCCAAACAGCCGACCTTTTCATCTCAAAAATCTATTGCACAGATCACTCCAGTCCTTTTCATCTCAAACAGCCGACCTTTTCCAGAACTGTCAACTTTCCCAGAACCCCAAAATCGATTGCACAAAATCGATTGCACATCATCATCGATTTCATCATCATCCTCATCACTTGAATCGATTCCAGCCTCTCAAAATCGATTTTTTGCATCATCATCTTCATCGCTTGAATCATAATCGATTGCATCATCATCTCAAAATCGATTCCATCATTGATTGAATCATCATCATCATCATTGATCGAGTCCTGTTTTTACATCATTGGATTGAATCAAAGCTACTCAAAATGGAATCACCAGGGAGTGGATTTCTAGAATCACCACTTGAATCGATTTCAATCAACACAATATCAGAAATCAATTTCAATCAACACAACATCGAAATTGAGAAGGTATGTTTAATTTTTTTCCGTAGGAATTGAAGATTATTAAACTTTCGGATTTGAAATCTGTTTTTAGTAAACTTTAGAATCAACACTTGTTTTTTTTCCTTAGGATAATATCGGTTTACAGGAGACAACCGAAACAACATGTTTAATCGAAGACATTGATGCAAATGGTTATTTGTCCAACCATGAGGATTCAGAAAATGAATATGAGAACCATAGTCAGGTTGATATTAACTTTGATTTTGATGAAAATGAATTTGATGGTGAAACTATTGTTGGAAAAGTATTTGATAAGCTTGAGGATGTGTATACGTTTTACAACCGATATGCTTTTTTACATGGATTTGGTATACGGATTCATTGGGTGCATAAAAATAGGATAACGAATGAGCCTTATCGAAAAATATATGTATGCAACAAACAAGGCTTTAAAAGAGTGAAAGTTGACAGTTCTGGTGTGGATACGAAGAAACGTCGAAGAGATTCAAGGACCGGGTGTGAAGCTGAGCTTCAAGTTTCAAAAATGAAAGATGGGAAATGGGTCGTTGACAAATTTAGTGATATACACAATCATGATTTCACCACCACACCAACAAAAGTGATGAAACATCGTTCTCACGCGAAATTTCACCGTCCAATGGCTTGCAAATCTCTTATGGTAAAACTTGGGCAATCTGGATTGAGACCTTCACAGATCAAAAAGGCTGTAAATGCAATTAAATCTCCATTTGAAGCTGATGTGACTTCGAAGCAATGTGCCGATATCTTAGCTGAAGAACGAAAATAATATAAAGGTAAAGCGTTTCATGGGCTTATCAAACATTTTCAGGATAAAGCATCAGTAGACATTAACCAGTACTTTGTTGTTGATTTGTTTGAGGATGGCTCTCCTAGAAATATTTTTTGGGCTGATGGGAGGTCGAGAGATTCATATATGAAATTTGGAGATGTTGTTGTTTTTGATGTGACATACATGACTAATAAATTTAAGATGCCATTTGCTCCATTTGTTGGGGTTAATCACTATGGTCAATCAATACTTTTTGGAGGAGCATTGCTAGAAAATGAAAAGGAAGAAATATTTGAATGGTTATTTGAGAATTTCTTGAAATGCATGTTTAGCAAGTATCCAAAAGCAATTATAACCGATCAAGATAAAACTATGGGTAATGCAATAAAGAAAGTTTCTTCAAGCACTTGACATCGATACTGTGCGTGGCATATTAGGAAACATGAGTTGGAGCATCTTGGATCGTTTATAGCCCGTTATGATGATTTTGAAGAAACTTATAGGAAATGGGTCAAAAGTGACACGATTGAAGAATTTGAAAGCCAGTGGGAAGTTCTATGTCATAAGTATAATTTACAAAGTAGTGAATGGATGACGAACATGTATAACGAATGAAAATTTTGGGTTAAAGCTTTCTTGAAAGATGTCTTTCTTGTTGGCATGACAACAAGCGGACGAAGTGAGAGTATTCATTCATTTTTTGATGGATATATTAATTCGCACACCATGTTGAATGAATTTGTAATTCAATCTGATAGAGCGGTTGATTGCCGAAGGGCCGCCGAAGAAGATGAAGATTTCAAGACTGTGAACTCGATGCCTATTCTTTCGTCTGTTCATCCAATAGAAGCAAAAGCAGGTATATTAATTTTGTTTATCTTTATACATTTGTTCATATATTAATTTTGCATATACTAATTTTTGCAGGTAAATTTTATACTAGAAAGATTTTTGAGCTTTTCAATAAGGAATGGAATGAAGCAACCAATAACCTAACACACGAAACTTTGAGTAAGAGTACAGAACCAAAGTAGTTATAGGGTTGTGCAAGTGAATGTTGAGAAAATTTTTTGGAGGATCGTTAAATTTTGTTTCTTGAATGAGATTGTTGCCACTTGTTCGTGTGCAAAGTTTGAAACCTACGGGACTTTATGCAAACATATCTTATATGTTATGAAGAAGAAACATGTTGAAACCCTTCCTGATCACTATATTTTACCTAGGTGGACACTTAATGCTACAAGGTTGGTAACAGAGGTATAGGACCCGAAGAAATGAGTGGTGAAAGTGGAGTTAGTGCATTAAACTTATGGTGTGTTCATGTTAATTGTACTAAAGCAATCGAAGAAGCAAATGACTCACCTGCGGAGATTAAAAGACTAAATAGATTAGTCAAATTTTTAGAAGATCAAATGATCCGAAAAGAGCCAACAGAGCTTCAGAATACATACGAAGATTCTTCTATGATTTCTCAAGTAGACTTGATGCCTCAAATATCAATTCGAGATCCTATTGTTCATACGAAGACTAAAGGACGTCCAAAGAGAGCAAGCAGGATCAAATCTTCTTTAGAAGTGAAGAAAAAGAAGGCTTGTTCTCACTGTAAAGAATTAGGTCACTACATCATCGGATATCCCAAAAAAAAGGTATTTGTGATAGCTAATTGTTACTTGTTCATTTTCGTTTGCACTCTTATATTTAAGGCTCTTTTTTCTATTGAATCAGGTAGAGGATTCATTGAAAGGAAAAGAGTGATACTTTTGCTGGAGTAACTAGTAGCTGAATGAGATGTGTGTAGAGGCAAAGACTGATTATTTGGGTCTGAACTTGTCTATTTTTTTTGCTAAATGTACTTCATTATTTGGATGCAATTGATACTGATTTTGTGAAAGTGATCATCTATTTCTATTGATATATGAAGTGGTTGGAGTAGAAGATAAGTTTTAATAGATTGAGTAAGATGTGAAAGTTATCTTAATTTTTTTTTCCTCCGCTCTTTATCCCCCATCCACCTTTTGATTTGTAAAACTTATATTGAGACAGCTGTTTGAATGTGGCTGGTTTGATTTATGTTGATTTTGTTCAAGTGAATGTTGAGAAAATTATTCGACTATGTTTGGACTAAATGAATGCTAGAGTGAATTTTGTTTCCATGGGCTGTGGAAGAGTTTATCTCGTCTGCGGTATTTGCATTTTGATGTCTCACTTGGTTATCACATTGTTCTTGGATGTTTTCATTCTCTTCCAGATATCTGGGGCTGCCATTGATGTTTTAGATTCCAAATCCAGCCGAGGTGATCATGTGGCTTTAATATCTGGCACCACTGACCAGAAGCGTGCTGCGGAAAACATGATCCAGGCATTCATTATGGCTACATAAGCTACAAGATCAGTCCTTTTCTTATGAAGTCTTTTTTTGGGGGTGGTGGTGGGGGTATCAGATGTTACATCTCTCTTGCCCCTTAGGTTCCTTCGTGGAGATTTAATATAGTATTTCTTAGGCTGCTGTATTGCCTACTGGTGTGCCCTTATCATCATCATCTCTTCTGTAAGAAACCTTATGAAAGATGCTTCTGGAAGTTTGATGTCATGTTCGATTTTCAAGAGATACTGATTCAGGCGGCTGCATGATAAAATCTATATTCATCTGCAGTAGTCAGGATTTTTCTTTCCTTCGCTGTGTTGATCCGATTCTCTCCTGTTATTCTTATTTCCGACATTTTGCCTTGCTCGTGAGTGTGATGTTAAGCTGGTTCCTAAAACGTGATATATTATCCCTTCAATGTTCTCGTTCCTTGTTTTCTTCTGCTATTTGAGGTATCTCTTCCGATGTGTCTTTTTCCACGCTCCTAATAAAATGCATGTGCTTATCACTATCAGCAAACATCTCTCTTCCAATTTGAATTTTCGTGCCTCGTAAATTATCTATTGCGAAAATCTCAGTCTTCTTTACTGCATTTCTGAAGTGCTCTTTTATTGATTAGGATGGATGTCCTTGCTGACATTGCTAATTGGTCTGACTTGCTGCCTACATTTGACTGATTTCCTACCCATCTGCTAAATCTGTCTCGAAATCATATGCTTATTCATTCCCCGTTGCATTCTACAGAAAAGGTCGGCTGTTTGGATGAAGATGTGGTGGCTGGGAATTCTTATTTTATTTTATGTTTTAATCAAAACTACGTAGTTTTGGGGTGTATTGTACCTAACCTTAGGTACATGACAGCCACACCTTCCCTTTTCTCATATTGACCAAATAAATAGTTTACTTATATAGGGATTGACTATGGTGGAAACACCCTTAATGGTGAAATCTATAAACCAATTGCATTATTAAGTAATTTCATTGCATATTTGTTATTATTTGTTGCATCAAGCTGGTCGCTAGTATATGCAACAAATAATGCAATAAAAAATATATAAATACATATAATTCTACTCATCTACAGCTGTTAGATCACTAATATCAATGGTCTACAAAAGTTTCTAGATTTCATAAGTTAATTAGTTTTCATATGATCTATTTTCTACTTATATATATATATAGTGTAACTTTATTTTCAGAACCCTGTTAAGTGCGAGAACTGCGAGAACCACCTTTTGTACTCCTAATAATGCATAATGTACATCATGTCAATGCATACAACCCCTACTGATCATAACCCCTACTATATAGTAGGGGTTATATATATATATATAGTAGGGGTTATCATCAGTAGGGGTTATTATAGTAGCGGCTATCATCAGTAGGGGTTATCTCCTGTAATAAAAATTGTATTTTACTATAATACCCTTTTGAATTAGTAATATTTTTTAATATTTAAAAAAAATCTCATTGGTTTAGAGGAGTTCTCGCACTTAAGAGAGTTCTGAAAATAAAGCTCCCCTATATATATATATATATATATATATATATATAATAGCAAAACGTATTCGGAGCATCACTTTAACTCTCTCTTATACGTGGTATTTTACAATTTTTAAATTCTTTTGATCTAAGATATTCCATGCTATATTGTTTTTGAATTATTCTGTAGCGTTTATCTTTAGTATTTCAGAATCTATTGACCTTTTATGAAATTTGACTTTAGTTTATATAAATTTCTGCAACTTAGATATCACAATTTAGGATTAATTTTTAAACTTTAAAATTAATTGTATTTTTACCGACTTTTTTTAGCAATTTTTAATTTTTCAAAACTTATTTATATTTTTTGGCTTAACAACAAAAAATATAGTCAAATTTAATATTGAACGAAAATTTAATATTTGGAAATTAAATATAAAGAATGAAAATTTAATATTGAACGAAAATTTAATATTTGAAATATTTTTATCTATTACATTAGGTTTTAGAGATATGATTTTTTTTCTTCTTTTTTTTTGTGCCTTTTCGCCTAATTATGAAAAGTAGCATAAAAAAAAGTAAACTAAATTAAAAGAATGTGTAAACTAATGGTTGATCGTGAGTTGATTTGAAATGTCAAAAAATTTGAAATTGACACTTACCATTTACCACCAAGCCAACAAATATTTTAAGAGAACCAACTGTTTTGGCGCAGTTGGTCAATTCTAGTGGCAACACTTTAAAATTCAAAATTTTCAAGGTTCAATGATTTCTTAATCCTTGATTAATGGGTATTTTTTGGACCTATAAAATTCTTGGGTCTGAGGTGGCCGCTTCACGGGCTTCATAAACGGGCAGGCCTTTATTGGGTAATAATGGTAATCATAAAAAAAATGTAATATATAAAATGTGTTGCAAATTTATAGTCTAACTATTTGATATATAAGTTTACGTGTAGGTTGTTTCGGGTATAAAGGAGAAAAAAGAAATTAAGGCAGAGCCACGAACAAAACGATACATTTGTTGAAGGGAAAATAATTGAGACAGAAAGTAGGGAAAAAAATTGTATTATTCCACTGATGACATCCCTTTAAATAGGGAGAAATACATACAAGCAGGTAGGGTGGACTCGGTTCCATTCGGTTCGGTTTTTGACCGAAACCGAGAGTCGAACCAAATATTCGGTTTCAGTTTGGTTCGGTTCTTTTTGAAGTTCGGTTCGGTTAAGTTCGGTTTTATAAATATTCAGTTCGGTTTCGATTTGGTTTGACGTTTTTTCGGTTCTTCACAATATAAATTCAAATATTATATGCAATAGAATAAGTTATATATAACAACAAGCCAACAAGAGTTATATATATGTTCAAGATAAAAGCTAGAGTTGCATAGCAATTTCCAAATATCTCAAAATATATAACAATCGTAAATCACAGTAGCTCATTCTCTCAGCCTAAATTAATTGAATCACAAATTCATGAGCATATTATCGGTCCTTCTTGGACCCATGAGGGTCTTACAAAAGGAAAACGAATTATACTAAAATTCGAAACACACCAAAATCACAAAAACAAGGTCATTCTAGTATGTTGAAATTTGACTTCGGTCCATTCCGGCCCGGTTCGGTTCCGCCCGACCCCGAACCGAGAACCGAACCATATTAGTTCGGTTCGGTTCTGTTTTTTTGTTTTTCTGTTCGGTCTTCTTCGGTTTCGATTTTTCGGTTCTTTTTTCGGGTTTTTTCAGTTCGGATTTCGATTTTCGGTTCCGAAATGCCACCCCTACAAGCAGGCATGACCCTACCCTAACTAGGAAAACCCGTAAACTAACAGACTTAGGTACACATTGGGTATTATTACTTTAACACTCCCCCTTGTGCCTAGTCTACAAGCGCATGTCATGTTACATCGTTAAAACCTTGTCGACCAAAAACCCAGTGAGAAAAATATCTTGATCGTAGGAAAAAGAATACAACATCTAGACACATCAAGTTTAAACTTCGTCTTTTGAATCTATCCTTTCATATGATCGTTACATTAATCATAGCGCTACTAAGGTGACCATTCCATCGATCCCTAAAATCGTACATCTTGTTACCTCGTTGAAAACCTTTCCAAATGATAAAAACCTTGTGGGAAGAATGATCCATGGAAGGGAAAGAGTATAAAGTACGATGTGGATGTAAGACTCCCCCTCAAGTCTACATCTCCCCCTGATTTGTACATCAACCAAGTAGTCGTTGTCTCATTATCGCCAAGTAACAAAACCCAATGGGAGAAAATGAATCTTGGTCAAAGAAAAGAGTACAACACATGTGATTAGGTTTCTTTATAAATCACCATTTCCTTGTGATCTTTGCATCAATCTCGGAAGTTAGAAAAATATTTAGCTCCCCCTAATGCTTACATTCATATACCGTTGCCTCGTTAAAAATCTTGCCAAGTAACAAAACCCAGTGGAAAAAATAAACCTTGGTCTAAGGAAAAGAGTGCAACATATGTAAGTATGTTCCATTATATCTCACATATTTCCCGTTATGATCATTCCATCAATCAAGGGGATTTACAAGTTACATCATGTTCATAAATGTAAGTATGCTCATCAGTGGTAGTACTTAACCACTAGTTCCTCACAAGTGTAGAATGATAGTTTTTAATCATGACACTCACGGACTGATTCATACAAAGCAATAATCTTGTCGTGATTCGAGGAGGTAGCCAAAAGGGGTTTGCTTAGTCGATTTCCAAGACATAAGCAATTCATACCAACACATACTTTGTGGTAGTTGCTTCGGCACCAGCATTTACTTTAGCATTTGCCTTTTCGTAAGCAGCTTCCTTTGCCTGCTTGTAGGGAAAGAATAGTCCCAAGTCAATGGTTTCTTTTAAGTATCAAAATATATTCCTGATACAATTCCATTGATGTTGCGTCGATGCTGAACTCAGCGAATTAACTGAGTGATATCAGGCCGTGTACATTGAGCCTAGTACAATAATGCGCTATTGCACTCAAGTAGGGAATTTCAGCTCCCAAAGCTCTTCATCATTTTCCTTTAGACGAGATGGATATTTCCTTTGCATCCAAACGTTCGACCTATCATGGGATTGCTAGTCAGGTGTACCTTGTCCATATTAAACTGCTTGAGAATCTTCTGGACATAGGCAGACCGGTGGAATAAATTCCACAAACTCGATGTTCTATGTCAATGCCTCGACAGAACCGAGTCTTCCCAAGATCTTTCATCTCAAACTCATATTTCCAGTATCCGGTGGTTTCTCTTATTTCATCAAGACCGATTATGTTCATGTCATCGACATACATTGCGATGATTGTGAATTCGGAATTTATTTGTGAAGACACAGGGACACAGTTCATCGTTCTTATATCCCTTACCAATCAAGTAGTCACTTAGACGGTTATACCACACCCTTAAGGATTGCTTCAAAACCGTAAATTGAGCGTTCAATCAAATTGCATACGCACTTTGTGGTCTAGAGTCACTTGATTTGGGTAATGAAATGCCATCGGGCATTTCCATATATATATATATATCTCCGTATCTAGATCCCCATAGAGATACGTGGTAACCCCATCTATTGGTTGCATTTCCTGTCCCTCGGAAATTACTACGCTAATCAAATAGCGGATACGTATTCGTGGGAGTACATTTCGTCGTAATCTATTCCAGGGCATTGTGAGAAGCATTACTTCGTGAACCTTGTACATCAGGACTCTACTATTCTCACTATGCTTTATGAGAAGGGCTCGATTGTGTCCTTCAGGCTTTACACTTGGTTAGGTTAGCACTACCTACACCAAATACCTGTATCTTTGTCAGAGAGTCTAGTTCTACCTGGAATGTTTTTCTTTTAAGCCATCAGCTCTATGTTGATTTCATCCAACTGAACGAGGTTCAACATCATCATACTTTATGATTCATGACATGTCATCAAAGTGGGTGGTTGATCAGGCCACACCCTCATAATTTCATCGAGATTCTTGATTTTCTGAATCATATCTTCGGGGCGTCCCCCTCGTCATGACTCATTGACATAATAAAATCAAGCATGATCTCATGAAACGAGTTCATTGATGGTTAACATGTGAATTTGTGCCTTACTCTACCTCTTTATTGGGTGAGTATTTAGTCGAACCATGTGGCTTCCACCCCTTCATTCGCTGGGAGCCACGACCTCAACCACACTTCCACCAAGTGCGGTTGCATCACCCGGTTCATTGGTGATGTGCCCCTTACAGGGGACTTCTAACCTTATAGGCACATTTGCAGCTGTAATGTGAGGTCTTGTCACTTGAATGATATCAGTAATGCACCAGGCATCAAATCTGCTACATTCTGAAGATCGAGTGTTCTTTGTGCTTCACGATAACATTGTGGAGTTCGGGGATCATAATGATGGAGACACCATGACAATTCCTGTCGTTGCCCGAGAAATTATGTTTTCTCTCCTCCCCCTAACGACGGGAAGGTTGTCTCATTAAAGTGACAATCTGCAAATCGTGCGACAAAGAGATCACTGTGAAGGTTCTAAATAGCGGATAAACGTCTGGAGATTCTTATCCAACGTGAATAATTAATCATTTTAAAGACCAACACGCCGTGGGGCACAGGAAGCACATATAATGCGTAACCAAATATGCGCAATTGGCACTCAAGTCCATCTGGGTCCAAAATATAAAAATTAGGTTATCTAGTTACCAACTGGTACGTATAAACTAATTGGTTCACAGAGGGTCGAAGAATGAAAGATTTAAGTAAAGTTACGTGCAATATTGCATAATTTCAGACAAAGATATGCAGATTGGTGCGCATAACCAATGACATAATCACCATACATACACGCTTGAAGGTGGTTTATGTGAGACCGTTTGCATATGCACATGGGACGAGATGCTATTCATTGATCTCTATCATGCAATAAACATCAAGTACTTTTTGATGTGAACTCTCCAACATCATCGAGTCCTTTAGATGTGATAAGGGGGTGAGCCCTTATAAATTATTTTGGAAGTTCTGCAGCAGTTTGAGTGGACAGGAGAGCGACATGTGACCAACATGTCGGAGAATCCATCAAAACCATAAATACATAAATGGTCCGCATATTAGGTGGATGGATCCACAAATATCTCCTTATATTCAGCGTAAGAATGGAATGTTTGCTTTTGTTTCTTTAGCGTAGGAAGGTCTCGCTCTTACTTTGGCTAAAGAGCATGCTTTGCAACATTAAATGGTGGGCATTTGATATGCATCCGGTTCTTTAGATGACATAACACGATTAACATCAACATTGTTCTTTATGCCGAGTTGTTGCCATATTTTCGCTCGAAAAGAAATGATGTTCGTACAAGTTCTTTAGTATATGGATCATTATACTTCGACCAGGATAAACTAGTCTATTGTGCCAAAGCCTATATGAGTCTATGTCTAAAAGTACATTGTTGGTGACAATATAGGATTTTAAAAACCTAATAATAGTGAGGTACATTCCACTAGATTGACTCTAAAATGCGTTTACGTCCACATTCATTAGAATTAATAAAACAAACTCTATTCCATTCTCACAATGGATTTCAATCTGGAAACCATTGCTACGTATATTGTTGAAGCTAAGTAAGGTTCGAAGGGCTCTAGGTGCATACAGAGTATCAGTAACTTGTAATTGAGTGCCATTTAGGCATCAAAAATTGAGCATTACCTCGCCCTTTGATGAGTTGGGAGGACCCAATCATCGTAGTTACCGAGGTTTGGCAGGCGACTTATTCGATAAATAGAAGCCTTATTCTAAGAACATTCAAGTTCTACTCAATTCGTTCCTTATAAGAGAGAGAAATTTCGAACCATAAGCATTCAAGCAATATTCAGTACTTCGAAATAAAGCTAAGAATCTAACATAAGCAATATTAATATCTTGTTTATGAAACAACGTTGCATCACACCATTATTGAAAAGAAAACACCAATACAATCGTCTTGAGGCAACTATACCAAATGTAAACGAGAAAGTAAACATAATACTAAGATTCAGTCTATATACTGTGGCTCGTATGACTCAATTCGACATTGGTGACTGTGAAATTGACATAGGGGGATTTGTCTAGATCATATTCTTCCATATAGTGAGTTTACCTTTCTTTGGACTCTGTATATTTTTTGTAGTGAGATGCGACTTGCTTGCTCGCATGGTAGTTCTTATACCATGCCCAACATCTCCATTATGATAGCACAATTCATTGCCAACTCGAGCCTTAGAGGTGATAGTATGGGTAGGTGCTTTTTGGTTCCCTTGGCTAGTAGAGCCAGGAGCATCAAAATCTTCGCATTACATTGGAAGAACCCCCACGTCCTCGACCACGTTGCCCTTTTCCATGTTGTGGTTTGGGCTTGCCATGACCAGTCTCCTGTACATTGGGGTTCTTTCCACTTTTCACATAATTGGCCTCGGGAATTATCTTTGTCCCAACCGGCCTTACATTATTGCTCACTAGAACTTCATTATGCCTCTCAGCCACTTGCAGTAGGTTGATGAGTTTACTGAATGTAGTGATGCATTTATTATCATACTCCAGCCTATACTGGCTCACTAGTATAAGAGCAGAAGTAGGGAAGGTGAAAAGGGTTTTTTGGATCATGTCATCTTCTGTGATGTCTTTCCCCCAGAAATTTAGGCGTGTCTTGAGGCGGAGAATATCTTTGTTGAAGTCGTTGATCCATTTATAATCAAGCAAGAGGATTTCATTCCACTGCACGGTCAACTCTGGGAGCAAAGTTTGTGAATGCTCCCAAATTGGCCCTTAAGGGCGTCCACAGTACTTTGGGGGATTTCAACTGTAACACCCCAAACTAGGCGGCTATTACAGTGCCGTGGAACCCCGACTGGGACCCACCAGGCGAATGAAAATTAATGAATTAAATAATATAATTGTAGTACCGAACCACATTATATTACCAAATACTCCGATGAGGAGCTTAAGTACAATACACCAGGACAATACCGAATACTAGTATATTTTATATGAAGATAAAATACACCACCCTGAATAAATAAACATCCCAAACGGAATTTGCAGCGGAAATATAAATGAAGAGAAACAAGAATGACTGAAAGGACTAGGGACCCCTACTAGTATCACTGGGACTCCTCGCCGTCAACGTTCTCTTCCCGTGCTTTTGCCTTGCCATGACCTGAAAACAATATCCCCCAACGGGGTCAGTTACACAGAACAACAATCCTCAAGGGTTGAATATACACAATCATGATATATCTCAATTATGAAATATCCTTTAGTTATGAATTTAAGCTGACGAGGGGCATCGTAGTACGCCCGTAATGGTATGTGCATGTGCACAAGACGAGTGACCGGACACACCCGTCCTTGTACCTAATTAGTCTCACGGAGGTACGTTACCGTGTGCACGGTCCATTGTGTCGGTGAACCCGAACACATGACCATCATGTGCCCGACTAAAAATCCCACACATCACCACCCGGCCACACAATACGAACCCAGAAGGTCATATGAACGAGAATGACCATGATGACTATTAATGAATGATAATCCGACAAAGTCAAGAATGACTCACCGAGATGAAATAATAGTGAAGTGAATGATAGCTCAATGAAATGATTGGAACCGTCGTTCCTCGTGAATGAAGTGATTATTCGACAATTACAAGTCTCAATACGGTTAATACATTATGAATGAGTTATGATTATGAATGAACAACAACGAAAGGAATGAATATCCTTTTAACCGAGTAAGAATTAACTTACACAACACCGATGAAGAATGTCCATCTACGAACAAACGTCCTAAATGAGATGTCGGTCGCTCGAACAACCTTGAGTAACACAATTACCAACAATCCGTTCAATATACGAATCAAACACGATAATCACTAACTCAAAACGTCGATACGACTAAACCAAGTTCATTGGGGCATTATGTCAAACACGTTGTAACCAATCTTCGATTGTTTACAACCAATCCTTAACTATACCAATATCAAATCCCCAAGGAGTGTCCAAACCAACAAAACATCCTCAATACAGTCAATAATCCAATATGAACATCCAAATTCGTGGTTACAACAACAACTAATCGAAAACCCCCAAATCCAGCTCAATATTCGAAGTGTTCTTGAATAACCCTTCAATAATCCAATGAATATTCATACACACTCATAATCATACGTATATATCTTCATACAACATGATTATAACGTCCAAAACATCATATATCAACACAAAATCAAAATCCAAGATGTTGAAGAATATTACTTTTGAAGATCCAAATACTTTGATCTGATGAACACGCGTTAGATCGACTATCCAAGCTTCACAAACGAATGAAGATGATGAAAACCGAACACCCAAGTGATTGATGATGAAAAATCTCTCCCTCAAGCTCTCTCTCTCTCTCTCGGATACAAGGTGAAGAAATGAGAAAATGAGCTCAAAGTCCGTCCAAGTCCTATATAAATTGCCGAACGTTACGGCCGTAACTCGGCCTACTTACGGCCGTAACATCCCAAGTCAACGGCCTTACGGCCGTAACCAGCCATCTCGTACGGCCGTAACTCGGCTTCGTCCAGAATCTACCGACAGTCATACGGTCGTACCCGCACCTGCCTTACGGGCATAACTCGACCGATACGGCCGTACCCGGCCAAACTTACGGGCGTATGAAGCCTACGTCGAAATTGCCTGGGCACCCTGCCTGCATCGTACGGCCATAACCGGCCAAGCCTTATGGCCGTACCAGCCTCATCTTACGGCCGTATGCTGCAACCCTTACGGCCGTAAGTCCTGTTCGTCCGAACTGTCCTGAAAACAACGAACGCATGTTACGGCCGTATCCGACAATCCTTACGGCCGTAACTCACCTTCGTCCAACACCACCTTGAGCCAATGAATGCATGTTACGGCCGTAATGCCTGACTAGTTACGGCCGTAACTCGCTGCTGGAAGTGACAAAAATCTGACAACTCCGTCTACTCGTTACAAACGGTGAACGATCCGACGTACAATACTTATATGAATGAAATTAAGTCCAATAACACGTGATAGATGATACTCTCATCTCGACTCTCAATCGGAGATGAATGACGATCGGTAACTGATACACGGTTACAAAATGCCAACGATGAATACAAATGAATGAATCATGAATGATGAGTGATTATTAATGAGTGAAAAATTACTGAGTGACCAATACTGATTGATAATTACTGAATGATAATGAATGAATTACAACCGGGTATTACATAATTCCCCCCTTAAAAAGAGTTTCGTCCTCGAAACTAAGGGTCAAACAACTCGGGATAACTCTCCCGCATACTATCCTCGGTTTCCCAAGTAGCCTCTTCGACTCCGTGTCTAGACCACTGAATCTTGACCAAAGGAATCATCTTGTTCCTCAACTGTTTAATGCATCGCTCTAAAACTCGTATAGGACGCTCCTCATACGAATGATCATCCGCGATCTCGATTTCGTCGAACTAAAGTATGTGACTCGGGTCGGCAACATACTTCCGCAACTGAGAGACGTGAAACACATTAGGAATTTGGCTCAACGCCGGAGGTAAGGCCAATCGATAAGCTAACTCGCCTACTCGATCCAAAATCTCAAACGGTCCAATGAATCTCGGACTCAACTTTCCCCTCTTCCCAAAACGGAAGATACCTCGACTCGGGGATACCTTGACCAAAACATGGTCACCTGTCTCGAACTCTAATGGTCGACGACGATTATCTGCATATGATTTCTGTCGACTCTGAGCGGTCAACAAACGACTCCTGATCAAAGCTACCTTCTCTTGGGCGGCTATAAGCATATCGGGCTCGGTGCCGATTGATTCTGATAAGTCATCCCAACACAAAAGAGATCGACAACGACGATCGTACAAGGCCTCGTAAGGTGCCATCTTAATCGAAGCATGCAACTATTATTGTACGTGAACTCAATCAACGGTAGTTGGGCTTCCCAATCGTCTTTCCAATCGAAGACGCATGTCCTCAACATGTCCTCCAATGTCTGAATAGTCCTCTCTGATTGTCCGTCGGACTGAGGATGAAAAGCGGTACTGAGATTAAGCTGAGTTCCCATAGCACGATGAACTGATTTCCAAAAATGAGACACGAACCGTCCGTCACGATCGGAAACGATACTTTTAGGAGTACCGTGCAGTCTCACTATCTCTTTGATGAACAACTGGGCAAGTCTCTCGGGTCCCCACTTATCCTTAATCTCAAGGAAATGAGCTGACTTAGTTAAAAGGTCCACAACTACCCAAATTGTATTCATGCCACGACGACTCATCGGCAAACTCGTGATGAAATCCATAGAAATATCTTCCCACTTCCACTCTGGAACAGGGAGCGGTTTCAGCATACCTGCCGGTCGCTGATGTTTTATCTTGACTTGCTGACAGGTTAAACATCTCGAAAAAAATTCTGCGACTTCTCGCTTCATATTACTCCACCAGTAATTTTGTTTCAAGTCATTGTACATTTTGCTAGACCCCGGATGAATGGAGTAAGGGGTTCTCAAAATCGAGTTTTTCAACTCGTCATTCGCCGGTACGCATAACCGATTCTTGAATTGCAATAGTCCATCCTCGTGGACCACAAATCCAGGGGCTTTCCCCTGAGCCACATCCTCACGGATGCGCAACAATGATGGGTCTGAACCCTGATTCACTCTTATTGCCTCCTCAAGTGGCGATGAAATCTCTAACATGCAAAGTTGCCCTTGCGATCGCTGAAGCCAGACTTCGATCTCGGGTCTAAGAAATTCTTGCTGAAGCTCCTTCTGAACTGTTAAACGAGCAAGCATTTTCTTCTGAACGGACTTACGACTCAAGGCATCGGCAACCACGTTTGCCTTACCCGGGTGGTACAGGATATCGATATCATAATATTTGATTAGTTCCAACCACCGCCTCTGTCGCATATTTAACTCCTTCTGAGTAAATATATACTTCAAACTCTTGTGATTGGTGAATATCTGACAGGTGATGCCATAAAGGTAATGACGCCAAATCTTCAACGCGAAAACCACGGCTGCTAGCTCCAGGTCGTGGGTCAGATAATTAACCTCGTAAGGTCTCAATTGCCATGAAGCATAGGCAATAACCTTCCCATTCTGCATTAATACACATCCGAGACCGTGTCCGGACGCATCACTATAAACCACAAATCCTTCCGTCCCTTGTAGCAAGGAAATGACAGGTGCTGAAATTAACCGGATCTTGATTTCCTCAAAACTCCGCGGACACGCGTCGGACCACGTGTATTTCTTATCCTTTCGCAAAAGGTTCGTCATTGGTTGAGGGATTTTAGAAAATCCTTCCACAAACCGCCGATAATAACCGGCTAATCCGAGAAAGCTTCAGATTTCCTTAACATTCTTCGGAGGTAGCCAATATCGGATAGCCTCCATCTTCTGAGCATCAACACGTACACCGTCTGATGAAATTACATGTCCGAGAAACGTCACTTCGGACATCCAGAACTCACATTTGGAAAACTTTCCATAAAGTTGCTCCCGTCTCAACACATCGAGAACCTGATGATGGTGAACCTCATGCTCCTCCCGGTCACGAGAATAAATCAAAATGTCATCAATGAAAACAACCACGAACTGATCCAGATAATCGATGAAGACTCGATTCATTAACTCCATGAGCACCGCAGGTGTATTAGTCAACCCAAACGGCATTATTACCATGAACTCATAATGACCATAGTGTGTTCGAAACGCGCGATATCCGAATCTCGAATTCGCAAATGATGATATCCAGATCTTAAGTCGATCTTGGAAAATACTGAAGCTCCTTGAAGTTGATCTAAGAGGTCATCAATACGGGGTAGAGGATACTCATTCTTGATCGTCACTCTGTTGAACTCCCGATAATCAATACACAAGCGAAACGAACCATCCTTCTTCTTGACAAAAAACACTGGTGCTCCCCACGGGGACGCACTCGGTCGGATGTAACCTTTCTCGAACAATTCCTCAAGCTGATTCTTCAACTCCTGCATTTCAGTCGGGGCCATCCGATATGGTGCCTTCGATATTGGAGACGTGTTGGGCTCCAACTCAATCGTGAATTCCATATCTCTCTGTGGAGGTAAACCAGGTAACTCGTCTGGAAATACATCGGCATATTCTCTCACTACCAGAATATCCGCCAACATTATTGATGATTTCTCGGTTTTGGTCATAAAGCACCAATAACCAACACACCCCTGACTGAGTAATTTCACTGCTTTCATCAAATTAATGACCTTACCAGAACAGCCGGGATTACCTCCCTGAAAAACACATTCGACTCCATCGTCTGAAATGATAGTGACCATACGCTTACGGACACTAATGATGGCATCGTGACGATCCATCCAATCAATACCCAAAATGACATTGTCTCTCGGTAAATCTACCACGATTAGGTCTGCTAACCAATCACGGCCATGAAGTTGAATCGGACAATTCTGAATCTCATGATTTCCGATAATTCTTCTGCCGTCAGGTAGACCAATGACATAAGGCTCACAACTAGTAGCACTACCCAGACGTAGTCTACTCAAACATGACTCGGAAATGAATGAATGCGATGCACCAGTATCAAAAAGGGTACACACAGGTTGAGATAGAATATCGAGTGTACCTGAGATCATCCGGGCCTCCGGATCGTCGGTCTTATTCATCTCATAAATTCGGGGCTTGCCGGCCCCCGAACCGGATGCTCCCGTCTGATAGCTCTTTGCCCGCCTTTGTTCGCTCCTGTCGTCTTGAACGACGCAGACTGAGTGGCTTGATTATGAACAGCGGACTGCTTCGGGGCCTGAGATGACGCCGGAGTAGGTTTGGAGTCCCTTCGGCAAAAACGGGCCTTATGCCCAGCAATCCCACAGTTATGGCACGTGACAGTCTGCCTCGGACACTTGGTGCTGATATGACCAAGTTCTCCACAGTTGAAACAGGTGATGGCTGAACTGGCCGCTCGGGACTGCGATTCCGCCGGTCTGGGTGCCACAGGAGGTCGCTCAGAGAAGGTAGAGCCCGCATGAGGCTTCTTGAAGGTTGTCTGACCGCCTTCAGACTGATTACGATTCTTTGACTTCTTGCTAGAAGATGAAGGTTGCTGCTTAGCAATCTCCTTAGCAGTAAGCTCATAAGTAAGAGCTTTCTCGATGAATTCGGCCAGAGTGGTACAATTATGATTAAGCAACTGCATCCGCATACGGGGTTTCAGCCTCTTGCTGAAATACTTGATCTTATCCGCCTCGGAGTGAATGATAGATGAGGCGAAAGGAAGAAGTTCCTGAAATTTCTCGGCGATGGCGAGAACATCATCTTCCACTGAGGGGTTGGGAGTGAGTAATTCTGATAACTTGGCCTCCCTGAGTGGGGCCGGATAATACCTCTCTATCATGAGAGTCTTGAATTGATCCCAACTACATGATCCGTCGGTGGGTTTCAACGATAACCACCATGAATGAGCGCTCTTACCCAGATAGTAAGCCGCAACTGAAACTTTGTGTCCTTCGGGACACTCTACCATAGCAAATAACTTCTCGAAATGCTCGAGCCAATGAACAATATCCGCCGGCTCAGATGAGCCCTCTAAAGTAGGTGGCCTTTGGCGAGACATGTCGCCAATAATACTGCTTACACCCCTCTCTTGCCCCTGAGGTGGCGGCGGAGAAGCCTGTTGAATCTGAGTAGCTGATGTTGGGATATCAAAAACCTTGTATCGAAATTGTCAAGATAACAATGCCCGGTATCGAAACAGTAAGGAAACTGTATCGAGATGTTGTGTTAAAGATGTTTTGACAATAAGCCAATCCAGAATACAGTAAGGAAACTGTATCGAAAAGCTAAAGTGTCAACTCAGACGAAAACTGTCATAGATCCAAAGATACGGTGGAACCTTTCAAGACAAAGAAAGAAGTCTTATAAAAGACTAAGTATGGAAGTTGTCTCGAACTGTCAATACAGTGATCTTCCATACAGCTCTCAACAGGACAAGAAGGAATCTTCAGTATTCACTATAAGTCAAGTCCCGTTGATAAAGAAGTATTTAAATACTGTAAGTCAACAGATCTTCATATCCCGCAAAATCCGGATCGTGATTTTCATCCCGTTGGAATGGAATCTTGCTCAACGAATTAATCTCAATGGATATATTTCTCAGAAGACTATATATATCTCATCAAGGCGTTGAAGATCAGTTACCAAGTAACAAAGCTATTATTGTATTCATCAGAGCAAAACATATCTCCAAATCTTTCTGCAATTCATATCAAAGTGATATATAGTGCTCAACAACTTGAACAACACATCATCAGCTAGAAGCTCATAAAGTCAAAGCTGTTGTTCATATCGTGTTCTATCTTTGAACAAACCCAGATCAGCCCTTTGTGGACTGAGTAATCGTTGCTACTCCGGAACTGTGTGTGAAGGATTTGCATCAAAGAAGACGAAGCTTCAGAACTGTGTGTGAAGAAGCCAGTCAAAGCATTAGCTCAAACCAATCTGTGTGAACGGTTAAAGCTAAGATCATTATATCAATCTGTGTGAACGATATATTGATTGTGTGTTGTTATAATTACGTAGTTGTGTACGCAGTAATTATAATAAACTTTTTACTCCTGTGTGGAGGACCAGTAGACGTAGATGGGTTTACCTCGAACCACTTTAAATATTGTGTTATTTACCTTCTGCCTTACTTGTTTTAATTACCGTGATTATTTAAGTATACTTTGCATATCGAGTTGCTGTATCCACAACAACTTACTGTATTTAAGACTTCCGCTATGCACTCAGATTTAAAACCGTACAGCTTGTTGTTTATAACACTTTCCAAGCTGTATCAGTATTCTTAGTGGCCAACAAGTGGTATCGGAGCGGTTGATTCTAAAAAGAATCAGTCGTATTTTTAACCGAATCAGATCCAAATCACTTACTTTTTAAAACAATCTTTTTTCATTCCATTATTCTCACATGGATACATCTATGATCAACAAAGTGCCTATGTTCTCTATTAACGAATTTGATGATTGGAGAATCAGGATGGAGGCTCATCTTGCAGCAATGCACGAAGAGATGATTTTTGTTATACAGGATGGTCCTATCAAGATCATGAAGGAAACACGGCCGCAAGGATTGAAGGCCAAGCCCATGCTGAGATGCTCAAGAAGGAACGCGAGCAATGGACCACAGATGAAAGAAAGTGCGCCAATCTCGACAATGTGGCTAAGGACGCGTTATTTGTCACTCTTGACAAAGGCACATTCTCGAAGGTAAAGATCTGTAAATCAGCCAAGGAAATCTGGGATAAACTCAAGATGATTTGTGAGGGAACTGAGCTCTCAAAAGAAAACAAAATTTCAAAATTGACTCAGCAATTTGAATCTTTCGAAATGAAACCAACTGAGACACTTGAGGAACTTGACCTCAGATTCACTGGTATTGTTGGTGAACTTGAAGCGTTGGGCAAAATTTATACCCAAAAGGAGAAGAACTTAAAAATTTTCAGATCTCTCCCTGCCCGATGGGACATTAAGACCACAGCTATGCGTGTGTCATGTAATTTAAATGAAATATCTACTTTTGATCTCTTCTCTGACCTCAAAGCTTTTGAGTATGATATTGACAGAAGAGAGAAAGCTGAAGAATCTCCTTCAAAGGTTACAGCACTAGCCGTTGTATCGAACCGTCGACACAGCATGCCCAGCTCGTCGAAGGCCAGTCACAAGAATCTTGATGATGGATTTACGACATCCTGTCTCAAGATGAAATGGCGCTTCTCATGCATAAGTTCAAGAAGTTCATCAAGCAATCGGGAAAAACTCCCTACAGGCCCAAACCTGTCCACAAGGTAAGTACCGAAACTTCATCTGGTAATGATAACCTGTGTTATAATTGCAGGAAACCGGGACATTATGCAAATAAATGTCCTCATCCCAAAGTTCAAAGGTTGCCGGAGGCCGAGCAACAAGAGAGAGATGAAAGAAGACGTGCTTGGAAAAACAAGCTCAAGGCCCTGATTGGAGAATCAGAAGCCTCCCCCACACCATCCAAATCCGAAGAATGTCTTCAGGTGGTCACTGAAAGTGATTCATCTGACGATGAGTTCGATGATAAAGCATATATGTGCTTTATGGCCAAGGACATTCCGGAAGGCGAAGATAGCGATGATGAGGTAAGCTCAACCTCAGCTATTCCATTAAATGCATCTCATACTTTTGAAAACATGATGAATGAATTTAAAAACAGTCAAAAGGCCCATGAGACATTGAAAAATGAGAATATACAGCTCCAATTCTCTAACTTAGAGCTGAAAGATGAAAATGACTTGCTGAAAATAAATTATGAAAATATATCTATCGATTGTGAAACCAGCAAAGTCGATTATGAAAAACTCATGGAGAGCAATCATCAACTTGCTCATAAACTAAGTGAGGTTAAAACTCACAATGAGAGCAAGACAAATGATTTAGTTCTACTTCAAGCCAAAGTCAAAACTCTCGAAAAAAGAGAAGATGAACTTGAGACCATTCTAAAATCGTTCGAGAAATCGTCCAAAAGAATGGAAGAAATTCTGAGCACTGGGCAACATGCTCATGATAAAAGTGGCTTAGGATACAGCTCATGTTCAGACAAAGGGAAAACTAGTACAGTGTTTGTCAAGAGTGTGGAACACATTCCTATGTCGAAAGAAACTTCGAGTCCTGTGAAGGAACTCACAGACAACAACAAAGAAAGGCCGCTATTCCGCCCCGCAATCCTATTCCGCATATGGAATCACCAGCCATTCAGACTGAAAGGCGCACTCAACAAAGATGCTCCCGAGCATATCAACAGCCAACAAATGCTCGAAGGAAGGCCGTATCCAAATATCAAAGGCCCGCACGTCAAGATTTATCAAGACAAAGACGCTTAGGTATTGGATACAGGAGCCCCGTTATTCCTCGAGACAGCAGGTGTCTGCACAATATCAACAACAGCGTTGGGAATCCAACTGGAGACCCAGAAGGCAAGCTGTTAGGCCAAAGAAAATGGCTCCACCTCCGAGACGGCACTCGTACTGGACTAATAATAATAACCCTGAATTTTACACGCATAACAATTATCATGGTTATAGCGACTACGTATATGCCCCACGTAGATACCGCAACACTATACCGAACGTGACCTACAGTAAACCAATTGCTGCCAGGAAAACTTGGGTACCTAAAGGCACTAACATTCATGGACCCAAAAATCAAAGGGGACCTAAATCTACTTAATCTTTTTGCATACAGGACATCCTAGAGGAGGACACCTGGTACTTCGATAGTGGATGCTCTCGGCACATGACTGGAGATAGAAGCAAGCTATCAGATTTCGTAGAAGGTCGCGGTCCAAAAGTTCGCTTCGGTGATAAATCTAAAGGAAGAACAAGAGGGAAAGGAAACCTTCTTGTAGGAAAATTCAAAGTCACTGATGTTGCATATATTGAAGGCTTACAGTACAATCTACTTAGTATTAGCCAGTTCTGTAATAAACAGTTCTCGGTGAAATTCTATATAGATCGCTGTAGAGTCAAGAACATCCAGACCAAAGAAATTGAGCTTACAGGAAGCAGATCAGGTAACATGTATATTGCTGACTGGAAGCCTATGAGCTCCTCAATTCCATGCTTTGTTGCCAAAGGCACTGCAGATCTAAGCTGGTTATGGCACAAGAGGATGTCTCACGTCAACTTCAATACGATCAACAAGCTCTCAAGACAGGGAATGGTAAGAGGATTGCCAAACGTGTCATTAAAAAAGGACAGCGTCTGCGGACCTTGTCAGAAAGGCAAGCAAATCAAGTCAACCCTGAAGAGCAAATCCTACCTTTCAACCCAAATAGTGTTGGAGATGCTACATATGGATCTCTATGGTCCTGTAGACCCGGTAAGTTTGGGAGGTAAGAAATACTGTCTTGTTGTTGTTGATGATTACTCAAGGTATGCTTGGACAATTTTCTTAAGCAAGAAGAAGGAAACAACATCAAAGCTGCTTGAGCTCCTGAGAAAGCTTCAAAATGAAAAGGCATTGAGTATCGTGTCCATTCGTTCCGACAGAGGTACATAATTTACTAACCACTTTATAGAGCAATACTGTTCAGAAAATGGGATACAACACGAATACTCAGCTGCCCGTACACCTCAACAAAATGGTGTTGCTGGGTGAAGCAACCAATACAGCATGCTATACTCAAAACCGCTGTATCGTCAACAAGCACCACAACAAAACAGTATACGAGGTATGGAACAACAAAACTCCGTTAGTTTCGTATTTTCACATTTTTGGATGCAGGTGCTATGTGTTGAATAATGAGAAGGATCAACTTAGAACCTTTGATGAGAAATCAGATGAAGGAATATTTGAAGGATACTCCTCCGTCAGCAAAGCTTACAGGATCTTTAACAAAAGGAAGCTGACGATCGAGGAATCAGTTCATGTAGTGTTCGACGAACCTCACCATGACCCTACAGGAGTAGAAGATGTTACTCAGAACATCCAACAACTCTCCATCTTAGATCCACCAACTCCCATAGAACCTGTTGTTGACCTAGAAATCAACCCCGCAGCTGTAAGAATCGATGTAGATGAAGCCGATGCTGTACAAGCTGAAGTTGTATCTACAGAAACTCTCGATACAGTACGGGACCCTGAATTAGAATCCGACCGAAGATGGTTGAGAGATCACCCGCAAGAGCTGATCATTGGAAACATAGATGCTGGTGTTTCTACCCGTAGGAGAATACAGAGTACACAAGGAAATGTACTTTGTGCACAAGAAGAACTAGATACTGAGATATCACAATTCCCTGAATGGAAATCTCAATCCGAGCTTAGAAGACTCAACATGTGCACTATTGCTGTATTCTTAGCCCAGTCCGAACCTGTTTCGACCATAAACGCTCTTAATAATTCTCATTGGATAACTTCTATGGAAGAAGAGCTTAACGGTTTCGAAAGAAACAATGTATGGTATCTTGTACCCAGACCTACTCATCAATCAGTTATAGGAACCAAATGGGTATTTCGAAATAAGAAGGATCGAAATGGACTTATTATTAGGAATAAATCCAGACTAGTCGCACAAGGCTATAGTCAGGAAGAAGGCATAGACTATGATGAAACGTTTGCCCCTGTAGCCAGACTAGAAGCCATTAGGATATTCTTAGCCTTTGCCGCCCATAAGAGCTTCATTGTATATCAAATGGACGTCAAAAGTGCATTCCTGAATGGAGACCTTGCCGAAGAAGTTTATATTGAACAACCACCAGGGTTTGCCAACACAGACGACATCGACCTAGTATACAGGCTAAGGAAGGCACTGTATGGACTTAAGCAAGCACCTAGAGCCTGGTATGAGACCCTGTCCCAGTATCTAACCAATAATCGATTCGAGAAAGGTGTTGTGGACAAGACCTTGTTCAAAATACAGGAAGGCAATGAACTTCTGATGGTGCAAATCTATGTAGATGATATAATTTTTGGTTCAACTAACCTTGCTTTGTATCAAAGGTTCTCTCATCTCATGAAAAGTAAATTTGAAATGAGTATGATGGGAGAACTTAGTTATTTCCTAAGTTTGCAGGTAAAACAGTTGCCTACAGGGATCTTCATCAACCAGGAAAAATACAGCAAGGAGCTTCTCAACAAATTTGGAATGAACACTTCCAAATCATCATCAACCCCCATGAGCACTTCCGTGCAGATTAGTGCTGATGAAGCCGGAAAGCCGGTTGACCAATCACTCTACAGGAAGCTTATTGGCTCGCTCCTGTACCTAACGGCTAGCAGGCCCGATATCCAGTTTGCTGTTGGAGTGTGTGCGAGATATCAAGTAGCACCTAAGGAATCACACTTCAATATAGCTAAACGAATCCTGAAGTATGTTAAAGGAACAGTCGATGTAGGACTATGGTATCCTAAAGAAGGCAGATTCGATTTAGTTGGATACAGCGACTCGGATCTCGGAGGCCGCAAGCTAGATAGGAAGAGTACAAGTGGAACTTGTCACTTTCTTGGACCTAGACTTGTCTCTTGGTTCAGTAAGAAGCAATTGGCAAACTCTCTTTCCACGGCTGAATCAGAATACTATCTTCCGGTAGTTCCGTATGCAGATCCTTTGGATGCAGCAGCAGTTGTCAGATTATGGAATTGAAGCCAGAGAGACGCCAATCATGTGTGATAGCACGAGTGCAATTGCAATCACGCACAATCCTGTCCTACACTCGCGCACTAAGCATATCAACATGAAGCATCACTTAATAAGGAATCATGTCGAGAACAAGGATGTTCGGCTCGAAAAGGTTCATACAGATATTCAGTTGGCCGACATCTTCACCAAGCCGCTCGACACAGCAAGATTCAACATGCTTAGACAAGAATTGGGAATGCTACAGCCCGACTCCCTGTAAGTAATTTACTGTTTTTTCTCAACAATTGAGGGGGAATGCTGTAAGACCCAAGAATACAGTATCCACCATTAATTATCTGTACACTCAGAGCCTTCAATACAGCACTGTAGGGAACAAAGATATATGAATAATCCTACAGCTGACGTGTGCAATAATTAAGGGGGAATACAGTATGACCCATGAATACAACATTAATCCAAAAATTGTTGTATGGAATTAAAACCTTTATATACCTTTTAAGGGGGAACGTTGTATCGTCGCGGATACAGTACATACTATAGGATTTCGATTCAGTATATATATTATATATATCATTTAATTTTAAAATAAGTTTTGTCCACGTGCCCTATTTTCATGTCAAACGTCATTTACAATAAATGCCTTACACGACATCTGGACAATCAAATCTCAAAAGCCGCGATGTTTTTAATTGTTTAATGTTTTAAACCGCCGTTTCAGGCATTAAGGGTAACAACAAATGTCAGAAGTGGGACCCGCTCATATTTTAACATTTTAATGGATCAGTGTACCAGTTACACTCAGTTCATCTTGACCCTTCATTTCAAAAACCAGTTTCCATCCCTTAAATCTGACCATTCAATTTCTGAGAAACCCTTCTTCGCCGCCCAATATAAAAGGACTGATACTGCCATTTGAGACTCTTTACGCCTTCTGGATATTCTTAGAGCACTCAAGCAAAAATCAGCCTACAAGTTTTCTTTGCGATTTAACTGCAAATTTCTGTTAATCTCTTTCATATTTTCTTGAGAATCATCAATGGCTGCTCAGACATCTTCTCTCGCCCTCAAGAAAGCATCAAACATCATCGATGGACGGATCTTCTCCAGATCTGTCGTCATCGAGCGTATTCTCGCTGAGACAAATGACGTCGAACCAATGGAGTTCATCATCACCAGACTCCGTCAGCAAGGCCTCTATCGCCTTGGGAGTCACACCGCTGAGAAATACGACGTTCATCTGGTTGAGGACTTCTACCTCAACGCCGCCGTTCGATTTCTGTCGCTGGCTCAAGGAGGCCACGTTGCTGACATCACTGCTATTATTCAAGGAGTGGAGATCTGCATCAACCGAGATCTTCTCCAGAACATCTACAGGCTGCCCGTTGATGGCCTAACCATGGAAGACCTTGAGACTTTTGGGTCTCAAGAGCTTTTGACCACATACTATGGCCTGTTCACAGGTTCAGCTGCTGTTGACGTGGTGCACACCACCTGTCACAAGAAGAATTTTTGTTTGCCATATGTATAATTGCATGACTTTTGCTGCAGAATCATCGAAAATCGCACTGGTGCATTTGAAATGTGCACGAACCTTAGATTTAGGATGATGGTTGCGATTTTGATCTGTGAAAAGGTCAACTGGTGCTAGATAATTTTGAAACGCTTGCAGGAGGAAGTGTCCAAGCCTGCCACTCAAAAGAAATCGTTTGGTTTATTTTTAAACCATATTTTGACGAAATGCGGACTTCCACAATCCGCAGATGCGAAGAAAAACAGCTCCCGGATCTACTTAGGAGGCGTCAAACCTACAGCCTATAACCAGAGCACTCTTGTCTGCAACCAACCGAAAGTCCGCACTATGCCTGTTTCTGAAGATCCAAGGGATGTGTCTTTGAAATCCCAGAGTGTGGAATCTTCCAAGAAACGCAAAAGATCTCACAGCAAGACACCAACTGCTGCTGAGAAGCCCAAAAGGAAGCTAAGGAGGCTTTCTAAAGCTAAATCCACCAAAACCTCCGAGGAAGCTTCTACCGTGGCGCAACCCACTGAGGAACTACCCCAGGGCCCAACCCCTGCGGAAGAGGTGCCCGCTACTGTATCGACAGTAGATCCCGAGCCTTTGGCGGCTAAGACGGATGGTCGGACATCTGCCAACTTAGAAGACTCTAGCGAGTCGGCTGCCCTTTTGGAGCCAAATGCTACCTCTCCTATGCGGGATTCCACACCCGTACAGGATCCATCTTCCTTCGGGGCACCATCCCCTGTAAAGAATCTCTCTTCCCTACAGGATCCCACACCTGTAGAGGAACCCCTCGCTACAGCAGACTAAGATGTTGTACAAAGTCCCTCCCCGGACACCATTATCAACAAAACCCTTCTCTCTGTGCAGATTGATCATGCTTATGAAAGATTCCTTCAATGGAAAAACTACAGGCTAGCTCCATAAGACACATTATACAACTGGAGCGACTGGAACCATGAAGAGAGATTTGTATTGGAAGTGACGGACTCGACAGAAGTTGATGCCCTGATCCAATGGGACAATCTCTACTGCAAAGAATTGATTGAAAGCCATCTCTTACAAAAATCTGACGCCAGGAGAAAAGGAAAAGATAAGTCCGAGGACTCTCCTCAAGATCCAAAAGACGATCATGACTCAGACGACGACGACGATGCCTTCCAAGCAGGTCTGGGAATGAGTCGTGAGGAGGCTCAAGACAGAGAAGCCTCTCAGCCCGAGAATGATGAAGGGCCATCAAGCCGAAGTGAGCCCCCTTCGCCACAGCAAGCACATATTCCTGACGATGAGGAATAAGTCCCTCAAGTCGAGGAAGAAGAATTTGTTTCGGAACAGGCACCCGGGCCTGCTACCGCAGAAGAAGAAGAAGTTTCACGCGCCGACCAGAAAGAGGAATCAGTCCCTCTGCCGGAACAGGCGGAATCTGAGAGACAACAGGAGGAATCAGTCCCTCCTGTACCCATGTCTACAGACACCTCTTCGCAACAGGAGGATACAACACCTACTACCGCCGAACCCGCATCAGCTGTTCCCGCCCCTCCAACCATGGAATCCGACGACGGTACTACACCTGTGGATGTCCAACTCAATTCACGCCCTACCGTGAATTTGAGAAGGTTGAATGAAGCCGGAGACTTTGCTAAGCCGGATTCTCCAAGCACTGCTACTAGGAAAGAGCGACTGCGTGCTCTTGGCCTTCAAACCGTCTTTATCCAGGATGCAGTTAATGCCTTGTATTCAGTTGAAAAAGCTCTAAATTAGATGCACACATCTGCTGTCGAAGAGATGAGAAGCAGCTAGGAGAATAAGACTACAGCACGAAATGGAATTTAATGCTGCTCAAGACAGCATTACCGCCGAGTTGAATAAGCTAGCTCCTCCCTCTCAAAGTTTCAAGATTTCAGGTTCCCGACCTGAGTTTCATGACCCTAGCGTCCCATGGCAAAGATTAATCCAAAGACCTTCTGAAATCGTTCTGCCAACCAACCGTCATCCCACTGCCGAAGAAGTGAAGAAATGGAGGAAAAATGAACTGATGAGATGTTTTGTCAAACTCGTCAGGGAATCCGCCATCTTCAAAGGTTATAAAACATTAGCGGAGGATGCAGACGTATTTTCAAAGATGCTAGAAGAAGGAAAGCTTCCTCTCCAACAGGAAATGAAATCCAAGCATCGAAGAGGAGATCGGATCACCCATCCAGAAGACTGGATTGTTGCCTTTGACAGATCATATGATGGTAGAGCAATCTATTTAGATCGAGGCAACGATTCCCTACAGCACTGGTGGCATGGAACCGAGAATGATCCAGAGAAAAGGCCATGGAGACATGCTGACTATAGGAGCTGAAATCCTTTGTATTATTTTTTGTTTGTAATTTACTTTCAAAACAGCAATCTTTGTACTCTATCTTTGAATATCAATAAAATGCTTGCTTGTCTTGAAATATTACAACTCGTAATCTACTGTGTTTATGTATGGTTACATAACTTCAATTGTTAGGATAACAATCACAAGTATAGAAACTTGTTTGAAAATTAAGCTGTACGAACTTGTCTTCGAAACAGTTCATATATTCAGTTGTATGCATCTAGAATACATTGTAGGATTGTGCCTGCGCGCCAATCATAAGCTTAAGTTGTAAAAACTCTTAGCTGTATCGAACTCGCCTGCGAGCAGTTCATAAATTAGACTAAGTTGCTGAAAGCCAGATCATTCGACAAAAGACCAAGATATCTGCCCAAAGTTATCAAGAAGGTTATTCGCTTCATGAAAAAGGTTTTGGCATCATCAAGAAGACTTGAAAGATTTAAGTCTTGGCAAATTGTCAAAAAGGGGGAAATTGTTGGGATGTCAAAAACCCTGTATCGAAATTGTCAAGATAACAATGCCCGGTATCGAAACAGTAAGGAAACTGTATCGAGATGTTGTGCTAAAGATGTTTTGACAATAAGCCAATCCAGAATACAGTAAGGAAACTGTATCGAAAAGCTAAAGTGTCAACCTGTATCGAAAACCTGTCATACATCCAGCATACAGTGGAACCTTTCAGTACAGCAAAGAAGTCTTATAAAAGACTAAGTATGGAAGCTGTCTCGAACTGTCAATACAGTGATCTTCCATACAGCTCTCAACAGGACAAGAAGGAATCTTCAGTATTCACTAGAAGTCAAGTCCCATTGATAAAGAAGTATTTAAATACTAAAGGATAAAGTATTTAAATACTGTAAGTCAACAGATCTTCATATCCCGCAAAATCCGGATCGTGATTTTCGTCCCGTTGGAACAGAATCTTGCTCAACGGATTAATCTCAACGGATATATTTCTCAAAAACCAAACCAAACCAAACATACCCAGTCTATCCCGCTCAGAGCAGGGTATGGGGAGGGTAAGATGTACGCAGACCATGCCCCTACTTATTACGGTAGGGAGGCTATTTCCGTGAAGACCCTCAGCTTAGTGCACAACAACATATTGAGTGTAAATACAAAGGGAAGCATATGATACGAAAAAACTCAATACCATACCTGAGTCCATGGCTTAATCCACATGGGACTTACCTAAGAGGAATTTGGCTACTTCACTCCCGATGAACGCTGCTCAAACAGAAGAGAGGTTGACTCCGCATGACTACATCAAAAATACACCACACGCAAAAGACAATAGGATAAAATATACAATAAATGTAAAAATGCAATGCTCTAGGTCAAAGCTAACCGAGACAACCCAACCCTGAGGCTCTCAACTACAGCACCACTCCCAACTAAAGAATCCGCAACTCTGATCTGGCATCTCCAAGCGCACCTATCAACAGTCATGGTCTCGGAAAGGTTTAAGGCCTTCAAATCTAATCTCAGCTGCTCCTCCCACGTTCTCTTCAGTCTGCCTCTCCTCCTATCCCCGACAACTACTAAACTCTCGACCCTCCTCACCGGAGCGGATGCCTCCCTCCTGCGAACGTGGCCAAACCATCTCAATCTCCCTTTCCTAACTTTCGCTGAAAATGGGCGCCACTTCTAGCGCATTCCTGAAGACCCCGTTCGCGATTCTATCTAACATTGTGCGACCACACGACCAGCGTAACATTCTCATTTCAGCCGCTTCCAACTTGCTCTCATCAAGGCATTGAAGATCAGTTACCAAGTAACAAAGCTATTATTGTATTCATCAGAGCAAAACATATCTCCAAAGCTTTCTGCAATTCAGATCAAAGAGATATACAGTGCTCAACAACTTGAACAACACATCATCATCTAGAAGCTCATAAAGTCAAAGCTGTTGTTCATATCGTGTTCTATCTTTGAACAAACCCAGATCAGCCCTGTGTGGACTGAGTAATCGTTGCTACTCCGGAACTGTGTGTGAAGGATTTGCATCGAAGAAGACGAAGCTTCAGAACTGTGTGTGAAGAAGCCAGTCAAGGCATTAGCTCAAACCAATCTGTGTGAACGGTTAAAGCTAAGATCATTATATCAATCTGTGTGAACGATATATTGATTGTGTGTTGTTAAAATTACGTAGTTGTGTATGCAGTAATTATAATAAACTTTTTACTCCTGTGTGGAGGACGAGTGGACGTAGAGGGGTTTACCTCGAACCACTTTAAATATTATGTTATTTACCTTCTGCCTTACTTGTTTTAATTACCGTGATTATTTAAGTATACTTTGCATATCGAGTTGCTGTATCCACAGCAACTTACTGTATTTAAGACTTCCGCTACGCACTCAGATTTAAAACCGTACAGCTTGTTGCTTATAACACTTTCCAAGCTGTATCCAGTATACTTAGTGGCCAATAGCTGAGTTTTGCATCGTCTCCATGAGGTGTGCCATTTGAGTCATCTGGGCCATCATGCCCTGCGTCAAAGCGAGTGGATCAACCCGAACACCCTCTGAATGAGCTGTGTCCCGGGTAATGTAATACCCGTAATTTCGATTTTCGGTAATTTCTTTTTTTGGCGAAAGTCCATTTTGACGATTCGCTCATGACCGTTTCGTCATTCCGAGAATGATTAATTCTTCACTTTTTGTCATCCGAGTTCGTTTCGGTATCATTTTATTGAGTTCCGTGCTTTTTAGCGGCTTTTCCGCACTTGAGTTCGATTCTTGCGAATCTCGACCGAAACTGTTGTTTCGAGTTTCTCGTAAGATCATTTAATGTTATTATTCATGTTGCGAGCTTTGTTTTGGTGTTTCGATCGTGTATCGTGTATTTCGGACGTTTTGGACCGTTTTCGTAATTTCCCAAAGTTTGGGGTAATTATTTTCCGTTGTCGAATTTCGAGCCTTCGGGTGGTCGGAATCATGTGTTCTCTTAGCGCTTGGTTTCCTATTTGCGAGTACTTCGTAACCGTATCTTCGATTCATATTCAGGTTCGGGTTTCGGGGCCGTGTCGGGCTCGATATTGGCCTCCTATTGTATCACACGAGCTGGCCACACGAGCACGTGGTCGTGCGTGGTGCTCGTGCGCTATCCAGCGCTCGGCAGTGAGCTCCAGGGACGCACGAACAGGACACACGAGAAACTACTCGTGCGCTTTGCTCGTGCGTGGTGTCAGTGGCTGGGCAGTGGCCTAGCGCACGACCAAACACACGAGCACTTGGTCGTGCGTTATGGTCGTGCGTCGCTCGTGTATATAAAGGGACAGACGGGTTTCTCACCCCATTTCCTCCCCTTCTTCTCTTCTCTTCGCGGCTGTCGGATGGGTGAGGCTAGGGTTCGAGTTCTTGGCCGATTATAATCAATTCCAAGACGTTTTGGAAGATTCTTGTTGATTATATCATCATCCAATCCGTGTTCTTCGTCGAATCAAGGTATATTTCTTGATTTTCCTTCAAGTTGACTCTTTGGAGAATTTGTTCTTGATTTCGATTCTAGCCCGATTTTGATACATCGGTTGGTGTAGTATGATGTTATTAATCGTGTTCTATGGGTTGTATATCCATATTTCGAGTTTGTTCAACTCGATTAGTGATTCGAGTGTTCTTGGGAGTTATCGAACATTGAGTGTTCGATTAAATGTCCCAATGAGTTTCCCTTCGATAGTTTGGTGGATTTCCGTTGTTTTTTACCTTGATTCTCATTGTGATCGTATTTTTGTGTTCTTGGCCATTTTGGGAGAAACCCTTGAAATTGTGTCGTTCGTCCCTTCAATTCAACGACTTTAGGTCGTTCTATGGAATTCGTTTTCATTGTTGCTATTGTTGTTCGTAGTTTATTGTCGCGGGTTCGGTCGATTCTCTGCGTTGTTCTTATTCGAGGCAAGTACCTTGTCCATATAATTCTTGTTTTATGGATATGATAATTAGTGATCGTCTCTATGTATTTATTTGATCGTTTGAATTGAACTTTCAAGAATTCGGTTAGCCTTGTTAAAGGCCCTCTCTCAAAACGCATGAGTTTTGTGAATGTTGTGTTTTGTGGATGGTTACGTGAACCCTGTGAATTCTCTTGTTGTTGTTGTTGTGCTTTGATAATATATATATATATATATTCTCTTTTCGGTGCGTTGTGATTTGACAATTGTGTCGTGCCTTGCGCTGTTGCCTTTGGCTGGATTTCTTGGATATGTTTGGTGTGATATGCTAATTTATGTGCATGTATTTTCGCTCACCTCGGGAGGGTCCGACGGGGCCACGGAGGGAATTCCAATGGTATAGCCCTGGATTCACGAGTGCGGTTGTTTGTTTTGTGAATGTATTTGCTCACCTCGGGAGGGTTCGACGGGGCCACGGAGGGAATCCAATGGTATAGCCCTGTATTCACGAGTAAAACTTCACGAGTGCATGTTTATGTTTGGTGAATGTATTTGCTCACCTCGGGAGGGTTCGACGGGGCCACGGAGGGAGTCCAATGGTATAGCCCTGGATTCACGAGTAAAACTTCACGAGTTGGTGTATATGATTTCGAAAACGCATTCTGCTCACCTTGGGAGGGTCCGACGGGGCCACGAAGGGAATCCAATGGTATAGCCCTGGATTCACGAGTTGGTGTTGTATTTTTGGTGACCAAGGTTTACGTATCTTGGGCGATTATATTGTATTGATTTTATGTCCGCCGAGGACACGTGACATGGGTTTTAACCCTGTGAATTGCTGTTGGTTTTCTATTTGCGAAAACAAAACCTTTGGGCTATGACCCCTATTGATTTTGGAAAGAGAAGGATTCGATAATCCTAAATTATTTTCTATTAAAACTCTCGATGGCATTTTAAACTGTTTTATAAATTGTTTCCCTTGATTTATGATCTTTCAGTTTTGGAATGTTTTACCCAAACTCTTGCCTCGGGAAGTACTTTTCGTTTCATTTGGATCTTTGAGGATTCCTGGTTATTGTTATTCGTGGAATGCGAATTGTATGGCTCGTATTTGCACTTTGTTCTTGCACTAGCAAAACAGTGGAGTTTTGCTAACCCCCGAGTATTCGGGGGGTGGATGTCTGTTTTTGCATTCAGGTTTGGGAGCATAACACAGGGTCGGCATGAAGGATGATGAAAGATGAACGATACTAATCACACGAGGATCCGTTTGATGTCATTGGTTTAGTTATAGTTTATTTTCCGTTGCAGTATTCTTTCCCGTTGTATCGGAGTGTGTTGTATTTGACCCCTGCGTGGGCATGTAATTAGTTTGAGTTGTATGTATTTGTTGAAAGACCAAATCGGTCTACTGAGTCATTTTAGCCTTAAAGGCATTGTTGAGTTGTTCTATGTTGTTACCAGCCTGATAGATCCTTGAGGAAAGGTTCTACGGCGTGTAATATCCCTGAGCGGATTGGGGGTGTTACATAAATGGTATCGGAGCTTAGGTTGTGGAAACCTAGGCTATCGGGTTTAGTGGTGTCTGTTGAGTTTTTGTCTCGTCAGATTTTGTCTGACTGAGTCCTGTCGCGACTGTAACACCCCGAGATATTCGGAATAATTACAGCGCCGTAAACCCTTTAGATAAGGATTTACAAGGCTAATTTTAAAAGAAGTGTAAAAATAAACCAATCGAACGCTGGAATTCACATACAGATTTGAATCAAACAATCAAATGTGCTGACTTATACAACCATATCGAAAAGACTTTATTAATACAGACATACTCGATTACTAAACGAACCAAGAAGACAAATCACAATAATAAGAACATCAACCACATCACTGAGCCATCTCATCGTCCCGCCGATCGTTTGCCTCCCGCTCCTCGACTACCCGAACATCAAAACAATGTCCACCCCGAAGGGGTTAGCAAAACAATGCTAGTACAAGTATCGTCATACAATAAATCATTAATGCATCATAAAACATGCAAACGGACTTCCGCCACCGGAATCCAACGATGCGAATCCTCACGATTCCATCTACACAATACATGGTAATCCAGCGATCCAGCGCCCTCAAGATAGATCCCCATGATGATCCCGTCGGACCAACGCATGGTGGAAAACCCGTCCAGCGATCCGGCGCCCTCGGATAGATCCCCATGATGATCCCGTCGGACCAACGCATGGTGGACATTCGATCCAGCGCCCTCGGATAGATCCTCATGACCCCCTCGGATCATTTATACCATAATCAATCAATTATGCATACACATATGCATTTCAATATGTTCATCAATACGAACAAACAACAACGAATATCACGCGAATTTCCGAAATACATCTCATATACAAAAATATGAACAAAACCATAAGCATGATAAATCAAACTCGACATATGATACTTGCCTCGAAAATGGCAAGGACGAAACACTTCAAAGATCTCGACACACTCGAAGGCCGCCTCCTTCGATCAACGTAACAAGCTCGAACCTTAACAAAAGGAACGATATACAAATCATCTCAAGTCGAACGATGGCCTAACAATTCGGTCTATGGCCGAAAAGCTCAAAATAACCAATCTGCTCGATCGCTTAGCGTGCGCTACGTACTCTACGTAACGTGCGCTAAGCAGCTTTATTAGCGACGCTATCGTGTAAGACTAGCGTCGCTAGTTATGAATCGGCGCTTTGAACTGCCGATACATAACGACGCTACGCACGTTTAATACGTTAATCGAACCCCGATAGCGCACGTTAACTCACATATGTTAGCGTGCGCTAACGTTGCATGGCGAATCGCTACGGAAAAGCGGGTTGAACGGTGGTGAATCTATGAATTCTATGTTGATACAACAAATCATCCTCAAGTCTGACATGCTAATAAGGTTGTGGAAGTTCCATGATCATGAGGCACAAATATACGGATAATCCTCTCATCAACATATCTTTTCTAAGATCTTCACGAAATATACCAAGTTCCGATTATTCCAAGTCCCAAAACATATGATTCCTTACGTAAAACATACGAACTAGGTAATCTCCGATTACTAACCATAAATCGATTTGAAAACGCTTAGGAGTTCATACTACTAAGATGGTTCAAAGGTTCATACGATGAATAAGTGTCGAAACGTCGAAAATATCCTTCTAACATGTGATGACCGATTATAAACGAAATACCAACTATCCAAACATGATTCAAACTTCCTTAGGAACATTACTAACATTGGTGAAGAATCACCTACCTCAAGTAGTGAAGAACACGGAGGAAAATGAAGCAATCCGACACCGAAAGCTTGAACACCAATCTCCAATGATATACGATCTTAAATCACGAATCAGGATGTTGATATGAAGTGTTTGGGGTGAAGGAAGTTATGTTCTAAGTGTAGGAATTCGGGTAATGAGAGTAGAAAATCGAAATCTCGAATAGGATCTTGTCCTATTTATAATAAATGGCTATTAGCGCGCGCTAGACCACATTCGTAGCGTGCGCTAACGGCTCCAGATCTAAATCAGACTCGGCACTTAGCGTGCGCTAAGGCGTTGACTCGGCTTTTCGAAAGCCGTCTGTACATCCGACACAATCCGACAAGGGTCCCGGCCAGATCTCACCTACCGCACGCCTCAATCGATTTGACCATGCATAGCGTGCGCTAATGACCCTCAGTAGCGTGCGCTATGAATCCCCGTTAGCGACGCTACACTCGGCTGTAGCGTGCGCTACATGTGCAATTTCAATCTCTAAAACACATACACGAAATTATACACTCGACAACATCGGATTATGAAATACGGAGAATAGTACTCGACAAAAGTACAATCATTACAATATCACAAGTTCTAATTACATAACGAAATCTCGGGTATTACATCCTTCCTCCCTAAAAAGAAGTTTCGTCCGAAACTTAGGATGAAAACAACTCGGATATTTAGCCTTCATACCGTCCTCCGTTTCCCAAGTGGCCTCTTCGACTCCATGTCGTGACCATTGTACTTTAACCAAATGTATTGGTTTATTCCTCAATTGTTTGATCCGGCTCTCAAGTATCTTGATTGGTCTCTCTTGAAGGTGCCATCATTAGCTATCTCGATCTCGTCGAAATCAATGACGTGATCGGGTCCAGTACATACTTCCGATTGGGATACGTGAAACACATTGTGAACATGACTCGGCGATGGCGGTAAGGCCAACCGTATACTAAATCCCCAACTCTCTCTAGATCTCAAATGGTCCGATATATCTCGGACTAAGCTTGCCTCTTCTCCCAAAACGGAAAATCCCTCGTGTAGGAGACACCTTCAATAGTACGTGGTCCCAGGCCGAACTCTAGAGGGCGACGACGTACATCGGCATAAGACTTCATCGACTGCGGGCGATCAGCAGTCTCTCTCGAATCAAGGCTATCTTCTCTTGAGTCCGAATAATCAATTCGGTTCCGTCCCGATCAAATCCAAGAATAATCCCGGACAGGGGCGATCGGCATCTTCTCCGTATAAAGCTTCAAATGGGGCCATCTTAATAGAAGCATGCCAACTGTTATTATAGGTGAACTCGATCAAGGGCAAGTGAACTTCCCAATCAGTCGACCAATCTAATGCACAAGCTCTAAGCATGTCTTCTAATGTCTGTATAGTTCTTTCAGACTGACCATCCGTTTGGGGATGATAAGTCATGCTAAAGTTGAGCTCGATCCCCAAAGCCCCGTGAATCGCTTTCCAGAAGTGTGACACGAAACGACCATCTCGATCCGAAATAATGGTCTTGGCGTCCGTCTGCAATCGACTATCTCCGCAATAAATATTCGTGCCAATCTCTCGGGTCCCCATGTATCTTTAGTTCCCAGGAAATGAGCCGACTTGGTTAGTCGATCAACTACAACCCAAATCATGTTCATTCCCGTTCTAGTCCTTGGCATACTAGTAATGAAGTCCATCGAGATATCCTCCCACTTCCACTCAGGGATCTAAGCGGTCTTAACATTCCGGCAGTCATTGATGTTCAATCTTAACTCTTGACAAGTCAAACACTTTGAAACGTACTCCGCACGTCCTTCTTCATATTCCCCACCGTAAGTTTTGCTTTAAATCTTTATACATCTTACTACGCTGGGTGAATAGAATAGGGCGCCTGTGAGCTTCCTTCAAAATTGTCCGTCTCAAATCATCGTCCTCGAACGCAAAGTCGACTACGAAATCTCGAATTCCATCATCTTGTATCACGAATCACGGGCTTTTCCTTTCTTGACTTCGTCATATAATCGAAGAATCAGAGAATCGTTCAGTTGTTTAGACTTGATCTCTCGACTAGTGATGAAGTCGGTTCCATCACATAAAGTTGTCCTTGGATTCCCGGTGCCCATACTTCAATCCCTTCGCGGATCGGTTCCCGTTGAATACCGGTTTGGGATGTAAGTGCTTCCAACACTCGAAGAGAAACGGGTTTTCGGCTCAAAGCATCGGCTACTACATTTGCTTTCCCGGATGATAGAAAATCTCCAAGTCGTAATCCTTGATCAATTCCACCTTCTCTCCTCATGTTTAATTCTTTACATGAAAATGTATTTGAGGCTCTTATGATCTGTAAAGATCGACAATGAGTGCCGTACAAATAATGTCGCGATTTTCAAGGCAAAGACCACACTGCTAGCTCCGGATCATGAGTCGGATAATTAACTTCAGACGGTTTCAATTGCCGAGAAGCATAAGTAATCACTTTATCCTTCGCATCAACACACAACCCAAACCCCGATTTGAAGCATCGTTGTATACCATGAATCCATCGGTTCCCTCGGCGGTGCTAATATAGGTGTCGTCGGTCTCCTCTTAAGTTCGTCAAAACCCGGCTGACATTTCTCATTCCACGTGAACTTTTGAGTTTTCTCAGAATAAATGAGTGAGCGGACGAGCAATTTTGGAAAATCCCTCTACAAAGCGGCGATAATATCCAAAGCAAGTCCTAAGAAGCTTCGGACTTCTTTCACGTTTTAGGAGCTTCCCACTCCAAGATTGCTTCGACTTTCTTGGGTCCACGAACTCCGTCGGATGATATCACATGCCCAAGGAAGGTTACTTCCTTAAGCCAAATCGCATTTAGAAAGCTTAGCATACACTGTTCCTTTCTCAAGATGCTCAAAACCACACGTAAATGTTCGGCATGTTCCTCTGCGTCCCTCGAATATATCAAGATGTCGTCAATGAAAACGTCCACAAATTTATCCAAGTACTCAAAGAATACCCGATTCATCAATTGCATGAATCTGCGGGAGCATTGGTAAGTCCAAATGGCATCACTACAAATTCATAATGCCGTCAGGGATCTCAAAGCGATTTGGTATATCCGATTCCTTAATTCTCAGCGATGGTATCCCGATCGCAAGTCAAACTTAGTGAATACCCTAGCCCCAAGCAGTAGATCAAAAAAGTCGTCGATCCGAGTTATAGGAAACTTATTCATGATCGTCATCTTGTTAAGCTCCTGTAATCAATACACAATCGGAGGGATCCGTCTTTCTTAGGACAAAGAGCAGGCGCTCCCCAAGGAGAAACGCTAGGTTGAATATAGCCCTTCGCAACAATTCCTCCAGCTTGTTTCTTGAGTTCATACATATCGGTTGGCGCCATGCGGTATGGTGCTCTGGAAATAGGAGCTGCTCCAGGCTCTAACTCGATGGTGAATTCCACTTCTCTTTGCGGAGGTAACCCTGGTAGCTCGTCGGGAAATACATCTGAGAACTCATTCACAATTGAAATAGACGAGAGCTCTACTCCTTCCTCTTTCCTCATGGCATAACACCAAAGTCCATGACATCCTGTTTCAGCAATTTCACGGCTCTCATTGCCTTGATCAATTTTCCCGAGCTTCCCGGTCTCCATCCTCGGAATAAGTGTTCGATCCGTCATCGCAATGATGGAAATGACTCTCTCTCGGTAATTCAGCACGGCTCGATAACGGTTGAGCCAATCATCTCCGAGAATTAAATCACCGTAGATGTCAACTACAATGAGATGCGATGGCCACTCTCTTCCTTCTATAGATACTGGGAAATCCCTAGCTTCTAGTGTTCCCACAATTTTCTCTCCGCTCGGTAATCCCACAACATAAGGTTCACAATTATACAAGCACGAAATGTTCAAACGATTAACACAGTTCAAAGATATAAAAGAATGCGTAGCTCCCGAATCGAACAAGACACTAACTGGTTGCAAAAGGATCGAATCGCACGATGCAACAATGTGTTCGATCATCGATTTCCTCATTTCATACAGGCGTGGAGGAACGGACCCAAGACTGGATGCCTCTCTCTTCCCAACGCTCACTGCTGAAATCCACTCTGCTGCGTCTGGTTCACACTTGTTTCCTTCGGAACTGGCGCTGGAGTGCGAGTACCAAAAGATCGGGTCGCATTCCCACAAAATGTTGCGCGATATCCTTCCTGTCCACACTCGAAACAGGTCACAGCAAGCGCGAAACAATCCCGTCGAACATGTCCCGCCTTGCCACAGTTGTAACACTTCTTCCCTGTGTCAGAAACAGTCGGTGCTGCCTGGAACTTCTTTCCTCCTCGACTAGGATGCGGAGGTCTCCTGGATGAGTGAAAAGAGGACTGACCCCGGCGGGGCCCGCTATTCTTATTCTCCGCGAAGTTGCCCGACACCTTCTGTTTCTTTGCTTCCGTCGATTTCTCTACTGCTGCTTCCTTCATATCGTAGGCCAACGCCTTGTCCTGCATCGCCTCAAGGTGGTACAATCAAATCCGGACATATATTGCCGAATTTCCGCTTCATTCGCATGTCAAAATGGAAAATCCTTTCCGCCTCGTTCTGAACAATTGGCGCACATAAGTCATTTGGTGATTAAAAGTCTTAATCACTTAGTCACAGATGCTTCGAATTTTGTGGTGAGAAAAACTCCCGAACTCGGGCCTCTCTAGCGGCGAGGACAATCGTGCCTCCATCATCAACTTGAATTCTGTCCGGTCAACATTATGCTCCTCGTCGAATGGCCTCCCACCGATCGAAAGCCTCCTGGCCAAAAGATCTTGGGCGACCGGAACCTTCCTATCGTTGGGACAGCTTAATCCCATAAAAATCTTCTCTAATTCCTTCACCAATGATCCCACGAAAGCGTCTCGGTGGAACCGTCAAATTTCGGAGGATGCAATTTGACCACCTCGGTAAGCCATTTATCTCCCGATTATCCACGTTATTCTGCTGTCCCATCGCCGTCTGCATGCGATCCACAACTTGAGCAAGCTGGTTTATCTGGGCAACCACTGCTGAAGCACTCCCGGCACGTTAGGATCTGCATTATTATTTGCGATCCTGCGTCCCCGGAATGTGAATCCGTTTGACTAGCGGCTATCTCTCGGGGTAGATACCGACTCTTCTTGCCTCGCATTACCACGTCGCGTCCACGACCGCGCGCGTCCACGACCTCCTCTCAACATACCGTAAACATAAATACTCAATATCCGGACAAACTTTCTCAAAGTACATTCATTAATGTTTACAAGACGTGAATTAATTAAAACAGAGTATTCGAGATTAGGAAACTTACAACCACGATCCACACGACGATCTCGGCTCAGCAGATGATGTTACGAACGACCAATAATCAATAACGTAAAGCAGACCAACTAACCCGATTGCCAAGATATCCATAAATCTTAGCTCCGATACCATATTCGTAACACCCGAGATATTCGGAATAATTACGCCGTAAACCCTTTAGATAAGGATTTACAAGGCTAATTTTAAAAGAAGTGTAAAAATAAACCAATCGAACGCTGGAATTCACATACTGATTTGAATCAAACGATCAAATGTGCCGACTTATACAACCATATCGAAAAGACTTTATTAATACGGACATACTCGATTACTAAACGAACCAAGAAGACAAATCACAATAATAAGAACATCAACCACATCATCGAGCCATCTCATCGTCTGTCAGCCGGTCGCCTCCCCGCTCCTCGACTACCCGAACATCAAAAACAATGTCCACCCCAGAAGGGGTTAGCAAAACAATGCTAGTACAAGTATCGTCATACAATAAATCATTAATGCATCATAAAACATGCAAACGGACTTCCGCCACGGAATCCAACGATGCGAATCCTCACGATTCCATCTACACAATACATGGTAATCCAGCGATCCAGCGCCCTCAGCATAGATCCCCATGATGATCCCGTCGGACCAACGCATGGTGGAAAACCCGTCCAGCGATCCAGCGCCCTCAGCATAGATCCCCATGATGATCCCGTCGGACCAACGCATGGTGGACATTCGATCCAGCGCCCTCAGCATAGATCCTCATGACCCCCTCGGATCATTTATACCATAATCAATCAATTATGCATACACATATGCATTTCAATATGTTCATCAATACGAACAAACAACAACGAATATCACGCGAATTTCCAGAAATACATATCATATACAAAAATATGAACAAAACCATAAGCATGATAAATCAAACTCGACATATGATACTTGCCTCGAAAATGGCAAGGACGAAACACTTCAAAGATCTCGACACACTCGAAGGCCGCCTCCTTCGATCAACGTAACAAGCTCGAACCTTAACAAAAGGAACGATATACAAATCATCTCAAGTTGAACGATGGCCTAACAATTCGGTCTATGGCCGAAAAGCTCAAAATAACCAATGCTCGATGCTTAGCGTGCGCTACGTACTCTACGTAACGTGCGCTAAGCAGCTGTTAGCGACGCTATCGTGTAAGACTAGCGTGCGCTAGTTATGAATCGACATTTTGAACCGCCGATACATAACGACGCTACGACGTTTAATACGATCAACCCCGATAGCGCACGTTAACTCACATATGTTAGCGTGCGCTAACGTTGCATGGCAGAATACTGCTAACGGAAAAACTGGGTTGAACAGTGGTGAATCTATGAATTCTATGTTGATACAACAAATCATCCTCAAGTCTGACATGCTAATAAGGTTGTGGAAGTTCCATGATCATGAAGCACAAATATACGGATAATCCTCTCATCAACATATCTTTTCTAAGATCTTCACGAAATATACCAAGTTCCGATTATTCCAAGTCCCAAAACATATGATTCCTTACGTAAAACATACGAACTAGGTAATCTCCGATTACTAACCATAAATCGATTTGAAAACGCTTAGGAGTTCATACTACTAAGATGGTTCAAAGGTTCATACGATGAATAAGTGTCGAAACGTCGAAAATATCCTTCTAACATGTGATGACCGATTATAAACGAAATACCAGCTATCCAAACATGATTCAAACTTCCTTAGGAACATTACTAACATTGGTGAAGAATCACCTACCTCAAGTAGTGAAGAACACGGAGGAAAATGAAGCAATCCGACACCGAAAGCTTGAACACCAATCTCCAATGATATACGATCTTAAATCACGAATCAGGATGTTGATATGAAGTGTTTGGGGTGAAGGAAGTTATGTTCTAAGTGTAGGAATTCGGGTAATGAGAGTAGAAAATCGAAATCTCGAATAGGATGTTTGTCTATTTATAATAAATGGCTATTAGCGCGCGCTAGACCCTGTTCGTAGCGTGCGCTAACGGCTCACAGTCTAAACTGTACTCGGCACTTAGCGTGCGCTACGCATATACCTGTAGCGTGCGCTAAGGCGTTGACTCGGCTTTTCCCAAAAGCCGTCCAGGTACATTCGACACAATCCGACAAGGGTCCCCCGGCCAGATCTCACCTACCGCACGTCTCAATCGATTTGACCATGCATAGCGTGCGCTAATGACCCTCTGTAGCGTGCGCTATGAATCCCCGTTAGCGTACGCTACACTCAGCCTGTAGCGTGCGCTACATGTACAGAATTTCAATCTCTAAAACACATACACGAAATTATACACTCGACAACATCAGATTATGAAATACGGAGAATAGTACTCAGACAAAAGTACAATCATTACAATATCACAAGTTCTAATTACATAACAGAAATCTCGGGTATTACAGCGACGCGTCGTCTGAGTTTGTTGGTCGTGATTAGTATCGTGGGGCGATCATCATCTTCGTGCGACCTGTGGATGTAAGTCTCCCTTCCTTTTGTTTGTGCCTCGTCTGATGCGAGTTATAGGTATGATTATGAGTTAATTGACGGAATTCTCTTATGGATTTTGATTTCTTGATATGTGGTTATTTGACTCTCATGTTTCATTTATATGAGGAGTATTGTCATTATTTACGTCCTTTTGAATGTGATATTTGACTGTTGTTTCCGGTAAAAGACAGGTGTTGTCTTTATTTTGAGCGAGTTGTTGCGTGTATTATGATTGTATGTAAGTGAATATTGTTACATGTGAGTTTTTAGGCATTCTAGCCTAATAGATTTTCGAAAACCTTGAGTATCTTAGAAAATAAAATTCGAGACGTACTTTTAAATGGATTGTATTTTCAAGGCTCCTACTAGCGCAACTATCTGTTTCAAAATTCTTCTACCTCGAGTACCAAAATGTTTTGAGATATTTTCATTATTTTAGAAACACTTTTACTTAGACCTGAGGGTCGAATATTTTGAAAGTTTTTCACTAAAAGAAAAGTGTCCTCATTTTTGTTCAAACGCAAGATGATTTTCAAAGCCTCGACAATGATGTTTGTTCAACTTTTTGTAAAATGATACTCAAGATCAACTGGTGTTTCCAAACCGTTTTCAAAAGGTGGTTTTCGTTTTTAAAACCCATCATTTCCTGCTTGTGGTCGGAGAAGGTGTGTATGATGTTGGTATTGCTGTTAGGGTGTTAGCCCTCCGAATTGTGATTGAATTGGTGGTGTGAACGTTGAGTCGTTCGCCACGCATATGTTTTGTTAGCCCTTTGTGGGAGGTGTGATGACGATCTTTAATATTTTCATTTCGTGGTGGCTTGCGTGTTATCGCACCTATGTGAGCTGTTAAAGCTTGGGTTTGTACGTTTGTGTACATGTGTGATTGTTTCATGATGTTTGTAATTATGTGCTGGTTATTGTTCGGGCCGTTGAGGTCGCCGAACGATACCGTCGTCGCTGTAGTGTTTGTGTGTGTATTACTTTACGATGGTAATCGTTGTATATGATATGTGTTATGATTCTTTGTTGTGCTGAGTTGGCATCTCCGCTATGTTGTTTTGCGACGTTATGCCCCATTGTATCTAGCATTTGTATTTTTGGTATGCCGAGCCGAGGCGTTTCAACCGTGATGTGCCGGGGCATGCACGTGTAAATTGTCCTTCTCATCAGTAACGCGTTTCAAGTGTGGACTCGAGGGACACCGAATTTAGTTTTGCGAATTGGCTACCGAGACTTTCGGAGTTCGCGCTTCAGCACAGTTATCAGAATCGGCTTTGAGAGGCCTTTGAAGGATGTTTCTGTCGGTTGCTTGTTGTGTTGTCACCTTGATTTCGTTGTTGTGAGTTTCGGGGACGACACTTCTTTTAGAAGAGGTCGAATATAATACCCGTATTATTTTTGGCTTCTGCATTTTCTCTTTCTCAATTCTATCGACTCGTTCGTGTTCGTTGATACTTTTTGAACTTGTTCTGTATTTCGGTTTCATCGTTCGGACGAGCTGTGATCTTGTTTTGGGTCGATCTGGTTATCGCTGTGACTTCTCCGAGTTCGGTTCGATTCTTGTGAACCTTGGAGTTGTTGTTTGAATTTTATTGTTCTTCGTGATTCGAACATGATTGTTCGATTTTTCTTGTCTCGATCGTTGTGGTTCGATCGTTTGATTGTTCGGTTTTTGTTGATCTCGTCTCGTGATTGTTGAACGTTCAGACTCCTTCCTAATTCCCTTAAGTTCGGGAAATTAATCTCGTTTTCGATCTTCCAACCCTTGGGCGGTGGAATTCCGTATTTGTTCAGCGATTGGCTCGCGTTTTGATTGATGTATCGTTGGATTGGTCAATCATATTGATTTTTGTTCGTTGTATTTTGTGATTGTTCGGATAATTGACTTGATTGTACTATCTGTTTGATGACGCTTGTCACTTGTTGATTTTATTATGTCTCTACCAGTGGTGCTGTGTTAGTCGTCGTGGAGCGTGTTTTCACGCCGTATATTCCTTTGCGTTGCTTGTAACGTTTCGCTGATTACGCGTTTCTTGTGTAGCTCGTTGAGTTTTCCTGGCGGGATATTGCTTCTCCCTACTTGTTTTAAGTTTCGGGACGAAACTTCTTTTAAGGAGGGTAGTGTGTAATACCCGTAATTTCGATTTCCGGTAATTTCATTTTTTCGGCGAAAGTCCGTTTTGACGATTCGTTCATGACCGTTTCGTCATTCCGAGAATGATTAATTCTGCACTTTTTGTCATCCGAGTTCGTTTCGGTGTCGTTTTATTGAGTTCCGTGATTTTTAGCGGCTTTTCCGCACTTGAGTTCGATTCTTGCAAATCTCGTCCGAAACTGTTGTTTCGAGTTTCTCGTAAGATCATTTAATGTTATTATTCATGTTGCGAGCTTTGGTTTGGTGTTTCGATCGGGTATCATGTATTTCGGACGTTTTGGGCCGTTTTCGTAATTTCCTAAAGTTTGGGGTAATTATTTTCCGTTGTCGAATTTCGAGCCTTCGGGTGGTCGGAATCATGTGTTCTCTTAGCGCTTGGTTTCGTATTTGCGAGTACTTCGTAACCGTATCTTCGATTCATATTCAGGTTCGGGTTTCGGGGCCGTGTCGGGCTCGATATTGGCCTCCTATTGTATCACACGAGCAGGCCACACGAGCACGTGGTCGTGCGTGGCGCTCGTGCGCTATCCAGCGCTCGGCAGTGAGCTCGAGGGACGCACGATCAGGACACACGAGCAACTACTCGTGCGCGTTGCTCGTGCGTGGTGTCAGTGGCTCGGCAGTGGCCTAGCGCACGACCAAACACACGAGCACTTGGTCGTGCGTTATGGTCGTGCGTCGCTGGTGTATATAAGGGGACAGACGGGTTTCTCACCCCATTTCCTCCCCTTCTTCTCTTCTCTTCGCGGCTGTCGGACGGGTGAGGCTAGGGTTCGAGTTCTTGGCCGATTCTAATCAATTCCAAGACGTTTTGGAAGATTCTTGTTGATTATATCATCATCCAATTTGTGTTCTTCGTCGAATCAAGGTATATTTCTTGATTTTCCTTCAAGTTGACTCTTTGGAGAATTTGTTCTTGATTTCGATTCTAGCCCGATTTTGATACATCGGTTGGTGTAGTATGATGTTATTAATCGTGTTCTATGGGTTGTATATCCATATTTCGAGTTTGTTCAACTCGATTAGTGATTCGAGTGTTCTTGGGAGTTATCGAACATTGAGTGTTCGATTAAATGTCCCAATGAGTTTCCCTTTGATAGTTTGGTGGGATTTCCGTTGTTTTTTACCTTGATTCTCATTGTGATCGTATTTTTGTGTTCTTGGCCATTTTGGGGGAAACCCTTGAAATTGTGTCGTTCGTCCCTTCAATTCAACGACTTTAGGTCGTGCTATGGAATTCGTTTTCATTGTTGCTATTGTTGTTCGTAGTTTATTGTCGCGGGTTAGCATTCGGTGGAGTCGGCGGGTTCGTAGTCGGTTCGTGCCAACCTACTTCGATCGATTCTCCACGTTGTTCTTATTCGAGGCAAGTACCTTGTCCATGTAATTCTTGTTTTATGGATGTGATAATTAGTGATCGTCTCTATGTGTTTATTTGATCGTTTGAATTGAACTTTCAAGAATTCGGTTAGCCTTGTTAAAGGCCCTCTCTCAAAACGCATGGGTTTTGTGAATGTTGTGTTTTGTGGATGGTTACGTGAACCCTGTGAATTCGCTTGTTGTTGTTGTTGTGCTTTGATAATATATATACATATATTCTCTTTTCGGTGCGTTGTGATTTGACAATTGTGCCGTGCCTTGCGTTGTTGCCTTCGGGTGGATTTCTTGGATATGTTTGGTGTGATATGCTAATTTGTGTGCATGTATTTCCGCTCACCTCGGGAGGGTCCGACGGGGCCACGGAGGGAATTCCAATGGTATAGCCCTGGATTCACGAGTGCGGTTGTTTGTTTTGTGAATGTATTTGCTCACCTCGGGAGGGTTCGACGGGGCCACGGAGGGAATCCAATGGTATAGCCCTGGATTCACGAGTAAAACTTCACGAGTGCGTGTGTATGTTTGGTGAATGTATTTGCTCACCTCGGGAGGGTTCGACGGGGCCACGGAGGGAGTCCAATGGTATAGCCCTGGATTCACGAGTAAAACTTCACGAGTTGGTGTAAATGATTTCGAAAATGCATTCTGCTCACATTGGGAGGGTCCGACGGGGCCACGAAGGGAATCCAATGGTATAGCCCAGGATTCATGAGTTGGTATTGTATTTTTGGTGACCAAGGTTTACGTATCTTGGCCGATTATATTCTATTGATTTTATGTCCGCCGAGGACACGTGACGTGGGTTTTAACCCTGTGAATTGCTGTTGGTTTTCTATTTGCGAAAACAAAACCTTTGGGCTATGACCCCTGTTGATTTTGGAAAGAGAAGGATTCGATAATCCTAAATTATTTTCTATTAAAACTCTCGATGGCATTTTAAACTGTTTTATAAATTGTTTCCCTTGATTTATGATCTTTCGGTTTTGGAATATTTTACCCAAACTCTTGCCTCGGGAAGTACTTTTCGTTTCATTTGGATCTTTGAGGATTCCTGGTTATTGTTATTCGTGGAATGCGAATTGTATGGCTCATATTTGCACTTTGTTCTTGCACTAGCAAAACAGTGGAGTTTTGCTAACCCCCGAGTATTCGGGGGGTGGATGTCTGTTTTTGCATTCAGGTTTGCGAGCATAACACAGGGTCGGCACGAAGGATGATGAAAGATGAACGATACTAATCACACGAGGATCCGTATGATGTCATTGGTTTAGTTATAGTTTATTTTCCGCTGCAGTATTCTTTCCCGTTGTACCGGAGTGTGTTGTATTTGACCCCTGCGTGGGCATGTAATGAGTTTGAGTTGTATGTATTTGTTGAAAGACCAAATCGGTCTACTGAGTCATTTTAGCCTTAAAGGCATTGTTGAGTTGTTCTATGTTGTTACCAGCCTGGTAGATCCTTGAGGAAAGGTTCTACGGCGTGTAATATCCCTGAGCGGATTGGGGGTGTTACAGGTACGACTCCCTGATAGTGAATGATTACGTCCAGGTGAATGAGTGGCAGCGTCACTGCTCGATGAATTAGCATTATTCCTAGCGTTCGCATGTGTATTCACATGAGCTCTCGGGTTTCGGCCCGCACCGCGGCCTCGTCCCCCGCGTCCTCTGCCTGCTCTCTCCATATTAAAGTAGGAAAGTCACATGATAATTATAGCTCTCGTATGAATACCACATTATGATTACGTCATGAAATGATGAAAATGAGCATACGCGCTCAAACACAGTGATTACATGAATGATTAACTGAGGTGAGATGATTATCTGATGAAATTCTTGAAATGAATATCTTGAACAAGTTAACAAGATTAATGATATGATCCTCAAGATCAACAACTGAACAGTGAAATGAACTGAGTGATTAATGAGTTAACATGATCGTCCTGATCAAAATGAATGATGATGAGGATTGTTAATGATGAATGAATGATTCTCATTGCCAGAAATTATACCATGGCGTTAGAAATCTTACAGTTCTTGGTCTGAGGGGCTCGGCATTTGCACAGGTCACACGTAACGCGAAAGTCCAATGATACTAGTCCGATGACGATGATTTCAAATGAGACATGACTCGGAAGGTAGTATTCAAAACCATGCTCTGATACCAACTCCGTAACACCCCAAACTAGGCGGCTATTACAGTGCCGTGGAACCCCAACTGGGACCCACCAGGCGAATGAAAATTAATGAATTAAATAATATAATTGTAGTACTGAACCACATTATATTACCAAATACTCCGATGAGGAGCTTAAGTACAATACACCAGGACAATACCGAATACTAGTATATTTTATATGAAGCTAAAATACACCACCCTGAATAAATAAAAATCCCAAACGGAATTTGCAGCGGAAATAAAAATGAAGAGAAACAAGAATGACTGAAAGGACTAGGGACCCCTATTAGTATCACTGGGACTCCTCGCCGTCAACGTTCTCTTCCCGTGCTTTTGCCTTGCCATGACCTGAAAACAATATCCCCCAACGGGGTCAGTTACACAGAACAACAATCCTCAAGGGTTGAATATACACAATCATAATATATCTCAATTATGAAATATCCTTTAGTTATGAATTTAAGCTGAAGAGGGGCATCGTAGTATGCCCGTAATGGTATGTGCATGTGCACAAGACGAGTGTCCGGACACACCCGTCCTTGTACCTAATTAGTCTCACGGAGGTACGTTACCGTGTGCACGGTCTATTGTGTCGGTGAACCCGAACACATGACCATCATGTGCCCGACTAAAAATCCCAAGTGAATGATAGCTCAATGAAGTGATTATTCGACAATTACAAGTCTCAATACGGTTAATACATTATGAATGAGTTATGATTATGAATGAAAAACAACGAAAGGAATGAATATCCTTTTAACCGAGTAAGAATTAACTTACACAACACCGATGAAGAATGTCCTTCCACGAACAAACGTCCTAAATGAGATGTCGGTCGCTCGAACAATCTTGAATAACACAATTACCAACAATCTGTTCAACATACGAATCAAACACGATAATCACTAACTCAAAATGTCGATACGACTAAACCAAGTTCATTGGGGCATTATATCAAACACGTTGTAACCAATCTTCGATTGTTTACAACCAATCCTTAACTATACCAATATCAAATCCCCAAGGAGTGTTCCAAACCAACAAAACATCCTCAATACAATTAATTATCCAATATGAACATCCAAATTCGTGGTTACAACAACAACTAATCGAAAACCCCCAAATCCAGCTCAATATTCAAAGTGTTCTTGAATAACCCTTCAATAATCCAATGAATATTCATACACACTCATAATCATACGTATATCTCTTCATACAACATGATTATAACGTCCAAAACATCATATCTCAACACAAAATCGAAATCCAAGATGTTGAAGAATATTACATTTGAATATCCAAATACTTTGATCCGATGAACACGCGTTAGATCGACTATTCAAGCTTCACAAACGAATGAAGATGATGAAAACCGAACACCCAAGTGATTGATGATGAAAAATCTCTCCCTCAAGCTCTCTCTCTCTCTCGGATACAAGGTGAAGAAATGAGAAAATGAGCTCAAAGTCCGTCCAAGTCCTATATAAACTGCCGAACGTTACGGCCGTAACTCGGCCTACTTACGGCCGTAACATCCCAAGTCAACGGCCTTACGACCGTAACTAGCCATCTCGTACGGCCGTAACTCGGCTTCTTCCAGAATCTGCCGACAGTCATACGGCCGTACCCGCACCTGCGTTACGGGCATAACTCGACCGATACGGCCGTACCCGACCAAACTTACGGGCGTATGATGTAACACCCCCAATCCGCTCAGGGATATTACACGCCGTAGAACCTTTCCTCAAGGATCTACCAGGCTGGTAACAACATAGAACAACTCAACAATGCCTTTAAGGCTAAAATGACTCAGTAGACCGATTTGGTCTTTCAATAAATACATACAACTCAAACTCATTACATGCCCACGCAGGGGTCGAATACAACACACTCCCGTACAACGGGAAAGAATACTGCAGCGGAAAATAAAGTATAACTAAACCAATGACATCATACGGATCCTCGTGTGATTAGTATCGTTCATCTTTCATCATCCTTCGTGCCGACCATGTGTTATGCTCCCAAACCTGAATGCAAAAACAGACATCCGCCCCCCGAATACTCGGGGGTTAGCAAAACTCCACTGTTTTGCTAGTGCAAGAACAAAGTGCAAATACGAGCCATATAATTCAAATTCCAAGAATAACAATAACCAGGAATCCTTAAAGTTCCAAATGTAACGAAAAGCACTTCCCGAGGCATGTTTGGTAAAACATTCCAAAACCGAAAGATCACAAATCAAGAGAAACAATTTATAAAACAGTTTAAAATGCCATCGAGAGTTTTAATAGAAAACAATTTAGGATTTCCGAATCCTTCTCTTTCCAAAAATCAACAGGGGTCACAGTCCAAAGGTTTTGTTTTCGCAAATAGGAAACCGACAACAATTCACAGGGCCAGAGCCCAACATCACGTGTCCTCGACGGACATAAAAATCAACACAATGTAATCACGCATGCGCATCGCCTAGGACCGGGACGAAGCCACAAATCCCACTCGAGGCCTCGAAGGACCCTCCCGAGCTGGCTAGCGAAACAAATCACACACATCTCACGGTTGGATCAATCGCTTGTTGCATCCTGGCCGCATGATCGCATGCCATGTGCCACCGTAGATTATCTTTGGCGCTCACGGTTGGATCAATCACTTGTTGCATCCTGGCCACATGATCGCATGCCATGTGCCACCGTAGTTTTTATTAGGCACTCACGGTTGTACCAATCGCTTGTTTCATCCTGGCCACATGATCGCATGCCATGTGCCACCGTAGGCCCCGCCCACATCCATACATTCACACACAGCACAATACAACACATATATTCAAACAATTCACCCAGAGGCATCAAACACTTAGCAAAACACCACGTCAAACCACAACGCACCGAAATGAAATAATATACGTCCACACGCAATACCAAGTGCAACATCAACACCAAACATATCCATATAATTCACATAGTTATTCACAAACCACACCATTCACAAAACACACGCGTTTTGAAAGCAAGCCTTTAACAAGGCTAAACCGAATCTTTTGAAAGTTCAATTCAAACGACCAAACAACCACATTTAGACGATCACTAATTACCATATCCATAAAACAAGAATTATATGGACAAGGTACTTGCCTCAAAATCGGCACGCAAGTATCCCGATGAACACGGCTCAACCGGAAAGCTTCGAAACGCCCGATGCTTTCGAAAAGGAAAATGACAACGAACAGAAGGGTTCAACTTGGTTTCTTCGCAAGAAACTCGACCCTAACAACATATAATTAATAAATCAATGATCAAACGAGGAGGAATAATCGTAGAACGTCCGAAAACCCCTCTAAGACATTCTACCGGACACCTTCAAGGCGTCGATCAAGAACTCGACCAAAACAACGAATCGATACGATCCAACCATGGAATAACAAGGGAAATGATATAATACATCTAAATAATCATCAATCCATCATAATCCCAAGTTAAATCGGATTAAACGGATGAAAACAACCAAAACACCCAAATTCCTCAAAACTAGATTTCTAGGAAATCTGACCTGATTCGGTAGATCGGAGGATGTTATAGGATGGATGATTGATGATATGAACTCCAAGATTTCATGGATTGATTTTCCAACAACATCTTTCCATGATTCCCACACCTCCAGCCGCGTAAGAGAAGGAAGAGAATGAGAAAATGGGTGAAAAACCCGACTGCAGGGCCTTAAATAGGCTGCCTGCCGGCAGGGTTACGTACGTAACCGGCCAAGGCTTACGTACGTAACCGAGTCACTGCGCCAAATCTGCCGGCATCGTTACGTATGTAACCGGCCAGGTCTTACGTATGTAACCGGCCTTACGTACGTAACTGCCGAGCACTACCAGCCGTAACTCGGCCAGTGCCGGCCTGGGCCCAGACTGCCCGGTCATGACTCGGTCGAGGCCAACTCCGACGGCCCGAACGACCCCGAAACCCGAACCTGAATACGAATCGAAGATACGGTTGCGAATTACTCTCAAAGATGAATTCGAGCACTAAGAGAACACACGATTCCGACCACCCGAAGGTTCGAAATTCGACAATGGAAGGTAATTACCCCAAACTTTGGGAAATTACGAAAATGGCCCAAAACGTCCGAAACACACGATACATGATCGAAACACCAAGCCGAAGCTCGCAACATGAATAATAACATTAAATGAACTTACTAGAAACTCGAAACAACAGTTTCGGACGAGATTCGCAAGAATCGAACTCAAGTACGGAAAAGCCGCTTAAGAACGTGAAACTCAACAAAACGATACCGAAACAAACTCGGACGTCAAAAAGTGCAGAGTTAAATATTCTCGGAATGACAAAACGGTCATGAGAGAGTCACCAAAACGGACTTCCGCCGAAAAAAGAAAATTACCGAAATCCGAAATTGCGGATATTACATATGAAGCCTACGTCGAAACTACCTGGGCACTCTACCTGCATCGTACGGCCGTAACCGGCAAGCCTTACGGCCGTACCAGCCTCATCTTACGGCCGTATACCGCAACCCTTACGGCCGTAAGTCCTGTTCGTCTGAACTGTCCTGAAAACAACGAACGTATGTTACAGCCGTATCCGACAATCCTTACGGCCGTAACTCACCTTCGTCCAACACCATCTTGAGCCAACGAATGCATGTTACGGCCGTAATGCCTGACTAGTTATGGCCGTAACTCGCTGCTGGAAGTGACAAAAATCCGACAACTCCGTCTACTCGTTACAAACGGTGAATGATCCGACGTACAATACTTGTATGAATGAAATTAAGTCCAATAACACGTGATAGATGATACTCTCGTCTCGACTCTCAATCGGAGATGAATGACGATCGGTAACTGATACACGGTTACAAAATGCCAACGATGAATACAAATGAATGAATCATGAATGATGAGTGATTATTAATGAGTGAAAAATTACTGAGTGACCAATACTGATTGATAATTACTGAATGATAATGAATGAATTACAACCGGGTATTACATCAACTGCAGATATTCTCATCTTAATCTGGGGTCGATATGTCGCCTAAGGAACATTAATGCACTAACTTTGATTTTGTCAGATGGTGCATTGCCTACGGTATCAAAGATTGTGGCACTATAGTCCTTAGCAACAAATGTGGTCTCGATGTCGAAGACCTATCTATGGGAATCAAGCCCTTTTGGGTCCAAGATATCAAATTCTGAATGAGTTGGATAAGCCATCTTGATACAAGAAAGGAGAAAATGAGTTTTCACAGTTTACCATGAGTACTCTCTATGATAAAATTTTTAATAATGGGAGTGTTATTATTTTTCGGAACCAAGATATGGTCAAATCTACTTTCAATGCTATTTGAGAATTACCAATGATGCTACTTTATCATGGTTCTATTTATATAGGCAGTAGAAATAAGTTCTCTAAAATCTACTAAAATGAAGCCTAATTGCATGTCATATCTATATATGCATGCAAATATATATATATATATATATATATATATATATATATATATATATATGTATGTATATTTATCGATATAGATGCGTAATTCTAAGAATATATCTATACACATATTATGTAGTCAAGTAAGTTTCTTATGCGGCAATATTATTAATTCAACAAGAATTTACTTTAATTCAAGTTGTTTTAAGCAATGATTTAATTAAAGTTATTAATGTATCATGCTTTAATTGATTTAATTAAGCATAAACAAATTTATGAAATATAAATATGCAATTAAAGTAACTAAAGTATGTAACATTGCACGTTGTAAATAGTAGGATTATTCGGATTGTGTACCTTACAGGAAAGACACGGTCCTTTCCTAGGGCATACCATCAATTTTTTTTGATGAAATTGTGGTCCTCATTCGAGTCATTGGTCATAATTTTCATCCTTGAAGATACTCTTGATTCCTCTTCAAAGTTAACTTGAGGGATTCTCTTGTCTGGAGTAAACAAATCATTTGGATCGTCTTGATTCCTGGGAGACTGTCCGGGTTTATTTCGAGGATATTCTTTAATTTCGGAGTGATGACAGAGTTGGGGCAGTTCAAGTGCCGATCATACTGCAACGTGTGGCCAGTAAAGAAGTCGGGCACTTGGCCCATCATCACCCCCCCCCCCGATGAAGTTACGTATCCCGCCTTCAAAGATGCAATTTCGCATAAGCGTTCATTATCGCCATTTTGAAGCGCCATTGGGAAAGAATCCGAACCAGATCAACTGTTTTTCGGGTACCCCTAGGGCCTAGAGCAAGCAGAGCCGTCTCTCTTTGTGGAGGAGACAGGCGGGCGACGAGCAGGCCGGGGACGAGTCGGGGCGGGTCGGGCTTACTGAAGTCGGAGCAGGAGATGGAGGGAGGTCGCGGATCTGGCGCGGTGGTTCGTGGATCTGGGCGAGGTTTGTAAATCGGGCAGCGACTGGCTATGACCGCGGGTTTGCTGCAATGGGGAGGGAGATCTGATCTGGTGCAGAGTCGGGATCGAGGGTCGCGACTTTGGTGCAAGGGGGCGCCGCGGTGGCAGCCGGGTAGGGTTTTCAGTCGGAGAAGGTGACGCGCGGCAATCGGGGAAGAAGATGACCAGCAGCTAGGTTTCTGCAGAAATTCAATTTTTTTTTGGAATTTCGGATTTTTTAGAAGGTTTTTGGACGAAATTTTTTTTTTTTCGAAATTTTTAGAAAAATCGGGATGCACTTTTTCTTGCTCAGTTGGGGGACTACGTGCTGATAACGTGTTGAAGGGAAAAATAACTCAGACAGAAAGTAGGGCAAAAGATTTTATTATTCCATTGATGACATCTCTTTAAATAGAGAGAAATACATACAAGCAGACCGAACCCTACACAAACTAGGAAAGCCCGTAAACTAACATATTTAGGCACACAATGGGTTTTATTACTTTAACAATATTGTCTTTTTTCAACTATTTTTAACTGTTATTGTAACACCCCCAAACCACTTGGGAATATTACAGCGCCGCAGACCCTCTCCATGAGGATCTACCAGGCTAAATACGAAAACAATACATCACATTTTAAGCCGATATGGCTCAATAATGAACCATTAGACCGATTTGGTCTTATACCAAAAATTCTTACATCGAACATACAAAACTCTTTTTTCTAACTCGTACCCACGCAGGGGTTAGGATACATTAATACTTCCCGAAAATTAGAAAATACCCCAACAAAAAGACAAAACAATAAGACTTCACCAAATACCCAACACGGCCTTCATGTGATTAGCATCGTCGTCTTCCATCATCCTTCGTACCGATCCTGTGGTTCGCTCCCACAACTGCAAGTACACGGGCCTTGTCTGAGACATCCACCCCGAATACTGGGGTTAGCAAAACTCCATTTGTTTTGCTAGTGCAAGTATAAAGTGCAAATACGAGCTATACACAACATATTCCAAGAATATAAAAACTTGATTAATTCCACAATTCAACCCAGTGAAGATTTCCCGAGATATTTCATTGAATAAAATAGTTCAAACCATAAAAAAATTGGAATGAGACACGCAGGCTCTTTGAAAAGCATTTAAAAAGTCTCGGGAGTTTTAGAAAGACATTTCTGGGCTAATAAATCTTTAACTCGACAAACCACATAGGGACACGGGCCAAAGAATTTTTTTGCTCAAAGATACCAATCTGGTCTCAAACACAGGGTCCACGACCCAAATCATCCATATCCCATACTCGAGTGAATAACACAACGGTCACACTCGATACATAACCAAACCACAATGTACGGAAACAATCATAGGGCCCGTATCCTTATGCCAAAAATATCGCAACCATGAAACAAATAATATACGACGCTTATACCGGTGCCATTTTAGCCAAGTACCAAGACCTTACATATGATGTATCTCACTTTGGGAATTTGCATATGTGATACTCCGGACATATCACAATTATCGAAAACAACATCGTGCCATATTCATCATCACAAAACAACCTCCCGAGCTATACTGGCCCTGTACCTCTCAAGCAAGATACACACCCCAGAGACACCTCGTCAGGCCCTCCCTCGTGTATAGCCCACCGAGTGATCCGTAGGGATACGCAGCCTACCGGACCCCAGGGGACCCTCACTGGTTTTACTCGGTTCACACACTCTCAGTAACCACATGGCACAAACCACATTTTCTGAAATTACCACTTTCACAAAATCACAATTCAAAAACATATTTCCCCGAAGTACTTCAAATGTAAATCAAGGTACTTGCTAGGAATGGCCACAACGTCCGACACATACTCACATCACACATCATCACAAACTCATCAATAGTACACACGTCCACACACATATACACACTTCTTGTCAGAAAGACATAACCTTAAGTCCACTATCAACATAATCACGCACAACAATACCAAACGTAAAGAAGATATTCCAAAGCACACCACTAGTACATATTCTCAGAACCACACAATCGTTCACAAACACATAAGTAGGTTTTATAGAAGACCTTTATCGAGAATATACCGATTCTTTTATAAGTTCATTAAAAATAATTCAATTGCACACCTAGTCCATTACCGACTATAACCACTACGAAATATGAAGTGTATAGGCAAGATACTTGCCTCAATAGTTGATCTTGGACACTGATTTAACGTCTCTTAACCGGAAGACTTTGAATGCTCACAACTCTCCGGAAAGCTTGTGGTAACACCACCGATCGGAAAACGGCGAATGGAAGGGTTCCGACTCGAGTTCTTCGCAAGGAACCTGACCCCAACATCATACCATGAATAAATTGACGATCGAACGAGGAAGAATAATCGTAGAACGCCCGAATCCCCTTTGTGACATTTTATCGAACACTTTCAAGGTGTCGATTAGAAACTCAATAAAACGACGAATCCTCGGCAACCCAACCGTGGAAAAACAAGGGATTCGATATAAAACAACTTAATAATCATCAATCCATCACTATTCTAAGTTATAACGAATCTAACGAGCGAAATCAACAAAATCCCCAATTTTTCCCAAAACTAGGATTTTAGGAAAACTAACCTTGATTCGCTGGATTGAAGGATGTTATGGAGTGATTAATCGATGTTATAAGCTCCCAAACTTCGTGGATTAGTTGTATAACAACATTCCTTCGTCACCTCCAAGACTCCAGCGGCGTACACGAAAGGAAGGAAATGAAAAATGAGGGCAAACAGGACTGCTCGGTCATATTTATACTGGTGCAGCCTAGCGTGCGCTAGACTGCAGAGCTAGCGTGCGCTAGCGGGCGGTCATGGTCGAGAATGTTCGGCCGGGCCCGCCATCATGCGCTGAACACGTGCGCTGTCGGCCCAGCCACAATCCAGAGACTTCCTGGCTCGGCCAGGTAGCGTGCGCAACCTTCCGGCCGTAGCGCTCTGCGGCCGTGGCGTGCGCGATGTCCGCGATAGCGTGCGCTACCCGCCGATCTTCGATCGAACCTTTCGCCTTACGCCTCGGCCGACTAGCGCGCGCAGCCAACCGGCCATAGCGTGCGCTGCCTCTGGCCGTGGCGTGCGCTACTCTCCGGACGTAGCGTGCGCTACGCGGTTCTGTCGCAACCGCCCGGCCAGTGTCTGCACTCGTCCGGCCAGTGCCGGCAGCCGTCCGGCCACCGTCCCCAACCGTCCGGCTAGTGTCCGACCACCATGATTCGACGACTCGATTTTCCGAAATCGCACGGAACGAACACGACAAAATACTCGGGGACAACATCATCGGTCCGAAATGAAAACAACGGATAACAAATCATCACCTACGGTCTTAAACGCCAAAATCAGTTGTCGAGAAAATAATACCGGAACTCGACAACCGGGAAATATCCGAAAAAAAATCCAAAAATAACCGGAACGGAAATCGTGGGTATTACATTCTACCCCCCTAAAAATAAGTTTCGTCCCGAAACTTAAAACAAAAGCAAAGCGACTCTCGACAACACACCAGAACTCCAGGTAGTATAAAGCCACTACGATCCGATTCAATACGCAAGAATTCTTACGAACAGCAACGAGCATGAATCGCTGCGTTTGATAAAACCGAGCAATACAAAAATCGAATCACGATTCCAACGCTGAAAGGTATGAAATTCAAATAAATCACAGATTTGGAAGATCAAATACGAAGACAATTTCCCAACACTTATGGAAATCGCAAAATGGCCCAGATGTTCAATAATCACGGTTTCGAGGTCAAACGATAATGATTGGACAACAACGAACGAATAGCAGTGATCGAACAACAACGATAACCTTTGAAGTTCATACCCCAAATCAAGACATCAATAACTTGTAGGAAGCACGAGGTGTTAGTTTCGAACACGGTTCACCAGAAATCGATCCGAACTTGGAAAGATCACAACGATACGCACATCAATTTGGAACAATATCAGAACTCGCTCGAATGACAAATGTGAGAAACAACACAAGGTCAGAAGCATTAACGAACACAATCGCCTCAATACGATCGAACGAAACGGAAACGAGAAAAAAAAATGTGGGTATTACATCATATCACCTTTAAAAGAGGTTTCGTCCTCGAAACCTAAACAACAAAAACGAAGTGTTTGAATATCAACCTTCCCGGCCATATCCTCTTGGTCCCGCATCTAGTCTCCATAACCAACTGTACCGCGGTCACGGTCGCGTCCGCTGTTCCTCGGCATACTAAGCGGATTCTCACTCAATACGATTGCATCACTTCGCAAAAACAAATATGCTAAAGTACCAACTTAGCATGACATATCACATAAGGTAACCAATAACAACTCGGAAAGAAAATCTACGAGGTATCCCTTTAAAGAAAATCTTTTGATATGTTATTCAAAACAAACTTTAAAAGTACTTTTGGTACTTTTGCATCACCTCGGGTTTTTGAAAAAAATTTATTTTATGATGTGAAAGATTTTTGAAAATCATGTACTCGAATTATTCGAAAATACAATAGTACGTTAAAGTCATTTCGAAAATTCTCCCAACACTACACAAGAATCAACGGTAACATTTTACAAAATGTTCAAGGTATTTTAAAACAACTCTTTCAATACCGTCGAGGTTTTATTTTGAGAATCCTAGGCCGGCTCGCAAATTTCAAACAATTTCCAAAGTTCATACAAAGCCGCCGGCTTAATCGCAACGTCAAATTAGTTTCAAAAATTGATTTCCGTAACTTGCACAGGAAAACATTTCGAACACACACACACAACAGACATAATTTATCAACTCACCGAACAAAATCAATTATCACTTAGCGCGAATGAAAGGTCACAACACTCGTCCACATAAAACGGTTGTCATCACTAGACAACGCACATAGAATCTGATCGAGGCATTTGATCGATCAGAAAGTTAGACCTAACGGCTAAAATGCGGTTTCACATCCTCTCGTCCCACTAATTAACGCACACTACAACAATTATTTAGCGTGCGCTATTCATGCCACATTAGCGCGCTAGCCTTGTACTTAGCGTGCGCTAATACTCAAATTCAGCACGTGATTACGAACATATATACGACATTACTAAAATCAATGGTCACAAATGAACAACAACACGTTCGAGTCCCAAAGCCATTGATTCGACACTTCATGAGAAACCATCAAAAGACAATTGTTATTCAAAAACCGAAATCTCACCTCTTATTAAAGAGAGCTATCACAATGCCCACAAATCGAACGACCCATAATTCACATCATAGTTTTAATTTAAAACTGGCAACACTGCCCGAACAACAAGAACATCATCACATATTTGCCGACTAACAGTCATAAAACCGATAAATTGAAAACGAGAGTCACGTCTTGTCTACATTTTGTAGACTTCACTTGAGTTCAAAAATCGTGTTTTGAAAACTTATAATACAAGATGAAAATAAAATATCGGTAGTTTGAAGTCTAAAAAATTTCGGTCCTCGTGTCATTATACAAAAATCTAACTTTTTCCTCCCTTTGGAGGATGTTTTAAAACAAAATATACGTGACTCCCCAAAAAACATGTAAAGTTTTAAAATATCACATTGATGAATCTTTCTTTGCGTAACCACACCAAGGCTATTACTCTTGTAAAAACGACTTATATCAGGATGTGTGTATAACTACATATATGTTGGCACCACTTCCATTCTACCATCATACGAGGATCAAACAACATAGGCCACATAATCACAAATCACCTTTAAACTCCACGTCATAACACAAAATCATACAGGCTCGTATATCACAAGGCACAATATAGTAGGGAGACTTACATCCACAGGTCGCACGAAGATGATGGCTGCACCTCGATACTAATCACGGCCGACATCACAGACGACGCGTCGCGACACGACTTAGACAGACACAATCGTGAGAACAAGACACGACAATACCCATTGGACCGGATAGCCTAGGTTTCCGCAACCTAAGCTCTGATACCATATTCTGTAACACCCCCAAACCACTTGGGAATATTACAGCGCCGCAGACCCTCTCCATGAGGATCTACCAGGCTAAATACGAAAACAATACATCACATTTTAAGCCGATATGGCTCAATAATGAACCATTAGACCGATTTGGTCTTATACCAAAAATTCTTACATCGAACATACAAAACTCTTTTTTTCTAACTCGTACCCACGCAGGGGTTAGGATACATTAATACTTCCCGAAAATTAGAAAATACCCCAACAAAAAGACAAAACAATAAGACTTCACCAAATACCCAACACGGCCTTCATGTGATTAGCATCGTCGTCTTCCATCATCCTTCGTACCGATCCTGTGGTTCGCTCCCCAGCAACCTGCAAGTACCTGGACGCAATACAGACATCCACCCCCGGAATACTCGGGGGTTAGCAAAACTCCACTGTTTTGCTAGTGCAAGTATAAAGTGCAAATACGAGCTATACACAACATATTCCAAGAATATAAAAACTTGATTAATTCCACAATTCAACCCAGTGAAGATTTCCCGAGATATTTCATTGAATAAAATAGTTCAAACCATAAAAAAAATGGAATGAGACACGCAGGCTCTTTGAAAAGCATTTAAAAAGTCTCGGGAGTTTTAGAAAGACATTTCTGGGCTAATAAATCTTTAACTCGACAAACCACATAGGGACACGGGCCAAAGAATTTTTTTTGCTCAAAGATACCAATCTGGTCTCAAACACAGGGTCCACGACCCAAATCATCCATATCCCATACTCGAGTGAATAACACAACGGTCACACTCGATACATAACCAAACCACAATGTACGGAAACAATCATAGGGCCCGTATCCTTATGCCAAAAATATCGCAACCATGAAACAAATAATATACGACGCTTATACTGGTGCCATTTTAGCCAAGTACCAAGACCTTACATATGATGTATCTCACTTTGGGAATTTGCATATGTGATACTCCGGACATATCACAATTATCGAAAACAACATCGTGCCATATTCATCATCACAAAACAACCTCCCGAGCTATACTGGCCCTGTACCTCTCAAGCAAGATACACACCCCAGAGACACCTCGTCAGGCCCTCCCTGGTGTATAGCCCACCGAGTGATCCGTAGGGATACGCAGCCTACCGGACCCCAGGGGACCCTCACTGGTTTTACTCGGTTCACACACTCTCAGTAACCACATGGCACAAACCACATTTTCTGAAATTACCACTTTCACAAAATCACAATTCAAAAACATATTCCCCCGAAGTACTTCAAATGTAAATCAAGGTACTTGCTAGGAATGGCCACAACGTCCGACACATACTCACATCACACATCATCACAAACTCATCAATAGTACACACGTCCACACACATATACACACTTCTTGTCAGAAAGACATAACCTTAAGTCCACTATCAACATAATCACGCACAACAATACCAAACGTAAAGAAGATATTCCAAAGCACACCACTAGTACATATTCTCAGAACCACACAATCGTTTACAAACACATAAGTAGGTTTTATAGAAGACCTTTATCGAGAATATACCGATTCTTTTATAAGTTCATTAAAAATAATCCAATTGCACACCTAGTCCATTACCGACTATAACCACTACGAAATATGAAGTGTATAGGCAAGATACTTGCCTCAATAGTTGATACTGGACACTCTGACGAACGTCTCTTAACCGGAAGACTTTGAATGCTCACAACTCTCCGTGAACGACAGTAACACCACCGATCGGAAACGGCGAATGGAAGGGTTCCGACTCGAGTTCTTCGCAAGGAACCTGACCCCAACATCATACCATGAATAAATTGACGATCGAACGAGGAAGAATAATCGTAGAACGCCCGAATCCCCTTTGTGACATTTTATCGAACACTTTCAAGGTGTCGATTAGAAACTCAATAAAACGACGAATCCTCGGCAACCCAACCGTGGAAAAACAAGGGATTCGATATAAAACAACTTAATAATCATCAATCCATCACTATTCTAAGTTATAACGAATCAAACGGGCGAAATCAACAAAATCCCCAATTTTTCCCAAAACTAGGATTTTAGGAAAACTAACCTTGATTATTTGGATTGAAGGATGTTATGGAGTGATTAATCGATGTTATAAGCTCCCAAACTTCGTGGATTAGTTGTATAACAACATTCCTTCGTCACCTCCAAGACTCGGTAGCGTACGAAAGGAAGGAAATGAAAAATGAGGGCAAACAGATTTGCTCGGTCATATTTATCTCGGTGCGGCTAGCGTGCGCTAGGCTGCGAGCTAGCGTGCGCTAGCGGCGGTCATGGTCGAGAATGTTCGGCCGGGCCCGCCATCATGCGCCGAACACGTGCGTTGTCGGCCCGGCCACAATCCGAGACTTCTGGCTCGGCCAGTAGCGTGCGCAACCTTCCGGCCAGAAGGCGTGCGCTGGCCGGCGGCCGTAGCGTCTGCGATGTCCGGCGATGGCGTGCGCTACTGCCGATCTTCCCGATCGAACCTTTCGCCCTTACGCCTCGGCCGACTAGCGCGCGACAGCCAAGCCATAGCGTGCGGCTGCCTCGGCCGTGGCGTGCGCTACTCTCGGGCGTAGCGTGCGCTACGCCGGTTCTGTCGCAACCGCCGGCCGATTGCACTCGTCCGGCCCGATCTTGCCGTCCGGCCACCGTCCCCAACCGTCCGGCTAGTGTCCGACCACCATGATTCGACGACTCGATTTTCCGAAATCGCACGGAACGAACACGACAAAATACTCGGGGACAACATCATCGGTCCGAAATGAAAACAACGGATAACAAATCATCACCTACGGTCTTAAACGCCAAAATCAGTTGTCGAGAAAATAATACCGGAACTCGACAACCGGGAAATATCCGAAAAAAAATCCAAAAATAACCGGAACGGAAATCGTGGGTATTACAGTTATTAGTTAGCTATTTTATTTAATTGATCCGACCGATTAATTTATTGACTATTTATGTTAATGGATTGATTTTGTAAAATGATATTGATAGTAATTGACTATTTTATAAAAAATATAATTATTAAAATCAAAAATAAAAAATCAACCAAAAAAAATTCTATCATTATTTGTTTTATTTGGGTTCTATCATTATCTATATATATATATATAAATATATATATATATATAATATCATTACAAATTTAAAGCACCACATTAATTCTCTCTCCTACATGGCATTCTCTTATTTTGTATTTTTAAACTCAATAGTTATTTCACACACAAGTTTAAGAATATTAATTTGGCCAATTACTGAGTTGGACAAATAAATAGTTTAATTTTTTTTAATAAAAATTTAATTTGGTTGATTATTAAATTATAATAATTCTACTTATCTAAAATTTGAATCTCACAACTTTCTTATTTACTAATTTTATGTTAATTGAAAATTTTAGTTTGACCAATATTAATAGTATTATTTATTCAGTTAGCCAAATAAATTACTTTATTTTTTATTGGAGAATCTAATTTGACCAATTATCGAATTACATTAATCGCATTTATCTAAAATTTTGACTACCACATCGATCTTATATGAGGCTCCCTCGATTAAGGAATCTAAATATTTAAATTAATGTATATTTTTTACTCCATAATTATTTTGCACAATGAGTTTAATAATTTTATTTTTTATTGGGAAAAATAATTTGAATAATATTAATTTGGCTGATTATTAAGCCAAATGAATAGTTATTTTTATTAAAAATTTAATTTGGCCAATTATTAGGCTTGTATTAATAGTGTTTATATATAAATTTAAATCCCACATCGATTGAATAACCTGAATAAATACTCAAAATCAATATTTATTTTTTGCCTCACAATCGTTTTGCACCACGAGTTAATAATTTTATTTTATTGGAAAAATTTAATTTGATCAATTTTTTTGTCCAGGCATAACAAATTTGGCTATATTAATTGGTTCAATTCTCATATTGACCAAATAAATAGTTTATGTATATATATATATATATATATATAAAATAGCAAAACGTATTCGGAGCACCACTTTAACTTTCTCTTATACGTGGTATTTTTCAATTTTTAGATTCTTTTGATCTAAAATATTCCATGCTATATTGGTTTTGAGTTGTATATATAGATATATATATAGAATGAGTTCCCCTATTGAATGTGAGCATTAATGGCCTTAAGTCAAGAAACTCTATTATGCAAGAATGAGTTTCATGCTCAGAAGTTTGATGGAACTGGAACGTGTAAAGCCTTCAAATTATAAGTTGATTTTGTTTAAATAAATAGTGTTGATTAATATGCCTAATAAATATTTTTGAGTCCCTTCATTTTCTTTGCAATTAAGTTACTCTCAATTTATAGATCAATTCATGTTGTATAAATAGCCCGCTTATATATTCTCCACCACTCCAGCACTCCAGCACGTTTTGAATCTCTTTATTTGCTTAAATGTCTTCATCTTGGTGAGACAAATAAAGCCAAAACCGAAAACGATACGGAAAAAAGAAAAGACACCGAAGAGGCAGGAATAGTAAACCAAGTCCACAAACATCATCAATCCTACATCTAAGACACAACCATAACCCTCACCATCTCTCCCCAACACTCATCTTACTAAAACAAACAACACGGAAAAAATGAATGATCTCAGATGGTTCAACTTTCTTTCTAATCTTTTAAAGCTTTTTTTTAGTTAAACCGTTTTCATCATAGATCTAAGACAAACGAAACCACAAACAACCTACCCGAGACCATATCAGATCTTGAAGACAACAACTATCAGATATTAAGCTGGAATGAGAACATCTTCGAACGTTTTTGGGTTTCGGTTGTGGGTTGTGGCTGCTGTATGTGTAACACTCCCAGATTTAACCGGAAATATTACAGCGCCGTGGGCCCCGATATGGAACCCACAAGGCTGAAGGAAATTTTCGCAAACATTTACAAATGCCCAAGAGGCCAACGGCGGTACTATCTTTAAAAATTCACAAAGACTTATAAAAATCCATTTATCAAAAACTGTCGTAAAAACTCATTTGAAATCACAAAGCCAAACGGCCGAAACTCAAAAGTTTAGAAAATGGTTTCCAAAGTAACTTCAATTACCAGATACCAAAAGAGCGTTTCAAAATACTCACGCAGCGAAAAAAGACCAACCATAAAGATACTCTAGCAGCGGAATACAAGAACCAATCAAGAAACTCAATGCACAAAACATGTCCTAGCCAGTATCCTCCGGGAAGCTCATCTCTTCACGACCGCTACAAGCTCGATACTCCAAGAACCTAAAAAGAAATCCCACGACGGGGTCAGCCATAATATCCAACAATGATAACCGTCACATCACATTAATAATAACATACCAATGAAAATACAACATAAGAATACGACCAACGTAATCTTACCGCCATAACTTTGCTTACTCAAGAAATTCTCATCAGACTAACCATTATCACATTTCACATCTCAAACTCGATTAACCAATAAACTCGAACCTAATATCTGTATTGTACCTCAAACAATATTCAAGATTCTCAAACTATCATCATCAACTCACGATACGGAAATATACCAGTTCTGACCAATACGATCCATCGAATAACATCATCAAATCCCAAGACGATAATCGATTGTCCGTCAAGACAAATACCAAAGGAAATACAGAACATACCTCGAGATATGAAGTGCCACGACAATCATATCAGTCTAATCTGGGATCAGGTCAATGCAATACGGACACGGTCCTAACACAAGACCTACAAATGCATACTCATATAACCACGTCAATATGCTCACAACAATAACAATGATGTATACTCAATGGAAATCCGACGATCCAGCGCCCTCAGCATAGATCCCCTTGATGATCCTATCAGATCATCATAAGATAGATAACCAACAATACACATATGAACAACAACACATGATAAAATCAATGATGCGAATTCACAAGATTCCATCAACACAATACTGGTAATCCAACGATCCAGCGCCCTCAGCATAGATCCCCATGATGATCCCGTCGAACCAACGCATGGTGGAAAACCTGTCCAACGATCCAGCGCCCTCATCATAGATCCCCATGATGATCCCGTCGAACCAACGCATGGTGGAAAACCTGTCCAACGATCCAGCGCTCTCAGCATAGATCCCCATGATGATCCCGTCGAACCAACGCATGGTGGACATTCGATCCAGCGCCCTCAGCATAGATCCTCATAATCCCATCGGATTATTTACAAAACATAAACAACACAATATGCATACACATATGCAAATCAACACGTTCATCAACATGAACAACATAACATGCACGACAACATGACAATTTACTAGGACTACTTCATGTTCAACAACATGAAAGAAAATGTACGAGATCAAAATAAATAACACTAAACCATAATCAATATGGAATACTTGCCCCGAGTCCTTCGGGAGCAACCTCGATGTCCAATCATCACCGACGATTATCCGCAACGCTCGACGATCCAAACGTATCATGAACCATAAATACTCGAATCCTCGTCTTTATCACAATGTATCCTCGATACCCAAACATACCAATAACCGAAATAAATCATATACATTATGATTTAACTCCCAGAATCGGAAGAACGATATCCAATCCAAATACCCAGAGTTCACAATAATAATCATCGCTATATGCATTATAAACGAAATGAAACTGAAATCATTCATTAAACATTATAACTGAGCAAGTAACAACTTACCTCGATACCGACATGACGATGATAAAGCCGCTACCAGTCACAATGCCTTCGTCTACGAGCTCCTCGGCCCCGACCGAAGCAATTCAAGAACATACTCGAACACGACTGCAGCATCCGGTTATAATCACCGATCAATAATCTCAACCTATCGAAGTAATCAAATAACACATATCCGATAACAATTAACAACCGACACGACCAACCAAATCATCTCAACTATTCAACGATATCTACAATACAAACTACAACTCAATGATCATAATCAATCAACACAACCGATCAATAAACCCAACGGTTCCACAACTATCCTGATTAACCACAAGTCCGAATAATCCAATTCAAACAATTACGAATTCACAACCACAATGCGATTACGGATACGAGCATAAAGGAAATCATATTCGACGAACAATCACAATCTTTCCGGATTCCAAATTGATATCATGATTCGTATTTCATTAAGAACATACGAATTCTACCACTACAACCAATGAATATTCGATCTTCATATATAAAAATATCGATAATTCAATATACGATCGTCTTGCTATGTTAAATTCATCAAAAGTTCCTCAAGAACACTAAGGGATTCGAACTCATGTTCATAACCATTAAAACAACATAATTCGATATCCTTTAACATGAATATAATCTTCCAATTCGTAATCCAAGTCATGAATCATCGTATTCTTCAGTATACACTCTACATAACCTCAAGGGTTGTAGCAACAACTCCCTAATCATCATCATACGGATCAAATACGGATAATAATACCAAGAACATCAAGAACTCTTATGATTTCATAATCATAATCAACATATTCAAGGTATAAACCATCATTTCACCATCTTCCTTCAACATATAATTCATATAACCTCAAGAATCGAAACAACAACATCTTAATCCTCTTCATACGAATCATTTACGGATAACAATACCAAAATCCGAAATCAAAGTGAAGAATTCAACAACATACCTCAAGAACATGAATAACCCAATCGAACCCTTCAAGAATCATTGATATCTTCATATCCAAGCTTCTAATCCATGCCTCCAAGCTCACAATCGACTTAAAAGTGTTTAGAGCATACTTAGAAGTGAAGAAGGACGAAAAAACGAAGTGAAATGATCAGGAGAAATGAAAGACGAACTTTCATTTTATAAACTGCATCGATCTCTACGTACGTTAACCACCAGCATTAACGTACGTAATGCACTTAGCGTACGCTAAGCGTCCTTAATAGCGTACGTAATCTCATTTCCAAAACTAACTGACCTGTTTCGTCCAATTGATTACGTACGTAACATTTCCTTCATTACGTACGTAATATGTACGTTGACTTGCTACAGTAAAACTCTATTTAACGTACGTTATACACTTCTCGTAGCGTACGTAATGGCCGGGGTTGACTCGCCTGTCCACATCCGCCGCCGACATCGGGTCCCACCTGCCGACCATGACTCGGTCCTGTCCGATTCCCTCGTTACGTACGTAATGCTTTAGCCATAACGTACATAACACAGCCAATTTAGCGTACGTAAGTCTTCAACATTAGCGTACGCTAAGTATTCTATACTTAGCCAATTTTAACTGTTACCACCTGTCTCGACATACAGAATACGAACATACGGCATACTGAATATGTATAATGAATCCAATAATATTCTCATACGATATACCCAATATCAAAAGTGCGATAATCTGATACATGATATCCTCAATTATAATTGTCTACCAAATACGACAATTGTACCAATACTGACATCTCAGTCCTTCATTTATTTTATCCATACTATACAGATTCCACGCTGTACAGTATAACTCGGATAAAATAATATCAAACAACAGTAGTAGAAATTCCGGATATTACAGTATGAAAGGAGTTTTTGAGTTGTTTGGTGCTCGGCTATCATCAAAAGATCGAAAGATGAGCTTTGAAGAAGATGTGATGAATGAGGTAAGTTTTGATTTCGATCGGTTTGATGAAAGAGATAGAAGGTAGGTGAGAGGTATGGAGGGGGGCGGATTATACAAAGTGTGAGTTTTAGGTTAGATGAAATAACAGGTATTCACAAGTTATATCATTTGGGTATGGATTGGATTGGACCGGGTATTCATTTCATCTGGATTGGGCTGATAAATGTGATTTGGGCTGAAATAAATGGACTGCCGGAATTATTGGACTAACAAAATTTCTATCAGAAAGTAGTTTGATACAACATATTGGATACAATTTTTTATAATTATTGGTATAATGAGTGGTATTTTGGACTACTAATGTGTTGTAATATAGATTAAAATGATCGTTGTGCTTGGAGAACTTGGTGGTCGAGATGAGTATTCCTTAATTGAAGCACTTAATCAGGAAAAATCAATAAACACTTTTCTCACGACCCTTTTGATCCCAATTTATTAGGTGACGTACACAACTAATTGCATTCATAAGTTGCTTTTATAGTTTATACATTTTCTAATGAGTTCATAAGTTGCGTTTATACACATCTTCACTTTAGTAATTCTTTAATTCATCATTTCATTCAATTGTTACTTGAAGGAGCCTATCCATGCCTCTATAAAAGGTACCGCCAATTAGTTATCGATTATCATATACACGATGATGGGTCGCAAGTAAAATATCGGCAATATATATGGGAAGTGCATAGAACCCATAGTTCGTTGGTTTTATGTCAGAATAACAACATTACTTATGTGTATATGACATTATTTGTGGCTTAGACAATACATTGTTTGGTATTTAAATAAGCTACATGTTTTTCCACACCAACAAGTGGTTAAGGAGTCCATTTTTTTGCTGAATTGACATTGAATATGCAGGTTTCGGTTGCAGTCACATAAGGAGATTGTTCGTTGTTCTTTTATGTGATGATAAAAACTTTTAGCTAACAAATTGTTTGATATTACATTGACCTACATATTTTTCACACTTGCACCACGTAAAACGCATTTTTTTGCTTCATTGTCGTTTAATATATAGGTTTGGATTGGAGGTACGCGAGCACATGTTCGTTGTTGATTGGGCTATACATTAGGTCTTTGAACCTAATGAGAGTGGGTAATTTATAAACTTAAATTGGAAACTCTTTTTAATCGTAACAACAAATATAGTTACTAAAGGGAAATGAAGAGATACCCTATAAATGATCTCTTGTAATTAACAATATTTAATAAAGGGCAATGAATAGATGCTAATAGAAACAACCTCTAGCATTCAGCAGACTTGAAACTATTTCTTGCAACTTATGTGTGAAAATGAGATGGATAAACTTTTCAATACCCACACTAGGTTAATAAACTTTGGTTTGTGAATTAATATCAACTTTTAATCACCCAACAATTATTGCATTTAATGATATTTAGGAAGTTGCTCACCCAAAAAAATCAACTTACCTCAACTTTTAATCACCCAACAATTATTACATTTAATCACATTAAGTCATTACTCACCCAAAAACTCAAATTTAGAATGAAAGAAAAAAAGAGAATAGACAAAAATAAGAATACAATTTAATTTTGTGTACCGTGTCCCTGAGTTTAGGAGAGAGAATATGAGAACGCATATGATTTTACAATTATACCATTTGTTGCATATCAAATTTATGTTTTATTTTAGGGTATTTAAGTCATTGTTTTGATAAAAAGTTTCATAATATACTTTCCTCCTAAATCGATTCACTTTTGAGAAGAAAGTTTGCAGAGAAATTTAACAAAATTTTCTCTCTTAGGCTTATTCTTTTGGACTGAATGAATCAATCGAATCGAATCGAATGAATCGAATCGAATCGAATCGAATGGACTGACTGACGACTCGAATCGAAATATATATTAAGGGTAAATAATAATAATAATAATAATAATAATAATAATAAAACTAGAAATAATGAATATAAGAAAATAATAATAATAATATAATAATAATAATAAAATATAAATAATAAGTTGAGATCTATTTGATAAGGGTAAATTATAATAATATTAACGATATTAATAACAATAACGATAATAACTATAATAATAATAATAACAATAATAATAATAACACTGATAATAATAGTAAATAATAATAATAGTAATCAACAACAACAATGGTAATAATAAATATTATTAATAATAATAGTAAATATTATTTGTACTAATAACAATAATAATAATAATTAATATTAAAAATAATAGTAATAATAATAATAACACTGATAATAATGGTAAATAATAATATCAATCAACAACAACAACGATAATAGTAAATATTATTAGTAATAATAACAATAATAATTAAGATTATTATTATTATTATTAATAAAAAAATAATAATAAAAAGAAGAAGAAGAACAATCGAATCGAATCGAATCAATCGAATGAACTGAATCGAATCGAATCAATCAATTGAAAAACTGAAAAATAAGTCCAAAAGAACAGGGGCTTATTCATTTATCTTCTCCTCTGAAAAAACTTGAGCACACAAATTTATTTTCTTTTTTTCTCACTTTTTTCTCTTCTTTCAAAAATAAAATTTGGAAATGCAGTGTAAGGGTATATAGGTTCTCAATGTGAATTCGATAGAATGATTGTGAGTTTATAGATTATTTTTATATGTATGCCGATGTTATAATCTTAGGGTATATTTATTGCAAGGGAAAATGCGTCAACGTGATGAAGGACAAGTGTCATTGTTGAGGGTGTGGCAATAGATGCAAGAAAGGGAATATTGCGTTTATGGGATGTGTAGTTATGCATAAAAGAAAAAGTATTGCTGAGATAAATGCATGAAGCCTGCATGTTGCAAATAGCAATTCAATTTTTATCTTATTACAAAGTTGATATATATGTATTAAAGAGTTAAAGTATATCTTCATATGTGTATCTATATGAAAATGATTTGATTACTTTTATTAATAAATGTTGCATTGTCGTTCTTGAGAATCAAGAATATGAAGAGAATTAAGCTGTTTTGTAATCTTGATCAATTTATACTGTGATTTAAAGACTTTTTTGGGATTGTATTTAGTTATATATGTATAATCTTCACATGAGAGTTTTATTAATTTGTTCATATTGGCTAAGATTGTTGCATGAAAATTAGTGTTTGAGGAATTGGAAAAAATATTACTTAAAATAAGACCTCAGGGAATAAACTGTCGTTTCAAAGTTGTGAGTTATAACTTTGTTGAGATATATTGTCTATCACAATGTAACTGACTATAATGAGTAAACTGATGCATTTAAATATTTTATACAAAAGAAATCAACATGTCAACATAACCCGAACACTTTTTACCCAGAATACAAGTATGATTTAATCATGGTAAACAAATCCCGTGCATCGCACGAGCCATGATGTCTCGTTAGATGTAATATCCGCAATTTCGATTTCCGGTAATTTTCTTTTTTTGGCGGAAGTCCGTTTCGATGACTCGCTCATGACCGTATCGTCATTCTGAGAATGATTAATTCTGCACTTTTTGTCATCCGAATTCGTTTCGGTATCGTTTTGTTGAGTTCCGTGTTCTTAAGCGGCTTTTCCGTACTTGCGTTCGATTCTTGCGAATCTCGTCCGAAACTGTTGTTTCGAGTTTCTCGTAAGTTTATTTAATGTTATTATTCATGTTTCGAGCTTTGGTTTGGTGTTTCGATCGTGTATCGTGTATTTCGGATGTTTTGGGCCATTTTTGTAATTTCCTAAAGTTTGGGGTAATTACTTCCGTTGTCGAATTTCGAGCCTCCGGGTGGTCGGAATCATGTGTTCTTTTATTGCTCGGATTTGTCTTTGCGAGTACGTCGTAACCGTACCTTCGATTTATATTCAGGTTCGGGTTTCGGGGTCATCCGGGCCGTCGGAGTGGCCACGACCGAGTCACGGCCGGAGCAGGGCCTGGCCTGGCCGAGTTACGGCCGTAAGGTGCCGGTTACGGCCGTACGTGCTTGGCAGACCTGGCTGGACGAAGGCCGGTTACGGCCGTAAGGCGTGATCCGTTACGGCCGTAAGTGGTCGGCAGGTGCTGGATTGGTTTTTGACGAATGCCGGGTACGGCCGTAAGGGCCTGCCGAGTACGGCCGTATGGGCTGAGTTACGGCCGTAAGGCACTTCCGGTTACGACCATAAGCATCCGGCAGTGTCCGGCTATATAAGGCCTGGCAGCGGTTTTTTGCTCATTTCTTCACTTTTCTTGCGGCTATCGGACGGGTGCGACGGGAAATAGGGTTCTTGGTCGATTCTACTCAATTCCAAGGCAATTTGGAAGATTCTTGTTGATTATATCATCATCCAATCCGTGTTCTTCGTCGAATCAAGGTATATTTCTTGATTTTCCTTCAAGTTGACTTTTTGGGGAATTGTTCTTGATTTCGATTCTAGTCCTATTTTGATACATCGGTTGGCGTAATATGATGTTATTAATCGTGTTTCACGGATTGTATATCCATATATCGAGTTTGTTTAACTCGATTGAAGATTCGAGTGTTCTTGGAAATTATTGAACATTTAGTGTTCGATTAAATGCCCCAATGAGTCCCCTTCGATAGTTTGCTGGGATTTCCGTTGTTTTGCCTTTGATTCTCGCCGTAATCATGTTTTCCGGAGGATTATAGGTGCTCGAGGATTCCGAGTTGAATCTCGTTGGTGATTGATGATTCGTGTGGTGTTATTTTCGTAGCGTTCGTGAGGTTGTCGAATTCTTGGTCGTTTTTGGAAGTTCGAGGACTAACCGACCGTGTCCGTTCGTGGTTCCATTGCTCGTGGTATCGAGGCAAGTACCTTGTCCATACAATTCTTGTTTTTTGGATATTATAATTAGTGATCATCTCTATGTGTTTGTTTGATCGTTTGAATCGAACTTTCAAAAGATTCGGTTAGCCTCGTTAAAGGCTCTCTTTCAAAACCGTGTTTTTTTTTTACGATTGTGGTGTTTCGTAAACGATTATGTGAATCCTGTGAACACGCTTGGTGTTGTTGCTATGCTTCGATAATATAGATATATATATATATTATCTCATTCCGGTGTGTTGTGGTTTGACACTTGTGTTGTGCTATGTGTTTATTGCCTTTGGGTGAATTGTTTGGATATCCATGTTGTGATATGCTATTCTTGTGAATGTGTGGATATGGTCGAAGGTCTATGGTGACACATGGCATGCGATCATGTGGTCAGGATGCAACAAGTGATTGATCCAACCGTGAGAGCCTAAGACAATCTACGGTGACACGTGGCTTGTGATCATGTGGTCAGGATGCAACAAGTGATTGATCCAACCGTGAGATGATAAGACCTGTGGTGACATATGGCATGCGATCATATGGTCAGGAGACAACAAGTGATTGATCCAACCGCGAGATGACGTGGCACGTGTTCACGGTGTTATGTGTATGATTGTGATTGTGTTTTGCTCACCTCGGGAGGGTCCTGCGAGGCCACGGAGGGAATCCAATGGTATAGCCATGGATTCTCGAGTTGGTGTTGTTTTCGTTGACCGAGATTTGCGTATCTTCGGTGATTATGTTGTGTTGATTTTTATGTTCCGTCGAGGACACGTGGCGTGGGTTTTGACCCTGTGAACTGTTGTTCGTTTTATTTGTGAAAACAAAACCTTTGGGCTGTGACCCATGTTGATTTTGGAAAGAGAAGGATTTGATGATCCTAAATTGTTTTCTACTAAAACTCCCGATGGCTTATTAAACCATTTTGTAAATTGTTTTCTCCTGGATTGTGATCTTTTGGTTTTTGGAACGTTTTACCCAAACTCTTGCCTCGGGAAGTGTTTGTTTTGTTGTATTTGAATCTTTTAGGATTTATGGTTATTATTGTTCTTGGAACTTGGATTGTATGGCTCGTATTTGCACTTTGTACTTGCACTAGCAAAATAGTGGAATTTTGCTAACCCCCGAGTAATCGGGGGGTGGATGTCTGTATTGCATTCAGGTTTTGGGGAGCATAGCACAGGGTCGGCATGAAGGATGATGAAAGATGAACGATACTAATCATACGAGGACCCATTTGATGTCATATTGGTTTAGTTGTATTTTTATTTCCGCTGCAGTATTCTTTCCCCGTTGTACGGGAGTGTTTTGTATTCGAGCTCTGCGTGGCCATGTATTGAGTTGTATGTATTTTTTGAAAGACCAAATCGGTCTACTGAGTCATTTTTAGCCTTAAAGGCATTGTTGAGATGTTCGACGTTGTTTACCAGTCTCGTAGATCCTTGAGGAAAGGGTCTACGGCGTGTAATATCCCTGAGTGGATTGGGGGTGTTACATAAATGGTATCGGAGCTTAGGTTGTGGAAACCTAGGCTGTCGGGTCAAGTTGTGTCTGTTGAGTTTTGTCTCGTTGGATTTTGTCTGACTGAGTCGTGTCGCGACGCGTCGTCTGAGTTTGTTGGTCGTGATTAGTATCGTGGGGCGATCATCATCTTCGTGCGACCTGTGGATGTAAGTCTCCCTTCTTTGTGTTTGTGCCGCGTCTGATGCGAGTTACAGGTATGATTATGAGTTAATTGACGGAATCCTCTTATGGATTTTGATTTCGTGATATGTGGTTATATGACTCTCATATTTCGTTCATATGAGGAGTAGTGTCGCTGGATTGTGCATGTTGGACTGTATTTCTTTTGTCCGCTGCGTGAGTTCTTTTGTAATGGCTTTCGGTATTTTACCGACTGAGTTTTATTTCGAAAACCGATTCCCTTAACCGAGTTTTTGGCATTATGGCCTTGATCATTTTGGCGAAATCCTTATGACGGTATTTAGTATTTTGTAAATGGCTTTTGTGAGTTTTGAAATATTACCGCCATCGGCCTTTTTGGCGTTTTTGTAAATGGTTTTTAGCCTGATGGGTTCCGGCGCGGGACCCACGGCGCTATAATGTTCCGTGTAATTACCTGAAATTTTTGGGCATTCTAGCCCATTGAATTATTTTCGAAAACCTTGAGTATCTTAGAAAAATAAATTTCGAGACGTACTTTTAAAATAAATTATTTTCTCGAGGACCAAAATGTTTTGAGATATTTTCAAGGTTTTAGAAACACTTTTACTTAGACCCGAGGGTCGAATATTCTGAAAGTTTTTCACTAAGAGAAAGTGTCCTCATTTTTATCAAATGCGAAATGGTTCTCCAAAGTCTCGATAACGATGTTTCACGTTTGTATTTTTTTTTTTGAAAGGTGATACCCAAGTTCAACCGGTATTTTTCTAAATTATTTTCAAAAGGAGGTTTTCGTTTTTAAAACCTATCCATTCCTGTTTGAGGGCTGGGTATGCATGTATGATGTTCGCGTTGTCATTATGATGTTTGCTCCCGAGTATGATCGAATTGGTGGCATGAACGTCGAGGTGTTGCCACGCATTTGTTGTACTAGCCCTCTGTGAGAGGTGTGAACTGGTGTTTACTGTTTATCGCCTCGTGGTGATTTGCGTGTTGTCGCACGAGTGTGAGTTGTTAAAGCTTGGATTTTTGTGTGTTTATGCACATGGGTGATTGTTTCATGATGTTTGTGATTGTGTGCTGGCTAACGTTCGGGCCGTTGAAATCGTCGAACGATGCCGTTGTTGTTGTGATTTTTGTATGCGTTGATATGTTATGCTGAGTTGGCATCTCCGGTATGTTGTTTTGCGGTGTTATGTTCCATTGTATCTAGCATCTGTATTTTCGGTATGCCGAGCCGAGGCATTTCAACCATGGTGTGCCGGGGCATGCATGTGTAAATTGTCCTTCTCGTCAGTAACGCGTTTCAAGTGCGGACTCGAGGGACACCGAATTCAGTTTTGCGAATTGGATACCGAGACTTTCGAAGTTCGCGCTTCAGCACAGATATCAGGATCGGCTCTGAGAGGCCCATGGGAGATTTTTCTGTCGGTTGCTTTTTGTGTTGTTACCTTGTTTCCGTTGTTGTGAGTTGCGGGGACGACATTTCTTTTATAAGAGGTCGGATGTAATACCCGTACTATTTTTGACTTCTGCAGTTTCTCCTTCTAAATTCTATCGACTTGCATGTGTTCGTCGATACTTTTTGAACTTGTTTGATGTCTCAAATGTCATCGTTCGAACTGGTTGTGACCTTGTTTCAGATCGATCTGTTTATCATAGTGACTTTTCCGAGTTCGGTTCGATTCTTGTGAACCTTGTTCGGAAGTAACATCTTCTGGTTCTACTAGTTCTTTTATTCGAAGTGGATCGGATTTTGAACTTCTGTATTTTCGACTCTGTCGACTTGTTTATGTTCGTTGACATTTTCTGAGCTTGTCCTGCCCCTTGCTTTTGTTGATCGAACGGGTGTGGTATTGTTTCGGAATAACTCGTTTGTCGTTGTGACTTTTCAATTGCTATTCCCTTTCCTGTGGATCTTATGTGAATGCACATCTTGTTGTTTTCACCGGATCATATATTGTCTCGAGTCGAGATGTGAACCTTGGAGTTGTTGTTTGAATTTTATTGTTCTTCGTGATTCGAATATGATTGTTCGATTTTTGTTGTCTCGATCGTTGTGGTTCGATTGTTTGATTGTTCGGTTTATGTTGATCTCGTTTCGTGATTGTTGAACGTTCGACTCCTTCGTAATTCTATTAAGTTCGGGAAATTAGTCTCGTTTTCGATCTTCCAACCCTTGGGCGGTGGAATTCCGTATTTGTTCAGCGATTGGCTCGCGTTTTGATTGATGTACCGTTGTGTTGGTCGTCGTGGAGCATGTTTTCACGCCGTATATTCCTTTGCGTTGCTTGTAACGTTTCGCCATTGGGCGTAAGTTACGCGTTTCTTGTCTATCTCTTTGAGTTTTCCTGGCGGGATATTGCTTCTCCCTACTTGTTTTAAGTTTCGGGACGAAACTTCTTTTAAGGAGGGTAGTATGTAATATCCGCAATTTCGATTTCCGGTAATTTTCTTTTTTTGGCAGAAGTCCGTTTCGACGACTCGCTGATGACCGTATCGTCATTCTGAGAATGATTAATTCTGCACTTTTTGTCATCCGAGTTCGTTTCGGTATCGTTTTGTTGAGTTCCGTGTTCTTAAGCGGCTTTTCCGTACTTGCGTTCGATTCTTGCGAATCTCGTCCGAAACTGTTGTTTCGAGTTTCTCGTAAGTTCATTTAATGTTATTATTCATGTTACGAGCTTTGGTTTGGTGTTTCGATCGTGTATCGTGTATTTCGGATGTTTTGGGCCATTTTTGTAATTTCCCAAAGTTTAGGGTAATTACTTCCATTGTCGAATTTCGAGCCTTCGGGTGGTCGGAATCATGTGTTCTCTTAGTGCTCGAATTTGTCTTTGTGAGTACGTCGTAACCGTACCTTCGATTTATATTCAGGTTCGGGTTTTGGGGTCTTCCGGGCCGTCGGAGTGGCCACGACCGAGTCACGGCCGGAACAGGGCCTGGCCTGGCCGAGTTACGGCCGTACGTGCTCGGCAGACCTGGCTGGACGAAGGCCGGTTACGGCCGTAAGGCGTGATCCGTTACGGCTGTAAGTGGTCGGCAGGTGCTGGGCTGGTTTTTGACGAATGCCGGGTACGACCGTAAGGGCCTGCCGAGTACGGCCGTATGGGACGAGTTACGGCCGTAAGGCACTTCCGGTTACGACCGTAAGCGTCCGGCAGTGTCCGGCTATATAAGGCCTGGCAGCGGGTTTTTGCTCATTTCTTCACTTTTCTTGCGGCTATCGGACGGGTGCGACGGGAAATAGGCTTCTTGGTCTATTCTACTCAATTCCAAGGCAATTTGGAAGATTCTTGTTGATTATATCATCATCCAATCCGTGTTCTTCGTCGAATCAAGGTATATTTCTTGATTTTCCTTCAAGTTGACTTTTTGAGGAATTGTTCTTGATTTCGATTCTAGTCTGATTTTGATACATCGGTTGGCGTATTATGATGTTATTAATCATGTTTCACAGATTCTATATCCATATATCGAGTTTGTTTAACTCGATTGACGATTCGAGTGTTCTTGGGAATTATTGAACATTTAGTGTTCGATTAAATGCCCCAATGAGTCCCCTTCGATAGTTTGCTGGGATTTCTGTTGTTTTGGGCTTGATTCTCGTCGTAATCATGTTTTATTGTTCCTTCCGGAGGATTATAGCTGCTCGAGGATTCCGAGTTGAATCTCGTTGGTGATTGATGATTCGTGTGGTGTTATTTTCGTAGCGTTCGTGAGGTTGTCGAATTCTTGGTCGTTTTTGGAAGTTCGAGGACTAACCGACCGTGTCCGTTCGTGGTTCCATTGCTCGTGGTATCGAGGCAAGTACCTTGTCCATACAATTCTTGTTTTGTGGATATGATAATTAGTGATCGTCTCTATGTGTTTGTTTGATCGTTTGAATCGAACTTTCAAAAGATTCGGTTAGCCTCGTTAAAGGCTCTCTTTCAAAACCGTGTGTGTTTTTACGATTGTGGTGTTTCGTAAACGATTATGTGAATCCTATGAACACGTTTTGTGTTGTTGTTGTGCTTCGATAATATAGATATATATATTATCTCATTCCGGTGTGTTGTGGTTTGACACTTGTGTTGTGCTATGTGTTTATTGCCTTTGGGAGAATTGTTGACGCAGTATAAAAGGGATAAATACTAGCGTTTTGAAATAATAAGAAAGACTCTTGAAGAAGCGATAATTTATTCCATGGAACTCTCGCAAGAGTTAAAAAGACTTCACAAAGAAGTAGATAAAAGATAGATTTTATTTCAATAATTTTTTGATGATCTCTTTTCACTACGTTACAAGCCTTTATATAGGAGACTAAGAGAAGATGAAGAGATACATTCATGAATGAGGAGATACATGTATCAACCAAAAGTCATGGAAAGATACATGAATTAAAAGATGCATGAATTGACTAAGATACATGCATGAGGAGATGCATGAATAAGAATGTTTGACTAAATTTATAATTATGCTCCTGCATCAGCCTCCCCGAGTGAAAAAGAACTCGCCCACGAGTTCGTATCATCACGATTTGCCACGTAAGGGATCAAATACTTGACGTTGAACACGTCAGATGTCTTCATGTGTGAAGGAAGCTGTAGACGATAGGCGTTATCATTGATTTTTTTTAAGATCTCGCAGGGTCCAATCTTCTTGCTCTTAAGCTTGTTGTACTCACCAATAGGGAACCTATCACGAGTTAAAACCACCCAAACTTTGTCTCCAACGTTGAACACAACCTTACGACGATGAGAATCTGCCTTGTCTTTGTACTTTAAGTTGCTCTTCTCGATAGCATCCTTCACTTGACCATGGATATCATGGAGATGGGAGATAACTTCATCGACCTTCAAATGTTGCTTTCCAGGACGGGATAAAGGAAGCAAATCTAACGTGTCGGAAGGATTACGACCATACACAATTTCGAAGGGACTCATACCAGTGGTTCGATTCGTTGTACGGTTGTAAGCGAACTCTGCTTGATCTAACACCATGTCCCATTGCTTAGGCTTCTCTCCAACAATACATCTCAACAAATTCGATTGACCACTTCAGTTTGTCCATCGGTTTGAGGATGATAGGTGCTGCTGAAATTGAGTTTAGTACCCATATTCGCCCATAAACTCCTCCAAAAGTTGCTGATGAACTTGGTGTCACGATCAGATGTAATAGATTAAGGGATACTATGGAGACGAACAATTTCCATGAAGTAGAGATGAGCAATTCTTGTGGCATCCATTGTCTTTCGGCAAGGTATGAAATGAGCCATTTTTGAAAAACGATCCACTACAACAAAGATGGAATCGTGCGAACGTTGTGTTCTTGGCAAGCCTAGAACAAAATCCATGCTCACATCGAGCCATGGTCCTTCTGGAACCGGTAAGGGTGTATAGAGGCCAGCATTTGTCAACACTCCCTTGTCTCGTTGACATACATAGCAACGCTGGATGAGGTGAGCCACGTCGCTTCCCAATTTAGGCCAATAAAATGAGGCAGACACAAGCGAATACGTCTTATCTCGCCCAAAATGACCTTCATTGTGTAGCTCTTCCAAGATTTGTTGTCGTAACGAACAATCAGGGATACATAGACGAATCCCTAGAAATAGATACCCTTCATGGAGAATGAAGTCATGACGTAAACCAGCACAAACCTCATGATAAATACGTCCAAAAGAAGGATCTGTCGGGTAGAGTTCAGCAAAGGTATCAAATCCCATAACCTTGGCACTCACGGTAGATAGTAGACATGATCTTCGACTTAGGGCATCCGCGACAATATTGGAATTTCCAGACACATGTTTAAGAGAGAATATGAAATCTTGTAAATACGCGACCCATTTAGCGTGACTTCTGTTCAGCTTGTGTTGCCCGTTGATGTACTTCAGGGCTTCATGATCAGTTAAGAGAATAAACTCTCTGGATTAAATAATGTCTCCAATGTTTCAATGACTGGATGATGGCGTAGAACTCCAAATCATACGTAGAGTAATTATTTTTCGATCCAGAAAGCTTCTCGCTAAAGTAAGCGATAGGTCGATTTTCTTGACTTAGTACTCCTCCAATGCCGACTCCAGAGGCATCACAATTGAGCTCGAATACTTTGTCAAAGTCGGGTAAAGCCAAAACAGATGCTTCAGTCATCTTTTTCTTGATGAGTTGGAAACTTCTCATTGCTTCACTAGTCCAAATGAACTCACTACCTTTGAGGCACTCGGTAATAGGAGCAATAAGGGTGCTGAAGTTTCGAATGAATCGTCGGTAGAATGATGCAAGTCCATGGAAGCTTCGTACGTCATGGATATTCTGAGGTTGAGGCCATTTCACTACAGCATTCACTTTTGACGGATCCATATGAACGCCATCGATTGAAACAATGAAACCCAAGAAAGGTACTGATGTTGTAAAGAACGTACACTTCTTAGGGTTAGCATAAAGATGCTCAGCACGAAGGGTGTCAAACACGGCTCGGAGGTGGGTGAGATGCTCCTCCTTGGTAGGGCTGTAGATGAGGATGTCCTCAAAGTACACGACCACGAACTTTCCCATGAATGGTCTTAGAATTTGGTACATGAACCTCATGAATGTACTGGGTGAATTAGATAGGCCAAAAGGCATAACCAACCACTCATAGAGGCCTTGATGAGTTTTGAATGCCGTCTTCCATTCATCACCAGGACGGATTCGTATCTGATGGTATCCACTCTTTAAGTCAATCTTTGAAAACACTTTGGAACCTGAAAGTTGATCTAGCATGTCGTCAAGACGAGGAATAGGGAAATGGTACTTGATGGTGATTCGGTTGATGGCTTGGCTGTCGACACACATTCTCCATGTGTGGTCTTTCTTCGGAACCAAAAGAGCAGGGACCGCGCATGGACTCATACTCTCTCGGATATATCCTCGAGTCAACAACTCTGTTACTTGCTTATGGAGTTCTTCAGATTCTTTAGGACTCATGCGATATGCAGTCTTATTCGGAAGAGTAGAACCTGGTATAAGATCAATGTGGTGTTGGATAGCTCTCATAGGTGGTAAACCAGAAGGTAGATCATTGGGCAGCACATCCTTGTATTCCTTAATCAAAGGTTTGACTTCCTCAGGAAAGACACTTTCTTCTTTAGCTGCTGGGACTTCACGAGGAACGAGGGCATAGATCACCGATTGATTCTCGACTTCTTTCAGGAATTTAGTCCTAGACAAAAGTGTCTTAGGTGGTGGAGGTGTTGATGGTGGTTTTGGAACTTCTTTTCATGGGGCTAAGACGATTTTCTTTCCATTGACATGAACAGAATGTGTATTCTTGCGACCGTCATGGATTACACTTCGGTCGTATTGCCAGGGACGTCCAAGAAGAATGTGACAAGCGTCCATAGTAACTACGTCACACCAGGCACTGTCATAGTAGAGTTGTCCCACAGAAAAAGAACTAGACACCTCTTATTGACCAACACTTCACTTTCTTTGTTCAACCAAGAGAGACGATATGGTTGAGGGTGATGATCCGTCTTAAGTTGGAGTTTTTGTACTGCCTCGTCAGAAATGACATTCTCACAACTCCCGCTATCAATGATCATCTTGCACACTTTGTTGGAGATGGTGCAAGTGGTATGAAAAATATTGGTCCTTAGCCATTCTTCATTGTTGGAGCTTTTCGGAACCAGGAAACTCTTTCGAATAACCAAATTTTCATGGCCATCACCATAAACAACTTGTTCATCGTTGGATACGTGACTGTCCAGAGAAGAAGGCTTTAAACGCCCTTGCTGCCCACCTAAAGATCAATGCCTATGATGCCTCAACCCCTTCATTGGAGGAACCCCAACACAACATGGGTTCCCTACAATACATGTCCGCACTCAAGAGACAAGCCCCTATGCCCGTTACACCAAAGAAAGGGCTCATGTTTTCTCCCGTCACTATTAACGATCACACCATTAGTGCATTACTTGACATTGAAGCATCTCATAACTTCGTGTTCGAAGAAGAATCCAATGTTTAGGGCTCATTATGGTCTATCAAGGAGGATCTATGAAGGTGGTAAACTCTCCCGCCAAGCCTAGTGCTGGTATTGCTCATGATGTCCCAGTCTCTCTCGGGACATGGTGCGAAAAGCTCGACTTTTTGTCGTCCCCATGGATGACTTCAAGATGATTCTAGGCATGGATTTCTTTGATAGATTCCAAGCATTCCCTATTGTAATATCCACATTTTTTTCCCGGTATTTTCATTTTTCGTGTATTTTTTTTCGTTTTTAGCGACTCGCTTGTAATCGTATTGATATTTCGAGAATATCTAATACTGGACTTTTTGTCACCCGAGCTTGTTTCGGACTTGTTTTACTTAATTCCGTGTTTAATATCATTCGTCGCTATTTCGTGTTCGATTCTCGTAACCGTTGCTCGGAACCGCCATTTCGGGGTTGCCGCAGATCCGTCTCATGTTGTTTATGCATGTTGTGAGCTTTCGTTTATCGTTTCGATCATGTATCGTGTGTTTCGGATGCTTTGGGCCATTTTGTAATTTCCCAAAGTTTTGAGGTGATTACTAACGTTGTAGTTTGCGAACCCTCGGGTAGTCGGAATCGTGTTTTCTTTTGGCGCTTTGGTTCTGACTCGATCTTGTTGTTCGTGTGTCTTCTTCGGACCGTTGTTTGGTGTCGGATGATCGTTGTTTTCATCCGAGATGGAATTCGCTGTTTTCCATCATTGGGTGCTGTCTGTGCTGCTGTCTGCACTCGTTAGTGCACGCTATCATTGTTGTATAGCACACGCTAGCATCACTTAGTAGCGCACGCTACATATGTTTCGTAGCGCGCGCTAGCGACTCGAGCACAGCAGTGGCAGTGAGTTGTTTCTGCTCTCTGCTCTCTGGACGAGCAGCTTAGCGCACGCTAAGAATGTATTTAGCGCACGCTATTGTCTAGGCTTAGCGCGCGCTGGGTGTCCGGTAGTGCACGCTAATCCGGTAATCCAGTACTGGGCAGATTGTTTATGGACTCGGCCTGGTGCCCATGTAGCGCACGCTATGGCCCGATAGCGCGCGCTATCGAGGGGCTGTTAGCGCACGCTAGTGCATGCTAACGGGCCAGAACCGTAGGTTCTGTGCTGGTTTTTAGCTGGGTAACGCACGCTAACTCTAGTCGTTAGCGCACGCTAAAACTCTCTGGCTATATAAACCAGAGAGTTAACCAAGATTGGTCACTTTTTCATTCCTTTCTCTCTCTCCGATTCTTGGGCGATTCTTTGGCGATCTCCGGCGATTTGAAGTCTTGCAACTCCTAGCTATCATTCTTCTTGAGTTCTTGGTGTAGATTAACAACACCAACACTTGTTCTTCATCTTTAATCCAAGGTATTCTCCTAGAACCCTATTTTTGGGAAATTTGGGAGTTTTGAGTTTTCGTCCAATTCGTTCCGTATTGTTGATTAATCCATGATGTATATGATTAATCTTAGTGGTATTCTTGTTTTCCCTACGGTCTCATGGTAAGTTTCGTGGTATTTGTGAAATCGAGAGGGTTCGGTTGCGATCCGTCCTCGTCGTTGTTTTGTACGAACTTACATGAATCGTAGGTGGAGTTTCGGGTGTCTTCCGTTATTGTTATTCTTGTCGAATTGGTTGTGATGGTATTTGACGAATCGTCTAGGTTTGGTGTGTCCAATTTCTCGCAACCGGGATTATTCCTTCCATTTTTCATCGTAATATTGAGGCAAGTACCCTTAATGAACTTACATGCTTAACATGCTAGTATTGCATGAGTAACGTGTGCGTGTGTATGCTCAGTAAGGGTTAGATCCGACGGGTCTCGGTAGGGGTCCACAGAGGCGTGGATCCGCGACCTTTGCTTTTAACCACTACGGGTTAGATCCGGCGGGGTCTCGGTAGGGGTCCACAGAGGCGTGTGTCCGCGATTAATTGTGGTGCATTTTATAAATATTTTTTGAGTTATGGCGTTTCTGGAAATGTGTGTTTCAAACTGATGTTTTTTCATTTGCATGCTTTGACTAGATGTGTAAGTTGTTCATTTGGTTACTTGTACTAGCATAATTGCTAAGCCCTTTGGGGACCCGTTTTGGGGAAATTCTTGTTATGAATTTCAGGTTGTGTTCAGCCGGACGAGCGGTGCTGGGACAGTACGAGGATGCTGGCCAGGGTTGTTGACGTGTGTATTTGAATTTCTTTGTTTCCGTTGTTCTTTTTGATGTGGTTGTTTTCTAAATTTGCAAACTTATAGCTAGTACTCGCGAGTACTTAGGCATTTTACTCGGATTGTGATTTACATCAGTAATTGTTATTTATGATTGTCAGTGATGATTGTTCCGCCGGTCATACTGGGCATTCTATTCTATTTTCAACTTAGTGATGTGTGTTTTCTCACTAACCGAGATGGTTAGACGAGTGGTATTTTCGTGTTTAGCCTGGTGGGTCCCATGTAGGGGTCCACGGCGCTGTAATATACCCTGAACATCTTGGGATTGTTACACCTATGTCGACCACAATCACACTCACCATCTATGATGAAAACAAGGCATGCATGATGCCTACCAAGCGAGCCTAAGTCAAGAATAAAGTCTCTCGACCATGCAATTTAAAAAGGGTATGCGAAAGTACCCTAATTTCTTGGTGGACATTCGGGGACTCAATGACGAGGAAGAACCTGGTAAGATGCGGACTGGCGACCCGCAGGTCTTGCAAGATGTTCTCGAAGAATACAAAGATGTGATGCACAAGGAGTACATAAGAAACCTCCACCTAGACGAGAGGTGGATCATTGCATCGAGTTGGAACCTGGTACCAAACCTCCATCTGTGGAACCCTACCGCATGGCACCGCCTGAACTCGTGGAACTACGAAGGCAAATCAAGAACCTTCTAAAAACAGAATATATACGTCCCTCCAAGACTCCCTACGATTCGCCCGTACTACTTCAAAAGAAGATGATGACACCCTTCGAATGTGCATTGACTATAGCGTGGTACTTCACCAAACTTGGCAAACGTGCGGATCACTATCAAGAACAAATACCCAATACCATTGATAGTTGACCTCTTCGATCAACTTGGCAAAAGCGCGGTACTTCACCAAACTTTACGTGCGCTCGAGGTATTATCAAGTGCGAATTGCTGAAGGATGTGAGGCCAAGACCATATACGTAACTCGATACGATGCTTTTGAATTTCTTGTCCCCTTCGGTCTAACCAGTGATGCGCACACAACCTTCTGCACCCTCACGAACAAGGTATTGCACTCTTTCTTCGATCAATTTGTCGTTGTTTACTTGGATAATATTGTGGTGTACAATTCAACTTTCAAAGAACATATTCAACACCTTAAGCAAGTCTTTAAAGTACACGCAAGAACCAACACTATGTTAAAAGGGAATAAAGATGTGATAAAATAATTAGCTTGCTATTTTTGCAATTTAGATTCTTAATTCCTTATTTTTTATTTGCATCAAGTTAAATTATGGTGGTTCTGTTAAATAAGTTAAATAAGTTGACCAAACTTTTAATTAGACTCGTGTTTTTTTTACTGTTCATTAGTTAATTTGTATTAGTTGTGTAATCAATATTTTATAATTGTAATTCTGTATTATATTATTCTAGGTATTTTTGATGTTACATATGTATTTATAATTCTGTTATCTTTAAAGATATTTTGTGATTTGTTACTTTTTAACATTTGAGATTATAACCATTCAGAATACTTCAATGTATGTTTTTAATTTCCAAAATCTTGCGAGCTTATTGTTTTCCACTAAAGATTTGAATTTCAGATTTTTAGTTGTCTAAAAGTTTATGCAGCCATAATACTCGTTTAAAATTTAAATTTCAATGTTGTGATAATTTGAATTTCTGCCTGCAATTTACTGTACGGTAAATTAATTTTTCTATTTAATTTTTGCATGTAGGTGGCAAAAATCATAAAATTCTTAATATAGAAAATAGTAATTACCAATTATTGTTAATAAATCATGTATTTAGTGAATGACTAATATGCCCCTGAAACCCTAGATGTGTACCTATAAATAGAGGCCTATGATCTTCATAATGATATACACAATTTCATTGGTTTCTCCTATCTTCTCTCGTATCATCCTCTTTCTCTCAATGTTATAACACGTTATCAGCACGATACTCTACCAGTAAATTTTTTATTTCTTTTTTATTTTCGAAATCAAAAAAAAAAAAAGCGAGCAAATTTTCTGCACTGCGAGACCGCGCTAATATCGCGATTCCCGCTTTGTTAGCCTTCGGATCAGCATGGAATTTTTACAGTATCTTCCTGACAAACAGATCTACAAATTCAACGGTGAAGATCGGGTTGTAAAACGTATTGCATACATAAAAAAGGTCCGAACAAAAATAGTCTTTTTTTACATTGGTGAACGGTATTAATTCTATTTACTCCTTCAAAAACTTTCTTGCATGTGATGATTTCGAGGTAAAATTTATATTCTTTAGTTATTAAATTTATATTTTTGTGTGCATCATATATAAATAATATATATGATGACCTCGAAATCTATTATCAAATCATATTCCTCTTTGTTCCAGAAGAAACACGATTTAACAATACCTAATAATTCAGAAGATTATTAAGATAAAAGATTTGTTGTAGTTCTTGAAGAAGCACAATGTTATCTCATCATATTCTAGTTGAACATGATGTGTTCATGAAGAATAGTATGAGATCTAATAATTTGTGTAAATTAAAACACAAAATAATATTTATGAAGAATATTGTAAGTGCTCTTGAAAAACCAATTATTTTAATTTAGTTATTTCGAGACTTGCTTAATTCTCGTACTATTTTATTTCCCTTTGTATATTCAATTATATGTCTTAAAATTACTGCTCCCGAAGTAGCACATTTAATTGTAATATTCTTGAGGAATATTACTATTCTAAATGAATAATTCTTATTTATACATAAATTACGTGATAATAACAAATTAATATTCTTGAAGAATATTACTATTCTAAATGAATAATTCTTATTTATACATAAATTACGTGATAATACAATATTCCTGAAGAATATTAATTTGTTACTTATAAATATAATAGCATAATTAAATCATTATGCTCTTGATGTAGCACGATATTACCCATGAAGGAAAATATAACTTACATCTCAAATAAAAAATATTAATATGATTTGAGAATATTCCCTATAGAGATTGTATAAGATATGATATACTCCGCAATCATAATCCGGTTGTGCTCCAATGGTAGCAAGTTTAGTGAGTGGTTGAATATTTCTATCATATTTACTGGTACGTTGTTCCCGAAAGTGAACAATATTAAATTATAAACTTCAATATTGCATGGCTCAAATTTTGTCTCCTGAAGTAGATAAAATTTAGAGTTTATCCTTTTGGGAGATAATTACTTATAAATTTAATCCCTTGGAGTGGATATTATCAACTATTAATGATAAGGACAAGAAAATGATAATCTTAAGATTATATGTCAAATATCTAATTTTATCTATTGTGTAGTTTAATATTTTTTTATCTCTTATGATATATTATGAATGTTTATCAATATGAGATATGATGTCATACCTTAAGTATGATTTTGATTGATCGTTGCTATATAATTAGTGATAAAAAATATCAAATATCCTCAATATTTACATCATTTAAATTCTTGGCTTATCTTATTTCTTCTTTTTAATATCAAGTGTCAACTTCTTGAGATTAAATAGTGGTCATAATTTGTTGGCTCATCAAAGTGCAAATATGCATGATATCTTTAGAAATAAATGATATTTTCCATGTGAAAAAAAAGCTAGTGCCAAATTTATTGACAACTCTTGAAGAACCACTAAGTTTCTCTCTAAAGGGTTGATGATTATGCAGTATTATCTTCTAAGCATCGATAAATTTATGGAGTTCCAAAGTAACGCTTGAAATGTGTATGATATAGAGATTACACGTGAGACAAATGACACATACAATTTATGAAGAAAAGAAAATGGTATTAGAGAAATTATCAATGTAAATGACATATAAAATTCACCACTTATTAGACCAAAAGTCTACTAATCCCAATACTTTCAATATTTGTATGTTTAAAATCACATGTTTAATGTTATTCTATTTATATCATACTTATATTCTATTTAACTATATATTTATTTATTATATATATCCTAAAGATATATTAGTACAAATTCTCACATGATGTACGCTAAATATCATAAATTACTAGTGAATGTCCTGAAGTACATTTATACACTTAAAATCATTTTGACTTGACCAATTTTCCTCAACATCCTATAGATGTTGGATTAATTACATAGCAATCATTGCACAACTTCTGCAAGAAGAGTAATAACGATATTACATATAACATTGATGATGATACTTGTATCATTGATAAAGTATAAATATGCAGTTGAGAAAAATAAATGCTCTTGGAAGATATAATATTTCTCCTTGAAGGAGGAACTACTACTATCTTTTAATGTTTAAAGATAAAATATTATTGATATTTCTTGAAGTAGATTATCAAATTAAAAATTCAATAAAATAAAGGTTGATCATGTCACAAACTCATTCAAGAACGAATTCGAGGTTGACATAGTTGTCTTTATTCTTATTTTGAATTCGAATCATCATCACAGTTAAAGTTTACATATTTGAATAATTTATCATTTCATATCGATAAAAGTGAATTATTTTGAATTCCGACAAGTAATTCAGTGTACATATCCCCCTTTATGGCTCCAACTGAACATTAAATATGTCGGGTATGGTCCTCTTTATGACAATACCTCAAGTATTGATGGGTGATATGAATAAGATTGATATTGTAAGACAGTATCATTCCCAACATTAGGGGAAAGTATCAACCGATCAAGAAAAATATTTGAAAAATTATGAACTTGAAGTTAAGATGATTATCGATTTTGCAGAAACTGCAATCAATTATATGTATATACTCCAGAAGAGTTTAAATAAATCCTGCTGGAAATTGATGTCTTGGAAGACGCATGCAAGTGCTACAATTGAGTTTAAGACTACCCACCTAAATGGTGAGAACTATATTATATATATATCCGGAGATCAAAAAATAAACATTAGTGATAAAATTCAATGTCCTGAAGACGTTGCTGTTGAAGAGCATACTCTTGAAGAGAATTAAATTATAGAACGTTCTACGAATTTTGTTACAATGAAATGTGGAACTTATATAAATAGATTTAACAATAGCACTTGATACAAATAAAGATCATAATGAGCTACTTGATTAATGTCGGAAATAAAATATTTGGTCAAGACGGACAAAACAATCTAATATGATTTAGATTAATGTCAATACTTTGTTATTTGACTTGCAGTTCAAAATAGCATATTGAATAAAGTTTGTTGAATATTGATTAAAATTCATACATTATATGATTGTGATGAATGGAACTCTTAAAGAGTTACCAATAATTTTAAGCATTACTAATTCAAACATGAGATATGAAGCACGACTTTTGTAGTCAAAATTGCTTACAATGATTATATAATTTATAAGACCATTCATGATGTAACACCCCGAGATATTCAGGGTATATTACAGCGCCGTGGACCCCCACATGGGACCCACCAGGCTACAAACAAGAAAACTCCACTCGACTAACCATCTCGGTTAGGGAGGACACACATTTAAATGATATGACATAAAAAGTTACGCCCGGAGCAACCGGCGAAATGATCATCAACCGACAATGTAACAATTTTAAAGTAGTACAATACGGAGTTTGAAATGAAAAGCCTAAGTACTCGCGAGTACAATCTATAAGTTTATAATTATTAGAACAACCAAATCGAAATGGACGAAAGAAATAGAAAGACCCAAATGCACATGTCAACGACCCTGGCCAACATCCTCGTATTGTCCCGGTGCTCGCTCGTCCGGATAATCATAACCTGAAATCCATAACAAGAATTTCCCCAAAACGAGTCCCCATAGGGGTTAGCAATTACGCTAGTACAAGTAATCAAGGCAACCAATCGCTTACACATTTCATAGTACATGTACCAATATCATTTCAAAAACCAAAACCAGACATGTCTTTTCCGGAAACAAACAGTCACACAAATCCCACCCGAGGCCTCTCAGGACCCTCCCGGGCTGGCCATATCATAAAACAAATCACGCACATGCATCGCCTAGGATAAGGACGAAGCCACAAATCCCACCCGATGTAACACCCCCAAGATATTCGAGGTGTATTACAGCGCCGTGGACCCCTACCTGGGATCCACCAGGCTAACACAAGAAAACACCTCTCGACTAACCGTCTCGGTTAGCAAGTAAACAATTGTTAACAACAAGAACATAAAACAACACGTCCGGTACAACCGGCATAATAACATCAACCGACAAATACAGTAACTCCAACGAAGTCCAAACACAATCCGAAAGGAAAAACCTAAGTACTCGCGAGTACAATCTATAAGTTTACAATTTGGAAAACACCCACATCAAAAGAGAGAGTAGGAAATAACAAGACTCAATTACACATGTCAACAACCTTGGCCGACATCCTCGTACCATCCCAGCGCCCTCTCGTCTGGCTGAACATAACCTGAAATCCATAACAAGAATTTCCCCGACAACGGGTCCCCAAAGGGGTTAGCAATTACGCTAGTACAAGTAATCAAGGCAAACCAATCGCTTACACATTTCATAGTACATGCACCAATATCATTTCAAAACCAAAACTAGACATGTCTTTTTCCGGAAAACATACAGTCCACAATTAGCCTTGAGAACAGGGCGGCAGCATACATTCTCACTCGAGGCCTCACAGGGACCCTCCCGAGTTGGCTACAATTACAGAAAAACAAAACCACGCACACGCTATGCCGTGAGAACAGGGCGGCAGCATACATTCTCACTCGAGGCCTCACAAGGACCCTCCCGAGTTGGTTAGCGGTACGAAAACTCGTGAAATCCAGGGCGGCAGCATAGATTTCCCTCCTTGACCCCGTCGGGCCAACACAAGGTGAGTTACACACAAGTAATATACATCACCATTTCATGTTAAGCTTAAAGGTTTCCAAAAATACTTGCCTTGAATTATTGACGACGCAACGAACGGAAAGGAAAGTCACCGACGAACGCTAGGAACCAATGAAACCGAACCTAACGATTCGAAGAATACAATCACAACCATTTCTAAATGAATACGGAATTGGAATACACTGAAAACCCGCCTACGATTCATGTATATTCGTATATAAACAACAACGAGGGCGGACCACAACCAAACCCTCTCGATTCCGTAAAAATCACGAAATATACCATGAATCCGTAGGGAAACTAAGAATACCAACAAGATTAATCATATTCATCATGAATTAATCGACAAAACGGAACGAATCGGACAAAAACGCGAAAACCCCCAAATCTACCCAAAAGTAGGGTTCTAAAGATCTAACCTTGATTCGCTGGATCGAAGGATGTTATAGGACGATCGATCGGTGATATAAACTCATAAACTTCATGGATTTGTTGTTGAACAATTTGGTTTCGTCTCCTCTGAAAACCTGACCATGACCGAAGAGAAATGAAATGAAAATGACGAGAAAGTCGCTGTCTGCTATATATATCGGGCCGAACTAGCGTGCGCTAGCCTTCCTTAGCGGCGCTTATCGGCCAAGATCGGCCGAGCACTCTCGCCATGGCCCGCATGACCGGGCACCACCGACCAAATCTGCCGACCATGACCCGACCGCCCAACTCCCGCTAGCGTGCGCTACGGCGGAAGCTGCGCGCTAGCCGAATTGGCCCAAAGAGCTACCGGACTAACAAACTCATCCGTGAACGCACGCTAGTCGGCCGGCAGGCGCTACCCTCGGTTAGCGTGCGCTACGACCGACAAAGAGCGTGGCGCTACCCGCCGATCTCGACCGAGTCCGAACCTCGAATACCTCCGCCTGTGCCCGATAGTGTATCTTTGGTGACTCGGCAATGGCGCTTACATCGCGAAGCTAGCGCATGGCGTCCCGCCATAGCGTGCGCTTACGCCGTTCTCGCGGCTCGCCGGCTGCTCAAGATTTCCGATGCAGGCCGCACCGTCCGGCCACCGCCACCGCCACGACCCGATGCCTCGATTTCCGAAAACGCACGAACGAACACGACGAAAAGTTCGCGACGACATCAACGACTCGAGATGAAAACGTAATGCAATAATTAATCATACGCGACCAAGAAACGGTCGAGACAACAATTACAGATACGGATACCCGTAACTTTCAAGAAATTACAAAATGGCCCAAACGCGGAAATCACGATACGTGATCGAATAACCAAACCGAAGTTCACAACACGTCTAACAAAGTTAAACGGACTTGCGGAAACTCAAACAATAGCTTTGACGAGATTCGCAAGAATCGAACTCAAGTGCGTAAAAGTCGCTAAAAGCACGTAACTCAACAAAACAACACCGAAACAAACTCGGATGACAAAAAGTGTAGAATTAATCATTCTCGAATGACGAAACGGTCATGAGCGAGCCAAAACGAACTCCACCAAAAAAAGAAATTTACCAAAATCGAAAATTGCGGATATTACATTCTACCCTCCTTAAAAGAAGTTTCGTCCAAACTTAAAATAAGTAGGAGAAGCAATATCCCTTGCCAGAAAACTCGACGAGATACACAAAACCGAAGACTCGCGCCCGACGGCGAAACGCTGCAAGGAACGCAAAGAGACATACGGCGAGAAAATACGCTCTAGGGCGACTAACACAACGTCACCGGTAGAGACATAATAAAATCAACGAGTGACAAGCGTCATTAAACGGATAATACAATCAAGTCAATTATCCGAACAATCACAAAACACAACGAACGAAAATCAATATGATTGACCAACCCAACGGTTCATCAATCAAAATGCGAGCTAAACGCTGAACAAATACGGAATTCCACCGCCTAAAGATTGGAAGATCGAAAACGAGACTAATTTCCCGAACTTAAGGGAATTACGAAGGAGCCTGAACGCTCAACAATCACGAAACGAGAACAAAAATTGAACAAACAAACGATTGAGACAACAAAAATCGAACAATCATGTCCGAAACACGTAGGATAATAAAATTCAAACAACAATTCCCAGAATGACCTGGTGAAAATAGAAAGACGTGCATTCCCACAATATCCACAGGAAAGGGAATAGCGATTGAAAAGCCACAACGACAAACGAGTTATTCCGAAACAATACCACCCTCGTTCGATCACAAAAGCAAGGGATAGGGAAAGTTCATAAATGTTAACGAGCATAAACGAGTTGATAGAGCTAAAAATACAGAAGTTAAAAATCCGATCCACTTGAATAAAAGAACTATTAGAACCAAAAGATGTTACTTCCGAACAAGGTTCACAATAGTCGAACCGAATTCGGAAAAGTCACAGCGATAACCAGATCGACTCAAAATCAGATTACAGCTCGTTCAAACGATGAAACCAAGATACAGAACAAGTTCAGAAGGTATCAATGGACACGAGCGAATCGATAGACTGGAGAAAGAGAAGATATAGAAGTCAAAATAGTACGGGTATTACCTTTGACCTCGCCCCCGAAACTCACCACAACGGAACCAAGGTAACAATACAACAAGCAACCGACACAACTTGGAACAATCACCGATGCACACAATCATACCAACCCGATCTCTAACAGCTCGCATATGTGCGATAAAGCATAAACCGCCACGAGGCGACAACATCTAATACCAATATCACACCCCTCACAGAGGCTACCACGACAACTGTGTGGCGAACGACTCAACGCTCACACCACCAATTCAACAACAACTCAGGGGTTAACACCCTAACGAGAGTACGAACATCACACATATATTCCCGGACCACAAATAGGAATGATAGGTTTTGAAAATGAAAACCACCTTTTGAAAATAACTTGCAAGCACCAGTTGATCTTGAGTATCATATATCAAAACGTAGTACAAACATCGTCATCGAGACTAAAAAAAAAAGATCATCTTGCGTTTAATAAAAAAAAATGAAGACACCTTTCGTTAAATTAAAACTTTTCAGCTATATTCGACCTTCGGGTCTAAGCGAATGCATTTCTAAATCATTAGAAATATTTCAAAATATTTTGATCCTCAAAGTAGAATAATTTTGAAACATAGCGTGGCACTAGTAGGCATCTTGAGAGCACTGTGAGAAAATAATTTATTTTAAAAGTACGTCTCGAGGTTTATTTTCTAAGATACTCAAGGTTTTTCAGAAGTACAATAGGCCAAAATGCCCAAAATTCGCACGTATCAACATTCACTTAAACACATCATATCACACGCATCAAATCGCTCAAAATCACGACAGTGATATACAATCTTTAGGATGTGTTTAACAACATCGTTAAAACAACAATCGGTTTATCCAAACTGGATGGAAAACGATATCAAGAACAAAACTCCAAAAAGTCAACTCTAGGGATTCAAGAAAATACCTAGATTCGGCGAAGAACAATGGTTTAGATGATGTTAAAATCATCTAGGATACTCCAAAACACCTTTGGATGGAAGAAAAATCAGCCCAGATGCGAAACCGAGTCGCTACGTCTCAAACTCATGGAGGAAGGAGAAGAAATGAAGAAAAATGCAACTTAGACCGGTGTCCAAGATTTATATCGACACAATTAGCGTGCGCTAATCATTAAGGTTAGCGTGCGCTATCACGGCACCAAACAAAACTCCCGACCAAAAATACACTGTTAGCGTGCGCTAACCCCAAGTGTTAGCGTGCGCTAACGAGAACTTCGCACTCACCCAAGAGCTCTGGATCGCCCGAACTACTGTAGAGTGCGCTATCCTCCCCTTAGCGTGCTACCAACGCACTCTTGCGCGCGCTAGCCGCAAAGCATAGCGTGCGCTAATGACCCACAGAGACAACAACAGAACATATCCGAAAAGTTACATGCCGTAAACCTTTCTCACACGGGTTTACCAGGCTAAGCACAATTTCCCATCTCATTTCGAAAATGCTAAAAAGACCAATGACGGTAACATTTTTCCAAAGCTCACAAAATCATTTGTCAAACCATCATGAAATATTCAAGGCCAAAATGCCAAAACTTGATTCAAGGAATCGGTTTTACGAAATAAAACTCAGTTTGCAAAATACCGAAAGCCGTTTGAAAGAACTCACGCAGCGGATAAAATACGGTACGAAAATACATCAAGAAGGATTTACACTCCTCGTATAAACCAAATACGAGAGTCTAATAAACACATATCGTGAAATCAAAATCCACAGAAGGATTCCATCATTTAACAACTAATCAAACAAATAACTCGTGTCACACGAGGCACAACACAAAGAAGGGAGTTTAACATCCATAGGTCGCACGTAAGTGACGACCACCCCTCGATACTAATCACGACCAATGATCTCAATCGACGCGTCGCGATGTGACTAAGTCAGACAAAATCCGACAAGACAAAACTCAACAAACACAACTTGACTCGACACCTAGGTTTCCCAGTGCTAACTGATTTTAAAATCGTATACTCTAGTTATTCGAAAATAAAACCGATAAGTTAAAAATCGTTTTCAAGACCCTTTCAAACACGACAAGGGCTTAACAGCGGTAGCATTTTATAAAATGTCCTAAAACACTTTGAAACACGACCTTTAAATACGACACAAGATTTTATTTGAAAATACAAGGCTGGCTCGCCCAAATTCATGTCACTTTTCAAAAACCCACAATACGATCAAGTCTCAGAGATTTTCAAGCATGCACGCCGCATGTATTATTATTACTAGAAACACATTGGTTGTAAATAACAATAATTAGCCAAGTACCAACAATTCCCGGATACTCATATACGACATTCAAAAATCACCAGTTCAAAAAGCGCAACTCGGAAATACTAATTCCAAGTATATGTCAAACTATCTCTTCAAGTTTGACAGCGTAACTAAAGATCACCGATTTGGACGTATGTCGAAACCAGCTATGTGAGTTTCTCAACAAACTCTGCCATCAATACCTATACCGGAACATATCAATGTTCAAAACTTCTACATCATACTGCACCCTTCGGTGTCCAACTCATCGGTATATTCGGCTCAACATGCATTTAGTATATCGCAATTACCAAACGCAGTTTCCATCATACAACAAAAGACTAGAGAGTCAAGCCCTCTCACAATATACCACGGAGCAAAACTCGGATCTTTCGATCACCAACGATCCCACCAATGCTAGGAAGTTTAGCGATGGAAGGTTCGCAAAACGACAAACGGTCAAGCCCAGAACGGCGCACGTACTCCAGAGAGATAAAGGACTGCGCAATACTAGAATCAAAAGTACACAAACCGGATGGATCGAGAAACAACTCGATGATAAGTACGAGAGAGGCAATCACAGTTCAAAAAGTGGAATTTCAATACGAGAAAACAAGAGAATCGAGTAAGGAAAACTTACGAGCACTGGATGTACTGAGGTGCCGGCAGCGGTGTGACAATGTGCAAAACAAAACACAACTAGACCCAAATAACCAACAAGCCTAGGTATCCATAAACCTAGAGCTCTGATACCATTTTCTCAGAACACCCAAGATATTCGAGGTGTATTACAGCGCCGTGGACCCCTACCTGGGATCCACCAGGCTAACACAAGAAAACACCTCTCGACTAACCGTCTCGGTTAGCAAGGAAACAATTGTTAACAACAAGAACATAAAACAACACGTCCGGTACAACCGGAATAATAACATCAACCGACAAATACAGTAACTCCAACGAAGTCCAAACACAATCCGAAAGGAAAAACCTAAGTACTCGCGAGTACAATCTATAAGTTTACAATTTGGAAAACACCCACATCAAAAGAGACAGTAGGAAATAACAAGACTCAATTGCACATGTCAACAACCTTGGCCGAAATCCTCGTACCATCCCAGCGCCCTCTCGTCTGGCTGAACATAACCTGAAATCCATAACAAGAATTTCCCCGACAACGGGTCCCCAAAGGGGTTAGAAATTATGCTTGTACAAGTAATCAAGGCAAACCAATCGCTTACACATTTCATAGTACATGCACCAATATCATTTCAAAACCAAAACTAGACATGTCTTTTTCCGGAAAACATACAGTCCACAATTAGCCTTGAGAACAGGGCGGCAGCATACATTCTCACTCGAGGCCTCACAGGGACCCTCCCGAGTTGGCTACAATTACAGAAAAACAAAACCACGCACACGCTATGCCGTGAGAACAGGGCGGCAGCATACATTCTCACTCGAGGCCTCACAAGGACCCTCCCGAGTTGGCTAGCGGTACGAAAACTCGTGAAATCCAGGGCGCAAAGATAGATTTCCTCCTTGACTCCCGTCGGCCAACACAAGGTGAGTTACACACAAGTAATATACATCACCATTTCATGTTAAGCTTAAAGGTTTCCAAAAATACTTGCCTTGAATTATTGATTTACGCAACGAACTAAAGGAAAGTCACCGACGAACGCTAGGAACCAATGAAACCGAACCTAACGATTCGAAGAATACAATCACAACCATTTCTAAATGAATACGGAATTGGAATACACCCGAAAACCCGCCTACGATTCATGTATATTCGTATATAAACAACAACGAGGGCGGACCACAACCAAACCCTCTCGATTCCGTAAAAATCACGAAATATACCATGAATCCGTAGGGAAACTAAGAATACCAACAAGATTAATCATATTCATCATGAATTAATCGACAAAACGGAACGAATCGGACAAAAACGCGAAAACCCCCAAATCTACCCAAAAGTAGGGTTCTAAAGATCTAACCTTGATTCGCTGGATCGAAGGATGTTATAGGACGATCGATCGGTGATATAAACTCATAAACTTCATGTATTTGTTGTTCAACAACATGGTTTCGTCTCCTCCGAAACCCCAGCCGCGGACCGAAGAGAAATGAAATGAAAAATGACGGAGAAAGTCGCTGGTCTGTCATATATATACTGGGCCGGAACTAGCGTGCGCTAGCCTTCCCGGCCTAGCGTGCGCTATCGGCCAGTATCGGTCGAGCACTCTCGGCCATGGCCCGCATGACCCGGCACCACCGACCAAATCTGCCGACCATGACCCGACCGCCCAACTCCCGCTAGCGTGCGCTACGGCTCGCGCGCGCTAGCCGACTTGGCCCAAAGAGCTACCGGACTAACAAACTCATCCCGTAACGCACGCTAGTCGGCCGGCACAGGCGCTACCCCCGGTTAGCGTGGCGCTACGACCGACAAGAGCGTGCGCTACTCGCCGATCCCGACCGAGTCCAATCTCGAATACCTCTACCTGTGCCCGATAACAGACGCTGGCCGACTGACACAGGCGCTACATCGCCGAGCAAGCGCAGGCAGCCCGGCCATAGCGTGCGCTTACGCGGTTCGCGGCCCGCTGGCAAGGCTCAAAGACTTCCGACAAGTGCCGCACCGGCCCGGCCACTGCCACCGCCACGACCCGATGCCTCGATTTCCGAAAACGCACGGAACGAACACGACGAAAAGTTCGCGGACGACATCAACGACTCGAGATGAAAACGTAATGCAATAATTAATCATACGCGACCAAGAAACGGGTCGAGACAACAATTACAGATACGGATACCCGTAACTTTCAAGAAATTACAAAATGGCCCAAAACGCCCGGAAATCACGATACGTGATCGAATAACCAAACCGAAATTCACAACACGTCTAACAAAGTTAAACAGACTTGCGGGAAACTCGAAACAGAAGTTTCGGACGAGATTCGCAAGAATCGAACTCAAGTGCGGAAAAGTCGCTAAAAAGCACAGAACTCAACAAAACAACACCGAAACGAACTCGGATGACAAAAAGTGTAGAATTAATCATTCTCAGAATGACGAAACGGTCATGAGCGAGCCGTCAAAATGGACTCCGGCCGAAAAAAGAAATTTACCAAAAATCGAAAATTGCGGATATTACACCCGAGGCCTCTCAGGACCCTCCCGGGCTGGCTAGCTAAACAAACTCATGAATCCAGAGTGAAGTCATAGATTCCCCCGAGGCCCCGTCGGACCCTCCCGGGGTGAGCACAATCACACACAATATACATTACCATTTCACGTTAAGCATAAAGGTTTCCAAAAATACTTGCCTTGAGTAATTGATGACGCAACGAACGGAAAGGATAATCACCGACGAACGTTAAGAACCAACGGAACCGAACCTAACGATTTGAAGAACATAATCACAACCAACTCTAGACGAATACGGAAATGGAATACCCCCGAGAACCCGCCTACGATTCATGTATATTCGTACAAAAATAACAACGAGGGCGGACCACAACCAAACCCTCTCGATTTCGTAAAAATCACAAAATATACCATGAATCCGTAGGAAAGTTAATGATACTAACAATATTAATCGTATTCATCAAGAATCCACCAACAAAACGGAAAGAATCGGACAAAAACCCCAAAATCCCCAATTAACCAAAAGGTAGGGTTCCAAGAGATATTACCTTGAAGATTCAAGTACTTAGATTCGTAGAACACGCGTTAGATTGATTATCCGGGCTTCACAACCGAAGAAGAATGATGAAAATCAACCCCCAATTGATGAATAATGAGAAGCTCTCCTCCTCTCTCACTCTCTCTCGCGTCAATGGAAGAAGAAGAAGGAAATGAGCTGTTCTCGCTCAAAACAACACAATTATAGAGGGTTGACCGCATTGTGTGCCGCGGCTCAGCTGAGGTGTGCCGCGGTGTGCCAAAATTTGCTCCTGTGGTTCGGCGGTGCCGCTGGCTCGGGCGTGTGCCACGGCACTGCAGTATCGGGTTTTGGCGAAAATGCCACACGAGTGTGCCGCGGCTCACCGGGCGTGTCTGCGGCAGATCGACTGAATCGCCGCTGCACCGACGGTGTGCGGCGGCACACAAGATCCGCTCGGCCAACAACTGAAGAAATGTGTGTGCCGCGGCGCACACTCCTTGTGTCGCGGCCCACACCCCCCTTTGGGTCCTAAATGATGAAAAAAAATGATCCGGGAAGAGAATAAAAACAATAGGAATCGATATTTGGGAACCAATAATACGAAATGGATCCATGACAACCCCGAAATGGCGGTTCCGCATAACAATAACGAGAATACAGTTCAACAGATGACAGGAAGGATACACTGAAAAATACACGAGGGTCACTACGATCGAGAAATACACCAAAAATGAGAATACAAGGGAAAGAAAAAAAAATGCGAATATTACATTCTACCCCTCTAAAAACAAGTTTCGTCCCGAAACTTAAGAAACAAACAACTCAGGGTACCTAGAACGCATGCTAACCTCGGTTTCCCAAGTTGCCTCCTCGACACCGTGTCTCGACCACTGCACTTTGACCAAGGGGATGGTCTTATGCCTCAGTCGTTTCTCGCGATGCTCCAAAATCTTCAAGGGACGTTCTTCAAAAGTAATATCCCCGGCGACATCAATCTCACCATAATCGATGACGTGACTCGGATCCGGGACATATTTCCTCAGTTGGGAAACATGGAAAATGCTATGAACATGACTCAGGTCCGGGGGTAACGCCAAACGGTATACTAACCCATCGACTCGCTCGAGAATCTCGAAGGGTCCAATAAATCTCGGACTCAACTTCCCCTTCCTCCCAAAATGGAAAACTCCTCTTGTCGGCGACACCTTCAGCAAAACGTGGTCTCCCACCTCGAATTCTAAAGGTCGACGACGGACATCGGCATAAGACTTCTGCCGACTCTGGGCAGTTAACATCCGTTCCCGAATCAATTCTATCTTCCGCCTCGTCTCTAAAACAACATCCGGTTCGGTCCCGACCAAATCGGACCCTTCATTCCAACAAATTGGCGATCGACAATGCCGCCCATAAAGTGCCTCATACGGTGCCATCCGAATCGACGCATGCTAACTATTGTTGTACGTGAATTCGATCAATGGCAAATGCTCCTCCCAATCGCTGCTCCAATCGAGAGCGCACGCACGCAACATATCCTCGAACGTCTGGATAGTGCGTTCCGACTGTCCATCTGACTGGGGATGAAAAGAGGTACTCAAATGTAAATGGGTACCCAACGCCTTATGCACCGCCTGCCAAAAGTGCGATACGAAACGGCCATCACGATCCGAAACAATAGACTTCGGAGTACCGTGAAGCCTCACAATCTGCGTGATAAACACACGAGCCAACTTTTCTGGACCCCAAGTGTCCTTGATGCCCAGAAAATGTGCCGACTTGGTCAGATGATCAACAATCACCCATACCATATTCATGCCCGACCTCGATCTCGGCAAACCCGTAACCAAATCCATCGATATATCTTCCCATTTCCATTCTGGAACGGGAAGTGACTGCAATAACCCGGCCGGTCGCTGATGCTCGATTTTGACTCACGACAAGTCAAACATCTCGCTACAAACTGTGCGACCTCCTCCTTCATATCATTCCACCAGAAATTCCTCCTCAGGTCCTTGTACATCTTACTCGAACCAGGATGAACGGAATAAGGTGTAGCATGTGCCTTACGCAAAATACTCTGTCTCAACTCTGAGTCGCTCGGCACACAAAGTCGACTCCGAAATCTCAAAACACCATCTTCGTGAATCACAAACTCAGGAGACTTTCCCTTAAGAACGTTCTCTCGGATTTGAGTAATCATCGGATCCTCTAATTGCTTCAGCTTAATTTCATCGATCAAAGACGACGAAATCTCTAAAGCACAAAGTTGCCCGACAGCTCCAGGCAACAAAACCTCGACATCTAACTCGATCAAAGCCCGCCGAAGCTCAGACTGAGACGTAAAGACCTCAATCGTTCGCAATGCAATCGGTTTCCGACTCAAGGCGTCGGCCACGACGTTCGCCTTGCCCGGATGATAAAGGATTTCGAGGTCATAATCCTTAATCAGCTCTAACCACCTCCTCTGCCTCATATTCAACTCCCGCTGAGTAAATATGTATTTCAGGCTCTTATGATCGGTAAAAATCTGACATGTAGAGCCGAAAATATAGTGACGCCAGATCTTGAGCGCAAAAACAACTGCCGCTAACTCCAAATCATGAGTAGGGTAGTTAAGCTCATAGGGCCTCAACTGTCTCGACGCAAAGGCAATGGTCTTGCCGTGCTGCATCAATACGCACCCAAGACCCTGACCCGAAGCATCGCTATAAACGGCGAATCCCTCGTTGCCACATGGCAGCGCCAAAACCGAGTCAAGTCAAACGCTTCTTCACTCCTCAAAATCGATCGCCTCGTCATTCCGCATTTAACTTCTCGGATTTCTGGAGTAACTGTGTAAGTGGCCGAGCTAGTTTTGAGAAACCCTCGACGAACCTACGGTAGTAGTCAGCCAAACCCAAGAAACTACGGACCTCCTTCACACTTGTGGGCGGTGCCCAATCCAACACTGCCTCAATCTTCTGCGGATCCACTCGAACTCCCTCGGCTGAAATCACGTGACCCAAAAACATCACTTCCTTCATCCAGAACTCACATTTCGAGAACTTCGCATAGAGTTGCTCGGCCCTCAAAATGTCTAACACTATCCGCAAATGATGGGCATGCTCTTCCTCATTCCTCGAATAGATAAGAATATCGTCAATGAAGACGACGACACACTTATCCAGATACTCGATAAAGACTTTGTTCATCAATTGCATGAAAACCGCCGGCGCATTAGTTAACCCGAAAGGCATAACTACAAACTCGTAATGTCCGTATCTCGTCCGAAAAGCGGTTTTCGGCACGTCAGACTCTCTCACCCGAAGCTGATAGTATCCCGATTTCAAATCAATCTTCGAGAACACTGCAGCTCCTTGCAGGGGGTACTTGTTCTTGATGGTCACCTTGTTTAGTTTGCGGTAGTCGATACACAAACATAGTGAACCATCCTTCTTTCGCACAAACAGGACCGGTGCGCCCCAAGGCGAGGCGCTCGGTCGAATATACCCCGACTCAAGAAGCTCACTCAATTGCTTCTTCAATTCTGTCATCTCTGAAGGTGCCATACGATACGACACCTTAGAAATTGGAGCCGCGCCCGGCTCTAACTCTATAGCAAACTCGACCTCACGATCCGGTGGCAATCCCGGTAACTCGTCAGGAAAAACATTAGAAAACTCACTAACGACCGGAATCGACGAAATCTCGACTCCACCATCCTCCGCCTTCAAGGCGTAGCACCAATAACCAGTACACCCCTTTCGTAGGAGTCTCATCGCCTTCAAGGCGTTAATAACAAACTTCTGATTTCCCCTCTTTCACCCCGCGAAGGAGTGCTCGGTGCCATCCTCGGCTAACATGGTGATGATCCTCGTGCGGTAGTTCATGATTGCGCCATGCCGCTCAAGCCAATCATCCCCGAGAATTAAATCCTCACCCTCGATACTCACGACAATAAGATTAGAGAGCCAAGCCCTCTCACAAATAGACACAGAACAGTCCCGAACTTCTCGATCACCGACAATTCTATCACCGCTAGGAAGTTTAACGATGAAAGGCTCGCAAGGTGACAAGCAGTCGAGACTCAAGCGGCGTACACACTCTAGAGAAATGAATGAATGCGTAGCACCCGAATCAAAAAGCACACTGACAGGATGAGAATGGATATGAACGGTACCTGTCGCCACAGTGGCTGCTGAATCATCGGCCCTCCTCATCTCGTAGATACGCGGCTGGGCAGAGCCGACACTGGAAGCTCCTCCCCTAGCGGGTTGACCCCGACCCCTACCTCGGCCGACACTCGGTGGAGGCGGTGGAGCAAATGAGCCCTGGTTCACACTCGGCTCTCTAAGTGCTGGAAAGGAATCACGGGACTCGCGGTCGCCGTCTCGACTCCGATCACAAAGAGGGCCCTGTGGCCCGACTGACCACAAGTATGACAAGTCAAATTCGGGCGAGAACACTGTCGGTTCCTATGGCCCTGCTGGCCACAGTTAAAGCATGTGGGTTCACGAGCGGAGGTTCCGGCGGCACCCCGAAAGCTCCCAGAGAAACGAGCCGAACCGCCTGTAGAAATATTTGCAGCCTGAGATTTCTGCTGGCCTCCACTCTTGGACCGTAAAAATTTCCGACCGACTGCTTTCTTGCTCTCACGAGCAAAATCACTAGCCGTCACCGACATATCATAAGCAAGAGCTCGACTCTGATAATCCTTCAAAGTAGTGCAAACGAGTCCAGACATATAGTTCCGAATGGACAGCTTCATCCTCCTGGAAAAATGAAAAAATTTGTCGCTCTCTTCGACAACTTGGGTCTTCACATAGCCCAATTCCTTGTTAAAATCGGCAATGGCTTGGGACACGGGAATATCCCGAGGTTGAGCATCGTAGAAAGCATGGACTCGGGCCTATCTAACTGGCCATGGACAATATTCAGTTTCCATCAGCTCCTGAAATTCGGCCCACGTAGCAACATGATCTTTGGGCCCAACGGCCCCCCACCAATCCGTAGCATCCCCAGTGAGAAAGTACTGGGCAATAGGGACCTTGCGGTCCTCGGGACAGTTGGTGGCAACGAAGACCTTAGATATCTCCTTGATCCACCCCTCCCAGCCGATCGGGTCTGATGCCCCTGAAAACTGAGGAGGATGCATCTTGATGACATCTTGGAGCCAACGGTCTGCTCCGCCCCGATTAGCATGGGCCTGATCGGGGTTTTGAACCACTTGAGCTATCGCCGCCATCTGGTTAACCATTTGCTGCATAACGGCCGCAATACCAAGGTCGGCGCGCTCCTGAGAAGAAGCATGACTGTGACGGTCACCGGTACTGCCGGCTCCCGAAGAATGCGACGTGGCCACCCCACCGGCTGCCCCACGTCCTCGGCCGCGTCCACGTCCACGACCACGACCACGACCACGACCACGATTTCCTCCGGCATCCATACTGATGTTGAGAGATAACAGAAGTATATCGATGATGAGTAAGGGAGGAAAAGCAACTACGATTCAAAAGTGGAAATACAATGCAAGAAACAAAAGAGCCGAATAAGAAAACTTACGAGCACTGGAAGTACTGAGATGCTGGCAGCGGTGTGACAATGTGCAAAACAAAACACGACTAGACCCAAATAACCAACAAGCCTAGGTATCCATAAACCTAGAGCTCCGATACCATTTTCTGTAACACCCCGAGATATTCAGGGTATATTACAGCGTCGTGGACCCCCACATGGACCCACCAGGCTACAAACAAGAAAACTCCACTCGACTAACCATCTCGGTTAGTGAGGACACACATTTAAATGATATGACATAAAAAGTTATGCCCGGAGCAACCGGCGAAATGATCATCAACCGACAATGTAACAATTTTAAAGTAGTACAATACGGAGTTTGAAATGAAAAGCCTAAGTACTCGCGAGTACAATCTATAAGTTTATAATTATTAGAACAACCAAATCGAAATGGACGAAAGAAATAGAAAGACCCAAATGCACATGTCAACGACCCTGGCCAACATCCTCGTATTGTCCAGGTGCTCGCTCGTCCGGATAATCATAACCTGAAATCCATAACAAGAATTTCCCCAAAACGGGTCCCCATAGGGGTTAGCAATTACGCTAGTACAAGTAATCAAGGCAACCAATCGCTTACACATTTCATACTACATGTACCAATATCATTTCAAAAACCAAAACCAGACATGTCTTTTCCGGAAACAAACAGTCACAATCACATTTGCCTAGGACCGGGACGAAGCCACAAATCCCACCCGAGGCCTCTCAGGACCCTCCCGGGCTGGCCATATCATAAAACAAATCACGCACATGCATCGCCTAGGATAGGGACGAAGCCAAAAATCCCACCCGAGGTCTCTCAAGACCCTCCCGGGCTGGCTAGCTAAATAAACTCATGAATCCAGAGTGAAGTCATAGATTCCCCCGAGGCCCCGTCGGACCCTCCCGGGGTGAGCACAATCACACACAATATACATTACCATTTCACGTTAAGCATAAAGGTTTCCAAAAATACTTGCCTTGAGTAATTGATGACGCAACGAACGGAAAGGATAATCACCGACGAATGTTAAGAACCAACGGAACCGAACCTAACGATTTGAAGAACATAATCACAACCAACTCTAGACGAATACGGAAATGGAATACCCCCGAGAACCCATCTACGATTCATGTATATTCGTACAAAAATAACAACGAGGGCGGACCACAACCAAACCCTCTCGATTTCGTAAAAATCACAAAATATACCATGAATCCGTAGGAAAGTTAATGATACAAACAATATTAATCGTATTCATCAAGAATCCACCAACAAAACGGAAAGAATCGGACAAAAACCCCAAAATCCCCAATTAACCAAAAGGTAGGGTTCCAAGAGATATTACCTTGAAGATTCAAGTACTTAGATTCGTAGAACACGCGTTAGATTGATTATCCGGGCTTCACAACCGAAGAAGAATGATGAAATCAACCCCCAATTGATGAATGATAAGAAGCTCTCCTCCTCTCTCACTCTCTCTCGCGTCAATGGAAGAAGAAGAAGGAAATGAGCTGTTCTCGCTCAAAACAACACAATTATAGAGGGTTGACCGCATTGTGTGCCGCGGCTCAGCTGAGGTGTGCCGCGGCATGTGCCAAAAATTTGCTCCTGTGGTTCGGTAGTGTGCCGCGGCTCACCGACGCAGCCGCGGCACCTTGATACAGTCGGGTTTTGGCCGAAAATGCCACACGAGTGTGCCGCGGCTCAGCCGGCGTGTGCCGCGGCACTGACTCGGCACTGTGCCGCGGCACCGGATGGGTGTGCCGCGGCACACAGTACAGTCCGCTCGGCCAACAACAGAAGAAATGTGTGTGCCGCGGTGCACACTCCTTGTGCCGCGGCCCACACCCCCCTTTGGGTCCTAAATGATGAAAAAAATGATCCGGGAAGAGAATAAAAACAATAGGAATCGATATTTGGGAACCAATAATACGAAATGGATCCATGACAACCCCGAAATGGCGGTTCCGCACAACAATAACGAGAATACAGTTCAACAGATGACAGGAAGGATACACTGAAAAATACACGAGGGTCACTACGATCGAGAAATACATCAAAAATGAGAATACAAGGGAAAGAAAAAAAATGCGGATATTACACATGAACTGCATTATATATAGATATTGAGTGAAATTAGAAGTACATGAAATTATGTATAGATATTGAGTGAAATTGGATACATGAAATCCTCGAAGGATGATAAGCCTGAAGCATATAAATCAAAATCTAAATATATGTATTCCTTCGAATTGCAAGAGTCTTTGTATAGATTCAAATAGTATAGACGAATTTGAAATAACCATCTTAGTAAATATTATTCGCCTACAGAAAGATATATTAATGACTCAATGTCATATATAGATATGAATGATCTTAGATTGATTGGAACTCCAGAAGAGATCCAATTGACACTTGAATATTTGAAAAGATAATTTGAGATCGTACTGAAATATTTAGAACATACTTTGGGTTACAAACACTTGGAAAGTGTATTATTTGTATATCAACGTACTTGTACCTGAAAGGTATTAAAGCGATTTATACGGATGAAAAACGCTCATCAAAATGATTGATCAGTCATATGATCATATTAAGGACATATTTATACCAAGTGATGATGAAGAGATTCATGGTCCGGAAGCATCACATCTTAGTGCAATTGTTGCACTCGTATATCTCACTAGTTCTACATGAACTAATTTATAATCAAGGCTTAGTTCATCATATACTGGCCAACATTGAAAGAAGGTACTGAAAACTTCAACGCTATCTGCAAAGAAAAAGATATTTTTATTTATATGGTTCTATGCATTTGTTGGGATTCGGTCCAGCATCCTGCCTGCATGGGCTTAAAAATGTGTGAGGCACGACTTACGATTCGACCTGTGATATCTGCACTACAAAGTAATTAAATGAATTGATTTGGACTACTCATACCAACAAGATGCATCTTCTTTTCTGGTATCCCTCTCATAGAAACTCCAAAGTTAAGCGTGCTTGGCATGGAGTAGTTATGGGATGGGGTCACCCCTGAGAAGTTTCCTAGGTGCGCGTGAGTGAGGACAAAGCGCGCTATAAAGGACTCGTGTTGGTAAAGTGAAGATAGTCTTCATCATTCTTGGGACCAACAATTAGTATCGGAGCAGGTCACGGGTGCGGATTCCCTCGAAGTACTCTACAGTGGAGGCTGCCAGAGTGTTGGAACTAAGAGGCGGGCATGCAACAAATGTTGCCAGTTGGCCGGAACTAAGATGTTGGCGCTGCGGAGGTTGTCATGTGCTGTAAGGCTATGTGATCAAATCTAGTATGCTCGAACTGAGATACTGGCGCAACAGAAGTGAACGGAGCTGGAACAGATGCTGATGTCGTGTTGGAGGACTGTGTGAATGAATCTAGCCGCTAGAGGGCTGTGTGATAAATTCTAGTTCGCGGAGGTTTCCAGACTCTGGGTCTGAGATGCTGGTAGGTACTGGTAGGGAGATTGTTGGGATTCGGTCCAGTATCCTGCCTGCATGGGCATAAAAATGCGCGAGGCGCGACTTGCGATTCGACCTGTGAGGTATGCACTAGAAAGTGGTTAAATAAATTGATTTGGACTACTCATACCAACAAGATGCATCTTCTTTTCTGGTATCCATCTCATAGAAAGTCCAAAGTTAAGCGTGCTTAGCCTGGAGTAGTTATGGGATGAGTGAACCCCTGGGAAGTTTCCCAGGTGCGCGAGAGTGAGGACAAAACGCGCTAGAAAAGACTCGTGTTGGTAAAGTGAGGATAGTCTTCATCATTTTTGGGACCAACAATTGGTATCGGAGCAGGTCACGAGTGCGGATTCCCTCAAAGTATCCTACAGTGGAGGCTGCCAAAGTGTTGGAACTAAGAGGCGGGCATGCAACAAATGTTGCCAGTTGGCCGGAACTAAGATGTTGGCGCTGTGGAGGTTGTCAGGTGCTGGAGGGCTATGTGATCAAATCTAGTATGCTGGAACTGAGATACTGACGCAGCAGAAGTAAACGGAGCTGGAACAGATGCTGATGTCAAGTGTTGGAGGACTATGTGAATGAATCTAGCCGCTAGAGGGCTGTGTGATCAAATCTAGTTCGCGGAGGTTTACAGACTCTGGGGCTGAGATGCTGGCAGGTACTGGGAGGGGGATTGTTTGGATTCGGTCCAGCATCCTGCCTGCATGGGCTTAAAAATGCGCGAGGCGCGGCTTGCGATTCGACCTGTGAGATATGCACTACAAAGTGGTTAAATGAATTGATTTGGACTACTCATACCAACAAGATGCATCTTCTTTTATGGTATCCATCTCATAGAAACTCCAAAGTTAAGCGTGTTTGGCCTGAAGTAGTTATGGGATGGGTGACCCCCTGGGAAGTTTCCCAGGTGCGCGTGAGTGAGAACAAAGCGCGCTAGAAAAGACTCGTGTTGGTACAGTGAGGATAGTTTTCATCATTCTTGGGACCAACAACATTTATAATGCATTGAGAGTGCGTTGAAATAAGATCAATTACCCACTATATCTCAAAGAATTGTGGGCTATAATAGAAGAATGAAGTTCTCCCTACTATTTGCATAAACTCAATGCGGTGTCTGGTGAGAAGGAGATATGATGAAACATATTTTTTTTTCATTCGTGATCTACAAGTGATGTGTGGATCAAGGGGAGAGACGATATAAATGATGTTGTCCGATCCGGAACTTCTATAAAGAAATAAATAACGGATTTGCAATTATAGCAGTATAAGTTGATGATTTAAATTATTTGGGACTCCTAAAGAGCTCAATATAAAACTGCCACCGAAAATCTATGAAGTAAGTCTTACTAGCAACATCTCCCAATCATTATGAAATTATTACAACACAAGAAGTAAGTTGAGAATGTGTATGGTTGATGAGTTTAACCACAACTAATATGAAATCTCCAGAAGAGATGACATGTCTCACCCACATATTAGTTCGAGATTGCAACTTGCACTTAATATGATACCTATTCACGGAGGTTTTTTAAAATGCCTGAAGCATATTTATATAAAAATACGCGTTGCACTCTTTTTTTCCTTGGTTGAGGTTTTATCCTATTGGGTTTCCTAGCAAGATTTTAACGAGGCAACTAGGATGGCATATTAACATGAATAGTGTACTCTTTTCCCTTCTTTAGGATTTTTTCCACTGGGTTTTTCTTAATAAGATTTTAACGGTTCATATTCGTGGCATAATGAGGACATTACAGAGATCGTTATTAGACCTCAAGATTTAAAGTAAGAAGGAGTGGTTGTACTCTTTTTCCTTAGATCAAGTTTTTTCCCACAGAGTTTTCTTGACAAGATTTTGATGAGGCAACACATGGATACTCATATTAGAATATTCTGTATACGGAGAAACTTATACTCTTATGATCACTCAGTTTTTGTCCCATGAGGTTTTATTGAGGCGACACATAAATATTGATACAAGAATGATCGATATGAGGGGGAGCAAGTTCAATTATTATATAATTCTAAGAACCTTTCCTAACAGCAATATGACGCAGCAAGTTATGCGTGTTACAAGCTCACTCCAAACAGTTTAGAAGTTTTTCTCCCATTGGGTTTTTCTTCGAACTAGTCAAGCATCTATGATGCACGGTTTTCAAAATTCACCAGTATGCAGTATCGGATACTGCATGGGTGCGGGTGCGATTCGCGTGGGACTCGCACGGGATTCGCCACGTGGCGAATCTGTGAAAAAAAAATTCGCGTATCTGGTGCGTGGGGTAGGGGGCGTGGGTGAAATTGTTATTTTTTAGGGTTTTTTGTAATTTTTAAAAAGTAAATCAAATAAATTAAAATACAAAAAGTAAATCATTTAATTAAGTAATTATTTTTCCCTTTAGCAGCATTCACGAACAGCATCAGAAAGCTCAAAGCCATTTTCTTTTCTCTCGAGTCTCGACCAAACAATAATGATGATGATCATTTGACACGTCTATAGACGTGATCATGTTATGATTTGTGTTATTTCAATTGGGCTTTGGTATGTAATGCATAAAAGATAATATGACTTGTTTTATGTATTTGAATTGGTTTTATGGTGATATTTGAATTGTTGTTTTTTATATTTAACAAGTGTTATATATAATAAAATATAAAATAAAGAGACGTATCCTTGCCGTGTCGCACCCTAACATTTTCAAAAACCCGTATCCCCGCACTCGTATCTGCCCGCACCCGCACCCGCCCCCCGCACATGTGCAACATAGTCAAGCAGTCATTTATGTAAATAGTCATTCAAGGTGGAGTGTTGTAAATAAATCATGAATTTAGTGAATGACTAATATGCCCTTGGAACCCTAGATATATACCTATAAATAGAGGCCTATGACCTTCATAATAATATACACAATTTCATTAGTTTCTCCCATCTTCTCTCGTATTCTCCTCGTTCTCTCAATGTTTATAACACCAATCTCACACACACACACACACACACACACACATATATATATATATATATATATATATATGCAATCAAGGGTTGAGATGTATTTTTATTTCTCAAAATAAATCTCATTCTGATTTGATCCTTTTACTATATATATATATATATATATATATATATGAAATAGATCATATGAAAACTAATTACCTTGTGAAATCTAGAAACTTTTGTAGGCCATTGATATTAGTGATCTAACGGCTGTAGATGAGTAGAATTATATGCATTTATGTATTTTTTTTATTGCATTATTTGTTGCATATACTAGCGACCAGCTTGATGCAATAAATAATAACAAATATGCAATGAAATTAGTTAATAATGTAATTGGGTTCTAGATTTCACCATTAACGGTGTTTCCACCATAGTCAATCTATATATATATATATATATATATATATGGGCGATTTACATCTGACTACCTTTTTAGATAGCCTAATTACAGTTTAGTCCCTATTGTTTCAGATATTATAATGAAGGACAAATTTTCCACTGTCCAGAAACTATATTTACAACGAAGGACAAAAGTCAAACTTTCAGATGTTGTCACTGGAGAGAGAGTACTGATATTTCGAATTTGCCCTTTTATTTTTTCTTTTCTTTTTTACCCATATATTTTTCGCCTCACGTGGGCGGCACATGCTGGACCTCATTGTAATATATATATAACACTTTTGGACTTCAGTGTAATAAATTTTCAAGCTTTTTAGAAAAAAATATTTTTTCCAAAAAAGAAAGTATTTTCTGGAAAAAATATATAATTTTTCGAAAAAATAAAAAAAAATATTTTCTGGGAAAAAATTATCTTTTCGAAAAAATATTATTTTATGGAATTTTTTATTTTTTTCGAAAAAATAAAAAAATATTTTCTGGAGAAAAAATTATTTTTTGGCAAAATAATATTTTTTCGAAATAAAATTATTTTCTGGAAAAAAAATAAAAAAAATATTTTTTCGAAAAAATTAAAAAATATTTTCTGGAGGAAAAAATATTTTTTGGCAAAATAATATTTTTTCGAAATAAAATTATTTTCTGGAAAAATATATTATTTTTTCGAAAAAAAGTAAAATTATTTTCTGGAAAAAAATAAAAAAAATATTTTTTGGAAAAAATTTAAAAATATTTTCTGGAGGAAAAGGTATTTTTTGGTAAAATAATATTTTTTAGAAATAAAATTATTTTCTTGAAAAAATATTATTTTTTCGAAAACACAAAATTATTTTCTGGAAAAAAAATAAAATAAGATATTTTTGCGAAAAAATAAAAAAATATATTTTCTCGAAAAAAAATTGTTTTCTAAAAAAAGAATATTTTTTAAAAGAAATTTATTAGCCAAACACTTTAATAACTTATAAGTTATTTGTTTCATATGAAATGTATTTTAAAAGAAATGTTTTATTCAAGTAAATAGAGGGGCATTTTCGTCTTTTTAATGGAATTCAACACCAATTCGATTTTGTCATTATTTGTAATTTATGAAACAATAGGGACTAAAGTGTAAAGAGGCCATCTAATAAGGTAGTTGGCTGTAATTTCTCCATATATATATATATATATATATATATATCCAAGCAAAAATTGACGTGTCTTGAACTAGTATTCCAATATCATGTAGTATTCAATCTGTTTAATTCCTTAGCTGTTTAAGATATTTCCGCACAAATTAAGAAAATCATTAATAGTCATAATTATTATTATAGGTAAAATAACTATTCTTCCGTTTCGTATAAAAAAATAAACATGTGACTTAATTATTGTTAACCAAACAAAAACTGATATCAAAGCAGGGCCAGTGATAAAGCTGAACATAAGGCTTCTGAGGTTGTCAATCCGTTAATTTATAGCGGACAGATAGCTTATATTATTTTTTACTAGTTTATAGTGTTTTTTTTTTATAAAACGCTAGTAGTAGTAGCGTTTGACCTTATAGCTTATAGCGTTTTATTTTTCCTCTCAATTTTACTCTCATTATTTTAATTAAATTCGTCATTTATCATCCATTAAATGAATTTATCTCTCATTTTTAAGTATTAATTATAAATGTCTATTTACGTAATTTTTTTATAAGCTACTTCAACCGCTAGTTTTACCAAACACTTTAATTTTAATCAGTTAGCTTATCCGCTATCCAATACCTCATCCGCTATAAGTTAATTTATCTACTGTAAACTAGCTTATCTGCTATCCGTTACTTTTCATGGAACATGGCCTAAAAGAGTAAGACCTAGTTTGGTATTACTGTGACTAAAAAACTGCTGAAACTGTGATATGTAAATAATCAGTTGTGAATTTACATAGATTTATGTTTGGTAAAAAATACTCCTTTGTGAATTTAAATAGATATGCCAAAAAGTTGTCTCAGTTGGGATGACACATGTTTTAGAAAAACTAATATAAAGTGATTTTAGTGTACGAATGGTCCACTCTTGAGAAGAAGAAAAAAGAGAGAAACGTCCGCATGGCATTTCAACTAGTTCACAGGTGGCGGTGCTACAAGGACGCGAGTTCGAGTCTGGCGGCATGATGTGGGAGTTTTATCCCTCCAATGTGGGGGATAGCTCCTTGTGGGCACCAGGCACTGTTCCTCCCACCTAGTGGGCCGTTGAGTCACCATGATTTAATTCCTCCATCAATCCCTGGCGGGCCGGGAGGTGGGGGCCCTGGGGGCGAGGGATTTCGCCTTTTGCTACAAGAAAAAAGAGAGAAACTTTCATTTTATAAGTAGGCAAGTTTTTGGCGGATGAAGGGAGTATTTTTTAAAGTACTTTTAAGATAAAAAAAACATTAATTTCCACTATTTCTCTGGCAACAACTTCTAAAAACAACCTTGCTGCTTCCAAAATCTACTGTCAGTGACCCGATCAAAAAAAAACTATTTTTTTCATCTACGAAACATTATCAAATTTAAAAGTCCATCAAAATGCGGGAAAAATGTTTTTTTAGGACCGTAACTTTGGCCTAGTTGGCTTATAAGGACAATATCTTTTCGGGCATGGAGAAGAAGGACTTTAATTTTAAAAAGTGGGAAAAGAAGGACAATTAAGCCCGAAGGAGATCCGATTGGGCTTAATTGGCTCGTGCCTTGCACGTGACGGGCCGATTGCGGAAAATAAAAAAAAAATCAAAAATGGGAGCAGAGCCTCACAATTGGATTGAAAACGTTTTTTCCCCAATCGGTTCGAAAAAACCCTAACCCACCGATCGAAGACGACGGAAGAAGCCTTACAATCGAAGTTTGAATACACAAATTGAAGAACCCTAGCCCACCAAATATCTGAGAATCATAATCGCTCACCCAAATTGAAGAAGTATAAGTATGTCTTCTACGACAACCCATGGTAATACGACGGTCGAATGCTATTGTGGAAGAAGAACTTTTATTCGAACATCTTGGACTGATGACAATCTAGGAAGAAGGTTTGCGACATGCCTAAATTCAACAGTAAGAAGCTTGCATACATTGTTTTGTTTTTAAATTTTAGTTTGGGAGTCATTTTTGTATAACAATAATTTCACACAATTTTTCAGAGGGGTGGGTGTTCGTTTTGGTAATGGGAAGATCCTCCTATGTGTAGGAGGTCAAAGAGCATCATTCCTGGCTTGTTACGGAGGATGAATGCAAAAGAGGCAAAAATTGAGAAGCTCAAAGCTAGTCGAAAAACTCTACTAAGACTCACTGTATTTCTCTCAATCTTGTTGATGTTCTTGTGTGTGAAGGCACTTGTTAGCACTCTTGAATGAAGAATGAAGTTTTAGTGAAGAGTATTTCTGGCAGTTGTCAGCACTCTTGAATGTAATTATAGTACTTGTAATTGTCAGCACTGTATTTTGTTATTTTGTTATTTTGTCAGCACTCTTGAATGTAATGGCAGTTGTCCTCCTATATTTGTATCTTGTTTTGAATGATGTTTTTAGAATTATGTTGGCAAAATGGAGTTATTGTATCTTGTTTTGAATGCTATTTGAAACCTCTTGAATGCTATTGTATCTTGTTTTGAATGGATCTAAGTTAATTTTTGTGTGTATCTTGTTTTCAGGTACAGAATGAGCAAAATGAGGGTTCACATCACCTACCCTAAATATGAGCAAAATGTAGGTTACAACCCTTAAATCAACGAAATGAGGGTTCACATCCCCTAAATATAAACAAAACGAGGGTCACAACCCTTAAATCAACAAAATGAGGGTTCACATCCCTTAAATGGGTCACAACCCTTAAGTCTGCAAAATGAGGGTTCACATCCCCTAAATATAAACAAAAAGAGGTTCACATCCCTTAAACATGGGTCACAGCCCTTAAGTCTGCAAAATGAAGGTTCATTTCCCTTAAACATGGGTCACAGCCCTTACATTTTCACAAAAAACAACAAAAATAAACTAAATGGTTCACTTCTTGTGTGTATCCTGCTTCAGCAATCTGGATAAAATAATAAACTTCTTTCCACTAGAAGATGAAGGTCCTCCAATCTGAACTCTTGATTTTGTAGTCTGATGCAGCTGCTCCCATGAGCTAGGTCCAGCCACTCTAGTTGAGTTGGTTACTTGCTCCACTTGTGACTGTTGGGTTGGAAATTCAAATGGTTCACAAACTTCACTGATTGTTTCTTGTGTAAGTGGCATGGGCGGCAACAAGATTTCACTTCTCTGATTATCAGTTGCGTCTATAGTTGCCTCTGTATCTCTTTCATTACTTGTTGATATAGGCCTTTTCCTTTTCACCTAATAAATATATTTAATGTTAGTATAAGAAGATTAATTTAGAATAACAGAACAATAATAAACAAAACAAAATGAATACCTGTGATTTCCTTCTACTTGTTTCAGCTGTTGGATCATCTCTTCCACATGATCTACTATTATGGCCTTCAAAGCCACAACTTGTACATTTCACAGTGACTTGTCTTCTCTTCAGTTTGGCCGATTTTCTTCCCCTCCCACTCTTTTTAGTCTTTATTCTTGGTTCATCAGGCTCATTTCTCCTAGCACGTGCAGGCCTCCCTTTTCCTCTTCCCATGGTTGGAGGCAGAGGTGGGATATAGTATGTCTCACTCCATAGAGCTGGACCATTTATCCCTTTGATTGTGGATGCATAGCTCTTCATGTAGGTTTCCACTGTATACCAATCACTTACATATTCCTCTCTATCTCCTCTTTGATGGGTAATTGCAGAAATGGCATGCTTACAAGGAATGCCACTTAATTCCCATAATCTGCAGCTGCAAGTGTGTTCATCAAGGTTGACACAATGCTGTGTACCATCAGTGCATCTTCCCTTCCATCTAATTGATGCTAAGTCTCTGCTACGCTGAAATCTAATCATCAGCCACTCTCTTATCCATTCAAGCATGGTTAAGATGGGCATCTCTCTTGCATCCAGGATACTAGAGTTAAAAGACTCACATAAGTTATTGAGAAGAATGTCACATTTAGGGTGCTCACCAAAATGTGACTTGCTCCATTGGTCAGCTGGTTTTTCATCTAACCACTTTCAAGCCACCTCATTAAACTCCTTCAGTTCAAGCATTCTTGCTTTCCAATCTCCAATTGTACTAGCATTTGCAACTCTCCATAATGCCTGCTTATATGCAAGTCCCTTAAAACCTACATTTTATGATTAAAATGCATAAGTACAAGATTCAAGCAAGCACAAGAATAAAATTAAAAAATTGGAAAATACCTGCTGATTTGAAGTTTCCATGCAAGTGCCTCACACAGAATCTGTGTGGTGAATCATGGAAAATTTCAGCAAATGCTTGAATAAGTCCTTTTTGCTTGTCAGACATGAAGGTATATTCATACCCTCTGTTGAGCTCCAAGTCATGCTTCAAGCATATAAGGAACCACTCCCATGTGGACCTTTATGTGGTATAAATTGGGTATAAATTGTTATTGGCATCAATACCCACAGCTGTCAATAGAATACCTTTATGTGGACCTTTTAAATGGCATCCATCTACACCAATGATGGGCCTACAACATGCTTTAAAACCCTTCTTAACTGCATCTAGGCATACATAGAATTTTGAAAACCTACTAGCCCCATTTTCATTTTCTACACTGGCCAAAATCACAGTAGACCCAGGGTTACTTCTTTTCAACTCATCAGCATAGTCCCAAAGCTTGCTAAATTGTTCACTTAGATTTCCGTGAAGTTTGTGCAAAGCTAACCTTTTAGCTCTAAATGCCTGCTCCTTTGTAACATCAATATCTAAGTTATCAGCCACATCTTGCTGAAAGGTGCTAACCTTCCTCTTAGGATCTGTTATAAACTTCTTAAGGTACTTCTCAGACAACCAAGATGATTTCAAATTTCTTACCCTATATTGAGCCACACAAGTGTGAGAACCCTCATACTGTCTTATCTGAAAACTCTCATGACCTTCAACCTTTATCAAGTGTGCCTTCCAACCACAATTCTCACTGCATTTTGCATAACACCTAGTAGATGCAGTCTTTGTGAATTTTATTGACCTCTTAGTCTTTATGGCATATGAATTAACAGCTTTTTTAAATTCATCTCTAGTACTGAAAATCATCCCTAACTCAAATTCAGGTTCATAAATCACTTCAGGGTTGAAAATGGGATAGTTAGGTTCATTTTGCTCTCCATCAGAAATTTTATTCTCATCAAAATCTCCATTATCATAACCCAACACACCATCACTTTCTTCACTACTTGCATTTGACTCTACATTGTCACCAACTATGCTGTCAGTATTAATCCTTTCATTGATATTTTTTTCAAACAATAAGTCATCATTTTCACTCTCACTCTCTTCACCATAGTCACTATCACTGAAGTCTTCTAAGTCAGAGTTATCCTCTCTACCCAAATCTTCATTCCTCTCACTATCGTAAAGAAACATTTGACAAAACTTACTGTTTACTTGTGGTGGAGAGTTTGACCGTTTCTTGTCACGAACTGAAACCATGCTCAGCGAAAGTTGCGAATCTTCTTTCTATTGTTGTCAATATTCTCGCAGCTGTGTATTAAGGGTTCTTCAATTTGTGTATTCAAACTTCGATTGTAAGGCTTCTTCCGTCGTCTTCGATCGATGGGTTAGGGTTTTTTCGAACCGATTGGGGAAAAAACGTTTTCAATCCGATTGTGAGGCTCTGCTCCCATTTCTGATTTTTTTGTTATTTTCCGCAATCGGCCCGTCACGTGCAAGGCACGAGCCAATTAAGTCCAATCGGACCTCCTTCGGGCTTAATTGTCCTTCTTTTCCTACTTTTTAAAATTAAAGTCCTTCTTCTCCAGGCCCGAAAAGATATTGTCCTTATAAGCCAACTGTAATATCCGCAATTTTCGATTTTCGGTAAGTTTTTTTTTTCGGCCGGAGTCCGTTTTGACGACTCGCTCATGACCATTTCGTCATTTCGGGAATGATTAATTCTGCACTTTTTGTCATCCGAGTTCGTTTCGGTATCGTTTTGTTGAGTTCCGAGCTTTTTAGCGACTTTTCCGCACTTGAGTTCGATTCTTGCGAATCTCGTCCGAAACTGTTGTTTCGAGTTTCTCGTAAGTTCATTTAATGTTATTATTCATGTTGCGAGCTTTGGTTTGGTGTTTCGATCGCGTATCATGATTTTCGGACGTTTTGGGCCATTTTCGTAATTTCCCAAAGTTTTGGGTAATTACTTCCGTTGTCACTCGAGCCTTGGTGGTCGGAATTGTGTGTTCTTTAGCTCTTAGATTCGTCTTTGCGAGTACGTCAGAATCGTATCATCGATTCATATTCATGTTCGGGTTTCGGGTCGTTTGGGCCGTCGGAGTTGGCCCGGTAGAGTCATGGCCGAGCAATCAGGCCTGAGGCCAAGATCGGCCGAGTCACGGCCGGTAGTGCTCGGCAGGTCCCGGCCGAGTCACGGCCGTAGTGCTCGGCGGCTCGACCAAGCGGCCGTCCGGGGGGCCGCGGCACATGCCGGCTGGGCCGCGCCACACTCTGTGGCATTTTTCGGCCAAACCGACTGTACCGGGTGCCGCGGCACACGCCGGCCGGGCCGCGGCACACTGCCGACCACTGGGAGCCATTTTTGGGCCTGTGCCGCGGCACACTGTGCAGCCTATTTATGGCCCTGCAGACGGGTTTTTGGCCATTTTTCTCCTCATTCTCCTTCTCTTCCGCGGCTGAGGGTATGCTCATCATGGAGCCATATTGTCTGATAACAAATCCTCGAAGTTATTGAGGTTATATCATCAATCAATCATCCGTTATCATCCTTTGATCCAGCGAATCAAGGTAATCTTTCCTAGAACCCTAGTTTCTTGAATTTTGGGGTTTTTGCGTTTTTGTCCGATTCGTTCCGTATTATTGATTAATTCATGATGGGTATGATTAATCTTGGTAGTATTCTTATGTTTAACATCATTTAATCCATTGTTCTTCGTCGAATCGAAGTATATTTCTTGATTTCCTTCAAATCGACTTTTTGGGGGATTTGTCCTCGATCTCGTTTTTCATCCGTTTTTGATGGATCGATTATGGTTAAATGATGTTTTTAAACATATTCTATGGATTGTATATCCATATTTCAACTTGGAATTCCATTTTCGTGTTCTGTCGGGACGAATCGTGTTCTTGACCGTTTTGGGGAAAACGCTTGAACATTCGTCGTTCGTTCTTTGAATTCAGTGGCTTTGGGTCGTACTTTGGAATTCATTTTCGTTGTTATTGTCTTCGTTCGTAGTTCATTGTTGCGAGTTGGCATTCGGTGGAGTCGGTGGGTTCGTAGTCGGTTCGTGCCAACCTACTCCGGTCGATTCTCCGCATTGTGGTTGTTCAAGGCAAGTACCTTGCCCATACTATTCTTGTTTTGTGGATATGATAATTGGTGATCGTCTAAATGTGTTGGTTTGGTCATTTGAAAATCACTTTCAAAAGATTCGGTTTAGCCTTGTTAAAGGCTCGCTTTCAAAACGCGTGTGTTTTGTGAATGGTGTGATTTGTGAATAACTATGTGAAATCTATGGATATGTTTGGTGTTGATGTTGCACTTGGTATTGCGTGTGGCGTATATTATTTCATTTCGGTGCGTTGGGGTTGGACGTGGTGTTTTGCTAAGTGTTTGATGCTTCTTGGCGAATTGTTTGAATATCCTTGATGTGATATGTTATTTGTGTGAATGTGTGGATATGGTTGAAGGTCTACGGTGACACATGGCACGTGATCATGTGGTCAGGATGCAACAAGTGATTGATCCAACCGTGAGAGCCTGAGATAATCTACGGTGGCACATGGCATGCGATCATGTGGCCAGGATGCAACAAGCGATTGGACCAACCGTGAGATGTGTGTGATTTGTTTAGCTAGCCAGCTCGGGAGGGTCCTTCGAGGCCTCGAGTGGGATTTGTGGCTTCGTCCCGGTCCTAGGCGATGCGCGTGCGCGATTACGTTTTGTTGATTTTTATGTCCGTCGAGGACACGTGATGTTGGGCTCTGGCCCTATGAATTGTTGTCGGTTTTCTATTTGCGAAAACAAAACCTTTGGGCTGTGACCCTGTTGATTTTTGGAAAGATATGGATTTGATAATCCTAATTTGATTTCTATTAAAACTCCCGAGGGTATTTTAAACCATCTTGCAAACCATTCTCGTTATTTGTGATCTTTCGGATTTGGAAAGTTTTACTCAAAATCTTGCCTCGGGAAGTACTTTTAGTTACTTTTGGATTTTTTGAGGATTCCTGGTTATTGTTATTCGTGGAATGTGAATTGTATGGCTCGTATTTTTGCACTTGTATTTGCACTAGCAAAACAGTGGAGTTTTGCTAACCCTCGAGTATTCGGGGGGTGGATGTCTATTTTTGCATTCAGGTTTTGGAGCATAACACAGGGTCGGCACGAAGGATGATGAAAGATGAACGATACTAATCACACGAGGATCCGTTGATGTCGTATTGGTCTAGTTGTATTTTCTTTTCCGCTGCAGTACCTTTTTCCCGTTGTACGGGAGTTTATTGTATTTTGACCCCCTGCGTGGGTATGTGTTTGTAATTGAGTTATATATTTTTATTGAAAGACCAAATCGGTCTACTGAGTCACTTTAGCCTTAAAGGCATTGTCGATATGTTTAATGATGTTACTAGCCTGGTAGATCCTTGAGGAAAGGTTCTACGGCGTGTAATATCCCTGAGCGGATTGGGGGTGTTACATAAATGGTATCGGAGCTTTAGGTTGTGGAAACCTAGGCTGTCGGGTCAGTGGTGTCTATTGAGTTTGGTCTCGTCGGATTTTGTCTGACTGAGTCGTGTCGCGACGCGTCGTCTGAGTTTGTTGGTCGTGATTAGTATCATGGGCGATCATCATCTTCGTGCGACCTGTGAATGTAAGTCTCCCTTCTTTGTGTTGTGCCTCGTGTGACACGAACTATTTTTATGATTATTTGTTAAGTGACGGAATCCTATTATGGATTTTGATTTCTTGATATGTGGTTATTTGACTCTCATATTTCGTTCATATGAGGAGTAGTGTTGTTGGATTGTGCATGTTGAACCGTATTTCTTTTATCCGCTGCGTGAGTTCTTTTGTAATGACTTTCGGTATTTTACCGACTGAGTTTTATTTCGAAAACCGATTCCCTTAACCGAGTTTGTGGCATTATGGCCTTGATCGTTTTGGCGAAATTCTTATGACGGTATTTAGCATGTTGTAAATGGCTTATGTGAGTTTTTGAAATATTACCGTCATCAGCCTTTTTGACGTTTTTGTAAATAATTTTTAGCCTGGTGAGTTCTGGCGTGGGGCCCACGGCGTTATAATGTTCCGTGTAATTACCTGAAATTTTTGGGCATTCTAGCCCATTGGATTATTTTTAAAAACCTTGAGTATCTTAGAAAATAAATTTCGAGACGTACTTTTAAAACGAATTATTTTCTCGCGGTACATCCAAGGTGCCACAATATGTTTCCAAATTCTTCTATCTCGAGGACCAAAATGTTTTGAGATATTTTCAATGTTTTAGAAACACTTTTACTTAGACCCGAGGGTCGAATATTTCTGAAAGTTTTTCACTAAGAGAAAGTGTCCTCATTTTTATCAAATGCGAAATGGTTTTCAAAAGTCTCGATAACGATGTTTCACGTTGGTACTTTTTTTTAAGGTGATACTCAAGATCAACCGGTGTTCTTCTAAATTATTTTCAAAATGAGGTTTTCGTTTTTAAAACCTATCTATTCCCGTTTGAGGGCTGGGTATGTATGTGTGATGTTCGCGTTGTCATTTTGATGTTTGCTCCTGAGTATGATCGAATTGGTGGTGTGAGCGTTGAGTCGTTTTCCACACATTTGTTGTGTTAGCCCCCTGTGAGAGGCGGGATGTTGGTGTTGAATATTGTCGCCCCGTAATGATTTCTGAGTTATCGCTCGTGTGCGAACTGTTAGAGCTTGTTTGGTACGACCTTGTGCATCGGTGATTATTCCATTATGTGTCGGTTGTTTAATGTCTTATTACCTTGCTCCCGTTTTTGTGAATTTCATGGACAAGGTCGGAGGTAATACCCATACTATTTTGACCTCGGTATTTTCTCTTTCTCCATTCTATCGACTCGCTCGTGTTCGTTGATACTTTCTGAACTTGTTCTGTATTTCGGTTTCATCGTCCGAACGAGCTGTGATCTTGTTGTGGGTCGATCTAGTTATCGCTGTGACTTTTTTGAGTTCGGTTCGATTCTTGTGAACCTTTTTCGGAAGTAACATCTTTTGGTTCTACTAGTTCTTTTATTCGAAGTGGATCGAATTTGGAACTCCTGTGTTTTCGACTCTGTCGACTCGTTTATGTTCGTTGACATTTTCTGAGCTTGTCCTGCCCCTTGCTTTTGTTGATCGAACGAGTGTGGTATCGTTTCGGAATAACTCGTTTGTCGTTGTGACTTTTCAATTGCTATTCCCTTTCATGTGGATCTTATATGAAAGCACATCCAGTTGTTTTCACCGGATCGTATATTGTCTCGAGTCGAGATGTGAACCTTGGAGTTATTGTTTGAATTTTATTATTCTTCGTGATTCGAACATGAGTGTTCGATTTTTGTTGTCTCGATCATTCTGATTCGATCGTTTGTTTGTTCGGTTTTTGTTCTCGTTTCGTGATTGTTGAGCTTTCAGGCTCCTTCATAATTCCCTTAAGTTCGGGAAATTAGTCTAGTTTTCGATCTTCCAACCCTTGGGCGGTGGAATTCTGTAACACCCCAATTCACAACTGGGATATTACACGTCGTAGAACCCTCGTGAGGTCTACCAGGCTAACACATGACATATAAACCACAATGTAGTCCCGAATAATGCACTCAAAAGTAAATAAGGCCGTGGCCTCGGCCAAAACATTTTTAACGTAATACATGAACAGAGGTTAAATACCAATTTATTGCCCACGCAGGGGACTTAAACCAAGTTTCAAAACAGACAGTCTAACTTCAATACTCGACAATGCAATGACAAAACATAAAAATGCAGACTCGAGCCACATCATCAAGCCAGCCCATCCTTCGCGTGCGTGTCCCGTGCCTGCCCCTCAGCCCTCCCGGTACCTGAAATGCATAAGACGCATTTCCCCCATTTAAGGGGTTAGCATTCGAATAGCTAGTGCAAGTACACAATTACACAACGTTATATACAAAAACGGTTTTACACAATCATCTCAAACATAAGTCATTTGCCACATATACATATATTCCGGAATACTACATTGGCAATCACATCGATTTTCAGTCATCACGATATCACAAAATCACAACTGGTATCCCGTGGTCGTACCCCTTAGTATCGACCCCCAGACATCCCGTCGAACACTCCGGGTGGGATACCACTTCCGCGGCCGTACCCCTTAGTATCGACCCCCAGACATCCCGTCGGACACTCCGGGTGGAAGTTCAATCACGCACGCACCCAAGTCCACTTCCGCGGCCGTACCCCTTAGTATCGACCCCCAGACATCCCGTCGGACACTCCGGGTGGAAGGAAACACAATTCACGCACCCTAAAATCACAATTCATCATTCATTTCGAAAATCACAACATACATAACGAAATGTAATACATGTACTTGCCTTGAACACGATGAAACAAGGGAAACAACGAAGGAATAGGTTTTGGTCCGAACAATCCTCCCAAATCCGCTCCTAACACAACAACGGTATACAACAAGTCTCAATAATGCGGAAAGGTAAGAATTAATCCTTATTCTACCCGTTGGGACAATTCATCGGACACCAAGAGTGCATAAGGAAATGAAATCGGTCAATGGTATAACAATGGGATTTCATCCCAATCAAAAACAAGAAAACCATGGGTCGCGTGAATACTATCAAAATCTAATAACAACATCGGTTAATTCGAATTAAAATACAAGATCACCACCAAACCCTCCCCAAAATCATACTAGGGTTGAAGGAGTTCTTACCTCTTGAAGATTCAAGCCCTATAATCCGAAGAACACGTGCTAAATCCACAATCCGAGCTACACGATCGAAGGAGGATGAAGAAAATCAAACACTCAAATGATTTGTGAAGGAAAAACCCTCCCTCAAGCTCTCTCTCTCTCGGTTGTAGGTGAAGAAAAGGGAAAAAAATGAGCTGAAATGCTCAAAAAATGAATTTAAAGGGTTTGACTACCCTGCCGGACACGGCCCGTGCCGATCGGCACGGTCGTGTCGCACAGCTGGCCGACAGAGACTCGACCGTGTCCTGCTTGACACGGTCGCGGCGTGGAGGGCCTTCCGATAGTGACCCGTCCGACAGCGACTCGGCATGACTCGACCGTGTCCTGGAACACGGTCGGGCGTGTCGGCAGTCGGTTCAGGCTTATCCGGAAGAGTTCGACTCGGCCGTGCCAAACGACACGGTCGAGTCCTGTGGGCAGATACTTCGGCATTTCCGAATGAGTACGGCACGGGCCGTGTCGGACGACACGACCGAGTCCGGTCGGCAGTGATCGGCCAAAAGCTGAAAAATGAGCGGGTGAACGAAAACGATCATAACTCTCTCGTCCGGACTCCGATTGACTCACCGTTTGAACCATTGGAAAGCTAATTCGATGCTCTATAATATTGAAAAGATTTAGAATTTTTGGAGTTACCAAAAATTAATGGTGATCTAACAAAGTCGAATTCATAAGAGGAAGTTGAAACAATGAACAATAATGATACACAACTCGAAGTTTTTCCGAACGGTGAACACGGTGAATGAACATGATTGATGAATGATTATAATTGAGTGAAAATACACTGAGTGACAATTACAGATTGATAATTACTGAATGAAAATGAATGAATTACAACCGGGTATTACATTATCTCCCCCTAAAAATAAGTTTCGTCCCGAAACTTACAACATGAATAACTCGGGGTATCTCGACCTCATACTCTCCTCCGTTTCCCACGTGGCTTCCTCGGATCCATGCCTCGACCACTGCACTTTGACCAAAGGAATGGTTTTGTGCCTGAGTTGCTTCACTCGACGCTCTAAGATCTGAATCGGCCTCTCCTCGAAGGTAATGTCGGGCCCCAACTCGATCTCTCCAAAATCAATAATATGGCTAGGGTCCGATACGTACTTCCTAAGCTGGGAAACATGAAATACGTTATGCATGTGGCTCAGGGACGGCGGCAAGCCTAACCGATACGCAAGCTCTCCAACTCTATCTAAAATCTCAAACGGCCCGATATATCTCGGACTAAGTTTACCCTTCCGACCGGCGGTAAACTCCCGTGTCGGCGACACCTTAAGCAAGACGTGATCTCCCACCTCAAACTCCAACAATCGGCGACGTGTATCGGCATAAGACTTCGCCGACTGGGCCGTCGGCAATCTACCACGAATCGGGTAACCTTCTCCCTCGTCTCAACTATCATGTCGGGCTCGATTAGCTCAGACGTATCATCCCAACACAACGGCGATCTGCACCTCCTCCCATACAACGCTTCGAATGGTGCCATTTTGATTGAGGCATGCCAACTATTGTTGTACGTGAACTCGATCAACGGCAAGTGTGTCTCCCAATCATCCTTCCAATCTAAAGCACAGGCTCGTAACATATCCTCTAGCGTCTGTATCGTCCGCTCGGCCGTCTCGTGCATCGAGGGTGGTAGGATGTACTAAGTCTCAACTCGGTTCCCAAAGCTCTATGAACGGCTCGCCAAAATGTGATATGAACCGGCCATCACGATCCGAAACAATACTCTTAGGGGTCCCATGCAATCTCACTATTTCCGCAACAAACACTCGTGCAAGCCTCTCCGGCCCCCAAGTGTCCTTAATACTTAGAAAATGAGCTGATTTGGTTAGTCGATCAACAACGACCCAAATCATGTTCATTCCCGTCCGAGTCTTAGGCATACCGGTAATGAAATCCATAGAAATGTCCTCCCATTTCCACTCCGGAATAGGAAGTGGTCGTAAAAGCCCCGCGGGTCGCTGATGCTCGATCTTAACCTGCTGACAGGTCAAACACCTCGACACAAACTCGCTAACGTCTGTCTTCAAATTACTCCACCAGTAGTTGCTCCTCACATCCTTGTATATTTTACTCGTACCAGGATGTATGGAGTAAGGTGTGGTATGAGCTTCACTCAAGATCTTCTGTCTCAGCTCAACAACACTCGGTACACATAGTCTGCCGCGAAATCTCAAAACTCCATCATGGTGAACCACAAATCCGGGGGCTTTCCCCTTCCTCACATCCTCCCTCAACTGGACCAAAAACGGATCATCATACTGCTTCGCCTTGATATCATCAGTCAAGGACGAAGTGATCTCTAACGCACATAACTGACCCTAAATTCTCTGAACCCAAACCTCGATATCCTGACAAATAAAATCCCGCTGGATCCTACTCTTTGGTGTAAGTACCTCTAACATCTGCAACGCCATCGGCTTCCGGCTCAACGCATCAGCCACTACGTTAGCCTTACCCGGATGGTAAAGTATCTCGAGGTCGTAATCTTTAATTAGTTCCAACCACCTACGCTGTCTCATATTCAATTCTTTCTGACTGAAGATATACTTCAAGCTCTTATGATCCGTAAAAATCTTACAAGACGACCCATAAAGATAATGCCTCCAGATCTTTATGGCGAAACGACCATGACTAACTCCAAATCGTGCGTGGGATAATTCACCTCGTAAGGTTTCAATGGCGGGACGCATAAGCAATGACTCTATCTCTCTGCATCAAAACACATCCTAGACCAAGGCCCGAAGCATCACTATACACTACGAAGTCCTCGTTCCCCGAGGCAATGCTAAAACGGGTGCGGTAGTCGACGTCTCTTTAACTCGTCAAAGTTGTCCCGCCCGTCTGCAGTCCACTCGAACTTCGAGTTTTCTGGAGCAACCGAGTGAGTGGTCTAGCGATCTTAGAAAATCCTCAACGAATCTGCGGTAATAGCCGACAAGACCCAGAAAACTCCTCACCTCCTTCACATTCTTAGGCGGCTCCCAAGCCATCACTGCCTCTATCTTCTGCGGATCTACTCGAATTCCCTCTGCTGAAATCACATGCCCGAGGAACGTCACTTCCTCGAGCCAAAACTCACACTTAGAGAACTTCGCGTACAACTGCTCAGTCCTCAAAGTGTCTAATACAATCCGGAGATGAAAGGCGTGCTCCTCCCGATTCCGTGAATAGATAAGAATATCGTCGATAAAAACGACTACGAATTTGTCTAGATACTCAATGAAAACTTTGTCATCAATTGCATGAACACTGCTGGGGCATTGGTTAGCCCGAAAGGCATAACCACAAACTCGTAATGGCCATATCTCGTCCGAAAGGCAGCTTTCGGAATATCGACGTCCCGAATTCTCAACTGGTAGTAGCCCGATCGCAAATCAATCTTCGAAAAGACTGTCTCCCCCTGAAGCTGATCAAATAAATCATCAATCCTGGGCAAAGGGTATTTATTTTTGATGGTCAACTTGTTTAATTCTCGAAAATCGATGCATAAACGAAGCGACCCATCTTTCTTCTTAACGAAAAGTACGGGCGCACCCCAAGGCGATGCGCTCGGTCAAATATATCCTTTATCTAACAATTCTCCCAACTGGTTCTTCAACTCTAACATCTCCGACGGTGCCATACGATACGGTGCTCGAGAAATAGGGGCTGCATTCGGCTCAAGATCGATAGGAAACTCCACCTCTCGCTGCGGTGGTAACCCCGGCAAGTCGTCTGGAAAAACATCGGGATACTCACCAACAACTGGAATTGACGACATGTCAACTCCACCATCTTCCGCCTTCAGAGCGTAACACCAGTAGCCGACACAACCCTGGTTCAGAAGTTTCATCGCCTTCAAGGCGCTAATCACGCTCCCCGATCTACGGCTTACGGTAGAGCGAGTATGCTCGGTGCCATCCTCGGCCACGATCGAGATAGTACGAGTCCGATAGTTCATGATAGCACCGTGACGCTCTAACCAATCGTCCCCGATGATTAAATCCTCACCCTTGAGGTCGATAACAATGAGGTTCGAGGGCCAGTCTCGGCTCCCGATCCTCACGGGGCAATCCCTAACTTCCCGGTCCCCAACCATGCGATCCCCGCTAGGCGTACCCACCACAAACGGTTCACATTCAAACAAGCAGTTAAAGCCAATGCGATTCACACAATCCGATGCAATAAAGGTATGGGTAGCACCCGAATCAAAAAGCACGGAAACTGGATGAGTAAGGATCTGAGTGGTACCTGACGCCACCGGAATGTCCGCCTCCTCTGTGCGCCTCATCTGGTACAATCGGGGGTGGACTGAACCCGAGCTCAAGGCTGCGCGATCCATTGTCCCCCGACCTCTACCGCGACCGAACCTGCGGAACTGAATAGCCGGAGTGTTATGATCCCTCCGATCGGTAGTGGTAGTCGGAACTATAGCGGCCACTGGTGGCTCTCTCACAATGAGTCGCCCGATGTCCTGGTGCCGCAAGTGTAGCAAGTAATCGGAGGAAAAGGACAATCCTTCATCAAATGCTCATATTGGTTGCGGTTAAAACAAACCCCGCCACCGAAGCAACGATCAGGCGAACGGTTACCACGAGATCCACCGGCTGATGGAACGGCCTCTTCCCGGTATGGGAGCAGAACGAGACCTCGAAATCGACCACCCTTCCCGGCCGAGAATCCACCTAGTCTTCGCTTCTTAACTTCCGAAACCGACTCGATTCCGGAACCGCCATCTCGATCGCTAGGGCGCGATCCCGGTATTCCTTCAAAGTGGCACACATGAGCGGTGCCATACTCGCCTAATATGAGGCTTCATGCGCATATTGAAGTAACGGATTTTATCAGCCTCCGATCTCACTTGATCTCTTACGAACCCCAATCACGATTGTAAGAAATGATGGCACGAGAAATCGGCACATCCCGAGGTGTAGCGGTGAAAAACTCCATAATTCTGCGCTCCTTAACTGGCGGTGGACAATATTCTGCTTCCATAGCAGCCCTGAACTCCTCCCAAGTGGCCCGACGATCTCTGGGCGCAACGGCCTCCCACCACTCCGCAGCTTCTTTATCCAGGAGGTACTGGGCAATATGTACCCTTCTGTCTTCGGGACAAGCTACGGCATCAAAGGTCCTGGACAACTGAAAGAGCCAATTCTCCCAACCGAGGGAGTCAGAAGATCCGGAGAAACGAGGAGGGTGCATCTTGGACACCGTCTGAAGCCACTTACTAGCTTCCTCTTCAGGTGTCGGGGGCGGATTCTGGCGTCCACCCTGAGCTATCTGAGCAAGCTGGGTTACTAACTGCTGAAGTACGGCAGTAGCACCGACGTCGGCATTATTACCCGACGGCACTGAGTGAGAGGCTGAGTCCGCAGAGGACTGAGAAAGTGAGCCCTCCTCATTATCAGCACCCCGACCACGGCCTCGGACGCGTCCCCTAGCCGGTCTACCACGACCTCTCAACATACTGAAGGAAAATAAGAAAAGGACAAGATCAGAAAGATTCACAATTCACAAAGTTGGTAACACAAGTCACGATTCCGAACAGCGCAAGAAAACGAATTACAGAGATATAAGAGTTCGAGGAGACTTACATCCACGGGTCGCACGAAAAGATGGTAGCATGATGATATTAGGCTCAATGACTGACTCTAATGACGCAACTGACAGACCCAAAATTCACCGACAGCCTAGGTATTCAAAACCTTTCTCTGATACCATAAATGTAACACCCCAATTCACAACTGGGATATTACACACCGTAGAACCCTCGTGAGGTCTACCAGGCTAACACATGACATATAAACCACAATGTAGTCCCGAATAATGCACTCAAAAGTAAATAAGGCCGTGGCCTCGGCCAAAACATTTTTAACGTAATACATGAACAGAGGTTAAATACCAATTTATTGCCCACGCAGGGGACTTAAACCAAGTTTCAAAACAGACAGTCTAACTTCAATACTCGACAATGCAATGACAAAACATAAAAATGCAGACTCGAGCCACATCATCAAGCCAGCCCATCCTTCGCGTGCGTGTCCCGTGCCTGCCCCTCAGCCCTCCCGGTACCTGAAATGCATAAGACGCATTTCCCCCATTTAAGGAGTTAGCATTCGAATAGCTAGTGCAAGTACACAATTACACAACGTTATATACAAAAACGGTTTTACACAATCATCTCAAACATAAGTCATTTGCCACATATATATATATATTCCGGAATACTACATTGGCAATCACATCGATTTTCAGTCATCACGATATCACAAAATCACAACTGGTATCCCGTGGCCGTACCCCTTAGTATCGACCCCCAGACATCCCGTCAGACACTCCGGGTGGGATACCACTTCCGCGGCCGTACCCCTTAGTATCGACCCCCAGACATCCCGTCGGACACTCCGGGTGGAAGTTCAATCACGCACGCACCCAAGTCCACTTCCGCGGCCGTACCCCTTAGTATCGACCCCCAGACATCCCGTCGGACACTCCGGGTGGAAGGAAACACAACTCACGCACCCAAAAATCACAATTCATCATTCATTTCAAAATTCACAACATACATAACGAAATGTAATACATGTACTTGCCTTGAACACGATGAAACAAGGGAAACAACGAAGGAATAGGTTTTGGTCCGAACAATCCTCCCAAATCCGCTCCTAACACAACAACGGTATACAACAAGTCTCAATAATGCGGAAAGGTAAGAATTAATCCTTATTCTACCCGTTGGGACAATTCATCGGACACCAAGAGTGCATAAGGAAATGAAATCGGTCAATGGTATAACAACGGGATTTTATCCCAATCAAAAATAAGAAAACCATGGGTCGCGTGAATACTATCAAAATCTAATAACAACATCGGTTAATTCGAATTAAAATACAAGATCACCACCAAACCCTCCCCAAAATCATACTAGGGTTGAAGGAGTTCTTACCTCTTGAAGATTCAAGCCCTATAATCCGAAGAACACGTGCTAAATCCACAATCCGAGCTACACGATCGAAGGAGGATGAAGAAAATCAAACACTCAAATGATTTGTGAAGGAAAAACCCTCCCTCAAGCTCTCTCTCTCGGTTGTAGGTGAAGAAAAGGGAGAAAAATGAGCTGAAATGCTCAAAAAACGAATTTAAAGGGTTTGACTACCCTGCCGGACACGGCCCGTGCCGATCGGCACCGTCGTATCGCACAGCTGGCCGACAGGGACTCGACCGTGTCCTGCTTGACACGGTCGCGGCGCGGAGGGCCTTCCGATAGTGACCCGTCCGACAGCGACTCGGCATGACTCGACCGTGTCCTGGAACACGGTCGGGCGTGTCGGCAGTCGGTTCAGGCTTATCCGGAAGAGTTCGACTCGGCCGTGCCAAACGACACGGTCGAGTCCTGTGGGCAGATACCCGGCATTTCCGGACGAGTACGACACGGGCCGTGTCGAACGACACGACCGAGTCCGGTCGGCAGTGATCGGCCAAAAGCTGAAAAATGAGCGGGTGAACGAAAACGATCATAACTCTCTCGTCCGGACTCCGATTGACTCACCGCTTAAACCATTGGATAGCTAATTCGATGCTCTATAATATTGCAAAGATTTAGAATTTTTGGAGTTACCAAAAATTAATGGTGATCTAACAAAGTCGAATTCATAAGAGGAAGTTGAAACAATGAACAATAATGATACACAACTCGAAGTTTTTCCGAACGGTGAACACGGTGAATGAACATGATTGATGAATGATTATAATTGAGTGAAAATACACTGAGTGACAATTACAGATTGATAATTACTGAATGAAAATGAAGAATTACAACCGGGTATTACAAATTCCGTATTTGTTCAGCGATTGGCTCGCGTTTTGATTGATGTACCGTTGGGTCGGTCAATCATATTGATTTTCGTTCGTTGTATTTTGTGATTGTTCGGATAATTGATTTGACTATATTATCCATTTGATGACGCTTGTCATTTGTTGGTTTTATTATATCCCTAACGGTGACGTTGTGTTAGTCGCCGTGGAGCGTGTTTTCACGCCGTATGTCTCTTTGCGTTTCTTGCAGCCTTTCGATTTTTGTGTATCTCGTCGAGTTTACCTGGCAGGGGATATTGCTTCTCCCTACTTGTTTTAAGTTTCGGGACAAAACTTCTTTTAAGGAGGGTAGAATGTAATATCCGCAATTTTCGATTTTCGGTAAATTTCTTTTTTCGGCTGGAGTCCATTTTGACGACTCGCTCATGACCGTTTCGTCATTTCGGGAATGATTAATTCTGCACTTTTTGTCATCCGAGTTCGTTTCGGTATCGTTTTGTTGAGTTCCGAGCTTTTTAGCGACTTTTCCGAACTTGAGTTCGATTCTTGCGAATCTCGTCCGAAACTGTTGTTTCGAGTTTCTCGTAAGTTCATTTAATGTTATTATTCATGTTGCGAGCTTTGGTTTGGTGTTTCGATCGCGTATCGTGATTTTCGGACGTTTTGGGCCATTTTCGTAATTTCCCAAAGTTTTGGGTAATTACTTCCGTTGTCGAATTCCGAGCCTTCGGGTGGTCGGAATTGTGTGTTCTCTTAGCTCTTAGATTCGTCTTTGCGAGTATGTCGTAACCGTATCATCGATTCATATTCAGGTTCGGGTTTCGGGGTCGTTCGGGCCGTCGGAGTTGGCCCCGGCCGAGTCATGGTCGGGCAATCTGGGCCCAGGCCGCAAGATCGGCCGAGTCACGGCCGGTAGTGCTCGGCGCTTCGGCCGAGTCACGGCCGGTAGTGCTCGGCGCCTTCGCCGAGCAGGGCGTTGCCGTGGCCGCGGCACATGCCGGGCCGCGGCACACTGTGGTATTTTTCGGCCAAACCGATCAGCAGGTGCCGCGGCACACGCCGGCCGGGCCGCGGCACACTGCCGACCACTGGGAGCCATTTTTGGGCCTGTGCCGCGGCACACTGTGCAGCCTATTTATGGCCCTGCAGACGGGTTTTTGGCCATTTTTCTCCTCCTTCTCCTTCTCTTCCGCGACTGAGGGTATGCTCATCATGGAGCCATGTTGTTTGACAACAAATCCTCGAAGTTATTGAGGTTATATCATCAATCAAGAGGGTCCTTCGAGGCCTCGAGTGGGATTTGTGGCTTAGTCCCGGTCCTAGGCGATGCGCGTGCGCGATTACGTTTTGTTGATTTTTATGTCCGTCGAGGACACGTGATGTTGGGCTCTGGCCCTGTGAATTGTTGTCGGTTTTCTATTTGCGAAAACAAAACTTTTGGGCTGTGACCCTGTTGATTTTTGGAAAGATATGGATTTGATAATCCTAATTTGATTTCTATTAGGTATTTTAAACCATCTTGCAAACCATTCTCGTTATTTGTGATCTTTCAGATTTGGAAAGTTTTACTCAAAATCTTGCCTCAGGAAGTACTTTTAGTTACTTTTGGATTTTTTGAGGATTCCTGGTTATTGTTATTCGCGGAATGTGAATTGTATGGCTCGTATTTTTGCACTTGTATTTGCACTAGCAAAACAGTGGAGTTTTGCTAACCCCCGAGTATTCGGGGGGTGGATGTCTATTTTTGCATTCAGGTTTTGGAGCATAACACAGGGTCGGCACGAAGGATGATGAAAGATGAACGATACTAATCACACGAGGATCCGTTGATGTCGTATTGGTCTAGTTGTATTTTCTTTTCGCCGCAAGATCTTTTCCCGTTGTGACGGAGTTTATTGTATTTTGACCCCCTGCGTGGGTATGTGTTTGTAATTGAGTTGTATATTTTTATTGAAAGACCAAATCGGTCTACTGAGTCACTTTAGCCTTAAAGGCATTGTCGATATGTTTAATGATGTTACTAGCCTGGTAGATCCTTGAGGAAAGGTTCTACGGCGTGTAATATCCCTGAGCGGATTGGGGGTGTTACACCAACTAGGCCAAAGTTACGGTCCTAAAAAAATATTTTTCCCATCAAAATACTGATTAACTTCTGGGTCAACTTAAACATTGACTTAATTTTTGGGTCGACTTAGGAGTTTACTGTTGCCGATTTAGCCGTTGACTGTTAATTTCTAAATTGACTTAGGACCTGTTTATGACTCCAGTATCCCTTTACCCGTTTTATAAATATATTAAGTTATATTTTAATATATAGTTATATTATTTTTTTTAATAGTCAATATAAAAAAAATCAATTTATATAATATAAAATAATATATATTTTAATTTATATTATAATATATATTCATAAATCATATTATAATTTTTAGGTATATGTAAATAATCAGACAATATTTTTATAAATATATTAAGTTATATTTTATTATATATAGTTATATTAATTTTTTTAATAGACAATATAAAAAAATAAATTTATATAATATAAAATAATATATATTTTAATTTATATTACAATATATTTATATTCATAAATCATATTATAATTTTCAGGTATATTTAAATAATGAGACAATATTTTTATAAATATATTAAGTTATATTTTATTATATATAGTTATATTAATTTTTTAATAGTCAATATAAAAAAATCAATTTATATAATATAAAATAATATATATTTTAATTTATATTATAATATATTTATATTCATAAATCATAGTATAATTTTCAGATATATTTAAATAATCAGACATTATTTTTATAAATATATTAAGTTATATTTTAATATATAGTTATATTAATTTTTTTTATCAATAAATAGCTTATATTTTATGAATTTTAAATGTATAATATTAATATATATTTTAAATTTATATTATATATACTCAATTATAATTAAGATTATATGATAATTTATATTATATATACTCAATTCTTTTATTATTAAAGAGGGTAATTTTGGTATATTGGGAAGTATTTACTTAATGGTAAGACACCCCAAAAGTTGCTTAATGAAAAAGACATTATTAAGATCATTAAGTAGAAAGTAAACAATAAAATATAGTGATCGATTAAGTTCGACAAGATTAAGTGATTAAGTAAAAAGTAAATGCCCTTAATCACCTTAACGCTTAATCAACTTAATCACCACCTATATCTTTTGCTTACTTTCAACTTAATGGTCTTAATAATGTCTTTTTCATTAAGAACTTTTGGCTCTTACCATTGCCCGTAAATACTTCCCCAATATACAAAAATTATCCTCTCTAATAAAAAAATTGAGTATATATAGTATAAATTATCATATAATCTCAATTATAATTGAGTATATATAGTATAAATTTAAAATATATATTAATATTATATATTTAAAAGTCATAAAATATAAAGTACTTATTGATAAAAAATTAATTATAACTATATATATTAAAATATAATTTAATATATTTATAAAAATATTGTCTGATTATTTAAATATAACTGAAAATTATAATATAATTTATGAATATATATTATAATATAAATTAAAATATATATTATGTTATATTATATAAGTTATATTATATAATTTTTTTTAACATCGGTTTTTATTCGGAACTGATGTTAAATTGAATTTTTTTACATTAGTTTTTATTCTGAACCGATGTTAAATTGAAGATTTTGTTTTTACATTAGTTTTTATTCGGAACCGATGTTAAATTGAAGATTTTTTTAACATCGATTTTTATTAGAATCATGTTAAATAATTTTTTTTTATTTTTAACATCGGTTTTTAGTATAACCATATGCGTCTTTTTTAACATCGTTTTTTCAGAATCGATGTTAAACGGGCGATGTTAAATGTTTTTTTTTATAGTAGTGAATATCATTCAACTTAAAAAATAAAGAACATTTTATCAAACAGGACTTAATTCATATTGAGGGGTAAAATGGTCATTTCTGTCATTCAGATAGTTCATTCAGAAAAGAAAGAAACAACAATATATTCTTCCAAATCAGACAGATTAATCCACTCAGTCAGCTTAATCCATTCAGAGATTAATGAAAAAAAAGTAAACAGTCCTCGGAGTATTTCATTAACAAATATTAGTGACCTAATTGAGCCTAAAAATAGAAAAAGCGATCAAACCGATACTTTTGGTCCAAACGAACGAACGATGTGTTTGAGAATTAACAAAATTATAATTCCCACCGAATTTATATTTCCTGATTTAGTACAATTAGTGTCATTTATTGTGGATCATGCCAAGTTCCTTTTCTGTGTCAAAACCTACGAAAAAAACACCAAAAATGTGTATCCAAGGATTATAGATAGGTCATAGGTGAGTATTGTATTGATGAAGATCATGGCAGAAATAGAACATTATATGAATCAGCATCAATAATGGTAGAAGTATACATACTAAGCAATATGCATGAAACAGCACATTTACGTTAGGTTATACCAACTTCAAAATCTTATATGAATCAGGACCGTTCCTAACAAATTCAATATCTTGGTCGAGAAAAAAAAAAGCCCTTAAACAAATAATATTATTTATTTTTTCTTATACAACGCGGTTCAAAATAATTTATCTCCAACATTTGTCTTGATTTACAGCAACAACATTTAAAAAATAATCTTGAAAATCTCTTTAAAAATTGATTAGTACTACTACAAGTGTTGATATACATACATTTTTGTTAATAACACACATCTAACTCACTTTTTCTATTTTTAAATATATTTATAAGTATATTTTCTTATTTTTCTTAACAAAAATGAGTTAAAAATAAATAAATATGGGACATGGATGTGTTATTAACAAAAAAGAGTGTATTAGTAACATAATCCTAGATTAATAGACTTATTTTTCCTGTAGATATTCTTTTTCATATTTACACCCACCCAATGATGTGGTCTGAGCGGGCGCCAAGGATGCCCTTGCCGAGGACCGACCCGTAGGGGTGCGCAAAAAAACCGATTAAATCGAAAAACCGCAACGCATCGTAAAAATCGATAAACCGCTTAAACAGACATATATGGTTTTTATTTTTTATAAAATCGAAACTTCGGTAACGGTACGATATTTGGCTTAAATACCGAAAAAAAAAACCGTACCGTACCGTTATTTATATTAAATTTTGTTATGATAATATGTCATATATATAGTAGTTACATACTCACATGAATATAAAAGTATAACAAATTTATTAAAGTTCAAGACACTTGTTTGTCTTTTTTTTTATCCTCCAAATAGTTGGATGAAAACTTGAACATTAAATTAGTTACTATTTTAAGGTTACTGTGATTTTTTTGGTTTAGCTATTAATTTGGATCAGCTATTTATGGTACCTTGTTGAACTAATTTATTCGAGTATTTTTGTCTTATTAATGCTATCAAGTAGTATCAAGTAAAAAAAACGAAAAAATATCGTACCGATGTAAACCAAACCGAAATACCAAACTCCCAAACCGAAAAAAAACGTATATTTATGGTATTAAATCATAATAAACCGAATATATTTGTTACGGTATCGGTTTTACCCTAAAACCGTACTATACCGTACCATGCACACCCCTACCGACCCAGATTTGAATAGTCGGCTTGATTAAGATATAATTTTATTAAGTTTAGCAATTTTGAATGAAGATACAACTCTGTTCAAACCATATACTTACTTCATATATTTTTTTTGATAATTTATTCCCTTCCAATAACTATTTTTAATTAGGTGTAAAAAGTAGACTCTTTTTTTTTTGGGTGGGAGTAAAAAGTAGACTCTTATGATGAGACAAAACTCATGTTATGAAAGTACATTTTAAATGAAAGGGTCAAAAAACAATTAAAGACTTTGTTTTACTTTTGGGTATTAAATGTTAGTATAGTTGTTATGTGGATGTGTTAACCAGCTGGTTGTAATAAATATTTATAAAAAATAAGTAATTTACTATTAATTTTTAACGTGTAAAAAGATTTTTAGGAGCATGCATAGTATTTTGATTCTTTGATATTAATAATAATATCATAATTATAATAGATTAAATTACTAATTATTACAAAATTTAACATTTTAGAAGGTAACTAGTTAATAATACACCAACAAATAAGTGAAATCAATATTTAAATGTTTAATATATATTGTTGATATTAATGTTATAATCATAATTATTTTACTAGATTACTAAACACCGTCCTAAATTACCAGTCACCGTCCTATAATATTACATTTTTGCCTTTACTTCATATTCAGCAGATTTGTAATCCTATCTTCTCACTACTTTTCTCTCTCGACCTACTCTAAAGAAGCCACCAGCCGCCTCTGCACAGCCGCCGCACCGTCGCCGTCCGCCGGAAAAGGAAAAGCTCTGGTAAATATTTTTTTTTCGAATTACTGCTACTTTGGCCGTCGGCCGCCGTGTCGGGGTGCACGACGGAGGTGGCGGTCCAATTTTTGTCACAGGCGTCCGCCGATGATGCCTGTCCATGGCACATTTAAAAATGTGCGCAGATTGTATGTACGCAGATACAGTGGTTGCCTTATGGCCCTGATCCAGTGAGGGATGTCCCAAGGACCACATTCATTGGATGGCTACGATGTCGGGATATTATCGAGCCATACATGCCTAGTCGGGCATTACGGCAGCTCGGTTATGTGCACACCATCCCTTTCCCGATCACCAGACCGGAGAAAGCGGTTCGGGCGTGGTCGAGCAGATTGTACCGAGTTGAGTATCCCATTCGGATGTCATCTGATGCTTGGATGATGTTTTCGGGGCATACATGCTTCCTCTCCCTGACTATCAGGCTGCTACTCATGATCAGGCTGCATGCGCCGATGATGACATTGAGTGGTATTATCGGTATTCGCACCCTCAGCTACTGAACGACGGTGCTGCAGCTGGATCAGTGATCCCTTCTCGTTCTAGCAGCGATTTTGAAGAGCAATTTTTTACGCCCAACCAATCGCATCACAATCACTATCGAATATTTCGTCATTGACGAAATAACCACTATAATCAACGCCATCACCTTCAAATTCTTCCAATATAACCTGAAATTTTTAATTGACAGAATGTTAATAATAATACCAATAATATTATTATTAAAATTTAAAATCATGCAAAAAAGGCCAGCGTAAATTGCGCTGACCATGGCAGAGGCTTCGGATCGGACGCCACAGCCACGATACAGCGTCAATCGACGCCTTGAGACCATGGTAGAGGCGTCTGAATCGGACGCCCAGACCATGGTACAGGCGCCTGGTCTAGACGCCTAGACCAAGGACTGAGCGTCCGTTGCAGACGCCTGTACCATGGTCTAGGCGGAATCTGTGGACGCTCGTGCCATGGGTTAGGCGGAATATTCAGACGCCTGCGTCATTTTCTCCGAAAAATTACTTCCAGATCTGAATTCTCGCCCATTTTCGTGGTTGTCGATAATATTGACGATATATATTTGATTATGTGTTGGGTAGAAAAAATGAAAAATTGTTTCTAGATTTCAATTCGAAAAACTTGTGTGTTGGTAAAGAATTGTGTGTTGAGTAGAAATAATGAAAGATTGTCAAATGGGCAAAAAGGTAATTTTTAAGGACGGTGTTTAGTAATACCCTTTTTAAAATGCAAATTATTTAAAGTGTAACTAACTAGTAATATAAATTATATTTCGGGTTTGAATATTGCCCATCGGGTAATTGGGTACCCAATGGGTATTCGTGTAACACCCCCAATCCGCTCAGGGATATTACACGCCGTAGAACCTTTCCTCAAGGATCTACCAGGCTGGTAACGACATTTAACATTCTCGACAATGCCTTCGAGGCTACAATGACTCAGTAGACCGATTTGGTCTTTCCACAAATACATACAACTCAAATACAACTCATGCCCACGCATGGGACAAAATACAACTACACCCGTACAACGGGAACAATACAAAGTGGAAAATAAAGTACAACTGAACCAACACACGATGTAAGGTTCCTCATGTGAATAGTATCGATCATCTATCAACATCCTTCATGCCGACCACGTGTTATGCTCCAAAACCCGAATGCAAAACAGACATCCACCCCGAATACTCGGGGTTAGCAAACTCCACTGTTTTGCTAGTGCAAATACAAAGTGCAAATACGAGCCATACAATTCACATTCCACGAATAACAATAACCGAGGATCCTCAAAGATCCAAACGAAACGAAAAGTACTTCCCGAGGCAAGGGTTTGAGAAAACATTTCAAAAACGAAATATCATAAATCAATGGAAGTAATTTATAAAACAGCTTTAGAATGCCATCGAGAGTTTTAATAGAAAACAATTTAGGATTATCAAAACCTACATTTCCAAAACCGAAAGACAAAAGGGGTCACCGCCCAAAGGTTTACTTTGAAAAATGACATTAACCAACCGTTGGGATTTTAGCCCCAAATCAGTAAACGACTTTTACAAAACCATTGGGATTTTAGCCCCAAATCTCATCAACTCACAGTACACAAGAACGACCAGGAGGTTCGTATCCCAACATCAAAATCCACAGATAAAGGATTTAAAACAAACAACAAAATACTCCAGTGCCATCCTAGCCAAGTAAGCCAAACGAACACCTACCTCTTACACACTTAGTCAATGCATGCAATCATGAAAACCGTCAAAGCACTCATTTCCTAGAAATGCCAATATCAAATCACATTTGCAAAAATGCACCACAATTAACCGTCGATCCACACCTCCGTGGACCCCTACCGAGACCCCGTCGGATCTAACCCGTAGTGGTTAAAAGCAAAGCTCGTCGATCCACACCTCCGTGGACCCCTACCGAGACCCCGTCGGATCTAACCCGTAGTGAGCATACACACACACACGTTACTCATGCAATACTAACATGCTAAGAATGTAAGTTCATTAAGAATACTCACTAGAGATGGCCATCAACTCGACACCATTATCAAACTCTTCAAAAATACCATAACAAGATTAAATACGGAATACACGATTCCATAACTTAAACAATAGGAGTATCATCATAAAATCCTTCAACGCTCAAAATAATCAAATCATAATAAATTCCCAAACACACCGTTCACAAAACACACGCGTTTTGAAAGAAAGCCTTTAACGAGGCCAAACGAAATCCTTTTGAAACTTCATTTCAAATAACCAAACAAACACATCAAGACGACCACCGATCATCATATACATAAACGAGAAAAGTATGGGCAAGGTACTTGCCTCGATACCGCGAGCACGGAACCACGAACGGATACGGCTCAACCGGGAAGCTTCTAACGCCGATGCTAACGAAGAGGAATACGACAACGAACGGAGCGGAAGAATCAAGCACGACCGCAAGGAACCGCGGAAATGAACCTAACGATTCGAATAGCACAATCACAACCACTTCTAAACGATTACGGAAATGGAATACACCCTAAACCCGCCTACGATTCATGTATATTCATACAAAAATAACAACGAGGGCGGACCACAACCAAACCCTCTCGATTCCATAAAAATCCACAAAATATCCATGAATCCGTAGGAAAACTAAAGATACTAACAATATCAATCGTATACATCATGAATCCACCAACGAAACGGAACGAATCGGAAGAAAAACCCAAAACCCCCAAATTAATCGAAATAGGGTTTTAGAGCATTACCTTGGAAGATTCAAGTGTTAAGATCCGTAGAACACGCGTTAGATTGATTATCCGAGCCTCACAACCGAAAAGAAATGATGAAAATCGACCCCCGGATGAAGAACTCTCTCCCTCTCTATCTCTCTCTCTCGCGACTCGGTGCAAAATGGAAAAGAAATGAGCTGCTCACGCTCAGAACCACATTTATAGTGTAACACAGCAGACCCTATCGGCCGACCTATCGGCCGATAGGCCCAACCGATACCCTATACAAAATGCCGGCAGTAGAGTCTATCGGCCCCCCTATCGGCCGAAAGGCTCCTGGACGGTGCCCGACAGCTGACAGTCTTCCACTAAAACGACCATAACTCTCTCGTCCGGACTCCGATTGACTCACCGTTTGAACCATTGGAAAACTAACTCGATGTTCTATAATATTGCAAAGATTTATAATTTTTGGAGTTACCAAAAATTAATGGTGATCTAACAAAGACGAACTCATACTTAGAAAAGTCGTTTAGTAATCCTGAATTCAACAAAACGACACCGAAACCCGAACCTGAATACGAACCGAAGATACGGTTACGAAGTACTCACAAAGACGAATCTAAGAGCTAGTAGAACACACAATTCCGACCACGAAGTCTCGAGATTCGACAACGGAAGGTAATTACCCCAAACTTTGGGAAATTACGAAAATGGCCCAAATGCCCGAAAATCACCATACGTGATCGAATAACCAAACCGAAGTTCACAACACGTCTAACAAAGTTAAACGGACTTGCGGGAAACTCGAAACAATAGCTGGTCGAGATTCGCAAGAATCGAACTCGCGCGGAAAAGTCGCTAAAAGCACAGAACTCAACGAAACGACACCAAACGAACTCGGATGTCAAAAGTGTAGAATTAATCATTCTCGGAATGACGAAACGGTCATGAGCGAGTCGTCAAAACGGACTCGACCGAAAAAAAAGAATTACCGGAAATCGAAAATTGCGGATATTACATTCTACCCTCCTTAAAAGAAGTTTCGTCCCGAAACTTAAAACAAGTAGGGAGAAGAAATATTCCGCCAGGAAAAACTCAACGAGACACACAAGAATGCGTAACTAATGCCCAACGGCGAAATGTTACAAACAACGCAAGGGAATATACGGCGTGTAAACACGCTCCACGGTGACCAACACAACGTCGCCGTTAGGGATATAATAAAACCGACAAGTGACAAGCGTCATCAAACGGATACTATAGCCAAGTCAATTATCTGATAATCACAAAACACAACGAACGAAAATCAATATGATTGACCAACCCAACGGTACATCAATCAAAACGCGAGTCAACCGCTTGAACAAACACGGAATCCCATCGCCTAAGGGATGGAAGATTGAAAACGAAACTAATTTCCCGAACTGAAGGGAATTACGAAGGAGCCTGAATGTTCGCCAATCACGGAATGAGAACAAAAACCGAACAAACAAACGATCGAGACAACAAAAATCGAAGAATCATGTTCGAATCACGAAGAACAATAAAGTTCAACAATAACTCCCAGGATGATCTGGTGAGAACTACAAGACATGCATTCCCATAAGATCCACAGGAAAGGGAATAGCGATTGAAAAGTCACAACGACAAATAAGTTATTCCGAAATGATATCACACTCGTTCGATAAACAAAAACAAGGGCAGGACAAGCTCAGAAATGTCAACGAACATAAATGAGTCGACAAAGTAGAAAATACAGAAGTTCAAAATCCGATCCCTTCGAATAAAAGGACTAGTAGAACCAAATGATGTTACTCCCGAACAAAGTTCACAAGAATCGAACCGAACTCGAAAAAAGTCACACCGATAACCAGATCGGCCCACAACAAGATCACAGCTCGTTCGGACGATGAAATCAAATACCGAACAAGTTCATAAAGTACCAACGAATATGAGCGAATCGATAGATCGGGAAGAGAAAACACGAAGTCAAAATAGTACGGGCATTACCTCCGACCTCGTCCACGCAATTCACAAAAACGGGAGCAAGGTAACAAGACATTAAACAATCGACGCATAACGGAACCATCACCGATGCACACGGTCATACCAAATCAAGCTCTAACAGCTCGCACATGCGCGACAACGCAGAAATTGCCATGAGGCGACAACATTCAATACCAACACTCCGCCTCTCACAGGGGCTAGCACAACCAATGTGTGGAAAGCGTCTCAACGCTCACACCGCCAATTCGGTCATACTCGGGAGAAAGTATCAAAAGGACAACGCGAACATCACACATACATACCCAGCCCTCAAACGGGAATGGATAGGTTTTAAAAACGAAAACCTCATTTTGAAAATAATTTAGAAGAACACCGATTGATCTTGAGTATCATCTTTCAAAAAAAAAAAAAGTACAAACGTGAAACATCGTTATCGAGACATTGGAGAACCATTTCGCATTTGATAAAAATGAAGACACTTTCTCTTAGTGAAAACTTTCAAAATATTCGACCCTCGGGTCTAAATAAAAGTGTTGAAAATATCTCAAAATATTTTGGTCCTCGAGGTAGAAAATTTTTGAAATACATTGTGGCATCTTGGATGTACCACAAGAAAATAACCCATTTGAAAAGTATGTCTCGAAATTTATTTTTCTAAGATACTCAAGGTTTTCAAAAATCCAATAGGCCAGAATGCCCAAAACTCACACATACCGACGTTCACTAAAACAACTCCTAGCACACGCATCAAAACGTTTAAAATCAAGACAATACATGTCTTTAAACGAAAATAAACGATAAAATACCACATTCAGAACAAAACCACTGATAAAATACCCTCCCGCACTGGCTAGTGAACAAGTCGAACGTGTATAAGCACAAAGCTTCCACAAGAGACTTGTAAAACGTGCAAATCGATTCGAAAATCATCAACAACGGAGAAAAGAAAACAACAATAAAAAGACATCACAAACGACGACATTCCTCGTATAAATCAAATACGAGAGTCGACTAAATACATATCGTGAAATCAAAATTCACATAAAATTCCACCACTTAACAAATAATCATTAAAATAGCTCGTGTCACACGAGGCACAACACAAAGAAGGGAGACTTACTTCCACAGGTCGCACGAAGATGATGATCGCCCCACGATACTAATCACGACCAACAAACTCAAACGACGCGTCGCGACACGACTCAGTCAGATAAAAATCCAACGAAACAAGACTCAAACAACACGACTTGACCGTGACCTAGGTTTCCTCAACCTAGGCTCGATACCATTTATGTAACACCCCAATCCGCTCAGGGATATTACACGCCGTAGAACCTTTCCTCAAGGATCTACCAGCCGGTAACGACATTTAACATTCTCGACAATGCCTTCGAGGCTACAATGACTCAAGAGACCGATTTGGTCTTTCCACAAATACATACAACTCAAATACAACTCATGCCCACGCATGGGACAAAATACAACTACACCTGCATAACGGAACAATACAAAGAATGAAAATAAAGTACAACCGAACCAACACACGATGTACGGTTCCTCATGTGATTAGTATCGATCATCTTTCATCATCCTTCATGCCGACCCCGTGTTATGCTCCAAAACCCGAATGCAAAACAGACATCCACCCCGAATACTCGGGGGTTAGCAAACTCCACTGTTTTGCTAGTGCAAATACAAAGTGCAAATACGAGCCATACAATTCACATTCCACGAATAACAATAACCGAGGATCCTCAAAGATCCAAACGAAACGAAAAGTACTTCCCGAGGCAAGGGTTTGAGAAAACATTTCAAAAACGAAATATCATAAATCAATGGAAGTAATTTATAAAACAGTTTAGAATGCCATCGAGAGTTTTAATAGAAAACAATTTAGGATTATCAAATCCTACTTTTCGAAAACCGAAAGACAAAAGGGGTCACCGCCCAAAGGTTTACTACGAAAAATGACATTAACCAACCGTTGGGATTTTAGCCCCAAATCCGTAAAACGACTTTTACAAAACCATTGGGATTTTAGCCCCAAATCTCATCAACTCACAGTACACAAGAACGACCAGGAGGTTCGTATCCCAACATCAAAATCCACAGATAAAGGATTTAAAACAAACAACAAAATACTCCAGTGCCATCCTAGCCAAGTAAGCCAAACGAACACCTACCTCTTACACACTTAGTCAATGCATGCAATCATGAAAACCGTTCGAAAGCACTCATTTCCGGAAATGCCAATATCAAATCACATTTGCAAAAATGCACCACAATTAACCGTCGATCCACACCTCCGTGGACCCCTACCGAGACCCCGTCGGATCTAACCCGTAGTGGTTAAAAGCAAAGCTCGTCGATCCACACCTCCGTGGACCCCTACCGAGACCCCGTCGGATCTAACCCGTAGTGAGCATACACACACACACGTTACTCATGCAATACTAACATGCTAAGAATGTAAGTTCATTAAGAATACTCACTAGAGATGGCCATCAACTCGACACCATTATCAAACTCTTCAAAAATACCATAACAAGATTAAATACGGAATACACGATTCCATAACTTAAACAATAGGAGTATCATCATAAAATCCTTCAACGTTCAAAATAATCAAATCATAATAAATTCCCAAAACACACCGTTCACAAAACACACGCGTTTTGAAAGAAAGCCTTTAACGAGGCCAAACCGAAATCCTTTTGAAACTTCATTTCAAATAACCAAACAAACACATCAAGACGACCACCGATCATCATATACATAAAACGAGAAAAGTATGGGCAAGGTACTTGCCTCGATACCGCGAGCACGGAACCACGAACGGATACGGCTCAACCGGGAAGCTTCGGAACGCCCGATGCTAACGAAGAGGAATACGACAACGAACGGAACGGAAGAATCAAGCACGACCGCAAGGAACCGGCGGAAATGAACCTAACGATTCGAATAGCACAATCACAACCACTTCTAAACGATTACGGAAATGGAATACACCCGGAAACCCGCCTACGATTCATGTATATTCATACAAAAATAACAACGAGGGCGGACCACAACCAAACCCTCTCGATTCCATAAAAATCCACAAAATATCCATGAATCCGTAGGAAAACTAAAGATACTAACAATATCAATCGTATACATCATGAATCCACCAACGAAACGGAACGAATCGGAAGAAAAACCCAAAACCCCCAAATTAATCGAAATAGGGTTTTAGAGCATTACCTTGGAAGATTCAAGTGTTAAGATCCGTAGAACACGCGTTAGATTGATTATCCGAGCCTCACAACCGAAAAGAAATGATGAAAATCGACCCCCGGATGAAGAACTCTCTCCCTCTCTATCTCTCTCTCTCGCGACTCGGTGCAAAATGGAAAAGAAATGAGTCGCTCACGCTCGAACCACATTTATAGTGTAACACAGAGACCCTATCGGCCGACCTATCGGCCGATAGGCCCAACCGATACCCTATACAAAATGCCGGCGGTAGAGTCTATCGGCCCCTATCGGCCGAAAGGCTCTGGACGGTGCCCGACAGTGACAGTCTTCCACTAAAACGACCATAACTCTCTCGTCAGGACTCCGATTGACTCACCGCTTTGAACCATTGGAAAACTAACTCGATGTTCTATAATATTGCAAGATTTATAATTTTTGGAGTTACCAAAAATTAATGGTGATCTAACAAAGACGAACTCATACTTAGAAAAGTCGTTTAGTAATCCCGAATTCAACAAAACGACAGAAACCCGAACACGAATACGAACCGAAGATACGGTTACGAAGTACTCACAAAGACGAATCTAAGAGCTAGTAGAACACACAATTCCGACCACCCGAAGGCTCGAGATTCGACAACGGAAGGTAATTACCCCAAACTTTGGGAAATTACGAAAATGGCCCAAATGCCGAAAATCACCATACGTGATCGAATAACCAAACCGAAGTTCACAACACGTCTAACAAAGTTAAACGGACTTGCGGAAACTCAAAATAGCAGCTTGGTCGAGATTCGCAAGAATCGAACTCAAGTGCGGAAAAGTCGCTAAAAAGCACAGAACTCAACGAAACGACACCGAAACGAACTCGGATGTCAAAAAGTGTAGAATTAATCATTCTCAGAATGACGAAACGGTCATGAGCGAGTCGTCAAAACGGACTCCGACCGAAAAAAAAAGAATTACCGGAAATCGAAAATTGCGGATATTACAATTCGAGTACCCGCTTCCCTATATTGAAGATTACAAATATTTTTTAATATAAAATATACATATACATATTATAGTTAATAAATCAAATCTAGTGATAATAAAATTAAAAAATATTATATTTTATGTAATACAATATATAATATAATATAATATAATATCTATGTATAATATATAATATATTATTAATAATTCAAATGAGTACGTAGGTCGGGCAATTGGGTCGGCTAATCAGGTAATATCATATACCCCCATTCTACCCGTACTCGATGATAAATTTTTGGTTCAATCGATACCCAATCCTATTATGGGTTGTCCGACGGATAGAATTTTTTTTAAAATAGTCGTTTGTGGTAAAAACTATTAACTAAATAATTATATTTTTTTTTTGCAAAATTAAACAACTAAAATAAATAAGAAAAGGCTTTTATTTGGATAAAAAATATTTAAAGTACGGTAGGGTCCAAAAATTTGAATCGTCGATTTTAGTTTCAAATTCTTGATCCCGATCTCGGATTGCCGATTCGAGATTTGCAAAATCACAAATCGAATCCGAACTGTCAAATTGCCATTTTGAGAAATTTTTCGAATCATTGGTTTCCGTTCGATCCGATCTAGAACAGTCGGTTCCGATGGACAGCTCTAAACGTAAACATGTCACCAATTCCCACCCCTACATAACAATTAACAAATACTCCACCATTTCACAATATAGGTGGTTTAGTATTTTTGTTGTATATATTATAAAATGCACTTATAATTAATTAATAAAATCCCTGATTAATCCACTTAATATATTCTGCCAGTAATTATATTATTATATACTCTCTCCGTTCATAAAAAATTATTCATTTTTGACTTTTTAATAGTTATACTTTTTATACTTTGACTTTAGATATTTTTTCATATTGTATAGTACTTGATGAAAACTATATCAATGAAAATATATTTCAAATACTATCCATAAATATATTTTTTAGTAAAATATTATATAAAACAGATAAATATATTTAATGTCAAATTTTAAAAAGTACAACTATCAAAAAATTAAAAAATAGATTGAAAGGAGTATTTTTTATTTAAATAAGTTGGTAATACACATTAAATGTGGAGATATTATTTTGGAGAAATGTGCTATTTTTCTCCAAATATAGAGATTATATGGTGAAACGGCTGAGTATAATTTTTAAAGTAAAAAATTAATTTTACTTTTGAATAAACACATTTCAGTTGCAAATGGGTGTTTAATAATTCAACACTTGGCCTTGTAATTGCAGGCAAACAAATTTACAAACCGAGGGTATTTACGTAATAATACTATATCGAAGAGCCCTTTTTAAACTGCGCCACTCCTCAGAACTTGAATTCCACAGAGGCGCACAATTCCCACCCCACGCGCCGGCGAGTGAAGAATTCATCCGCGCGACGAATATTCTTCTCTCTGTTTTCACCATTTTCACACACACACACACACATTTTCCTTTTATTTTTCTTTCTCGATCTCACCTCGCGAAATCGAGATTCAAGCGTCCGAGTGAGTGTGTTTTTTGATCTCGATCTGAACATAATAATGGCGTCCGAGTTAATATTCCGTGGCCACGAGTCGCAACACGTGTCCGACGCCTACTCGCCGAAGCCGGCCAAGCCGTGGCTCGGCGTGACCCGACCGATTCGGTACATGCTCCGGGAGCAGCGGTTAGTTTTCGTGTTCGTCGGCATTGCTATCGCCACAATCTTCTTCTCGGTTCTACCTTCTCCGAATCACCACGCACAGATCGAAGACCCGTACATCTCGTCCGAGTTAACTCGGACTCAACCGCACCGATCCATGTACCAGAACGGACACCTGGCCACCGGGTTTGGGATCAATTCGGTCGGAAAAATCCCGCTGGGTTTGAAGCGTAAAGGTCTGCGAATTGTTGTTACCGGTGGGGCCGGATTTGTTGGTAGCCATTTAGTGGATCGTTTGATTAGCAGGGGAGATAGTGTGATCGTAGTGGATAATTTCTTCACGGGGAGAAAGGAGAACGTCGCGCACCATTTTGGGAATCCCAGATTTGAACTGATTCGACACGACGTCGTCGAGCCGCTCTTATTGGAAGTTGACCAGATCTATCATCTCGCCTGCCCTGCTTCGCCTGTTCATTACAAGCACAATCCCGTCAAAACCATTATATCCTTTTTCCATTTTCATTTTTATTTTCTGCATATTTGGATTCGTTTTTTTTTTTTTTTTTGTTTCATGAATAAATCTGGATCTATATAGAATTTCCCCTGAATTTTGTTATGAATCCTTAATTTCCTGTTTGTGCACAAGACAAACGTGGTGGGGACGTTGAACATGCTTGGGCTGGCCAAGAGAGTCGGTGCGCGTTTTTTGCTGACGAGCACCAGTGAGGTGTACGGTGATCCACTGCAGCACCCGCAAGTTGAAACCTACTGGGGCAACGTCAATCCAATTGGTGGGTACAATTCTTAAGCTCCTCTTTTATATTTCTTCTTATTTTTTTTTTTTTTAGTTTTTCTCCATAATAATACTATAATAGTCTCGTATATGCCGCCGGCGTCTGGTCGGGCCGCGATGGGTGGCTAAACGTGAGCGCTTTTGCGTGTAATAATTTTTCCTAGCATCGAGAGTCATGCGCCTAATGTCTCTAGATTTTTACATTTGTCGTGCCACGAGTACAGAGTACCATGTCAGGAGAAAATATTATCTTATAAACAAATAAATAAATATGTTTTTAAATTATTTTCGTGAAAAGTTTATTTTATTTGAGGTACAATTTATTAAGATTAAATCTTTTTCAGAACATCTATATTACTTATTTTTCTTTTGTTTTTTTTCTCAAGCAATCTTTTGTTCGATCAACTGATAATTTATGTGGCGAAAAATGTTATTTTTTAAGAATATCATGTAAATTTCAACTTGATATTAAAACTTTGTTTTGAAGGTTGATTATTATGTAAAATTAATTATCGAATAAAGTGGAATATGTGACACAGAGGAGTGTTTTTTCTTGTGTTTTTTAATTAGAGCATATTATTTATATAAATACTTATCATTATTGACTAAAATATATAATATTTGTTAAGTGTATCATTTTTAATCAAAGAATGAGATGAGAGTATATAAATATTTTAAAATAATATTATTTGCTCTATGGGGATCCATTTTTCAATCTCGATAATAATTAATTAAAATATCCACCCATCTCTTCGGCACGATAAATCACACATATAGAAGTTGGTGATGGTGGGTTAAGTTATTTTTTTGTTCTTTCGGGTAAGAGTACTGACAAGTCAACCCTATGCTTTTACCTAAACGTGTGCTGCTGGAGGGCAGATGGGTCATTTTTCTGTCCCTGTAAACGTATAGACTATAGTCAAGGGAGCCTCTTCTTCCCTCAAACCCACCGAATAGACCTCCCAGTTAGTTCGTACTTTCATGTCGTGTATTTTCGTGTTTTGTATACAAAAAGTTCAAATTCATACACGATACAAAATGAATTCGTGTCATGTCGTGTCGTGTACCGTGCAAATTCGTGTCATGTCGTGTCGTGTTTTCGTGTCAGACACATAATATAAAATAAATATTAAAATATTATAAAAATAATAATTTAATATTTTAATATTATTTTTATAAGTTTTAGTAGACGAAATGAAATGAATGGCAACGAAAGCACGAATGTTTACACGTAATTTATGAAAGTTCACATTATATTTTCAAATTTTAAAGTTTAGTACAAATAGAATTCATAAATAAATATATTTTTATAAAATTAAATATAAAATATTATATATATTTCGTGTACCTCGTGTCGTGTACCCAAAGGACAAACACAAAATCGACACTAAATCTCGATCGTGTACTTTCGTATTCGTGTACTCAAAATGCAAACTCAAACACTAAATTTTCGTGTCGTTTTCGTGTCGTGTGGTAAATTGCCGTTTCTACCACTGACCCCCCTATTTTTGACAAAATAGTTTTTTTTTAATAAAAATACCATTCTTTTTTATTTAATTGTAATTTATATTAAAATGTTCATTTAATTAATTTTTATCTAAATTATTTATGTATGCTATATTCTTAATTTTAGATAGTTTTTAATTAAAATATATTATTATAAACATTATACTCCCTCCGTCCGCCACCCATGTGCAACAATTTCCTTTTCCATCCGTCCGCAATCTATGTGCATTGTTTATTTTTGGCAAATTTTTTACCCTTTCATAACACAAGTGGGGTTCATTTACTCCACTCACAACACATCCTACCAACTAAGTCAACTCAAATATTAAAACTCGTGCCGATCAAAAGAGTGCATATGGGTGGTGGACGGAGGGAGTAAAATATTTTAGATTTTTTTTATTAAAAAGTACTTACCTTCAATCACAATATCGGAATCCGACTTCATATAGATATTTTATCAAGTTGGGAGGAGGGATTAGTGCTTGTCTTTTTAATTCTGACTTGTCTTTTTTATACCCCGATTATCGATACCACCAATCGTAAGTATGTGGAACTAAAATGTTACAGAAAAAAATAGAGGAAGAGTGACTCCATATTGTTAAAGGATTCAATCATGTTGGAACCTAATGACTTAAAATTAGTCTTTTTTTTTTGTATTAGCATAATTGTATTCTTTATTTTTTGTATTATCTTACATAAATTTATTAAATTTTTCATATATATATATATATATATATGTCTATTTAAATAATGCATTGTTTTATTTTATACAAATTGTATATTTTTATAATTAAATAATATAAATTAAAAAACTAAAAAAAGGGGGCATTTAGTGGGGGAGGGAGGAAAGGGGGCGGAGGGAGGGGCATTTACGCTTAGTTCCCGAGTTTAATTTAACGAGAGAAAAGAAGGGAAATGAATAGAAATAAGAAGAAAGAAAAAATATTTGGTGTTCCTGAGTTTTTTAATGAAAAGAAACGGAAAGAAATGGGAGGAAAATTTTTCCTCCTAACTTTCCTTCCGATTTATTTGGAGAGAAAAGAACAAAATGGTCAATTTTTTTTTTCACTTCCTTCCAACTCGAGAACACAAATACAATTTTCGTTCACTTTTTTTTTCTTCTTTTATCACCTAACTTTTTTTTTTCCTCTCCTTTACTAAAACGTGGGAATTAAGCATTAGTGGAAGTAAAAAACTGAAACATAAACGTGACTACTTTGAAAATATGTTGGAGAAGGGGGAAAGTAGCTCTCACAGTTAATGTAAAATCTTGATGTGACTTTGTAAGTTTGAAACTGACACTATTAACTATTACAAGAGACTTATTGAGAGTATTATGGGGTGTAATATAATTCAAGAAAGAGTACCACATTAGCGGAGTTTTAAGTCAATTAGTGTACGTTACGTACATGAACAAATTTCCTGGACATACCGAAAAAAATTAGGAACAAATTTTGGGGACGAAAGTAATATGTGATTAAGTCTTAATATATGTGTGTGTGTGCAATGTATGTTTTATTATTTTTAGTTATTATGATTAAATAAATATCATAATTTATTTTTCATGTAAGCAATAAATGAGTTAATATATTTTTATTTTGCATCAATTAATTTTACTGAAAATAAATATTCATATTTTTTCTAATATAATTTTTTTGTGCAATCGGTCATTATTGTAAATCCATCAAATTTATTATATTCATATGGATGTCTAGTTGAAAGTTGTGAAATAAAAATTACTTTGATATATTTTTCATTAAAAATAAACTTGATTTAAAAAATTATAAACATTTAAAATTTTAAGCTAAAAAATAAAGGAATGATTTTTTTATTGGTAGATGAGTGTAAGTTGTGGAATAAAACTTCCACAATACATATCTAGAATTTTTTTTTTTTTTTTGAAAATTTAAGAATACATCTCTATATATAAACTTTATTTTAAAATAAAAAATCAAAAAACTTACAAAGTGACATGTGTCACGACTCTCCTTTAATAGAAGTACTAGATGTGTGTTTTAATGACGATATAAATTTTTGGATGGGACAGGTGTCCGGAGCTGCTACGATGAGGGGAAGAGGACTGCTGAAACGTTGACCATGGACTATCACAGAGGTGCTAACGTTGAGGTAGTTTTTCTATTTCTCTACCGAGGCTCTGTTTATTACAAAATTCTCTTTTGTAATACCCTTCTATTCCAGCCTAATTTCAAGAGAATAATTGGATGTTACAGTTGAGTGGGTCGTTAAATAGTTGATGTTGATTGTGGTGAAAATTAAAAGGTAAACACACTGATGGTGAAATAATTGAGTGATGTGATTATGACTGCTATTGGGTGATGTGATTATGACGGCTTGATTGACACTTAGAAATGCTAAGCTTCTAAATGGACACTTTTTTGTGCTCAAATGTTAAACTTCAGGTGGGATGGAGGCCTAGATATCACGAAACTGACTATGAGCAATTTTATTATTATATCATGAAAGAATATAAAAAAAAGTAATATTACGAAGAAAATTTAACGATGAATATAGTGATATAATTTTATATTTATCGGTTCAATGTTAAAAAAAATGGTACAATATTAAAAAGGTAAAACGACGTTTATTAAAAAACACGGGTAGTACAAAATGTCCAATGTGCGTACTATGCATTTTGGTCTGCAATAAAATGTGCAACCTAAAATTGTAACCAAATTGTAAAAAGAAATAAATTCTTATTGGTATTCCACAAGAGACAGATGGAGCGAAACTGATGGAGTACTATAGTATATGCCTTTTCCTTCTCTTTGGCATTAATACGATCAATTTCCTCAGTTTAAGTTGTTCACATATCTGATCTAAAACATGACGGCGTTTATATTTGATCGGACTTCCACAGGTTAGGATTGCTAGGATCTTTAACACTTATGGTCCTCGTATGTGCATTGATGATGGTCGTGTCGTTAGCAACTTTGTTGCTCAGGTGAAAAAATGCCCTTTTGATAATTTGACAGTGTCTTTTTCTTTTTAAAAGAAAAAACAAAATTCGTCGTGACTCATGTTGCATAATTATTATTGTTTTGGTAGGCTTTGAGGAAGGAGCCTTTAACTGTTTATGGTGATGGGAAGCAGACCAGAAGTTTTCAGTTTGTATCTGATCTGGTATGCATTTTTGGAATTTCCCACTATATGCACCTATTTTCTTCGTCTGTTCAACTGTATCAAAGGCACACATTTTATTTCCTGGAACTAATTAACTCGCCAAAACGGATACGACGAACCGCCTAGGAACTTTTTCCCCATGTGGTAGCTTTTCTTGTCAAAAATTGACGTTAGGCAAGTTGTTTCACGTAACATTACGATGATACTATATTTCATATACATTTCATAATATTATAATATTACGTTTAAATTGGAAGGTTGAGGGGCTTATGCGGTTGATGGAAGGGGAGCATATTGGACCGTTCAATCTCGGTAATCCCGGCGAATTTACTATGCTCGAACTTGCTCAGGTACATTGCCTGTGAAGCTTTTTCTTTCCTTATATTCTGGATTCATTTACTTCCCAAACACCACAGACCATCCAAGACGAAACCATATACAATAAACATCATGACCACGTAAATCAAGTATATAAAATGAGGTTTTAACATATTGAATGTCAATTTGCACTTCCAATGCCAAGTCGAGACTACAAAAAAAGTCGCTATATACTTTACAAGTAATCAACTTATCGAGTATTTAAGTTTTGGAGATTCTAGTGTAGTTCGTATTTTCCTATAACATCTCCCACGTCGTGAGATTGAATTATTCATGGAACGTGCACAATATCATCATTTCCTTTGTCTTTCCATTTGAAAAGGGAATATATTCTGCTGCCCACAGGTTGTCCAAGAAACCATCGATCCAAATGCCAAGATCGAATTCAGGCCCAACACAGAAGACGACCCGCACAAGAGGAAGCCCGACATCTCCAAGGCGAAAGAGCTGTTGGGTTGGGAGCCCAAAGTGGCATTACGCAAAGGTCTCCCGATGATGGTCTCTGATTTCAGGCAACGTATCTTTGGTGACCACAAAGATGTTTCTTCCACAGCCTAATGACAAACCCGCATAAAGAAAAGTTGCACTGTCCTCTGCTTTCACCGATATACGTTTCTTATGCTAATGCTTGATCTACCTTTTGCCGGATCCAACCAAGGGGTCCGGCATGATAGAAGCAAGCGTATAAGAGCTCGAGCCCCGACAACTTTATTTTGCTGTTTAGCTAGTTCCTATAGGTTATTATTTGATGATGAGGTTATATTATTGTGTTCCTTGTTTCTTTTTCTTTTTTTGCCGCCCCGTCCTTTGTCGAGTCTTCTTCTGTAGACTGGCATCTGGCTGTGCAGCAGCATAAAAATAATAACTCCAGAAATCTTCTAATGGTATGTAGAGTTGTTTGTTTAAATTATTACTCGGTGAAATTCGCTAACTATTTGACTGCTTAAAGTTTTGAATTTAAATTCAGAAGTGGAGGAGATTTTGGAAATTTTGAATTTAAATTGTTTCCTGGAGATTTTGGAAATTTTGAATTTCAAAATTTTCAAAATTTTGAAAATTTTGAAATTTTGGATGATATTGTCAAGTTCTAACCCCCTTGTTTTGATTATTTGCTCAGTTCATCCCAATCTATTCTGCACACTTATGTACCTATCCTGCACACTTTGTTTTATTCTACTAATTAGTGGATTATTTATGTTGGCATGCTGGAGGTGTCATAATTAGATTAAGATTATTATATTATCAAATTATTTTATTGGAAAATAGAATATATTGGCCGTAAAAAAAACTGTCGCTCACCGGAGGTCTGCCGACAACGGTAGGTGGCCACGAAAAAAACAACTGACCAATCGTCGGAGGTCTACCGACAGCGGACAGGCGGCCGAGAAAAAATAAATTTGCCATGTCGGTGAAGGTTGCCAGGGCCCTGTTGGAGAACATTGTTGGTAGACAGCCTTAAATAAAAATTTGCCCGACCGCTGGAGGTCCGCTTGGAATAGGCCGGCAGGCGGCAGACAACCGAAAAAAAAAAAAAAAAAACTGCCATGCCGCCAGAAGTGTACCATTAGGGATGGAAAAATAGACCACTAATTATCCATTTAATTTAATATTCTAATAATACTTTTAAAAGTTCATTACTCTTAATTTTTTCCTATTAAATTCAACATGGAGATTCATTAATCTTTACTCACACTGCTATAATACACCCTATCATTTCTATAATGGATTGAAATGCCTATACTATAGAAAAGCCTAGTTCTTAAATGAAACTCTTGGTAAGATTCAAATTCATGCCCCTCTTGTCAAATCTCCCACCCAATTTTTTTTTTCAATTCGGGAATGCAATATTTGATCCAAAAAAGCATTCATTTAGAAGTTAAATATTTTATTAAGTACCTCAAATTACATCAAACAATAACTTTTTACTTTTTAATCTTCACCGCACATACCATCAATATATTTTATCTTTTTGCCCTCGTGAACATGTTAGATTGGGGAGAATAAGAAAAAGCAGCAGCAGAAATGGGAATCTGAATCAACCGCGTTGTAAAAAACCACAGAATAACAGTAATTCTGTCTAAAAAAAAATCAGGTCAAACAAACCTACACAGGCATATAAAAAAAAAAAAAAAAAAAAAAGTGGGTCAAACATTTGACTAAAGAAAAAAGTTGAAAAGGCGTACATCTAAAAAAAAAAAAGGGTTAGGTCAAATAACTACACATGCATAGAGGCTTAAAAAGTGGGTCAAACAGTTGACGAATCAAAGAAGTTTGCACCTCAACTGGGCTGCAAAATGACGAAACTATCCCCACCCATCTGACCTATCGTAGTAGGCCAATGAAACGAACCCCCACAGTTATAACCTGCACCAAAATACAATTAAAAAAAACAAAAGAAAATTAAGAAATGATATAATAAAACCGCTATATATTCATGACGCCAGCACCACATCCAATTTAAAGAAATAATTGCTAATAGAAAAGTTGATATACTTTCAAAATAAAATCTGAATATCTTATCACAATTTAGATAGTATTTCCTAAAAGTTAAAATTTTTCATTATATAAATTACAATATAAACGAGAATAAATTGGTAATTTCTCTTTTCAAAATAAACGAGAATAAATTGTTCAAATGAATTGTACTTCCATTTAAATGACAGAAATTAAAAAAAAAACGTACCCTAATCAATCTACCCTCTTCAAGTGAGGACAGACGGTGAGGACAAATTCAAATTATTCAATAGATCAAACATTCCAGCCAGAGAGCAGAAGACTGAATGAACAAAATGTTGACGTCTGATTTTCGGCCAACGCCACGTACTTGATGGACGAATGGATCGAAAGCGTAGAAAATAATAAGAGGACGATAAAGCGAATTACAGATACTGGACCATTAAATATTTTATTAATGATCCTGATACAGAGTGGAGCCGGGCCGAAAATATTTTGGCCGGTTCGTACAAATGGTGCTTGTTATTTACAAGTCTTACCCTTTTCTCTTTTCTTTCTTTCTCTCTTTTTCTCTTTCTCTCTTTTTGTCTCTCGATATCTGTATATTTTTTCTCCTATTTTTCCAAAGTCCCCTTTTTTTGGGCCTTCTCCTGGCATATATATAGGCGTTTCCAGCCATTCATGAGAGGACAGTAGGACGATTGGGATGAATATGCTGATGACATGTGTCGCGATGGAGGTGACTTCTTTGACACGTGTCGTCTTCTTAAGTGAGCTTTGTGTAGGGATATGACAACTCTCACTTACCGTCCTGTCTGCCTGTTCTTCGGGCTTTTCGATATTTATCTGTTATGACCGACTATGAGGTCGGCCCTTGACCTCTGCTACTGCAGTCGGCCTTACTCGTGATTATAGTGTCTTCATATAAGTGCCTTTCGGCCTTTCTGGTCCGGATTAGGTCGGCTCTAAGGTCTCGCCGGTCGCCCTTTGTGCGAACGGAGAAACGATCAAGTTTATGGCCGGTCAGCTCGGGATCGGCTCGGCCGTTCGGACGCCCGGCGCTTAGGTGGATGCCAAGGCGGATCGACTACCAACAAGGGCCCCGAGTCCAGGGCCGTCTTGGCGGTCTTTGGAATCGTCTCGCATTGAGTCGGTCCGATTTGGAGGTGGATAAGATCCTTTGAAGGGTCATATCTTCGAGAGTCGCATCGATTTGACTTCGGATCTCCAAGAGTCACGGCGAGGGGACGCGTGGCGAGATGTAATTCGTTGCGGTGTCTCACGCGTTCTTAATTCTTGCGATGATTATGAACCGCTCTAGTAATTAATGCCCTGTCTCCTATAAATATAGAGTGCATTCTTCTTCATTGCTTCCTTCGCCATTTTCTTTGCAGAGAGAGATCTTTTTGGCAATTTTTCTTCTTTTCGGGTTTATGAGACTTCCCTTAAAGCTTGCTCTTCCTCCTCTTTTTCTTTTTTTATGATGTCGGAGCGGAGGAATACGGCGGAGGAGGCGGCTGGGTCCCCAAATCGTACGGGAGTGGCAGATTTGTCGATAGGTGATGATCCCGTTGACTGGGGCGACGAGACTGGAGGCGAGGTCGCAAGGTCGCCGGATTCGGGGATGCAATTTCTCGGAGATGCGAGGTGGCGACGTCGTGGACGGCGAGTGGCGAGATCGGGTGAGTTCGGCCTCGCCGTCTCTTTGTCGAGGCGAATGGGATTCGGCCTCGATATGCTATGGTTCTTGATGAGCATTGGAGGCTTGGCGGGCGATTTAAAATACCGCGGTGGTGCGGATGTTCGTTCGAACCCGGAGGAGAGACCCCACACCCTCTGTTGGATGCACGGCGGTGTACTACCGCTCTCTGTTGTGCAGGCTAAGGTTCCCTCTGCCGTTGGTTCTTTCCGGTGGTTGAGGCGGTGGGGCCTTTGCATCGCCCAAATTCATCCGAATTCTTGGGCCGGATGGTGGGTCTTTTAATTCTTTTTAGTCGGCATGGATGGCCCGAGCCTGGGAAGAGATTAACAGTCTCTTTTTATGGAGGTCGGCCCGATCTGGTTCCTACTGGTTTTATTTGACCCAAGACGCGATGTATAAGGACTTGGTGGAGGTGCCGGAGACCATCCATAGCTGGAAAGACCAGTGGTTCTATGTGGGGGGACCGTGGCTGAGCTCGGACTTTTAGTGCCGGATGGACCGGTCTTATAAGGTGCCGAGGCGAGCTCGGACTTTTAGTGCCGGGCGGACCGGTCTTATAAGGTGCCGAGGCGAGCTCGGACTTTCAGTGCCGGGTGGACCGGTCTTATAAGGTGCCGAGGCGAGCTCGGACTTTGGTCTGGTGGGCCGGTCTTATAAGGTGCCGAGGCGAGCTCGGACTTTCAGTCAAAGGTGGGCCCTGGTCTTATAAGGTGCCGAGGCGAGCTCGGACTTTTAGTGCGGCTGACCAGGTCTTATAAGGTGCCGAGGCGAGCTCGGACTTTCAGTCTGGAGTGGGCCAGGTCTTATAAGGTGCCGAGGCGAGCTCGGACTTTGATCTGAGTGGGCCAGGTCTTATAAGGTGCCGAGGCGAGCTCGGACTTTGATCGGAGTGGGCCAGGTCTTATAAGGTGCCGGCGAGCTCGGACTTTCGATGCAGGTGGGCCTGGTCTTATAAGGTGCCGAGGCGAGCTCGGACTTTGGTCGGGTGGGCCAGGTCTTATAAGGTGCCGAGGCGAGCTCGGACTTTGGTGCGGGTGGGCCGGTCTTATAAGGTGCCGAGGCGAGCTCGGACTTTCGATGCAGGTGGGCCAGGTCTTATAAGGTGCCGAGGCGAGCTCGGACTTTTAGTGCCGGTGGACCTGGTCTTATATTCTTGGTGAGATCCATATCCTAATAAAGATCATAATATCACGGGATATTTACCTCTTGAAGCGTAGGGGTTGGAACTTTTGATCTCTTCCTCGAAACACAGGGGCCGAGGCGAACCCGGCTTATAGACGGAGGAGCCGGCCATTCGAGGTGCCGAGGCGAACTTGTCTTATGGTGCCGAGCGGGCCATTCGAGGTGCCGAGGTGAACTCGGTCTTATAGTGCGGAGGAGCCAGGTCATTCGAGGTGCCGAGGCGAACTCGGTCTTATGGTGCCGAGGAGCCATTATTCGAGGTGCCGAGGCGAACCTTGTCTTATGGTGCCGAGGAGCCGGTCATTCGAGGTGCCGAGGAGAACTCGGTCTTATGGTGCCGAGGAGCCGGTCATTCGAGGTGCCGAGGTGAACTCGGTCTTATAGTCGGAGGAGCAGGTCATTCGAGGTGCCGAGGTGAACTCGGTCTTATAGTGCGGAGGAGCCGGTCATTCGAGGTGCCGAGGCGAACTCGGTCTTATGGTGCCTGAGGAGCCGGTCATTCGAGGTGCCGAGGCGAACTCGGTCTTATGGTGCCGAGGAGCTTGGTCATTCGAGGTGCCGAGGCGAACTCGGTCTTATGGTGCCGGAGGAGCCGGTCATTCGAGGTGCCGAGGTGAACTCGGTCTTATAGTGCCGGAGGAGCCGGTCATTCGAGGTGCCGAGGCGAACTCGGTCTTATGGTGCCGGAGGAGCCGGTCATTCGAGGTGCCGAGGCGAACTCGGTCTTATAATGCATTTTGTTTCCGAGGTGAACATAAAATCAAATTTTATCGACTATACCTGAATGGCATTGAACAAATGAATTGACCCTTGGTCACTTACATATTCTAGCTAGCAACTTCCGTTCTGACGGGCTTCGTTACTGGGATTCAGGAGGTCCCGTATCGGGCCCCAGTGCCCATTTTAACAATGAGGTCATTAGCCTGGAAACTCTGATAATCCTCGGATGTTTCGTAGACTACGCTCCGCCTTTTTGGGGCGACGAGGTCCAAGTTCTCGGGGTCATATTGACCTTGCTCTTTGAAACGACTTCTCCTACGGGTGTATCCCAATTCCGACCGGGGTCATCGTAGAACGCCTGGGATTCTTCCTGGGTCGGCCGTCGCAGCACGGTCAATGACTCGGTCGGTCGGGCCCCTCTTTTCTTATAGATTACTCCTCGGCTCATTTTAGTTTCACCGGGATTTTCCGCGTTTCACGGCTTTTTCATCACTTGGAGTTTTGAGGCTCGCCGGTGGCCTCCTAACGATCGCTGGTCGGGTGATTATGAGGAAACCTCCTTTATGGATTACTTTTGCTTTGACTTCCAACTCCCCGGTAAGGACCGCCACTGCTTTTCTAACACATGGCTCAATACTCGGAGATGCTTTCGGTAGCCAGTCGATTACCATGGGAATTCCGAAGGAGTTTTCAGATGTTGCAGTGTATGTTGACTGCAACTTTAATTTGAAGGACACGAGGACTCTTTGAGACCTTTCCTGGAATTTTGAGCGACGCTCAATATCCTTCAAATTACGACCTTTAAGGGGTCAGCCGAGCCGAGCAGGAGCCCGTGACCACGATGGCTCCTATGCTTTCAACTTCATATTACGATGATTCCTATGCTTTCGACTCGTAGTTACGATGATTCCTATGCTTTCATCTTACCATCCCTTGGTGGGCGTGGTTATTTCCGGATGAACACAAGGTGTGTCAAAATGCTCCGCCATCAGACTGTCTTTCATAACATCTGCGTGCTGATTGCCGTTTGGCGCGAAGCCGTTTTCGTCCTGTGCACACTAAGAATAGTCCGATACGTCCATGCATGATAGAGAACTTCTTAGCGTGTACGCCTCATAACGGTGCCCTCCATCGAGTAACGGGCCCCTGGGACGGGCCTGATGGTAATTCGTCACTTGTGGTTAGAGATGGAGAATCCTATACTTCACAAGAAATCTTTTAAAGAAAAGCATAGGATTGGCTTGCAATATGAACGAGAAAAGCGTAGGTTGTGGCTGTTAACCACAAGATCGCTTGCAATATGAACGAGAAAAGCGTAGGTTGTGGCTGTTAACCACAAGATCGCTTGCAATATGAACGAGAAAAGCGTAGGTTGTGGCTGTTAACCACAAGATCGCTTGCAATATGCACGAGAAAAGCGTAGGTTGTGGCTGTTAACCCCTTCTTCTAGCGCCAATCTGTTGACGTCTGATTTGGTCAACGTCACGTGTGCTGATCTGGACGAATGGATCGAAGCCACGTAGAAAATAATAAGAGGGACGTATAAACAGAATTAAAGATACTGGACCATTAAATATTTTATTAATGATCCTGATACAGAGTGGAGCCGGGCCGAAAATATTTTGGCCGGTTCGTACAAATGGTGCTTGTTATTTACAAGTCTTACCCTTTTCTCTTTTCTTTCTTTCTCTCTTTTTCTCTTTCTCTCTTTTTGTCTCTCGATATCTGTATATTTTTTCTCCTATTTTTCCAAAGTCCCCTTTTTTTGGGCCTTCTCCTGGCATATATATAGGCGTTTCCAGCCATTCATGAGAGGACAGTAGGACGATTGGGATGAATATGCTGATGACATGTGTCGCGATGGAGGTGACTTCTTTGACACGTGTCGTCTTCTTAAGTGAGCTTTGTGTAGGGATATGACAACTCTCACTTACCGTCCTGTCTGCCTGTTCTTCGGGCTTTTCGATATTTATCTGTTATGACCGACTATGAGGTCGGCCCTTGACCTCCCCGCTACTCGGCCTTACTCGTGATTATAGTGTCTTCATATGTGGTCTGCTCGCCTTTCTCGTGGGATTCCGGGTCGGCTCTAAGGTCTCTGCCCGGTCCGGCCCTTTGTGCGAACCGGAGAAACGATCAAGTTTATGACCGGTCTGGCTCCGGGATCGGCTCGGCCGTTCGGACGCCCGAGGCGCTTAGGTGGATGCCAAGGCGGATCGACTACCAACACAAAATGACGCGGAAAACAAAACAAGACGTTCTGAGGAAACGGGTCGCAGATGTAGGGGTGTAAACCAATGTAAACAAATCGAACGTACATATGTTCAAACTCGTTTGAAATTTTATCGAGCTTTAAACGCTATGTTCAAGCTTGATTTTATTAATAATCGAATCGAGCTCAAACGAGCTTTAATCGAGCCGGACACAAATGGAGCTCGAGTAGTTTGGTCTTTTATAGTATGTATTTCATAATTTTTATTCAAAATCGAGCCGTACACAGATCGAACTCGAGTAGTTTAATTTTTATATGCATTTCATATTTTTTATTAAATCGAGCCGAACTTAATACCTTACCACAAAAAAAGTGTGTAACTTTGTTCGTTATATTAACGAACCGAGCTCGAACGATCTTTAATCGATCCGAGCACGGATTTTGAGCTCCAGTGGTTTGATTATTTATATGCATTTCATAATTTACATTCAAATCGAGCCGAACTTAATAGCTTATCAAACAAAAAAAAGTGTTCAGCTTGGGTCGTTATATTAACGAACCGAGTTCGAACAAACTTTTTACCAATCGAGTATCGTGTAACTTGGTTTGATTTTCAGCTTTGATTTTTCACATGCATTTCATAATTATTACTCAAATCGAGACCAAACAAAAAAAAAGTATTCAACTTGGTTCGTTACATTAATGAACCGAGCTGGAACGGACCTTTCAGACCAATTGACCTCAATCGAGTACCGAGTACCGAGTAGCCTGGTTTAATTTTTAGCCCTATCCAAATTTCCACTGATTCACTGAAGCATGAAACACTCGATATTTTTAAAAGGCGCGAGGCGAATTTGAGGCATTTTGGCCCCACGAAGCAGGACGTAAGCCTTGATTAAAGTAAAAAGAACTAAAGCTCTCATAAAAATATCGTAATATTGATAAGAATTACCATTGTTATTAAGTCGGCCATCCGGTGCAGAACCTTCGACTGGATGTAGCGACTTGGTGATTGTAGAGAAGTCGGGCAACTTGGAGCGACTGAGTCGACCAGTCGGTTCAACTCTGTCGACCGGGTCGCGACTGGTTGACCCGATCCGCAAATTTAAAAAAAAAAAACGATTCAAACCTGTTTGATCCAGCAGCCAATTATAGAGGCTTTGCGACTATTAGGGTGTAAAAACCTAATTTCCTAATTAGAGCCTCGAGCAGCAGATCAGCGGACGTCGCTCAGGTGCGCTCTTCCTCTTCCTATTATTTCTTCTTCAATTTCTGAATAGTCGTGTATATATATATATAACATCATCGTTCTCCCTTCTCCCTTCTCTCTCTCTCTCTCTCTCTCTCTCTCTCTCTCTCTCTCTATATATATATATATATATATATATATATATATATCTCTCTCTCTCTCTATATATATATATATATATATTATTAAATATATAGTTTATACTTTATATTTTACACATTATATATACACTATATAGATTTATACGGCATATAATATATTTTTATTTGTAACTATGTAACATATTTATATGCATATACTGTCCAGTGTCCAGTAGTCTAGTCTGTCCAGTGTCCGGCGTATGTAATTGTACATATTGCGACTAACCGACAATTGTCTACTCTTACTTATACACAGTAACTTAGTGATTAATGATTATACTTCTTATATTGCAGATAGCAGATGCGTCAACGAATGAGACGGACCCAAATTATGATCCGGCTAAAAATCCTAAACGAAAGGCAAAAACATCGGATCCTGGATGGAAGTATGATTTTGGCCAGAAATGAATAAAAATGTGGTTCAATGCAATGCAATCCTTGTCATAAGAATATGTGTCAGGGGTGAGAAGGTTGAAGCAACATCTTTTGGTGGGTAGTTGGATGTAGTTATGTGTTCAAAAACTACACCGGTGATTAAAAAAGAAATGAATGAATACCTAGAGAAGCATGAAATTCCACCATATGAGGCATCAACGGCTGCTTCTAACATCGTGCCTAGTTCGGGAACACATCAAAAAAAAGAAGTTTCCAGTTTCCACGGTACCAGCATCAAAACCATCAAAATCAATTGCTTCTATGCTCCGAAACACCTGAAGACGTGGTTGAGGAAAGACATAGTAAGGGTCCATCTCAAACCACTATTGAAAATTCTATAAAGACCGAAGAAAAAGATAGGGTGAAGATGCAGCACATAGCAAACTTCTATGGATGTGGCATATCATTCAATGCTGCAAACTCCAGGAGTTATGTGATAATGGTTGAGTCTACTAGACAGTTTGGACCAGGTTCAAAGCCGCCAAGCTATCATGAGTTGTGGGTGCCATTACTTGAGAAAGTAAAGAAGGAGACGGACAAGTTGAGAGAAAGACATGAAAAGGCTTAGAAGCAGTATGGTTGTAAACTTATGTTTGATGGATGGACAGATAAGAGGGGTAGACACTTGACTAATTTCCTTGTTAACAGTACGAATGGGACATTTTTCCTGAAGTCACTTGATGTTTCAAGTGAGATACAAGATGCGGGGATGTTGGCAAAACTGGATTGATGAGATTGGGAGAGACGTTGTTGTTAAGGCGGCGGGAGGATTATTGTGTCGTCGGATTCCCTATACTTTGGACTTCTTGTGCATCACATTGCTTAGACCTAATGCTAGAGGATATTGCCAAGCTGAAGGAGTTTGATGCTACCATCACAAATGGAAGAAATATAACCACCTTTGTACATTGTCATGGTCGACTCTTAAGTGCCATGAGCATAGTTGTTAAATATCGCGATACACGATACGTATCGGCAATACGATACGCGATACGTATAGTTTTGATACGTATCGCATAGGTGTATCGATTTTCCCCTCCGTCTCGTGCGTATCGTACGTATCGCGTATCGTATCGTAAATATCGCCGATACGGACGATACGGTATAAAAGGGTTGGCATCGGATTTGGGTCGGGTTTGTGCCGGGTTTGGGTCGGTTTTGGGTCGGGTTAGGGTTCGATTTATATATCAGAGTAAAACTGAGGCAGCATCGGTCAATTTCAAAAGTTCTTCGACCTCGTCTATAATTTTCTTTCCTCCGCCGCCCCTGCTTCTTCCTCTCGCCTCCGCTGCCACTTCTTCTTCAACCGCCTGAGCTTCCGCAACCGCCGCCGCACAGGTCCGTTTCCTTCCTCTCTTTTCAGTATCACCGTATTAAGTAATATTGTCACTAGTTTCTACATATGGAATTCTTAATGAAACTTTAATTTTATTTTTAATAGGACCAAGGAACTTGAATGCCATTGCCAACAAGGCAAGCAAAAATTGATAGATGATGATGAGGTCGAGTATATTAGTGATGAGGAGGAGGAAGCGGAATTTGTGGAAGATGACAATGATAGCGATGAAGAAGATGTTAATGATTTCGATGACCTTGGGGTTGATGAAGATGAAGATGAATGAGTCTTGAATACATTATTTAGAAAGTGGAATGCTTAGTTTTTAATTGGTGACTTAGTAATTAGTATTTAGTAAAACATTATAGACTATTTCTTGAAGTTATGACCTTTTGGTACGTTGGTAATGTTAACATAACTACTACTTTGGTTTTTCAAGTAATTATTTCCATTGTTTACTTTATTTTTTATACTATTTAGAGTTTTTGAATTTTTTTGTCACTGTGTTTCGTATCTCCGATACGATACACGATACGATATGCGATACGATATTTAGGGTCTCCGATACGCGATACGATACACGATATGACAACTATGGCCATGAGGAGAAGACATTAGGTAGAGACATTGTGAGAACAGGAGCTACAAGATTGCTACGCCATTTCTTACACTGCAACATTTACACTGAAACAGGTTAACCTTACCAACGTTGTTTGGTGGTGTAGAGTGGTTAAATTCTAAGTTGCTGAAACTGCCGCGGAGGAAAGTGCATGGTGTTGCTCTTTCAACAAGGTAAAAGAAATATTTCGTGTTTGTCTTTTTTGAAAATAATTTTTAAGGATATATTCCCACTTTCTCACTTGTTCTACTAATGCTAGGTTTTGCCATTTTGAAATAATGTTGAAGATTGCATTAGAGCGTCATAAGCACTCTTGGTTGTATTGAAGATTGTTGACGGGGATGAAAAACCGGCTATGGCGGAGATTTGTGTGTCAAAGGATTATGCCAAGAGTAGGATCAAATATGCACTTCAAAAAAAAAACAAGACTTTAGAAAACAAGTCTTCGGATTATTGAGAGACAATGGGAGACTCAAATGGAAGGAGAATTGGATGGAGCAGCGTTGTTTCTCAATCCAAGAAGATACTTTGCAGTCAATGAAAATGATCTTGCATATGCTTCACAATTGAGGATGAAGTTTAATGATGTTTTTGAAAGGATGGTGCTTGGCACAAATTTGGTGGAAAATATTAGTGACCAAGCCGATCAATATGACGATTCAAGAAATTCTTTTGAAAGCAATTATCAATTCGACAAAGGAAAACTAAGAGTCCACGTAAGTACATTAAGTTTTTTTTTCTTTTTTTTTTTACATTAAGTTAACGTCTATAAGTTTATAAACTAGAATATCTCAACTTATGTTTTTATTGATTATAGTTGATTGGTGGGGTGCTTTTGGTGGCAATACAATTGAGCTAACAATGTTTGCAAAGGGAGTTGTTGGACTTTGTTGTTCCTCATCCGGTGGTGAACATAATTGGAGTACCTTTGCGTTTGTAAGTAGCTATTTTATTCTATATTATGTAGTTACTAGTTAATATTGTATATTTGCAATTGTCTTTTGATCAATATTGTACAATTGTATAGATTCACACCAAGAAAAGGAATAGAATGGAGCATCAACGATTGAATGATGTGGTGTATGTACAATACAACCGGAAAACTGCAACAACATTTGAAAAGATACGTGAAGAGGGTACGAATTTTGATCCGTTGGTTGTAGATGATTACCAATAGGATAATGAGTGGGTAAATGAGGAAGTTGTTGATCCCGGGGATAAGGAGTTATGGCTTGGCGTAGATAGAGCATTAAATGCAACGGAAGGCATGGGGGGACGTCGTAATCCTCGAAGAGGTGGTGATGATATTGTTACTTACAGTAGACGTGGAGGGCGTGGTTCTTCACTTGTAGATGATGATATTGAGATGGAAGAAGATCATACTCCTATCATTTTAAATGATGATGATAATTATGAACATAGCCCAAGTACTTCTACTCATGAAGAAACCATCGATGCCGAGTCAAATGAAGATTTGGAGCTTGATGACTATGTTCGATTAATTTTGCTTTCTATTAGACTCTGCACATGTTTTTAGATTTGCATTCTACTGTTCTATACTGGAACTTGGAACTTGAAACTTGGTAGTTGAAACTTCAATTTGAAAACTGCACAGATATTCTTATATATATATATATATATATATATATATATCATTTAAGTTTTCAAATTTATATAATTTTACACCTCGTCGACTAGTCACGACTCGACTCGACTTACCGACGTACAACCATGAAAATTACTAAAGAAAGCAAAAAGGTATAAATTAGGTTACTAACATATCATAGTTTGAGGTTTATTTTATTTTTATCCAATAAGAATCACAGAACGTATAAATTAGGTAAATTTTTTAATATATTAAATTGCATTCTCAACTAAATTTTGGTTAAAGTTTGAAATTTAATAATATTTTGCTAATTTTCAAAATATTAAATACCACTTAATAAATAACATTTTTTATGTTTTAACTTTCTTTAAAGAAAAAAGATAGTAACAAATCATAAAGTTAATGGACCCAATAGTAAACTATAAATATTCGAATCAAGGAAAAACGAAATAAACAAAAATAAAATAAATAAATCATAAAATAATAATTAAGATAACAAACATTTTAAAATTGGAATCACGAAACAAACATTGCTCGAAATCACATAATGTCAATACCTGTCACTTGGGATTTCTGAGGACAATGATCACAGAATCTCCACGAAGAAACATCTTACTAATGAAACGGTCTTTGTTCACTGGAAGAGCCTTCTTCTTGCCTTTCCCAGTTTTGGGCACCTATCCAAGGATTAATGAGTACATTAAGGCAATAGTACCAGAGAATGACTCTCTTAGAACCTTTAAGAAAACGACTGGGTATAAACCATAAATACAATATATTACTAAAACTATATGAAAAATTCTATGCCAAAAATAAACCAACCTCAGTCCACATCTCCCTCACATTTTCTAGCACCATGTTGCAGTGGCGATCAAAAGCCCTCACATGGCCCAAAAGCTTTTTGTTATTGCGGCAGTTGATGAGCACCTATGAGCCCATAAACAAGACTCAAATAACTAGGGAAGCATATCGAAGAAGGAAAACCCAAAACAAATTTGAAAACTATCACCGGCTCCCATATGCCACAAGGAGGAAGAATAACAATAACAATGGTAAGGAACATGAACCCTCAAAGGCTCAGAAAATAAAAATGGAGAATCATTTTATTAGGGTATGATAAACGACATTAACAATTACCTGAGTGTTATTTTTAACACTCATCATCAAAACAGAGAGTGGTCCTGTGTTGAACTCCTCTTCCTCATTTTTCCCCTGTCGAAAGACGTTCCAAGTAAAAAGAACATAAATTTGACATGTTTCATGAATTCAAGTGTTAGATAATGTGATGCAATAAATGATTGTTGACATCCAATAACTGATCCGGACATGAAATCAGGTGAGAAAATAGAAAAGAACAAGAAAACGAAATAAGGAGGCAGAAAAACTGCGACAGGGTGCTTTCTTTAGTAAATAGAAATGAACAAACAAATTTAGGAGGAAACGAAATGTCTTGATTTAGCTTCAACCAAACATATAATCCTTCCAAATCAGCCCTCGCAACCCGAAGTACATGTCTCTTTTACACAATAATTCAACAGAAAGTGATTCTTCAATCAACGGAATGAGGTACTGAAAAAATCCAAGTTCAATGCTCCAGACGCGACAATGTAATAACTAATAAGTAGTGATAGAAGTCGGTTGATTTGAATAAAACAAACTTGCAAGATGTGATAAAGAAAATGTAAATAATAAAAAAAAAAAAAGAATAATCCCATACTTGGAGAGGCCAAATCGATTAATTTTATATCAAAAATTCCACAAAACATTGTTGTTCAAAAGAAGGGTAGTGTGTTGTCACGGGGTTGGGTTTTCTGTCGGCCGTGACATTGTGCTAATAATAGTTACTAAAGGACTGTAACACCCATTAGCCAACTCTACCGAAAAATAACTCAGAGAGAAGAGATTGCACAAAAAAGTGGAAACGAAAAAAAAAAAAAAGACGATGCCAATCTTACCGGGGCATCCTCATCCATTGGCCGACTGCAGAACAAAACAACAACATATAATATCAGTAACTTCAAACTAAAAATATAATATGAGAAAACAAAAACTAAAAACAGCACCTAAATTGTGAATATGAATCACCACAAAATTACATAAATTCTGAAATAAAGCGGTTAATACATTCCATCAAAGGAGAAACGCTCCATTACCACATGATAGAGAACAACCAAAGTGGAATTTCAAAACTCAAAATGATAGAGAAGGCTACGGTGACTTATTACCTCATATTCGACTATGATCTTCACCGTACTGGAGACTTCGTACGACGATCTTAGGGTTTTATATTTCTGAAAAATGGAGCAGGGGGGTAAGCGAGAAACTACGAGCATGTACAGAACAACCGTAAATTAAAAAAAAAAAATGTGAACACAAGAAATTGAGAGAACTGAACGAACCGATATAAACTCACCAGTCAGGACTTGAGGTTTGCGGCGGCAAGGGCTTCTGCGAGTCCCAGTATGGCCAGTCGCAGGGGGAAGGGGAGGGGGAACGACCGAGTCACAGGCGCGATAAATATAGTGCTTCTTGTTTAACAATATATTCATAGGCCACTTCTATTACTACTGGATGTTCTCCGGTACGATGAAATCGCATAAAATATTCTCTTATTAGAAAATAATTTTTTAATTTCTAAATTTATTTTTGATGATCTTCGACATGAATATCATATTAGCGTGAGTTTATTATGGGGTGTAATATAATTTAAGAAAGAGTACCACATTAGCAGAGTGTTAAGTCAATTAATGTCCATTACATGAACAAATTTCCTGAACATACCGAAAAAAAGTAGGAACAAATTTTAGAGACGAAAGTAATATGTGATTACGTCTTAATATATGTGTGTGTGTGCAGTGTATGTTTTATTATTTTTAGTTATTATAATTAAATAAATATCATCATTTATTTTTTATATAATCAATAAATGAGTTAATATATTTTTGTTTTGCATCAATTAATTTTACTGAAAATAAATATTCATAGTTTTTATAATATAATTTTTTTGTGCAATCGGTCATTATTGTAAATTCATCAAATTTATTATATTCATATGGATGTCTAGTTGAAAATTGTGAAATAAAAATTAATTTGATATATTTTTATTAAAAATAAACTTGATTTAAAATATTATAAATATTTAAAATTTTAAGCTAAAAAAATAAAGGAAGGATTTTTTTATTGGTAGATGAGTGTAAGTTGTGGAATAAAACTCCCACAATACATATTTAGAATTTTTTTTTAAGAAATTTAAGAATACATCTCTATATATAAACTATATTCTAAAATGAAAAATCAAAAAACTTAGAGAGTGACATGTGTCACGACTCTCTTTTAATAGAAGTATAGATTTCTTAACTATTTTTTAATTTAAAAATTAATAATATTATTATTGTTTGAGGAGAAAGTAAAAGACAGCAAATCAATTCATTCATAACACTGATAGAGGGGTCTTTATATAGGCATTACAATGAGAGTCCTTCCATACATAGGATTCCTAGATAAGGTAAGACATCTAATAGGATCCTACTACCTCTAGAAGGATCTAGAACCTTCCATCTATGTATCTACAATCAGTATTAGGTAAGACACATCACGGGAATAATAATTCCCTAACACTCCGTGTCGAGCACTAATACAACAATGGTGTAGAAGATGTTGCCTTCAGAAAACCTATTCCAAGCCAAAACAAACCCCATGGGAAAATAAAGGCTTGATGAGGAAAAGATTGCAACGCACCAACATAACTTGTCATGTATACTCCCTTTGATTTATTCATAAAGACTCCCACGATGAGTACCTCAAATCATAGAGTCGATGCCAAGTTGCCTCACAACTATACCAAGGAAAACCCAGTGGGAAAAATACCTCTTGGTCTAAGTTGAGCAGTATACAACGCATCATTGTCTGGATGTTCTCATAGGTCGCCTCGTTAAAAACCTTACCAAGTGAAACCCAATGGGAAAAACAAACCTTGGTCTAAGGACAAAAAGAGCGACACATCCAAAGTGCAGAGTCACTAAAGACTTATCAAGTTTTCCAAAGTCTTGACCTCTATGCACCAAATCACCATAACTTCTTCGATTCAATAGGTATCAACGAGATCGTAAGAACTTATGAAAACTAGACACCCATAGCTTTTCATTCACATACAAGACGTAACCTAGATCGACTGAGCGAGATCACAAAGCTCTATCGAAGTTGACTCAAGAAATTACCTGACACATCCCGTCCTACTTTGCAACAATAGTCATATGTCACTCAACATGATGGATGTGATCAAATGGTTGGTTTCCTTGAAAGTAGACACAAACCTTTCCAATGGTACCAATTTCACCATTTTCCATCAAGTGAGCCGCCATGTAGGTCATATGAGATAGACCAACACATTCAGGCGATTCGGTATCAATTTTCAAGTGTCCTTTTTATCGAGATAGAGCGAGCTTCAAGCTTCTTGTCAATCACGGACATTGCGTGAGCGCATCCTGTGCCATCATCACGGTGGCTTTACTGGATTATTACGAATGAGTACATCGAGTCAAACATGAGTACATAATACCGTACTTTTCTCTTAAGATCGCATCATCACTTAAGTGAGCCAAGTCTTATGATGACTTCGACTAATCATTGGGAATCATATAGGCATTACTTTATCGTCTCTTAGGGAAACCGTCCCTTAGATTGCCTTAAACCGATTGATGAATACGCATCATCAAGTGTCCCCAAGATCCTTTCATTCTTAACTTTGGATTTAGCGGAATCTCTTAGTCTCACAAGAGTACATCACTATAAACCCTTAGTTTTACAAGCAAAAGCTTCATATCTCTTCCAAATCAAGTATATACTTAGTATGCGTTCCCGACATTCACTTGTCGACGCGCTCCGTGGTCAGGAGCCACTTGATTTGAGTCTGATCCACCACGAGATCATTTTTATCGCTTAACTTAGTTCCCCACTAAGATAAGATTTAACCACAAGCTGCACGTCAGTTTTTGGGAAACTATCTAACTAAAAAGATAGTGGATGCTATAACATCCATTACGATAGCACAACTAAGTTTCGTGTCATCGTAGTCGATTCCAGTGCGTTCATGAGAAACCTCGCGCTATGAGATGAGTTTAACTCCTTCTCTCACTCGCTTTAACAAAGTTTACGGATAGATCTTATCTTTGGAGTGTCGGCACCACTTCAACAAAGGGCTATCACTTTGTTTATACTGTTGGGATTCCGAAAATAAAACGAAATACGCAGCGGAAATAAAAAACGAATCCCAAACAGGATCGATCAAGTAACGTATATACGAAAAATAAATACGAAGATAAAGATTCATACCCTTGAAGCCTTTGAAATAAATCTTCGTAAAGTGTAGACGATGATCACGATCCCGTCCCGAACACGAAATCCCTTCGTTCCAAGCACCGAAAATTCGAAGCCTCTACTTCACACGCGTCGGAAGTTGCCCGGAAAAATCTACAACACTCCGTTCTATGAAGAACACGGCTAGGAAGTATTGTAGGAATTTTTTCTTACTTCTTTTCACCTCAAAGATGAACAAAATGAAGAAGGAAAATTTTTTTTTCTCCTCCCTCACTTTTTCTCTCACGGCTGGCAGCACCAATTTTTGCAAGTGTGTGTGTGTCTTCCTTCATCAAGAGTTGGTTATATATAATATATAACAACTCATCATAATGAATAAAAATAATGTGAGAGGAATCTCAAACATTATTAAGATGACTTTACAACAAACACAACATGCAAAATGTAATGGCCATGTGAGGTGGGGTTGGCCTATAAGGAAGCTTCCTAGAAACGAGCCGAGTCACTGCTCAGGTACTGACGTTCACAAACGACTTCGTTAAATACACTCCTTTTAATCATCAATGTATTTATATTAATTAATTAATCTAATTAATTAATTATATCAAATACAAATATATTTCTCTAAGAAATATAATTTATGAATTAAATTAATTACCCTAATTTAATTTAAATTCATAAGACCGATATTTGATTTATCCAATAAATCATAATTAGATATCCAATATCTAATATTAATAGAGAGATAATAAATTCACATTTATCCGTCAACGCTTCTGATGCGCGACTCCGTAGGTCCGTCTCAGCCGGCATTGGGAGGAACCAATGAGTGTGGGCAAAGACTTAGCCAAATTTAGCGCCGCACCGTTGTAAACCCCGATCGAGAACGAATGAAGGGATCATTCCGTAACCATTATGTCGTGAATACTATATACGTATAGACCTTCATCGATGTCGGCCAAGTCTTCGGTCACGGTAAAGTCAAACCTCATCGTTGACTAAACTCTATACATGTGTTAATGCAAATCAAGACCGATCGATTAATAGTGTATCTAATACGACTATATCGTAATGCTTTGGCCAAAGACTTATGATCTTATTTGCCATTAACCGTATAGGACATTCGCCCGCTCACTAACAGAGATAGAATCCTTTCTTGGCGTACAAAGAAGATCGCACCCGCCCGTATAGTCCGCACTTCGAGGTCGACTCAAAGAATTAAGCAAATGAGTCTAACTACTCTAATGACAAACTAAACGTCACAGCACATCTTCTCCGAACCCTCAAGTCAAAGGTCCACGTATACTATCACAACCTTTCGATTCGTCATCGACTCTCCGAGAGTGAATACCGTGTGATCGAATCGAGTATGAGTCGTGTTCGAGTATACCGCCCCACCAATATACTTATAACTATGCTATCAAGACGTGCACACGTCCTAGCATCGATTATACAAGTCATATTAAAACTTAATGCCCATTTTAAGTTTATTGACTTGCGAACAATTTACGTAAATAAACTTTAAACACTTCCAGTACATTTTCTCTTATCCCATAACGAGAATGGAATGTTCGATTTATTTACATGGACTTCACTTCAATGTTTACCAAGTCAAGAATGCAATTGAAATACAATAAACAGTGAATGAATCGTATTGCCTTTTTATTAATTATTCCATAATTACAAGTATAATGCCCTTACTCTCTTATCCCCTGAGTGGCATTCGAGGGCATATTCCTAACAATCTCCCACTTGCACTCAATGCCACACATCATGGTATCCAATACCCATCTTCTTCGATGTCTTTCTAAGACGGCCCGAGATAATGGCTTAGTCACGGGTCGAGACATTGTCTTCGAGTCTACTCTTTCCAATGAAACATATCCTTTTTCCACCATCTCTCGAACGATGTGGTACTTTCTCTCTATATGCTTGGTGTTGTGGTGAGCCCTCGGCTCCTTGGCTTGGGCGACAGCTCCATCATTATCACAGAATAGTGATATAGGCAACTCCGCGTTAGGCACCACTTGAAGTTCTTGTATAAACTTCGCATCCAAAATGCTTCTTTGCTAGCCTCCGAGGCACTTTGATACTCGCTTGGCAAGTGGAATCTGCAGAGCAGCTTTGCTTGGAGCTTCTCCAAGATCGCTCCTCCATTGAGAGTAAATAAATACCCAGATGTCGACTTAGAGTCGTCATTGTCTCCTTGAAAATCGAATCGGTGAATCCAATCACCTTCGATTCTCCACCACCATAAGTAAGAACTAAATCTCTAGTTCTTCTTAAGTACTTAAGAATGTTCTTTACGGCGGTCCAATGTTCCCTTCCGGTTTGCTTGAAATCGACTTACCATACTCACAGCGTAGGCTAAGTCCGGTCTCGTACACAACATAGCGTACATGAGGCTACCCAGCCGAGGCATAGGGTACCTTACTCATCTCTCTCTTGTCTTCCTCACTTTGAGGACACATTTTCGTGGTGAGATGAATTCCATGTCGCATGGGAAGGAACCCTCTTTTAGATTCATCCATCTTGAATCTTCTCGGGATTTTATCGATATAAAGGGCTTGGGAAAGTCCTATCATTCTTCGCGGTCTATCTCTCGTAAAGACGGATCCCTAGAATATAGAAGCTTCTCCCAAGTCTTTCATGGAGAACGCTTTTAGAAAGCCAAGCTTTCACGGTCTTGAGCATTGCTATGTTATTTCCTATAAGTAGAATATCATCTACATATAGTACTAAGAACACAATGTTGCTCCCATCGACCTTTTGTAAACACACGGTTCCTCCTCATTTCGCACGAAGTCAAAGTCCTTGATCGCTTCACAAATCGAAGGTTCCAACTCCGAGAAGCTTGCTTGACCATAAATGGCTCGTTGCGGCTTACACACTTTATGAATATTATCTTTGGACACAAAACCCTTAGTCGCTCCATATAGATTTCCTCCTCGAGGTATCCATTTAGAAAAGCCGTTTTGACGTCCATTTGCCATATTTCATAATCATAATAGCAAGAATGGCAAGCATCATGCGAATCGACTTTATCATAGCTACGCGAGAAGGTATCATGATAATCGATTCCTTCCCTTCGGTATAACCCTTTGCCACAAGCCCGGCCTTATAGGCATCAACCTTGCCATCCCCATCGCTTTCTCTTATAGATCCATTTATTTCCAATAGTCCTCATGCCACTTGGAAGATCTACTAGAGTCCAGACTGATTGGTATGCATCGAGTCTATCTCGGCTTCCATTGCTTCTTGCCATTTATCGTAGTCTACATCCACTATCGCTTGGTCATAGGTGACAGGTCATTTTCATCTATCGGGTGTGTCGTGGAGACCCGGTTCCTCGACATGTGTATAGCCATACCTCTCGTAAGTGAGATACCCTATCAGACCTTCGAAGTGGAGGTTGTGTTACAATAGGTTCGGTTCTTGATCCCTGATCAGATGTCTCTTTAGGAGTTTCATTATGCTCTTCCAAAGAGATATTTCTACCCGAGCCACCCTCCTGAATGAATTCATCCTCAAGGAAGTGTGCTTGTAATGCCACAACGACCCTATGGTCTTCTGGCATGTAGAATAGATAACCCATCGAGTCCTCTGGGTATCCAATGAAACGTCCTTTTATGGACCTTGCTTCCACTTTGTCCACCTTAGCCTTTTTGACATAGGCTGGACATCCCCAAATCCTTATGTGATTAAGGCTTGGTTTCTTACCCTTCCACATCTCATGCGGAGTGATAGGAACAGATTTGGAAGGACATCTATTTAGGATATAGGCAGCGGTTAGTAAGGCATACCCCCACAGGTAAATAGGTAAATCAGTGTAATTTAACATGGAGCGAACCATGTCCAACAAAGTCCGATTTCTCCTTTCTGAAACACCATTTAACCGTGGGGTTCCTGGAGGCGTGAATTGTGAAACTATTCCATGTTCCTTAAGGAACTCATCAAACTCAGTGCTCATATATTCGCCACCTCGGTCCGACCGAAATGCTTTGATATGACATCCAGTTTGTTTTTCAACTAGGGCCTTAAATTCTTTGAATTTAGCAAAGGCTTCAGATTTATGTTTCATTAAGTACACAATCCCATACCTAGTATGATCATCTGTGAACGTTATGAAATATTGATATCCGTCTCGGGCTACTTCTAAAGCACCACAAACATCGGTATGCACCAATCCAAGTTTATCGGCAGCCTTCAAAAGTCCCCGTGAAGGGGAACTTAGTCATTTTGCCTCTAAGGCAAGATTCACAAGTTGGATAGGGTTCTACACCCAATGGACTTAAAAGTCCATCTTTCTCCATTTTCTGAACCTTGGTCTGACCAACATGACCAAGTCTAAGGTGCCATTTAAGAGCTTGATTAGTATCTTGCCTACCACGTTTCCTAGTTATAGTGTTCACTTTGTTTTATTTTGCATGTTCGGATGATATAAACCATTCAACAATGTAATTGTTCCAACCAATTTATTTCGAAAATAAATTTTACAACCGCCATTGCCAATGAAGAAACAAAATTCTTTCCGGTCCAAGACTGGAATGGATACAATGTTTTTATGCCCTTGGGCAAAACAAGTACTTCATCTAATGTCAAAATAAAACCAGATTCTAAACCCGAAGGATTGATCCAATATCGGTTGCCTCGACACTTTGTCCGCTTCCAACGGTGATCATTATTTCCCGACTTCAAGTTTTCTACTGCTCCGCATCCCGATTCATAGTACAAATGTGAGAAGTGGCACTGAATCGAGAATCCATGAAGCGAGAATATACGAGAGCGGAACAATTAGTTTCAAAAACACAAAGTTCCGTGCACTGATGCGCCATTAATCTTGGGACAAGTCCTTCGCGATGTGACTCACCGCATTCAAGGCATTTGTCCGTAGGTTTTGGACCGCCTACCTTTTGAACCTTTCGGGCCTTGCCCTTTCCTTTGCACCCCTTTCTTGGGTTTGTCTTGCTCGTAGGTCTTTTTCTTCTTGTTCTTGGACCTCTTAGGCCCAGAAGAAATCACAAGAGCAGCCTCTCTCGGTTTAGTCTTCATGTTAGGCGTGTCACGGTTTATTCATTAGCCCGGCTAATGTGCATGTAATTTCATTACGGTTGAAATTCATTACAAAGCTGCGTGAAAGAGTCGTAGAGATTGAAGGATGAGATCAATTTGAAGGATAAATCCATATTAAAGTTGAGCACCTCGAGCCTCTCAATCATAGAGATCATCTTGAGGACGTGGTCTCCCACTTTCTCCCCTTCTTTCATCCTAGCACCGAACAACTGCTTTGATATCTCATATCTAGCAGTCCTACCGTGCTCTCCATAAAGTTCGGTCAAGTGTGCGAGAATCGCCAGCAGAAGTCATTTTCTCGTGCGCTCTCGCAGCCTCATTAGTCATTGAGCCCATCATAAAACCACGGACTAGACATCATCCTTGACCCATTTTTCATGGACGCCAATGTCTTCCCGATTACCCTAGTCCGGATTGGAGTCGGTGGAATGTCCGCCTCCAAGACGTATCCCGAGACTCCATACCGAGTACAATCATCGATTCCGCAACTACCAACAAAGTTAGGGCCATTAGGAGATTCTTTTCAAGTAGTATTGCAAGTGGGTTTTTAGCCATTTTAGAGAGATTCAATTTCGTTTTCGCAAAGATTTAGACAAGATTAAATTAGTGACTTGTTTTATTATGACCGAGTATAGAATTTAAGGGCTTGTATAATTCTTGTCTCGGCTCCCACTAATTTTATCTAATTATACACTCCCATGTTATAATCCTAAATCATGGTTAGATCGACTTCATAGTGGTGATCAAGTTCTTTACAAATTTTAATGACGCAACCTATCGGGTTTCTTGCCAATTAATTTACGTAAAGTGGTGTCGACACCAACCCGTCTAACGAATGATTTGATCTTCTTTTACCCCTAGTCTTCATGCCCTCAACCTATCGGGTTTCTTGGCAATCCAGACTATCTAAGTTGTTGACCATCAACGTCTATCGGTTTGACTATTGAATCTCACCGGCAACCTATCGGGTTTCTAGGGCGAAATTTATCACCAACCGAAGGCATCTAATGCACTCAAGAATTTTTCAACCTCTACCAAATGTACTACCCCGATAACTCGGAAGCATAGCACACCAAATCGGGTATCAATTTTCTACGAGTTTGATGGAGGGTAGGAAACCTCGTAACCTTTTTCAAACTTAGTCTTGTAGTCGGGAGAATTTCGCGATTAATGTTACACTTTGCACATTAATTCAATTATACGCACGTTTGTTGGTTTGTCAATCATTCGTAATGAAAATGTAAAACAAGAACCTAGTTACTACCAACATATAGCTCATGGACCTAATTCCTAAATCTTGGGCTGCGAATGACCCAATAAAAAAAATCTTCGATTCTTCGTCTTCTCGGTCGGTTGTCTTCGGTCTTCTTCATACCCAAAATAATAATTACATCATTGAAAAATTGCATCCTATACAAGTTTTTCTAGTAAATATAAATAGGCTCAAAACGGCCTTTACAACCCAATCGAATCGAACAAATCAAAAAACTAAGTCCACGAGCTATATCACCATCACATAAGGATTCCATACAACATGTAATGGCAACGAAATTAAACAATTAATCTTTAATATAAATTAATCTAATTAATCTATAAATTAATCTATTCAATTTCTACTATATTAATCCAATTAATATAAAGTGGCATTAAAATTAAATAATCAATTAATATATTAATCCAATCAATATAAAATTAATCTATTCAATTTTAATGGTATTAATCAAATTAATACTAATAATCATCATTTTAATTCGCTCAAGTAATCCGCCAAAAATAATATTCTCGTTTAATTTATTTCCCTTAACTCAAAAATATTCCAAATATTAATATAGTCAAATTGAAATCCAATTTAAATTTTGGGAAATAATTAAAATGAAATATAAACTTAAAACGGAGTCCCGGACAATCCGATTTAGACTCACCATGGCCCGATTCAAAATCGGGCCAAAAACCCGAGGGTCGCTGCCGAGCCATCGCCGCAGATCGCCGATCATGCTCGCCTGGCCGAGCACTCTCACCCTGGCCGAGTCATGGCCGAGCACGCTCGCGCACTGGGCCGGCAAACAGTGAAGGCCGCCAAAGACCACCGCCAAGACGTTTCTTCGTTTTTCTACCGTTTCCAAAAACGTGATGCTACAACGAACAATTTAAAATCTAAAATTATTCCAAATATGATTCTAAATCATAATCATCATCCAAAAGCATTCAAAATGCACAAATAATCGTATATACGATATCGTTGACCTCGCTCCGATACCCGTTGGGATTAGAAAATAAAACGAAATACGCAATGGAAATAAAAACGAATCCCAAACAGGATCGATCAAGTAACGTATATACGAAAAATAAATACGAAGATAAAGATTCATACCCTTGAAGCCTTTGAAATAAATCTTCGTAAAGTGTAGACGATGATCACGATCCCGTCCCGAACACGAAATCCCTTCGTTCCAAGCACCGAAAATTCGAAGCCTCTACTTCACACGCGTCGGAAGTTGCGGAAAAATCTACAACACTCCGTTCTATGAAGAACACGGCTAGGAAGTATTGTAGGAATTTTTCTCTCTTAATTTTCTTACTTCTTTTCACCTCAAAGATGAACAAAATGAAGAAGGAAAATTTTTTTCTCCTCCCTCACTTTTTCTCTCACGGCTGGCAGCACCAATTTTTGCAAGTGTGTGTGTGTCTTCCTTCATCAAGAGTTGGTTATATATAATATATAACAACTCATCATAATGAATAAAAATAATGTGAGAGGAATCTCAAACATTATTAAGATGACTTTACAACAAACACAACATGCAAAATGTAATGGCCATGTGAGGTGGGGTTGGCCTATAAGGAAGCTTCCTAGAAACGAGCCGAGTCACTCGGCTCGTGTACCGGACGTTCGTCAAACGACTTCGATTAAATACACTCCTTTTAATCATCAATGTATTTATATTAATTAATTAATCTAATTAATTAATTATATCAAATACAAATATATTTCTCTAAGAAATATAATTTATGAATTAAATTAATTACCCGGTAATTTAATTTAAATTCATAAGACCGATATTTGATTTATCCAATAAATCATAATTAGATATCCAATATCTAATATTAATAGAGAGATAATAAATTCACATTTATCCGTCAATGCTCCCGATGCGCGACTCAGTAGGTCCGTCTCACGGCATTGGGAGGAACTAATGAGTGCGGGCGGACTTAGCCACTAGCGGGCCGCATCAGTAAACCCGATCGAGAACGAATGAAGGGATCATTCCGTAACCATTATGTCGTGAATACTATATACGTATAGACCCTTCATCGATGTCCCGGTCAAGTCTTCGGGTCACGGTAAAGTCAAACCCATCATTGACTAAACTCTATACATGTGTTAATGCAAATCAAGACCGATCGATTAATAGTGTATCTAATACGACTATATCGTAATGCTTTGGCCAAAGACTTATGATCTTATTTGCCATTAACCGTATAGACATTCGCCCGCTCACTAACAGAGATAGAATCCTTTCTTGGCGTACAAGAAAGATCGCTACTCGCCCGTATAGTCCGCACTTCGAGGTCGACTCGGCAATTAAGCAAATGAGTCTAACTACTCTAATGACAAACTAAACGTCACGGGCACATCTTCTACCGAACCCTCAAGTCAAAGGTCCACGTATACTATCACAACCTTCGATTCGTCATCGACTCTCCGAGAGTGAATACGTGTGGTGAATCGAGTATGAGTCGTGTTCGAGTATCTGCCCCACCAATATACTTATAACTATGCTATCAAGACGTGCACACGTCCTAGCATCAGTTATACAAGTCATATTAAAACTTAATGCCCATTTTAAGTTTATTGACTTGCGAACAATTTACGTAAATAAACTTTAAACACTTCCAGTACATTTTCTCTTATCCCATAACGAGAATGGAATGTTCGATTTATTTACATGGACTTCACTTCAATGTTTACCAAGTCAAGAATGCAATTGAAATACAATAAACAGTGAATGAATCGTATTGCCTTTTTATTAATTATTCCATAATTACAAGTATAATGCCCTTACTCTCTTATCCCCTGAGTGGCATTCGAGGGCATATTCCTAACATATACTGGAGTCGCATATGTTTCCATTTTAGGCCAAGGCTACAACGTTGTAGATTTTCAACGAAGTATGGTTCGATTAAACTCACATTCCACGTCCTCATGAACCGGCTTTATTCATAGAGTACTCTTTATGGATTGGCATTCATTGAGGCGTCCCCCAATGATGACTATAATCCAGAATCACATGAGACGGATGAGTTCATTTGATCATATGATCAAGTTTTCATGTACCAAACTCGCATACATTCTTAGCGAGAGTATTTATCGAACCAAGTGGCATCCCAATACTCGATGAGATCCACGGACTAGTAACACCATCTACCACAATTTGTGGTGTTACCATATCACCATTTATAGGTGACGAACGTCCATAACCGGACACAATCCTTGCAGACATGTTTGCAGCATGTATTTAATCTCGTCACTTTAGGGAACTTTGTGATGCACAGTAGGGAAAAACTACGTCATTTCCAAGTCGTTCTACTCGAACATGATCGTTCGCATCTCCCTAACGACGGAAGACGGCTCATCAAAGTGACTTACGAGATCGTCTGCCAAGGTACAATTTAAGCGGACTATGAGTGAAAGCGCATGTCATATACATCATTTATAACCCGACATAATGCGTTGTGGTGACGCACTTTTGGCACATGAACATGTGGACGATAAAGGTTTTGATTGTTAACACAATCCAGCTAACAAAATGCATATGGTTACACTTGTAACTAAGCATTTGAATGATGATAGGTATAGGTGAATATGACATGTTGACCTATGCTACATAGCCGTAGCTCTCGGTCTTGAGAATTCAACAAAACCGCCACCATGCACCACCGGGATCGAACATAAAGAAACGATTGAACCGATGATAGGTTGGTTTTATCGAACCTCTAATGCTTTCTTGAAGAGTTCACTCCCTTCACCAGCCCCAAACACCTAAAAATTTCGTGAGCATGTATAAACGGGTGTTTAGGATTCCAAAACCATCAACCTTGTGGTCAGAAATCGGTCAAAATGACATCGAACTAGTTGATAGGACGGCTGGTGGTATGTGAAAACTTCATTTAAGTGGTTCACCTCCTTCCAAGTCTCCAAATGGCACCAAAATTTGTGAGAAGGTAGCCTTGGTTAGGAAGTATTTGTTAAAATTTCACTTTAAGACTTGGTCTAAAAGTGGGTGAACCGACCTTTACAATGATGGTCCGCAAGTTGGACAACCATAACTCAGGTTTCATCAACTTATCAATCATTGTCAAAGGAACAACATAACATATAAATGTTATCACTTGAGTACGACCATTTGTGAACACCATCATAGCATCATAAGCCACTCAGGCTAATACTTATGATCATGTATGTATAAGGACTCGGTGAAAGGGGAGGACTCAGCACCATGCTTATGCGAGTCGCTACATTATTCTCTTTAGCATAGGAGGGTGTCATATCCTAATCGTGCCAAAGAATAGGCTTAAATCAATGAACATGGCTAAGGAGGATCATTGGGGGGGTCTTTGGCGTCACACATGCTTATGAAAGCAAGACGCGGATGACATAAATATCATCATTGGTCATGCGCCCTGCTCACGACTCCACCAACGTACTTTGGTGTCTTTGATCCAACTAGTTTCTTTGTTCAAAGAAAATGATGTCCATGACAATACCGTGGTATATGGATCATCAAATTGTCCAAATTCCGGACTATTAAAGCCTAAATGTGTCAATGTCCCAATACATCTTCTGGTTACACAAACCGATGCAAGCCGGACCATATTGACTCATGAATATTTTTCCTTTCACATATCCAATACAAGTGATGCATAAGATTTTATTCTCACAAATCATAATGAGATGCTATGAGTGATACACTTTGGCATATGTATCATCGAGTCATAACATGGTTCAATTGTTACGGAACATATGTGACTAGAAAACGCCATTCGGCATTCAACAACTTGAGAATTTACCACTCATTTATTGTGATGACCTAGTCATCATAGTCACAATGGATTTATAAACCGAAATCCAAAAATATCGTGTTCCTTGAAAATAGCTTAATACGCACTCAATTTCGCTTGCAAAATTTTACAAACATGAGCATAGCGAACACTCTAACAACATAGAGATTTTATACTTGATATGATCAAAATGATCTATCATATTGAGTGCATAACATGGCAAGGTTATATGCCTAAGGGGCAAAATTATGACGCAAGCATGGTGTAACACTACCATGCACACGCTCGACCTTCTTATAAGGGTGCGTATTTTGGGCTCCCCAAGGAAACTGTTTTTCAACATTTGAAAGATGATAGTTTAGCGTACAACGCATACCAAAAACTGCATCATCTATGGCAAATTCGGCCAGAAAGAGGTTGAAAAATATGTGTCGTAAGACCACTTGCAAATTCAAGATGGGAACCAATTTGGTTGGGACAAAAGTTAGCACAATCGCTGGAAATAAAATTCCGCGCAGCTTGACCTTTGTTCATTAAAACAGCGATAACTCCCTTGTTAGGAAGGCTATGGACGAACGGTAAGATTTTCTGGGAACTAGACTTCCGTATCTTTCTATCCATATATTGTGCACCACACGGATCATTAAAATCAGATCACAGTGCATATTTTAATTGGCTGTTTAGTTTTTCCCAAGTTTAGTGAGAAACCAAGGTTGAGACCATATCCAATGGCATAAGTGTTGATGCAAAAACATGGCAATGACAGCCATATGTGCGTTTAAACGCAGCAGGGTGTTCGATTTCTTATCTTCGACTAATGATCCTTTCGGTAACTCCAACTTGGTAGACTTGCAGAGAAAGTAGGAATGTCTCTGACAAATACGTTTAAAAACCACTGATTCCGTTTGAACTTTCAAAGCATAAACAAATACCAAGGAGGATGCGCCTAGTCATGATCAAAAGTGCAGAAAAAAAATCCACCAAAGTGCATCAATCAACCAAGTATTTTAATTCTCAATTTGCAAGTATACGTCATAATAGCCATGTTATATAGATACAACGCGGTGCATCATAATTAAGCATTTTGAACCATGAGACATAATGAATATACCATAACCAACTCGTCTTGATCATCCAATGAATCGACTAAACATAGTCAAATGTATAAGGCACATGCCTTTACAAATACTCGGAAAAGTATTCGGACCTATAGTCATACGAACTATAATCGAGGTCAACGAATTCATGTCTTTACCGCAATATGCCATTGCCTTACATGTTGAAACTCATGAGAATTACTCGTACATTCTTTCATATATCATGTTGCAAGGAGACGATACATGTCTACACCCACATGCAATATTTTATTTTAATAAGATGAAAGATGGAGTTTTCCAAGTATGGGATTGGGTCAAGACCAACGTGGTGGTCGCCAATTCAACGTGACAATTCCGTCACAAATCGATTTTAACCAAGAAATATCCGTCGCAATCGATGTTTGTCCCATTTGTATGTAACAAATTCGTGACTAATCATGAACGAGTCATAACTTTAAATTTAACGACAATTTTCATATTTTTTTTAAATTGTTGGTTTAAAATCGACAAAACGGCGACATCAAATCGCACCCAAAACGTGGTGTATGCAACAACCACAAATATCGACTTTCAACAATTATCCGTGACTCCCCGAGGACCGTCACACAGTTTACTTCGACATCCGAGAGTGATACCACCTCTCATTGTCTCATCCACCGCAAAGTAGCGTGGGAGATAAAGAACCCAAATACCCAATTCCCCAAAAAAAAATTCCCAAAAGAGAGGAATTGAAAAACGAGAACTTTAATAAAGTCTTACGGGTACTTGGTTTCATATATGCTTTGATCCTTGAACGGGAGATTCTCTCCATATGAGCAACATATTTCCGTGGGTACTCCGTTCTATATTTATTTTGATCCTTGAACGGGATAAATATGGCTTTCTCTCCATAGCGTGCACATCATCATGAGCGACGTATTTTCCTATATACACGTAAAACATAAACATGTAAGATTCATAAGTGTACAAATTAATGAACAAATGAATCATTGAGTAGGAAAAAAAATGGAGAGTTGAGAAACGCCGGATAGGCTCTTGGGCTCAATAATTCGGCCGAAAAAGGACTCGAGCGCGCGATGCGCAGCTCGGTATTGGATGAGTCGGATCTCCAAATTTCTTCGTAAAAATCTGCTTCGGCAGTAGATTCAGTAACTAATATTACACGTAATCCGATATCCACCGTTGAATATACGAGATATTTGTGTTGGGAAGTTGCTGCCAAAATTTCACACCGATCCGACGGTTAACGAAACGGGAAACGTGATTTTCGTAAATGCTACTGTGCGAGAAAATTCACGCGGAAATTCTCGTCTCTTGGCTTTTTTTTTTTTTTTCGATTTTGATAGGTTTTGTCTCGATTGCACTAGGTTTTCAAGCATTAAATATCACGTGCATAAAACCGTTTGGACGATCCGGCGGTGCTTCGATCAGATCGGGTCGGTCAGTACAACCGGACGGCCAAACATGGACTTGGTTGCAGTCGGACCTGGAAGATAAGCTGGCCGGGATCTGGGGAAGACAACCGGTGTAGATTTGGATTGGACTGCTGTGCACGGCGGATCGCGGTTGGAATTTAGGCCGATCGGGGCTGGATGACTGGACGAGAAGCTCCTGGGAAGATCGAAAAAAAAAACGAGCAGGGGGCGACGATTTGGACGGGCGACGATCTGCGCTTGAGCGGCGGGCGAAAAACCGAGCAGCGGGCGAGGGCGAGTTGCGCAGGGGAAGAACGACGGGAGCCGGAGGAGTAGGATCTGGTGGTGCAGACGGTTGCGGGCGATGACGTCTGGTTCGGATCTGGTGTAGGTGGGCGGCGATGGTCTCCACTGCGGCGGAGATGGGAATTAGGGTTTCCGATTTTTTTTTTTTTTTTTTTTCGGAATTTCTGAATTTCGGACGAATTTTTTTTTCTACTTAGTTGAGATACTACGTGCTGATAACGTGTTTGAGGAGAAAGTAAAAGACAGCAAATCAATTCATTCATAACACTGATAGAGTGGTCTTTATATAGGCATTACAATGAGAGTCCTTCCATACATAGGATTCCTAGATAAGGTAAGACATCTAATAGGATCCTACTACCTCTAGAAGGATCTAGAACCTTCCATCTATGTATCTACAATCAGTATTAGGTAAGACACATCACGGGAATAATAATTCCCGGAACAATTATAAATATAAGTAAAAATCGAAAAAGTAGGTTCATAGTATGTTATTAAAAAAAAAAAAGGATGTATTAATAACACAACCCTAAATATATAGCGATTAGCATATGCAAACGGTAAACCCCAACTGAAATATTTGCATCATCGGAAAAATTAAAATGGGCCGCCGTAACGCGCATACCAAATTACCAATCACATAGGTTCGGGTTTAATCAGTTTGACTAGGTTACTTTTCTTTTCCTTTTGGAAAATTCTTTATAAATTTTTATTAAGAAATTTAAAAAATATTAATATATGAAAAAAATTATAAAGATACAACAATAGTCCTATCTTTTTAAGGCTTATTTGGTAGACTAGACAAGGACCGGACAACATGCACATAATATCTAATTTGAAAGGGTTCTTTACGTATTTATATAATATTTACAAATTAATTACATAAATCTAAACCCAAAGAAAAATAATTATGAAATTGACGCTTTGATACTTGTGATTAATAGCTTGGTTACATAAAATTATACATTTGAGTATCGATTATTCGACATTTAATGTCTCAGACTATAGTGAACAATATTGCATTTCTAACCATTTAATTATCGAATATATTATATTTAAATATCAGGAAGTTGACTTTTGTGATTATTTTAATTTTATAATATTTTTATAATATTTTTATAAAATGTATTAAATATGTAATTTACCCACTCTCAAACGCTCTCCGGCCTTAGACGTGCCATCGGGTCAAACTGCCGGTTTCGGGCCTCGAACCGGCAGTCTTCGATCCCCAAAACACAGAACCGAGTCCGGACCGGAGACGAGCCCGACCACCCGTGCCGGGCTAGAAGCCCTCCGGTCCCGGGCCGGGATAAAACCACCTGTTTCGACGGGCCGGCCAGCAGCCCGCGACGAAAACAGGGGATCCGAGACTGCTGCCCAATTTTTAACTTTTTTAATTTTTTTTTCATTTTATTCTTGTATATTTATTACTTTTATGAATAGAAAATGATAATTTTTAATGTTTTGATTTTGTTTTGATTTTTTTTAAATATTTAAAAACTCATTAAATTGTTGAAAAATGAATAAGGAGAAGGACTTTGTAATTTTGCATTAAGAATGAGAAAAATTACAACAAATAAGTTAAGCACAATTTTAGGAGTTTTACACTTGAATTCTTGAAACGAAAAAATAATAATAATAATAATAAAGGACTTGAGCTCTCTACTCTGCATCCGATCGACTGTCTCGGTGGAGGCTTCATCTCCGCTCTCATTTGCATCGTCGCATTCCGGTTCTTGAGCTCTAAGGTCGGCCCTACACCAATCATCGAGCAACATGGTAGCTTCAATATTCGCCGGCTTCATCCTTGATCTTCTTTGATCTAGCATAAGTCCTCCGATGGGGCCCAGCCCGGCGGGCTTCTGAGGACCGACGGGTCTGAACTGTCGGTCCTCGGTTTGCTTTCCCCCGACCCTAGCTTAGCCCGGGCTTCTCGGTCCCGATCCGATTCAGGTCCGTTGACCGACGGACCCGGGCTAAAACCGATTTACTTTCAATCGGTTTCGGGCCAAAACCGCCGGACCGAAAAGCCCAGGTACGTCTATCCGGTCTCCGCTAATCAAAGCTTGCCCTTAAATAACTGTTCCTCTTTAGTATACAAATTTTACATCTACCCTCAGATAAATATGCATTACTTCAACAGTGATTAGATTAGCCTTGAAAAGACAAAATTACCCTCCCACCCCCACCCCCACCCCCACTTCATCTTCTCGTTTGCAAGACCAGCAACGGAGTACTCTGGCAAGCCTGCTCGAGCTTCTCTCCGTTCCACATGACGGATAAGTCCTGATCTGGTAGTCTCAACCCAAGCCCCCCTCTCTCTCTCTCTCTGCACAAAATTACTATTATTGTTTTCATAATTCCCCAAATAAGTTAATTTAAATAATGTTTCACCCTCAATTTATACTTCTATAAATATTATCACTTTTTTTTGTCACTTTACACCTCAAATATTTATAGCAAACACAAAAGAAAGAAAAAAAAAAGATGGAAGTAGAATCTTAAATTTTCAAGTATCTGCGTTTTCTGTGGATCTAATCCCGGAAAAATAGTGAAACCATCACTACAGCATATAATCTTGGTAAAATATTAGTTGAAAGGAATATTAAGTTGATTTATGGAGGAGGAAGTTGTGGGTTGATGGGGTACGTAGCAAAAGGTGCTTATGAAGCAAGCGGTCAAGTTCAAGGTATCATTCCTAGTGCTCTTACTGAACCTGCTGGAAAAAAAAATAGGAGATGAAGTACAGGTGTCCAACCTAACTGAAAGGATGAATCTCATGCTTGACAAGTCTGATGCTTTCATTGCTTTACCGGGAGGGTTTGGAACACTTGAGGAAATTTTTCACATGGTGTCTTGGTCTCAGCTGAACATCCATCAAAAACCAATAGGATTGTTGAACATTAATGGATTATATGATGGATTGTTAAATTTTCTCGATCATGGAACAACATTTTATTACACCGTCTGCACGCGGTATTCTGATGTCAGCTTCAAAAGCTGAAGACTTATTAGATATATTGAAAGCATATGTTCCTGAGCCCGATCCTGCAGTAGCTCGAATTGAGTGGTCAAAGGGAAAGAAACGGAAGGTGAATATTGACATAAACCTCTGAAATACCTTATCCCTTGTCGTTTTACTATTTTTATGATTGGGTTGTGTTCTATTCTAGTTGATCGCTTTTGGATTGTTGTGATATCATGTGATATCTTTAAGTATTATTTTTATTTTTATTTTTGATGGCAGAGTCAGGAGACTTCTCGGACTCTATTGAAGCGTATCTTGGTTGTGTGTTATACTTAATAGTATACTTCCTCCGTTCTTTTATTATTGCAACGTGTTGACTATTACACTGTTCACAAACTCTCTTTTGACCATCTTTTGTGATTTATACATATGAAAAAATATAGTCATGTGGTATCTTGTTAGATTTATCTCGAAATATACTTTCAAAATATCAACTTTTTATAATTTTTAAAAGTAAAGAACCGAAGATATTAATAATCAAAGTTGTGCATTGGCAAACGTGAAAGTACAGATGTTGCAGTTATAGAGAACGGAGGTAGTATGATTTTATTTCAACTTATGTTCTCAAAATAAATTCAAACAACATGAAAAAGTACTTCAAACATAACACTTACTTATATAGGGTATGCGAAGTCGGTGGATGCTTGACGCGCTTGGAATGACTGCAGTGTAGTCGAAAAGATATTTCTCCAAAGATATTATTCTTGAAAATATGTGTAGTTGCCTCGCTTTTTGACTTCAAAATTTTTTTTCTTAAAAAAAGTGTGTAGTTCGATTAACCCGCTCCGATACCATCTACTGTAACATCCCCAAAATCTTGGGTAACTACAGCGCTGTGGATCCCTCATGGGACCCACCAAGCTAGGTTATTTGTTTTACCTCACAAGAACTTTTGGTAAAAATAATAATATTGGAATTGATAATAAATTTTCATCATACGAACAGGAAAGTTGAAGTACACACGATTTTAAAATTTAATACATGCTCTTTATTTCCGAAATAATTACCAAGGAAAATTTAACTCTATCCAGTCGCCGTTCTCAAGCATGCCCCGTCCCTTCGCATTCCCAAGCCTGTATTTCTGAAGTTCCTGCAACTGGCAAGTATAACAATACCAGCCCATACATGTTAGGCGTATTTTTATACGCTTATTTATCATTATTTTGTATTATTTTGGCGAGTAAATTTGCATAAATGAGCTTTTAATGCCTTATTCTTGTATGTCTGACAAGAGATTGGAGTCCGGAAGCTAAAACGAGGCAAAACGGGCGAAAACGGCGAATTTTGGTCGTGGGCCGCGGCACAAGGCAAGTGAGTCGCGGCACACGCAGAGGACAAGCAGGCACCAGAGTAGACTGTACTCTGAGCCGCGACACAGTTATGGTGAGCCGCGACCCAGAGGAAAATTATAACGCCCAGGTTTTTAATCTGCGCGTCGTGTGCCGCGGCACAGATTAAGTGAGCCGCGGCACACGGGGCGGTTTTGGTGTACTCCGCGCGGGTTTGGGCCGTTTTGAAGCCAGTTCTCGACCTAATCACACGGAGGCGATTTGGAGGTTGCTGGGAGCCATAAATAAGGGTTTAAGGCCATAATTAAGGGAGTTTTGATCTTGGGGAATCTTGGAGCCTGCAATTAAGGAGGATCGCTGAAGAGAGGGCAGAAGCCAGAAGAACGGAGGAATCCGAGCTCTTCATATGCGTTTGATTTTCATGCTTTCATTTATTAATTCTGTATTTTTATCTTTTAGCATGTCATGCTAAAACCCTGTTCTAGGATTTTGATGAAACCTAAGTTTTGACGGATTTGCTTTAGATTATCTATATAATTCCCTTTTCTGTTGAGTTTTCTTAATCGATTTTAATGCTTTCAATTGTCTGGCCAATAATTGAATTGTTTTAATTACCTTACTCGAATCGGGAGAGGAGAGTTGGTGAGGAACTATTGGTGAGAACCGTTTTATCTTGTGAGATAGGAATATACTCATAGGAACTACGTGGCTTTTTGAGGATTTTGTGCTTTTTGCATATTGTCGAATTAATTCACCTAGGGATAGAGTGCGTTATTCGCCTTTAGAAAAATCTATTGACCTCGGGAGAGGCGGTAGAGTATTTTAGCAATCTTCGCCTTCAATAAATTAGGGAAATCATTAACTTCAGATAATCGAGAGTAAATTCGGATAAACCAAGGTGGGTTCAGAATCCTAGACTTTTTCATTAATTGATTTTCCTCAAGCGATCGTTTTTCTGTTTATTATTTATTTACTTTAGTTATTAATTGCAACCCAAATTTCGACTGTTCAAATAAAATTAGAATACATAAAAATTGGTACTTAGTAATTCAGTCCTCGTGGGAACGATACTCACTCATCACTTTATTACTTGTCAACGATAACGTGCACTTGCGTTAACGAAATATTGCAATAATACCCGGGTCAGTCATAACACATTACAACAATATGCTCATATGTACGAATTTTGCAGTTCCAAAAGTATCATCTAACAACACAATCACATATACATACAATAACACATAAGCACCTATCCCCAATATCCGGATAGTGCAATTTCTACCACCCCCAATATCCGGGTGCAGAACGAACGTTCGTTATAAATTTCTCTTTGTTTCCACTGAAACGGCATAATTTTACATCTCTTCATATTCGTCACATAATACACAGATTCACAGCATCACAATTGGCACAACATAATCAATACACAATTAACACATAAAATTGCAATAATGCTAGGGCCGAGCAAGTTGAACGAACTTGCCTTGTGAGTCGTCGATAAGATGATTCCAATTAAATCTCGAGAGTTCGGCCGTCCGCTCCTAGCTAAGGTATCGATCTCCTAATAATAATATGCTATTAGTATTTTGTTAAGACGTCTCAATTTAATTTAATGGCTCGCCCTTTATTTTATATTTCAACAAAATCATCGTCTAAAAATTAAATGCATTGGTAAATAGCTCTTAGATATCATCCTTGAATATTTTTAAAAATATTTTCAACAATTTATAATTTAACTATTACTTATGCTGTAATAAATCAAACAATAGTCCCTATAATTTATTTAACAAAGTAACATTGAGAATAATTTCAATTTATTAATCTCAAATATTTCCAAAGGTAATACTTAATAACTTGAGTTGAAATAGAAATCCATTTCTTCCATTTCAAATACTCCTTAGAATAATTCTGGAGATTTTATATAAGAACATAAATTCATTTATTCCGGTTTAATTATCTTATAATTGCATATATAGAAAATGATACTTAAAATTGCCGTTAAAAATCTAAGCACGTCATATGGGCAGATACGTAGTTCGATTGTTCATAGTGTCTGTTATCATTAAATTATTTAAGTTTAATTAACACGGAAACAGAGTCGGAAATTTTATCATTTTCAAAAATTAAAACAATAACTAAATATATATAAATACGTCAACAGAAAAACGCACGAAACGGAATCGAAGAATGATTTATGGATCAAAAGTTATTCGCGATTTAAGTTACGTTTCTACACTTAAAATCTGCCTTGACTTGTCCAAAAAAACTCGTTTTACATATGTACATGATGTCTAATCTGATATTACAAAAGTTAAGATTTTAGATATGTATTTTATATACAAAACGCACAAATGATATATCAAGAACTACTTACGGATAGGTAGATAATCGAACTCAAATATAGCACCTCGATCTGGATTTCAGAAATTCACTGGGGATTTAATCGGACAGGTTCCAGTCAGTATGTCAGGAAAGCTGGTCTGACTCGTCAGAAAACGACCCCGTATTATCGACAAAACGGACTTCTATAGGAAATAAAAAGACGTATATTTATACAATGAGTGTCTTTATATACTTACATAAGTTGTTAGTATAAATCAATTAGGAAAAGGCTGTATTTATCGGACACAAAACAGCTGCCCAATCAAGTTGACCCAGCCGCCTTAAGTCACGCAGCCCTGGCCGAGCCACGTGCGTGGGACCTGACGAGTCACTATCGGCAGCCCTGGCCGAGCCACGTGCGCGGGTGCCGCCCGGAAGCTTCCTGGTGCTCGACAGTTGGCAGTCTCCACTAAATCGATCATAACTTTTTCGTTCGGACTCCGATTGACTCGCCGTTTGAACCATTGGAAAGATAACTAAACTATCTACAACATTGTTAATTTTCAGAATTTTTTTAATTTCTCAAAAATCCTTGGTGATTTTTTCAAAGTTGATACTTATCCACGATACTTCCCAGAAAATGTCCAAATATATATTTTAAAATTTATTATGTAATAAGACCAAAATAATTCATTTAAATCAAGATATCACTTTTATAAATAATTTCATAATTATTGTCATATAATAGTATTTACTTTATAATTTATATAATGTAAAATATTGGGATTTTACACCATACATGGACCGGTCCTCGGCCACCATGTGTCACCCCAGCCCGCGGGCCAGCCCAGCCCATCACATGGCCATATCTACCTACAACTCAACAAGAGAGGTCGAATTACCATATATAAAAATCGTACGAAAATAGGACAAGTGATAATTAATATCATACATTACTAAAAAATATTTGTATTGGCTTCACACAAAAGCGAAGCTAATAAAGTTGACTTTGGAGCGTTTGTGTTTTAGCTTCACATATGTGAAGGCAATGTATGAAACTAAAGAAGTTGGAACTAAAGAAGCTTTAGCTTCAATGTTTGACCACGTGAAGATAAAGAAACTAATTATACCGTCATTTATGTGAAGTTGCAGAAAGTACTGAACAAATAAAATAATTACTTTAACTTCATATGGGTGAAGTTAAAGCAAACGAGGACAATACTATTTTTTAAGCTTTGGCGTCACCTATGTGTCGCCAAAGAATGTCCTGCAATTTTAAATAATATATCTTTGGCGTCACATATGTGTCGCCAAAGATTGTCCAGCAATTTTAAATAATATATCTTTAGCATCACATATGTGTCGCCAAAGAATGTCTAGCAATTTTAAATAATATATCTTTTGCGCGCCTATGTGACACAATTACCGGAACAAGATTAAAAAAAAAATTATACAACGGCGTCACATATGTGACGCCTTTATTTAACTAACTTGACTGATTTTTCCAAAATTTAAGGCGTCACGTATGTGACGCTTTTATTTAATTTATTTGTCGCCCTTAATTTTTTAGCTCTAATAAGGTGACTCTATTAAAGGCCTTTTTAGTAGTGAACTAGTGATACACATCATATTGAAGACGTATATATCTGGAAAATAAATGTCCATCTCCTTTTCTTATAGTGAAAATTCTAGCCGACACCTCTACAGCTAGTGTCTGCAGGATCTCCCGACCACACGATCACACACATACATGATTATCGTGCCATCGGGAGTCCCATGCAGGCGTACTCTAGCCTGCCAGTAGGGATAGGATAGGTATCACTTCCTATAGAATAGAATTCGGTACAACTATTACATTTTTATAGAACCCTTACTCATGCACATCGTGCATCAAACCGATCAAAGCACGAACGAACCACTTGATATTAATCAAACCCGAAATTACCAAATCATCACATAGTATTTCTGATCCCAAAAGGGAACATCTTCTGTGTTCAATTGAGGAGAGAGAAAATAAAAACTATGATATTGCTTGATGATGCTACAAACCACCAGCATTAAAGCCACATAAGTATCTCGCAAGCGGGCGTCTTCCAAAAGGTTTCTTCTCCCGGCCATTTACCGTCTCATGCGGTGATGCCATTGTGGTTAAACCATTAGTAAGAGTAGATACGTTCGTCGTATTTATAATGCGAATATCATCTTCTCCCGCAGCATGCTTGTCGAGCCACGATATGATGTCGGAGAAGACGATATCAATATTGTCGTCTGGTTCGCCAGCTGTCAACCCATGCCACATCCCCGGATATAGTTTTATTGTTTTGTCCGAACTGCTCGCTCGCTCGTACAGCGCCCGGCTCACTTCGGGGTCGGTCACCGTGTCCGCTTCACCATGCAGTATGAAAAATGGCAGTGTCACCTATCGCAAATACATTAATTAGTACACAACAAACATGTCGCCCAATACCTTAAGTGGTTTAAATGTAATTTTGAAAAATAGACTGATCCTCTTGTTTTTGTTTGTTTGTAATTACTCTAAACCTGTGGGTAGTGTTTGGAAATTGTAAAATTAACCCTTCTTCTATATATTTGATCATCATGAGTGAAAGTTTCAAGAAAATGCCTCATTCTTATTATTCACGAGTCTCGACCGGTGTATGTCAAGAATACCACACACTAATTTATATTTGATTTATTTTGAGCAATGTCTAAACCGAATCATACCAATTATAGTGAAAGTGACATTAGGGCCGGCCATGTCACGCCACGGGCAGGGGCGGATCCAGGAATTGGTAGTGGGTGGGCTGAGAGTTAAATATTTGACATATTAAATTTCACACAATATTTTTAAACAAAATAAATGAATTATAAAATTTCCTAGAAAATTATAAAAGAAAAGAAAAATCTAATTTAAAAATGTCTTCCTAAACTCCTCATAATTAATCCAATAAAGCAAATTATAATTATTTTTTTGGGAAAAACGCATCTACAAGTAACAATTTAATCTCATATTAAGATTAATATAAGTCTACAAAAATTTTAATAATTCGTACCAACTTGACAATATAATTAAAAGTTTTATGGAACTTGCCAATTCAGTGAAAACTCACACAATTTAAAGGCATAAACACAAAACACAATTTATGACTATCGGACCCAATTGGATATGCAGTTCCAAATAAGTATATTAAAAACAATTACACAAAACCTTATAATAAATTATTATAAACAGCCAATTATATAAGAACATAGTAATATAACAATGTAACAAAAATAGAATGAGATTTTCATTTTATAATGATAAGCCCACTTAAAATTAGATAAATTTGAGAATAATTGATGAATTTGGTGATAATTCTCATTTTTATGGTGGGCTTATAATTGATTTGGGCTCATTTTGAGCTATATATATAAAGATTTGTATGAGGTTGCACTGGGCTGGAGCCCAGTACAGGATCTACATAGATCCGCCCCTGGCCACGGGGGATGTTCGTGTCGACAATTCCTTTATTATGCTCGTCTTTGAAGGAAAACAACAAGCAAGTATATATTCAAGATTCAACAGTACATTTTGCTTTAGCCTCCAAAATAGATGAAATCTTGAATACATAAAAATAGTATCAAAAACTAAAAACCAAAATATATATTAAAAAATATATAGGTAAAAAGGCGCCCGTGTGCGAGATTGGTTGGAGACCACGGATTGGTGATCGAAGCTACACACCAAATCGATGTTGAGCACGATCTGGTGTGAGTACAATAGTACTCATGTGCGCAGCCAAGTGAGTAATATTGTACTCAAATAATATGAAATCATTTTACTCATGTAATGTGAGAACTCATATTATATACTTCCTCCGTTCTTTTATTATTGCAACGTGTTGACTATTACACTGTTCACATACTCTCTTTTGACCATCTTTTGTGATTCGTAGAAATGAAAAATATAGTCATGTGAGATCTTGTTAGATTCATCGAGAAATATATTTTCAAAATATCAAAGTTGTGCATTGGCAAGCGTGAAAGTGCAAATGTTGCAATTATAGGAGAACAGAGGTAGTATATATTCTGAGTATTGGAGTACTTATTTGGCCGAGCTTTATGTATACTGGAGTACATTTAAATATGGTTTAAGCACGGAAGTGCTTAAGCATGAGATCCATTCCATCAGAGGATGGGCTGCCGATAACAGTCACCAGGGTGGCCACCCTTTGTGCCGGCCCGAGTGACGTGAGAGATAGCAAGTTAAAGGAAAAAAAGTGACCTCATTCAAGCTGTCCTCAAGGTTTATGCTAGTCCTGAGCATTTCCAAAGCAGTTTTCAATCTTGGCTTCTGCTGATATATCAATTTGTTGCAACGAATCTGCAGTAAAAAAACAAATGAAGAAACAACGATACTTACGACGATGATAACTCACTGTCACAATAATACTTGAAGCGGTAAGATTAAGAAAGAGGTCTCATGTTCCACAATCATGTTCCGTTCCATGCATGTTCCATTATATTAGGATGGCTTAACACGTACAATTATGGCATTATCATAGGAAATAGATCATATGAAAACTAATTACTTTGTGAAATCTAGAAACTTTTGTAGGCCATTGATATTAGTGATCTAACGGCTGTAGATGAGTAGAATTATATGCATTTATGTATTTTTTTTATTGCATTATTTGTTGCATATACTAGCGACCAGCTTGATGCAACAAATAATAACAAATATGCAATGAAATTACTTAATAATGCAATTGGTTTCTAGATTTCACCATTAAGGGTGTTTCCACCATAGTCAATCCCCATTATCATATATATATATATACGTGTTAACCATCCATCGGAATAAAACATGACTTGACAGCGGAATAGGATCGTGGAATGGGAAATCTTGATCCTACTTGAGCTCACCTCTTCCCGTTTGACAGGGTCCTTGAAGGCCGAATCAATGACATCTTTGGTAGGAACTATCTTCCATTTGGGAATCACATCTTCCACCCGAGTTAGCAAACTGATAACTATAGGGTGTGGTTTCACCTTCTCATTGATCTAACGGTCAAAATCCCGGAAAAAAAAAAAAAAACGAATCAAAAATCACATACTATGAATGTAATGTAAGGGTGTAATTTGTTATATAGAAGCTAATATTAAGGGGGTGTTTGTAAATTGAACGACAGTAGGCTCGGTTTTTCAAATATATTGAAGTAGTTACAGAGTCGTCGTCTATGACCTTACACATTGGGGCAACCAGAATAGCACCATGCCAGAAAATAGGATCTTTCTTGTGTGTCATGAGAGCAACTGCCCCTCCCATTGACTCCCCATATAAGAACCTTTTCTTTTGCCTGTACTCTTCCTGTGCTGAAATTCAAGATTTTTTAATATATATATATATATATATATTAATTAATACTATATATACCCCCAACAAAACAAAATGCCCCGTTAAATTTCTATAAAATGACTAGTATTGCAATTAAATCTCTATAAATTAATGACATCGGAACCACGTAAATCATTCAACTTAAAGAGATTTTAATTTATCGAATGTTAGTTTCCTTTTCAATCCCTAGTTCGAACTATAAAAAAGTTGTTATATTATACAAGTAAATAATTTATCGAATATTACTTTATAAATGCTCTAATTGTAACACAAAAATAAGCTATAACACAAAATCGGTCATGGTTCATTTTTGTGTTCAGAATTAGAACGTAACACGAGTCTGCGTTTGTGATTTTCATTATCATATATATATATATAGGTAACAGGAGTCTGCATGAAAATACGTTATGCACGTTATTCAGAGAGTAGAAATTACAATAACAACAACGAGTTACTTGTAATCCAAATGTCGTAACCCTAATACAAATTTTACATAATCCCAAAAACATCTGTAAAAAATCGACGTCGTGGTCCGATTTACAATTCTTCGGACTCCACAACCCAACAATTAGGTGTCATTATAAACATGAGGCATCTACTAACTCATTAATTAAGGTTGTGGAGTTTGGTTAAACTTACCACAAATTGACTTGAAATATTCAGTACAGTCATAAACAATGTTGTCAAACCTCTTGATGTAACAACGAGCACCCATGGACCGACCATGCCCTTCATAATCAATTCCGAAAACAGCAAAACCAGTACTTGCCAGCTTTGTCCCAACACCTATCCAAGAATTAAGTGAAGAGCATAAGAAACAAAGTTTGACAACTTTTACATATATATATATATATATAATAAGGCGATTTACATCTCACTACCTTTTTAGATGGCTAATTACAGTGAAAGACAAACTTTGCTCTGTACACAAACTATATTCCGGATTTGTCCTTTTATTTTTCCTTTTCGTTTTTAGCCATTTATATCAATATCTTGTTGGTATTATTTTCGGATTTTATATATTTTCTGATTTTATTCTTTTGTTATATTTTTAGACTAATAATATTAAGATAAAAGAAATATATCCAGATATGTTTTACGAAAAAAAATTTAGATATATTTTTTATTTTAGAAAAATAAACATTACTACACCTTTTCAATATTCCAGAGAATGGTTCTTATCCTGCGAATTGTGAATATGCATGAATTTTGTACTAACTATGCATGAAAATATATTCATTTCGTGCGTCAACATTGCAATGCATTAAAATATGCATTATATGCATCAAAATATCGATGCATTAAAATATTGCATTATATTCATCAAATTTTTGTGAGATAAAATCTAGGCCATCCATTTATCAAGATCTATGGATGAAATTCATTCTTATTTCTTAACTTAAATTGCATTCTCACTTAAACCCACCCCAATATATATATATATATATATATATATATATATATATATATATATATATATATATATATATATATAATCAGTTCAAACGAGAATACTAACTATTTAAGAGAATACGAGAATGGTCGCCCATGTATAAAATCATATATGATTTTATACTGACCAAATACGTATAAAATCATATGTGATTTTATACTGATGTACGCACTCACGTAATCATATATGATTTTGTACGTGAATCATATATGATTTTATACATGGGTGACCATTCTCGTATTCTCTTAAATAGTTTTATATATATATATATATGAAATCATGTTCACATGTAATAAAGGGAATTCGGAAATGGGTATTCTGTGCTTGTGTCTGTGTTTTTTTTTTTTTCTAATAAAAGAATTTTTGACGCATTAATATCAAGGGTGGTTGTCTTGCTATGCTCTTTATGCTATAGGCACTACAACGTCAATCACACTGGCGTGTTAGTAATACTTTATACACAAAAATGTGTGTCTGGCTAAATAAGCTAGGAGGAAAATAAGTTTAAGAGAAATAAAGAAATGGCAAAGTAAAGGAATATTGAAAAGGTGTAGTCTTGTACCTAAAGAGCAAATAAATAAATCCTGAGTATAAAAAAAATAAAAAATCAAATATTCCAATATAAAAATGATATTCAAATTTTTATTCCGCCGATTCTTATCCAATTATATTTGACGAATGACATGTGTACGATCATGTCATCATAAGTGTACACATTCATTCATTAAATGAAATGGAAAAAATAGAATACGCGATTTGGTCTCAAGTAAACGGCCCATAAAAACTATTATTTACGTGTTTCCGCCCCCATCTGATGCCGCACGGTTGTTTCGTTACTTAGTGACCGGACTGATGATTTTCTGTTCCTCTAATGAATTGTTAGATGGGTCTTTTTTTTCTTTAAGTTTGTGAATGTGCCACATCAGTCCGGTCAATCCATAACGTAGCGATTGAGTGGGATCCAATCCAATCTTTGCATACTTAATCTATGAGTAAAGTAGGAAACATGAGAAATGATCGATAACACCTACAACCACACCCTCAAAAACATCTCATGTTTTACGGAGATTGTACTGCATATTTTACAATTAATTTTATTATAATATTATTATGATTATTCTATATGTAAAACATACCGTATAATCTCGGTAAAACACGGATTGTTTCGTGCTTGGTGTGTTGCAGTGTCAATCATGAGGAAACATATGACACGTCAGAAAATATTTACAGCACATTCTCCAATTTACCTTTCATGAAATTACCGCACTCCATGCCGTAACCTGCAACCATATTAATCAATGTCATTTAATGGGGGGGGGGGAATCGAGATAAAAAAAAGAGTTAAATATATTTTGGTCCTTCTAGTTTGTCGGGTATTTCACTTTCAGTTCAATTTTTTAAAAAATTTTGTATTTGGTCCAAAAGTGAAACATCCTTTTCAGTTTCAGTCCGTTTTATTAACACAGTTAGTTTGACTAGGTTTGACCGTTAGTTAGGAGGGTATTTTCGTCTTTTCATTAATAAATAAAATAAAATATTGAGATTTTTATTTATTTTATGAAAAATAATATTCTAATTTTTATTTTTATTAAAACAATTTATAAATAACATCTAGAGTTTATAAATTTTTTATTTCCGACTTTTTAATATTAATTATATTCCAGAATTTAAAAAATACCTGAAGTTCCGATTTTTTTTTTAGTTTTTCAAATTTTTTAAAACATTTGGAAAATTTAAGAAAAAAAATAAGAACTTCATTTTTTTATTTAAAAAATCTGGAAAATTAGAAAAAACCGGAACTTCGTGTATTTTTTAAATTCTGAAATATTAATTTAAAAAAAATTGAGTTTGTATTTAGAATTAAAAAAAAACTGAAATATTATTTTCCATAAAATAAATAAAACATCTGATCGGTTATCTTCTCCGGTGAAGTTGAATTCAAGTAATCAATTTTTAATTTGTCTTTTTAGATTTTAGATTTTTTTAAAAAATAAAATAATATTTTTTATGAAAAGTAAAAAAAATAAAAAAATAAATTACTAGCAGTTTTTTTAATAAATAAAATAAAATAATTCAGATATTTTTTTATTTTATAAAAAATAATATTCTAGTTTTTATTTTTTATTAATACAATTTAGAATAAGATCTAGAGTTTTTTAATTTTTTATTTCTGATTTTTAAATAAAAAATACTGAACTTTAATAATAATATGAATAATAATAATATTAAACCCTTTGAGTTTTTAATAAAATAATAATAATAATAATAATAATAATAGAAAAAAAAAAGAATGAAAGGAGAGTATTTTAGTCATTTTATGTTGTTTAACTGGTCAAACTAACATTCAACACCAAAATAAGTTTTAATTTTGAACCAAATTCAAAACTTTTTTAAAAAATTGAACTAAATAACAGACAAACCAGAAGGACCATAAATCTAGTTAACTCAAACACATAGCACGTGACACACACGGGCGCACACACGCGGGGAGAGAGAGAGAGAGAGACCATGGCAGAGAAAAACCAGAGCTTTCGGAGAAGACGAAGGCAGCCATCTGCAAGTGAATAACTGCACTCCTCTTGAGTTCTTCATATACTCCTGAAAATTTCAACTCTTATTCACACACACATCATAAACTAATATCTTTAACAAAAAAAAAAAACATAGTATTTTTTTAGCAATAAAAAGAACACCTCCTGATATTCAACATCCATGCTCTCACCGTCACGGGGGTGGGTGCTCGCTCAGTACACACTGGAATGTTCCAATATTATTCTATCTCCCCAGATATTTTCTTTTACATGGCTAAGCCCATGCCCATGGATGGTACTCAAAAACACCAAGAAAAAAAAAAAAAAAAGACTTTATATGTATAATAAATAGAGTACCAGGGAAAGGCTTTTACATGTATAGAACAAGCATACCTCTCTCTCTCTCTTCTCTCTCTCTCATATCCGGATACATGTGAATTTAGGGCATTGATGATGCATTTGACAATTGGATGAGAAAAAAGAAGCCCATAATTCATACGTGTCGATGGGCCCATGGTCAAAGCCTATTATTATTATTTTTGGTAGTTGGCTTACCTGCTTTCTTCAACCAAAAAATCAAAGGCCCAATCCGTAAAGAAAATAGTACTCCATCCGATTCAAAATATAAATTTTTTTAGACTAATCCACACATATTAAGAAAGCATTGACTTTCTACTTTACACTAAATAAATTGATTTGAAATTCACGCTATACATTTAAAATTACCAATAACTAAACTATTTTTAGTAAGTTTGCACATCATTTGAGAATAAAATACAATTAATTATCATTGAAAATTGCAAAACGACATATAAAATGAAAATAATGTAAATAGCCAAAAAGACTTATATTTTGAATTGGAGGGAGTAGCATTAAATAAATCTTAGGTAGACGCTAGACCCGGCAATTTACCAAAAGACACGAAAATTTAAGGTTTGGGTTTGCATTTTGAGTACACGACACGAAAATATACAAACACGAAAGTACACGACCGAGATTCAGTGTCGGGTTTGTGTTTACCCTTTGGGTACACGACACGACACGAGGTACACGAAATAAATAAATAAATAAATAAATATATATATACAATATTTTATATTTAATTTAATAAAAATATATATTCTATGAATTCCGTTTATACTAAGCTTTAAAATTTAAAAATATAATGTGAACTTTCATAAATAAACATTCGTGTTTTCGTTGTCATTCGTTTCATTTCGTCTACTAAAACCTATAAAAGTAATATTATAAAATTAAAATTATTATTTTTTATAATATTTTAATATTTATTTTATATTATGTCTGACACGAAAACACGACACGAATTTGCGCAGTACACGACACGACATGACATGAATTCATTTAGTGTTGTGTATGGGTTTCGACTTTTGGCACACGAAACACGAAAGTACACGATACGAAAATACACGCCACGAACGAATTGCCAGGTCTAGTAGCTGCATACAATTGAAGCACCACGGATTTTTGTAAAAGGATTGATAGCGACACACCTCCCCAACCACACCCCATACAAATTCGCATTTTATGGAGTTGTACCGTATGTTTTACAGATAAAATAATCATAATATTATTTTATTCAGAAAGATACTGCATAAGCTACAAAGCATATGTATGTGACAACACATATCTCCCTATCATTTCTCTTTTTTTAATTGATGAATTTAGGCTTCTTTACACACACACAAACACACACACACATATATATATATATATATATATATATGTGTGTGTGTATATGTAATTTAGCACGAAACAAAATAGTTAGAACACTGATGTATTAAAATTTTGCAATCGATAATTTGATTATTTGAAGTAATATATTTGGATATTAATCATGCATATCGCATTTGGACGTTTGGAAATTCTGCTTTGGTTACGTAAATATTACATTTAGATATCAACTCAAATCGTCGCTCTTGTAGATATTTTAATTTCGTGATATTCTTATGGAGTATTATTAGATGACGAAATTTTATAAATTTGTTTGGCTAACGTAATTTGGAGTTATTGCGGTAAAAAAAGAAAAATATGTCATTATAGCAACAAAATTTAGCAAATAAATAATTTTTAATGTGTCTCAATCTAATTTGTTAGGCTTTTGTGTATGTTTCCACGAAAATAAATGCTTTAATATTCCAAGGTGAATAATAATTAAATGTAAATAAGGGCGGATGAATTATTTTGTGGACACTCTTCAATCAGTGTGATGTTTTGTAATAAATTGGAAGCCCTTTTAAACTAATCATGTTCGCATCATATATTACTCATAATAATAATAATAATAATAGTTTTGATTTTTTAATAGAACTTTGATAATATATTATTTCATGAAATATAATCACAATAGAAAAATAAAATGCTAATTTGTATTGAATATATTTAATAAATAAAGTTTTCTAATATTTATATATATTAAGAGATCATTCACGGTGAAATTCAAATTAAATAAACAAAACGACAATATGAATCGAATGAAGTACTATTTAATAATAAAACACGTCAGTTTGTAATAATTTTAGGGAAAAATGAACAGAAATACATGAAGTTTGTTCTTTCTTTCATTTTGCGCACGACTTTTTAATTTTCCCCATAAAATCACTAACTTTCGATTTCGTTCATTTTCTCCCTAGTCTTAAATTTCGCCCAAATTGAATCTGGCATGACGCTGATGTGCAATCGGGCATGTGTCAACTTCTCTTCCATCCGGAAAATTAAAGGGAAAATGCACAGAAATACATGAACTTTGCTCGTTTTTTCATTATGCGCATAACTTTTTAATTTTTTTTCATAAAATCACCAACTTTCGATTTTGTTCCATTTTTTCTTAATTTTAAATTCTATAAACATATTTTTAGCTTTTTAACAATACTCTGCTGTTGGAATATTTACCATGCTTTTGGATCTACTGCATTAGCTGCAAATCTGAAAGAACAAAGTAGGAGACAGATTCGTTAGTGACGCAATCGGCAAACAATATGAGTGGATGTGTGACTAGGCGCCCCTCGCGCGCACACACACACACGCACGCGCCGCCGCCGCCGTCAGTCCGTCCGGTCGACCGACCGGGTCGGGTCGGGTCGGTCGAAGGGCGATTTGGGCGAAATGTCTCAGCGTCTCGAAGTTATCTTTTACTGCAATTTTATTTGGTAAAAATTTATTTTACTGAAACACCTCAATTATAAATTCCGAATTTTGGTTAATTCCGATCTTGCTCATATGTTTTAGTTAATTCCGGGGAGTTCAGGTAAATACCTCAAGTATAAATTCCGATGTGCGTCACTAACGAATTTGTCTCCTACTTTGTTCTTTTCAGATTTGCAGCTAATGCAGTAGATTCAAAAGCATGGTAAATATTCCAACAGCAGAGTATTGTTAAAAAGCTAAAAATATGTTTGTAGAATTTAAAATTAGGAAAAAATTGAACAAAATCGAAAGTTGGTGATTTTATGAAAAAAAATAAAAAGTTGCGCGCAAAATGAAAGAATGAGCAAAGTTCATGTATTTCTGTGCATTTTTCCCTTTACTTTTCCGGATGGAAGAGAGGTTGACACATGCCTGGTTGCCACATCAGCGCCATGTCAGATTCAATTTGGGCGAAATTTAAGACTAGGGAAAAATTGAACGAAATTGAAAGTTAGTGATTTTATGGGAAAAATTAAAAAGTCGTGTGCAAAATGAAGAAAAGAGCAAAGTTCATGTATTTCTGTGCATTTTTCCCATAATTTTATGGGGAGTTTACACACACACACACACACACATATATATATATATATATATATATATAATAATAATAAATAAAAAGTAATTACATAAATCAAACAAAGAGAAAAAAGAATTACAAAACTAACAACCCTCTTCCACCCAAGAGAGAATAAGTCCATCATCCATAAAAAAGTAACTGTAAGTTTCTTTCTTATTTTGGTTTCCCCATGCCCCTTCCCCCACATACACACACAACATACACATTTTCTTTCTCTTTCTTAATTCAACAGCGATTATACAGCGAAACGTTATCGCATATCGCAGAGGCAGTTTCATACGTTGGTGACTTGGGCAATGCTGAATATTTTTGCCGATTCGCTATTCATGAATCGGTGTTTCTATTTTTTCATCTGTGTGGCCGATTAATCTCCAAATTTTGGATTTGGATTCTTTGTCTAGTTTTTTAATTTTTTAATATTTTCTAGCATCATTGGGTTTCTGAATCTAGATGCGGCTCATGGTGGTCGACGTGCTGAGGAAGATGATGACAAGCTACGGCTTTGGGTGGTTCATTTTATTGGATTTCTGAAAATATCTCAGTTGGATACTTGCAAGTAGTCATTTGACTACCTCGACATTGCATTTGGATACCAATTATTTGTGCTTATTACTTTATTTATATTTAAAAATAAAAAATAAATATACAAAATTACAGATAGTGTCAAGTAGTTTGGTTACTTATATTATATTTTGATACTAAATATTTCTCCTAGTTAATTTTTTATATTTAACAAAAAAAAAATAGAGATACAAGAACATTGCTAGTATCAAGTAGTAATTTAGATAAATGAAAATTGCATTTGGGTATCAGTTAAACTCGTTAATTCGTTTATATTTAACAATAGAAAATAGAGGTATAAAATTATTGATTATATCAAATGTAATTTGGTTCCCTAAATATAAATATTTGGATATCGCTGATTATTTATTGTTTATTTTTTCTTTTGCGCATGCCATTCACATATCTATAGCTATTTGCAAATAATAGCTTTGCTATTTGGACATTATTTTGAATACATATTATTCACTCCTTTATCATTTGTAATATATCCAACAACGAGAAGTGAATAAACATACATTTAGATACTTTCATGAACTTATTGTTTTTTAGTTAAACTATTATTTGGTTGACATAATAGGTACTCTGATTACATAAAATATTAGTTTTTTTATTATCTGAATATTGCAATGTGTACCTGTTAATCAGGTTAAATTATTTTCATAATATTTAACAAAGAAAAGTAAATGAACACACATTTGGATACTTTTTTGTATTCTTTTGGTTACTTAAATATCAATTTTTGATTGATGTTAACATCAGCATATGTACATATGGAGTCGAGATTCAAACAAATATCTGTGGATCATTTCATACTATATTTTGGTTGCTCAATATATACATTTGGAAATCTATTATATATGTTCGTTAATATATTTATTTATAATAAGCAATGACAAATTATAGAAGTTAAAAATTACAAAGAACACATGACACGATAACAGTTTCCAAAACAGTAACCAAATATTATAAAAATAATAAAAATACATCATAATAAGATGAAACAAATAATAATAAAAAATATATCATAATAAGATGACACAAACAATTATGATATCAAAATACAGTAACCATATATTGAGATGTAATCAATAAGGCGTAGGAATTCCGACTTTTCAATAGAGCGGAGGCGAACTGAGATCAAGGCTATTGATGAAAGAGAAGCTTAAGTTAAACCAGGTTAGATAGTACGAAAATTTGCGATGTGATTTTCCCAAAAAAAAAAACACAAAACAACACTTAGAAATACTGAATTTGCAATGTGATTTTCTAAAACAAATCAAACGATGTTTTTTCCGACCAAACCTACATTTCATTTATATTTGTTGAAATGTTATGGAAATCGTTACCGCTTCATCTGTAAACATGTAACCCTCATACTAAACCAATCAATCGAGAAGGGTAACTGTAGAAAACATATATCCTAGCTAAAATCTATGAAAAGAACATCAACATATCATATAAATAGCTGATATCCGCTGGCGAGAAACAGAGTAATCAAACATTCATTTATAAGTATAATCGTGCATACCAATTGAAATTAGAAAAGTAAAAAGTTCCTTACAAACCTATTGAGCAAATATACGAGAACAAGTAGAAATCAACAAAATCGTATATATATTCAGACTCATTTAAAAAAAAAGTAATATGATCAGATATCATACATAAATAAAAAGTATCATGGGGGTAATTAAAACTTCATTTGCAAATCACAAATAACAAAAACCACCCAAAATCACCATGTCAACTAAAAATAAGGTCACACCAGCTCCAGTTACTTGAAGAACATCGGACCAGACTGTCGGAATCGTAACTCCCTTTAAATTACATTCATGAAACCATATTAACATATCCAGATACTGTCATGCTATATATTGGTTACCACAATATATACACTTGAATACCTTTAAAACATAAAAAATCAGATTACGTTTCCGAATTAAAAAAAAATCAAAAAGTAAAAATTCTAATTCAACGTCCACGCCGCAACTGACGTCGAGACACCCATACTACCGCCGACGTGCAATACTGTTTTCATTATCAATATGCAGTAACAAATGGTTAATCATAATCGGGATCTGAACCATCTTCCCAGTCGGAATCCGCTACCAACCTCCGAATAACACCGATTTGCACCTCTCAGATTGAAAGGAAAAAGGATGAATCTGTCAAATTGGAAGAAAAAAGACAAATCTGCAAATAATGAAGCAAAAATATTGTAAGTGCAATTTGTTGGAATATTCTATTCCACATAATTATAAAATGGTTTTGATGATGAGTTGATGATGAGTTGTCTATCAAAGAAAACAATAATAGAACAAAGCAAAAACAAAAATAAATCAAAAAGGAGTCGAAGACGCACGAGCCGGCCAGAAAAGCAAAAAAGTGATGCCTTTTTTTTTCCTTAACCAAGCTAATGTACGCTATGCAAAAGCTATAACGTACGTAATGCGAACCCACCTAAAGGCAGACGAGTGCAGTTGACATATTTAACGCATGCTAAATCAAAGAATAGCGCACGCAAGAAGGATGAAATAACGTACGGTACAAGAGGTGAATAACGTACGCAATGCATGGCAATGTTCAAATTCAAATACAATCAACCGTTGGAAGGATTCTAGAAGGTCAAAAGGGCTTGCAACGGATATATGACTTTAACATAACGTACGCTACGAGAAAAGGTTCACGTACGCTACAAGAAGCACATTACTTACGCTACGAGAATTTTACGTACGCTAATGTAAGAGACAGAAGCCAATGGACTGAATCAACAAGCAGATAACGTACGCTACATTGAAATATTACGTACGCTAATGGATTAGCTTACGCTATGCATGAAAAATAATGCACGCTAAAGAGAGGCAGCAACTAACGGCTAGTTGAAACTTTATGCCTATAAATACCAATGCATTTGGTATCATTCCATACAACAACTCCAAGCAAATCATATATACTTCAGATATTGTTATACTTATCTTTGTTGTTGTAATCGAGCTATATTGTCAAGTGTTTTAGTGTTCATACACTAAACCATACACGAGAGGAAAGAAAGGATCGAAGATTTTTTTCGGTGTTATTAGGATCGTTGATCCGGCATTGTTAGAATCAATATATAAATCCAAGTGATGTTTGTCTAGAACCAATCGAAAGCTAGATAGGTTGATTCTTTGTCTGATAGAAAAGAAAAACGGTTTAGCTTGGACTGACAAAAAGACAAGAACATAACGGTTTATTTTGGACCGATTGAAGACAAGATTGTAACGGTACCCCTCAGACCGATAGAAGACGAGGTGTAGGTGTTGATTTTAAGCCTAAGGGAAAAGATACGAAGAGATGACATAGGCATTATTGGCCGAACCTCTATAAATCTTGTGTCGTTTATCTTCCGCTATTTAATTACGCTTACGCAAACACAAAAGAGTTTGAAAACTCCACTCCGCGATATTATCCACCATTCTAAGTGGGGTACTAATTCCCGACACAAGTTCCAGCAGAATTAAGTTTATATCTTTAACAAGCAAAAATATATCTTATATTAACATAATTATAGATATAAAAATCTAAATATCTCATAAAAATTATATAAAAAGAATTTTTTTTGAGAGGATAATATGTTCTCATAACTAGAACTGATGCTTCTAATGGTTAATCAGACAAACCGATCCCTGAATTTTTAAATTGGCACAAAATTTCAAAATAGATCGGAAACCAAAATCACATATATAATAAAAATAATTAATAAAATAAGCTTATTCCCTGTATTTCTTCTTCTTCGCCGCGTCGATGTGTACACCCCCTCGCACAAACACAAATCAACGAGTTTGATACTCGATACCTCCAATTAAATCGCATCGTCTGGAAGCTTCCTCATGTTCTCATTGGTTTTTTTTTTTTTTTTTTTCTATCAATTTGTCTTCAAAATATATCAAGAAAATAGAATAATAATAATCAAGAAAAAATAAAAATAAATTAAGAAGAAAATAAGTCTTGTACCTAAATAGCAAATATTAAATCGAAAATATGATCGTCATCAACCGATGATAATTAACTCCGATCAACACATGTTCTTAGAATTATAACAGGGAGTTTTATACAACTATACATAATAAACACATGAAGAATTAGAAGTATTTTATTTATATATTAGCAATTATCTGTCTAGAAATTATTCAAATATTGTTGCCCGAATAGATTATATTGATATTCATATTCTTAAAATATACGAACCCGAAAAGAATATTCTCATTTGGTTCTTATTCTAATATTTTGTTTTTGAGTCTTGACAATCGAGTTCGAATGTCGAATCTAGTCGGCATATAGGAAATTTCTTCTAATATTTTTGATCCAGACTACGTTTTATAATTCAAAAAAAAAAATGTTTAAGAATTAATTATTTTAATTTTATAAAGTTAATAATATAAATCTTATTAAAATTAGTTTTTTATTAGTTCACATTAAAAATATGAAAAAAGTTATTATTTTATATTGTATTACTTTAATAGTAAATTATATACTCATAAATAAAGGTCAGTTGCAATATTGAAAGCACGATACACATGAGACAATAACTTATAAGGGCTCTTTACATATCTATATTATATTTATTATTAATTATAAAAATTTAACATAAAGCAAATAATTACAAAATTAATATTTAGATATTTTTAATTAATAGTTTGGTTACCTGAAATAATACATCGAAAAACCACTTATTCGGTATCTGACGCCTCAGCCTAAAATGAAATTTATTGTGTTTAGATACTTACAAGTAATATTTAGTTACATGAAATATTGCATTTGAATACCAACTCAAATTGTGATTCTTAGAATTATTTTAATATTATAATATTTTCATAAAATGTACTCCTCCCGTCCTTGTTATAAGTCTCATCTGAGATAATTAAAATGGTCCATTATATAAGTCCTTTTATTTAATTGTTCGTAATTATTGACAAATTAAATCGCCATTACAAGCCATGAGTTGGCTCACCATTTTACAAATGATTGAATTCGACGAGTCAAAATTGGCTCACCGTGGTTGCTAAGGCGCATGAATTTCTTATATGCCTACTAGCGGTTTTGATTTCCACATAAGTGAATTTAATGAGGAAAATTATGTTCCTCCACCATGGAGAGTTACTCATACATGCAATTGAAAATCAAATCAAACTATTCGATACTCGATTCAAATTCAATTGATAAAAAATTTATTTGAGCTCGATTCGCTAATATAATGAATTAAGCTTGAACATAATTTTTGTTTGATAAAATATAAAACTCTGCTCGAACTCGGCTCGATTTGAATAAAAATTATAAAATACATATAAAAAATTAATCTACTCGAGCTCGATTTGCGTTCGGCTCGATAAAAGCTCGTTCAAGCTCGGTTCGAATACTAATCAAATCAAGTTCAAATATAATATTTAAAACTCGATAAAATTTCAAACAAATTTGAACATGCATACATTCGAGATTGATTTACACCCTATGTTGTACAGGTGCGGGGGGGTGGGGGCGGGTGCGGGCAGATATGGGTGCGGAGATACGATTTTTTGAAAATGTTAGGGTGCGATACGGCAAGGATACGTCTGTTTTTATTATATATAACACTTGTTAAATATAAAAACAACAATTCAAATATCACCATAAAACCAATTCAAATACATAAAACAAGTCATATAAAAAACAATTCAAAATGGCTTTGAGGAGCAGAGCTTTCTGATGCTGTTCATGAATGCTGCTAAAGATAAAAGTAATTACTTATTAAATAATTTATTTTTTATATTTTAGTTTATTTGATTTACTTTTTAAAAATTACAAAAAACAGTAAAAAAAAAATCACCCACGCCCCCTCCACGCACCGGATACGCGTATCCTGTGCAAGGATACGCGAGTCCAATTTTTATTTTTTTTTTGCACGGATTCGCCACGTGGCGAATCCCGTGCGAATCCCACGCGAATTGCACCGCACTCGCACCCATGCAGTATCCGATACTGCATACTGATCAATTTTAAAGAATCCGTGCATAGAGTTTACACCCCTATTAATACCACCATTTTATATCCTCGGCCCACATTCCCATATATTATATCATCCTCATACCCCCATTTAGTATCCAAACCCATACCCATAGGGCCATACCCATTAGGTTGTCAAATTTCATCATCATACACATTTCCGAGTATTCACCTCAATATTTTACTATCATATTCTCATTTAGTTATTTATTATTTAATCGAGGCTATGGTTACTGTGCAGTTATGACGAAAACAATAAGATACAAATAAATAATAAAACGTAGATTGTGAATATAATTATATTGCATAAATAAAATATATCGAAATACTACAAATAAACAAATGTATACATATTAGTATATTGTCACGGGATGGGAGTCGACAAGCCCGTGCGGCACCCCCATGCGATCATATGTGCGTGGAGCACAGGGGTAAGCCTTAGGGAATCGGCACAATGTCACTGGTTTCGCCCTGCCATGGGCTCATCAGGAGAACGACTCAGCTCCCGAGGTTGGCCCGACCAGTTTGTGTAGGGACGGTCGAATCCCCCTTCTAGGTTAAGTCCAAGACTAGCGGTAAGCTCCCCGAATTGAACCGGGTCGGCATACCTGAACTCCAGGGGTTTCTTGCTACAACACTGAAGGGACAACCACTGAAGCACGATCCTCCGATACGTTATGCACAACCAGCGTGACATAGGGGCAAATCTGCGGTCCGTGACATCCTCCCACCGCCATAATCATGCACGTCCTCGTGCATTCTGAGTACGCCCCGAAAAGGTGCCTATCCCGCCGCGAAAGCACAAAGGACCGCCTCATCCACAGCATCTCAGACCCAGCTCTCAGCAAACCCGTCCTCGAAGGGTAGAGGACCCGCATGCAGACACCATAGTGAAGTGCGAACGCTTGGGATGGGATGTGTGATCTCCCCCCTGTTCGTCACGGCCAAACCCTTGCGCGCCAAAGGGTGGGGACCGCGTGGTGCGGCATTGGGGTGCATGGAGAGCGATGCGGAAGGGCCATCGTGAGAGGGGACGAGCGCGGCTCCGATACCACTTGTCACGGGATGGGAGTCGACAAGCCGTCAAGGCACCCCCATGCGATCATATGTGCGTGGAGCACATGGGTAAGCCTTAGGGAATCGGACAATGTCACCGGTTTCGCCGCCATGGGCTCATCAGAGAACGGCTCCAGCTTCCCACCGATTGGCCCGACTGTTTGTGTAGGGACGGTCGAATCCCCCTTCTAGGTTAAGTCCAAGACTAGCGGTAAGCTCCCCGAATTGAACCGGGTCGGCATACCTGAACTCCAGGGGTTTCTTGCTACAACACTGAAGGGACAACCACCGAAGCACGATCCTCCGATACGTTATGCACAACCAGCGTGACATAGGGGCAAATCTGCGGTCCGTGACAATATACTACCTTCGTATTTTTCTAAATACCCTTTTACCTTTTCAAATCCATACTATGACAATGAATAACTTTCTCATTATACTATAGAAAAATATCACAACAATAATATTTATATTATTAAAAATGAATCTGATGATTTCTTATATTTATAGATATAATACTAAAAAGATTTTAAATTATTAAAATTCAATTTTTAAAAAGGAAAAAAGTCAGACAATGATCAGGGTAGCACGTGAGGAAAACGCCCTAAGAACCACTTCCATGCATGTACCAAAAAATATCATACCCAAAATAAGAAAATATATCATATGAAAACTAATTAACTTGTGAAATCTAGAAACTTTTGTAGGCCATTGATATTAGTGATCTAACGGTTGTAGATGAGTAGGATTATATGTATTTATGTATATTTTTTATTGCATTATTGTTGCATATTCTAGCAACCAGCTTGATGCAACAAATAATAACAAATATGCAATGAAATTACTTAATAATGCAACATGTATAGATTAGTTTCTAAATTTCACCATTAAAAGGTTTCCACCATAATCAATCCCCAAAATAATATTGGTTCCAAAGGGCCCCTCCATTTGGATGGGACAACGGTTCACCATTTGATTTTGGAAAAATTAGCATCCCTATCTTGGATTTGAACGGTGTAGTAATTGTCAGAATCGTGAAGACAGATTAGAAGAAAAATTATACAGTGCAACATAATGTACCGTACATAATACATCAGTTGTATTATATTACACATCAATTGCGATATATTTTTACATCATATTTTCACTGTAATTATATTATACACATTTGTGATTAGATCATACACAACTATGATTATACTAATAATCAGAACTACTATGTACACACATCTATGATTATATCATACATAATTGTAATTATACTAGTAAATAGAATTAGGGCTTGTTTGTTACGTGTAATTAAGGTGTATAATATATCTAATACATATTTATATCTTATTTGGTATAAAGTATATAGCCCTTGATAATATTCAGGCCCGTATAAATAATACTGATTTTTGGTATTATGTATCCCACCTAAGAGGTGGTATTAGGTGATATTAAACAATACTGCAACTGATAAATTCAATAAACTACCATGATATCTATATTTTGTAGAGAATTTAATACATCGTACCAAATATGATATTAATTTCTTATATTGTATAAGATATCCTAGTCAATCTTATCAAGCTTTATCCCATACAACTTAGCAAACGTACCCCTAGTGTGTATCTTGTACCGTACATCATGTTCTGAGATATACCAACTCGATTAGAACACCAATCCACCGAACTAAAATACACGTCGATAAATCAAATTGCAAATACATCTTAAAAAAAATCAATTGCAAATACAAATACAAAAAAAGGCCAGCATGTCTGATACGTAACTATAAAATTTGTATTTCAAGTATAGAAATATAATCACCTTTGGGAGCATCTCCAAAAAGTATACTTTGATTTAATTGGCGGTCGGCCGATTACCAATCAACCCGCAACATTCTAGAACCATCGAGTCTTCCGTAGTTACAAAACACTATCTTATATGGGTCACAAACGCATTCTTCACATATTGCAACAGAGTGAGATGGATCATTCCGTCATTGAGTTACTCCGAGGCACTTTGGATCGCCAACAGCCGCTCAAAATTTGTATCACCGTTTTGGTCCATAAAGTAAATAAAAACACCGACCACGATCAACAACGACCACAATGTCCTTTACAAATTTCTAAAATGCTGGAATAATCCACCTCATCGTGTTGATTCTGGATCTGACCTCAAATTCCGAATGGAAACCACGTGACACGTAAAAGATATTAGACATCGAGTGTTCCGTAGTCACGGAACGCTAGATGGTTCTATAACATTGTTGACTAATGAACGTAGACTAAATTTGATGGAGGTCTTGAATGATATTGGTAAACCCAGGTAAATGTACACCAATTCCACAATTATGTGTAAGTTAATTTTTCCCAGCGAGTTTGATCGCTACAAAATAATTTTCGACCGACTCGTCAGGTCCATCATTGGGGTCTCAAAATAGACCAAGAGAAGACCTGGGCACCTGTTTTTCATATCACCTCAACTAGACCTCGTTCCGTTTTCATCGCACTCCTACCAGATGTTTTTATGTTCAAAAAAAAAAATCTAGTATCCTATGTGGTATACTAGTCATTCTCCCAAATAGACCCACTCCTTTCAGATGTTTTTATATTTTACCTCTTTTAATCCAGAGTATATCAAATTCCAGATATAACTATATTATTGTTAGACATGAGAAAACCCTTCCTGTATTTCGAGCAACAGGTAACTCCCCAGAGAAAATTCTCAATTAATTTTTCCTTGATAAAAATCAAAACTGAATACAGGGGGTAACTTAAATAGCAAACAAAAGGAATCCTAAAAGGACTCTAACATGGACCGAAGGAATCCTAAAAGGATACAAATACTGAAAATAGATAAATACTAGAATTTAAACTAATTATTATTAACCCCCTAAGACTTTAAATTCTGATTACTTGCGCCTTTTATAAACCACACCAAATCGACCCACTCCTTGGGTCGTAACATTACTCCCCTCCCAAACACGAACCTTGTCCTCAAGGTTGAAATCTGGAAACTGTTGATCCAAGCCATCAAACGGTTCCCATGTTGCTTCATATTCTGGAAGGTCTTTCCACTTGATAAGCACTTCACGACCAGCAACACCTTCACGAACTCCCTCAACTTGTCCCGGTTGCAACAAAACTTCCATTTCTTGATCAAGGTAGTTGGTAAAGTCGGCTTTGCTAGCCGGTTTCCTATAGCTTTTTTTTTCTGTGACACATGAAAAACAGCATGTATACGAGCAGTATCTGGAAGTTTTAATCGATATGCCACTTGCCCAATTTTCTCCAACACCTCGAAAGGTCCAAAGTACCTTGGGGCTAGTTTTTCATTCTTACGCCTTGCCACTGTCCGCTGCCGGTAGGGCCTTAATTTCAGATACACCCAATCTCCGACTTCAAAATTCACATCCCGACGATGTGCATCTGCAGCTGTCTTCATACTTTGTTGTGCCTTGAACAAACACGCTCTTAACTCTTGTAAGACCTGGTCCCTTTTTGTTAAATACTCATCAATTGTGCTTACTGGTGTTTTTGCACTCCCGTAATAAAGTAAATGTGGAGATCGCGCCCATACATGACACGAAAAGGAGTTGTCTTAGTGGACGTATGGAAAGACGTATTGTACCAATACTCTGCCCAAGGCAACCACGTGACCCACTTTTTTGGCGTATCTGCTACAAAACATCGTAAGTAAGTTTCAAGACACCGATTAACAACCCCAGTCTGTCCATCGGTCTGCGGATGGAAAGCGGTACTTCGTTTAAGGGTGGTCCCCAACATTCGGAACAGCTCTTTCCAAAAATTACTTAAGAACACTTTGTCCCTATCAGAGGCAATTGAATCCGGAACGCCATGCAAACGAACTACTTCTCGTATGAAAACTCCTGCAATCACCGGCGCAGTATACAGATGTTTCAAGGGAATGAAGTGCGCGTACTTGTTAAGCCTATCAACGACCACATAAATGAATGTAAGCCCCTCGGACCGAGGTAGCCCGTCTATAAAATCCATCGTAAAGTAGTTGGTAACTCCAACGGTTGCAACAGGCCGCTGGGCGCCATGGTAGAATACTTTTGTCGCTGACACACATCACACTCAGCTATTCGCCTTGCGATATCACCCTTCATGCCGGGCCAATACACCTCCCGAGTCATCCTTTGATATGTCTTTTGTACCCCTGAGTGACCACCAACGATACTCCCATGAAACTCATTGAATAACATTGGAATCCAACGTGAACCCACCGGTAGCACAAGACGGCCTCGAAAAACCAATCGGTCATGCTCGACTGAGTAGCCATTTGGAACCGTTTTCCCTTCCATAATCTTCCGTTTCATAATGTTGAGCCCCGAGTCTGATTTCAATTCCTTCCACAACTCATCCCAGTCAATTTTCCAAGACGCCGTGATTGATTTTAGTTCAATTTCATTGTGCTTGCGTGATAACGCGTCCGCCATCGATTCTCGTTTCCGGGTCGATAAATAATATCAAAATTATAACCCAAAAGTTTGGATAACCATTTATGGTGATCTTCAGTTACAGTTCGTTGTTCTAGGAGATACTTTAAGCTTCACTGGTCGGTTCGAACGAGGAATTTGCGACCCAAAAGATACGGGCGCCACTTCTGGATAGCCATAACAATCGCCATTAATTCCCGCTCGTAATCGATTTGGTCTTGCGCGAGTGCCCAACATATGATGAAAAATGCTAGCGGTCGGCCTTCTTGCGTGAGTACCGCTCGACACCGTAGCCCGACGCATCCGTATCAACTACAAATTCCTTGGAAAAATCGGGAAGCGCCAAAACAGAACTCGAGTCATTGCTAATCGGAGTTCTCGAAAAGCTTCTTGCTTCGTCATTCCACTTAAACCCATCCTTCTTCAATCTGTTAGTTAGCGGCCATGCGATCTTCCCATAATTTTTGACAAATTTTCGGTAATAGCCGGTCAATCCAAGAAAACCCCTAAGTTCACGCAAGGTTTTCGGTATTGGCCACTTTAGCATGGCTTCAATTTTCGTCGGATCTGCAGATACCCCATCCTTGGACACGATGTGTCCAATGTACTCCAGCTACCCTTGGGCAAACGAACACTTTTTCCTGTTTGCATATAATTTGTTTTGTTGCAACACTTCCAAAACAGTAGATAAGTGGTCAACATGTTCTGTTTCGGTTTTGCTGTATATCAAGATATCATCGAAAAAGACAAGTACAAAACGACGTAGAAGTGGTTTGAATACTTTGTTCATGATGGCTTGAAAAGTCGCCGGCGCATTAGTTAGCCCGAACGGCATGACTAGGAACTCGTAATGGCCTTCATGAGTTCGGAAAGCCGTTTTGGGTATGTCCTCGAGCTTCATCCTGATTTGATGATATCCCGATTTCAAATCCAACTTGGAAAAAATGGTTGCCCCTTGAAGCTCGTCTAGAAGTTCATCAATTACAGGTATAGGGAACTTGTCTAACACCGTGGCTTTATTGAGAGCCCGGTAGTCGACACAAAACCGCCAACTACCATCTTTCTTCTTCACCAACAACACTGGACTAGAAAATGGACTAGTACTAGGCTGGATGATCCCAGCTTCAAGCATTTCCCCAACTAGCCTTTCGATCTCATTCTTTTGAATATGTGGATACCGATATGGTCTCACACTAATGGGACCAACTCCCTCCTGCAACGTTATCGCATGATCGTGATTTCTTTGAGGAGGAAGACCTGCTGGCATGTGAAAAACCTCCTCAAAATTCTCGAGAATCTTTAGAATGGGAGCTGCCAAGTTTGATGACTCGGTCTTGTCTACTTCAACACTCACTTGCACCAAATATGCTTCTGGCCCCTGTTGTAGTAGTTTGCACAAGGATTTACACGAAACCAAGGATCTTGACAAGCTCGGGTCTCCGGTTATAGTTACCCGTCTGTCACCTTCCCAGAACTGCATGATCAACTGTTTCCAATTGACTACCATATCACCCAGACGTCGTAGCCAAGTCATTCCCAGTATCAAATCGGACCCACCCAGATTTAGTGGAAAGAAATCTTCAATAATTTGTACTTCCGGAAGATTTAGTACCACACATTTGCACGTCCCACTACCTCGATCGGTCAACCCTGTTCCCAATGTTACTCCAAAAGTTCCCGTACCAGTCACGTCCAGCCCAAGAGAATTTACTACCCGTTTTGAGATAAAACTGTGGGTAGCACCACAATCGATCAATACCACGACTTGTATTCCCCCCAACTCGCCCTTAACCTTCATAGTGTGCGGTGGGGTGAACCCACCGACAGAATTTAACGAAACCTCAATATTATCCAAGTGGGCGTGACCGCCTTCTTCATCCTCCCCGTCTTCTCTTTCCTCCTTTTCATCGATAATTAGGACCTGAAGGGTCTTGCTGGGACAATGATGTCCTGGCCCAAACTTGCCATCACACCTAAAACACAAGCCTTTTGCCTTCTTTTCAACGAACTCTGCCTCTGTCAGCCGCTTAAACTGACCACCTGGGCCACCGGAAGTGGATTTCTTGTCGCCCACGTTTGTGGCTGCCGTCGACGAGTAACTTGTTTTTACCGGACCGCTGCTCCCGCCTCGAGATGAGAGGGTGCCCCGCCTTGAACGCCCTCCACTCCTGTTTCGTCCATCTTAACAAACCCTCATGGCCTTAGCAAGGGTATCGGGTTCCATCACCCTAATTGCCGAACGAAGTTGGTTTTAAACCCTTCACAAACGTACTCTCAATACCTTCTCGGGTAAATCGAGAAGTGACCGCTAGCTTTTCAAATTTGTAGATGTATTCCGAAATGTACCCTCTGCGTATGTTCAAGAATTGCTCATAGACACTACCGTCTGCGAAGCTGAAAACGATCCGTAAGTTTGCGTTTGAACCTGTCCAAGATCGGAGCGGAGTCCTAGCTTGATCCAATGATACCATGACAGCCGACCCTTCCATGCAAATAGAAGCTGCCGAGTGGTTTTTGCCTTGATTCCCTGGATTTCAAAGTACCGTTCAATCTGGTAAATCCAGTCATGAGCATCTTCTCCTTCGAAAATTGGCATCTTCAATTTTCGACAGTCCCGTAAAGGATCCTTTTCCTTCTTTTCCCCACTGCTTCTCCCCGACCCGTCTGATTCCTCCTCCCCATCATCTCCGTAGTCCCCATCAGCGAAGGAGCCGAACGGAATTGTTGGCTTCTTCTTTTTCTTTTCTCCGCTATCCGACCCCTCCTTCAAATCCTTGATTGCGCGCAGGACCTCCTGAAATTGCATCGCATTATCGATGCGGTTTGCCTCCACCACCTCCTTCATCTGCGTTAACCCTTCTTCCAACATGCTGATGCGATCGGCGTTGGTGAGTTTTCCCGCCATGGCCAGAACCGATGAGTGCTCCGATGCCAGATTGTTAGACACCAGAAAACCCTTCTTGTATTTCGAGCTACAGGTAACTCCCCAGAGAAAATTCTCAATTAATTTTTCCTTGATAAAAATCAAAACTGAATACAGGGGGTAACTTAAATAGCAAACAAAAGGAATCCTAAAAGGACTCTAACATGGACCGAAGGAATCCTAAGAGGATACAAATACTGAAAATAGATAAATGCTAGAATTTAAACTAATTATTATTAACCCCCTAAGACTTTAAATTCTGATTACTTGCGCCTTTTATAAACCACACCAAATCGACCCACTCCTTGGGTCGTAACAATTATCTCAATAACTCAATCGATCAGAGCAGCTAAACATAGGATATGGCGATACGCCTCAGGAAACAAAATAAATCACAACAGGCCCAGATGCGGATATGCTGCGAATACCACATTAGGTTGAATCCCATCACAGGACTGCTAAATATCATGAATCATAAATATATTATGTACGGGATTGACTATGATGGAAACACCCTTAATGGTGAAATCTAGAAACCAATTGCATTATTAAGTAATTTCATTGCATATTTGTTATTATTTGTTGCATCAAGCTGGTCGCTAGTATATGCAAAAAACAATGCAATAAAAAAAATACATAAATGCATATAATTCTACTCATCTACAGCCGTTAGATCACTAATATCAATGGCCTATAAAAGTTTCTAGATTTCACAAGGTAATTAGTTTTCATATGATCTATTTCGTGTTATGTACTATGTGAAATTGCTTGAACCTAATCAACTGCCCCCACATCACAGGTACCTTCATAATACTCAACCTGCCAAATGCAGAAAAAAAGACAGGTAATTTTTGTATTACCCTTTTTTTTTCAGATATAAGATTGAACGATGTCACTACATATTGAACTCATATACTCCCTCTGTCCCAGTCTAAGTGCTACAATTGGGATAAAATTTGTATATTTTAGAAGAATGATCGGATGTGATAGATGTGTAAGTTCTGTAAGTATTCATGGTGAATGTGTGACGTAGATTAAAATCAAAAGGTATTGATAGTGAGTGCTGAGTGGAGATTAAATGAGAGAGTGATTGTTTGATGTGGTTGGAAATATTAATGAAATGTAAAAATTCTAAAAGGACGATTTTTTGGATGAAATGTAACACTTTGGCAGGGCCGAAGGAAGTATATGATTCTATGTGTGTAACATCTCAAATTCCCAAATATCACCTCTGGTACGCTAAACATTCGATAACACACAAACACAAGCCGCGTTCTTAAAATACTCGGAAAATGGGATGCAACATAGTTTCGAAATGGAAGATCAAATCCAAACTGAATCCAAAACCCGTGAATACAACGCACTGGTAGATAGAAATGTGATATAAGAAGTGCACACAGCACAATTTTTTAAAGAAACAACACAACTGAACCAAACTAGAAAGATGTATTGAAAGTAGAGCTTGGCAAGGAGCCGATTCGGGTTGTCTCAACTTCTGTGACTCGTGGCGAGTTCGGCTTGTTGTGTGACTCAGCTCGATGACAGACGAGGCGAGTCTGATTCAAGATTTAGGGAGCTCAAAGAATCAGCTCGCCCTGACTCGTCTAGTCAGCTCGTTCAACTCGTAAGTCGAGTTGGCTCAACTCGTAAATTGAGTCGATTTGGCTCGATACGCGAATCGTCCATCAACTCGGTTCAATTTAAGTTTTGCGTTGTGATTTTTTTCTAATTCTGTGTTTCTATTTTCTAATGAGAAACTAGATCTTCTTCAATGCTAGTTTTCGTCCTTTGAGTGAATATTGATGTTTATCATGACATTAGGTGCTGTCACACATTAGGTTCTGCTGTCACACAAGCCGCGTACCTAAAATACTCGAAAAACAGGATGCAGCACAATTTGGAAATGTAAGATCAAGATCAAAACTAAATAAAGAAACCTTGAATACAACGCACTGGCAGATAGAACTGTGATCTAAGAAGCGCACACATCACAAATTTTTAAAGACGCAGCATACCTGAACCAAACTAGAAAGATGTATTGAAAGTAGAGCTGGACAATGAGCCGGTTCGGACCGGACCAACTCTTTGGTGGCTCGTGGTGAATCAGCGCGTTGCTCGATGACAAACAAGACTAGCCCGGTTCAAGATTTAGGGAGCTCACCGAATCAGCTCGCCCCACTCGTCTAGTTGGCTCGGCTCGTAAGTCGAGTCGGCCCAACTCGTAAATCGAGTCGGCTAGACTCTTAGATTGAGTCGATTCGGCTCGACATACGAATTTAAGTTTGCATTGTGATATTTTTTTTCTGATTATGTATTATTATTTTGTAATGAGAAACAAGATCTTTTTCGATGCTAGTTTTTGTCCTTGGAGTGAAATTATAGGTTAGGTTCTGAAATTTGTCTTTGGCACTTTGTAACATTAGTTTTTTTTTTAATGTTTTCATTTTTTGCTAATAATTTGTTTTCACACTTTATAAAAAAAGAAAAATTTAAACGCCAAAAATAATTAAATTTACTTTTTATGATTAATTTTTGTAAGTGCGTGAGTCAGCTCGTCTGGCTCGTAGCTCGTAGGTGGTTCGTGCTTTATCAAACGAGTCGAGCACAATTCAGTCCTTCCATTGACTCGGCTAGGCTTGTGCTCGGCTCGTCCAAACCTGGTTCGGTCTTTCCATGAACCGGCTCGGGCTTGCCCAACTCGCCCCGTGGCCAGCTCTAATTGAAACCAATGGTTTATATGGAGATTGGGCAGCACTATGGAGGACAACTTAGTATGAACACGTGTGCCGCAGCAGTACATTGTGATCCTAAAACACGAGGACAATATGAGGAAAAACTCTTTTTTAAAAATAAAGTAAACTTCTACTTCAGTACTTTACTTTCCAATATCTAGTTTACATACGTTTACGGAGGGAAAAGCAGTTAATATCTAGAGACTTCCTGGAATCTGGGTAATTAACATGATAATAATTTCCCTACTTCTAGAATAGTTGTCATGCGTACCACGAACATTACTGAAACATGAAATGAGACTTTGTTTATCAAATCTATGAAGGAAAAAGAAAGAAATATATATAGCGAAAGAGAGAGATGCGTCAAGAGAAGTGAGAGTGGCTTGCTCACCCCTATGCCTATGGATTTGCATCAAACAGATGTAGAATCCTTTGCGAATTGGACAAACGTACAAAAAAGCCCGGTCAAACCAGCAGTTTGTTTCCAATTCCGGGTTCCAGCACCCAAAGCAGCGCCAGCAACAACACCCGCTGCCAAAGTATTAACCTAAAGGCATTTATTTATATTATATATGAGAAATTGTGAGTCTAATGATTAGCAACTAGCTACTTGAACACAATATACCTTGTATCATAAGAACAAATCAATATCATCAAAGTGATCACAAAATCGGAATATCCTTGACAATCAAAATACACTTAAAGTCAAGTATACGTCCATTCTACATAAATAAGGCCTAACTATCAACACACTATCACTATTGCTTTCTGCTTAACATAGAAATAGAACATCATTTAGCTTAATAACGAGAATTGCTAACATGTCAGACAAAGGAAGCTTTTTAAGATGCTCATACTAACTGTGGTTTGTGTTGTTTCTATCGTTATTCTAATTGGTATTGGTGAACCACCAGTGGCTAGTAACTCATGAAAATTACACACTGCTGGATTCTGATGGCAAGTGTATCTTGAATGAGCTACTGATAATTTCTTCCTAAATAACTTCCATGTAATCTAGTTATACATAACTTCAATGGAACACGTACTCAGAGGCATACTGAAAACTGAAAGGAGTTACGTAGTATTCATATTTAATTACAGAATCCTACAGAACAAGCACTACAAAAACCAAAAATATGTTCACTAACCCAGTCTTTCCGCTGCCGATACCTTTGTATTCCACAGTTGGCAAAAGAAAATATTGCAGCAAATAATCCTATAAATGAGGAGAAAGAGTAGAATGACATAAGTTTGGAAACTGTTCCATGATCATAAGCTATGACAGGGAAAACGGACGTGCGCGCACACACACACACACACACACACACACACAAAAAAAAAAAAGAACTAACAAATTTAAGGAATGTGGAACTATCTACTCATGATTAGAGATGAATCATGAATGGGTAATGGCACTTCATGTAAAAAAGAACTAGAAAAGAGTCACGTGCTTTCTTCATTAACCAATGTTTCTTAAAAATGAACATTTTTTGGTGTATAAATGAAATCACAAAGAACAACAACAACAAAAAAAAAATGTTTGCCCTGAACTAGTACACTCTACAGCAAGGGTCAAGAAGATCCATGCTAAAAAAATTAACAAAACAAAATGATGAAAGATTGAAGTCTTAAATAGCAAAGTATAACAACATTACAGTGAACAGTGTGATTGGGTTGAATAATATTACACATTTGGTTAATTACCACAAGAAAACCCATACTTCCCGGTTAACTTGGCCTGCACACCAAATAAAACAGCCCAAATGATCAGATCAACAAACTATGACGAAAAGTCGGGAGAAAAATAGAGTGGAAGATTCAACGAAGGAAAAACAGGATAGAATGATAGGGAGTAGCTTACAGTGTATGCTGCACGAGCACTGCCAGACAGACCTACGAGTATTTGTCGCAAATAAACACAAGCAAAAAAATTCACATGAGGGGTAAGGAATGAATCACAGTTCCACTTCATACAATACTTAGCACAACTCAAACTAAACTTCGACTCTCTTCAGTCTTTCTTTTCCCTCTAGCTTTTAAGAAAAAATATGCATAAAACAATAATATGGTATATTTGTGAGTTCATACTCATATTCTATCTCTTACTATCAAGCTTAACTGCATTCTGAACATATTTTGTATATGTTTGGGAAAGGAAAAGCCAATAAATATACTTCAACATTCTCCAAAGCAGCAATAATATATATATATATATATATATATATATCATAATAATGGACTTTGTTCTCGTTACTAGAGAATATATCTCAAAATACTTTAGCCTTTCACGTTACTACAACCTCAGTTAGTACTTAGTAGTTTCGCCTCTTATATATCTATGGATCCATTTGATTTTTATTTTCCAATTGAGTTTACTTTGGATCTTAGTGGTATTCATTCCCGAGGAAGATCCACCGAATATTAAACGAAATTCTTCACGCGGAATTATTCTTTCTCTCTTATATCACCATATGAAGAGTGTATGTTTTTCACATAACATTATATAATTATCTTGTAGCACGCATGTTAGAGAATTCGGACGTATAATGGATAACATATTTCTCTCTCACTTTTCTTCTCTCAAGAACCTACATTCAACAAGCAACGCATAAGTGAGAAGTAGAATTTACCAAGTCTTTTAGCATCAAACGGACCGTAACAAGATCCCCATATAACCCCAGCCTGCATTTGCTTTCATGAACCAAGTAAAAATTACGAGATCGATCTTAAACTAGAACTGGTAAATCACACAAGCCGGGTTATGCAGCGAGTGAAGAAGGTAAGAGCAAGGTGCTTACAGAGCTCATACGTATGACGGAATCGACTGCTATAGAAGAACATGGCGTCGAATCTGATAAATCCTCCATAGTTTGATGATGCTAATTAACTTTACTCGGACGGTGATCAATGACTTTCTCTTTCTTTTCCTTTCCCTCGCCGGTGGCTAAGAGTGAACCGCCGCTTCCCGCCGCTTGTCGCCGACCCTTTGGTTCTTATGCGGGAAAATTCTGCAAGCGATCTAGAATTTCGTAACCTTAATTTCACTGTTTATTTATGATTATTTGATTTCTATTGTTTCAAACGGGACATTATCCAACCCGCGGTTTTTTGTTGAATATCTACGTGTTTTGTATGTAATGTTGGGGCAGACAGTTGAATGAGCAGATGGCAGAATTTAAATGCCTTTTAGAGAAATTTATATTTTTTTTCATTGTTATTGTTCTTTTATTTTAGTCTATGTAATTAGTTATATGAAATGAGGTTTTACTAACCCGTATGTTGCTCCGGGGTTGTTTTTGATTTATTCAACCCGTACGATGCACCGATTGTATCTAAGATTTCATAGCTAAAATTTAACCATCTTGTAATTTATACTGTTATTTAAAAGTTCATTTTAATCACCTTGTGTATTAGAAGGTGCATTTGCATTGTGATGTTTATCATAACTTTTGTATTTAAAATAGTTTATTTATATTAAAAGTTATAATTAAAATAGTCTCTTCATATGTCGCATAAAAAGAAAATCGTATATCCAAAATTTCGGATACAGATATCGGATATCAAAATCTACTATCCAAACTTTCGGATATCCGAAATTTTGGATATCCGAAAGTCCGAATATCCGATTTTGAACACCCCTCGAAGTAAGTAAATTGATGCACAAAAGTAAGTAAATTGATTTTGCCGCATAAACAAGGCTTGCTTGTCGCAGCCTAGTTTTGGGCGCTTCTAATTGGTATACGAATTTAATAGTGAGTTGTATAATGTAAGTTAGTTAATTTTATTTTTATATATTACTCCCTCCATCCTACAGGAGTTTGCATACTTGCCTTATTTATCCGTCTCACTGAAGTTTGCACACATATAAATGGTAAAAAAAATTATTTTTAACACCCTCACTATACAGAATTATTTACACAATTGTCATTCATTTTTCAACTCAATTAATACACTTTTAATTCAAGTCAAACTAATCTCTTAACTCACTTACACATGAGTTACCTTTTATACCCTCCCTTTAAATTGGTCAACTCTTGAAAAAGTGTATTTTTATAATCTTCGTGCCCTGTCAACTGTGCAGACTGCTCTGGGACGGAGGAAGTATCAAATTTCATCAAAATATTTAATTAATTAGTTTAATATACACATAAATATAAATAATATATATTTAAAATTTTATAAACATTTAAACTCCATTCTTAATTTTGGTTCACTATGGTTCGTTTTTTTGTATGGATAATTATAAATCTCCAGTATTATACCAAAAAAATTTCGCCACCGTTCTAGTTTGGAAAAAGTCAAATAGTCAATGGATATATTTCGATTCGGGACAATTTCGGTTCCATTTTTGGAACAATTCGGAAATCTCCAATTACCTTGTTGAGCCCTAATTCTATCACTTTGAAATTGTTATCCTCTCTATCAGTGTTTTTGAATATGACTGCACTGTGAAACATTCTTGGTTCTTGAGAATGTCGGCAAGAACGATTGGAGAATTGAAAGATTACAAAAAAATGTTACATATTGTTATAATATCATCAATAATGATATGTGGGATCAACAATCAATAATTCAATTAATTATTGGATTGAAATATCTAATATAAAGATAATTGTGTTGTATAATAAATAATGTTAATTTGTTGTATAGCATGTAAACTTGAGCTCTAAATAGACCTCTTTGGTAGAGTTTTGGAGATATAATTCATTCTAATAAAAGCTAAATTTCTTCATCTTCTTTCATCCTCCTTTGTGCCTATATTGTAGTAATATATATTATAATATATATATATAATATATATTGTGAAGTGATAAAAATATCCGATTTTACAACACTATATCAGCACGAGCTCTATCAATTTAATCCTATTCTGCAGTCGGACTCGATATATTGGTACATCATCCTTAAATTCTAAAGGTACGTAATTAACTTTATTTATATTTAATTTATGTAATAATAATATTTAGATATTGTATTAATCTAATATCATTATTGATGATAATTAATATATTTAAGCAAATATAATAATTATGTAAATATCATCAATTTAAATTTATATGCGTAAGGACCTAAGCTCAATCTTATTTTTAAGATGATTCTTGGACTATGGACTAATTATATGTAGGGCCTAAATAATAATGAATTTGTGTGAAGTGTAAAAATCTTCACCTATTTTATTTGAAGAGTTCCATTTATTAGTGAAGAGTTGAATCTTCATCTATATTTTGTAGAGAATTACTAATGGAGGAATACAAAAATCCCCATTCATAAGACCACGAAATATTTTATAATCGAGTAGTGATATTTTTATTTTTAGTAGTCATGAAAGATTTTATAATCGAGTAGTGATATTATTATAACTAACTATATAGATTATAATTCATATATATATATGAATTTCCATTCCCCAGACTCTAATTACCAACGGTTAGTTCATTAAAATATATAAGAACATATTCACTAATTTTAATGATAATTAACAATAAAATAAAAAAAAATTCTTCTTTTCTCCAACGGTCATAAACGGCCATATTTCAAAAATCAAATCTATAAATACTCATATTATACTCCACACTTATTAATCATCTCCAAAATATCTACCTATTTTTACAAAATGGGTAACTATTTTATGACTTTCCTCACTCTTATTACATTTTTCAATTTTATCATTTGCTCACTCAAGTCGATTGCTTTAGTGAGACATATGTGATCATCATTATGATGGTCACGATTCTTCTTTTAGTTTTTAGTTGGTTTGTTGTGTTTAATATTTAAGCATGAATTGTATTTGTATTGAGTAATAATTTCAATTATACTTCTGTTTAACTGACATCATTAAATGTAATAGCTATGTGTTAATTATGTTTCAATCTTATGTTTTGTAATAGATAACCATGTCCAATCTTAAGCTCGATTTCGCTCCCTTGAATCTTAATGGAGACAATTATATGTCTTGGACAAATGATGTGAAGACACATCTCAGATGCAAAGGACTCGAAAATATTCTAACAAATAATGTGCCAAATGCTACGAAAGAAAAGGAGGTAGATGAAAAAGAGCTTTCTATGAATAAAGCAAAAGCATTAAAATGCATGGCGCAACATCTTGATGAAGGATTAAAACTAGAGTACATGAACGTGGATGATCCCAAAATTTTATGGGACAATCTTAAGAAAAGATTTGGGTATCAAAACTAGTTGATGAATGGAACAAGTTAAGATTCCAAGATTTTAAAAGTGTGAGCGAGTATAATTCTGCTATGTTCAGAATTGTTTAAAAACTAGAGTTTTGTGGTAAAATCATAACAGAAGGTGAAAAACTGGAAAAGACGTATGCTATATTCCATACGTCACATCTAATACTGCAACAACAATACAGAATGCGGGGATATACCGAATACTCTGAATTAATTGCAGCTCTCTTACTTGCTGAAAAGAATAATGATCTGTTGATAAAGAATCAGCAGTCTCGTCCTATAGGGGTGATAGCGATTCCTGAAGCAAATGCCACAACTACTAATCAAGGACGTGGTGGTCATGGTTGGTTTAGAGGTTGAGGTCGGTGACACGGTCGTGACCACTTTCGTGGTCGAGGTCGAGGTCGTGGCCGTGATTATGGAAATTACTTTAGGGCTCCCAAAAATGAAATGATTAATAAAAACCAACAAGACAAAGATAAGTATGTCCAAGAAGGTTCATCCAATAAAAATGAAAATTCTTGTTTGAGATGCGGGAAAAATGGACATTGGGCTAAGGCATGTAGAACGTCAAGCCATATTTGTAAAATGTATAAGGCATCTCTGAAAAATAAAGAAAAGGAAGTCAATTTTCATGAACATGAACCTGAGGACGACTCAACTTACCTAGAAGCTGCAGATTTTACTGAGGATGCAAACGTGAACATGGACATGGAATAAAATAAATAAATAAATAAATATGTGATTTCTATGTTTGTTGCATCTTTATTGTACTTGTTTGTATTCTCTTGTTTGTATTCTCTTGCTTGAAATGTGTATTATCTCATTTGAAGTTTGTATGAAGTATTTAATAAATATTATTATATTAAGATAACTTACCATCTTTTAGTCTTATATTCTTATTCATTAAGGAGTTTGAGTATGGAAGGTATTGGAGACATTTGCATCCCGGACACTGGCACAACTCATACAATCCTCAAAAATAAGAAATATTTTACTGAGGTACAATCTACAAAAGCAGTAATAAATACAATTTCAGGTCCCGCGGACTTGATTGAAGGAACATGTAATGCTAAATTCATATTACCAAATGGAACAAAATTTGTCATTAATAATGCTTTATTTTCTCCAAAAACTAAGAGAAACTTGTTGAGCTTTAATGACATATACCGTCAAGGATATGATACTGAAACAGTAACTGAAGGTAATATGAAATATATGTACATTACTGTTAATATCTTGGGAAAGAAACAAATACTGGAAAAACTACCACAATTATCTCGTGGATTACATTATACACATATTCATGAAACTGAATGTAATTTGATAATAAAAGAGGATCCCAAAATATTGACATTATGGCATGAACGCCTAGGTCATCCTGGCTCCACGATGATGAAAAAAATAATTAATAGTACATATGGTCACCCAATGAAAGGTATAAAACTCATAAATAATAAACTATGCGAAGCTTGTTCTCTTGGAAACTTTATAACAAGGCATTCACGAGGCAGACTTGAAAAGGAATCACCTACATGTCTCGAAAGAATTCAAGGTGACATATGTGGACCTATTGATCCACCATCAGGACCTTTCAGGTATTTTATGATTTTAATTGATGCATCTAGTAGATGGTCACATGTTTGTTTATTGTCAAGTCGTGATATGGCATTTGCAAGATTCCTTGCACAAATAATCAAACTAAAGGCACAATTTCCTGATTATACTATACGGAATGTGAGACTTGACAATGCTGGTGAATTCACATCACAAGTATTTAATGATTATTGTATGTCAATTGGAATTACAGGCGAACATCATGTTCCGCATGTGCATACACAAAATGGTTTAGCTGAATCATTAATTAAACGCCTTCAATATTTTGCTAGACCACTAATAATGAGAACAAAGCTACCAGTTACTGTTTGGGGTCATGCAATTTTACATGCTGCTTCACTAATAAGGTTAAGACCAAGTGCTAATCATAAATATACTCCATATCAACTTGCACTTGGTCAGGAGCCAGATGTTTCCCATCTAAAATTTTTTTGTTGTGCAGTATATGTACCAATAGCTACCCCACAAAGAACAAAAATGGAACCTCAAAGAAGGTTGAGAATATATGTTGGGTTTGACTCACCCTCTATTATTAGATATCTTAAACCTCTAACAGGTGATGTTTTTCAAGCAAGATTTGCTGATTGTCATTTTGATGAGACATGATTCCCAACCTTAGGGGAGGTAATAAACAGCTGGAAAAGGACATAACATGGTACGTACCATCATTATTACATTTGGATCCATATACAAAATCATGGGAAGAAAATGTAAGAAAATTTGTACATTTACAAGGTTTGGCAAATGAATTGTCAACTGCATTTACTGATATGAAAAGAGTGACAAAGTCACATGCGCCATCTATTAATACTCCTGCTCGGGTTGAAGTTCCAAAATAAAATAAAAATAGAAGTACATCTAAAGCACGCTTAAAGCGTGGAAGGCCTGTTGGTTCCAAAGACAAAAATCCCCGTAAAAGAAAAATAGCCAATATAAATGAATGCTAAAGAAGCACAAAATGATGAAAAATATGATCATGTTGAAACACAAGCTGAGGCAAATAAGGAAGTCATTGAAAATAAAACTGAAAATACAAATGATCTCGAGATATCTATTAATTATATTAATACGGGAAATTTATGGAACAGGAGAAATAATCACATTGATGAGATCTTTGCATACTCCATTGCATGTGATATAATAATTGGAGATGACGATCCTGAACCCATATCTATTTTCGAATGTCAAAATAGACCTGATTGGCCAAAATGGAAAGATGCAATAGATGCCGAACTAAATTCTCTTAGAAAACGAAAAGTGTTTGGACCGATTGTTGTCACACCCAGTAATGTGAAACCTGTTGGGTATAAATGGGTCTTTGTAAGGAAACGAAATGAGAAAAACCAGATTGTAACATACAAGGCTCATCTTGTTGCATAAGTTTTTTCACAAAGACCTGGGATTGATTATGAGGTAACATATTCCCCTGTTATGGATTCCATTACTTTTCGTTATTTAATTAGTTTATCGGTATCTTATAATCTTAATATGCATCTCATGGATGTTGTTACAACATATTTATATGGATCACTTGATGCTGATATATATATATGAAAATTCCTGAAGGATTTAAGTTGCCTGAAGCATCGAAACCCAGAGAAATTTATACAATTAAATTGCAGAGATCTTTATATGGGTTGAAACAATATGGACTCATGTGGTATAACAGATGAAGTGAATATTTGATTAAAGAAGGCTATGTGAATAAACCTATTTGCCCTTGTGTTTTTATAAGAAAAACAACATCCGGATTTGTAATCATTGCTGTCTATGTTGATGATTTGAATATCATTGGAACTAATGCAGAAATTTTGGAAGCAATGAATTACTTAAAGAAAGAAATTGAAATGAAAGATTTGGGAAAAACAAAATTTTGCCTTAGTCTACAAATGGAACATACTAAAAATGGAATATTAGTACACCAATCAAATTATACAGAAAGGGTATTGAAAAGATTTCACATGGACAAATCAACACCCTTGAGTACCCCAATGGTCCGCAGAACACTTAATATTGAAAAGGATCCATTCAGACCAAAGGAAGAAAATGAAGAGGAATTTGGTCCTGAAATACCATACCTTAGCGCAATTGGATCCCTAATGTATATTGCTAATTGTACACGACCAGATATAGCTTTTGCAGTAAATTTACTAGCAAGATTCAGTTCACACTACTACAAAATATGCATTTTACGACACTCAATTTACATCGGTTTAATGTAAACCGATGTAAAAATAAAAAATGCATCGATTTTACATCGGTTATGAGAGAAAACCGATGTAAATAAAAAATTTCGGAACTTTTACATCGGTTTCTAAAAAACGATGTAAAATGTTGATGAATTTACATCGGTTGTGCAGGAAAACCGATGTACTATTACCCTTATTTACATCGGTTAAAAATAACCGATGTAAAAGTTGAGTATAAATTAGCTTTACATCGGTTCATAATAACCGATATAAAATGTTGATGAATTTACATCGGTTGTAGGAAAACCGATGTAATATTATCCTTATTTACATCGGTTAAAAGTACCCGATGTAAAATGTTTAATATATTTACATCGGTTTTCCAACAGAACCGATGTAGTATTTACTTATTTACATCGGTTGAAAAGCAACCGATGTAAACAGCCTAATTAAAAAAAACCTAAAACAAACCAGATTCGTCACCAACCTTAAAACAAACCAGAGTTTTTTCCTAAAATTTTACTCACCCCCCCGTAAAACAAACCAAAGTTTTTCCTCCCACCCCCGATCGTCACCAACCTCCCCCGAGCGTCTTCTTCCTTGCGAACTCGTTCACGGAGGTGGACTCTTGGTTTTTCCTCTCACTTCTGTTCTCTTTCTTTTCTCCGATAGATGCGACGACCTTAACTCTACCCTAATGATTCTATTGATGAAATAAATTTCAGTTTGCTTTCTCTCCGGTCCGGTTAGAAAAGAAATCGGTAAACCCGCCACAAACATCAAACCGGAAACAAAAGCTAAAGCTTACCTTGCGCTTTACCTCCGCCCTGGATCGCCGGATAGCCTCTCTCATTTATGTAACTTGACCCCGTCCCGAACATGAACTACCGAAGGATGGGGAGGCTCGACTCAATCATTGTGCAATACAAGAAGAAGAACCACCTATTATTAGAATCGATTCCGGCCCAGAAGTCTAGCTCGGCAGTCCGTTAATACAAGGTGAGATTTCTTGATTTTTGTTACTTGTTTATTTCTCTTTTTTTTCGGTGATAAATGTTGTTAATTTTTGGCTACTGTACTGGCCTAAATTCACGTGCTAATGACTTGAAATTTGCAAACTGGACATTTCGGGAAGACCTTGTTAGGTTAGATATATATGTGGTATAAAAATCGATTCATTGAAGTTGAATTGATATTTTTAAGAAAATCGTTAAAATTAGTCATCAGAGCGAAATGTGTGAAAATTGTACTTGATGATGTTTGCTCAAACTCGATTTTGAGCCCCTATTACAGAGGCCAAATGTTGTTGGATTGATCGAATTATTGATATGTTTTAGCTGATATGTTTTCGTAGACCTATAAAATTTGATAGCAATATATTGAGTATAGAATTTATGACAGCTTTACAAAAAGTAGCACAAGTAGTTTTTCTCACTGCACAGCTTTGTTCGAACCGACATTTCTTGCTCGTTGGGATCGTATACGAAACCGCCTTTTCCTAACATAAACTAGACATCCGTAAGATTCTGAAAGTGTGAATCATTTATTTTCATGACGTCCGAGAAAAGACAGTTTGAATCTAAATGTAGCCTTTGTGCGAGAACATTCCTTCTACAAAATTGCCAAGTAAACTTTTAGAAGAGTCTTTGTCGGTCATTTACGATGACTCGTTAGTCGCTTAATATAATTTGATCAACGCAAAATTTGGTCGTAGTAAGTATGATGTGCCTTCTATGCTAGTGTAAAGTTTCGCCTAATATCGATTATTTGATATGGTTTTAAATCGACCAAAGTTAGACCCTTAAGAAGTTGTATTGTGCAAGAATCCATCTTCTCTTAAGCATAACTCTCAAACTCGGTCGGACTTTTTGCTAGCCGAATTTTTTTTTCTCAAGTCCGATGCTGCCCTTTCTCACGGGATGACTTTTTTACTGGTCGGAGTTTTTTCTACTAGCCTGAAATTTTTTTGGCTGGCCAAAACTTTTTTTTTTCTTGCTGGTCGATGGTTTAGGTTGTTGAAGTTTTCTGGTTTGTATTAAGTATTGTAGTTTGTATTTATAGTATAAACTTTATACCACTGTTTAAGTATTGTAGTTTGTATTTAGCGCATTTTAAAACACTATAGAATGTTCTTTCTCAAGAATCGCATTGAACGATTGAGAAGCAGGTGCATGGCTAGTCGTCATCATTGTTTTACAAGGCTGTAGAAAATGGTATCATTAGATAACTAGTCAAAATAATAGGAGTATCATTTCAGCATCCCGAAGCAAAGAACAAGTTGTGGATTGGTCATCTGGAATTGAACTGGTCATCTGGAATTCAAGTACAAGTACTCATGATATACAAAAATTGAAAATAAGGAACAAAGTGTGGGCAAGTTAACATGGGAGAACAAATTTAAATTCACCCTCTTGCATATGGTTTCTGGGTGCGGCACAAAATCGAGCTTCTGCCTTGGCGATAGACAAATGTGTGATATGATCTGAGGTCTAGCTTTAAACACAACTAATAATACTATGTCAGGTGTCTATTTGGTTGGGGTGTTAAGGTCCTATTAAATTGTAAAACTAGGCTACTACGTAGTTTGTTGGGTAGTTCAGTCTAGTTTCATAACAAGTCCGGTTGAATCAAACCATTAGGCCCTGTTGTTTTCTGATATGCACCTCTTTAACTCAAGTTTATATCATTTTATTAGCCTTGTTTTTTCCCAAAACCAAAATTAACCACTCAACCAAACATATTATGATTGACTCATGTCCATCACATCACCACAAAATGCACCAAGATGTTCATTTAATCCAAACGTCGAATTGGATTTTTGGATGTGTGTTTCTGTTTGTTATATTCAGGATTTGATTATAATCCTACAAGGATTTTATTTTTAAATGAAGAGAATTCTGCAAATAATTTACACAGTCCTAGTAGGTCTTTTAGTTTTTCTTATGTTTTAACAACTCATGTAGTTTTATTGATGCAAATTTTCTAATATTATATTTTGAAAATGGTGTTCCACAGAATAGAAAAAAATGAATCATAGTTGGATGAAAGCAAGTCGCATAAGCGATGAGTACGAGAATGGAGTTGAACATTTTCTAGAATTTGCTCAACGCAATCAATCAGAGCCCAAGGATGGAAAATATTTTTGTCCTTGTATCAACTGTTTGAATGGGAGGAGACATGAAGTTGACCTTATTCGGGAACATCTTCTTTGCGATGGAATTAATAAAAATTATACAACATGGATATGGCATGGTGAAGTGGCAGATATTCCAACTAAGCACGCTGATGTAGATATGGAAGATCGATTTGAAGACATGATTCGGGACGTCGGACATGAATATTTTCAACAACCACATGTGTACGACACTCTACAAAGTGACTCGGAGACACCATTGTATCCAGGCTGCCAAAATTTCACACGTCTGCTAGCTTTAAAATTGGTCAATGTGAAGGCAAGAAATGGCTGGAGTGATAAGAGCTTCACTGAATTACTTGAGTTATTGAAGGAGATGCTTCTAGAAAACAACACATTGCCAAACCGTAACTATGATGCGAAGAAAATATTATGTCCGATGGGTATGGAGTATAAGAAAATACATGCATGCCCCAATGATTGTATATTATATAGAAAGGAGTTTGAAGCACTGCACAAGTGCCCGAGGTGTGGAGTTTCACGATACAAATCGAAGTCCACTGATTGTGATAGTGATGAAGAAACGAATCGTGGTCCTCCAGCGAAGGTGTTATGGTATCTTCCAATAATTCCAAGGTTTAAGCGATTATTTGCCAATGCAAATGATGGAATGAACCTTTCGTGGCATGCAGATAAAAGGATATCTGATGGACAGCTTCGCCATCCAAATTGATTCTCCACAATGGAAAAAGATTGATCAGCTCTTTCCGATTTCGGGAGTGAGCCAAGAAATCTTAGGCTTGGACTCATTGCAGATGGAATGAATCCCTTTGCTAACTTAAGCACTAAACACGGTTCGTGGCCCGTTATGCTCATAATTTACAATCTCCCCATTGGTTGTGTATGAAGCGAAGATATATCATGTTATCTATGATGATTTCGGGCCCGCGACAACCGGAAATGATATTGATGTTTATCTAAGCCCATTGGTTGAAGACTTACGAATGTTGTGGGAGAAAGGGGTTGATGTGTTTGATGGATACCGCCAGACGCTTTTAGATTACGTGCAATATTATCTTGTACCATTAATGACTTTCCAAAGATATGGGAACTTGAGTGGTTATAGTGTTAAGGGGCATTTAGCATGTCCTATATGTGAGGAAGACACAAGCTACATACAGTGAAACATGGAAAAAGACTGTCTACACTCGACATCGGAAGTTTCTCACATGTAATCACCTGCAAGTAGATTGAAAAAAGCTTTTGATGGATGTCAAGAGCACGGCATGGCGTCGACACCCTTAACTGGTGCCCAAGTTTATGAGCGAGTCAAGAACATGAATACAATATTCGGAAAGACCCAAAAGAAGGATACTGAGAAAAACATATGGAAAAAAAAGTCGATATTCTTTGATCTTCCATACTGGCGTGATCTAGATGTGCGACACTGTATAGATGTTATGCACGTGGAAAAAAATGTGTGTGATAGTTTAGTCGGCACGCTTCTCAACATTAGAGGTACAACTAAAGATGGTGTGAATGCTCATAAAGATCTAGTTGAGATGGGAATACGACCAGAGTTATATCCTGAATCAGTAGGTAAGCGAACATACCTGCCCCCAGCATGTCATACTTTATCAAAAAAAGAAAGGACAAGTTTTTGCCAGTGTCTTCGAGGCGTTAAAGTGCCACAAGGTTACTCTTCAAATATTAAGAGTCTTGTGTCATTGCAAGACCTTAAATTAGTTGGCTTAAAGTCTCATGATTGCCACGTACTGATGCAACAACTCCTACCAGTGGCTATACGTGACATTTTGCCTAAAAAAGTTAGGCATGTTGTAACTCGTCTGTGCTATTTCTTCAATGCTTTATGTAGCAAAGTAGTTGACCCTTTAGTGTTGGATGATTGGGAAAAGGAGGCTGCTAATATCTTGTGTCAACTAGAGATGTACTTTCCTCCCTTATTTTTTGACATCATGGTTCACGTAATCGTTCATTTAGTAAGAGAGATAAGAGAGTGTGGCCCTGTTTATTTTCGATGGATGTACCCAATTGAACGATACATGAAAATCCTGAAAGGGTATACAAGAAATCCAAATCATCCTGAAGCATCCATTGTTGAAAGGTACATTGCAGAAGAAGCCATCGAGTTTTGCATGGACTACATGTCACAAGCGGAAGGTGTAGGGTTGCCAAGTCTCGTCATGATGGAAGATGTGGAGGTAAGGGTACACGGGGTTTGAAGATTAAAACAAAGAGTCTCGAGGAAGTGCTTCAAGCTCATTTGTATATATTGAATAATGCGATGAGGTTCTTCCTTACATGTCTACTCATAAGGCTCTTGTGAAGTCCAAAAATTCTCGGATGAGTGAAAAATGGGTGTTGACCGAGCACAACAAGACTTTCTTGAAGTGGTTTAAAGAAAAAGTTAGTCTTGATGATAGTGCTTCTGATACATTGAAATGGCTAGCACATGGGCCTAAGTTTGATGTCATAACTTGGAGTGGGTACGACATCAATAAGTTCTCATTCTACACTAAGTCACAGGATGACAGGAGTACTGTGCAGAACAGTGGAGTTACTCTTCAAGCTGAGTCCATGCACTTTTCTAGTTCAAAAGATAAAAATCCTATTATGGCTTGCACAAGTTACTTTGGAGTTATTGAAGAGATTTGAGAGGTTGATTATGTTAAGTTTAGAATCCCTGTTTTTAAGTGTAATTGGGCTGATAATAACACTGGTGTACAAGTTGATGAATTGGGATTTACATTGGTATACCTTCACAAGGTTGCTTATAAAGACGAGCCTTTCATCATGGCATACCAAGCAAGACAAGTGTTTTACATAAATGACCCATGTAATGAAAGATGGTCGGTGGTTCTTCGAGCGAGCGTAGACGTGTCTCATGAGAATGAATATTCAATGTTCGATAACTATGATACTCTTTCTTTCTCAACACGCATACCTCCCATTGATGAAAATGAAACGGATGGTATGCATGCCACTCGTAGTGATCATGACGAAGGCATATGGGAGAACGTTCATATATAATTTTAAGTACATTTCCTTAATTTATATTGTTGAATTGTAAGGGTTGTTATTTTTGAACTATATGTCTTGTCTACAATTAGCCCATAGTAAAAGATTGGATGTTATTCTTGTTTTTCCATTATCATCCGACAAAAAACCAAGCCGCACAAAAAAAAATTAGTATTGTTAAGTTTCAGTTCAAGATAAAAAAAAATAAAAATATTAACTTAAATTTCTAATAATGATTGTGAATTAACAAAGATGGCTTACCCAATGTTGTCAAGTAGCATCTGCACATAACCATAAACAACGTTTTCATCATGTTTTAATATACGACACTTGTAAGCTTAAGTGGATTATTATATTTATACGTTTTCCCACTCTTCGCTGACTTCTATCCAGCACACAACATATGTATGATAAAAAGAAATTGCATTAATGGGAAATTCATAGAATTTGTACTGGGAAGGCTCCTTTCTCCTATTTATTTTTACTTCTTTCTTGACAAGGTGAATAGTTTAGTAGTATAACTTTTTTATGAACTAATGTCTATGGTTCAGCTCCTATATAAGCATTTAACATAACACAAATGAACATTTTACACCAGTTACATAAAGTTGCTAAATTGTAAAAAAAAAGACTAACCATATTCCTCCTTAAGTCTCCTTTTATGCTCCATATTTTATGTTTTGTCTGAACAGGCACATGATGGCTACCCCACCGAGGTCTGATTCTTCCACTAGGTCTCGTTCCACTTCACCTCCACAAACCTCATCAAAAATGATCAGGAAGCCCACACGATGTAGGGATGTGACTAAAACACGTATGAATGGGAATAAGTTACCGCTTGACATCGATACGGTCACAGGAAAAACAAAAAGGACTCATAACGTGAAGTTGTCAAGTTATTTGGGGAAACTTGCTCGAGAACATATTTCCATTTTACATCCTACATGGAGACTTGTACCCGATCATGATAAAGAGATTATTTGGCTGGATGTTTTGGTAATCTCTATTCCTCGAATATTTCAGTTACAATTGAAAATAATTTGTTTCATATCCAATCATTCTGTGTTTATATATTTTTAATAAATGTAGAACAACTTCGATATCGCGAACGAAAAACAAAGAAAGGAAGAGATTCTACAGTCGGTGGTCGTAAAATGGAGACAATTTAAATCATACCTGTCTAGGGCATGGGTGTTCGGAGGTTACAAGAACATGGATCCTTGTTTGAAGTATAATATCTCCTCGGATGACTGGGATGAATTTAAAAAAAGTCGATTAGACCCGAACTGGGAGGTAAGTAATTAAATCTCATCCGAGTCAATATTAGTATAACTTCAGAAAAATTATTCACTGTACTTGTATTTACTTTTTCACTACTCTTCAAATTTAAAAGGAGTAAATGTTTTTATTGCTACTGAGTGTGTGTTTTTCTTTAAACTGTTCTTTATAAATTAATGCCATGGTATAAAGCTGTTTGGTTGACTGCATATCCATATCATTTTGAGTTTATTTTGTTTATATATTCTATTTGAAACTATTTTGCATGATCATGTTCATGTTCTAAAAAACCATTAGCAGATATCTTTTAATTCTTTAGAAGATGCATTCAACCATATATGAAATGTATATTGTATAACTTCAATAGCAATTCAGTAGTAAATATTATATAAGACTCAACAGCATAAATATGTGTGTGTGTGTATATATATATATATTATATATATATATATTGTAGATTATATTCAATATTAGTTACACAATCAACTTGCTGTTACCAAAACTGATAAAGATGTGGGTATACTTTCTATTTAATCATATATTTATGTTATTATAAAAGGGGAGTCTTGGCTCAGTGGTAAGAGTCAAGCTCGTGTGACCTCTGGTCACGTGTTCGAGTCTAGGAGCGGCCTCTTGCGAATTTAATTGGCAAGGGAAGGCTTGCCCCTATACACCTTGTGGTGGGACCCTTCCCCGGACCCTCGCCTTGCGGGAACGCTTCGTGCACCGCAATGCCCTATTTTTAAAATTTATGTTATTATAGGTGTATCTTTGAAATTTCATGATAACTCAGTCTTCTCATTATTCAGCTTCAGTTTTGTCTATGCACATTTCTCTATTTGTAAAGGGTGTGGAAAAATAGTTGAAGGGATTGTATTTCTGCATTTTTCTCATATTTTCATTGCAAAGTCAGTTGATTAGAGAGCCTTATTTGTGATAAAATATAAAGCCAAAGGGGTTTTCCTTATAAACGTGGAAATCAGTTTTTCCCTTCCCGGAAACAATATAGTTTTATTCAGGAACATTTCCTACAGTTTCATGTTGCGTATATCTCTGCTCATAACCTTTGTCATCATAAAAAATGCTTACTCGTTTCAATGCTTCAAAAATTTAAATGCTAAAACACATATGTTGCAGCAATGGTTCTTTGAAGGCTTTTCTTGAGGTCAAACCTTTCTTCAGCGCCTTTCAGAATGCTGCAAGTGTGCTTCTCTTGTTATTACTTCACATCTCGTTTTCGAGTATGTGCAGAACTGAAAGGCAGATTTCGTGGTGGAGCAGTGGTTTGGAAAGCACATTTACACCAACAGTAGTGCTAGTTCATGAGATTTTGAACAGGCCGCAACACAAAATAAACTCAAAATGGATATATAAACAAAATAGAATATATAAACAAAATATACTCAGTGTTGTAATTGTGTGTGTGGGTGGGGGTAGGGGTAGGGGTAATGCTAATGGAGTCCTTTTCTCATGTCTGACTACAAAATTGATTACATGTACTATATATAAGTGGGGAAAAAATGTTATGCTAATTCTCATGTCTGACTACAATGATGTCTCCAAACAATCTTGTTCATGCCGCAAATAATATCCAACGTGTTGTTCATGAAGTAGTATAACTCAGTGTTGTTCATGCTGTAAATAATATATTTTGTTCTTTATAATTATTACAGATAAAGAGAAGTAAGGCACAAGAAATTCAAAAATTGAACAATTGCACTCACACTATGTCTCGTGGTGGTTATGACACAGTGGATGAGAAGATCATGGCCGAAATTAAAGAAACGACAAGAAGAAGCATCACAACTGTTACGATGCGGTTGTTGATCCTCCTTCTCCTCCTACTCGACACTAGAGATGGAAGCGAGGCCGCATAAGAAAATCGGGCGAGATGATTACTGACGCAGCACGTGAGATTGCAAAGAGGATTGTAAGTTTTCAAATATGTTTAGTTTAATATTCGCAGTGATCAGTGTTTTCAGTTGCGTTGCGTAGGTGTGTAGCGTTTTTTCAAATATGCTACTGTTGTTTTAATGTTGGTGTAAGATGATTTGGAGGAGGAGTGTTCACAAGGTTCATTTGTTCCCCATGGACGTGATGACATTCTTAGTAATGCAATTGGGCGACAAGAGCAGCCAGGTCGTGTTCGTGGTGTTGGATCTGGTATAGGGATTCGAGAATATTTTGGATCACGTTCATGTGGGTCGACCAGACCCCAGTCAATCAATCCTGAGTTTTTGCAAAGCCTCACACAGAAGATCACGATGGAGGTTACACAGAATTTGATGAAGCAATTCGGTCCGGCGTTGGCATCCGTAGGAGCAAATTCACAACCACCTCCAGTTACACCTCTTGGACATGTTAGCACGAACGGGAGTTGTGCTGTTCCTAATGATCGCTCTTTAGGAGAGGCTCACACTGCCAATGGCCAGTGTGGTTTATATATTGATGGTCAACCCCTCCGCCTAGTGGCCCTAGGGAGAGTTCTCGAGGGTGGTTCAACCATACATGGTGTGATCTTGTCTGACAATTTGGTTAGGGTGACAGTGATTGAGGATGTTCGAGATCTCGATGCTCAGGTCCCTATTCCCACTTCAGAGGTTAGCATAGTGGGAGAGGCCCTAGGTGGTTTTATTGCATGGCCGAAACGTCTTGTCAAGGCTATATCTAGCGAGGTGCTATTTCTTTTCAGTAAAAGGTTATTATAATAAATGTGTGAGTTAAAGATTGATTGTTGACATGTTTATTATTTAGGATATTGAGCGACAAAAGAAGCGGGTTAATAAAGTTGAGGGACCAGCGCTTATAGATAACCCGATTGTTGAATTGCTTAAGGTTACTGCATCCATTTATGGTAACCCTATGCAGGTGGTGTGGGATTCGAGTCTCTTTGGTGTTGAGCATGATGTTCCATTATACCTTTCCCACAACGACGTTTTGGGGATATTACACGGCAATGTGTGGCTGAGCATATCGATTATACAGTTCTGGATCTTGTAAGTTCTAAACTTTTAAGTTTTATTAGGTAATTCATTGCTTTTACAATTTATGATAGCAATATTATTTAAGTAAAATTTATTTGAACACATTAGGTTGCTACATAAGTTAAGTATGGATATGGGGAATGATGATGTGTACGGATTTCTTGAGCCCCAATCTATATAATATATGGGGAACAAAGAAAATGAAGTCTCCAAGTATATTCTGAAACATATGCGGGAATCAAACAAAAAGATTTACTTAGGAGCTTATCATCATGGGTAAGTACGGTCACCACATAATCAATTTAATTATAGTAAAAAGTTTATATTTCATTTGTAAAACTATTTTACTGTAATGTAGGAATCATTGGCAACTCTTAATAATTATTCCTAATGAAGCGTTGGCTGTGTGGCTTTGTTCACTACATGCTAGGCCAGACGCCGCTATGAAAGCCATAGTACATAGGTAAGTTTAATATGTAATTTTAGTATTTTTAGTTTAATTTGTTTGTATTTGTAAATTACTTTAATGAGAATTTTCATCAAAACCATTGTCGTGAGCCCTTTTAAAATGCTTGGTGGTATACACAATAACAAATCGAAGCATAACCTTATTTGGCTTTATCCAAAAGTAAGTCATTTTAGATTCAATTTAAATAGTTTTACATGATGCTGTAATTTTTTTTAAATTCAACTTTAAATTTAATTTTGTAGTGTAATAAACAAGTCGGATCTTGGGAATGCGGATATTACGTTATGTATTGGATGTTAACTATTATTCGAGCGAGTGTCAAGAACAGTTGGCAAGAGGTATTTTTTTTTAAAATAGCCACAACTTTTATAATCCTTATTTGGTTATTGTACTATTCTTCATTATTTTTTTTATTCTATGTTCTAGATATTTAATGACACTAGTGCACTTCCTCAAACGAGCATTGAAGAGATCCGTACTCAGTGGGCCAGACATTTTTTGGAATATAACAGATGAGTATGTACTTTTTTTTTTGTTGGAGATGATATGATGATACGACTTTACAATACTGGCAGTCTATTTGTTCAAACTTGTTGAGTCATCCCTCTCTTTACTATATGTGGAACCACTCTCTGTTCTTTTTTCTGCAAGTTGATATTCTCATTTCGACACTGTGTTTATTTTTATTTCCCTGAAGAATCATTTTTTCTGGGACAGTATATAGCTTACTTTTTTTAATTTAATATCCTCCGCATAGGTGGCACCACTAAGTTGGGCTGAATGGACTGTTGTTCTATATCTATCTTTTCTTGTAAGTATGTGTTCTCTTTAAAATGAAGAAAGAATGAAATTGCTTTTGTGTATTTGTTTGGGAAAAAATGATATGCTGTATTTCGACCTAATTACCCAAAAAGAAAAACAGATAACTCTCGAAAATACCAAAACTCACCCTTGGATATTATTTTGCCTTGCATTTACTTTCTTCCTAAGCAAAAAGTATTTTAAAAAACCTCTACTTTTTTAAAATATTCAAAAACCTCACGGTTGTTTTTTTCCCCGTCATTTTGATTTTGTTTGGTTTTTTTCCCTGTTCTTTGCTGGTATTTTTGAGGATGTTTTTACATGTATGCTGAAAAGATTCTCCAAAACTATGAAGATTAAAAATGTGTGGTGTTTAATTTAGTAGTATGTGTGGTGTTTAATTTAGTTGCTGCCATTGGCGGAAGAAACAATGCTGCCATTTACTTTGTTTCTTTGTTTTCTAATTTAGGTAGTATGTGGTGTTTAATTTAGTTATTTAATTGCTTAAACTAATGAATCTCGTACAGATTATGCAATTGGGTGTACTTGCAGTTGTCCGTTTTAAATTAGAAATATGTCATGTTTAGTAAACTTTTCGCTCTTCACTCCAGTGGAACACAGTATCTGTCCCTTATCCTCCCAAACCAATGTTGTTGGATACAAATGGATTTTATGTCACGCTTCTCGGCACGGAGGCACTATATAATGCTATAAAATAACTCGTCTACTTACTCAAGGTTATACTCACTAACCTGGGATCGATTATAATCAAACCTTTAGCCCAATCATGAAACCTACCACCGTTCAACTTGTCCTTTATCTCGTTGTCTCTAATCTTCTCCTCTATATCAGCTTGACATGAAAAACTGCTTCCTACATAATGACATCTCTAAAATACTACAGATGCAACAATCTCCAGGCTTTTCTGACTCACGATTTCCCAATCTTGTGTGTCGTCCCAAGGCCAAGAGTCCTTCTATGGTCTTATATAATCTCCTTCGACTTGGTAAAATTCTTGCCAGGTTTCTTTTGTCCCTAGGTTTTGTCAGCAAAGGTTGGGATTACTCCATTTTCATTTTTTGTTGGCATTCTCATACTGCTTATTTTTTACTCTACGTAGATGACATTATTATCACTACCTCCTCTTCTTGACTCTTACGCACCATAATGAAGCTTCTATTCTCCAAGTCCTGTATGGATGATCTTTGTCCCCTATATTACTTTTCTGGTACTTCTGTCACCAAATCCTCTGAGTATTTTCTCTCCCAATGTGAGAGTCTGCATCTAAAATTTTGGAATGCTGCAGTTTGACCCATGCGAAACTCCTATTGACACTCACTCCATTAAATTTGATCCTAACGGGATAAGAAAACTAGTGAGAGACTAAGCGCGGTATATACATGCAATCACACATTTAGGCATACTTGTTTAAAGTGCGGGAAATGGCAGGGATGATAAAGTATAGAATGAGTTTTAGGTGTCTTGGCTTTTTTTTTTTTTTTTTGAAATGATGTCTGGGCTTTCTTGTAGACTGTGATTTAATGATGCAACCTTACTGGAGCTTATATAGCTGTCAGTTGTAGTTGATCCTGCTAAAGTAGGCCCATCTCCATGTGCAGGTACATCCGAATGTTCCATGTATGCTCTTCACACCAATCTGTCCACATTCTCTCTCGTTCAGACCGGTCATACTTCCAGATTCTGCTCGACTGGAATTAAAGATGAGCAAGCCAAGAGTTCGATGGCCATGCCGAAGCTCGTTGCCTAGCTTTGCTTTTTGCTGTTAAAAAAATGAATAATCTCGCCATGTTGATATTAGCAAACCTATTGGTTGAACAGGTTTTGGTAGTAAGATTGTTAAATTAATGTTGTGATTTGATAAAAAACTCTGAATGTATGGTTGAACATGTTAATGAGTTCCTTGTCTTATGTTATACTCATTGGTACTTCTTTTTAGGACGTCTTTTAGGAATGTGTTGTTTTAACAGCTGATTACTTTCCGTTTGGACGTCTTTAGGATTTCAGTTGTTTTGCTAAAAACAGGAATTTGAAAATACAGGCTGGAATCGGAAAAAACAGGTGAAATAATTAAAAAAAAAAAATTACATCGGTTGTTTGAAACCGATATAATATATACATTTTACATCGGTTATTTAAAACCGATGTAAAAAATAAAATGTATACATTTTACATCGGTTATATTTTAACCGATGTAGTTTTACCGACATTTTACATCGGTTAATAATGAAATCGATGTAAAAATGTAATATTTTACATCGTTTTTTACATCGGTTGCTATCAGAACCGATGTAAAATGTACGAAATCTGCACTTTTTACATCGGTTAACATTCAACCGATGTAAAATGTATACATTTTACATCAGTTTTTAAACCGATGTAGATTGAACGCCTATTTTACGACGGTACATTTTACATCAGTTCTATAACCGATGTGAAATGTATGAAGTAACCGTAGTAAAATGTATTTTTTGTAGTAGTGTCATGTCCTACAAAGAGGCATTGGAATGGAATAAAACATATATTCAGATATATACGAGGTACGATTGATATTGGTTTGTTTTATTCTAACAATGCAAAACCAGTTTTGCTTGGCTATGCAGATGCAGGTCATCTATCTGATCCACATAATTTTAAGTCACAAACTGGATATGTATTCTCATATATGGAGGCACTGCAATATCCTGGAGATCTCAAAAACAGACAATCGTGACTACTTCCTCAAACTATGCTGAGATAATAGCTCTTCATGAAGCAAGTAAAGAATGTAGATGGTTAAGATTAGTAACACAACATATTCAAGAAACATCAGGCTTGTCAGTCGATAACGGCCCAACAATAGTATACGAGGACAACTTTGCATGTGTTACTCAAATGAAGGAAGGCTACATTAAAAGCGATAAAACCAAACATATCCCCCCAAAGTTCTTCGCATTCACTCAGGAACTTGAAAGAAATAAAGAGATCGACATCCAATATATTCGATCTTGTGATAATGCGGCAGATCTCTTCACAAAATCACTCCCTACGAATGTTTTCAAGAAACACATTCAGAATATTGGAATGCATCATCTTCGAGACCTTTAAAGAAGAACTACCCATGCTGGGTTGAGGGGGAGCATACAACTGTACTCTTTTTCCCTTATTAAGTTTTTATCCCACTGGGTTTTTCTTAATAAGGTTTTTAACGAGGCAGCTTGTGATGCTCCCAAATGAGATATCATGATATAAGATATTTCAAAGTGGGAGTGTTATATTATCATCAATAATGATATGTGGGATCAACAATCAATAATTCAATCAATTATTGGATTGAAATATCTAATATAAAGACAATTGTGTTGTATAATAAATAATATTAATTTGTTGTATAGCATGTAAACTTGAGCTATAAATAGACCTCTTTGGTAGAGTTTTGGAGATATAATTCATTCTAATAAAAGCTAAATTTCTCCATCTTCTTTCATCTTCCTTTATGCATATATTGTAGTAATATATATTACAATATATATATATAATATATATATTGTGAAGTGATAAAAATATCCGATTTTACAACACATATTAGATTTTACTTCACATATAATAGCTTTCAACTTTTCCTTTTCCTTTTTGTTTTCCCATTTTTTTTCCAACGGTCATCCCTCAAAATATATAAGGGTAAAATTTAAAAATAAATATTAAATTTGTCATTCTTAATAATTTAAAAAAATAGAAAGCTCCTACTTAAATTGCGAAGGTTTTATTTTTTATTTTCTGCGATGGAACTTTATACATGAATAATTTTATAGTTCTATCATATAAAATTATTACAGTCATGCTATAAAAATATTTTAAAAAACTGATTTATGTAAAATAAACTTTATATTAATTAATATAACAGTTAACAAAATTGAATGATAAGAAATAAATGAATATTTCTAAAACAACCATAGGCATTAATCAAGAAACAAGACAGTTAACCAACTCCTCAAGAATTGTGGCGGACCTTCAATTTAGTTGGAGATCGAGTTGATCAATTCCTCAGAATCTTTGGAATTGAATTTCAAGGCCCAATGATCCCTTAGTCTTTGGTAAGGGTTAAATCCCACTCAGTGCGTTGGTGGAACAATCAAATATTGAGGGCTTCAAGGAGGCCAGATCTCGGTGGGACCATGCGGTTGGATTTGAGGGGGTCCAGCATGGAGCAATTACTTGGGGGACGACTCATTATGCGCGATAGTTGAGGATATTTAAGAACCTGGGATCCAGATACACATCTCGTGATTTAATTGGTAGTAGTACTGTGGGGCCAGGACTGTTATCCCGAGGACTAGTGAGGTGTAAGATTGTAACAAACCAAACCAAACCAAACCAAACATACTCAGTATATCCCGCACAGAGCAGGGTCTGAGGAGGGTAAAATGTACGCAGACCATACTCCTACTTTTTACGTTAGGGAGGCTGTTTCCGTAAAGACCCTCAACTTAGTGCACAACAAAGTAATGAGTGATATATACAAAAAAACATATGATTCGAAAAAGCTCAAAACCATACCTGAGCCCATGACTTAATTCACATGAGACTTATCTAAGTGGACTTTGACAATTACATTTTCGATGAACGCTGCTCTAATCAAAGAGAGGTTGACTCTGCACACAGCTCTTTATAAAAAATACACCATATACAAAAGACATTAGATAAAAGTAAAGTATAAACTTGGAACCTCGATATCGAAAAAAAAAAAAAAAAGGACAGTTGATTGTTGAATAGAGTAATCGTGTGGGGGACCACGTTAAGTCTCATGTATCCGCAGCATGAGATTAGGCCCTCTCTAAAAGGGTACCATTACCGGTTCAAACCGGGAACAAAACCAAAACCCTAGACCACCTTCTGCCACCTCTCTTTTATACCCATTACACATCTCTCTTTACACACACTTCACGCAGTCGGCCGTTCGATTCCACAGGAGTAAGGTCTATCCATTTTCACTCTCCATTAATCTTCTACCTTACGCATCTGGAGTTAGCGCTAGTTTTCTCACTCAGTTCTCTGATTAACTTGCAGGAAGAAGGATAAAAGATGAGTAAAGGCGCAGCTGCGGCCGGGGCGAAAGGCGGGAAGAAGAAGGGGACGAGCTTCGTGATCGATTGCACGAAGCCGGTGGAGGATAATATTATGGATATTGCTGCACTTGAGAAGTTCCTGCAGGAGAGAATTAAGATCGGCGGGAAAGCCGGCGCTCTCGGTGATTCTGTTACCGTCGCTCGTGAGAAGAACAAGATCACCGTCACCGCGGATCCGAATTTCTCCAAGAGGTGATGAAATCATGTGTTTATATTGGTGAACTTGTTTTAACATTTTGATTTTGAGGCTGTTGCTTGTTGTTGTACCATGCCTGTTAGTTGATTTGGGAATGGTAGACTGTTCCATTACACTGGTTTCGGACCATCAGTAGTTAATCTTCTTTTCTGGTAGCTCTTCCTATTTGTTAAATAAGAACTCATGTTATTTATTGTTTTATGAACTATTATGGTTTGATAGATATTCCATGGCATCCAGAATTTAGTTAGTGAAAGAAAAACAGAATTAATGAGAAGGGAATTTAGCTAAATAGCTGAATTTTTGTCAAAATGAAGCTCACTGTGAAAAATCATTATAAATCTGAATATCTGGTTGAATATAGTGTATTACATATTTTTGTTTTTCACATCAGAACTTTTGGTTCTGAATCGAACTTAATTTAAGTTATGTTACTCAGACTTGGGTACTCGTGTCGGACTCGGGTATCCCCAAGTTTCCGACTCAGCTATTTGTGTAAAGTTTCCTTGATTTTGCCCTTAAATGAAGCATCAAAGTGTCATACCCGTGTCGGAGTGCTGACAGGTTTGTTGAATACCACCTTATGGCACTTAGTCACATGCCTTGTTTGCTGATTGCTTCTGCCTAATGGCATTATTGTTCTGATAATGCCTTTTTCTTATTAGCCTCGAGAAGATAGATGAAGTTTCATAACCTGTTTTGGTGCCACTTGGCAAATGCAAAGTGGAACGTGAAGATGTTGTGAAATTTACTTGTGCAGTATTCCCAGTTTTTTATATATAAATGATATTCAAAAAGATAAAAATAAAGAAATGAAGCTTTTACTGATGGATGTGGATTATGCATCTCTATTTGTTTTCCTTTCTCCTTCGGAGTTTTCATTTCCTGCCGTTCCAGGTGGTGTTTTACCATCATTCTGTTCAATTTTGAATATACTAATTCTGCGGTTTATTTCCAGGTATCTCAAGTATCTGACGAAGAAATTCTTGAAGAAGCATGCTGTGAGGGATTGGCTTCGGGTGATTGCTTCCAACAAAGACCGCAATGTTTACGAACTCCGCTACTTCAACATTGCTGAGCAAGAGGGAGAAGAAGAAGACTAAACTTACAACTTTTGGTTCCTTTTCGTCCTCATCTTGTCTCTATTTTCTCAGAGCCACTTTTTGGATTCGTTTATGTTGTTGGGTTATGACTTACATCTGGAATATTCGACACTCTCAATTTCATGAGTTTTTGCATTTCTGGTTAATGTGATGTTTTATTTCGCTTTTCTAAGTATTGTGCATGGTAAATTGGTACGTCATTCTCAAGGCGATTCTTGTAGAGGTTTTAGTGCTTTCAATGCTTAAATGCCTATGACTTATGTTTGTTGGGTTATCCCACACCAATTGTGGAAGGGCCGGTGTTTGGTTAATATGTGTGAGGGAAAGAGAGTCACCTTTTGAGCTAGCTTTTAGGGATGAGGAAGCCCAATAGCACCCAACACTTCGTATCAGAACCCAGGTTACAACATATCCGCTTTATAAGTTCCGGTATGCTTGATGTGTGGGGGAGATTGTTGGATTATTCCATGTTGGTTGTGGAAGGGGCCGGTATTTATTTACTAAGTGAGGGAAAAAAGCCCGGAATGGGCGGTTTTGTTAATAAGTGTGAGTGAAAAAGCCTCACCCTTTGAGCTAGCTTTTGGGGATGAGAAGACACTGTAGCACTCGACTGTTTCTTATTAAAACACTTTTTTTTTCTTCTTAATAATGGTTTTGTTAAGTCAGTGGTTCTTGTGTGAGAGCGGGAGTGAATAGTTTGGTTGTCACATTGCCGACCGATTTGTGATTATGGTTGTTCGCCATTTGAGTTTTAAAAATAGTGCGTGTGCTATATACATGTAGATGTAAGATATATTACAGAAGTTCTTGTAAATGTTGAACAGTAGACCTTCATGTGTCTGAGATACTCGTTTTATTACTTGATGCGATATTATTGACATATCCAAACGAAGAAAACGAAGTAAGAATTGTATGCACATGCACCTACGTATTTCGGTGAGAAAACGGACACAAAACGAGGAGGACCAAGTTGCCAAGTCTCGGCCGTGTCATATGACACGGCCCGTGTCATGTTGTGCCGGAAGACCCAAGTACGCTGCCGACCGAACTCGGCCGTGTCGTCCGACACGGCCCGTGCCGAGATGTCCAGGACAAGCAAAACTGATTGCCCGCTGGACTCGATCGTGTCCCGAGACACGGCCGAGTCGAACCCTTCCGGAAAATGCTGAACGAACTGCTGCCGAGCTCGATCGTGTCCCAGGACAGAATCGTGTCACACCCCTCCGGAAAATGCCGAACGAACTGCCGACCAGCCCGACCGTGTTCCAGCCACGACCGTGTCCTACTCTTCCGGAAAGCGCCGAAACGCCTGCCGTCCAGCTCGACCGTGTCAGTCGAACACGATCGAGTTCTACTGCATTTGTCCGCAATGCGTCACGACCGTGTCAATCGACACGGCCGAGTTCAGCAGCCAGCCTGCTTTGTTTATACACTTTGTGTGTTGTTTTTATCTCCCTTTTAGAGTGACATATAATCATGATCATGTGTGTGATCCCCACCCCTGTCATTAGATTCTTTTGTATTTTATCTTGATGTCTTGTTTTGTTTTTCAAGATCATGTGAACTTGTTTGATTCCTTAGTAGACTTAGGGGCTGTTTGTTTGGCTCTTAATGGTTACATTAATTTACCTCTCGAATCATTAAGAGGAATGACTGTTTAAAAAAATATGACTCTTAAATTCTACAATAACCTCTTAACCATTAAGCATCCATACCCTCTATCAACCATTAAGAGGCAAATAATTTCCATATTTACTCATCCTCTTAAATTAAGAATTATTATTCCTAATTATTATTATTATTATTTTTTAAATGAATTTAAATAAAAAAAATATTAGACATAATTATTATTATAATTTTCTAATGAATTAAATTAAAAAATATTATACATAATTATTATTATTTTAAATGAATTAAATAAAAAAATATTATGCATAATTATTATTATTATTTCAAATGAATTAAATTTAAAAAATATTATACATAATAATAATAATAATTATTATTATTATTTTAAATGAATTAAATTTAAAATATTATACATAATAATAATAATAATTATTATTTTAAATGAATTAAATTTAAAAATATTATACATAATTATTTATAAAAATTAGGGTTTTTATTTATAAAAAGGAGAGGTTTTGGTACGCAAGGGGAGGAAAAATGGGATTTTTAATCGCTACTTTTATACAGAAGGGTAAAATGGTAATTTGTTACCATTCAGAGTTACCATTCAGAACAGTTACCAAACAACCAAATTTCATTCTGCACTCAACCATACAGAGCCTCTCAACCATTCTGGCCTCTTAACCACTCTGCACTAAATCATTCAGCAACTGCCAAACAGCCCCTTAGACTACATCTCCTATAAGTAGTCTATCATTAGCCTTGTAACAATCATTATGAATTGAATGTTGAAAGAATACACTTTGTGTTTTCCTTGGTGAATGCTTTTCATCGAAACTTGATTTTTATTCGACGCGTTTTCGAGTATTAATCCGATCGATTCTCAATAGGTCTTGAGAAGAAATCATCTTATCGAATTATAGGTTTAATTCGATAAACCTTTGTCCTTGTTCGATTTTTCATTGTTATATCCGATATTACTTCCATAAAATACATCCAAAAACACCTTACTCATAAAAAGCCTTCCGCTATCATACACTTATACACACTCCGACCGATACATATTCACTTTTTCGGGCGAATTCGTATCATTAGTGGTACCGGAGCCAAGGTTATTTTCTTGTCGAAATTTTCTTGGCAATTTCTTGTTAAAACTATCTCGAGACTCTCTTATCATGGATTCTTCCGATGTTGATTTCATGGAGAAACTCCGTGAGGCACTACACAGCTTACAAGAGCCACGTTTTTAGGCTAGAAGAGGAGGATATGACGCACATTCACCGCGTCATGCAGATGAATTTAAATTAAATGAACTTCCGGAATTTGTCGGAGGTACCGATCCCGAAGTCTGCTTGGAGTGGGAGAGAAAGATTGAACGCATGTTCGAGTTCAAAAACCTTAACAACGAGAAACGTTGCAAATATGCAATTCTCAAGTTATGGAAAGGTGCTTCCCTGTGGTTCGAGGGTGTGAAAACACAACGAGCTCGTACGGGAAAGGAAAAGATCCGTTCTTGGGATTCTTTAAAGAAGAAATTACGTAAAAGGTATGTCCCGACATCACATCGGTTAACCTTGTACTGAAGGATTGTCGAATTCACGCAAGGGAAACTAAGTTTGGGAGAATATATTGAAGAATTTGAAGGCTTGGCCTTAATGGGCGAACTCGAAAAAAATGAAGAACAAAGAATGTCACGTTTCTTACGTGGCCTAAACCGAAACATTGCAAATACAGTGGAATTATACCCCTACGAAGATTTTGACACTTTATGCGGACTATGCATAAAGATAGAAGCTCAAAACAAAGTGAAGTTTGCCAAACCTGAATTTCCATACAAATTCGGAAATTCAAGTACCGGCTCAAGTTCGACTGCGAAACTTACCGCGCCTATTCAAGTCCCTACCCCGACCCCGAAGATTCCTCAAGGGTCCAAAGAGACGAGCTTGACTAAAGTACGATGCTTTAAATGTTAAGGTTTTGGTCACTATCAAAATGCATGTCCAAACAAAAGGGTGGTCACGTTAAGAGAAGCTCTTGCGGTCCGAGACGAACTTTTAGTCGAGGACGAGAAGGAAGAACTTGGTGACGTATTTAACATGGAGGCCGAGGAAGAAAACGAGGAATGCGAGGCTTATGACGCTCCGGAATATGATACCGCTTTAGTATTTCGAGCTCTACATACCAAAATCATTCCAAATGATACGGAGCAAATGGACCAAATCTTTCATTCCAAATACCGAGTCGGAGAAAAATGGTGTAGTTTGATAATCGAAGGAGGAAGTTGCACGAATGTAGCTTCCAATGAGATGGTTACGAAACTCGGTCTAACTACTACGGCTCACCCGAGACCGTATGCTTTACATTGGCTCGATGATGGAAGTAAAGTGAAGGTGTCGAGACAAGTTCGGGTCAACCTAACTATGGGACCATACGGAGACGATGTGTTATGTGACGTACTCCCGATGGACGCATGCCACGTACTTTTGGGACGACCATGGATGTTTGACCGAGATGTTTTACATCGAGGTCGAAGTAACGAATATGAATTACGAGACAAAGGAAAGAAGATTGTACTCGAGCCGATGTCCCCGCAAGCTATCCGTTCGATGAGTTCTAGTCGAGTGGAGAAACCGAAACTTACTATGCTTGCTAGCGAGAGGGAAATGGAACATGCCATTAATGACGGGGAGCAAGTATATTTGGTGATGTTTAAGGAAACACGGGACGAGAACATGGGAGTACAAAACGAAGGAGAGATAGATATGTTATTGTACGAATTTGATGATGTCTTTCCCGAAGAATTACCGTCAGGTTTACCACCTATTCGTGGTATTGAACACCAAATCGATCTTATACCGGGAGCACCACTTCCTAATAAAGCCGCCTATAGATGTAACCCCGAGGAGACGAAGGATTTACAAAAACAAGTCGAAGAACTTTTGAACCGCGGGTACGTTCGGGAGAGTTTGAGTCTGTGTGCGGTTCCAGTCTTACTTGTCCCTACGAAAGATGGTTCTTGGCGAATGTGTGTGGATAGTCGGGCCGTGAACAATATCACCGTCAAGTATCGATTCCCTATCCCGAGACTTGATGATATGTTAGACGAACTACATGGTTCAGTTGTCTTTTCAAAGGTTGATTTACGAAGCGGATATCACTAAATTCGAATGCAAGAAGGTGACGAGTGGAAGACGACCTTCAAAAAGAAAAACGGATTATATGAGTGGACCGTTATGCCATTCGGTCTTACAAATGCACCAAGTACTTTCATGAGGTTGATGAACGAAGTGCTTAAACCATTTCTGGGGAAATTCGTGGTTGTATATCTGGATGACATTCTGATCTACAGTCGGTCATTACAAGAACATTTCGGACACTTAAGGCAAGTCTTCGAAACTTTGAGGGACCGAAAACTATATGGAAAAAAGGAGAAGTGTTCATTCTTAGTCGAGAGTATAGTCTTTCTTGGCTATGTCGTTTCGAAGGATGGAGTGACGGTTGATCAAACAAAAATCGAAGCAATTAAGTCTTGGCCGACCCCTACGACCGTGACAGAAGTAAGGTCATTTCACGGACTTGCTTCTTTTTATCGGAGGTTTATTCGGGACTTTAACACCATTTCAAGTCCGATAACGGAGTGCTTAAAAAAGGGGCCATTTGTATGGAACGGGGCTGCCCAAAAAGCGTTCGAAAGGTTAAAGGCCAAATTATGCGAAGCACCGATCCTAACACTACCCGATTTTACTCAACCATTCGAAGTAGAGTGTGATGCTAGTGGAGTTGGAATTGGAGCGGTTCTTATTCAAGGTAAACGACCTATCGCTTACTTTTCGGAGAAATTAAACGGTGCTCGGTCGAATTATTGCACTTACGATAAAGAATTCTATGCTATCGTAAGGGCCCTTGATCATTGGAGTCATTATCTCCGACCGAAACATTTTTATTCTACATTCGGACCACGAATCATTGAAATACATTAACGGACAACACAAATTGAGTCCGAGGCATGCTAAGTGGGTGGAATTCCTACAATCGTTTCACTTTTCATCCAAGTACAAAGACGGTAAAAGCAATGTCGTTGCGGATGCGTTATCTAGAAGGTATGCTTTACTTTCTACTCTGGAGGTTCGGTTACTTGGTTTCGAAATGTTGAAAGAGTATTATGCAAATGATACGGATTTTGGGGAAGTTTTTACTCGTTGCAATTCTGGTCCGTTCGGGAATTTCATGTTACAAGATGATTTTCTCTTTAAAGGGTATTTTGTGTTCCAAAACATGCGGTTCGAGAATTGTTGGTTCGGGAGGCTCACGGAGGAGGCTTAGCGGGGCACTTTGGCACGGCTAAGACAATGGAGGTACTTAAAGAACATTTCTTTTGGCCAGAAATGCTAAGAGACGTTTACAATGTTTTAAGTAAATGTGTAACATGTCACATCGCGAAGAGTTCATTCAAACCAGGATCGTATATGCCTCTACCGATTCCAGAAAGACCGTGGGAGGATGTATCAATGGATTTTATCGTCGCTTTGCCCCGTACTCAACGAGGTAAAGATGCTATTATGGTGGTCGTTGATCGTTTCTCGAAGATGGCTCATTTCGTGGCTTGCCACAAAACCGACGACGCAAGTAACGTGGCCGATATATACTTCCGAGAGGCTTTCTGGGGGTTGCTCCTTGTACCATGGAGAGTTCTGTTTGCTTTTATTCCTCCTTGTCAGATTGCTCATGGATGGATCTCTTTCATTCTATCTCTAATTTTCATCAGTGGGATAGCTTACATTGTGACGAAGCTTACAGATTCGCTAAGCTGTGTCACAGGTTCGTATTTCCCTGAGGAATGAATTATATATTTTTTTTTGTTTTTCCGGTTTGTTCTGTTATTTACCTTACCTACTAATACTACGTAATGCTAACATGCAGGTATTGATGCTCACATCATAGCATTTACAGCTTTGGCAGCTGGGACATCATGGCCCGATTTAGTGGCCAGCAAGATTGCTGCCGAGCAGGGCCGGTCCTAGGGTTTCTCATGCCCGGGGCGAAAAGGCCAAAAAATGCCCCCATATTTAAAAACTACAAAATAAAAAAGCATATTTTTTTTAAGGACCAATTTTGTTACTGTCATTAAATGATAATGTGTTTTTCGTAATACATATCTTATAATTATATAGTATCATAATATTATATCAAGTTAAATGATCTTTAGAGACTTGCATATGATGATAGTTGTGCTCAGACTAAAAGTATACAACTATATACTACCTCCGTTCTCTTATAACTGCAACATCCTGATTTTCACGTCACAACGCACAATTTTGATTATTAATATCTTCAATTCTTTACTTTTAAAAATTATAAGAAGTTGATATTTTGAAAATATATTTCGAGATGATTCTAACAAGATCCCACATGACTATATTTTTTTATATGTATAAATCTCAAAAGATGGTCAAGCGAGAGTATGTGAACAGTGTAATAGTCACGTTGCAATAATAAAAGAACGGAGGAAGTATGATGTTTAAGTCATCTTAAAACATAGAAAAACTTAATACTATATTTGTATCATATTTTTAATAATTTAAACATACTTAAATAGCGAGTGTTATGTAGTTTAAACAGTCATATATAGCTTTAGGCAACAGACCACATTATGGGTGACAACAAAACTGGATTCACAAGAATATATATCTAAAAATATATAAAACAAATAATAACCTCCAATAATCATATTTTATAACTGTGGAAATCACAAAAATTAGTTGAAACTATGTAGTAATTTAAAATTATTTCATACATGACTTGATTTTAGAAAGTATAACAAAAGATATTTGTGGTTTCGAGTTGAAATTAGTTAGTAATCTAAATTGTTTCATGTAGAGTTTAAATATTATCACAAGATTTTTCAAAGCAAAAATACATAAGAAGTATTAATTGTTGAATATGACTAATTTTATTTTATTTCAGATAAATAAGTGTTGTCATCAAAACAAGACAAATATTTAAGAAAAAAGAATTATAGAAAAATAAATGAATCGCCAACAATAGTAATACAATTAACTAAAATAAAAATATACAAGAGCATCATTAGCCTAGTGGTAAAGAAGTGCTTATCTATCTTAGAGGTCCATGGTTCAAATCTTGTTGGCAGCATTTTAATTTTTATTTTGCTAGTAATAACATGACTGGGCCTAAAATTGATGCCCCTTGGGCTTTGATGCCCTGGGCCGTCGCCCGGCCCGCCCACCAATAGGGCCGGCCCTGCTGCCGAGCGGCAGGTGACAGCCGACTCTGCCATAGCTAATATCACTTGCAGGTTTCTTTTAGTTACTCCAGATCTCTTTTTACATCGTACTTGATTTAGTATTTCCTTTAATACTCACTCTGTCCCATTTGAAAATGGTACATTGGTTAAGGTACAATGTTCTGTTAGTCATTTTAGCGAAGGTACTATTCGTTTTAAACATTTATTCTCACTTATTTTTTATTAAATGGCTAAAAATAAGTGTAACTTCTATTCCTGGCATCTTTTCTACAAGTTTTCTGTTGGACAAGATTACATTTTACTTTTTCACTCCCTCCATCCCGTTTAAAGAGTTTAATTTCCAATAGAAGAGTCTAGTTTGGAAATAAAACCTTAATATCTAATTAAATATGTATAATGTATTCTTTAAAATTAGAGTGTTGTTTTGAATTAATAATTACTACCATATTAGCAGTGTTTTAAAAGGCGGAACGAGGCGCCGGAAAACGTCCCGGGGCGCTTTTTTAAGACCAAAAATGAAGGCGGGCGCCTTCTCTTGTTGAGGCGTATGAAAGGCGTACACTTTCAAGGCGGACGCTTCAGGCGTTTGAGGCGTTTTGGCTTTTTTTTTGTATTTTTTTCATTTAACAAGGCGATGACGAGAGAGAAATAAAGAGAGAGGAGGCGACTTCCAGAGACCCGCGGCTTCCAGTGACCAGCACAATTTCCAGAGACCAGCGCGACTTCCAGAGAGCGGCGACTTCCAACGTAGGCGACGTCTTCTTTCTATTTATTCTATTTTTTCTGTTTTTTTTCTTAGGCAACAGGTTTTTTTTATTTAAGTGAATTTAGTTTTGAATTGTTGTGATTTCAGAAACTTTAATTTTTTTTCTTCAGAAATTTCTGCTTTTTAATTCTTTCCTTTTTTACCTTTTTTTTTTTTTTTTCTTGGCTTTTCTTCATATATTGTTTAATTGGTCATGTAGGAATATGACATCCGGCAAGCGGATATTCATCTTAATTTTTTTTGTTTGAGATGATAAACTCTATTTTGTTACGTTTTTATGTTCGTTACATTGGTTTAACTGCTAAGTACTTCAAGACTGCAATTTGGCTATGTTCCTTTATTAATTATGAAGCTTCTATTGTGCATGTGTGTGTGTCTATTATATATATATATATACAAAAGAAAAATGAGGCTTACGCCTTGGTACGCCTCGAGGCTTACGCCTCGCCTCATTTTTAAAAAACGCCTCAAACACGCCTCACGCCTTTTAAAACATTGCATATTAATTGATTGAAAAAAAAAAAATTAAGGGTAGAAAATGAGAATAGATGATTTAAAGCAAGTTATATCCTCGTTAAAAATTACTAGAATGAAAAAATTGTAGATTAACCAAAATAGACTCTTTCAGTGAGATGAAGGGAGTAACTATTGGAACTGTGCTACATATACTGCGAAAATATATATTTTTTATATTTTTTTACTTCTCATTATAATTTAATTTTGTAGCAACTCGGTAAATATTTATGTCGGTATCGGCATACCCTGGCTCATCGACACACTCTACAACTTCATCGCATTCAAGGAACCATTGAGGATAGAAAATGCAGGTGGCCTCAGTTTCTCTTTGCTTGTGTTCTTTGCTACATCTGTGGGTTGTATTGGAATTCTTGTATTTAGAGCACTCCATCAGAATTCTCGAATTTCTACTCTTAAATTTCTCCCTAAATCTACTTTGTACTATTTTGTGTTCCTATTTTACAAATGCATACAACAGATCTCTTATTTTCTATGTAAAAAAATAATTTCATGTGGGCCCTACACAATTATAAGTTTAAAATCATTTACGGTAGGTGTAAATTTAGGATTGAAAATAGATAGGTGTAGAAAATTTTGTGGATCCCATCTATTTTAGGGGATCTGCTGGATGTACTTTTTGTCATATTTTCAATTATTTTAGCCTAAATTTAGAGTTAGATGATTTTAGGAGATGTGCTGAGACTGCCCTTAGGCGCCTTACTTTGGGTGCAGAGCTTGGAGGCCCAAGGTTATGGGCCCGGGTTACTTGTGTTTATTTCATGTCGTTATGGCTTATTTTTGTTGTATTATCATCTTTACGATTTTCTGGCATTATCTGAGTAATTTTTTTCTTATTACATGATATGGTAATCTTTTTTATATGCATTTTCTTTGATTGATGCTCATAAATCCAATTCTTAGAAGGCGATGCTTCTTCCCGTTCAAAATAAATGTCATTTTAATTTATTTATGCGCGCAAATTAAAGAAATTTATTTTTGTCAAAATGTCAAAATATGCCTTTAATAAATGATGAATAGAAATTGATCTAGAGTGAAGATGATGAGTTTTGATGAGATTTATTAGGAGAGAAAAAAAATGGAAATTTCTAAGATACCATACCATTTTATTATTTTTTATATGTTTTTAGACTTATATTTTTTGTTATTATTTTATTACTATTATAAAAATCTGAAAATTTTTATTATTATTTTATTATTGCCGACCAATAAAATGCTGACACGTGGCACTTAACGGTCATGTCATCAATCCGTTAAAACTTAACGAATTAGAAATAACGGAATCTCTAACGTGTATAACGGAATAAACTTGAGTCCCTACTTTGATACACTTTAAAATTTAGTCCCTTAAGTGATGAAAATACCAAACTTAAATCCTCAATAGAGCTATTTTGCCTTTAATAAATGATGATGAATTGAAATTGATCTATAGTGAAGATGATGAGTTTTGAGTTGAATTTATTAGGAGAGAAAAAAATGGAAATTTCTAAGATACCATACCATACATACACGCATGTATGTTTATGGGTTCTTATTTATAATTTAATTATATAAATATAACACAAGAAAATAATTATACAGCTATGCATTGGGAATTTGTAATTAATTTTTTGATTATCTGAAATAATACATTAGATAGTATAATTTGTCCTATATTCATCATTAAATTTATGACGAAAAATGATGAATATACATACATGTAGAATTTCCATATGGACACTTCAAAATTTTCGAAAAAAAAAGAAGCTAAAATGATATTTTTTTGCAAAAGTTTTAAAATATAAAAATGATGTTTATAGTACTAATTATGCGAGCAAACACCGAGCGGATGAGCTCAGTAAGCTGACCAATCACACCGTGGCGCGTCAATTTATGTCTTATGTGAAGGAAAAACTGAGAAGAGGAGGAGTAGTGAAACCATATCAAGAATTCCTAGCACATATACCACCTTTCACTAGAGGGTATAGTACTAGTGATTCAGAAATAAGACACAGGAGGCAAAAGAGAAGTCTAAACAGAATAATGAAAGTTTCAAAATTTCAATTTGCCAGACACATACGGAAATTGCATACTTCATGAATAGACATTCAACCATTAAAGCACGATCACATTCATCGACTCGTTTTTTTTTTTTTTTTTTTTTTTTTTTGGTGAATGTAATGTCCTCGAATATTATTTTAATTTAGAAGCAAGTGATAACAAATCAGATCAGACTGATTTATAAAGTAAAACGAGATTGATCTATCCTTAAAAACCTGACCCGTTTTCCCTTTTCCATATACTTCATACTCAGGCAGCGGCACCTGTACAAGCCGTCACTGGTGCATAACCGTGGTGCTTTGCGGAACTGTATTTCCTAGTGATGAATCTGAGAAAAAGAAAAAAAGGAGGTTCACAACAAGATGTCTATTGAAATTACTGCATTACATTGGCGTCAAGTCGATAACTAGCCGACAACCAGCCGACTGGTCGGAAACCATTGAACATCAGCAAAGATGGATAGTCGACCGACTGGTCGACTAGTCGCGACTCGACAACCATGACTAAAACTTACGATTGATTCTCCGTGTTGAACCTTTTGTTGAACTTAAATATGTTATCTTTTGGGACATATTTGCCAAGTTAGTTTATGTTATTTTATTACATGTTACAATTTGTGTCATAACATGTATAAATATATATATCTCTATTATTTATTAGTTTTGACTTACCGACTAGTCAACTAGTCGGACCTCTGTCGACTCGACTGACTTATCGACTTGACAACCATGCTGCATTCACACTTATGTCACAAGATTAACAGCTAGGAAGTATCATATCCGATACTTTACCGGATACTCGGAGAATACATTTATGTATTTTCGATAGGGATGGTTCGCTGCGGTATACCGCACCGAAACAATCATACCGCAATTTTCGGTATATGAAAAATCCATACCATTACCGTACCGAAAAATTTGGTATATCGAAATTCGGTAATACCGAAATTCCAATATAGTATCGGTGGATATCGGTATATACCGAATTTTTGCGGTATGCCGAATTTTTTTTGGTATACCGAGAAATTTTGCAGCATAATAGAAAGAAAAAAAAAAAGCCAAAAAAATCAGTATATTGAGGTATACCGAAAACTTTTGGTATTGGTATACCGGTATATATCGAAAATATTCGATAGATAGAAAATTTTCGGTATATACTGAAAATTTTAGGTATGTCGAAAATTTTTGGTATACCTCGGTATACCGGAAATTTTAAGAGCTCATACCGTTACCGTACCGAAAATATCGGTAACGGTACCATTCCGTTCCCAAAAAATCGGTGTCCGAAAATTTCGATATTTTCAGTATTTTTCGATACGATATATTCGGTATTTCGATATATTTCCCCAGCCCTAACTTTCGAGAATGTTTCCAAGTACATGCTAAGAAATTAACTTTTTTGTTACTGATTCCCCATATATTAGAATAGTGTTCATGGGACTTGCCACATTTTGGATTTGAGTATTTATATTATAATTTTACTTTAATATGGTTAAAAAAATTTGTTTTAAGTGTTTTAATAAGTATACATTTTCAATAATTTTAAAAAATATATGTATATATATATATATACACATATATATATCACCTGTATCCTTAGACTTTCAAAATATGTGGTATCTTCGTACCCATGTCGTAACATATCCGTGTCATATTCCCGTATCAATGCTTCACAGATTAGCAATTTAATGCGTTCGACTAACCTGAAAAAATCCCTCCACAAGAGTTCGTACATCAACCAGTTCATTCCAGTATCGTTTGTGTCCCTTCCACCATCACCTTTCTTGTTGGACACAGCGGAAATTATACTTCAAAGTAAAAAGTTTTCCATTAGTATAGAGAAGGGTGAGAAAAAATACGTGATTACACTAAATACCCTTGAAGTTTACTCAAATTACGAAAACGCCCAGCTATCTTTCAAATTACAAATCCCCCTTAATATATGTTCTACTTTACATATTGCACCATCAATGGCGAATATTTGTCAAGAAAATAAAAATCTCGAGGGACTAAATGTAATTTTAAAGAAAAAATGGGGTTTTCTATAATTAGGTCAAACCTCATTTGTAATACTATATAATAATAGAAATTCAACAAAGGAAAGAGAGACTAATAATACGGCTTATTTGCAAGTACCTTGAAGCGGACTTCTTCAGCTCATCAAACATGGAACGAGGAGAAAGGCATCCCATGGAAAGCCACGGCGATATCTTGCATGAAAAATTTGCACCATAGATGCTATCATTGGTTCCATCTTTGAAACCATCGTTTGGCTTTGCCTTGCATTCATCAGCAAAATTTCTAAGTCTCTGCAGGGCTTCAGTCTCCCCGCCGACAAGAGAAGCATCAATAGCTTTATTACCTTTCTACAAAAGAAAATGAGGATTTTGAAGCTATTTTCAGGATGAACTTTGAGTCCCTGACCATAGATTATCTCCTAAAAGATAATCATAAAATTTATGAAATATACTGATAGATTCGCATTAAAATAAATTTTTTACAACATAAATTTTTAATATTTTTTGTAAAGTTCAACTTGAAAAAAATAAAACAAAAGATAATGAGAAACAAAGGGAGTAATAGTTCACTAATTCGCTTTAGGTCTACCAAGTATCATCATTTTTATAGTGAATGCCAATAAATACTTTAAATTAATCGATTCTATCCAACTTTGCTGCAGATCCGTAATATTTTCACAACCTTAAGCATCACAAAATGTCTAATCATAGAGTATGAAATGAACTGAAAGAACTTCTTTTCTTTTTCTTTTTACACCGAAAAGTAGATACAGTAACTAACTTCCATAATAAGCACAGAAATCCTTTAATTGAAAAACAAAGTTTAATCACAATTTCTTGTTCTCACCGGAGACTGAACCCCACGGGCACCTTACTAATACAAGAAACATAATCAGACCCAACTATGTTACTTTTTCTTCTTAATGATAAATCAAGTATTTTACTATCCAAATTCTCATGTATGATCAAGAAAGTCTTGGCATTCTTTATGTGATCAAATATCAAAAGCCAACCTCCGACACCCCCCCACATTGCTTGCTCCCGCACTTGTTTTGTCCGAACATTACCATGAAAACAATGGCAGATGATGAAGGGCTGAAATGTACATGTCCCGTTTTACATGTCGCAAACAATGAACAAAATGCCATATCACTTGATCCTTGTTTATCCAATTTTCTTTTTATTTTCATAAAAATTAATGATCTGCCAATTGTTCATTGGATGGACATAGGATACAGAACATGTGATCTCAACCCGAGCAGGATAACAGAAGCATCAAAGTAAAATATATGAACACAATGTAACTCAGCACAAACATATATTTCCGAATCAAAACACTCCAAAATCCACAATTCTCTACCATAACTAAGAACAGTGGCATCTTTTGCACAATCAGCAGCAGCACCTTAATCCCAACTATGTTGGGGTCAGTGGCATGAAGATTATAGTGTCGTTTAATTGTCTAAAATTAGTTAACACCATAAATCATGCAAATAACAAAGTGGCAAAGTTTTACGCCGAATGCCCTTCCGGTCGCAACCTTCATATGAAGGAGAAATAGAAGGAAATTCCAAAACCGTCAACATCATAGTTTTTTCCATTCGTCTGGAAAAACACAATTTAGTCATTTCATACCTGACCCATTGTAGCATTCTGGTTAAGCCCCAAATCAACCAAAGCCGGAATTTCACCCGGCTCTATATTCCCTTTTTTAGGCAAACCCTTCATGTTATCCAAAGCCTCGGTCGTCTTCCTCACCTCCAACCTTTTCACCTTTTCCTTAAACCCCCCGTAATTCGTAGGCATTTCTGTTAATTCAAACGGCAAATCCTCCAAGTGGTACAATGTGCTTCCCCAGTAGTACTTCACCTCAACTCCCTCATTATTCATAACCTCCTCTATTTTCTCTTCCGCTTTAACCTCGTCGTGTGAAACCTCTCTGTGCATGTACACAGCATCTGCCCCAACAGATTTAACAACTTCTGACAACACATCTTCGGGTTTCCCGATTCTCACCACAAGATCCGACCCGCGAGACTGTAAATTCTTCCTCAAATCGGAAACGGACTCTATAAGAAATGTAGCTCTGTACGGCCCCGTTTTGTCAAACCCTGAAGACGATTTACCGTAATCCCGTGGGTCGAAGCAGTAAACAGGGAGAACGGAGAGAGATTCGTTGTTGGCGGCGTTGAGGCACTCGTTGTCGTGGATGCGGAGGTCGTTGCGGAACCACACGACTGCGGCTCGACGTAGGGCGGTTGCACCGGAGGGGTTGGACGGGCGGAGCGGGTTTGGAGTGAGAGTGCTCTGCAGAGGGTTAGCGGAGACGGTGGATTTGAAGAAGGGTTTCGCAGGAGAGAGACTGGACGAGAGAGAACAACGTGAGAGAGACGAAACCTGGGATGGGATTTTGACTTTGTACGGTGAATTTACGATTTGTTTGGTTGGGAGGAAATAGGAAGGAAGTAGGGTTGAGACAGAAAGCGAAATTGAAGCAGTGGGTATGGGAGAGAGTGGATTCTGACTCTGAGTTTGTTTTTCTTGTGTTTCTTCTTCGGGGTTTGTTTTGGAATCCATTGTTGGAGGAGGAGAAGTGAGTGTGAGCGATGGAGATGATGACGATGATGATAATAATAATAATAAGCTTTATATATTAATCTATTTTCCGGTTTTGTATTTCTGTATGAGGTATTGAGGTTTGGTGGCAAAGCAATGAGTCGCTTTGGGGGTTTGGTTTTCTTGAGGTTTTCTTTTAGTACGATAAAATTGTATAAGGTTAAGTTTTTGATATCGTTTTGCTTAAAAAGAATAAATGTCCTTTAAAAATCGGTGTTGAATTTTTTTCTTTTTATATTTTATTTAATTTAAACTCTTTTTCTTTTCTTTTCTTTTCTTTTTAATGTACCATTAGCTAAGATTAATATTAAAATTTAATGTTTAAATGGGTCTTTCAAAATCGTTATAAAAATCACACGATTTTGCGAAAAAAGAGAAGTTGACGTTCTAATAAAACTTCATTTATTGTGCTACCGACAATAAATGAAGTTTTATTAGAACGTCAACTTCTCTTTTTCGTAAAATCGTGTGATTTTTATAAGGATTTTGAAAGACCCATTTAGACATTAGATTTTAGTTGTTGGATTCGATAGTTAGTCATGGAAAAGATGATGAAAAAAAAAGATTTAAATTAAATAAAATACAAAAAGAAAATAAATTCAACATCACCAACTTTTGGAGGACATTTTAGTCTTTTTAAGCAAAATAGTATCAAAAACTTAGGGTGTGTTCTCTTTGATGTTTTGAGGTCATTTTCTGTTTTTATTTTCAAAAACACTAAAAACGTGTTCTTTTTATCATTTTGAAAATACATTTTGGAAAATGAAAAAAATATTTGTACACAAAACACAAAATGGCCAAAACCTCGTTTTGAGCATTTTGTGTGTATTTCAACAAAAAATCTTCAAAATGCTCAAAATGCATTTTGAGTTTTTTTTTTTTTGGGTTATCCTAATTTGAAACTAAGTCTAAAATAAAGATTTATGAATTTAATATTAATATTACAAAAAAATATTTTGCAAAATAAATTTAACAGAACGCGTTTTCAGCAATTTTGAAAATAAAAATAAAAACAGAAAAATACAAAATATTTTCAAAATGAAAATAAAAAATGAAATACAAACAGAACGCAGCCTTATACTCTTATGAATGAGGATATATAACTTATTATTTTTATAGTTTGGTATTACAAAAGATAGAGCCCTTTCTTTTATGTATGTTAGTGATTTGTTCTTCCACCCATCAACTGCCAGGACTGAGGGTACGTGTCGTGGGCATAGTTGGGGCCGTAAACGAGCCTGAAAGCTCGATTCAATTTGGAAGATTTAGCTCAAAATAGTTCGATTTATGGTTCGACTTGAATAGTTAAATATGGAATCGAACTTCTAAAACTAGGATTCGGTCAAGTGAGCCGAACTGTTCGACTCGATTCGAGATGTAAAGAGTTTTGGCCCAAACTTTAAACCAAAGCTCATTTGCCCAAACAAGATATCATTAAACTCAAAGCTCCAAATACCCAACTAGTTAGACTTAATTTAACTCTCTCGAAAAATGAGCCGAATCAAACTTTATTCAAACCGTTCGAAAAAACGAGCCGAATCGAACTGAACCATAAAGTTAATTTATCCATCGAACTTGAATTGAACCTTAAAAATTAAGACTCGACAAATCCAACCTAATCGAACCTAAGGTTCGAAATACGTCGAGCCGAACTCGAACTCTGCAAAGTTCGGTAAAATCCGGCTCATTTAAGGCATAGTGGCTTAGGTTATTGGAATTATGGATAGATTGAAATAGCTCGTGAATTATTCGGGATCGATTCGTAAAAATATCGAGTAAGCTCGAATTTAAGCTATTCGAGTACTCGAGTTTGAATCCAAATACATACGTATTCTGTTCTACATATCTGCGAGGCTAATCAATTTTGTCGGTAATTGCGAGGCTAATCAATTTGCAACACATATACTAATTTATTCTTTTATAATTGATATCACTACGAATATATCTTAATTATAAATGGGAAGAAATCATAATATTTTTGATCTTCCCTTAATTTTTTTCGGAACACCGGAGCATATTGTGAAGTGTAATATGAGTGGAGAATGAATCCCATATTAGTATAATATTAAATTAATTAGTGTATATAAATGACATGAGTAAATTTAGTTATACCTCTAGAAATACAATATTATATAAAAATAAAATTGGTGTTATAAGTAAAATTTCTACATATGAACGAAAAAGTATTAGTCGACATTGTGCCGCTACAATTTAGTAACATTACATAAATCATTGCAACTATAAGTTGTACAAAAAGATCAAGTTAAACAATTGATCCACAATACTTTATCGAATAAATTTTATCTACTAATACAAATAATCGCTCAAAAATCCCTCCAGTAAGTACAAGTTGTTAAGATGTATTTACCTTAAATAAAAAATATAACCTTACAAAATCATACCTATTCAGAATAATATTAACTAGTAAATATTAAAAATACCAATGAGCAATCAAAAGCCGTCGAGTGTCGATAATTCATATCGCTGCAGCAACTCTAAACCTTAACTTCCTGAGAAATAAATATAAGAATCCATTAACAAATATTTGTACACAGGTAAACTGTCAAACTATTTTTTTTTTTTTACATTTGAAGTTAAATTTGTTTTTTCGTTAAAAACCGTAACAAACTCTAAACACACACGCGCACACACACTCATGATCCACTTCTTTCACCCCACAAATGACGGGAAATTCTACCCTATGTGTAGCGACAGTGTCTGTACGAGGCTCCCAAACCACACGTTCACCACATACCCATGTGGGTGTGCATGTGTGTGTGTGGTCGGGAGTCCTATGCAGCACTGCCTGTACAGGTGGGGTAGATTATCCCCCAAATGACAAAGTATAGTTGAGAAAACTAACATGCCTGTAAAAAAGAGCCTATATCATTCCAGACACATGTGTTGGGTGAGGCCTTACAACATTCAGCACCCCTCTAGCAGTTGTCTGCCCTCGAAAATTAACAAAATTATAATAATGTTGTCCGAAACCGAATGATTTTTAGCACAAAGGTCCGCACGTACTGAAGTCTTACCTCAAAGAAGGAGTTGAAGTTGAGTCGTAAAAGGAATTGCCTAAGAAATGGGGCTCGCTGACTCCCAGCTATCCTGCTACTGCGGAGGATAGTGTATAATGAATTTGACTTCTTATAGAATTCCTGCATTAACCCAACGGAGGTCTGGCCATTATTACAAGAAATTATATTAATTAGGGCTGGGATCGGTCCGGGCCGAAATTTTTGAGGACCAAACTTGAACCCGAAGTTTTAAGACCAGGTCGAAATTTTGAAAGTGTAAGGCCAAAGTGAGCTCGGCTCGTTGGGGTGCGATCCGAGCTTCGGGTTTATCCATAATAAAATGTGTCGACGTCATGTTCAAAAAAAATGCCACACTATTTTGCTGGGCCTTTTCGAGTTTTTTGGGGGATTTCGGGCTTTCTCGGGGTCTTTTAGAACATGTTAAAAAAATTCTTCTGTCTGGCCAGGTTCGGTCCGAGCGCAATTTTTTTTTGCTTTTTGGTCCGAGTCGGTTTTTAGAGCCCAAAGTCCCAGCTCTTATATTAATAGACTTGCAAGTAACTTATTGTTGCCCGTATTACCTCAGCTATGTGTTCCAGTCCCGTGGTGCTTTCTTTGTTTTCAATCTTCCAGCAAAATTGCCAACAAAGTTTCATAATGCCATCCAAAATGCGCGAGACAGAACCAATATCCAAGAAAGATTGTGAAATTAGTGCAGATAAGTACCTGCAGAAACAGAATATATTTGAAGATAATATTTGGTACTACTCAATCAGCAGTTAACCAATATAAAAGAAAGGTTAGGGAAAATCTTGGGTACACTCTTGTAGCAGTTGAGCCAAACAAAAACACACAGTAAAAATCACCAGATAATGCTTTTGGATTAGTAGAAACGAAGGATGTACATAGTTCAAGTTTACTGGTAAGATCCACACATCTAAACTAGAAAACTAAAACAACGTCCACTAGTATATTCTCAACATCTTCGTAAGATAAGATCAGATAACAAGTCCCAGTAACTTTAGAATTCAGTCAAAATTTGACATACACAAACAGGAATTGCTACGATAAGTGAATCGTTTAACACACAAACCGAAACCATCCACGTCACTTACTCTTGATGGAAGCCCACCAGGTCAGTGAAATCGCGAGAATTTTGGATATGAGCTTGCAAAACGTTCCATTGAGATTCTATTACATCCACCTAGCAAATCGAATACAAGCAGCAGTCAATAGAAGAAAGCTCTAACAGATCAGTAATACACATGGACATATATAGTCATAACAGCACAGTAGTTCATATAGGTGATCAAAATTAGGAAAGTTCGATGCTATGTTTATCATATTTGTGACACTATTCTGATCAATCGGGAATAAAAACACGTACTGTAAGTGCCTTTTGGAGCAATAATATTTTTATTCTCCCAAAACATCCCGAGAAGTGAATCTTCATTTTCCTATAATACCTGTCTCACTGTTATGTGTCTTACAATCCAATCATCAAATTAATTCAACGGCATTAATTTATATACATATATAATTCAATATCTTTCAATATCATCTTCATATATATTTCATATATTAAATACCCCAACTCCTATCATACCTTTATATAATTTATTATAAAATGTGTGCGACATCGAACCAAACAAATCCAATATGGAGAAAACTGAAAGAAGAACCAAACATATTCATCTGCAGTAGGAAACATCAGTCCATAAATGGTCTGTCACATTTTTGCCAACCACACATTACCAAATCCCACTCCTGGAAATTTCCCAAAATCTTTCGCCCGAAACACCAAAAAATAACACCAACTATTGTATAACATTTGACTTTTTGAGATGCCTGCTCAAGGAAAAGTGAACTAAGGTTCGAAGGAAATACAACACACGAGGTCAGTTGGGCACTTGAGTTCAGTTTGCGTATTTTAGTTACTCACTGCTAATGTGAAATGAGAAGAATCTCGTAGAAAATCAACTGGATCCACAAACCCATCAGTTAGAAGCAATTACTTAAGCTCAGACTTCTGTAGGAAGTACCTGAATATAGAATTGGAGATTTCTTATCAGAAACGCCATGTGCTCTCTAACACGCCACATTGGTCTAAAGCGTTGCCGTCTCTGTTGAGATATTGAACTCTGTGTGCTCTTGTTATGACGTTTGGCAAAATCAGAATGATCTTGATGCATTGCAGAAGCCCATGACTTCTCCAATTCCATCTGACTCCTCTTTAGACGGAGCAAATATTGAAAGATCCTAAGATACCTGTTCCAACCATGATATTAACGAAGAAAAAGTTGCCATTTATGATGCTCACTACAAAGACAACTAAACAGATGGGCACCTCAACAACATTTTCAACAATGGCAGTTTTGGACAGAATTTAATCATTGTTATGTATTTTAGGCTACATAACTCCAAAAGGAGGAGATAGATGGAACTGATGAGAGCTTACTTAGAGAGTACTTCCTGTGTAAAGAACAAGTGTAATGGCCAGTCAACAGAATATTCAAGGGCAATGACATCCCAGCCATCAACCGACATCTCCATAGAAGTATCTACTTGTACACCTGAGTCTCCATCAGAATATGCTTTTGCTTTTGGCAATTCAACATGGGAGGATTTCAGTGTTATTCCAGGCATTCTAAAAGCGGAAAATAAAAACTATTATTAATAAAAAAGAACACTGCACCGAAAAGTTTTGTATTTTATGCATTTCGTTTGTACCGCAAAGACACTCTGGAAAAGTATTTGTCCTCTTCGCCAATAGTCTTTATTGCAGCCTGCATGAGATATGATTATTCCAGTTTAGTACAGTAAACAGAAAATATGCAACTCAACTTAAAGTGCAAGAAACGGACACATGCATCATCATCATCATCAACAGCACCTTAATCCCAACTATGTTGGGGTCGGTGGCATGAAGATTATAGTGTCGTTTAATTGTCTAAAATTAGTTAACACCATAACTCATGCAAATAACAAAGTGGCAAAGTTTTACGCCGGATGCCCTTCCTGTCGCAACCTTCCTATGAAGGAGAAATAGAACGAAATTCCAAAACCGTCAACATCATAGGTTTTTCCATTTATATGGAAAATATCATGAGACGGCGATGAGTTTGAGATAATTGCTATTGTCATGTCACAATACGTGATTGATATTGTAAAATCAACACATACATCATGGAACATGACTCAAAGAAAAAAGGTGGATTGTAAAGCCAAACGACTTAATAATTCTTGTTCGAGAGGGTAATGAAATCACTATAAACAATCTTAGTAGAGTCTCTTTCCATCATCATCATCATCATCAACAGCATCTTAATCCCAACTATGTTCGGGTCGATGGCATGAAGATTATAGTGTCGTCTAATTGTCTAAAATTAGTTAACACCATAACTCATGCAAATAACAAAGTGGCAAAGTTTTACGCCGGATGCCCTTCCTGTCGCAACCTTCATATGAAGGAGAAATAGAACGAAATTCCAAAACCGTCAACATCATAGGTTTTTCCATTTATATGGAAAATATCATGAGACGGCGATGAGTTTGAGATAATTGCTATTGTCATGTCACAATACGTGATTGATATTGTAAAATCAACACATACATCATGGAACATGACGTAGTAGAGTCTCTTTCCACATTTTGTTTTTAAAACCATGAACGAAAACAACCTTGAGTTAGAAGAGTAGCCAATAAAGAGGAGTTTTTTTCTCGAATGTGAGGCAGGATGCCAGATTCCCATGTGTAGAGAATAAAATATGCAAATATAAATAAACAGAAATACTCAGGTTTCATGACTACCATTTACCATCTGAAAAGGAACCATAAGATCAGCTTCAGCAGTTGATTGACGAGGTGGTAATCGCATTAGCAGGCGGCTCTCCTCAAGAAAACTCTATCATGTAGCAACATCATCTTTCAATATACTAACTATAAAAGAAAAATTAAACCAGAAGATCAAAAGAAAACCTAGCTACTACTACAACGAGTTTTATTTTATGTCCTAATAATGTTTCCCAACCTTATGCATGCTCAAATGTTACGATTTCTTTCAACTTCCCTTCACAAAGAGCTAGTACAAGTGAAGAATGCGCAAGAAGCTTGATGGAGACAAATATCACACAATTGACTTCTTCCCTTAGTATCTAATTTCATGCACATCGAATGTGAAAAAAGGTGCTAAATGAACCTCTCCATAAGGCAATCTCAGAACTTTAAAATTATTGAGAAAGAAAACCATAAAGAAGACAGAAGTTTTAAAACAAACAGAAAACTAGGAAAAAAAACTTAAATTTATCCTACCTGGAAAAAATCACCTTTTGCTAAAAGGAAATAATCTTTCAGAGCTTTCAAGTGGCCATTCAAGTCAGCACGCACAACAACAAGCTGCAGATATGACCAAGAATCTGCGAATTAGATTTAGTTTAAACAATAAAGGGACATAAATATTTGCAATGAGCAACACCTGCCAAAGATGATTTGCTGCAATTGCCTTGATTGAGTCAACAGCGGTCTCAAAAGATCGCTTATGGAACTCCGATGATTCCTGCACATAATAAACCAAATAAAAGATATTTAATGAAAAGAAGAATAAAATGGGTACTAGGACAAATACACGACACCATGAACTTCAGAATTTAGGAGCATGGAGTTAATCAAGCAGAAAAAAAAAATGCAAATGATATTCTACAAGAGCTACTAGCACAAGCAATAATCCATATAAGTAAGACCTTCAAATCTTGAAGTGTAGATTCAATTTTGTCAGCCTCAGATTGTGGAAGCAATTCTTCTCCAGTCAATATAGTTTGGACAGAAGAGTCCTTCAGCATAGAAAACCTTTCCATAGATCCTTGAAACCTTTGGGATCCTTTTTGTAGGTGCTGATGAAATGGTGCGCCCTGAAATTGAACAGCAGGACTTGGATTTCGAAGAACTCTGATAGCTTTTCCAGCAAATAGAATAGATTCAGCAGTGTGCATTTGGACATACTCAGGAAGCATATCCTGCAAAAAAAAAAAAGAGTAAATATTTTCTTTTCTTTTTTTGCTATTTAAATTGGTTTGTCTGTTTCTTATTTTACTTTAGTTTTGAGGTTGGGGGTTTGGATTCGGGGTCATAAAGGAAATTGTTGTAAAAAATAAACAAGCATATCAAATGGTTGAAAAAAGGTTTTCGCAATGGAAAGGAACAGTCAATAGTTGTCTGAGAAGTTAATGAATGAACACTGGTAAGAAAGATAACAATATATCTGCATGAAGATATTAAGTAACGCAATCAAACTATCAATAAAAAAAATAGCAAAACAAACAGCAGAATATAGATATACCAGAGAAATATGGAAGCCTAGATGCCAATCAGTTAAAGATACATCATTAATCGACATGCGAGCCAATTTCTCAAGTGTGTCTGCAGCTGAGTCGTGTTCAGAATCTCTATCCTGTTGCCTTGGAAATGAAAACTTTATCAAAATCTTGATTTATATAGCTACTGTCTTAGCAGATTTAAAATGAACAAGAGAGCACTCAGACTAACCACACCTGCTAACAAAAAATTCTCCGTACTGGTCATGAAGGATCCCATAAACCATCCATGATGTGAGTTGATTGTACATAACTTGATGCCCATGCCATAGAAGCCTGCTTGATATTATTTTTATATCATTTCAAGTCAACATAAAACTGCCTACTCTGATGGATCGCATCTTGAATTATTTATATGGCTTTTATCACAGCACTGTGAAGCTCAAATAAAACAAATGTATAAGGTGTGTTTAGTTGGTTTTTATTTTTTCAATTTTCATTTACCAATTCTTGAGAAATTTTCCTGTTTTCCGGAAAAGTAGAAAACTATTCAACTTCAAGATAGTGTTCCAAAATCGGCCTGTTTTTCTGGAGAACCGGGTTATTGAATTTCATTGAAAAATGGAGTATCTAAACATGTGGTCCAGAAATTCTTGTGATCTTAGAATATTTTTCTGATTTTTCGTAGAAAACATGTCAATTTAAACGCACACATATAACATACCTGTTGTCACTAGTATGTTATTAATGTTCAAAATCAAAGGGAAAAGGCATATCAAACCATGATAAACATCCTTCTTTTTTAGCATGTCAATTTTAATTAAATCCTTCTAATTAGTTCATTACAAGAAAACTAAGAACTATACAAACGTCCTTCAGAAAAAGAAAGAAAGGAAAAAAAATAGTATATAAACAGCCATATCGCAAAATAGATTATTGATTCCAAGATTAGAACAAAAAAAAGGAAAAAGATGTGTCCATATGGTGGCGGCATGTACGCATGCTTAACCCAACCTCCAGTCAAATTTGTGATGTAAGAAGATAGCACTATCCTACCAATCCTCAATGGATAAACCCTCAACTCCTTTAATTTTAACAAATCAAGCAGAAACATGCATTCAAATAAGCCTTCCTAACGACATATGTAACGTATTGAAGACCTAAACCATGGACTGGCACAGAACACTTTCTATTATCACATAATAATAATAATACAAGCATGACTTATTGAGTAGACAGGTGTCATGCTAGATGCTATGGCACAGAACACGTTCTATTAGCACATAATAATAATAATAATAATAATAATAATAATAATAATAATAATAATAATAATAATACAAGCATGACTTATTGAGTCGACAGGTGTCATGCTAGATGCTATATTAAAAAAGTTCCCGGGTGATTTTATCAGATATGAGACCTGAAATAACTAAGATAGCAGGGGGGGGGGGAGTTAAGCATATACGAAATAGGATGGATAATGCATACCGCTGAATGCATGTTTGCAGTTCCGGCACCCCACAATGGCATCGCTTGTGTAAAAGGTTAAGAAGTCTCCCTCCACATATATTATCACGCTCAATCTCCAATATGATCTCGTAAAGAGGTGGCAACAAAACGAAGAACTAAGACATAGTTTCACAAGTTAGTTAAATTAAAACGGGATGAGAAAAAAATTATATACATCAGAGGATAAAAGTATAACTTTGCTTTTTAAGCGTCAAGATTAGTACATGGTAAAATTGACAACTCAATTTATAGGGTGATTAGCATCTATATTTTTACACAAATACGTTGAAAAAAGTATTGCTATATCCAGCTAAATTTAATGCGAGGGCAGAAGAAACCGGAGGAGAACGGAACAATGCTGCCAAAGCCACTTGGATGAACAGACACTATATAGTCTATATTGCAAGCTATCATTTCGCAACAAATTTCACTTTATCTATCATGCAAAGCAAGTCTAACTTAATACAATCATCATTTGGGAGAAATTCATTTATATGTTGCTCATTTTACATGTTTTGTTTTGTATGTGTTCTAGTCTTTTTTTTGTGTGTGTGGGTGTACGAACTACATGGAATACAGATAACAATTAATATAGTGAAGTCACACTTCTGACTTGCATACATTACTCCCAAAATCAACAAAAAGTCATAGCATTATCCCTTTCAGATGAACGGGAAAAATACAGTAACAAGCAACACACAAGCAAGAGTTGAGCACTATTTCACAGACAATATATGTTAAATAACATAATATTCTACCTTATTGAGTCCTTGTGTCACAGTTGCCAAGATGGGCAGAGAATCAGACAACAATTTCTGCTCAACTTGCAAAACAGCAGACCTGTAGACAGACAACACTTCAACAATGCCATTCCCTAGTGCCCTCCTATATACACTAGGCTTCACCTTCTTTCCCTTCAAAATTTCCGTAGCTCTTGACAAAGGAGACACATTCGAAGATCTAATCCAACTCAAATTTCGAGATTTAGCAGCAAAACGTTCTAGCTCCCTATAGTAAAAACCTAGTGTAATAACTCTCTCAATAACTTCCCTGCCAACCAAAAGCAAGTTTTGCAGTAACTAACACAAACGCCATGCCAAATCTATTTTGTTTTATACGTGAAGAATTCAATTCAATTATACAATAAATACAAAAAAGATGTCCATTTTTAGCTATAAAATAAAATGTTCAATTACTTGGCAGGAATAACATGAAAATCAAGTATGGGTATGGGAACAATAAATTCAGAAGTAAACATCTATCGTTGTTACGACTTACGACGGGATTCAAAGAAAAAAAAGTTCAAGAACAAATAAATAATTCAGAAAAATAATCGACAACATAACGTCTTGCCCCAAGCCAAAGTTCGAATAATATTGATCTTCAATAATAATCCATAAACCCTAACCACATGAATATAGTCATATACTTTCCCCAAGTAAGGAAAGTATTAATCAATTAAATAACCTTAACTCGGCCAGCAAGCTACTCATTCCTGATTCTAATCCTACTAGGACACTTAATAATTTATAAATAATTAAATACTCAATATTATATATCTATAATTAATTAAATGCACTTTACCCCTTAATTGAAGATCATTGGTGTTGCTCAGATGCACTTATTGATAACTTTGATCCGAAGCAAATGTCATGTTAGAGAGAAAGAAAAAAGAAGAAACAGGAAAATGGAAGGAAGGAAAAAAGAAAAAACTACACATTCTCACTGATATCAGAGCTCAGTGGGACGGAAGGATGAAATCGCCCCGTAGAACAGCAAGTCCAGTAAGTAAAACACTAATACTTTCCTACCAAATGCCAATCCAAAACCCAGTGACACACATCAAAACTCAAAACCCAAACCATTTTTTACCCAAGAAAAATAAATAAAAAATAAAAATAAAAGTAAATAGACTGATAATGACGTATACACAGAGCAAGCACGAAAGTACGCATCATCTAAAAGGCTTTCTAGCACATAAACGCCCAATGCAGCACCAACACCACAAAACAACAGCCTTTCTTCAAAATGAGAAAAAAATAACAAAATTCATATAATTATCGGGGCAATTTTAAACAATCATCGACGGGAGAAAGAGTAAGGACCTGTCGCTGGATTGAACGAAGGAAAGATCGGGAGCGAGCCTGAAAGTCGGCTCATCGGCTAGAAGCGCGTCGGGGGATAAGTTAACACGGAGGGTTTCTTGGTGTTCTCTCTCGTCGATTATGAGATCTCCGGTGTAACCTATGAGTGCCAATAGTATTTCGTGTAGCATTATTCAGAGGACCTTCAGCGCCAGTATGATTCTAAGAGAGAGCCGTCGGACAGAAAATTTACGCAGCGTCGACGGTTTAACGGACCGACCAGTCAGTATGAATTCTGAAAGTCCAGGTCGGCGGGAGCCCCAATAGAGTCCCGTTAAAAATAAAAAATAAAAAAAATACTCCCCTTTTTCTTTTCTCATTCGGAAATATTATTCCCTCCATCCCCATCAAACCTTTCACAATTTTACTTCATCCCGACTTGAAAAATCAATATGTACGCAGACTATACCCCTACTTATTATGGTAGGGAGGTTGTTTTCGTGAACACCATACCCCAACTTAGTGCACAGCAGAATCTTGTGTGATAAATACCAAGGAAAACATATGATTCGAAAAAGCTCGAGACCATACCTGAGCCCATGGCTTGATCCACATGGGACTTACGTAAGGAGGATTTGGTTACTTCACTCCCGACTTGAAAGATTATATTTAATTAGTATAACACACGTGTAATTATACGAAAACACAAAAAAGAATTTTTATATAAATATATAATATGTAAATCATTCATTATAAATTTCATAATACTTCTTTATAAACTATACTATTTGTTCCGTTTATGATTACATCATTCTCATTGCAACAAACGATTTCTAGTCTTTCCTAATCTTCACTCTTGATATGGCTACATAAAGTTAACCATGACCGAATACGGGTCTTGGAGATACATACCGATATGAGAGAGAGTTTGACCTTAACTCTTAAATATAGTCATGGCAAAACTCATAATAAGTTGGAACTGGCGTATTTGAAATTTAAATAGTAATCTGATATCTAACGGGTTTGATATTAATTGTGGAATAAATACTTTACTCTCAAAATTATTCCCCGAATTTTTTCACCCAGCTCACCATTTAAAATTTGGAGGATTCATTCGGAGAAGTCCTTATTTTCTTGTAGATTGTGAGATGACATTTTTTGTCCAACAATTAATATTATATTATTGGTGAGTCTTATTAGTTTGCAGTGATATCGAAGTGAGGAAGAACTTATACTTGAATAATCGATATATGCATTGTGCTTTGGTACAACTTCATATGTACAAGTATACTAAATAATTGTGCCAAGGGTAACTTTAATAAGATTTTAAATTTAAAAAGCTTTTAGAAATACATAAGAAATTTTGACTTATATCTTAAAATTAAGCACTTCTCAAATTGCATTAGAAAAACATAATACTAGTATATATAATTTAATTACTTGTATGACCTATTATAAATATACCTATTAATTTAAAAAGGGATCTCTCTTTTTTAGTACCAAAGCATAAAAGTAACAAGTTATATATCCCCATTCATAAAACTATAAGTTTTTGATACCAAAATGTGTTAAAAGACTTTATTACCCTTAAAGTCTACCAATAAAAGAAAAAAAAACTAAGAAAGAAAAAGGAAGATTATTAAAACGAAACAACAATAAAAACGGTCCCACAACTCAATATTTTCCTCTCGCCAAAAACTCTCCTCCTCTCTCGCAAAACTCTCCGTCGTGAAACCCTTCACGGCCAGAAAATGTCGACCTCCGACTACCACAGAGAATCAAGACGCCGAAGTTCCGCTAGTGACACTCCATCGAAGAGCAATTCGTCAATGAGCCGCGGTTAGTGTATTTTCATTCACACACGATCGTGCCATGACGGTTGTTCATCTTCCCACGATCGTCCGAAGAAGATGAGACCATCGTGTACACGATGGTCTTTCGTGGGCACGATGGTTACACACGACGCCGCCGATCGTGTGTGCCGTCCGTGTGCTAGAAGAGCAAAAGCTCCCGCCTTGCACACGATCGCAGCACACGATCGTTGCCGTCGTGTGAACCGTCGTGTGGCACACGATGGTCTTCACACGACGGGCATCGATCGTGTGCATGCGATCGTGTGCAAGGCAGATTTTTTTTTTTCGTTCTCTTAAGCATTTTATGATATTCTTATGAGTTGTATGTCCATATTGCAGACTGGTTGCGTATGAAAGAGACCTACATTGCGTTTTGTTACACGTCAAGTGAATCTTTACATACGGGAGGTGGTATTTAAAGAGATCATTGAGACATTGAGAAGTATGGGCCGCAATTCCGTTGTTGCTGATTGAGCTATCGAGAGCTTGACCGAGGGGGTCATGGGGCGCTTGATTAAAGTTAGGAGGAATGGGAGTTCAAATACTGCCCTACATCACTTAATTGCTCGTCAATTGGAGGGTGATCAAATCCCCCCGGATGAGTCGTGGTTCCAGGTTTGCGAGAGGACCATTCGTTTTACGGCCCGTGATTTTGCCTTGATCACGGGACTCCATTTTGGAAACTCTACCTTCCATCCCCAGGACGACCATCTCCTTCCGTCTGACGGTATTTTCCACAGAATACTCCATGGCAAAAATATTAAGGTTAGTGTTCTGCGGAAGAGGTTCAATGCTCGAGATTTTGGTAGAGACATAAGAGATTATGTCAAGGTTGCCAATTTGCTTATATACTACTACTTTATCCTATGCCGTGACGACATGATGGTCGAGACATGGGCATTAGTGGAGGATTTCGAGCAGTGGGATATGTTTCCTTGGGGTTCTTATGCCTTTGGGGTTTTATCTTACTACATAGGCAACGTTGCCATGAAGGAGGGACAAGAGCACAAGGACTATCACTTCTATGGTCCTATTTGGGCTTTACAAATATGGTCGTATGAGATGATTCCTGCATTGGGAGCATTGTGTGGTATTCGAGATAAAACTGTCCAAGTCCCCCGGTGTTTGATGTGGACTACGAGGAAGATGTTTTGTGATTTCACTCATTTCTTCGACGATAAGGTACATAAATTTGTAAACGTATTTTCTCCTAACTTCACTCATCTCTTCAACATTATGTGATTGCCCATCTAATGGTATGTTTTAATGACTATTGTTGCAGCACAAAGTACTTCCCTCTTTACCGCATATGGAGGAGGATGAGGCTGAGTACTACTACCTGAGCTTTGAGAATGGCTCGCCATATGACGTTAAGTTCATTAAGCCTGTAAGAATAGATGTGAGGAATAAGGAGGATGAGCCTGCGCCGATCCCGAGGAAGAAAGTTATGGATAGGTTGAAGAAGGCTGCTGGAAAATTGATTACATATGAGTCGGCACATAAAGTGTCGAAGCGACGCCGGCAGAGTACCCCACCAGTAGATGGTGCGGAGACATCGGACCAGGAGAGGCAGTCAGAGAGGGTGTGTTGTGTCCACGGACTTCCTTGTCCGGATCACACCCAGGACACGAGCAGGGATGAGTACTTCGATCGCCGTTTGAAGGCGATCTTGTACGACGATTCTGAGTCCGGATTTATTACTCGAGTTTCTCGCCGGGTGCTTTCTGGGATCGTGGATTTCTTCGGACCTATGCATAGACATTCTAGGAGCCCGGTACACTACTCAGCTGGGAGCCATGATAGGCCTTGTCATTCTGCATCTGTTAGCAGCGCCCAACGGAGGATTCATGACCCTCCACGTCACTCAGTCTCTGGCGCAGCACACAGTCACCATTCTCATCGTCAGCCTAGTCATCATTCTCAGTGTCAGCCGAGTCACCATTCTCAGCGTCAGCCGAGTCACCATTCTCAGCATCCGCCTACCCATCATTCTGAGGAGCGGACTCAGCAGTCCCTTGATTACGAGCATCAGTATGAGCCATTTGAGGCGCCGTTTCAGCAGTATGGGACGATGTTCGACTGGTTTCAGGACGAGCATCATTACAGTGCGATGTTTCGAAGTGAGGGTGGTGGTCCTGAGCAGCAACCTCCATTTCATATCGAAAGCTTCGCTTTTGAGATCGAGCAAATGACTGCGGCTCTCTCGATCGTTATAGTTGTGAGAGGGATGCCGAGGGTGACGAAGATGGTGAGAGTGCCGAACGCAGATTTGGGTGAGCGTAGTCTTCCACCGCGAGTGAGTCGACCATCCTTGCTCTTTGGGAGCCTTTTGTGGTTGCGCCTCCCGGAGATAGCGAGGCTCAAGAAGTTGTGCCTACGTTTAGGAGGGAGCGACCACGTGATGCTATTGTCGGTGTTTGAGACCGGGCATGCTCTCACCAGGGCGTTATTTGACCGGATAGAGTCTAGCCGTGAAGACTTTGATGCCGAGGTGATAGATCGTTATGTGCTTGCGACTCGAGCGAGGCTTCGGAGGAGTCTCGTAGTGTTGGTGTCGGTAGAGTTGGCACCGTACTTGCCGGGCTCCCTATTTTACGTAAGTTCTATAACCTACTCACTTGTATATCATTGGTTTGATATCGATTTTTTTTAATTTTGTGGTTTGGCTTTTTGTAGTTAGTTTTGGCCAACGAGTTTGCAAGACTCCATCCGGATGATCCACTTGGTATCAAGGTGACGGGGAAGCCGATTTACAAGGAGTGGAAAATTCCTAAATGCATCGAGGACTACATGACAGGTCTTGATACACCACATGCGGTTCCATGGTTAAATTGCAACGAAGTAAGTTTGAAATTTATATTTATAAATAATTGACGATTTGTTGCCATTTGAAATTTATATTTATAAATGATTCACTATGTTTGATGTGATGATCTTATATGATTACATATTTTGTTTGAACAGATCATTGCCATTTGTTGCCTCGACCAAAACCACTGGGTGACTATCAAGATTGACATCATAGCATGGACCGTGGAGTTGTACGATTCCTTGTCACACCACCACGAAGATGGTCGATACCGATTCAACCAACTGCGACCGATTATGCGTCTGATGCCTCGTGTGCTAGCTCAATCCGGGTATTGGATGAACAACCAATCGAAAATGAAGTATGACACGGAGATGAGTTTCAAAATTATGCCACGAGAACTACAGTTCATACAAAACGACAATCACAGTTGTGGCCCCTTCGTGTGCATGTACTTGGATCGACTCGTCTCTGCAAATCCAGGAGCAAGGCACCAAATCAAGGAACTTAATGAAAAATATATTAAGAAATATCGATATGGTTTAGCTGCTAAAATTTTTATGTTGTCTTTAGACATGTAGAATGGTTTATGGTGTGTTGTTAAATATTTATGTTGTATTTAGACAGTTTTGGCAATATGAATGTGTCAGTGTTGTTAAATCTTAATGTGTTGGCTCTGTGTTACACACGATGGATGCACACGATCGTGGCCATCGTGTGTTACGATCGTGTGCAACCTACCCACGGTCATGGGTTGATGCTGTCGTGTGCGCACGATGGCTGGCATGACCGTGTGCACACGACCGTGAGTACCATCGTGGGTACGGTCGTGCACACGATCGTGTGTTCCATTGTGCACACGGCTGGACACGACCGTGTACACGATTGTGTGCATATGAACTTTTGGTATTTTTGCAAATTTGAACTATTGTGTTATCTAGAATGATGTTTTGTGATTCAAACATCGCTTGTTCAAACATTAATTACTATATAGCTTCTTATACAAACTCCTATTTGTCATTTCGTTGTAATTCATTAGTATATGAGGTAATTCATCCAGATGATTGAACTTATCCGTACGTACTAATACACTGAGAACAATTGGACGACACATGATATGCAATATATTATGTTAATTCAATCAATAACTTTTTAGATAAGTGTATCATTAACAAATAATTGTTAATATATAAGTAACAACACCTAAATTGACGAGTAATTTGAGAAATTGGTGAAAATTCTTTATGTTCTTGTGCACACGATCGTGTGTTCCATCGTGGACACGACCGTGTACACGATCGTGTGAATATGAACTTTTGGTATTTTTGCAAATTTGAACTATTGTGTTATCTAGAATGATGTTTTGTGATTCAAACATCGCTTGTTCAAACATTAATTACTATATAGCTTCTTATACAAACTCCTATTTGTCATTTCATTGTAATTCATTAGTATATGAGGTAATTCATCCAGATGATTGAACTTATCCGTACGTACTAATACACTGAGAACAATTGGACGACACATGATATGCAATATATTATGTTAATTCAATCAATAACTTTTTAGATAAGTGTATCATTAATAAATAATTGTTAATATATAAGTAACAACACCTAAATTGACGAGTAATTTGAGAAATTGGTGAAAATTCTTGATGTTCTTGTGCACACGATCGTGTGTTCCATCGTGGAGACGACCGTGTACACGATCGTGTGCATATGAACTTTTGGTATTTTTGCAAATTTGAACTATTATGTTATCTAGAATGATGTTTTGTGATTTAAACATCGCTTGTTCAAACATTAATTACTATATAGCTTCCTATACAAACTCCTATTTGTCATTTCGTTGTAATTCATTAGTATATGAGGTAATTCATCCAGATGATTGAACTTATCCGTACGTACTAATACACTGAGAATAATTGGACGACACATGATATGCAATATATTATGTTAATTCAATCAATAACTTTTTAGATAAGTGTATCATTAACAAATAATTGTTAATATATAAGTAACAACACCTAAATTGACGAGTAATTTGAGAAATTGGTGAAAATTCTTGATGTTCTTGTGCACACGATCGTGTGTTCCATCGTGGACACGACCGTGTACACGATCGTGTGCATACGTGGATACAACGCCAATTTGACACTGTAACACCCCCAAATCCGCTCAGGGATATTACACGCCGTAGACCCTCTCCTCGAGGATCTACCAGGCTGATAACTAAAATCAAACATCTAAACCTCGCCTTTAAGGCTAAAATGACTCAGTAGACCGATTTGGTCTTTCAACAAATACATACAACTCAAATACAACTCATGCCCACGCAGGGGTCAAAATACAACCACACCCGTACAACGGAAAAATATACTGCAGCGGAAAAGAAAAAAAATACAACTAGACCAATACGACAGCAACGGATCCTCGTGTGATTAGTATCGTTCATCTTTCATCATCCTTCGTGCCGACCCTGTGCTATGCTCCAAAACCTGAATGCAAAAATAGACATCCACCCCCCGAATACTCGGGGGTTAGCAAAACTCCACTGTTTTGCTAGTGCAAGTACAAGTGCAAAAATACGAGCCATACAATACAAGTTCCAAGAACAATAATAATCAGGAATCCTCAAAGGTTCAAACGTAAGGAAAAGTACTTCCCGAGGCAAGAGTTTGGGTAAACATTTCCAAAACTGAAAGATCGCAAATAAGGGAAACAATTTACAAACAGTTTAAAATGCCATCGAGAGTTTTAATAGAAAACAATTTAGGATTATAAAATCCTTCTCTTTCCAAAAATCAATAGGGTCACAACCCAAATGTTTTGTTTTCGCAAATAGGAAACCACCAACAATTTACAGGGTCAAAGCCCAACATCACGTGTCCTCAACGGACGAAAAATCAACGAAACATAATCACGCACGCGCATCGCCTAGGACCGGGACGATACCACCGACATCCCACCCGAGGCCTCGAAGGACCCTCCCGAGATGGCTAGCGAAACAAATCACACACATCTCACGGTTGGATCAATCGCTTGTTGCATCCTGGCCACATGATCACATGCCATGTGCCACCGTAGATTATCTCAGGCTCTCACGGTTGGATCAATCACTTGTTGCATCCCGGCCACATGATCACATGCCATGTGCCACCGTAGACCTTCAACCATATCCACACATTCACACAAATAACTTATCACATCAAGGATATTCAAACAATTCGCCCAGAGGCATCAAACACTTAGCAAAACACCACGTCAATCCACAACGCACCGAAATGAAATAATATACGTCCACACACAATACCAAGTGCAACATGAACACCAAGCATATACATAGAATTCACATAGTTATTCACGAACCACACCAATCACAAAACACACACGGTTTTGAAAGAGGCCTTTAACGAGGCTAACCAAATCTTTTGAAAACTCATTTCAAACAAACAAACAAACCAAGACGATCACCAATCATCATATCCGCGAAACAAGAAAAGTATGGACAAGGTACTTGCCTCGAATAAGAGCAATGCGGAGAATCGACCAAAGTAGGTTGACACGAACCGATTACGAACCCGCCGACTCCACCGATCGCCAACTCACGTCATAAACTACGAAGGACAATAATAACAATGAAATGAATTCCATAACACGACCCAAAGCCGTTGAATTCAAAGAACGAATGACGAAAGTTCAAGGATTTCCCCCCAAACGACCAAGAACACGATTCGTTCCGTCAAAACCCAAAAACGGAATTCCAAGTTGAATTATGGATATACAATCCATAGAATATGTTTAACAACATCATTTAACCATAATCGATCCATCGAAAACGGATGAATAACGAGATCTGGGACAAATCCCCGATAAAGTCAACTCGAATGAAATCAAGAAATATACTTCGATTCGACGAAGAACAATGGATTAAATGATGTTAAACACAAGAATACTACCAAGATTAATCATACCCATCATGAATTAATCAACAACACGGAACGAATCGGACGAAATTGCAAAAATCCCCAAATTCACGAAATTAGGGTTCTAAGGAAGATTACCTTGATTATTTGGATCAAAGGATGATAACGGACGATGGATTGATGTTATGGACTCGAACTTCATGGTTTTGTTGTTAAACAACATGGCTTCGCCCATGAATCGCCATTCGCGGACGGAGAAGGAAGGAAATGAAAAGCGAAGTGAAATGTATTGCTCGGCCATATTTATATCGGCGGACTAGCGTGCGCTAGCCTTACGGACTAGCGTGCGCTATCGGCCAGATATCGGCGAGCACCTTCGGCCAGTGGCCCACACGACCGGCATCACCGACCAACCTGCCCGACCAAACCTGCCGACCCGACTCCGCTAGCGTGCGCTACTGGCGGAAGCTGCTTGTGCGACTGGGCCCAAAGAGCCATCGGCCAGGCTGCCGGCCAGTGCGTCGCTAAGCCGGCGGCGTGCGCTACGCTGCTGCCGACTAGCGCGCTACGCTCGGCGTAGCGTGCGCTACTGCCGATCTGGCCAGTCGAGAACCTCGAAACCCCATCGCCCGAGGCCGATAACAGACGCTAGGCCACCGGCGGCAGGCGCTACACTGCCGGTTAGCGCGCGCGACCTTCCGGCCGTGGCGTGCGCTACGCCGGTTCTGCCGCACCGTCCGGCGGTGCCAATCGTCCGGCCGATCCCCGCCGTCCGGCGATCCATACCGCTGGCTCGACGACGATTTCCGAAAACGCACGGAACGAACACAACGAAAAGTTCGCGGACAACATAAACGACTCGAAATGAAAGCGTAATACCATAATTAGTCATACGCGACCAAGAAACGGGTCGAGACAACAATTACAGATACGGATACCCGTAACTTTCAAGAAATTACAAAATGGCCCAAAACGCTCGGAAATCACGATACGTGATCGAATAACCAAACCGAAGTTCACAACACGTCTAACAAAGTTAAACGGACTTACGGGAAACTCGAAACAGCAGTTTCGAACGAGATTCGCAAGAACCGAACTCGAGTGCGGAAAAGTCGTTAAAAAGCACGGAACTCAACAAAACGACTCCGAAACGAACTCGGATGTCAAAAAGTGTAGAATTAATCATTCTCAGAATGACGAAACGGTCATGAGCGAGTCGTCACAACGGACTTCGGCCGAAAAAAGAAATTTACCGAAAATCGAAAATTGCGGATATTACAGACACCTGGTTGCCAACGTGTCACACGATTGGAACCCGCGATTGCGGCGATCGTGTACACGATCGTGTTTACTTCAAAGGTCAAATTATTTTATTATAAAATCCCATCGTGGGTCGGTCCCCCCCCCCCTTATTATAAAATCCCATCGTGGGTCGGTCTCCCCCTTTTTCACTTCAAACCCTAATCAATTAACATCAGTTAAAATTCATTAAAATCAAATACGCGAAATGAGCGGCCGATTACGAGAAACCGATTTAGGAAGAAGCGAAGCACCACCACCAAAAAGAACAAGGAGGATACCTACTCCCAACCCACCATACAGAACTAGGTCGAGAGGAAGATACTCAATGCTCAGAGTAAGTTTTTTGATTTTGTTGTATGTGTAGTGACTATCATTGCAAATTAATGTGTTCCATGAAACAAGGCCTATTTAAAAACACTGCGAGCACTCCAGTCATACTAGATGGTGATGATGATAATGATTTGGAGATTTCTGAGAATAAAAGCAAAAAAGTTATTTTGGAAGAGGAAGTTCATGAAGACGGTGATACAAGACTAAAGATACAGCAGCAGATTGGGGAAAAGGGATCTAATTGATTGTTTTTTTATGTTATTATTAGATATTTTTGTGTGATGGTGATTAAATTTTGTTTTGTAAAGTTATATGATTTGGAACTGTAAACTATTGCTCTTTGAAGTGAGCTACTTTGTTATGGTTAATGTTTGGCTCCATAATCACCTTTATTTGCTTTACATAACTGAACACTTAAATTTCAATTCAAAGGTAGAGAAAATAGACACAAAATTATGCATTTCAACTAATAATCAGAATACTGAATCAATACATGGTCCATCGAGGATCAAAATATCAGCACATGATTGTTGCTAGTAAGTCACAAAATATAAAAATACATAAGCAATTTAAGTTTCACCGTATGGACATCCCCTTATGTCATGGTCATCATTACGGCAAATGCTACACCTCTTTTTCTGCCGGCGCCTTTGCCTCGTTTGTTCATCGATTTCTTGAGTTTCTTCAGGGATATTCAAATCCACACCACCTATGGGAATGAATGCTTTGCAAGATTTTCTATTGTGGCCGGTTCTTTTACACCTACCGCACACCTGAGGTCGTCCACCTGCGGGCAAATTTTCAACAGCGGACCGTGCGCGACTCATCCTTGGTCGGCCGGCTTGTCGTACCCCCTCTGGAGGTATGCAAACGATGGATGAGATCTCCGGTGGGACATTCCACTCATCAGGATGTGGGATGGGACTAATATGCTCCTTATAAGTCTCTCTAAGGCCTTGTTGCTTGAAATAACGACTAACAAAATCATACACGGACAAACCATTGCCGGCGCGCCTGTTACAATAAGCAATTATGTCAAGGATGTTGTATAGGATAATGTATTTTTTATATTGATGAGGTGATAAATCCAGGCCATCCCTGTTTTGCGAACGATGGCAAAACACGATCGCGCCGATCGTGTGTTACGATCACGGTGATCGTGGGGTTATGATCGTGCCCATTGGGTTACGATCGTGCCCATCGTGTGTCCCATCGTAGGTTACGATAAGGGCGATTGTGGGTTACGGTCATGGCGACCGTGGGGTTACGATCGTGCCCATCATTGGTTACGATCGTGCCCATCGTGGGTTACGATCGTGCCCATCGTTGGTTACGATCGTGCCCATCGTTGGTTACGATCGTGCCCATCGTGGGTTACGATCGTGCCCATCGTGGGTTTCGATCGTGACCATCGTGAGTTACTATCGTGACCATTGGGTTACGATCGTTCCCATCGTGGGTAACGGTCGTGCCCATCGTGGGTAACGATCGTGCCCATCGTGGGTAACGATCGTGCACACAACAGCATAGACATGTACCTTATAGCGCCAACGGCATGACGACATGGAATCTGATCCAAATCAAACTCACGACAACAACATGTCCATGTTCGAAGGTCGACCTCATAAGAAACTTTGTTTTCTTCGACTTTATAAACAAGTGGGGTGGTAGCTCGAACGGTAAGAGTCAGACTGGCTTGCACAGAGTTAGAAAGCTTTTCAAAAGTATGCATTGTCAACTCATGGTCTCTTGACGTAGCTTCTCCCCGCTTCTCATCAAACCAATTCTCTAAAATTAGGCGAAATATCTCAAGTAACGAGCAAACAGGTAAACGTCTAGCCCACAACATACGATTATTAAAGCATTCAACAGCATTGGATGTCAAGAAGTTATAGCGTCGTACCGGTCACTTCGACCTAGCCCACCTCTCTGGCCCAATTTCAGAAAGGCGCATGTGCGCCCCATTAGGGCTTTCGATATGTAGTTTCGAAAAGTAGTTTTCAAAAACTTCTTCTCGATGCGTGTAGGCGTGATTCTAAAGAGTCCTATAGCATGCGCACCATAGGAGGTCAGATTTTTTGCAAGATGGTGATAGCAAAACCCGTGGAATGCATTCGGATAGACGGCTCGAACAACATTATGAATGCTCTTATGTTGGTCACTCACAATCAGTAAATCTTCCGTCGGATTGTAGCATCTGCGCAGGTTATACAAAAAATAAGTCCATGACTCGTCGTTCTCTATCGGACCGAGACCAACAGCAAGAGGAAAAACTTGCTCGTTCCCGTCAAATGTGACGGCCGCAAATAGAGTTCCTTTATTCCTTCCCTTTAGGTGGGTCCCATCAACTATAATCACCGGTCGAAGGCACATATCAAATGCTCTAATACTCTGTCCGAGTGCAACGAACATGTGGCGAAACACTCCCTCACGAGTCGTCTGCAAATCATAAATTGTCCCTGGATTACGCTGTTTTAACAAATACAGATAAGATGGGAGCCTCTGATACGACTCATCGAAGCCGCCATATGTATTCTCTATCGCTATATTCCTCGTCAGGAGAGCAAATCGTATAACATGTCAATGCCGTACTCCCTACACATCTCTGCAATCATCTCCTTTGGCCTCAAAGTGACCCCCTCACCGGTCAATATTTTAGCAAAATAATGGGCGGCAACCTCAGAAGTGACCGATCGTGCGGCAGCACGGTTCAAATCAGGGTAACAGCTGTGCTCCAATGTCAACTTAGTAATTCTCCAAATAGTTGCACCCTCAATAGCACACAACCTAAACTGACAATTTCTTCGCCCACTCTTACAGACAAACACTATACGTTTATCGGCGGAACGATCAGTGATACACTGTAGCATGTTTTCCAAATGATACATTCCTACAGTTATCCTCAACTCTGTCTTCGAACGAAAGGTGGACCCCACCTCTAGCTGACCAGAACCGGTGGAGGCCGCCGACCCAACCCAAAGTCCCGACACTACCGGTCCGAAATGGAATGATCCAGTTACGCATTGATTGTAGATGCTCATGCTCGCTCGCAGATTGATGGTCGGATGAGAAGTTCCGACGACTCATAATCCTATCCATTTGGGCCGGTTGGCGAACCCAAGCAAGAAATTCCGCAGATAGTGATTCAAGCAAGTCTTTACAACAATCTTCATCTTCGGATGTATGCACCTCTTCATCTTCCTCATCTTCCTCGTCTTCCTCATCTTCCTCGTATTGATACTCTTCGGAAGGCATGTCAAAATTTATGTTGACGGGCTCTACTCTCGAGCTGCTACATCCCATATTAACCTCGGGAGTGGAGGACCTGCTGTTCTCAACATAGACCTCAGGATCCTCCTTGTATTCTACTAGTAATCGAAGTATCTCGGTATCGCCCCGTAATAGGACTTTTACTTTGTTTCCTTTGGCCATGTGTGTCAAGTACCATAATTTGTAATCGACTCATTTGGACCACCCAAACCCTCTCTGATAACCCCCACGAGGTTTGCACGACTAACTTTGCTCGAGTCGATATAGACAAAAAAGGAGTCCCCGTCTACATATGTCGATCGCTCCCAATGACCACCGTGATGTATCAAAATACGCTGCCACGACATCTGATTACAAAAAGATGAATAACTGTTCAGAAAAATGAGCGAACAATATTATAAAACTGTCTGCCTTGGACACGACCGATGCACACGGTCGTATACTACCGTGTGCAAGTTTCTGTCCATGAACACGATTTTAGACGATCGTGTTAAACGATCGTGTACACGTTAGTGTTGCGCACGATGTTAAGGTCGTTGCGCACGATCGTTGCACACGATCGTTGCACACGGTGGCTTCCCATCGTGTGCAGCGATCGTGTCCGTAAGAACAGATCTGGAATTTTTTTTCATCGTTCAAATAATGATGCATACCTTCTTTATGAACTCAGAAGCACGACAAATGAAGTCCTATTTCAACGTCAACTTTTATTTTCGAACAATCTTGTGATTTCTATAAGATTTTTTGAGAGACCCTTTGTCAAAAATAAAATGGTTGTGTTGTTTTGATGTATATGTTTGTAGTTAAATTTTGGTTCTTGGACATTAATATCGATCGGAGGAGGAAAGTAAAAAAGAAAAAAGAGAAGAAAAGTAGTTTAAATTAAATAAAAAAAAAAAAAAGAGAGAAGTCAACAATACAACAAAAGAGAGGACATTTTAGTCTTTTTAATCAAAATGGTACCAAAAACTTATAGTTTTATGAATGAGGATATAGAACTTATCAATTTTATGCTTTGGTATTAAAAAATTGATTCCCACATTTAAAAAACTATATCCAAATCCTAGCCTTAAAATTACCAAGAAATTTAACAATTTAGATTATAATATAAGAATAGCTTGGATAAGTTAAAAAATATACATCATAATTTTGGCCTAATTAAAACCGACCTTAAAGTTTTAGAAAATTACAAAAGTAAAAACTCAATCGATTTGATTGAAGTGAAACGGCATATTATGCTTATATGATATTTTTCAAATATTGAACTTCATATTTAAGAGTTAATCTACACATTTTACATTGAAAAATTGAAAAAGAGTTGAAGTATTTTTTGTAATTTCTGAAACTTGTATTACAGGAAATCTCGACGGCATTTGGTTGAAGTGAAACTATATGTATATTCATTTTAAAATAGGTTTTAGAATTACTGAGTACTCACTGGGTGGCGGCGGCGTACTTATGGACTCGATTCTCAGGTCATGCCGCGATGGAGGTCGAGTGGAGGGCACCCAGGCCGTAGCTTGGATGTGGTTGTTATTTGGATCCACCTTGTTTGTTGACAAGAGTGGTAACCAGATTAGGTCGTCCTGATTATTGGAGGTAATGGACGGTATGGATACGACCAGTCAGTATTCATGGGGTTCGGCCACATTGGCTTTCATGTACCATCAGCTCGGTATCGCTAGTCGCGGTGACTCCATGGGTATTTGTGGATGTCTTACCCTCGTTCAGGTTTGGATTTATGAGTATTTTCCCTGCTTCCGACCTCATCGAGAGCGTATGATTGTTGAGTCCGCGCAGCCTCGAGCTTCTACATGGAGTGTCCAGTCTGAGGGTAAGGACAAGCACCGACTCCAGTCTTTGCGTCGCCGCATTGATCAGTTGACAGCCGCAGAGGTATAACGATTCCTTCTAACAATCTCACAATTCATTTAAAAATAACTTGTTTGATTTGTTGATTATATGTACGCAGATACAGTGGTTGCCTTATGGTCCTGATCCAGTGAGGGATGTCCCGAGGACCACATTCATTGGATGGCTACGATATTGGGATATTATTGAGCCATACATGCCTGGTCGGGCATTACGGCAGCTCGATTATGTGCAGACCATCCCTTTCCCGATCACCAGACCGGAGAAAGCGGTTAGGGCGTGGTCGAGCAGATTGTACCTAGTTGAGTATCCATTCGGATGTCATCTGATGCTTGGATGATGTTTCCGGGTGAATACAGGCTTCCTCTCGGTGACTATCAGGCTGCTACTCATGATCAGGCTACATGCGCCGATGATTACTTTGAGTGGTATTATCGGTATTCGCACCCTCAGCTACTGAACGACGGTGCTGCAGCTGGATCAGTAATCCATTCTCGTTCTAGCATCAATTACGTATGTTGTTTAACTTTGCACTTTGTTTCATTTCATCATACATTACTCATTGTATTATATTGTTTATATTTTTTACAGTGGGTGAGTCGATTGGCCGGTATTACCCAAAGATCAGACACCTTCACCTGCACGAGCAACAGGCAGACGATGCTTGAGGAGTACATGAGGGATTGGCATTTGGCCAAATGATTTTGTATTTTGCTATTTTGCATTTGGGACTGTATTTTATATTTTGTATTTTGTATTTGGCACTGTATTTTGTATTTTGTATTTTGCATTTGGCACTGCATTTTTTAGTATTTTTTTTTTGTATTTTGTATTTTGCTGTTTTTTCTCTTCTGCATACATTGTAATAACAATCAACTATCACGATCAACAAAAACAAATTTTTAATAATTAAGGAACATACAATAAATTCATTTTATCAACTATCACGATCAATAAAAACGAAAGTTTTAATAATTAAGGAACATACGACAAATTCATTTTTACATTATATCGACTAATCTATTCCATTTTTATGTCCTGCTCGTATACAAATTCTCCCAGCCACCAACACTACTGTCATGGTATTTAAACCAGTTAGTCATTATGGGCGGTACAGGAAAATTGGGCATTAAATCTAGACGAATAAAATGTTTGTACGTATCTCCTAAATGACAAATGACAATCCCCTGGCTAGGCCGTGTTGCCGTTGAGGGTGCTTTCAACGGCAGCACAGTGAGACATGAAAATAAAGATCTACCGTTTCCGAATCTGAATAGTATGACGGTGGCATTGAAAATAGTAGCAATAGGGAATAAATCTTCAACCACAGCCATCTAATGATCCGATCCACACGCACCACCATCCCATGTAATATGTCGAACCTCAGGTTCAATCTCATCATAGTATATTGATCGGTAGAGTGTACAGTTAGCTATAATTTCATTTGCAATGCATACACGTACAAGACGCCATTTATCTTGGTCGCCAACTATGTAGTCAGCGATAACACGAAATTCACAATTACCGTCACCGGATACATCAAGATAACCTTCTACAAACGGTAAAATAATTCCTGGTATCTTATCGATATGGTGATAGTTACCTATCTCCACTCGGTCGTGTGCATCTGCAAACCCATATTCAATATATTACATATTATCGTAACAATATCAAACTTAAAAAGCGTATCACCGAGTATTAGTAAATTTGTTCATACCCGATGTAGAGACATTGTGGACTGATGCAGAAGAGCTGCGACGACGACCACTGGATGACCGGGAAGGGCGACGACCCTTTTGGCTATACTCCCAACCACTAGGATCGCGTCTAGTCGATGAACTTCCTCTTGGTCGACCCTTAACTGCCGTATTCACTTGTGGTTCAACATAATGTGTTTGATCAGGGTGAAGATGATCGTGGATAATAAGTGGTACGTTACGGACAACTGCAGGATCACTCTGTCTAACCTCATCGACAAGGGATTGGGAGTACCGTTGGTCCTCCGATTCAGCACCATTAGAAGAATCGACAAATTCGTTCGTGTCCACACCATCACTAATAATAAGTATTTGCCAAAATATGTGAAGACGATTAACACTACATGGGGTCCGCGATTCCATAACTCTCTTGAGCTCACACGCACGAGGAATATGATGGGTGGTTTGGAGTGCACAGCCGCAACGATGGTACACTTGATCACTTAATTCTCTCATACGTGTCAATTCATTCGACAGTAATCGCAGACAATGATGGGAACACGACAGCGCAAGTAATTGAATGGAAAACCAGGGTACACCACGCCTGTACGACACCTAGACTGTTCAAGTGTGTATCTGATCTGCGTTAGTTGTGATTCAATCTCCTGGTTCACTTTGGTCCAGACGGTATCGAGGGCTCCGGTGGAAGAGTTAAGCCATTGCTTTAACTCGGCATGTGCACCCCCTACTCTACAAGTGGTTGTGTTTTCAAAATGAAGCACTTTATTCGCCCACGCAACAACGAACATCTCCTTGTATTTTAACCATGTACCCTCAACGTAGGATATCACCTTAGGATTCCATATCCATGTATTCTTCATCAGTTGCACCGCTTGATCGTATTCCTCTTCGGTCGCCGCTTCCATAATTTTCTTCCATTTCCCATTTTTAAACTTTTGGCCCATTTCTTTATCTTTTCCACAAATTCCGTAGACATTGTCTTCAACATCCTTATTAATATGCCATGCACAAAGCAAGTGGGCACTCTGTGGAAATATCTCTCCAATAGGACACATCAATCCCAACTCGCGATTCGTAACAATAGATGTCGGATGAACATCAAACCCAAGCAAAATTTTCAATTTCTCCAACACCCACGCATAGCTCGATTCGGTCTTATCTTTCATAATTTCATAGGCGATTAGGAAGTTCTTGTTACATGGAGTCATCCCGACTATCTCGAGGAATGGCATCTTAGACTTATTCGTTTTGTAGGTAGAATCCATGCCAATGAACCATCTGTAGGTCCGGAATAAGTTGATTGATGTTGGATGTGCCATTAACACGTGGGTAACAACATTTGTATCTGGGTCGGCCTACGTCCAATGTACGTAGTTATTCGTCATAGCCAAATGGTGAAACTGACCGACGACATATCTTTCTTCAAAATCGTGCTTCCTCAAGTGGTCTAAGTTATAGATATGTCGTCTAGTCGGTTTGTCCTCGGGAAATTTATTCTGAATGGCCGCCAAGATGGCACACGGCTTGGCTTGAGCAGCATTCATCTCACGAACAACTTGTTTGGCCGATTTACTGAGTCCACTCATTTGGCGATGCCCCTCCGGATATACAATAAATGAGTGGTTGTGCATACCCTTACTCCCAGACATCGATCTGATTATCCAACCACTCAAGTCATGCAATTGTTCGGCCTTTATCTGAAATGTACACTTGCATGCTTTCGTCTTCGTGTCCTTTCGAGCAACGACATCCAAATATCTTAATACCCCTCTGTACCGTTCACCACGGTTACATCTCAATAGCTTTGTCTTCCCTTTATTCTTGTACGATGAAATGATCAACTCGAAACCAATTTGAAGAGCAATTTTTTCCGCCCAACCAATCGCATCACAATCACTATCGAATATTTCGTCATTGACGAAATAACCACTATAATCAACGCCGTCACCTTCAAATTCTTCCAATATAACCTGAAATTTTTATTTGACAGAATGTTAATGATAATACCAATAATATTATTATTAAAATTTAAAATCATGCAAAAAAGCGTCCAGTCGTCCAGAAATTGCGCCTGGACCACGGCAGAGGCGTCTAGCATGGACGTCTGGCCACGGTACAGGCGCCTGGTATAGTCGCCCAGACCAAGGATTAAGCGTCCGTTGCAGACGCCTGTACCATGGTTTAGGCGGAATCTGTGGACGCCCGTGCCATGGATCAGGCGGAATATTCAGACGCCTGCGTCATTTTCTCCGAAAAATTACCTCCAGATCTGAATTCTCGCCCATTTTTGTGGTTGTCGATGATATTGACGATATATATTTGATTGTGTGTTGGGTAGAATAAATGAAAAATTGCTTCTAGATTTCAATTCGAAAAACTTGTGTGTTGGTAAAAAATTGTGTGTTGGGTAGAAATAATGAAATATTGTCAAATGGGCAAAAAAGTAATTTTTAAGGACAGTGTCTAGTAATTGGGGTTGGTTATTGGTACCCCCTAAAATACTATTGGTACCCCCCTACCTCACTTACTCCCTACAACCCTCCTAATAAGTTTTTATTTGATTTTTTTTAGTTTTACTCTAGTTTTTTTTCTTTTAACTTTTATAAATTTAGTTTCAGATTTTAATTTCAGATTTTAATTTCAGATTTTAATAAAATTTTGAATTTATAATTTAAATTTTAAAATGTAAGTTATTTTAAAATTTAAATATCGAAATAATATTTAAATTTTAAAAATTTCAGAATTTCGATTTCGATTTAAAATTTCAAAAATCAAAAATTTAAACTTTAAAAAATTATATTTAAAATATTTTATTTCTTACATAAAATATTATCAGAATCAAATAGTGAAGAAAAAAATAAATTGGCTATTAAAAAAATAGAAACATATAACGACTATTTTTTTTCATTTATTGTGTGTTTTTTTATTTATTTTTCTAATAAGTTTTTATTTGATTTTTTTTTTGTTTTACTCTGTTTTTTTTCTTTTAACTTTTATAAATTTAGTTTTTTTTTCGGATGTGTTATCAGAATCAAATAGTGAAGAAAAAAATAAATTGGCTATTAAAACAATAGAAACATGTAACGACTACAATAATTTTATAAACTAAAAAGTAACGATTACATTGATGAAAATGCTGCATTCGTCTTTAATTATTAATATCTGCAGCATACGCGTTTTGTCGACTTAAATAAATGTCTTGCCATTCGGGCGCATTCCCAATTGCGTACCTCCTCCATTGTGGGTGATTTGGCGGGATTGGACTACTTTCATATAACGTCAAATTAATGTAATGAATATTCCCCACAAGTGCAATCACAATAGGATCATTTGGTTGTGGCCAGTTTGGACCGTGCCAAAGCGGAAAACACGTATGACTTAGTTGCGGGGATATAAATATAACTGGTCGGTTATAAAGTGAAGCAATAACCAACCCTGTGTTTGGCATAGACATCCATTTAGCATGCGGCGCAAATCCAGATTCAAAATGATCCACGGTGAACCGAATCTGTTGAAATCCATCGTCGTGCCACATCTCTTTGAAAAATGGCTGGTTATGATCCAACGCTTGCAACAAATTTTGTCGAATTGCAGGCCACATATTTTCGCTCATTTTAAGGCCGACGGCAACTGAACGAAATCCACAATTTCCATCACCGTCGACATTGTTTATACGAAAGATGTGTCGTCTGAAAATCTCTGGAATATGATCGGTCAAATTATTAGTTTGAGTTTGTTGCCTCACGTAAGAACTGTGTCTCGCGGGTTCTTGGTTCAAGTCTGGGACTTTTGTAGGTTTCGAATAACTTCGACGATGAGGATCTGCAGTTGGTGGAACAAACTGGTTTGATTGTTTCCTTTTGTCCTTTGCGCTCGGACGTCCACGAGTATTTTCGTGAACAACAGGTTCACGAATTGATACAGATTCCGGTTCGTGTATCCCTCTTAACTTTGTTAACCAGTTCTTTTTGACAAACGTCGTAACTTTGGACAATGCATTCTGGAATTTTCGAACATCATTTTGATAATTAAGACCATCATCTTCAGCCGTAACAGGCCACGAAACATCTAGGGTTCTCCAGAAAATATCAACACGCTCTATTGGAATGGGTGACTTGCATTCATTAAAAGTGACTCATGTAAGTTCTTTGATATTTATGGGGATAATAACGTGATAGTCGAAATTTAATATAATTACCGTTAATATCGTGGAAAAGCAGTTCATGCGCACATGGTAACCCATAACTTGTCCGCAATCGACAACCACATTCCTCACTGTTCGGTCGTCCGAGTTCTTCTAATATGTAATCCAAAGCATAATGTGAAACTTGACCCCACAACTCTTGAAATTGTGGTATATTAAATTTATGTTTTCTCACGTTTATGCTTCTATTAAAAGATTCTTTTATAGCAGTTTCTTGCCCAATGATAATTTTATCGATCGAACTCAACAACGTGTCTAAGTTGGATTGTGCGGTGCCCAAGTATTTTTCAACAACGCATGTTGACTCTCGACTCTACATGTAGTTGATTCACCATAACTAAGATATTGATCGGTGAACACAGACAAACTTGTATCTATAGTTTTCTAACCAGATTATTCGAGATACTCGAAAACATCGAAAAAACAAAGAATTAATAAAAGAAACATATTAATAAAAAAGTGAATCAATATGTAAATATTAAAATAGTACCTCGATGTCCGACCAATAACTCTTTTAGTTTTTCGTAATAGTGCACGAATCCTGCTTCAGTTGGAGCTTTAATCATATGTTCCCATGTTCTTTTAACGGAATCCCACTCCTTTATCGTTTTAAATCTTTGTCTACAATGCTTAAGCATATTATTTGAAATATGCCATATACAAAGTAATTTCTTAGCATTCGGGAATTCAACGTCACATGCCCCCATCAAAGCCAAATCTCTATCGCTGTGATAACACGCGGGTAATGAACTTCGTCTATCACCTTCTTCACACATTGCAATACCCAACGAAAATTGGGTCCTTGTTCTTTATCTAAAAAACTAAACCCCATTGAAAATGTTTTATTTGTTGAAGTAAATCCGACAATTTCAAAAAAGGGCAATTTAAACAATGTGGTATTGTAAGTGGAGTCCATTAACATGATTTGTGGGAATGTACACCATACCGCATACGACGTCGGATGAACAAAAAATAGTTCCTCAAGCTCATTAGTTCGGTCATTTACCCTCTCGTAGTATGCATAACTCATGCTGCGTCAAATGTGACATAAGAAGTTGGATTTGAGTTCTATCACCTCTTATGACCGCACGGATCTTAGTTTGTGCATTATATATAGTTCTAACGCTAGACACGTTATCCAAGATTCTGAGCCTTTATTGTCGAAAGTATATAATGTGGTTGGACGTTATACTTTGACAATTCTTCCACCAAATGGAACTCATCGTCCTCAAGTCGCATTGCATATGGGTGACCTTCCAATGTCGATGCATATGGATGATTATGCTCATCACGTTGCACCCTCAACCTCCAAATATCATTAGTTTTATAATAATTTGCCACTAATCCGAATGGACAATCGGTTTTAACGGTACCGGTTCCCCGTTGAATACTAGATTCTGAACGTTGAGATTGATATTCCTTACCTTTTTCACACATAAACTCGATTTTGAACATATACCCGTTCTTTTTTTTGGTTCTTCGTTTAACAATTACAAACCCGAGCGTTCGAGCGATATTTTGCGCCCAATCAGTCAGTTCTTTGTGAGAATTGAACGCCTACAATATGCAAAACAAACTAACGTTACATACACGTTTTAATATATGTTTATAATAATACTACCTCCGTCCCATATATATCTTCCTCTTTCCTTTTTTGTATATCATGTTCAAAAATTAATATAAAATATATAAACTATCCCATTAAAAAAATAAAAATAACATAAAATATTAGACCGCTTGTATATTTTATATTGATTTTCTTTTTTAAAATCGGATTATTTATATATTATCTATTATTTTTTGAATATGATGTGCAAAAAATGAAAGAGGAAAATATACATGTGACGGAGAAATACCTATATATTATCTAATAGATTGATGTATATCATGAAAAAATAATTTAAAATAAAAGAATAAAAACGTGCAATAAATAGAAAATTTAAAAATTACTTCAAAAAACAACAAACTCTTAAAAAATATACGAGACTAAAAAAACTCAAGTCATGAAAAAAAGAATCTAAACAAAATATCCTAGAAAATGAAAGAACCTAAGAAAATTAAAACTTAACAAGTAATGATTAAAGAATCACAAATATTATTTTACTCTTGCTCGTATAATACTTGCTAATTTCATCGGAATTTACATCTTAACTAATTCTAAATGTTATTATACCCACATTTTTATACCCACATTATTATACCCACATTATTATACCCACATTTTTATAATTTTATCATTCTCTATCTCTCTTTCTCTCAATGTAATAGAATAGAATTTGCATGTAATATTGAGTAATACATGTAATAGAATAGAATAAACACACATTAGTATAAAACGGTGATGTATCCGTCATATTTCGTAACCAAAAGTGACAATGACGCTTGTTGAAATGTAAAAATTAAATCATTACAAAAATGAAAAAAAAATCAGGAAAAAATAAAGAAAACATGAAAAATAAAATTCATAATTAAAACATGGATTTTCTCATGAAAAACCGAAACGTAAGGGAGTATTTAAGTACAGAATGGATGGAGTATTTAAAGGGAAAGAGAGGGAGAGAGAATGGGGAAAAAGAGAGAGAGAGTGGGGGAAAGAGAGAGAGGGTGGGGGACTCGTGACTTTAGTTTGTCTAGTGGTGTGTATTATTTGTGTGTGTGTCAGGCTATAGGCTATAGGGGGTATTGGTAGAGGGGTACCAATAGTGGTACCCTTATGGAAATACAGAAATTTAAATCATAGTATGTCAAAAAAAAAAAAAAATTAAAATTATAGAGGACGCGCCAAGAATCCGTGTTCTGCACTCAGATTTTTTTACAAGTCTTCTCTTGTAAGCTTTCTTAGTATATTACATACCCCAAATTTCAAATCCCTCCTAATTTCACACTCCTCAGTACAAGCCCTCCTGTAAGCAAAAATGGCGACGAACAATCTCAAGGTCGAGGAGCTCCGCACCCAACTCGCCCAGCGCGGCCTCAGCGTCGCCGGAATCAAGCCTATTTTGGTTTATAACCTTCCATTTTTCATTTATTTAGTTGAACGTTACACATCTCACAGAATTGATTTTTAAACCGTGTGGTTGCTTTTTAATATGCAGGTTCGGAGACTTGAAGCCGCTCTTCGAGATGAGAGCGAGGAATCCTTGGATTCGAAGTCCGACTCGAACACCAGTCGCAAGAGGCGGAGAGAATCCAACGGCAAGGATGGTGATTCAGAAGCACCGCGGAAAATCAAGGCCATTGATGAGTTGCGAGGCATGAATGTGAAGCAGCTTCGTGAAGAGGCTTCAAATCGAGGGGTTTCTGCTTCTGGAACTAAGAAAGAGCTTCTGGAGAGGCTTTGTGCTAGTGACGGCAACGATTCGAGAGACAATGCTCAAGGTAACCGAACTACTTTTTGCTCGATTAACTTTTTAGTACATATGCTTGGACTAATACTTTGTCTAGCACACCTATTGGATATTAGAATTGTGAAGAACTGACAATGTCGCAGCCAACTAGCTATTGGGGCCATGTTTTATGACAGTTGGATTCAGCAGCTTAGGTCTCTGTGATGTTGAATTGCTATGTATCTTCAGGAATTACTGTCATTATGTATATATGTTACTTGGTGTTGTATTAAACTGTCATTTAAAACCTAATTTATTATTTTGGGGGGCCCTATCCGCAAGAAAGATGATAGCAAAGAGGAGAATGACAACTCCCATGCACCGCAGAAAGTCATGGACATTGATAGCCTGCGAGCAATGAATATAAAGCAGCTTCGAGAGGAGGCCGTTACACGAGGAATATCTGCTGCTGGCACGAAGAAAGAGCTTTTGGAGAGGCTTTGTGCTGATAATGACAATGTTTCAAGCAATAATAATGATTCTGGTTAGTCTAGTAATCCAGCCACATGTTTTTATCTATGGGAAAATCATTTGTAGTCCATCCTGCAAAAACTTGTAGTGCAACACGTTTGATTTTAGACTTCCCCAAATTGTAAGTCTGGAAAAAAAGCTGACCAGTGTTTATTTAGCAAATAGTGAATCCCATTGCAAACATTATATATATAGTCTTTGCATGTAATAAATGCTTTTCTCCATATAATAGCAGTTTAAGTTTCAAAAAAAAAATTTAACAGAAGGATGGTATTACTGAGCTTTTATGAATCATATTATGTGTACATATGATATCAGTCATACTCGTACCACATTAGACATGTAGCTAAAATATACTTTGCTGTTGTTATGGAACATCTGGTAGTGAAAGAGAAAAAGGAGAAAATTGTTACAGCTACAAGGAAAGGTTCTGCTGTCTTGGACAAATGCCTGCCGGACCATATTAAGATGCAATATCACGTTCTGCAAGTAGTAAGTCATTTTAGTGTGTACTTAAGCTTATAAAGAAAAAAAAAGAGAGAAGTATTATTATGTTTTACTTGTTAATTTCTTGTGCAGGGTGATGAAATTTATGACGCAATGTTGAATCAAACAAATGTTATGGAGAACAATAACAAATTTTTTGTCCTTCAAGTTCTAGGTTACACCTCCACTCCTATTCTGTTTTGATTGAGTGCATATAGTATTGGACTTAAATTACTTGAAAATTGAAATATAGTCCAGGGAAACTGACAAGTTCTGTATGCGATGTTAGACATCTATTTTCGATTTTGCTTGTAATGCAAAGTCGGTCCGCATAGGAAGTCCATAACAGTAGTTGTCATCTTGTTAAGGTGTCATTGAGATTGTTGAATAAAATACACACTGTAGAATTCTTCTGCTAATACGATTTGCAACTTATAATTGCAGAATCTGATGATGGTGGCAAATTTATGGTCTATTTCAGATGGGGAAGAGTAGGCGTGAAAGGTCAAGATAAATTGAATGGGCCTTACACCTCACAACAAGCTGCCATTTCTGAGTTTGAGAAAAAGTTCTTTGACAAGACAAAGAACCGTTGGTTCGATAGGAAAGATTTTTATAGTCATCCACGTAGCTATACTTGGTTAGAAATGGACTACAGCGAAACCAAAAATGAACGGACAGTGAGTTGTTTAATATATATCTTGTTGAAAAAGTTCTTACCTGCATGGTTCAAGGTCTTTTAGTTTGTTTTGTAGAAAACATATCATATGTGTCAATATCATAGTATACCTAATCTGAGGAAAAAAAGTAAACAGATAGGTCATATAGACCAAAAGGCAAAAATGTTCCGATCTTATCATGTCTATATCTATTCTTGGATTTGCCTGCCGAGCTCTTGGGATCTGAAATATCGACTATTATTTTAGGTTCAACCAAAGCCCGAATCTACACTGACACTCGAAACTAAAGAGTCAAAGCTGGAAGCACGTATTGCAAAGTTCATCTCTCTTATTTGCAATATGAGCATGATGAGGCAACAGATGATGGAAATAGGTCCGCGTTTGTTTTATCAATTCGCACTTACCTTTCAGAAAGTGATACATGTCTTATTCATCAGCCTTTACTGTTAGTTTACGTTTTTATATATTTATTTCTGATTTTTTTATTTGATAATAGGATACAATGCTGAAAAATTACCTTTGGGTAAATTGAGCAAATCAACAATTTTAAAGGTGAGAGATAGATGTTGTTCAGAACTTTTTGATCCTGAACTGCATATTGTTGAACTGGAATGTTTACGATTTGAAACTTCTATCCATATACAGTTAACCAAAAAAGTGAGCTAAATGACATGATTCATGTTATAATCATTTTTTCTTTTTTGTTTTCTAGTTTGGACTTTTTGTTAGGCTTGGCAGGGCTCTTTGCATCTAGTAACGCCCCAAAATTGATTTCTTCTGTTAGGCTTGATTTAGGTGAAGGAGACCATTTGTGATTTTTTAAATTGTAATCTTGTTCTAGCATCTCCTGCAAGTTCCTTTAGCATCAAACCTTATTTAATATATGAAATTATGAATGATATTGATTCTCTTCCTCTTGACAAAGCAACAATGGAGATGCATGTGATCTTTATTCAACAGCTCAAATAACATTTTCCTTATGCATTCATTTGATCTATACAGGGTTATGGTGTCTTGAAAAGGATTGCTGACGTGATTGGTCAGGCTGATAGGAAGACGTTAGAGCAATTAAGTGGGTAAGGCTTTTTGTTAAGTTGAAATTAATACCGAATTGGCATGATACTCAGCCATTTTGCAACTGGTTTTATTGGAAGCTTTATTTTAATTATGTGCCATTTCAGCATTATTGTCTAAATTGCAGGGAATTCTACACTGTAATACCCCATGACTTTGGTTTTAAAAAAACAAGTACGTTTTCTCCCTTCTCACATAATCCGTAACATGCTTCTTCTGTGATTATTACCTCTAATATCTATATGGCCGACAGAGTCCTTTCCTTTCTTATGCAAAATGGCTAAACTTGGTTTCTTCTTTAATATGAACACAGCTGGTAAAGTTTTTGTCATATTTCTAAAAGGATTTGTGTCCATATATAATGACAGGTCTGTTCGTTATCGACACTCCTCAAAAACTCAAAAACAAGTTGGAAATGGTGATTCCTTTTTCTATCTCTTCATTATATACATGCAAGATTTTATGGCCTGGAGGTACCAGTCTGTTAGCCAGTGTGGCCAGTACTATGTGATGTAGTACATCACTCAACCTGTGTCAATGAAAAGTCACCCAGAATGAATTTTAGCTTCTTCATCATTTTTCAGGGTTTTTTTTTTTTTTTTTAGTATATTTTTCTTATCTGATCCTCTTAACAAAATGCTAGGTCGAAGCTCTGGGTGAAATTGAGGTTGCAATGAAGGTGATTGGGGATGATACTGATATGGAGGTACATTATATCTGGCAACAATACGTCCTCTGCTATCATAAATCCAATTTTTTTTTTTTTTTTTTTGCTGTTTATGTGATTATGTTCCATCTATATCTTTCATCATGAATTATTGATTAATGTTGCACACCGAATTCAGAGATTTAAACCTGTTAATGCAGCACAGGTCTTTGACTATTTTATCTTTTGGCTTTTAGGATCCCCTATATTGGCAGTATAGGCGGCTTCATTGTGATCTCGTGCCACTTGAAGTTCATTCTGAAGAATTTTTAATGGTAATTTTCACAATTTTGTTTGATTTCATGTTTCAGAGGCGTTTGATTCCCTACTTCCAAAAGGTATTCTTTTTATGTGTTCCTGTCTTAGTGACTTACTGACTATTTGAAGTCATTAACATTATGTGGACTGTACTATTTATAGACATTGACGTAATTTTTCTGAGATTAATTTATATATATGATGTTTTCAAATCCCGATTTTTTTTATTTCTCAACCAAAAACGTGTTTCTATCTCAGATTCAGAAGTACACAAGAAACACTCATGCAAAGACACATTCGAATTATGATGTTGATATCATTCAGATATTTAAAGTCTCAAGAGAGGGGGAATCCGGAAGGTTTGAGAAGGTGAACATTGTGTACTTAAAAAAAATCACACTTAAATAAATTACACTTCAAAATTCATCCACTTTTGATGATTCTTTCTTTTAATTTTGACTAGTTTCTCGTAATGTTATTGGCAGTTTGCAGGGATGAAAAACAGAATGCTTCTATGGCACGGCTCCAGGCTAACCAACTGGACAGGAATTTTGTCCCAAGGTTATTATTATTTATTATTACTAATATTATATGTGGGTCATGTTCCATGATGTACGTTTTTTATTTTACAATATCAATCGTGTAATGTGACGCGACCATAACAATTATCTCGAATTGCTCCTCCGTATGAAGGTTGCCACAGAAAAGGCATCTGGCATAAAACTTTGCCACTTTGATTTTTGCATGATTTATACTGTTAACTAATTTTGTACAATTAATTGGCATCGTAATCTTCATAACACCGACCCCAACATAGTTGGTTTTAAGGTGCAGTTGATGATAATGATGACTATATTTGTTTATTTGTATATTTTTATATTTATTTGTTTGGATTCAGATGTAATTTGATACTCGAGGAGAATATGATTAGATTTGAAACCTTACCAGGTTTGCGCATTGCTCCTCCCGAAGCACCCGTCACGGGTTACATGTTTGGCAAAGGAGTTTATTTTGCTGATATGTTCTCAAAAAGTGCTAATTATTGTTGTTCGACTAAAAGTGCCAATGCTGGTGTGCTGCTTTTATGTGAGGTGATTTATGCTGTCTCCCTCTGTCTGCATCTATGTAAATTAAAAATTAAAATGTGATTCCTCCTTTCATTTTTAGTTGCAACACTTCACTTTTTTACACTATTCATATACTAACCTTATACCATACTAACCTTATACCATGGTTGTAAGATGTTGAATTTTTCTCAATGTATATTTTCAAAATATTCTTTTTACAATTTTATTAATATATAATCAAAGATAATAATGATCAAAGTTATATGAACTCCATGAAAAGTCCAATGTGGCAGTTAGTATTGCAGTTTAATTTAGTTACAAACAACTTCCATTACCTTCTGAAACTGCATTACGAATATACCCCCTCGAGTGTATTCACCTAACAAATAACTCTTCTTGAGGATACAGGAACAATTTTTAAGAACATATTTATAAGTTTGAAAGATAACTGGGTTTTCTGTAATTAGATTAAAACCTCAAGTGCAATGTTGTAACTCAATCTATATCTCATTTTCTTTTGCCTATATATAATTGTGTGAGTTGCTTCCCAGGTTGCTCTGGGAGACATGGCCGAGCTGCTAACAGCTAATTATGAGGCTGACAAGTTGCCAGCTGGGAAGCTTAGGTTTGATATTATGTTGTTGATTGTTGTTCTTTTCGTCGTATGTTCTTTTACTCTCAATTGCATTTGTGTCCGGATCAAAATAATACTACTCATTTGGAATTGAAATGTTTGGATCTTTGTATAGCACAAAAGGAGTAGGTTCGACCGCCCCTGATCTTTCGGAGGCTGCAACACTTGAAAACGGCGTTGTTGTTCCATTAGGAAGACCAAAAGAGCAACCGGGCCCAAAGGTTCGTGTAATTTTTTTTTTAATATTTTTTTTTTTGGTTTCAATATGATTTCGAAACAATCTCCCATCACTTGCTTAGAAAGTGACTTTGTTTTATTTGTTTGTTGCAGGGGGCTTTGTGTTACAACGAGTACATAGTCTACAATGTGGAGCAGATTAGAATGCGTTACATCGTCAATGTGAACTTCAACTTCAAGTGATAAAAATATTCGAAAGCTAGTAAAGTTTGTTTTATTTTGTATTTATAGAGTTCTATGGAGCACTGTAAATATTTTTGATGTATCTCAACCTCTCATTAAATTATGCCAATGTGTATCAAATTGAGGGGATATTATTATGCATTTTCTTGGTGGAGTCTTGCATTTACTCACTAGTGTTATGAATCACGTCGGGATTTTTTTTTGTTGGTTTATGTTTATTAGCTTTTATATAGATACTAATTAGTTATAAGTGTTTTTAATATTTAATTGGTCTTTCTTTTTATTGGGTAATTACCCAAAATATGTCAAGTATGGTGGCAATCGGGTGAAGTCCTCGCTGGCTCAACCCAGTGTGGTTTTTTTCTTTTCCGTTTTTTTTTTCCGGCATGCCCTTCCGGCATCTAATATTTATTTTTGATATATTCTTTTTTTTGTATTGTTAATTCGGTTATAAATTTTTCATAAAAAAATATAAAATTATTATGGATAATATTTATTTTAAAATATTCAACAACAAAAACGACATGCCAATTTCAGCAAGGATAAACTTCATAAATTTCGTAATAACATCGTCCCTAACTTTTCAACAATAACATAATGGTCTAGAAAGTGCAAAAAAAAATGTACAAACCAATTATAGAATTGTCCAAAAAATGGCAAAAAATGGCAGAAAATGGTAAAAAAATGAATTAATTTGTTATTGTTAAAAAGTTAGGGATTAAATGAGTGAGGAGTATTTATTAGGAGGAGCACGTGTAATTTTCTATTACAACAATGATTATCATGTCATGCCATTTTTTTTTTGCAGGAAACCTGCATTTCACCATTTTTATGTTGGAAAAATGGCCTTCCACTCTTTAACCCTATTAAAAAAACATTAGTAAGTAAAATATTATATTTAGGAATGACAAAATATCCGATCGAAATGGGCACGGGCCTAAGGTATAAATGATTCGAGTCCAGTCGAGTATCGACAAGTTCAAAATTGATTTTTAAAAAAAAATCGCTTATATTGATAAGGAAAATGAGGGCGGACGACATGCTAAAAAACCCAATAAGGAAGAAATAGCCCAAAAGAACTGGGTCGGTCAAAAACACGGCGACCAAGAAGGCAGATTTACATCTAACATAAGGAGAGTTACTCTTATCAAGCCTAATTAGGCCTCCAACTTTCCCGGAGAGATCGATCGGACGGTAGAGACAAAAATTTCTAAACTTGTAGCCTTCATTAGCCAGATGGTCCGCGGCGACGTTTCCTTCACGTAAGATATGAGAGAACGTGATTTCTATCAAACCGCAAAAAAACAAAAAATTTTTGGAAAATACTTTGGACATTTTTTTTTTTATTTTTTTTTTAAAAAAAACGAGATTTATTAAACGGAACAGAAATGTGGGGGGACGAGACCCACTACACGCCCAAATAGTTTGAGGGAGGACGAGCCCCTCTACACGCCCAATAATTAGTTCATACTTCTCCTGTTCTTTTCTTATCTTTTTTTTTTCCTACTTTGATAAATCCCTCATCATCTTTGGACATGCCACTTTCTTCTTTCATTGGCTCGTCTGATCGAGTATTAGCCTCGAACCAATCTTCGACGTTCTTGTAGTTGGCATTATCATTTTTTGTTGCGGTCATTTTTTCCTTTCCCAGATCCCTTCTTTTTTTTTTTCTTTTTTGGGACTTTTTTAGGAGGTAAGATAGCGGGAGACAAAGGGTGAGGAGGATCCCCATCCGAGTAGTATTTCTTTGCCACATAAGCGTATGGCATGTAGCGGAAGTTTTCAATGGTTACGCACACCGAGTCCGGCTCGGAAACATCTTCAAAAAGTTCATAAGATTTAAAGATATCCTCTTTAATCTTTCCCGCATCCACTCGTTCAGTTGTTAAAAGAATACTACCATTGGCCCCGGGGTTGGACCCCGAGACCGAGCCGTCAGGAGCCGGGGGCTGATCTGGCAGCTGGGATCTTCCCGAACCGAGGCCGAAACCTCAATCTTCTGGAGAGGTCTGTCTAAGGAGTCATTACCAAAATTCAAGCTAGATGGTTTGTTGAGAGATTTGCAGCCCTTGAAGTCGTGCCCGAGATGTTTGCAAAAGGAGCAGTAACTTGGTATGTTTTCGAATTCCACTTGTTGCATCTTAATTTTTCCCCCGAGCCTTAATTCAAGTTCTGATAGGCGGGTTTTAGATACATCTATTTCAATACATACCCGTGGAGTAGATGGCCGAGTTAGTTCGGCCGTGGCACTATCAATTCGAAGTGGTTTCCCTAACACGAAAGCAATTTGAAAAAGACTACATTTATCGAATAAATGGACTGGAAGGTACGGAAATAAAACCCAAACCGGAGCAAATGGGGCCTCAACTAAAGGATCAAAATCGGGAGTCCACTTAAGGATACGCATCGGAAAACCGGCCATAAACCAAACTTGGCGGCTCCAAAGATGAGTATAGTCTTCTTCACAAGAGAGCCGGATCAAAACATGTTTTTGTTCAAGTAGCGCGACCGAAAATGAACCTTTTAGATTTAAGTTTTCCATTATGGACTTGAGAATTTTCATCGTAGGGAAACCATGCGAGAATTTGCCAATCAAAGTAAACTCAAAGGGAGCTTCGAGTTGCTCAAGTTCTTCAATCGAAAATGCTTTGGACTTGCATATTATTAAGTTGAGTTTTAGCAAATTCAAGATTTACGCATGAGTCTCAACGAGCTTGGACCATAAATGACTCAATAAATATAAATTAAATATTTGTAAATATTTGCTTAGCAATTAGTTAATAGTATGTAGTATTGATATGAAAACTATAATATCACTAATAAATTATATTTCTAATCAAAGTAATTCATTGATTTTACTTTTGAAATAGTAGAGTAAAAAGGAAACATAAATACATGTACGGATTTAAAATTATTACTATACTTCGTCTTAATTTGGCTCATGAGCTCTATCGAATTGATTCGTAAATTTACAATTCGAGTATCATTAAAATTAATATCGACTCACGAGCCTCTAAGTCGAGTTTTAACGATTTTTTTTCCATTTCATGTTTCGAGTAGCTCGGAAGTTGGTTCGACTCACACCTTAGCACGGCCGTTCATACTCTTTTTTTTTTTAATGACGTGGCACCGCTTACTCTTCGAAATACAAGACTTGGATAAACCCTACTGACTTAATAGCCTGCAAATTACGCCAACCAAGTAAACCACACTATGCAAGCTCTGTGTGACAGGCTCAATCAAAAAAGTGTTGGTAGGGAGAATAGAACTCGTAATCTTTCAGTCCCGCGCTCACATACTCCAGCAACTTGCACCGTTGCGGGTAGCCATTCTTAATCTCTACTCCCTTGATCTGCTCGAAATTTTATGTTCAATTTGAAGACTATCATTTAAAAAAGAGGGGTGATAGGGCAACACTCTGAATCACACTCCATACACACCTCGTGCTTTATGGGTGTTGTACCGCATGCTTTACAGATAAATTATTCATAATGATATTATAATAAAATTAATAGTAAAGCATATGGTATAATATTTATAAAGCACGAGTGTGTTTGAGAGTGTGGTGTATCATTTCTGCGTGTATCACACCTTTATCCATTCTATTTACCAAGAAAAACCTCTTCCTAAATCAAAAATTTGGAAGGAAGAAAAAAAAAAGCCTGACAATTGGGAAACCCTTCTACTGGTCGACGGAGAACAAGATCAGAACAAAATTTGAAGTGTTCGATATCATAAACCGTCGCTCGTTCTTCACCAATCTTCACCCTGGAGAAGGGAACGCGGAAAATTGTAGAAGGTTAGCTAATTGAAAAAGATTATTGTTATCGTGTTACACTGTAATTTCTGAAAATACCCTTCAAAGAATTACCATGTAATGTAATGCCGGAATACAGAAAGAAACTCAAAAGGGGACATAGGGGTTCTGCAGCTCTCTCTCTCTCTCTCTCTCTCTCTCTCTCTCTCTCTCTCAATCGGAATCACATTTAGGTTGAAAAAGAAATAAACACTAATTTCGGTACCTTTTCGATTCCAGACTAATACTATAACCTTTCAAAGGATTGGATGGATATGGCTGAAAGACAGCAACATGAAGCTCAGCATGATCCACAAGAAGAATCTCCTTCTCCTCCTTCGAAGGAGGACATGATCTCCTACGTGATGGCCTTGGAGGCTGCTCTGTTACCTTGCTTGCCCGCCAGAGAACTTCAAGCAATCGACCGCTCACCCCATCCTTCTCACCAGAGTAAGCATTTTTTTTTACCTGCTTGTCTGTATATATCTAGTATTGCGAAATTTGGATATTAGATTTGTGGATATTCGTTAGATTAATATGTGAGGTCGATTGTATTTTTGGTTTTGCTTTGGTGACCAGAGGAGCATCTTACACTCTACAAGTAGATATTTTGCAATGATTTGTGGCAAGAGATCATTTCTTGATTTGTTGGGGTGAGTGATAAACATGATGAAGATATTCAATTTGTATTTGGCAAAGTTCCGTAAATAATCGGTGTGTTAGATTAATATGTGAGGTCGACTGTGGTTTTGCTTTGGTGACCTCAATGTGTTAATTTGTGTCAAGAAATCATTTCTTGATATGTTGGAGCGAGTGATAGATTTGACGGAGATATTCCATTTGTATGTGTCAATGTGCCGTAAATAAATAAATTTGAAATGGAAGATCTTCTCTGTTTGATTGATTTATTGGAGTGACGAACTTGAGGAAGATATGCAATTTGTATATAGCAAAGTTTTGTAAATGTTTATATTTAAATGAAAAATCATCTATTGTTTTATGGATTTTTTGGAACGACAAAATTGAGTAAGATACTACACAATTTGTATTTGGCAAACCTCTCTGCTTGGAAAATCTTCTCTTTTTTAGCTTCTGGCGTCCGTGCCGTCAATCCGAGTCCTAAGTACTAATTATGCATACTAGTTGATTACATGTTGGCTAGCATGTTCAACGATATAGGACTTGATTATAGCAATTATCTGAACTCATTGACATCTCATGATATTTTCCATGCAACTGGAAAAACCTGTGATAATGACGGTTTTGGATTTTCATCTCATTTCTCCTCCGTACTAAGGCTGCGATCGGAAGGTTATCGGGCGTAAAGTTTTGCTACTTTGCTTTCTGCATGATATTATAGTGTTAACTAATTGTGACCATTAATTGACAGTTTGATGCTAGATATTATATTATTATAGTTTTGTTATTATTATTATACCTTATATGTATCTATTCTTTCCTTGTATTTTCCTTGATTTGCTAGGGTTAGTCTTTACCTTGTTTAGATTTTACATTGTATAGATATACTCTTTTGGTCAATAGAAATATCTTCCTACCCTCTCCGTATCAAAAGTCGACCCGCTCGAGCTATCCAGCATCGGATATTGCTTTCAACAGCACCAGCCGGTTTCATCTTTTGATCCGGTACTGTCCATCGCCCACTGCAGCGCACCTTGCCGCGGCCCTGCACTCCGCTGCCCTCCGGCTACGCAGCTTGTCTGATTTTCCCGTCTCGCTGTCCATCCTGCTTCCGCTGTCCGCGCACTATCATTCTGATGCCACCGGCCCAATATAAATTGGATTAAGGTGCATGATGATGATGATCTTGAGCTTGAAAATTACAGATTTTCGGGTCTCTCTTTCCCGGAAATGATTTTAATCCGACTGTACCTTTCATTTTCTTGAAACAAGTCATACAATCTTGCTTATTAATTGGTGTTTGTTAATGAAATGTAAAAATTACATAACGAAATATCTATCGTTACTTATTGCCCCATCCCCATCCTATGGTTTTTTTTTAACGGTAAATGTTAGTAATTTGTTAGTTGTTATTAGTAGTTAGTTTACCAAGCACCGAATACTCCTGGACTTCACTACCCTTACCACCAAACTACCTTATAACTCTTTAATTCGTCCCCGAAGGGAATCGAACCCGGGTCTCGACAAAAGGAAGAACCCAGTGGCCAGTGGGCTAAAGCCACCCGGGTCTCGACAAAGGGAAGAACCCAGTGGCCAGTGGGCTAAAGCCACCGGTTCCCTCCCCCTCCTATGTACCTATCCTTGACGAGTAACATTACTTTGTAACTGCTTTAGTTGATGTTGAGAGACACGCCAGAGATTTCATGGAGGCCGCCAGAAAGCTTCAGCTTTGTTTTATTGGTTTGCAACGAGCGGAACAACCTACCAAATCAGAAACCCTACGAAAGGTAATGCACAGATCTAATTTTGCTGACACAACGTGAGCCTTAGTTCGTTAAATCTCTTCTTCCTTGGGGATTACTACCGATAAATATAGTATTTTTTAATCATTTAGTGTCATATTTCCTCAGGAGATTGCTAAGATGGAAGAAGAGTTGAAAGTAAAGACTGAACTTATCAGTAAGCAGGAGAGAGTGATTCGAGTATGGAGGACGGAGTTGAAAGAACAATTAGACAAACATAACGTCGAGTTGGAAAGAGTGTAATGGTATGAAGATGGCTCCTCTATGTTTACTTGCACAAACATTTTGTACTTTTTTTGGATATTATGTTAGATTCTCCTTTGCTCCGCTTTGCCACAAATTAATGATCTAATTTTTTGGAGCCTTCATTTATCATTTGTCTTATGTTACATTCTCGTGTTCACCTTATAAATTGGTCTTATAAATCACGTTGCCAAAGAGATTCGAACCCTCGACCACTAGTAGATGCTCTCATACCACTTAAGCCAAGTCTTCATGATTTAAAAGCCTTGGAAATCGAATGGAGCACAATACTCGGTTCGACAGAATTGTATACTAATCTCCTTTTGAAAATACTTGATACGCACATTCTTTCACAAAAATTAGGAAAAAGGGTGGGAGAAGGTTTTGGATTGGTCTCGTAAAATTCAAATGATCGTATCTTTTTCATAAGACTTTTGATTCGTGTAAGTGTTTATATTACAATATTCGTCACGACAATTTTAAGTAATTAAATAAATACTGTAAAATTAAAAAAAAAAAACTAGTTTAGCCGTGTTGCGAGTATTCTAACATTTTCATTTTAGGGAAGTGTTGCAAGCAAATAAAACAAAAAAAAAAAAAAATACATTAGCAAAAAAAACACTTATGCATCATTCAAAACTTTGGCTTAAACTTTAGCAAAATTTTGGTTTGGTTTGGTTTGGTTTCAAAACTTTAGCTTAAAGCGAAACAACTCTTGCAAATTAACCTAAATTCATCAAATAAAGTGAATCTCATAAAAAAAAAAAGCATTAGTAACTTGGTATCAAAGATTCATAGTTAGATAATGTGATCAAACAGAAACGCAGATCCCGAACCTACAAAGTAACTAAACTAAAGCGATCACACTAATACAACTGATACACCAACACTAGATAATTCGAAACAGTCACTACAGAGCAGAAGCAATATTTTAAATAAAAAAAAAAGAACGGCATCTACTTCTTTGCGTAAGTAATCAACATTGGATTGTCGTCAGTTATCTTAAATCCCTGAAGGCCCTGCATTGCAAGGGTCGACTGCATTTCGTTTTCATATTCTATAAAAGCAATTCCAGGCTTTGCTTCAATCATCCTAACCTCCTTGAATCCAGCACACTGACTGAAAAGCATTTGCAGCATCATAGAAGTTGTTTGGTGAGGAAGGTTCTGAACGAACAATATGTTGTTTGGTGGGGCCGGCGCTTCTGGAACAGATCTAGCGCCAATATATGGTATTTGAGATAACTGCACCACATAAAAAGGAAAAAAAAACGGTTTTACAGAGGTTTAACAATCAAAAACTAAAGAAGGGGAGAAGAAATGTAATTGGAAGACAACAATACACCATTCAGTGCAAAGCGACGAGGGAAGCATAAATGGGATAGAGGGTGTCTGGCTGAGTTTGAAAGTTCTAAATTATATATAAAAAAATCAAAATTATAAAATCACAAACTAAATAAGACGGGGGGAGCACATAAACTGTTTCAAGAAAAGATGGGATATCTATCTAGTCTCCTTCGTATGAAGGTTGTGACATGAAGGGTATCCGGCTTAAAACTTTGTTACTTTGTTTTTTTGCATGATTTTATAGTGTTAACTAATTTTGAGCATTAATTGACACAAGAATCTTCATGCCAACGATCTCAACATAGTTCGGGTTTTAAGTTGCAGAAGATGATGATAATGATGATGATAAGAAATTAATATAACATCCGGTACTTGACTGTTCGAAATACAAAAAAAATGTCAACAGTTTAATCTTATAAGCTACATCGTCTATTTTCATCAAACACTTCCTAACAACTTACAGCAAGTTAAGCTCTAACATCTTTCTAAAAACATCTTACAAGATCGTTTAACAGAAAATCAACAAAGCACCCTCTTACGGGGTATTTGGCTGAGCTTATTCAAAAGATCTTATAAGCTCAAACATCTTATAAGATGTTCTGGGAGAGGATAAGGCGGTTATATCTTATTTTGAAAATAAGATGTTAAAAGTATCTCGACAAAAAAAGATGTTTGAGCTTATAAAATTTATTTATATGTAGAAGCTTACAGGATGTTGTAAAATAAGTTGGGATGGAGGTACTTGTTTTTTAGGAGCTTATAAACTCTTAAAGAGCTTATTTTTTGCATCTTATAAGCTCTTTTAAAAAAATCTACCAAACACTCTTAGTTTAGGAAGCCAAATGCAAAAGTAGCTGATTTGCATAGGTAAAGTCATGTGTACCATGACATTCAACATGAGTCAATAATTCATTAAGATCTTATTACAAGGAAAGATTAAGGTTGTCCTTGAACAAATGCTTACAGGTGGGGCTGCTCCATAAGCACCAACATAAGCAGGGTTAAGAACCGCTGATCCTTGATTAGCATCATGTAGCTCTTTTTTCTTCCTTCCTGTATTTGTCACAAGTAATACAATTAACAACTAACAAGGAGTATGTATCAAGAAGAATGGACACGGCGAATCAGATAATATTACGTTCCAAAAGAGTTACAACTCTTACGAACATCAACACATTATTCTAGAAAGACGGAAAAACATGACCTATAAAAAGATAAACACGGACACAACACAGAAAGATGTCTTACCTTGCGTAAAAAAAAAAGATGTCTTACCTTTGTCATCATGCTTCTTTCTTTTTTCTCGAGGTACAAATGTGCCATCTGCCTTCGCTATGACATCAGATTTTGTTTTGGCATATTGAATCCGCTGTAAGCCAGCATACAGAACATTTTATTAAACGAATAAATGAACAATCCCCGCATAAATAAGTTTAAGACTTTACAGGGACAAGGAGAAAAGTACACACTAGACACTGTGGTAGCGAGATTAAAGTCCGTAGACATTAAGAGCGCAAAGAGTAAAAATAAGAGTAATAAAGTGAACGTCTGATACCAGAATTTCACTTATCGAGTTATTTGCGTGCTAAAGTATTCTACACTTCGTCGAGATGGAAATGAAAATGAAAATGAAAATGAAACCCTCAACCACAACTGCTTTTACCAAATGTCCGGTCACGGGTGGCAAGGGAAAAAAAGTCACAGCACCAGGGAATAAATACCACTTGAAAATGATCTCTCTGATAATTTTTACATACAGAATCCTTTAAATTAGTTACATATAATTTTTCACTTTATCTACTTATCAGGAGCTTATGAAGTCAAAATACCAAGGCTTCAGTTTCCTTCAATGTCGTCCTCATATATTATGTATACCAAGTAATTTTATCATCTAGATTGCTAATACTAATTACATTATTTATTTTTCCCAGCTCTCCTAAAGCTAGAAACATCAAACAACCGTAATAAAATTTCAAAAAATTTGGATCTCAAGATCGTAAATTATAAAATCCAGAATAACAAGAGAACTGTGTTAAAAGAAGATTAACAATATACAGGACACAACACATAAGATAAAATTGCATCAGCATAGTTATGGACCCTTAGGAAGAAACAACATAAATCTCGAAACGAGTTTTGGTACTGTAGAATCATATCTTTTACCCCATTCATCAAACAACATAATCGAATATAATTACAACAAAAGAAACAGTAATGAATTTTAAAAAAAAAAAAAAAGAAGAAGCAATCAATCCCACACCATAGGCTTATCGTAGAATGGGAATCCCTGCATTTGACGAAGCGCACTGGTGGCAGAAGAAACCTCCTCAAAAACGACCCACGCCTGTCCTTTGTGTTTAAGGGTTTTAAATGCCAAAACCTCCAGTATTTTCCCGAACTGCGAAAACACCGCGTGAAGCGATTTCTTCAATTCTATTAACAGGAAAAAAAAAAAAAAAAAAAAGTGAAAATTCAGCCCATTACAACACCCATACTCATCAATTGTCAATATCAACTTCAAAAAAATAAATAAAAAGAAAAAGGTAAAGAGCGAGTAGCAATACCGTCGAGCTTGATTTTCTCGTTGAGATTATTGATGTAAATTGTCATATTGGGAGGAACCTCGGCGACTGCAGGTGTAACCTCCGCCATGGATTGGATACTGAACTTCCGAGTGTTGTATCACAGCTGCAAATATCAATACAAGCTTTTGGACCGCGGTTTTAGGATTTGGGGGAAAAATTGGGGTTTGTTTTTTGGGTCAACATGATTGGGCTTATTTACATCCGAAATATAATTCCATTAATTTTTTGGGTTACTTTTAATTTACTCAAATAAAAATTTTTAGTATTTTGATTTAATACACATGGGCTTTGTAGAATATCATTTTATGTTGTTACAACATTGTGATGGATTTCTAATTTAATTATGTTTTCAGTTCGCCTTGATATATACTTCCTCTGTCCGCGAAAACTATAACATATTTGATTTCTTTTGGTCAAAATTAATAAATTTTGACCATAAATTGTAATTCTAATATAAATTTTATAGCTGTGTAAATATTTATCAAACTTATCTTAATGTGTACTTTCAAAATATTATTTTTTTATAATTTTTATTCATATAAAACTAAAATTATTAATGGTCAAAGTTATATTTTGAATACCGTGAAAGTCTTTTGGACGGAGTGAGTATTAAATTTCTTAACATATAAATTAAAAGTGGTGTTATACAAGTTAGACGTTCCTGAAATAGTAAAAATTTGAAATTCTAACACATTGTCTAAATTCTTAGTCCATATAACCAAAATTTTAACACTTCTTTTAATTTCAAACATTTTGAATAACCAAAATTCTAACACTTCTTTCAATTTCAAATATTTTGAATATTGAGTAGGTATTTCTCAAATTTGTTCAAAATGATATTATTATGAAATAAAAAGATAATGTTCCATTGGCATGGGCGGGAGCCGGGGTCGTCGGTCCGTGGTCCCTGTGAAGAGCCACCAACTCCGTAGAATCAGGAAACAAGTCGATTACAGTGGTCAACTTGGATTTCAGCAACGCTTGGAACTTCTCATACTCACGACGCATTTACAAGACCTGCTCCTCTAGCATCTCAATCCGGTGGTTTGGAATAAATTTGTTGCATCAAAGTTTGGGAATTTTTCGATTTTACACGTGTGACTGAGTCTCCAAGTGATGCACTCTCTCTTTGAGTTCTTCACACTCCTGTCTTCATTTATCCAGTTATTGGAATAATTCGTCTCTCTGACTTTTTTATAGGTTGATGCGTCTTGATACACTCGGGGAATCACCTCCTGCAATGATTGGATCTAAAAGTCGCGAGTATCGGGTAAAATTTGGAATCTCAGTATATAAAAAAAATTGAATAAGGTCAAATCTGTTGTAATTAAGGTATGAATGACCTTTATGCCCCCTAAACCCGAATTGTGTACCTATAAATAAAGGTATTTGGCCCTCATAATAAGATACACACCATTCTTCTTCTCTTTTATTTTTCTCTCTTTTCTCTCAAGTTCATAACACGTTATCAGCACGATTACTCTAATCTGTATTAGATTTCAAAATTCTCGCAGCCGCTCTTCTAAATTCTTTTATCAAGAGACGGTAAGGATTTCTTCGTTGACTTTTATTTCTTTCCTAGTAATTTATTCAACAAAAAAAAAAGAATTGTAAAGCTTTAGATCCTAGTCCCACCGATCTGTATATATTTTTTTTAAGTGATCAATATTTTTAATAATTTTTATCCACCGATCCATTAAGCTTGAAAGCTTCCATTGATCCATGATTTTAATAGCATGATTTGACATTCTGTATTCTTCTTGTATGAGTATTTTTAATTAATATTTATTCTATCATCAGTTTTCCAAAATTAAAAAGTAAAAAATAATAATTATAAGATCGATTCAATGGATTTGATTCGATTAAACAAATTAATTGATTAATTTTGGGTAGCCAAAATTTATGTAATTCCTATGTTGTTCATAATATTGTTATTTTGATTTTAAATATTATCATATATAAATAATATATATGATAATTTAAGAACATCAAATAGATTCATTAGTGTTTCCTAAAGAAACATGATCTAACAATCCTTAATAGTCCAGAAGACTATTAAGATAAAATACGTGTTGTAGTTCTTGAACAAATACGATATTATCTCGTCATATTCTAGTTGAATATGATGTGTTCCTGAAGAACACTACGAGATCTAAAAACTTTGTGTAAAATTCCTGATGAAGAACACAAAATAATATTCCTGGAGAATATTGTGTGGGCTCTTGAAAAAGCACTTTCTTTCTATTTATTTTATTTTGCATTATTTTATTATGGTGTATTTTTTTTCCTTAAAATTGTTGCTCGAGAAGTAGCACAATTAATTGCAATACTACTGACAAATATACTTGTTCTAAAAGAACAAATCATATTCGTATTAAATCTCCCATGATAATATAATATTCCTGAACAATATTGATACAAGATAGTATAAATTATTATGCTCTTGAAGTAACATAAGTTTTAAATACAAATGTGATATATGGCACAATACTTATCACTCAAGGAAAATTTTACGTCATATTAAAATGACTTTTTTTATTTTTATTATGTAGATTTACATATGGCCAATATCACCAAGCTTGAGTTTGTTGCACTTGATATTTCTGGCATGAACTATTTATCATGGACTCTTGATGCCGATATCCACTTGATTTCAAAGGGTATGAGTGAGACAATAAAAGAAGGAAATAAAGAATCCCAGCAGGATCGTGTCAAGGTACTAATATTCATTCGTCATCATCTCCATGATGATTTAAAAGTTGAGTGTCTCACCGTCAAAGATCCAAGTGAGTCATGGAAAAGTTTAAAAGAGAGGTTTGACATCAGAGGAGTGTAGTCCTCCCTAGAGCCCGACACGAATGGATACGTCTTCGCTTGCAAGATTTCAAAAGCGTGAGTGCCTATAATTCAGAGTTGTTCAGAATCAGCTCTATTTTGAAGCTTTGTGGTGAAAAAATAACTGATGAAGATATGCTTGAGAAAACATTCTCCACGTTCAACGCTTCAAATATGATCTTGTAACAGCAATATCGAGAGCGTGGTTTCAAAAAATACTCTGAACTCATATCTTGTTTGTTGGTCGCTGAGCAAAACAATGAGTTGCTCATGCAAAACCACGAATTACGACCCACTGATTCCGCAGGATTGCCTGAAGCCAATGCTACATTCAATCATGGAAATGGGCGTGGACGTGGCTGCGGATACAAGCGTGGACGTGGCCTCGGATATGGACGTGGCACAACACATAGCGAAATATCCAACAACAAAAGGCACAAAGCATCCAATGATAGTAACCCATCCAAAAGGGAAGAAAAATGCCATAAATGTGGCATGACTGGGCACTGGTCACGTACGTGTCGTATGGCAAAACACCTCGTGGGCCTTTATCAGAAATCAATCAAGGGAAAAGAAAAGATTGAAACTAATGTCCTTAATTATGACGGTCCACTTGATACGACTCACTTGGATGTCTCTGATTTCTTTGCTCATCCAAAAGGAAATATTGATCACTTGATTGGGGGTTGTGTGTTAGACGACATTGATTAGTTTGAGAATTGTTGCTTTGTTATTTTCTTTGCTTGGGAATTTTTATTTCTTTCAGTATGATGATTTGCTTTTGAACTAGTTATTTTTGGAATGGTTATTTCATAATAAATGAATTTAATTCTGAAAAGTTCCTTTAAATTATTACAGAAATTCCAAATGGATGTTTGTGATATTTGTCTAGCTGATAGTGCAACTACGCACACCATTCTCTAAGATAAGAAATACTTTCTCAAATTAACATTAGCAGAAGATAATGTTAATACCATATCAGGTGCATCAAACATCATTGAAGGCTCCGGAAGAGCATATATTATTTTACCAAATAATACTAAATTAGTTATAGATTATGCACTTTACTCTAGTAAATCGAGAAGGGTTTTAAGGATATCCGCTGCAATAGATATCACATTGAGACCGTGCAAACCAAAGAAAAGTTCTCGATATTATCGTCTGGAATGTATTACACATTCATAAAACAATTGAGGCAAATCATGTCATGAACCGGAAGTTCAATGACCCAAAGAGCTTTATGCCATGGCATGAAAGATTTGGACATCCTAGAGCAACTATGATGCGTCGAATACTCAATACTTTATACGGGCATAACATAAAGAACCAGAAGATTCTTTTAGCAAATGAAATATCTTGTGATGCTTGCGCACAAGGAAAGTTAATCACTAGACCTTGAAATACGAAAGTTAGCATTGAATCTCCATCTTTCCTAGAAAGAATTCAAGAAGATATCTGCGGACCAATAGATCCACCATGTGGACCATTTCGATACTTTATGGTATTAATTGATGCGTCTACTAGATGGTCCCATCTGAGCTTACTTTCAACTAGAAATGTGGCATTTGCTAGACTACTTGCTCAAATAATAAAATTACGAGCTCAATTCACTGATAATTGAATCAAGGCAATTCGTCTTGACAATGCTGGTGAGTTTAGATACCAAGCATTCGACGATTATTGCATGGTAATTGGAATTGAGGTCGAACATTCAGTTGCTCATGTCCATACATAAAATGGTCTAGCAGAATCGCTTATTGAGCGCGTCTTAAACTGATTGCAAAATCATTACTTATGAAATCAAAACTCCCAACTTCTGCTTGGGGACATGCCATATTACATGCAACAACATTAGTTCGTATTAGGCCAACGACTTATCATCAATATTCTCCCATGCAACTTGTCTCTTGTCGAGAACCTGATGTTTCTCATTTACGAACTTTTGGTTGTGCTGTTCAAGTCCCAATTGCACGCCCACAATGTACAAAAATTGTAATACCCGAGATTTTTATTTTTCAGTTGCCCTGAATTATTTGTCATTTGGTTCCGATTATTTGTTTCGTTACGATTATGTGGGATACGTTTTTCGATGATGCACTGTATGATGTGTTCTGTTCGCCGAGTGAGACTCGTATCGCGTGCATTTATTTTATTAAATATGTACTTGTGGTATTTTATGTTTCGTAATTTGCTCGTTATTGTTTTGAATCATAACCGGTGCGTTAGTGTGACCGAAACATTGTCGAACGCCTAACCGGGCTGTCGGAGCTGGCCACGGCCGAGTCACGGCCGCACATTTTGGAGCAAGGCCTGTCCTGGCCGAGTTACGGCCATAAGGTGCCGGTTACGGCCGTACGTGATGGGCAGGCATGGGCTGGACAAATGCCGGTTACGGCCGTACGGGCGCCAGGCAGCATTCGGACGAATGCCAGTTACGGTCGTAAGGGGTTGTCGGTTACGGCCGTACTGGATCGGTAGGCGCTGGGAAGAATTTTCGTGAATGCCGGTTACGGCCGTAAGTGATCGGCCATATAAGGCCCAGGCAGCAGGTCACTCGGTCATTGACCCCATTTTTCACCATTTTTCACACTCCTCCGCGATTCTTCGGCAAGTTTCTGGAATTTTGGCAGGTAAACTCCTTGTGCATCATTTGGGAAGCTTGATTGGTTTTTATTATCATCATCTAATCCTTGTTCTTCGTCGGATCGAGGTAATTTCTTGAAATCTCCTAGAATTTGATTTTCGAGATTTCTTCTTCATTTCTGTTGTTCGTCCGATTTTGATGAATCGGTTGATGTTATTGAGCATTAATAATCATGTTCTATGGGTTTTGTATATCCATATTTCGAGTTTGTTTAACTCGATTGGTGATTCGAGTGTTTTTGGGAGTTATCGAACGTTGAGTGTTCGATTAAATATCCCAATGAGTTTCCCTTCAATAGTAGGGTGGGATTTCCGTTGTTTTTGACCTTGATTCTCATTGTAATCGTATCTTCGTTGTTTTTGGCTGGGGATTATAGGTGTTCTAGGGTTTCCGGTCGAGCCTTACCGTTGCTTCGCGTGCTTTGGACTTGAGGCGAGTATCTCGTCTATAATCTTTATACTTTGAGAATGTGACGTGTCGTGAATTTAACGTGGACTAGTTAGTGATTGAACTTTTAACCATAACTCACTTTTAAATGAATATGTGATTCTATGAAAGTAAATACGAGCGTAAACTTGAATTTCTTGGAGAATGACAATCACCACATGTGTATTGTGTTCGAGATGGATATTTAGAAGTGAGTAGTTATCCGAGGAATTGTGGAATGTTTGTATTGTTCACTTGTAAGAATGTTTACTAAATGATGGTGTGACGTGAATGTTATACCTTGTAAAAGTGTTTGTTGCATCAACTTATGATTTTACGTGTTTGTGATTTTGGCGAATGTTATACCCTTGTTGTTGTGAAATCGGTGAATTGAGATATTGACCGGGTAGGGACCCGTGAGGCCTCCGGCGGCGCGTACTTGCGAGTACGGCCAAGTGCTATGATTTGACCATAAGGTTATCGAATCGGGTAGGTCTGGAGAGGGCTACGAGAATCGTCACTAGCGAGTGCGATGTCACGATAACTTGTGGGCGTGTTTGAATGATGATTAACCGGGTAGGGACCCGTGAGGCCTCCGGCGGTGCGTACTTGCGAGTACGGCCACTTTATATGATTTGACCATAAGGTTATCTAATCAGGTAGGTCCGGAGAGGGCTCCGTGAATCGTTACTTGCGAGTAAGATGTCAAGATAACTTATGAGTGGGTTTGAACTTGTTTTTCGGTAACTAATCCGGGTTGGGTCCCATCGAGGTCACGGAGGTGATTTGACTATTTGACTGGATATCTCTGAACTGTTAATGTATGAATCTTGGATTCCGGTTGTATTGGTGATCGTGGTTCCGCTTTTGAGTCTTGTTTGAGAATTGTACCATCTACATGATTTTGAAAGAAAACCCTTTTAATAATGAGAACTACAAATCTTTTCATGATTTTACTGTGAGACCCCCGACGTCCTCAATTATTCTTTCAAATCTGTTTTGAAGTTATCTTTATGATCCTCCCTAATGGGAACCATTTTCGAAAAGACTTTAGACTCGGGGATCGTGTTACTACCTTGTTGAAAGGTTATTTTCATAACGGTTGTATTCTTGATGTATAACTTTATAGCTTGGTTACTTGCTAGCGATTCTATCCCCCCTCGTTGGGGATTTTGTTAATTATTCCAGGTGTTCTGACTGGAGAGAGAGAAACCACAGGATCGGCTCGGAGGATGATGTAAAGCAGTGATACTAGTCACAGTTGTAGTCGGTTGTCCGTCGGTGATCTGTCGGTCTGAGTTTTCCTTGTCATCCTTGAGGGGATGGACATTTTATGTAATATGTGATCGAGTTGTATTTTGGTTTATCAGATATACGGACATGTTGTGTTTTGAGAGACCTAATCGGTCTACGGTTTTATGTTTTGGTCGAGTTGATCGCATGTGGGTTTTGTTTTGTAGTCTCCTGCCTGGTAGATCCTTGCGGAAAGGGGTCTACGACGTGTAATATCCCTGAGTGGATTGGGAGTGTTACATAAATGGTATCGGAGCTTAGGTTTGCGAAAACCTAGGCAGTTGGGTCTAATTGGGTATTGTCGAGTCGTGTCTTGTCGTGTCACCCGGGTGAGCAATTGTGAACAAGTGTGATCGTGGTGATCCGTTGTGATCAATTGTAATTCGTTGTGATTAGTATCATGGTGCAGCCATCATCTCCGTACAACCTGTGGACGTAAGTCTCCTCCTTTATGCGAGGTATCTGTATTTCATGATTTCACCTGTGCCAATTAATTGTGGTGCATGATTTTATTTACACGGTGTTGTGTAATGGAGTTGTATCAGATACTTGTGACGCACTGTATGTGTATACAACTGGACGTATTGATGTTTTGACTTTGAATCGCCGTGTGGGGTGGTATGATGTGAAAGTTCTGAACCTTGATGGGTTTCGAAAAAGGCACCGATGGTTGAGTCGGTGAGAAACTCAGATTAATGGTTTTGTTGTATGTTTAAACTTGATGCGCACGAGATGTATTTGGTTGAATTTGTGATTCTGTTTGCCGTTTGGGCATGTGATTTTAAGTTCGATTATTTTTGTTTGGAATGCCGTAATTATGCCGCTGCGGGTAGGTTTGAGAACGTGTTTCTGAGGGACCTTAAAGGCCGGAGCATTTTTGTGAAAGTCGATTTTGAAAATATTTTGATGGTGCGATTAAACAGCAGCCTGTATGGATTTTGAAATCGGTTGGGTTTTGACAAGTTAATCCTGTATTTTCAAATGACACCATCAGACGGTATTTGAAAAAAAAATATTTTTATGTATTTCGGGCACAATAAAAATTACCGTCATCTTCGGTTATGATCGAAACAATTTTGGAAAATTTATGTTTTGCCAACAACTTTTGGGTTTCGAAATTTAAAATGTTATGTGTTTGTTATGCTGTTATGCCCGTTGGAGAATTTTTTTACAGTACTTTCTAAATGTCGAGATACATTGTTAGGAGTCGATCCTTAACCTTCAGAGCCGTTTTGAGATTGTTGAGTTGATTCTTTCCATCTTACAGTTAGTTGTTACGACTGTAAGCTTCTGACTGTCGCGGCAGTGCCTTTGTTGTTACAATTCTATCTGTGCTCATTATCTGTCGTTTAATCCCTGTCGACCTAGTCATATGGTCCGTCTGTGATGATTGTGAACTCTAACTACGGTATCAGTATTGCACTTAGTTGCTTATCCTGTGTGGATATTATTGACGTATTATAAACTGTCACCGTTCTTGTTAGCGAGTTATGGGTGTACGCCCAGATATTATGATTTCATAGTTCGATTCAATTGTATTATTTTTTGCCGTTATCCGGATGTGGTAATTGATTGGTAGCAATGATGATATATATTGATAAGGTCATTTTGACAACACCGTTTATCGAATAGATTGATGTTTCAGAATGTTTTGCAAATGATTTTCAAAACGAAACAGATATGATAATGGGTTCATAGTTTTGACCAAATGACCGAGGTATTAAAAACATTTCTTTTCAAAAATTCACTTCAGCAATTTTTTTTTTCAAATTTAGGAATTTTAAAATGCTATCATTTGGACAAGTACCTCGGAAAATTTTGTTTTTAAAATATTACCCATATTCGACCACGATGATGTGTATGTGGTTTTGACCGTAATTTTTGTAAAGGTCGTACGTTGTGTTGACATAGCTTAGTGAATTACTTATAAATTTGAATTCTATCGTTGCGGAGATAGTTCGTGTATTTGTGTTGTGACTCAAAATGAGTATTTTATTGAGTTAGTGTTGGTTGCCCTATATTAATTATGTGGTGTTTGTTTTGTCGTCCTGAACGGTTGTCCGTTCAGTATGCCGGGAGGTCGTGGAAATCAATCGCGTGATCAGGATCATGCTGCCGGTAATGGCATTAGCATTGGTGTTGCTACTATACTCCAGCAGGTGGCAGACCAGATGACATATTTGGCTCAGGCGGTTCAGCGTAACAATGCCGCGAATGAATATGTCGGGTCGACTCAGTGGCTTAGAGAAGTGGTTCGTATGCATCCTCCTCGTTTTGCGGGCGCGGGTGATACTTTGGGCTGGGACGGTTGGCTTTTCCAATTGGAGAAGATCTTCAAGGCGGTTGGTTGTCCCGAGGAGCGGAGGATTCCTATCGCTCAGTTCATTCTCGTTGGTGAAGCCGCTAACTGGTGGGAGGCCGTTGAGACCTCAGGATCATGCTGTTACTTGGGAAGAGTTCAAGAAGTTAATGGAGGCGGAGTTCTATCCGGAGCCGATCCGAGAGCAGAGGATCCGAGATTTTTTTCTAGCCGAGCCACAGGATATACCCGCGTTGCCGGCTATTATCGATTATAGTCGACAGCTCGCTTATGTGAAGAGACAGGTGAGGACCGAGGAAGACAAAATCCGTCATTTCGACATGCGGATGAGACCAGAGATTCGACAGTACATGTCGGGTTTCACTTGTGTTACTTTGAGAGAGTATCAGAATCGAGCCATGGCATACGAGATGGCATCGACATCTACTGAGCCTTCACATGAGCCGAAGAGGCAGAGGACGTCTGGAGATTTTTCGGACGGTGTGAGATCGGGACTTCTTCTCATCGAGTTTCGCGTAGTCGTACGGCGAAACCTCCCCTTTCTTCATTTGGTGGAACCAAGGGTTCCAAGTCATTTTCTTTGACTCCTAGTCAGACTGTGAGGTGTTTCAATTGCAACGTTGTGGGTCATGTGCAAGTTAATTGTCATTCGCAGTCGATTACTTGTTATAACTATGGACTCGAAGGCCACAGAGTTCAGTATTGTGAATTATTCCATGAGGTTTCCTAGAATCGAGCTTCAGCACCATTATCAGGATCGACTCGTGTAGATCGCTGAGGTTTAATGGTTCAACCACTTTGATGACGGCTTACTTCACCCTTTCTTTTTAAGTTTCGGGACAAAACTTCTTTTTAGAGGGATAGAATGTAATACCCGAGATTTTTATTTTCCAGTTGCCTTGAATTATTTGTCGTTTGGTTCCGATTATTTGTTTCGTTACGATTATGTGGGATACGTTTTTCGATGATGCACAGTATGATGTGTTCTGTTGTAGTGTTCGCCGAGTGAGACTCGTATCGCGTGCATTTATTTTATTAAATATGTACTTGTGGTATTTATGTTTTGTAATTTGCTCGTTATTGTTTTGAATCATAATCGGTGTGTTAGTGTGACCGAAATGTTGTCGAACGCCTAACCGGGCTGTCGGAGCTGGCCACGGCCGAGTCACGACCGCACATTTTGGAGCAGGGACTGGCCTGGTCGAGTTACGGCCGTAAGGTGCCGGTTACGGCCGTACGTGATAGGCAGGCATCGGCTGGACGAATGCCTGTTACGGCCATAAGAGGGTGTCAGTTACGGCCGTACGGGCGCCAGGCAGCATTCAGGCGAATGCCGGTTACGGCCGTAAGGGGTTGTCGGTTACGGCCGTACATGATCGGCAGGCGCTGGGCAGAATTTTCACGAATGCCGGTTACGGCCGTAAGCGCTGCTGGTTACAGCCGTAAGTGATCGGCCATATAAGGCCCAGGTAGTAGGTCACTCGGCCATTTACCCCATTTTCACCATTTTTCACCATCCTCCGCGATTCTTCGGCAAGTTTCCGGAATTTTGGCCGGTAAACTCCTTGTGCATCATTTGGGAAGCTTGATTGGTGTTTATTATCATCATCTAATCCTTGTTTTCCGTCGGATCGAGGTAATTTCTTGAAATCTCCTAGAATTTGACTTTCGAGATTTCTTCTTGATTTCCATTCTTCTTCCGATTTTGATGAATCAGTTGATGTTATTGAGCATTAATAATCGTGTTCTATGGGTTGTATATCCATATTTCGAGTTTGTTTAACTCGATTGGTGATTCGAGTGTTCTTGGGAGTTATCGAACGTTGAGTGTTTGATTAAATGTCCCAATGAATTTACCTTCGATAGTTTGGTGGGATTTCTGTTGTTTTTGACCTAGATTCTCGTTGTAATCGTATCTTCGTTGTTTTTGGCCGGGGGATTATAGGTGGTCGAGGGTTTCCGGTTGAGCCTTCCCGTTGCTTCGCGTGCTTTGGACTTGAGGCTAGTATCTCGTCTATAATCTTTATACTTTGAGAATGTGACGTGTCGTAAATTTAACGTGGACTTGTTAGTGATTGAACATTTAACCATAACTCACTTCTAAATGAATATGTGATTCTATGAAAGTAAATACGAGCGTAAACTTGAATTTCTTGGAGAATGACAACCACCATTTCATGTGTATTGTGTTCGAGACGGATATTTAGAAGTGAGTAGTAATCCGAGGAATTGTGGAATGTTTGTATCGTTAACTTGTAAGAATGTTTACTAGATGATGGTGTGACGTGAATGTTATACCTCGTGGAAGTGTTTGTTGCATTAACTTATGATTTTACGTGTTTGTGATTGTGGCGAATGTTATACCCTTATTGTTGTGAAATCGGTGAATTGAGATATTGACCGGGTAGGGACCTGTGAGGCCTCCGACGGCGCGTACTTGTGAGTATGGCCAGGTGCTATGATTTGACCATAAGGTTATCGAATCGGGTAGGTCTGGAGAGGGCTCCGAGAATCGTCACTTGCGAGTGCGATGTCACGATAACTTGTGGGCGTGTTTGAATGATGATTAACCGGGTAGGGACCCGTGAGGCCTCCGGCGACGCGTACTTGCGAGTACGATAGTTTATATGATTTGACCATAGGGTTATCTAATCGGGTAGGTCCGGAGAGGGCTCCGAATCGTTACTTGCGAGTAAGATGTCAAGATAACTTATGGGTGGGTTTGAACTTGTTTTTCGGTAACTAATCCGGGTTGGATCACATCGAGGCCACGGAGGTGATTTATTTGACTGGATATCTCTGAACTGTTAATGTATGAATCTTGGATTCCGGTTATATTGGTGATTGTGGTTCCGCCTTTGAGGCTTGTTTGAGAATTGTACCATCTACATGATTTTGAAAGAAAACCCTTTTGATAATGAGAACTACAAATTTTTTCATGATTTTACACTGAGACCCACGATGTCCTCAATTATTCTTTCAAATCTGTTTTGAAGTTATCTTTATGATCCTCCCTAATGGGAACCATTTTCGAAAAGACTTTAGACTCGGGGATCGTGTTACTACCTTGTTGAAAGGTTCTTTTTATAACGGTTGTATTCTTGATGTATAACTTTATAGCTTGGTTACTTGCTAGCGATTCCATCGTTAACCCCTCGTTTGGGATTTTGTTAATTATTCCAGGTGTTCTGACTGGAGAGAGAGAGTAACCACAGGATCAGCTCGGAGGATGATGTAAAGCAGCGATACTAGTCACAGTTGTAGTCGGTTGTCCGTGAGTGATATGTCGGTCTGAGTTTTCCTTGTCATCCTTGAGGGGATTGACATTTTATGTAATATGTGATCGAGTTGTATTTTGGTTTATCAGATGTATGGATATGTTGTGTTTTGAGAGACCTAATCGGTCTACGGTTTTATGTTTTGGTCGAGTTGACCGTATGTGGGTTTTGTTTTATAGTCTCCTGCCTGGTAGATCCTTGCGGAAAGGGGTCTACGGCGTGTAATATCCCTGAGTGGATTGGGGGTGTTACAAAAATGGGTCCCCAACGAAGGCTTGGGATATACGTTGGGTTTGATTCACCTTCAATTATAAGGTATCTTGAACCTTTAACATGTGATCTATTTACTGCACGCTTTGCAGACTGTCATTTTGATGAAATGACATACCCAACATTAGGAGGGACAAAACTACATCTAGAAAAGCAAAAGGATATCTCTTCGAATGAAAAAATCTTATCACATTTTGATCCGCGGAATAGTCAATGTGAGCAAGAGGTTGAAAAGATCATTCACCTACAAAAGGTTGCAAATCAACTACCTGATACTTTCGTTGATACACGAAGAGTGACAAAATCCTATATACCTGCTGCAAATGCACCAGCCAGAAGCGATGTCCCTTAAGGACAAGTAATAGCAGCAAACGAATCCAAAGTACGTCAAAAGCGTGGTCGACCAATTGGTTCAAAAGACTTTGTACCTAGAAAAAGGAAGGTGCGAATTAAGAACCAAACAGGAATGATGATTGATCAATCAAATGAAAGTAATGTAGTTCTTGAAGAACTGTTAGTGCCTGAAAATAATGAGATCTCAATTAATTATTCATCATCTAGTAAATTATTGGAGAGGGAAAATATCATCATGGATGATATCTTTGCCTTTAATATGGCTCGAGAAGTTTCAAATGAGGATCCTGAACCAAAGTCTGTTGAAGACTGGTGATTGGCCAAATGGAAAGAAGCCATAGAGGATGAATTAAATTCCTTAGAAAAACGAAAGGTGTTTGGATCTGTAGTTCAAACTCCGAAAAATGTTATCCCAGTAGGATACAAGTGGGTTTTTGTTAGAAAGAAAAATGAACATCATGAATTTACGAGATACAAAGCAAGACTCTTAGCACAAGGTTTCTCTCAAAGACCAGGAATTGATTATGAGGAAACATACTCTCCAGTAATGGACATGATTACTTTTAGATTTTTGATTAGTCTGGCTATGTCACAAAGGCTCAATATGAGCCTTATGGATGTAGTAACCGCATATCTGTATGGTTCACTTGATAGTGACATATACATGAAAATCCCAGAAGGATTTATATTACCAGCAGCAAGTAATTCATATCCCAAAAGCACGTTCTCAATTAAGCTGCAAAGATCGTTGTATGGACTAAAACAATCTGGACGAATGTGGTACAATAGACTCAGTGAATATCTGTTGAAAGTAAGGGTATGATGTTGTCTGCCCTTCCATTTTTATAAAGAAAACTGATAGTGAATTTGCAATTATAGCAGTTTTATGTTGATGACTTAAACTTAATTGAGACTCCTGAAGAGCTTAATAAAACTGCTGAATACTTGAAAAATGAATTTGAGATGAAAGATTTAGGAAAAACGAAATTCTGTTTGGGTTTTCAAATTGAACATGTCGATGGAGGACTATTTGTTCAACAATCCTCTTATACTGAAAAGATGTTAAAGCGTTTTTACATGGATAAAGTACATCCGCTTACATCACCCATGGTCGTTAGAACGCTTGATGTAACTAAAGATCCTTTTCGACCACTCGTGGATGGAGAAAAGATACTTGGTCCTGAAGTACCATATCTCAGTGCAATTGGTGCATTAACTTATCTTGCTAATTGTACTAGACCAGATATAGCTTTTTCTGTAAATCTCCTGGCAAGATATAGCTCTGCACTCACTATAAGACATTGGAACGGTGTCAAACATATTTTACGTTATCTAAAGGGCACCATCGACCTTGGGTTATATTATTCAGAAAGTTCTGGATGTTCTCTAGTGGGATATGCAGATGCAGGCTATCTTTCGGACCCCCATAAGGGTAAATCACAAACAGGCTATGTATTCACACGTGGAGAAACTGCTATATCTTAGAAATCTGTGAAGCAAACCCTAATAGCAACATCTTCAAATCATTCTGAAATAATTGCAATCCACGAAGCAAGTCGAGAATGTGTATGGTTGAGAAATCTGGCACATCACATTGAAGAGTCGTGTGGATTAACTACGTCAAAGGAGAATCCAACTGTATTGTATGAAGACAATGCGGTTTGCATTACACAACTCAAGGAAGGCTATATCAAAAGTGATAGAACAAAGCACATTTCTCCCAAGTTTTTCTATACGCGTGATCTGCAAAAGGATGGCGAAATTGATGTTCAACAGATTCGCTCAAGTGATAATGTGGCGGACTTGTTCACAAAGGCGTTGCCGACATCAACATTCAGAAGACTGGTACACAAGATCGGAATGCGTCAACTCAAAGATCTTATATAATGAATTTCCGGGGGAGTAGCTGTACTTTTTTTCATTCGATCGGGTTTTTTCCCACTGGGTTTTCCCGACAAGGTTTTAATGAGGCAGCATGTATTAAAGGTCATTCAAAGGGGAGTGTTGTAATTAATGTATGAATGACCTTTATGCCTCTTAAACCATAATTGTGTACCTATAAATAAAAGTCTTTGGCCCTCATAATAAGATACACATCATTCGTCTTATCTTTTATTTTTCCCTCTTTTCTCTCAAGTTCATAATAAAATCCATTCTTTTACCGACTACGTTTATTTTATATGCTTTGAGTCGAGAACACTATGATAAATCCTAAGGGTGGTGGCAATCATGCCTCCCAAAAAACCCCATACTATTTTATTAAATGACCGTAATTTTGGATAGGGCCGAGCAGGAGTATTTAAGCCGGTCTATCTTTTTTGCTTGCTTATTATAAATTCTCTCTTTTTTCTCCCTCTTATCTATTTTTTTGATAAATTCCAGAAGTCCTTTTTTTCTGTACACTTTTACTATATATAGACAATCTTGGCCAATCAGGAGGTGCCAGCTGGAGAGTGTCGGGGAATACGTCCGAAATACTTGTCAGGGAGAAATCATGCTTTGGACACGTGGCGGCCTCTAAGGATCGCTTCGGGAAGAGGCACGACAGCATGCATTAATTGTGCTGTGTGCCTGTTCCGCATGCTTCTAGCGATACTTATCTACTGGGGTCGGTCTTCGGGTCTCCCGCTGTTCTGGTCGGCCTTGTCATAATTTTGATTTGGAGTGTATTCATCCTGGATCTGGTCGGCTCTTCCGGCCTGGATATCGAGTCGGTCTTGACATCTCTGACCGGTCCGGTATTGATGTCTCTGACCGGTCCGGTGTTTAATGAATCCGAGAGAGAATTGGATTCGTACTCGGTCCGGCTTGCTGCTCTGATCGGCCGGTTCAGCTGACTGGAGTGCTTACGTGGATGCCAAGACGGATGGGCTATCAACAAGGGCCCCCGAGTCCAGGGCCATTCCGGGGGTCGGAGCTGGAGTCGTTACATAGTTAGACCGATCCGGCTTGTTAAGGAGAACAAGGTTCTCGAAGGGGCGTCTATTCGAGAGACGTGCCTTTTCGATTTTTGCATATCCGTGTCATAATGAGGGACACTTGTCTGGAATTGATTTGTCGGCACGTCTACGTGCCCTATGTTTTGGCGACAGTTCATTTGCCTCCTTGTGCCACGCGCTGCAGGTGATGTGACGGTTCAGCTGCGCATTTAATGCCATTTAATGCCCCTTACTCCCTATAAATAAAGGGTTCCCCTTATCCCTCTTCTCTTCTTCTTCTTTCTTCATTCCGCCATTTTTGTGATCGAGTTTCGCAGAGGAAAAACCAAAGAGCTTCGTACCTTGTCTACTTTCTGAGAGAGATTTCTGGTGAGTATTTTCTTATTTTCTATTTAAGTTGTCGGATCTGAGGGATGATATGGCGGCGGAGGAGTTGACTGTCTCGCCGGACCGCACGGGGGTGGCGGATCTGTCGATAGGCGGTGTTCCTGTCAACTGGAGTGACGAGGAGGAAGGCGGCGAGGTCGCGGGGTCGCCGGGATCTGGAGACGTGGAGGTGGCGGCGCCGTTGACTGTGGTCGGCGAGACTTCTGATGGAGGGGAAGTTGAGCCTGCGGCGGTCTGGATACGGCCCCGACCGGCCCTTCATGTGGAGGCGGAGTGGGATTCGGCCTCAATCCGCAGCACGGTTGCGGATGAGCAGTTGGTGGCCTGGCGGCAGCGGTTCAAGATCCCGGTGGCGGTGCGGATGTTCGCTCCATATCCCTAGGAGAGACCTCACATTCCGCCGGTCGGTTGTTCGGCGGTATACTATCGCTCTTTGCTGGCGGGGCTGAGGTTCCCGTTCCTCTTAGCTTTCTCCCGGTGGCTGAGGCAGTAGGGCCTCCCTATTGCCCAAATTAATCCGAACTCCTGGACTCGGGTGATGTGTCTTTTCATCCTCTTCAACTAGCATGGTTGGCCCGAGCCAAGCTTTGAGGAGTTCAACAGTCTTTTTCTGTAGAGATCGGTCGGAAGATCCGGCTCGGACTGATTTTATTTAACAGCTCGGCATGCCATGCACAAAGAGGTGGTGGATGTGTTGGAGACCATACATAGTTGGAAGGAGCAGTGGTTTTATGTCGGGGAACCTTGGAGGAGCTCGGTGGATGAGTTCGAGCCCGGCGTCATAGACGCGGAGCTTCGGATCCCAGAGCATTTTATTGCCAAAATGAGTAAGTGTTGTGTTTTCTGTTTTGTTCCTTTCTTGTCTAACGCTCATCATTTATTTCATGTGCAGAGCGTATACCGACAGGAGACATCTTCCGAGTTTGACGATCGGATTGAGAAGTCGCATCTTCTAGTAACTGAAGAGAATCTCTGGGCGTCCGGCCTTCGATCCACCGATCCGAGCATCATCTCTTCCTCACGTATTTTTTTTAATATTTCTTTCTTTTCCAGTCCCTAGGGTCAAGATTTTGTCTGGGAGGAAGGAAACGCCTGCGCAGTGCGTGGCGAGATTGGCTGCCGAGGCCGCCGAGCGGAGGGAGCGTGCGGGCAAACGGAAAAGGGGGGAGACCGAGCCTGAGGGCAGCGTGACTAAGCGGGGGCTCAGCCCGATCCTGAACTTCCTGTACCCGCGCCAAGCCCTGTTCGGACGGGTCGTGCGACTGGCAGTGAGGCCTTAATCGACTTGGGGAGTCATTATCTTCCGGTTAATAAGGACCGGGAGGAACCTTGTGCTCAGATGAAGGGGAAGCGGCCGCGCTGGTTCCTCGATTATGTCTGAGCGGCTACCCCAACCGCCGAGATGCTCGACCGGGTTCCCCCGGCGGTGGCTGCGTCCAGTCACATCCCGATTAGGACGCCCAAGCTGTAGATGGTGACCAATGACATGGATCCGGCTGAGCAGATCCAATTTGGAAATGCTCTGATCAGCTGTGCAATGTACACTTATATGTGAAGGCCACCGAGGAGTTAATGGCCTTGGTTGAAAAGCACAAGAAGGTGGCGGCCGAGCTTCAGACCCTCCGGGAGGAGCACCATCTCTGTCCTTCCTTGATCAAGTCCTTGGAGGAGGAGATAACCTCCCTGAAGGGTGATGTGGAGATTTTGGAAAGTCGGGCCCTCGAGGCCGATATGTGGAAAGTGCGGGCCGGAGAGATGACCGAGGCGGCCAAGCTGGCTCATAAGCGGTGTTTGGAGACTAGGGCAGAGCACGAGGCTTATCTGAAAGAAACCACTGCTCAGATTGAACGTATGACCGAGCGAGTCGGTGCTTGTGAAGCCGAGGGTTATGCCAAAGGTCTGGCTGAGGGGGCGGCTGCCTTTAAGAAGACGTCTGAGTTCAAGGAGCTGATCAACCTGAACTATGTCTCCACCTGCTACGAGATATTAGATCTCATGAAGGAAGAGAAGACAGTTGAGGAGGTCGAGGCCTATATATATAACCCCTACTATATAGTAGGGGTTATGATCAGTAGGGGTTGTATGCATTGACATGGTGTACATTATGTATTATTAGGAGTACAAAAGGTGGTTCTCGCAGTTCTCGCACTTAACAGGGTTCTGAAAATAAAGTTACACTATATATATATAACTCATATATGTAAATGTCTTGCAATCATATATGTTTACTTTCTATTTTGTAGGGCCATTATGAGCACGGCTATGATAAGTATGGTACACAAGGAAGTGTTGTCTAAAATTCGTCACTCATGCCAAATATATATTCACCACTTATACCACAAGCTGGAGAGATGGAAATTGGGAATTTCGAAGTTGGGGGAAATTTACCATTTCAACCAAATTTTGGTATTGCGAGACATCCAAATTTTGTACTTGGAAGGTGGGTGATATACAATTTAAGGTATAAACTTCGCTTGTTTTCCATGTTGTACTCTTTAGTACTTTCCACTTTTTTTCCCACTTGATATTATGTTTCAATTTTTTATTTGTGCAGGATTTTCAGAATCCATTTTTGAGTGTGGGTTATGATTTCACAAATATGCATCCATCAACTTCAGACAGATGATTAAATGTATCAAATAACGATAGAAGAGAGTTTGTGTAATATCCGCAAATTCGATTTCCGGTAATTTCTTTTTTTTGGCGGAAGTCCGTTTTGACGACTTGCTTGGGACCATTTCGTCATCCTGAGAATGATTAATTCTACACTTTTTGTCATCCGAGTTCGTTTCGGTGTCGTTTTGCTGAATTCCGTGTTCTTTAGCGACTTTTCCACGTATGAGTTCGACTTTGTTTGATCACCATTAATTTTTGGAAACTCCAAAAATTCTGAGTCTTTGCAATATTATAAAGCATCGAGTTATCTTTCCAATGGTTCAAACGGTGAGTCAATCGGAGTCTAGACGAGGGAGTTATGGTCGAAATAGCTAAGTCACTCTCATTTTCCAGATTCGGCCAAAACCGTCTGTACCCTGTGCCGCGGCACACTTCGGATGAGCCGTGGCACACGGCCGAGCCCTGGGAGCAATTTTTGGGCCTGTGCCGCGGCACACTTCGGCTGAGCCGCGGCACACGATGCAGTCAACTGTATAATTACGTTTTGTTTCAGCAAAATCAGATCATTTCCCCATTTCTTCACTTGGGCACGAGAGAGAAGGCTTGAGAGAGAGAAGTTTCTTCACCTATCACTTGAATGTGTGATTTCTCTTCATCTCTTTTCGGTTGTGAAGCTCGGATCGTCGATCTATCGTGTATCCTTCGAATCATAGTGCTTGGATCTTCAAGAGGTAATTTCTTCAACATCTTGGACTTCGATTTTGTATTGGGTAATGATGTTTTGGATGTTAAAATCATGGTGTATGAAGTGATATACGCATGATTATGGACACGTTTGAGTATTTATCGGATTATTGAAAGATTATTCAAGAACACTTTGAATATTGTGTTGGATTTTGGGGGTTTTCGTAGATTCGTCCGATTTATCCGATTTGAAGCTTGAGAACCTTGAGATTTTGATATATCTATGCCGTATGCGTGTTTTTCTTACGATTTTACGGGTTGGATTGTGCCGTTTTCGAACTTGTGGGAGTTTGGGCGATTTCCCAACCTTTAGTTGTTCACCCGTGTAATTTCTTGAATCGTAGACGAGTTTCGGGAGTCTCTTCGTGTAATTTGAGTATGGATAATTAATTATCATATTCCTTGCGAATCGTTTAGGTGCCGGAAGCGCGTTCTTGGACCTACCGAACTCATACCCTTCCTCCGTTCGTTTTCTCGATGTCTCAAAGGCAAGTATACATTTATGATTGTACGTTCTCGACTTTGAAAGTAAGAAATATTGATGGTATGATATGAACGAACCGTTTTTACGGCATTCATAGATATATTGATGGCATATTATGAACGAACCGTTTTTACGACATTCATGTATGTATTGTTGGCATGTAATGAACGAACCGTTTCTACGGTATTCATACATGTATCGGCGTATGATATGAACGAACCGTTTCTACGGCATTCACATACGTATCGGCGTATGATATGAACGAACCGTTTCTACGGCATTCACATACGTCTTGATGTGGTACTATGAGATTTTAGTTATTCCAGAATACTAGTCTTGAATTGATGAATTGACGGTTACACTTACTTTATTGTCGAGGAGTATTGTGTTTCATACTTGATATATTTGCACTAGCTATTTGACGGCTAACCCCTTTATGGGGGAAATACTTTTTATGTATTTCAGGTTCCAGGAGAACGGACAGGCGGGTATCGGGTCGGCATGAAGATGGTGGGCAAGAGTGATACTGTGTCTTTCCTCCGGTTATGTTTTGAGTTTTCCATTCAGTGTTGTTGTCAGACCGAATGGTTATTGAATACTCGAGTATTGTTTTCCATTTTTCTTGATGTTCCTACTGTGTTTGCCGAGGTATTGAATTGTGTTGTGATGTCTATGGTTTCATTGGTTATGGTTTTGAATACCATTTGTATTGTCCTTCTTTTCGTTGTATCTAGACCTTCTCGGTCAAATTTTACAGTTCCGCGCATGAATAGCCTTGTGGGTCCCACGGCGGGGCTCACGGCGCTGTAATATACCCTGAATAACTTGTTGGTGTTACAGAATATGGTATCAGAGCTTAGGTTTATGGATACCTAGGCTGTCGGTCTTTTGGGTCGATTGAGTCGTCATTTGTCCATAGTATCACTACTCTGCCATCATCACAGTGCGACCGGTACTTGTAAGTCCTCTCACTCTTCTTGTATTTTTCTTAATCGTTTCGTTTATAGCTTGGTATTCTTGGGAATTGGTCACTTCGAGAATGTGTGATTTGGATTATACTTACGCACGTATGTGCCCTTCAGAATGTTGGCTGAAAGTAGGAAGAATCGTGGCCGTGGTCACGGACGTGAACTCTTCCTTGAGATTTTGTTAAATTGCTAATTGCTAATTGCCGATTGCGATATTGGTGTGTATCGGTATTATGTTGAGACTTTGTTTAGGAGTCGCATGCTAGTATCACGGGAGATCTTCGACTTTACAGACTTGTAAGTATGTTGTTCGGATTATTCGATAATTCTTGGTGAATTTGAATTTCGTTGAAATGTTGTTTGTGCGAGTGATTGCAAGTTTCGAGGACGAAACTTATTTTTAAGGGGGGTAGAGTGTAATACCCCGATTTTTTTTGGATTTTTTTTTTTTTCGTTTATATGTTGGATGTCGTTGATGGATAATTGTGCTTGAGGATGATGTGAACGTATGACAATGTTGTTGAATGCGTATATGTATTCATCGTGCCGTATGATCGTTTGGTATGTCGAGATATTGGTCGAGAATAGCGGAAAATGGTTAAGTACAGCTACGTTAGCGCACGCTACAGGGTATGCCTAGCGCGCGCTAAGATATATACTTAGCGTACGCTACGGTGCATACTTAGCGCACGCTAAGAGGTTCGGTTACGTACGCTAAGGAGGACCCATAACGTACGTAACGACTTGCTGGGTTAGTTCCGGAGAGTGGCCGACAGGTAGGCCCAGACTGTTTATTATCGGCGATTAACGCACGCTAATTCCAGATCGTCAACAGGGAATCTTGACTTTATTGGTTGCTTTCGGCGTGTAGGACCCGGGCATCTTCTGGGAAGGTACAGGTTGTCGGGTAAACGACGATTAGCGCGCGCTAAGGTCGAGGAATAGCGCACACTACTGAGCATTTCACTGTAGCAAGTCAACGCCTATTTGCGTACGTTAATGCATGGGCATTACGTACGTTAGATGAATTTCGAAGCAATGCAGTAGCTCGGACTTCGATAGCGCACGCTATCAAGGAAGGATAGCGCACGCTAGTTCTATAGCGCACGCTAAATATAAGGTCTAGCGCGCGCTAGTGATGTGTTTTATAGAGAGGATAGACGAGTGCTGAGAGGCATTTTGTCCATTCTCCTTCCTTCAGTCAATGGAGAGAGCCTTGGGAAGTACTTGAAGTTCCTAAACATTGACAGATGATTCTCTTAAACAAGATTAAGATTGGAGAGCTCGGATTTAAGTATTGTTCTTGAAGTTTTTGATGATCCTTGGAATGGAGTTCAATTATTCTTCTTCGTGGTTCGTCCATACAAGGTAATCCTCGTATCCCTTTGATAGTGGTTCGTTTTTTTTTAAGGATTACTACTTGGGAGGGAGTATGTTGGGAATCGTGTATTTTGATGTTCGTCTTATTTCAATGTAAATGCATAAATTGGACTGTACTTTTATCCGCTGCGTGAGTATTTTGAAATGGCTTTTGGTATTTTGCCAACTGAATTTTATTTTATAAAACCGATTCCCTAAACTGAGTTTTTGGTATTTTGGCCTTGATCATTTTGACGGTATTTGGAAATTGATTTTTTTTTAGTATTTGAAAAATATTACCGTCATCGGTCTTTTTGGCATTTTTGAAATGACGTGGAAAATTGTGCTTAGCCTGGTAAATCCTTGTGAGAAGGGTTTACGTCGTATAATATTCCCAGGAGGATCTGGGGTGTTACAATTATGGTATCATGTGATAATGTTATACGAGATTTATTGGAATTGTAATAAGAGATTTCGGATGTTGATATGATTATTGAGATCTTCTTCATATGATGATAAGGGTTTTGTTGCGATTCTTGAGGTTGTATGAATGGCATGATGAAGAAAATGATAACATGGAGATATATACCTCGGATATGTTGTTCTGAACGTGATTTCGGATATTTCATGTTCTTGAAGAACTCTTGAATTATACGAGGTGATGAAAATTTTTAAGAAGTGTTGATGTTTTGAAAATGAATATGGAATATTCATATCTAGAGCTAAACTATGTGTTTGAAATAATATTCGTATAGGAATACGAATGTGGTTATGAGTTTGATGAGACTATTATTCATCTATGAATTTGGAAGCTCATACGTATGGAGCAAATATTCAAGTCGAATGATTGGATTGTTTGATAACCTTTTTAATATGATTATCTATTGTTTTGAACCAGTCGGATGATTCGAATTGATGACGGTCATAAGTAAATTTTAACGATGGATTTACGAGAGGGGAACCTTGTCAATTCATATTTAAGAATTGAGTTTGGAACATTTAGACCCTTATTATTGGTCCGAATTGGTTGCTGGTATGATCATCATATCTCGACTCGTATTGTGTACAGGATTTGTAAGTGTCTGAGTTGGATTGTTCAGACTGCGATTAGTCGAGATATGGTGAAACGGTTGAGTTTGTGGTTTGGTGGTGTTGATATTGGTCGTCATCGAACCTGTTGATTATTAATCCTTCGTTTTACAATAAGATATGATGTTTGATCATGGATTATGACTGTTGTGTTGCGGTTGAGGTTGAAGAGTTCGTAGATTACCTTGGTCGGGACTGAGGAACTCGTAAGACGAAATCAACTGAATTGGTAACAGTTCGTTGTATTGATATCGAGGCAAGTTTTATACTTGTACTAATCAATGAGATTAATGTTATCGTGTAGGTGTACGAATGTGTGTATCATTTCGAGACTTGGCCTCTTTATGATTGTATTGATATCAGGGGATTGTTTGATACGACACCCGTCGGGAAATTATGCCAAATGTTATTGTTAATCGTAAATGGCCGGTTCAAGGCATTGCGATACTTGTTAGTAAAGCTACTGTCGATAGCCGGTTCGCGGTATCGACGTATCGATTGTTATCGTGACTGATGTTCCATTGAGATATTGTGGTGATCGTCGTTATTGATATCAGTGTTTTGCTATTGATGTCGTTTTGGCCGATTGAAGGCATTGACATATTCGATTATCATCTTCGTTATCGGTAACCGATTAAAGGTGCCGAGACATCCGTTGTATAATTGTTATCGATTGTACGCTCTAAAGGTAATTGATATATTGAATTGGGATTATCAAAGATAATTCCCATCCGTTGTCAAAAATATTCTCATCCGTTGTATCGTTGTTATCGATTGGCCATTCTACGGTAATCGAAGTATTGAATTGGGACTGTCGAGGATAGTTCCCATCCGTTGAATTATTATTGTCGTGTTGGCCGACTCAAGGCAGCACACTATTATTCTTGTGAACTCGGTAATTTTGTGATCGTTGAGGGTTGAGGATTTTCCGAATTGTTGTGTTGTGATTGTTGCTCGTATTAATCGGTCCTTAAGGATTTTGATCCCATGATGGTTGTTTTGAATATTGTTGGTCGTGTCGATCTTTCATTATTCGTGTGTCATCGTTCACTTGGTGAGTCGTATGATCCGTATTGGATATGTTATCCTTTGAGTTCGTTGTCATGTTGTATCGTGGCATATCTAGAATCATGTCTCGGGCCGATTGGTTATGTGTAGGATTTTTAGCCCGGCACACGATGGTCATGCGTGGATGTTTCCGCAATGGACCGTGCACACGAGACGTAGTTCGTGAGGCTAATTAGGTACATTGTCACACGTATATTCTGGATTCCGTATACGGGGTGGACATGTTACGGACACATTTCCGGATCGGGCGTACTGTGATGTCCCTCTTGAGCCTTATTGTTTGGTCGTTCGTAGTCCATGTTGTATTGGATATGTCCGACGATTTGCAACTGGTTGTTCTTACATCGAGGGGTATGTCCGACAGTCAGGTTTGCTTCTTTGAGATCTGTATTGTGATGATTTACAGCTTTGGGCTGTTCGGATTTCAGGCCATCGTGATATACAGCTTCGGTTGAGGGGCTTTCAAGCCATTGCGATGTATTGGTATTTCTGTTGGAGCCTTCAGACATTGTGATTCGTATTTACTTCAGCGTTGGCTTGGATTACCTTCGAGTAATGTTTGTTGTGTTACTTGTAACGTTTCTCCATTGGGCATAAGTTACGCGTTTCTTGTGTATCTCGTTGAGTTTTCCTGGCGGGATATTGCTTCTCCCTAGTTGTTTTAAGTTTCGGGACGAAACTTCTTTTAAGGAGGGTAGAATGTAATATCCGCAAATTCGATTTCCGGTAATTTCTTTTTTTTTGGCGGAAGTCCGTTTTGACGACTTGCTTGGGACCATTTCGTCATCCTGAGAATGATTAATTCTACACTTTTTGTCATCCGAGTTCGTTTCGGTGTCGTTCTGTTGAATTCCGTGTTCTTTAGCGACTTTTCCACGTATGAGTTCGACTTTGTTAGATCACCATTAATTTTTGGAAACTCGAAAAATTCTGAATCTTTGCAATATTATAAAGCATCGAGTTAGATTTCCAATGGTTCAAACGGTGAGTCAATCGGAGTCCAGACGAGGGAGTTATGGTCGAAATAGCTAAGTCACTCTCATTTTCCAGATTCGGTGCCGCGGCACACGGCCGAGCCCTGGGAGCAATTTTTGGGCCTGTGCCGCGGCACACTTCGGCTGAGCCGCGGCACATGATGCAGTCAACTGTATAATTACGTTTTGTTTCACCAAAATCAGATCATTTCCCCATTTCTTCACTTGGGCACGAGAGAGAAGGCTTGAGAGAGAGAGAAGTTTCTTCACCTATCACTTGAATGTGTGATTTCTCTTCATCTCTTTTCGGTTGTGAAGCTCGGATCGTCGATCTATCGTGTATCCTTCGAATCATAGTGCTTGGATCTTCAAGAGGTAATTTCTTCAACATCTTGGACTTCGATTTTGTATTGGGTAATGATGTTTTGGATGTTAAAATCATGGTGTATGAAGTGATATACGCATGATTATGGACACGTTTGAGTATTTATCGGATTATTGAAAGATTATTCAAGAACACTTTGAATATTGTGTTGGATTTTGGGGGTTTTCGTAGATTCGTCCGATTTATCCAATTTGAAGCTTGAGAACCTTGAGATTTTGATATATCTATGCCGTATGCGTGTTTTTCTTACGATTTTACGGGTTGGATTGTGCCGTTTTCGAACTTGTGGGAGTTTGGGCGATTTCCCAACCTTTAGTTGTTCACCCGTGTATTTTCTTGAATCGTAGACGAGTTTCGGGAGTCTCTTCGTGTAATTTGAGTATGGATAATTAATTATCATATTCCTTGCGAATCGCTTAGGTGCCTAAGCGCGTTCTTGGACCTACCGAACTCATACCCTTCCTCCGTTCGTTTTCTCGATGTCTCAAAGGCAAGTATACATTTATGATTGTACGTTCTCGACTTTGAAAGTAAGAAATATTGATGGTATGATATGAACGAACCGTTTTTACGGCATTCATAGATATATTGATGGCATATTATGAACGAACCGTTTTTACGGCATTCATGTATGTATTGTTGGCATGTAATGAACGAACCGTTTCTACGGTATTCATACATGTATCGGCGTATGATATGAACGAACCGTTTCTACGGCATTCACATACGTATCGGCGTATGATATGAACGAACCGTTTCTACGGCATTCACATACGTCTTGATGTGGTACTATGAGATTTTAGTTATTCCGGAATACTAGTCTTGAATTGATGAATTGACGGTTACACTTACTTTATTGTCGAGGAGTATTGTGTTTCATACTTGATATATTTGCACTAGCTATTCGACGGCTAACCCCTTTATGGGGGAAATACTTTTTATGTATTTCAGGTTCCAGGAGAACGGACAGGCGGGTATCGGGTCGGCATGAAGATGGTGGGCAAGAGTGATACTGTGTCTTTCCTCCGGTTATGTTTTGAGTTTTCCATTCAGTGTTGTTGTACTGGAATGGTTATTGAATACTCGAGTATTGTTTTCCATTTTTCTTGATGTTCCGGCCTGTGTTTGCCGAGGTATCGAATTGTGTTGTGATGTCTATGGTTTCATTGGTTATGGTTTTGAATACCATTTGTATTGTCCTTCTTTTCGTTGTATCTAGACCTTCTCGGTCAAATTTTACAGTTCCGCGCATGAATAGCCTTGTGGGTCCCACGGCGGGGCTCACGGCGCTGTAATATACCCTGAATAACTTGGGGGTGTTACAGTTTGGTGATGAAGTCAGAGTTTAAATGTAACAAAATATGCTTTGTTATTTAGATTGGATAAATTAATAACCTTGGTTAATCTATGTATGTTTTAAGTACCGTTTGTGGTGACATGTGGTCTTATTTACATCGGGTAAATTATTTAGATTGACATTATTGTTTATGAGACATTTGGTCTTGTTTATGGTGCAAATTTGATGTTTATGGTGCTATTGTAATCTTGTTCATGGTGCAAATGTGATATTATCATGACGGTGAGATCGCCGGAGTCGTCGCTGGTGCCGATCGCCGGAAATGTCGCTGGAGCTGATCGGTGAGATGCGAGAATGAGAGAGAGAGGCTGGAAGGGGGAGATTATTGATTGCCGGGAGTTGGGGATTTTTTGGCTAATTTTTAATGTGGGACCCATTTTTTTTTATTTGCAGAAATCCCTGGTGTGCTTATCCGTGTGCTTTTGTGTGTGTAGTATTATTGTTAGTTACACCTGTTGTGCGGCGATTAATACGCCTCGATGGCGATCGGCATAATGATCTGAAAGCCAACCATAGAAGACATACTCTGAGCAAACACCCATCAATCGGCACCCACGGCGATCGTCTTTTGGTATCTGGCGATCGTCTATGATGTCCAACCAGAGACGATCGTCTCCTGCCACGTATAAATCCAACATCCGTCAAAGTCGTCGAAGACCGACCTGACGGTGACCCACGTGCAGATCCACAAAAGGCGCCGACAGATAAGACCTTTGACCCCGTCTGTCACCTACCTCACCTACCGGCTGTGGCCGAAAGGTACAAAGTGGGTCCTCCTGACCGACTCAAGACGCGTGCGAGCTTCCCATTGCTCGCATACCGGGCCGCTGGCGTACCCGGACTTTAAGGGAACAACCCCACGTGACGGGACGATCGGCCATCTTATTATAATATAGAAAACGGCGGTCGCCCGCGATCGCCGGAGAGGCCCCGGCAACCTTGTCTCCTATAAATAGGAGGCTCATAATACGGCAGCAGGGGGACAATCATCATCATCGTGAATATAGTGCAAAACATACCAAGAGAGATACATTCTCATATACTGAACATCAATAGCAAGAACTCACAGATCTCCCTATCTGGTTCTTCCGGCACTCTACACGCTCTACAGCTTAGATAACTAGAAATCTTTACACTCATTGTAATAGATTCTAACATTAATATTTGTACTCCACAGTATATTTACTAATAACATCTCGCGAGAGCATTCAAGCCCGGGACTAACAACCCCGGCAAATCTTGTGTTATTTATTTTCTCACGGAAGTGCTCTCGCATTTGTTTGTTACTCGATCATTCCAGCAATATTATCTCCGGATAATATTTTGGGTAACAACAATTGGCGCTAGAAGGAGGGCGCGTCTAAACCTTCATTTTTACTCCGACCGTCTCGAAGAACACTCACTGTTCTCCGGACATATACTTGAAGAAACACTCACTGTTCTTCAAAGAAAAGCCTTCAGAAACATGACATCTGCCACGACTTCCAAAAGAGCCACCATACGATCTTCCGGAAATCTCATTCCGGCCCGGACCGAATCTCAGCCCACGGCGGAAGGTGACCGCGGCGACGCTAGACTCTCACTCCCGCCCCCGAGGGACGGTCCTAGCCTCTCACTCGATCAGTTCCAGACCGCGGAACAGATTGAGGAGGCTATAGCCATCCTTAGGGAGCGACGGAGGGCGTGCGACTCGCCCACTATCACTCCGTCAACCATCCGCCGAGCAGGCAAGCGGAAACTCAAGGGGATATATGTTGAGAAATCGACAGAAAGCCCCGAGCCGCAGGAGAAGGCTCTCGTAAGGCGGGATGATTCCGTTCAGCCGCCTAGGGAGCGATCCCTCATGGCGACCCGGACACTCGGGCCCCAGCCGGGAGACATCGGAGTCCGAATCCGTTACCAGGAGTTCGGCATATCCGACTCCCAGAAGACAAGCCGGTCAGCGAGCCCCCGCTCGCCCAAGAAATGTGTCCGCTGGCAGAGAACTCATCGTCCACCATGGGGCCAGGGGATCTGTGCACGATCGCCTTGGCTCGCGCTACGGGAGCCAATCAGCGAGCAGTCAGGCGACGGCGATGGCCGCCATGCAGCGGCAGCTCGACGAGATGAAGGCGCTCCTGGAAACTGGGACAGGCGCCAGGAGATCGATCGCCGGACCAAGTGAACCACTCGCGGTCCAGATCGAGTTCGCCCCAGTTCAACCAAAGATCTCTCCCCCACAAACACCTCTATATGAGGGGAGATCGGATCCTGAGACCCATTTGAGCAAATTCTGGATCTACATGACCGGATGCGGAGCATCAGATGCGACGAAGTGTCGAATGTTCCCGCTAACTCTGGGCGACCTCGCCCACAGGTGGTACATCTTGTAACACCCCCAAGACATTCAGTGTATATTACAGCGCCGTGGACCCCACACTGTGGAATCCACCAGGCTAACGTACCAAACAAGACATTCGACAACGACAACAATCACCAATAATACGACAATTCAAATAAGATTACAATCCGACAATAAAATCCAACATCAATCCATTTCCCAAAATAGGAACACAACGTTAACAATTTTGTAAAAGAAGTACTCGAGTACTTAAACCAATTTTATACACAAAAGTCCCAACACAAGACATCAAAAGTAATGAACTGAAATGAACACCAATAAATGATTACTGATCAGTATCATGCTTGCCCATCATCCTCATACGGCTCGAGTGCTCGTTTGTCCCCACGATCGGTACCTGAAATACAAAAAGTATTTCCCCCATTTAAGGGGTTAGCGACAACTGCTAGTGCAAGTACAATCCATTTGAACTACATTCTAATCAGATGAATAATGCGCCAAAAATCATTTTTGAAAACATTTTATATTCCGGAATATTTATGATGTACAAACACAAAACACATTATCTCCAACAAATCATAATTCAAAGTTAACCGTTGGCACGAGACTCACGGCCACCGTACCCCGCAGAGCCCCGTCGGACATCCCTGGGTGGCTAACCACAGTTCACGATACGCACACTCACGGCGATACGTATCCCTAGAGGCCCCGTCGGACCGTCCCTAGGTGAACATACACATATCCATCCACAACAACCACTATACAGCCATAATTCAAATACTAGAACATGTAAACAAATGTAAAGTACTTGCCTTTGAGACATTCTTCGAAGAATCGGAAGTGAAAAATGACTACGGATGATCCTAATGGAAAACGACGGTTCCTAAATGAAGAATTAGCATAACTCAGTCCCAACGGACATCAATAATCGAAAGGAATACTCCCAAAACCCCGATTACAAATAACGACAATAGACGTTCAATCAATACGGTGAGGGTTTACGCAAAATCTCCCCGTATTGATAATTCGCGGATTAAAATCAAGGAAACTGGATTTGGAATCATTCAATAATCACATTCGGTGAAGAATATCGTAATATAGATGAACAATTCGGAACTAAACCCTAAAATCCCGAAATCCCCCAAATTCGTCAAAATTAGGGTTCCTGAGGAATTACCTTTAATTCGGCTGATGAAAGGTGATTATGTTGATTATGATATGGTGGCTCGATTCTACCGTGATGGAACCTGAAGAGAACTCCGAAAAGAACTGGTGGAAATCGTCTCTGAGGTCGCACGTCGAAGAAACGAAGAGAAAAGAAATAAAACTGCTGCTCTGAAACTGCCCGCTGGGCTTATATAATTGTGAAGTTAGCGCACGCTAACTGCCATATGTAGCGTGCGCTAACGGGGCCGCGACAGTCCAGTGGCTACTGCCACCATTCGTTAGCGTACGCTAACAATGGAGGGTTAGCGTACGCTAACTGCTCTTCGGTAGCGCACGCAAGGCAACAGGGGTAGCGTGCGCTACCTACACAGCAGTTCAGCACTGCTGATGTCACATCAGCAGTAAGCTGCTGTCGAGGGTATAAAACACGAACCGCACTACGGAACCAAAATCCAGGAACATAGACGCGAAGCATACAAGACGACGGAGCTAAGCGCTGAAAGAAAATACAATTCCGACCACCGGAGGGTCCGTAATGCGACAACGAAACTAAGATTCCCTAAACTATTAGGAAATTACAAAAATGGCCCAAGTGCCCGAAAATCACGAAACGACGTCGGATTTACAAACCGAAAGTCTCCACATGACCAACTCAACCATACGAACTTGTACAAACCAAGAAACAACGAAAACGGACGAGTTTTACAAGGATCGAACGTTCATACGGCAAAACATGTCATAAAATGAAATTACGTGAAAACATCATCAAAACTCGTCCAAATGGAAAAACTCCAAGAACAAAATAGATTCAAAATGTCGAAACGGTTACAAGCGAGTCGATAAAAATAGACATACACCAAAAATGGAAACTGCTAAAAATGGAAAAATTACGGATATTACATTCTCCCCCTCTAAAATAAAGTTTCGTCCCGAAACTTAAGAATAAAAAAGTTCGGGGTATCTCGAACGCATATCCTCCTCTAGCTCCCACGTCGCTTCTTCTACTCCGTGCCTCGACCATTGCACCTTAACCAAAGGAATGGTTTTGTGCCTTAACTGCTTGTCACGACGCTCCAAAATTCTGACGGGCCTCTCTTCAAACGTAATATCCTTCTCGATCTCCACGTCCCCAAAGTCAATAACGTGGGACGGGTCCGGAACGTACTTCCTCAACTGGGAAACGTGAAATACGCTATGCACATGACTCAGCGACGGGGGTAAAACCAAACGGTACGCTAACTCACCGACTCTCTCCAATACCTCGAAAGGTCCAATATATCTCGGGCTGAGTTTCCCCTTCTTCCCAAAACGGAAAACTCCTTTCGTCGGAGATACTCTCAACAAAACATGATCTCCCACCTCACACTCCAAAGGTCTACGCCTAACATCCGCATAAGACTTTTGTCGACTCTGAGCAGCCAACATCCTCTTTCTAATCAATTCAACTTTCTCCCTCGTCTCCAACACAAGGTCCGGCTCGGTGCCAACCAAATCGGACGGCTCATCCCAACATATCGGTGATCGGCAACGTCGGCCATAAAGTGCCTCATACGGTGCCATCTTAATCGACGCGTGCCAGCTATTATTATAAGTAAACTCGATTAAGGCCAAATGATCCTCCCAGTCACTACTCCAATCTAACGCACACGCCACAAGAACAAATCCTCGAACGTCCGAATGGTACGCTCGACCGTCCCGGCCTGGGATGGAACGAAGTGCTCAAACGTAGCTGAGTCCCCAATGCCTTATGTACCGCCTGCCAAAAATGCGATACAAATCGGCCATCTCTGTCTGAAATAATGGTCCTCGGCGTACCATGAAGCCTCACTATCTGAGCGATAAAAATACGAGCCAACTTTTCTGGACCCCAAGTATCCTTGATGCCCAGAAAATGTGCCGACTTAGTCAGTCGGTCTACAATCACCCATACCATATTCATACCAGTCTTCGTCCTCGGTAAACTCGTGACAAAATCCATAGAGATGTCCTCCCACTTCCATTCCGGAACGGTAAGTGGTTTCAATAACCCGGCTGGCCGCTGATGCTCAATCTTGACTTGCTGACAAGTCAAACACTTAGCTACAAACTGAACTACCTCCTTCTTCATGTTGTTCCACCAGAAATTCTTCCTCAGATCTTTATACATTTTACTCGAGCCCGGATGGACTGAGTAAGGTGACGCATGAGCCTCTCGCATAATGCTCTGTCTCAATTCCGAGTCGTTCGGAACACACAACCGACCTCGGAATCTCAACACTCCGTCCTCATGAATAACGAATCCTGGGGCTTTCCCTTTCTCTACACTCTCTCGAAGCTGAATAAACATCGGGTCCTCCAACTGTCCCGACTTAATGTCCTCGACCAGAGATGAAGTAATCTCAAGAGTACGCAACTGCCCGGAACTCTTTGGCAGTACAACCTCAATGCTCAACCTCGTGAACTCTCGCTGAAGTCTCGACTGGGCCGTAAGTAGCTCAAGCGCCCGAAGCGATACCGATTTCCGGCTCAAGGCATCTGCTACCACATTAGCCTTGCCCGGATGATAAAGGATCTCGAGATCGTAATCCTTAATCAATTCCAACCATCTCCTCTGTCTCATATTAAGCTCCTTCTGTGTGAAAATGTACTTCAGGCTCTTGTGATCGGTGAAAATCTGACACGACGAGCCATACAAGTAATGACGCCAGATCTTCAACGCAAATACGATTGCGGCCAACTCAAGATCGTGCGTAGGGTAATTCAATTCATACGGTTTCAACTGACGGGAAGCATAGGCAATCGTCCTCCCGTGCTGCATAAGTACGCATCCGAGCCCTTGGCCCGAAGCATCACTATAAACGGAGAAACCATCATTACCACTCGGTAAAGCCAAAACGGGAGCGGTCGTCAACCGCTTCTTCAACTCCTCAAAACTATTCTGTCTCTCATCGGTCCACACAAACTTCTCTGACTTCAGAATAATCGAGCCACGGTCGAGCGAGCTTAGAGAACCCTCGACGAATCTGGTAATACCCGGCTAATCCCGTAAAGCTGCGACCTCCTTCACGTTCTTGGGCGGCGCCCAATCCAACACTGCCTCTACCTTATGTGGGTCCACACGAACACCCTCGGCCGAGATCACATGACCGAGAAACATGACCTCCCGTAACCAAAACTCACATTCGAGAGCTTAGCAAAAAGATGCTGAGTTCTCAAAATGTCTAACACAATATGTAAATGACGGGCATGCTCCTCCTCGCTCCTCGAGTAAATCAGAATATCGTCGATAAAGACGACTACGCATTTATCGAGGTACTCGATAAAGACTTTGTTCATAAGCTGCATGAACACGGCTGGTGCGTTGGTTAGCCCAAAAGGCATAACCACAAACTCGTAGTGACCGTATCTCGTCCGAAAGGCCGTCTTCGGAATGTCGGTATCCTTCACTCGGAGCTGATAATACCCCGATCTCAAATCAATCTCAAAATACTGATTGCCCTTGCAACCGATCAAACAAATCATCAATCCTCGGGAGCGGATACTTGTTTTTGATGGTCACTTTGTTCAACTCTCGGTAGTCGATACACAAACGAAGTGACCCATCCTTCTTCTTCACAAACAGACCGTGCGCCCAAGGTGAAGCACTCGGTCGAATATACCCCATGTCTAGAAACTCTCCCAATCGCTTTCTTCAACTCAAGCATCTCGGCAGCGCCATACAGACGGCATCTTAGAAATCGGCCGCCTGGCTCTAAATCGACGGTAAACTCAACCTCTCGGTCCGGCGGCAAACCCGGCAACTCGTCTGGAAAAACGTCAGGATACTCACATACTACCGGAATAGACGAGAGCTCGACTCCTCCTTCTTCCGATCTCAAAGCGTAACACCAATAGCCCGTGCAACCTCCTCGAAGAAGTCTCACCGCCCTCAAGGCGCTGATCAGTAATCTCTGGCTACTCCTCTTACGCCCCACAAAACAATGCTCGGTACCGTCAGAAGCTAACATCGAGACGGTTCTCGTTCTATAATTCATGATCGCCCCATGACGGTCCAGCCAATCCTCACCCAAAATCAAATCCTCATCCCTAATATCTACCGCAATCAGATTAGAAGGCCAATCCCTCCCCGCGATACTCACAGAAAAATCTCTAATCTCACGATCCCCCACGATGCTATCCCCACTAAGAAGTTTAACAACAAAAGGCTCACAAGCAACAAGGCAATCAACATGCAGACGACGCACACAATCCATAGATATAAAAGAATGCGTAGCACCAGAATCGAACAATACGGAAACAGGATGATCAAGGATGTGGACGGTACCTGTGGCCACCGTCGCGTAAGGATCCCCTGCTCGTCTCATCTCTCGGGGCGGAACAGACCCCGCACTAGAAGCTCCCCCTCTAGAAGGCTGACCACGACCTCGACCTCTACCAAAACTCTGCTGCGGCTGAGGAACTGTCGGTGCCTGATTCACACTCGGCTCTCCGCAATGGCCGATATCCGAGTAATCGGAGCCCGAGCCGCATCCGTACAAAACTTAGCACGATGACCCATACGACTACAAGCAAGACACCGAATCGAGGCCTATCACACTCACTCATCATGTGGCCTTGACGATCGCAGCTTGAAGCACTTAGACCACGAACTAACTAAAGCAGAGCGGCATATAGAATCAAGCTTCCTCGACTAACCGATGGCAATCCGACTCAAGACTCGCGAACCAGGCTGGGCCTTCGGATACCCTCCTGACTTGCCTCCCGAAAACTGACCGGAGGTCTTCTGCTTCTTTCCTTCAGCTGCCGTCTCTGTCGCAGAAAACGACATCTCATAAGCCATAGCTTTATTCTGATAATCTTTCAAAGTCGTGCACCCTGCACTGCACATGTAGTGGCGCACCCTCGGTTTCATCCGCATATCAAAGTGGCGGATCTTATCAAGCTCATCGCGGACTTGGTTTCTCACATAATGCAGCTGTTGGTTGTAGTCTTTGATGGCTTGAGATATAGGTACATCTTGGGGCTTAGCCTCAAAGAAGGCTCGGATCCTCCCCTCTTTCACTGGCCACGGACAGAATTCGTCTTCCATTAGATCCCGGAACTCTGCCCACGTAGCTGCCCGATCACGCAGTTTCACCGCTTGCCACCACGTCGCTGCCTCCTTGGCGAGGAAGTACTGAGCAATGGGTACTTTCCTCTCCTCGGGGCAATTAGCAGCCTCAAACACTTTTTCCATCTCAAACAACCAACTCTCCCAACCGGAAGGGTCGGAAGCACCATCAAACTGCGGAGGACGCATACGAATCACGTCCTGAAGTAGCTTATCATTACCGGATCCAGTAGGCGGGACCGGGTTGGCATTAGCTTGGCCGACTAGAACGGCCTGAGTCAGTAGCGTCATCTGTTCGCTACTTGTTGCAGAATGTTGGCCACTCCAACATTCTCATGTGCACACGGAGCTAGCATCGTCTCGCCGACCTCCAAACTAGGGGGAACACTGCTCAACAAGGAAGGCATCGCCGAATCGGTTCGAGTGATCGGACATGGCCGCCCCACCGGCCGCGCCACGTCCCTACCGCGTCGCGACCGCGGCCCGCGTCCTCTACCGGCAGGAATTCAAGAAGCAACGGTAAGTACAATTCAAACGCAAAACGCAATAAGATACTAAGACAGAATAGACAGAATGGTGAAACGAGTCAAGTTAGGAAAACTTACGAGCACCGGCATCGAGATGATGGCATAGCGGTGATACTGTCCAAAACGACACTTAACTAGACCTAAATAACCGATGCCCTAGGTATCCATAAACCTAAGCTCGATACCATATTCGTAACACCCCCAAGACATTCAGTAGATATTACAAACCGTGGACCCCACACTGTGGAATCCACCAGGCTAACGTACCAAACAAGACATTCGACAACGACAACAATCACCAATAATACGACAATTCAAATAAGATTACAATCCGACAATAAAATCCAACATCAATCCATTTCCCAAAATAGGAACACAACGTTAACAATTTTGTAAAAGAAGTACTCGAGTACTTAAACCAATTTTATACACAAAAGTCCCAACACAAGACATCAAAAGTAATGAACTGAAATGAACACCAATAAATGACTACTGATCAGTATCATGCTTGCCCATCATCCTCATACGGCTCGAGTGCTCGTTTGTCCCCACAATTTGTACCTGAAATACAAAAAGTATTTCCCCCATTTAAGGGGTTAGCGACAACTGCTAGTGCAAGTACAATCCATTTGAACTACATTCTAATCAGATGAATAATGCGCCAAAAATCATTTTTGAAAACATTTTATATTCCGGAATATTTATGATGTACAAACACAAAACACATTATCTCCAACAAATCATAATTCAAAGTTAACCGTTGGCACGAGACTCACGGCCACCGTACCCCGCAGAGCCCCGTCGGACATCCCTGGGTGGCTAACCACAGTTCACGATACGCACACTCACGGCGATACGTATCCCTAGAGGCCCCGTCGGACCGTCCCTAGGTGAACATACACATATCCATCCACAACAACCACTATACAGCCATAATTCAAATACTAGAACATGTAAACAAATGTAAAGTACTTGCCTTTGAGACATTCTTCGAAGAATCGGAAGTGAAAAATGACTACGGATGATCCGAATGGAAAACGACGGTTCCTAAATGAAGAATTAGCATAACTCAGTCCCAACGGACATCAATAATCGAAAGGAATACTCCCAAAACCCCGATTACAAATAACGACAATAGACGTTCAATCAATACGGTGAGGGTTTACGCAAAATCTCCCCGTATTGATAATTCGCGGATTAAAATCAAGGAAACTGGATTTGGAATCATTCAATAATCACACTCGGTGAAGAATATCGTAATATAGATGAACAATTCGGAACTAAACCCTAAAATCCCGAAATCCCCCAAATTCGTCAAAATTAGGGTTCCTGAGGAATTACCTTTAATTCGGCTGATGAAAGGTGATTATGTTGATTATGATATGGTGGCTCGATTCTACCGTGATGGAACCTGGAGAGAACTCCGAAAAGAACTGGTGGAAATAGTCTCTGAGGTCGCACGTCGAAGAAACGAAGAGAAAAGAAATAAAACTGCTGCTCTGAAACTGCCCGCTGGGCTTATATAATTGTGAAGTTAGCGCACGCTAACTGTCATATGTAGCGTGCGCTAACGGGGCCGCGACAGTCCAGTGGCTACTGCCACCATTCGTTAGCGTACGCTAACAATGGAGGGTTAGCGTACGCTAACTGCTCTTCGGTAGCGCACGCAAGGCAACAAGGGTAGCGTGCGCTACCTACACAGCAGTTCAGCACTGCTGATGTCACATCAGCAGTAAGCTGCTGTCGAGGGTATAAAACACGAACCGCACTACGGAACCAAAATCCAGGAACATAGACGCGAAGCATACAAGGCAGCGGAGCTAAGCGCTGAAAGAAAATACAATTCCGACCACCGGAGGGTCCGTAATGCGACAACGAAACTAAGATTCCCTAAACTATTAGGAAATTACAAAAATGGCCCAAGTGCCCGAAAATCACGAAACGACGTCGGATTTACAAACCGAAAGTCTCCACATGACCAACTCAACCATACGAACTTGTACAAACCAAGAAACAACGAAAACGGACGAGTTTTACAAGGATCGAACGTTCATACGGCAAAACATGTCATAAAATGAAATTACGTGAAAACATCATCAAAACTCGTCCAAATGGAAAAACTCCAAGAACAAAATAGATTCAAAATGTCGAAACGGTTACAAGCGAGTCGATAAAAATAGACATACACCAAAAATGGAAACTGCTAAAAATGAAAAATTACGGATATTACACATCTCACTACCACCCCGCTCAATCAACTGCTTTGAGAAGCTGGCGGAAGACTTCACGTCGTACTTCGCCGCCAAAGTCGCTCGCCCAGAAGGCCCCCACCGCATGATGAAAATCAGGCAGGGGAAGGACGAGTCAGACGAAGATTACATCGACCGGGTAGACGAGATAGTCCTCACTGGCGAGCCCATCAGCGACGAGCTCGCTCTCTACTCAGTCCTGGGGGGATTCTGCGGCCACTCACCCATGTTCAGGCACCTCACAAAGGACATCCCCCCGACCTACACGGTCTTCCGCGTCAGTTCCGCTGATTTCTTGGCCAGGCAGAGGATGCTCAGCCTCCGCTTAGGCGAGAGATCTGCCGGAGAAGGGAAGGCGCCGACCCACATCCATAAGAAGGCGGTCGCCAAGCCCAGAAAGGCGGTCGTAAAACCGCCGGGTGAGTTCAAAGCCTTCGAGGATGTGGAGGTTCACCTCCTCCACAACCTCAACTTATCTCCGGCCCACATCTTTAACGCCATCAAGGGGCGCGAGTGGCTTAACAAGCCGAAGCCGATAAGGGACCACGGTCACCTAGACCGCAGTAAATTCTGTGCCTACCACAAGAGTCCCGGTCACAACACCAGCCAGTGCCGCGACCTCCTCAAACAACTCTGGCGACTGTTTGAGGAAGGGAAATTGGACAACTTGGTCACCAAGCCAGAACCTCGGAAAGAGAGGACCGGAGGGCGCGAGCGCCAACAAAACGATGGGATCCCTCCAAATCCAGTCGCCAGGATCGAGCATAAGGAGCCGGAGTATTCCGACGAATCAGTTCCCCCGATCAACCCTGGCGGTCGGATCAATATGCTTCAGGCTGGAGGTGGAAACCTCGGGGGCCTTTCCCCGGTTTCCACCATGTCGAACAGGAAGCGGAAGGCCGAACTGAGGACGCTCGCCGGGGTCCATGTCGTGGTCCCCCCAGAACCGACCATCTCTAAAGACGCGCTCATCACTTTCTCCAACAAGGATAGGGAGGGAGTGCGATGCCCCAAAGAGGATGCATTGGTGATCTCCGCGTGTATCCTTGGGATAATGGTCGATCGCGTGCTGGTCGACAATGGGAGCTTCTGCAATATAATATTCAAAACCACTCTTGACCAGCTCGGCAACCTGACCAAGTTCATCAAGCCGTTCGACACCGTGCTTCAAGGGTTCGGCGACAGCACAGTCCAAGCCTACGGAAGGATCAAGCTCTCTGTCGAGCTAATATGCTACTACGATCCCAAGGTTAGGATTACTAGGAACCTAAATTTTGTAATCATAGATAGGCCCAGCATCTATAATGGGTTCCTAGGTCGTCCATTTCTAGAAACCTTTGAAGCGGTCGCCTCTTCTTTCTTTTACTGTATCAAATTCCCCACTGCCGATGGGACGGCTTGCATCAGAAAAGGAGATCAGCTAATGGCAAAGAAATGCTTGAATTACTCCTATGTCGTAACTTCTTTCAATACTTCCCATGCTATGTGTAACATTGAAACGATCGACAATCAACCCATGGAGATCGACGGGCCAAGCACATCGTACCAACCCGACTCGGAGGACGCCATCTCACATCGATTAACGAACGACATCGAGCCAAGGATCGGTTTCGAGCCAAGTCTCGACATCGATCCAAGGGTCGAGTTCGGAAATCGTTCCAAACGAGAGGCGACGGTCCCCGTTGAAGAGTTGGAATGTATAACGATAGATCCGGCTCGCCCGAAGCAGGAAGTACAGATCGGCGCAAGCATAGATCGCGAATTAAAAGAGGGTCTGATCAATTTACTACGTAAGAACATCGGAGTCTTTGCTTGGTCGCATCAATATATGGTTGGCATAAGTCCTGAACACGCTTGCCACTATCTAAAGATCGACCCGGCAAGGAAGCCTGTTCACCAGAAACGTAGGAAATTCGGTCCTAAGAAGTACGCAGCACTCGACATAGAGGTCAAAAAGCTACTCAACAACAAACTAATCGGAGTAGCTACAGACGAACCACAATGGGTTGCCAACGCAGTGCTCGTCAAAAAGCCAAACGGCTCCTGGAGGTTATGCATCGACTTCACCGACCTCAACGCGACATGTCCAAAAGATCACTTTCCGATGCCTCATATTGATCACTTGGTCGATAGTACAACAGGTTGCGAAATGATGTCGTTCATGGATGCCTTCGCCGGATACCATCAAATCCCAATGGCAGAAAAAGACATAAAGCACACATCTTTCCACACGGAAAAGGACATATACTTTTGGGTCCGAATGCCGTTCGGCTTGAAGAATGCGGGGGCAACCTACCAGCGACTAGTCAACGGGATGTTCGCCAATCAGATCGGCAAGACCATGGAGGTCTACATTGACGACATCGTGGTCAAAAGCCTCAAGAAGGAAGACTACCTCAATGACCTCGCCGAGACGTTCGCCATCCTCGAGAAGTTCAACATGAAATTGAACCCCAAGAAATGCAACTTCGGGGTGGGCTCCGGAAAATTCCTGGGGCACATCGTGAGCCAAAGGGGGATCGAGGCGAACCCCACCAAGATTCAGGCGATCCTCGACATGCAGGATCCACGGAATGTCAAGCAGGTGCAACGACTCACAGGTTGTCTAGCCGCACTCAACCGTTTCATATCTCGGCTCGGCGATAAAATAAGCCTTTCTTCGCGACCATAAAGAACAAGAAGTTCGCATGGACGAAGGAGAGTCAAGTAGCGTTCGCCAAAATCAAGGAATATCTATCTAACCCCCAGATCCTGGCAAAGCCGATCCCCGGTGAGAAATTATTCCTTTACCTAGCGGCCTCAGAAGTCGCACTGAGTGCCGTTTTGGTGCGAGCGAAGGGACAAGTCCACTTGCCGATCTACTACGTTAGTCAAGCGCTACACGACGCAGAAACACGTTATACACCTCTGGAGAAGATCGCATACGCTCTTGTCATGAGTGTTCGCAAGCTAAGGGCCTACTTCTTCGAACATCAAGTGGAGATTCTGACAACTCTCCCTCTAAGGCAAGTTCTACACCGACCGGACACCAACGGGGGACTCCTCAAGTGGTCACTGGAGATCGCCCAATACGGTATCACATACGCTCCTCGCACGGCGATCAAAGGCCAGGCTCTGGCAGACTTCGTGGTGGAATTAACATTCCCTCACAGTCCGACCTGTGCCTGGCCGCCCGCCCGGAAGGCATGCGTGGATGGCTCGGCGACCAACTCGCGAGCAGGGGCAGGGATTGTCCTCATTAGCCCCGACGGACAAAGTTTCACAAATGCCGTGCGTTTCGGATTTCGTGCGACCAACAATGAAGCCGAATACGAAGCCTTGGTAGGCGGGCTCGATTTAGCCCTCGCCCTAGATGTTCGTCGCCTCCATATCTTCATGGACTCCCTCTTGGTCGTGAACCAAGTCAAGGGAGAATATGAGGCGCGCGGCGAACAGATGGTCAAATACCAAGAATTGGTCGCCGAAGTGTGCACGAAATGTGAGGAAGTGCTAATCGAACAAGTCCCAAGAGAGCACAACTCCCAGGCCGATGCCCTATCCAAGCTAGCGTCATCAGATGGGGCAGCTGATTTCTCTAATATCTACAAAATCAGCAAGGCCGGCGATCGACAGAAACCTGGTCACCACAGTTGTCGTTGCCGAGGACAACTGGATGACTCCGTTCATCAAATACTTAAAAGACGGAACTATGCCTGACGACCGTATCAAAGCTCGCCAACTCCAGCTCCATGCGACCAGATACACCCTATTGGACGACCGGCTTTACAAGCGGGCTTTCAGCCTTCCCCTCCTCAAGTGTATTACACCGGAGGAAGGTCGGCCCGTTTTAGCCGAGATCCATGACGGGATCTGCGGAAACCATGCTGGCGGGCGAGCTCTCATCCATAAAACAACCAGGCAAGGTTTTTTCTGGCCGTCACTTTAGAAGGATGCGATCGCCTATGCCAGATCGTGTCATAGGTGCCAAGTAATGGGACCAAACATCAAACTCTCCCCCGAGCAGCTCACTTCAATGTACAGCCCATGGCCTTTCGCCCAATGGGGCATCGACCTTATTGGTCCCTTGCCGACGGCGCTGTAATGTAAGTTTGCCATCGTAGGGTCGACTACTTCACCAAATGGGCCGAGGCCGAACCGCCAACAAGATCGGGCAAGAGCGAGTAATCAAGTTCATCCGAAAACATCATATGCCGTTTGGTGCCCTGTGCCATCATCTCTGACAATGGAAAGCAGTTCGACGGCTTAGAAGTCATGCAATTCTGCGAGAAGTGGGGAATCAAAAAGTTGTTCTCGGCCCCCTACCACCCTTAGACGAACGGGCAGGTAGAAGCCGTAAACAAAATCCTCAAACACACGATTAAAGCACGACTCGAATCCAGGCAAGGACGATGGGCGAGCGAGCTCCCAGATGTTTTGTGGTCTTATCGAACGACGACCCGAAATTCAACCGGCGAAACCCCATTCGCCCTCGCCTTCGGAACAGAAGCGGTGATCCCCTCAGAGATCGCCGTCCTCAGTCATCGAACCGAACAAGAGATGACGACAGACAATGATGTGGCCCGGCGGATCGACTTTGACATGCTCGAAGAACGACGACTGGCCTCAGAAATGAAGAACACAATCCGCAAAAGGAGGTCCGAGAAGTTCTTCAATTCGAAGGTCAAGGAAAGACGGTTTCAAGTGGGCGATCTCGTCCTCAAAAAGATCCAGACCCACACAGGTGTCTTTGGTCCGAACTGGGAAGGGCCCTTAAGGATATCTAAATGGCTAACTAAGGGAGCCTACGAACTTGAACACCCTGACGGTACTCCGGACCAATATCCCTGGAACGCCGTACATCTGAAGAAATACTACAAGTGAAAACTTTGTATTCAGATTCAACTACCCAATGTACAAAGAATATTATGAGATTTCTTCCTATCCCATATATTCTAGCGATCGCCCCACCAGGCATATCGTATACCGTCGAGGATCGTCGTTCAAACATGGCGATCCGAGGTAGAAACAGTGCAGCCATGGTCCTGGAGGTCGAAGGACCCTCCAAATTGATCTATGGACATGTCCGCACGCCCTCAAGGTACATCATCTAACATGATGTACCCGGACAAGGTGGCGCGTCCCTACCCCTTCACAACGTATACCGTCGAGGGTCGTCATCTAACATGCCGACCCGAGGTAGAAAAGTGCTAACAAGCCGCGGACGTGGAGTCGAATAAACCGACGACGCCTCGTGCAAGGACTCCTCCAGACCAAGACCGTCCACCTTTCGTTTAAATACAAGGCGGGCGCAGCCTAACGGATGACCCTCACAATAAAGTGAGTCGCGGGAATATCCCTCGCACACAAAGACACAGTTGTGGAGGTCGGTCCATCGAACTCCGCGACCGTGCACGGTTTCTCAAAATCGGCAAAACTGAAGATAGCTCACCAGACATACTATTTTTTGTTCCCTTACTTACAACAAGTAAACAAAAACAAGGGGGGCAAAGGAGGGGAGCTAATCCTAAATGCGATCGGAAAGAAGGAACCGTACCCGATCGGCTTCGTTCAAACACACGCAGGACGATCGGAATTGTTCAACAATATTTACAAGTAAGAATTTCCAAACATGTCAATACATTCAACATTCAAACAATTGGTCGGGCGAACAAGACGTCGGAAGCAATCATACACACACTTGTAAAGATTCGCATGCAAACATTCAAAGGCGATCGTACATAAAAAGAAACAGGTGCAAAAAAGGAGTATTTTATTCATTATCAAGGAGTCCGTACAATACAAAGCCCGAAGGCAATACAAAGAAAAAGCAAAAAGTTACAAGCAAAGGAAGACAAAGAAATCAGTCAGGGTCCCTCCGGCTGCTCTTCGCCCCCAGGTGGCAGATCGGCACGTGCTCCCCCATCGGCCTAAGGATAAATGAGTTTATCCGGAAAAGGATACCAACTCAAGTCGATCCCCAAGTCTACGAGGTCAAGGATCGGCAGGGAAAACTCCGGATGCAAAGGGTGCTCGAGTGCATAGGCCTTGAAGCTCTCCATCAAAGGACCGATCTCGATCCTTACCTTTTTGGCGGCTCGGACAGCGTCGGCGTAGGCCACATAATAGGCGAACTTGCCGACGAGTGGCACATTGAGGTAGGGATCGGTCTCGATCGCCTTTAGCTGCCCTCTCAACTCCGTGGTCGTTTTCTCAGCTTCCGCTAGCTCGACCATCTTGGCGGCCATTTCGCCCTTAGCCTTCTCAAGCTCTCCTTTTGCCTTCTCCAGCTCGCTGTTGAGCCGATCCACCGTCGCCTTCAGCCCGGTCGCCTCCTCCTGCGAGGCCACATGCATCCGGCGAGCTTCATTCTCCTGGTCACGGAACCGATCGGCCACTTCCTTGGAGCGGCTCAGCTCCTGCTTCATCCGGTCGATATCCTGCTTAGCTCGTTTGGCCGTCTCTAAGTGCTCCTTCTCCATAGCCTGGATCCGGTTAGCAAAATCGATGTTTTGGTTCCGAGAATCCTCAAGGTCTCGATGGAGGCGAGCATTAGAGGGTCGCCCCTCGTAATCCTTGGCAGCTTGGACGGCCATCGTCGCCGTCTGGAGAGCCAGGGCAATGGTCGCCTGCATGGCATCTCCAGACCGCCGACGAGCGATCGCATCGAGATCGGTCGTCCAAGCCTTAGGCAGAGAGGCGATGGCCTGGGAGACATAGGTAGGGACATCAAGGGACTTTTGCGGAGACTTGCTCGCCAGGAAGTCCAGCACCATCGGCGAGACGTCCGGATCAGCAAGACGGACCCTGCAGCACAAACAAAAAGAAAACAAAGGAGTTAGTATATACCTTACTCAAATTGTTTAACTCGGAAAGATCAATCCGGTCTTACCTGCTGACCAACTCGGGGTCGCGGCCAAAATAGGGCTTGCCTCGAGAAGTTTCAGCTTCGGCGATCGCCGCTTTTTTCAAGAAGCCGGCCGAGGACCTGGAGCCGGACGCCGAGGGCCTAGGGCCAGACCCCTCCACCATCGGAACATCAAAGATGGGGGGAGCGGCGACCGGCGGCTCCAGGATAGTTAAGTCCGCCTCAGCAGTCGGATGGGATCCCTCCGGCCTCCGCCTCTTGCGGTGGTGCTGGAGTTGTTCCTCCTCCTGAATTTCCGGCTTGGCGACCGGCACCACAGCGGGCCTCACCACAGGAACGGGGCGAGACGTCGTCGCAGCAACGCGACCCGTCTTCTTACCCTGGTGAAGACGACTGATGAGACCAGGGTTAGACATGGCGATCTCCTGCGGTGGCTCGGCGTAGCGGGGAAAATGAATCTCTGTCAAAGAAGAAACTCAAACAAGTTAGACACCTACTTAGACATTGCGACCTCTTGGAGACGATCGTCATACAGGAAAGAGTAAATAAAAAGTCATACGAGGGGCCTTCAAGTGGCGAGGATAGCGAAACAGTCGAGCTCCCAACCGGTGTAGTTCGTGGCTGACTGAGTGAACGTCTATGTAGGAATCCGACAATGCGCGAATCCGCTCCCAAACGATCAAGAAATCGAAGGGGAGATCGCCGATCGCTGGAACAGGGAATCCTGCAAAAAGAGAAACAAATTAGATCAGTCCAAGGAGTATCCAAATAAAGGGAGAGTTAAAACCCTTACTCGGATTCCTCTCCCGAAAATTGGTGGGGATATCCAACTCTTCCTCCGGACTATCGCCCGATGCCGACCTCCATGCACCGCCGACCCAGCACCACTTTGCCAGGTCGCCCCGAACCTTGTTCGGCACCCCAAGGACCACCCTACCCTGGCGACCTTGAATATGGTATCCGCCGATCGATCCCTTCTGCACAGTCAGCTTAAAAAGATAATTCATCTCCAGCGCAGAAGGCAAACGAAACAGCCTGTGACCGCCGAACAACGTCAATGTACTGATAATCTGCAGCCAGGCGTTCGACGTCAACTGGAGAGGCGCCAGATTCCAGGCGACCAGCAGATACGAGACGGCGAACGGCAAGGGAAACCGCAGTCCGGCCGTCAGGGTCATTTCATTAATGGCGACCATACTCTCGGGAGGCTGGTCGGCACGTTCATTCTCAGAGGGCACGTTCAGTGAAACATCAGAAGGGATATAATATTTGGCCCTCCAACGGCTCAAGTCTTTCCGGGTCGCCGAACTCCGGATCTGACCAAGAGTCCACTGAGACGGGTCGGCGGCCCTAAACACCGTCCGCTTCACATGTTCGTAGGGATCAGCGGCGGAGTAAGCTTCGAAATCAAATTCTGGACAGGGCCCGGCAATCCCCTCCATAAGCTTAGCGAAAGCCATATAGGCGGGGCCGAACACGCTATCCTTTTCCCATGACAACCGCACCAGTTCATCTTCATCCACCGGCGAACCCCCTTGCTCCGCCGTCGCCGCAGATCTCGCCACTTCGGCCTCGTTGAAGAGCTCCTCAAGTTCTGCGGGTGCAATCCCTGCACGAATAGCCTCAACGGCCGTTTCCATATGGAGTCCCACGGGAATTTCCTCCCGGACCGGCGAAGCCGCGGCGGCGGAGGTGCTTCCGGTCTCGAAGGTCTTAGATCCTCCAGACATGTTATAAAAAGTAAAAGGGGAGAGAAGATTTATGTTCTTACCTAAAAGGAAGGACGGTCGGCACAAAGATCGTCGGAAAAATTGTGCAGTCTCGGCTAAAAAAACAAGGATGCGTGAAGAGGAGAAATGAAGTAGCCCTAACCCCTTTTATAGGCGGGAGCAGGGGTCTCTATGCAAATAGGCGAAACCCCGAGGGCTGGAGTGCAACCGTCGGAGGAGGACACATTAAATGCAGCCCTCGAATCCCGCGTACGCGTCTTTTCTAGGGCACGCCAGGCGACAAGTCTGACAAACCGTCGGACTCCCCCAATAGCAGCGCGACGCGTGTCCTTGCAACGTTTCGAGAGCCCACCTTCATTTCCCGCTGATTCCAGCGCAAAAGGAGATCGTCCAAATTTGAAATCAGATCGTCTGATCGTCTAAACACTGGCAATCGCTAACAGTGCCACCTCACCCCGTGTTTTCAACATCGAAGCGAGCTGGGGGGCAATTGTTGTGCGGCGATTAATACGCCTCAATGGCGATCGGCATAATGATCTGAAAGCCAACCATAGAAGACATACTCTGAGCAAACACCCAGCAGTCGGCACCCACGGCGATCGTCTTTTGGTATCTGGCGATCGTCTATGATGTCCAACCAGAGACGATCGTCTCCTGCCACGTATAAATCCAACATCCGTCAAAGTCGTCGAAGACCGAATCTTGGACGGTGACCCACGTGCAGATCCACAAAAGGCGCCGACAGATAAGACCTTTGACCCCAGCCTGTCATCTACCTCACCTACCGACAGGGCCGCCGAAAAGTACAAAGTGGGTCCTCCCCGGATAGCGACTCAGGACGCGTGCAGGCTTCCCATTGGCTCGCACAGCTGGCCGCCAGCAACAGCCCCGTACTTTAAGGGAACAACCCCACGTGACGGGACGATCAGCCATCTTATTATAATATAGAAAACGGCGGTCGCCCGCGATCGCCGGAGAGGCCCCAGCAACCTTGTCTCCTATAAATAGGAGGCTCATAACACGGCAGCAGGGGGACGATCATCATCATCGTGAATATAGTGCAAAACATACCAAGAGAGATACATTCTCATATACTGAACATCAATAGCAAGAACTCACAGATCTCCCTATCTGGTTCTTCCGGCAATCTACACGCTCTACAGCTTAGATAACTAGAAATCCTTACACTCATTGTAATAGATTCTAACATTAATATTTGTACTCCACAGTATATTTATTAATAACATCTCGCGAGAGCATTCAAGCCCGGGACTAACAACCCCGGCAAATCTTGTGTTATTTATTTTCTCACGGAAGTGCTCTCGCATTTGTTTGTTACTCGATCATTCCAGCAATATTATCTCCGGATAATATTTTGGGTAACAACAATACCATTACTTACGACATCAATGCAAGTATATTTCTTTATTTAATTGGTACGTTATTTATAAAAATAAATAAATGATCAACTTCGCATACCTAGTGAGTCAAACAACATCTATTAGGAAATTGGTCGAATATATTACAGTAAAACCTCAATAAATGAATATTACGGGGCTCGAAGAAAAATATTCATTTAGAGAGATTATTTATTTATAAGAGCAAATTTGAACATGTCATAAAAAATTGAGACCAGATAAAATTATTAATTTAATAAAATTATTCATTTATTAAATATTTATTTATCGAGGTTTCACCGTATTAATTCTCATCAAAATAAAACTCTTGCACAAGAACGAACACACACAACAAACCGATTTCACCGCCAGCCAATTTCAGGAAGAAGACGACGACCCGCTTTTATCACCGCCCCCACAGTCGAAACCACACCCACACTCTGGGCACTCCTCAAAATTACTGACAGGGAAATTCTCCGACCTGATCCCGACCGAAAACTCGAGATTTTCTTCCTCCCGTTTGACCTCCACAATATTAAGCCAAATCACCAACACTTTGACGCTCACCCCGCTCAGCTCTTGAAGCCGGCCTCGAGATATAACGCCCTTGATCACGGGCTTGTACTTGAGCTGGTACGAGTTCTCCAATGTGAAGCTGCACGAGCCGTTCAAATAAGCCGAGAACTCACCTGTGGCTGGGTTCAGGCTGTAGCCGGTGGCGCCTTTAGGAAGAAGGCCGACTGGGAAGTTGTACTGTTGCAGAGCTTCGTAAGCTGAAGGCTTCGTGTTGTGATTGGGATATTGGGCAGAAAGAGATTGTAGAAATGTAGAGAAGGAGATGGCGATGATGATGATGATTGTTATAGTCCAAGCCATGGCTTTCCCTTCCTTTCTCTGTTTTTCCATCTTTTTGTACCTTTTATAAGAGGCGGTTGACGGTGGTGGGGGAGGAGGGGTGGTGGGGTTGGGGAGGGGGGGGGGGGGGTTACAGGTGTTTAGGAGGTGGGGAGTACTTGGCCCATCCGTCGAAGTGCTGATAGCCTTATGTTTTGTCCTCGTATGAAAGAATTTTATATTTTTTTGATACCATAAATTCAGTATTCCGTTATTTCGGCATTTCGGTGTATTTTGTCACCCCTAATAAGAATTGTACATTTTTTTTATATTTTATAAATTACATATTTCTCTTTTAAATTAAATTATTATGTCAAATCCAATATTTCCTTATATCCCATATTATAGTGTTATACACTCTGAAGAAGAGGGAGACATATCGATTCTCTTAATTTCTTATGCCTATCTCACAGCACAAGGCTACATAGAAAGGGGCGGGAGAGAAATCGACTCAGTCCCTAAGACATGCCTTCCATCAGCGACTTGTAGGGTTGTAGATTTTCTCAACCTTCTTCCCTTTCTCGACGACGAGTGCAAACAATCCGGCGGAGATGACATCTTCATTATTTTGATGGCCAACAAAGATGTTGGAATATACCATGTTTTTTAATCTACTGATGAGCTGCAAAACTGAAAAGAACAAAGTAGGAGACAGATTCGTTAATAAAGAAAACAGTAAATAATATATATATATATATATAATTAATCAACGGAAGTGAATTCGAAGATGGGCGATGTTGAGTCCAGAAATTCTGTCTCCTTAAATCAAATTCGCCCCCACCGCAGTGTATAGCGTCTGCCTCCCAGGATAAACAACATCTCGATGCGTTGATAAATCGATCATCGCACCCTCAGCGAACTAGAATAAGTCTGAACTATCACCGACGCGAGCACAAAATATGAAGAGAAAATTGTAGCTCAAAATCGAAGGAACGAAATATGGCCGGAAAAAGGAAAGAAAATTTCAATTGTCCAAAAATATCCCCCTAACATCTGTATTTATAGGTGAAGATGAGAGAGAGACATGTGATGGAGGAACTCTAATTAGGATTGGTCTCTTCAACACTTATCCTAATCTATTAATATGTAATTACCAAATAACTTGATAGTTATCCTAATATATTAATTCTATAATTATGATATTTATCTAAATCCGAATATTTCGGATTTTATGATTGAGGCGGTTTAGCAAAATAAATTTTTGCCAAACAAAATTACAGTAAAAGGAAAACTTCGAGACGCCGAGACATTTCGCCCAAATCGCCCTTCGAGCCGAGCTGGGCCGTCGGTCGGACGGACGGCGGCGGCGCGCGTGTGTGTGCGCGCGCGCGAAGGGCGCCTAGTCACACATCCACTCATGTCTCACTTGTTGTTGTGAACAAGAGTTTGTTCACATCACCTTATATACTCACAATTCTTCTCATAATTTTCCAATGTGGGATAGAATAGAATCTCAAACCCATTTCCAAAAAGCTCACTTTGGAACATTATATCTTATTCATACATCAATCATTTTGAGTGTTCTTACATGTTTTGGAAACCTCTTACGGAGTACTACATATTCCAACTAAGTCCCGAATTTAACTCGTAGTCGAGCCCACTCAAAATTGCCTCTCAAGTGGGTTGCTCAAAACAACCTATTTTTCCTCTTTTTCCAACAATCCCCCACATGAATGAGATTGATGGTCTAAGAGCACACGTCAGACACAGAGTTTGACTTGGTGATAGTTACTACGGTTAGGCATTGCATAGGATAGGTAGAGTATGCTCATTGAACCTTCCCTCGAAAAGATATATTCTCCTTAATGGCTAGACAGTGTGACTTGGTGCCTTTGAACTGTCCGAGCGCTTGTGTAAGTGATCGTATATCCTTCACAATTGCCCTCCCTGATTTATTCTGTTCTCATTATTGTGCCCGTTTTGGCCATGGACACCGTCCTAGTTCTGCGAGAGTTTCTAAAGAATTGTGCCTTGCAATTTTCCTTTGAAGCGGACCCTCTTCACTCTAATATAGGTGATTCCTTTGAGTGTTTGAGTAAACCCGTATTTTACTCCACCCAGCTATACGTTGTCGACTTAAGAATCATTAAAAGCATAAGCTTAACCTCTTCCTATGGGTATCACTGTACTCATCCAGGAATAGGTAGGTTTGGGGTGACCCCACAGTGATCGTGCCCAGTTTTATGAATTGGTTGTCCCATTGAACCTAGATCTTGGGATCTCCAGTCAGCATAAGTTGGGTATTTTCCATAACCATTAGCTCGTGGCAATAAGACTCATTCCTCTTGATGATTTATCGACATGGTTTTTGATAACCCTTTGGTTACCGGATCCGCGATGTTATCTCTTGACGAATCGCAGTTAATAGTGATAATCCTTGTTGATAGCAAAATGGTATTATGTCTCTGCCTCATGTGAGGACACTTACCATTATACTTTTGCTCTGTGCTCTGCCAATCGTAGATTGACTATCACAATAAATACACATTGCGGTCACAACTTTGCCCATTTTGGAATATCTTCTAGAGAATGGCATTGTATTATGCCTCTTCTGCACATTTGTCTAAGGTTATGAACTCCGATTCTATTGTAAATCGGACTATAACCGTCTATTTTAAATATTTCCATTCTACTCCTGCACTAGCTAGTATAAACATATTCACTATTTAGACATTAAATTCATAATATCACATATCCAATTTGCATTTCTATATCAAGTTAATAGTTTTTTAATATCTCATATCTTGCAGCATATACATACAAGTAATTTGATATATCTTTATATCATTGTAATCACTAAGTGATGATTAGTTTCTTGATTACTTGTGTATCCACATAGTCTACTCACGATATAGGCTATGTTCTGTCTTGTACAATTCACTTAGTACATTAGACTTTCAGTTACTCTTGAAGGATCAGTTACCTTCGTGCTTGGATAGATGCACCATATCTATAGGCATTTCAGCTATACTAGAATTGATTACGTTGATCTTTTCAAGATTCATGTCATCATAGTATGACTGACCTCATATGAGACATTGTGAAAGACTTGAGATTTTACATTTTAAAGTCATCTCTTTAATCTCATATATTTATCTTTTCGGACTTTGTTCAATTGATCCCTTGTCATTACTTACACCAATGACTCGATCATTCAAGTTCATTCTTGAAAGGACATAGTCATCATGTGTATTTAGCATATACACACTTGACATATTCATTGACTTGAATCTTTTTGACATTATAAATTAGCATTTTTAACGCTTGAAATTACGTTACCAACTATTAACCGAGACTTCAATTTCTCATAGATCAAAATACTAATTTTAAACGTCCCAAAATTAGCAATTTTCCATTAACTACATTACCAAATTTGAGCGTCCCCAAATTGGTACTTTTCGGTGATTTAATCACCATATTTGAATGGTGTCAAATTGTAGATTTTATCATATCCTTTGAAGTCATTGCTTGACATCACAATGTCAAAAAATTTATGCCATTGTTTTAGTGTCAATTTAGATTCAAAATAATTTCACTAAGTTGCAGACTTTCAACTACTGCACTAGGCACATATGCCTCTGGTTCTTTCAAGTTGGCTTTTCTCAAAATAGCCATTTAGAAAGACTGCATGTATGTTCATTTGATATACTTCAACATTCTCCAAAGCAGCAATAATATATATCATAATAATGAACTTTCTTCTCGTTACTAGAGAATATATCTCAAAATACTTCAGCCTTTCACGTTACTACAATCTCAGTTAGTAGTTTCACCTCTTATATATCCATGGATCCATTTGATTTTTATTTTCCAATTGAGTTTACTTTGGATCTTAGTGGTATCCATTCCAGGGGAAGATCCACCGAATATTAAACAAAATTCTGCATGCAGAATTATTCTTTCTCTCTTATATCACCATATGAAGAGTGTATGTTTTTCACATAGCATTGTAAAATTATCTTCTAGCACGCATGTTAGAGAATTCAGACGTAGTGGTTTTTTCAAGTTCAAGCCTTTTGCTTCAACATTTAGAAAAAAAATCACTTGGTGATTCATTTCACATTGACAAATCCACAGTATCCCATAATTAATTTTTAAATCAGTTACGCGTTTGATACGCTCTTTTTCCTTAACTCGATTACTACATACTTATATGTCATAATATCAGGTTTAAGAATTTATACGCATTATGCATCATGTGCTTATCCAGTAAAGAGGCAGTCGACCGTCTAAAGTCATACCTTCACCTTCTTTGGCTTAGAAACTTTAGACTTAGCCAAACACCCCCACATCTTTAGTATTTCTAAAAATGTTTTACTACATTTCAGAACTAATAGGAAATTCAATTATTTCCTTGCATGGTATCTTGTTTTAAAATAGTTAGTCTCCTCATATTCACTGATAGTTTGAACTGATTAACACCATTTTTGCGTCTCCGTTAGAGTGCAATTCAACCATCTTAATTTCTGGATTAAGTTGGTTTTCTATCTCGAGCTTTTAGAGCGTAAATTTCTCTTTTTAGCTTCATTCCTACTCATTATCGAGTACACGTAACAAATGTATCACTATCTTTATAGAATAATCACATTTCTTGTTACAACCTCTCATAAGAGTAGGTTTCATCATCATTTAAAACCTCTCTGGCTTTAATATTCGATTAAAGAACTTTTATATTTTTAGCACTAAAATTCAATTATTTAATTTCTCCAAAATTTCCAGCGTATAGAACTAATATCAATATTTGCCGTATTAGTTATCACATTGATCGCCATAATAGGCTCGTGTGCCATTGCCGCAGTAGACCGACACCAACACGAGAAATAATAAATTAACTGGAGAAACAAATCCAACCAGAAATATTATAATTCTCCTGCCGACCAATAACCTGTACTTGTTAGGTAATAGGCCCGTTAGGTTTTTAACGTCCGAGCATCCGATCAAGACTGATATTCCATCACATAAAGAGATTAAAATCAATCAACAAATCCTATTTAGTTAATATCTTAATTAAACTGAATAATCTTAACATCTTAATCGAATAATCAATTAATAATTGATTCAGCTCTTAACAAGCAAGGCTATACGTTATCAAAATTATCATATGCATGATTACATAATAGCAAATATAATCACAGTCTTATTTAGCAAAACGCATGGCAACAAATAATATAAATTCTTCTCATTTATATTAACCATAAACACTTTCTAAATAATGATCGACTAAATTTTTTATTTTTTTATTTTTTTTAACGTGTAATCCATACTTTTTATTCCAATCAGCTATTAGCAACTAAGTTTGCTGACAGTAGCATAACTCAATTAAAAATCCAGACTCGATATTGCAATGCCACATGCCGGATAAATGAATTAGAGTCGAATAAGAATCGTCGATCCTACCATTCTGAATCAACACAACAAGTCACACAAATATGTTTACGCACATTTTTGCCATTGATAAACAATGAACTAATGTACACATAAGTACTTTCCTACATGACATGCCATCTAATTCAAGTCATCCTTAATCAACCACGTATGTTATTATATCATAGAATGATAGAATAATGGCTTGACTTAGTGAATTTTAAATATCAAATTTCCTGCATGCCATATTAATCCAATATCCAAATACAACAAATAAAAAATAATATGTTTATAACATATATGTGCAGTTAAAAGAACCGGAGTAGGTCGCGGCAAACGCACGCCAAAACCACAACCTAATTATGCACACTAGCTTTTGGTACAAAACATGCCTACATATCTGCATAAGTACATAAATATTGACATAAAAACACATGATAAAGGACCCATCATTTATTAATTCATAGAAACATTAATAAAATTATACAGACAACAATATCCATGCTTTTAATATTCAAAAAGAGGCGTTAGTGTATATAGAATCAATTCTCCATTATTACAGCTCAACCAGAATATTAACATAATTAATTAAATAATCACCGCACCTATTAAGGCAATTAGATTTGTGAATACAGTTCTAAACGGCAATGCTAATCGTTTACTGTTCGATACCATAACCAAAAGCATTAATCAGAATATTAACATAACAATTTGCTTTAAGATTGTTGGAATATACCATGTTTTTTAATCTACTGCATGAGCTGCAAATCTGAAAAAAATAAAGTAGGAGACAGATTCGTTAATAAAGAAAGCAGTAAATAATATATATATAATCAAAGGAAGTGAATCCGAAGATGGGCGATGTTGAGTCCAGAAATGTTGTCTCCTTAAAGCAACTTCGCCCTCACCGCAGTGTATAGCGTCTGCCTCCCAGGATAAAACAACATCTCGATGCGTTGATAAATCGATCATCGCACCCTCAGCGAACTTAAATAAATCTGAACTATCACCGACGCGAGCGAAAAAATATGAAGAGAAAAATTTAGCTCAAAAAATCGAAGGAACGAAAATATGGCCTAAAAAAGGAACGAAAATTTCAATTGTCCAAAATCGGACCCCTCACATCTGTATTTATAGGTGAAAATGAGAGAGAGACATGTGGTGGAGGAACTCTGATTATGATTGGTCTCTTCAACACTTATCCTAATCTATTAATATATTAGTCCGATAATTACCAAATAACTTGATAGTTATCCTAATATATTAATTCGATAATTATCAATCTAATTTGATATTTATCCGAATCCGAATATTTCGGATTTTATGATTGAGGCGGTTTAGCAAAATGAATTTTTGTCAAATAAAATTATAATAAAAGGATAACTTCGAGACATTCACCCAAATCGCCCTTCGAGCCGAGCCGAGTCGAACGGGTGTGCGTGTGCGCGAGAGGCGCCTAGTCACACATCCACTCATGTCTCACTTGTTGTTGTGAACAAGAGTTTGTTCACATCACCTTATATACTCACAATTCTTCTCATAATTTTTCAATGTGGGATAAAATCCCAAACTCATTTCCAAAGAGCTCATTTTGGAACATTATATCTCATTCATATCTCAATTATTTTGAGTGTTCTTATATATTTTGGGAATTGCTTACGGAGTACTATATATTCCAACTAAGTCCCGACTTTAACTCGTAGTCGAGCCACTCATAATTGTCTCTCTAGTGGGCTGCTCAAAACAACTCATTTTTCCTCTTTTTCCAACAAAAGACACTCACTCCGAGCTATATGAAGATAATTATGTTGTTACTATGCTTATTTAGGGATTAAGTATGTGTTGTATTTACTTTTAACATGATGTTTTTTCTCGGTTCCATATAGTTTTAACCTATAAAACAAGTAAACCAATTTTTTTGTTCCAATTCCGGATCTACTGTAAAAATGACAATTTGGGAATCGGCCCCACTCCAAACCCTAGACATCTCAACGTGCAATCAACCATGATCGAAGAGAGAGTTGTGAAAGGTAGAGACTTACATGTGAAAGAGTTTGTCGACTCTTGTTTATAATCATAAGAAAATGGCCAATGAGAACTATTTTCTTCGAAACCTAATGGGAAATTTTATGAAATTTGATGGGTTCGTTATTACTCGAGAAATCAATACACTGCTGCCTCTTTCCTTAGCAGATATCGATGATGTCTTAATTATTTGCTTCTTGAGTCTAGTGATTGTCGTCGTCATTCCATTACAATTATTTGGGTAAAAGTTTATCCATGAAAAAAGCCCGACAAATACTAGTTGGCCCAACTCAAACGACGGACTAGACGTATCAGTCCAAATAAACAAGCCAAGCCAAAAAAAGCCCATTTTCGGTACAAGGGTGTCTTCGTAATGTAAACTAGATCTGCATTCATCTATGTCAGTTTAAGCCATCTTATTAGCCTGACAAACCCAATTAATTCCTTGAATTGTACAATCAATCAAAGGGACAAGACAGATTAATCCAACATGATATAACCACCAGAATACCACACACAAATAGCAGTTCAAATCCATCCAGGGGTGACTATCAAATCAACTAACCACATTCATAAGGTCAGATGATCAGTCTTATCATAAGAGTTGTAGAATCAGTTAGAGGTAAACAACCATCGGCTTTGATACGAGAGTGTCAAGCGAGTCAGTCAAACACGAGAAACATGTTTTCCAAGCAACAGGAGCACGAGTCAAAGTTCATCAGCTCCATAAAGTATGAACAGACTATGATGACTCATCAAACGAATAAGGTCGATGGGAAAAACTCTAGATACCCCTAGCCGTCATATATAGACGAGATTGCTGCTCCAGACGTCTCCTCCCGAGTTTGAATATTTCTGTTCAACTTTCAATCTCTTGGCAATTCTCGTTCATCCTCATACGCTCTCCACTATCGTTTTACCACCACCCCCACCAGACGTACCCGGCCGTCCGATATTACCATCACAATCGCTTAACACTTCTCTTTTTTATCCTCCTACTCAATCACCATCTCACCGGACGTACCCGACCTTCAATATTATCAATAAAATCACTTGCTCTATTACTTATTGCATTCATTTTTTTTTTAATTTATTCATAATAAATTGCTTACTATCTTGAGCGTCGAAGGCTCTTCGACTGCAGCGGCACCGGTACTCTCTAAGGGCCCTCACGTATTTTGTGTTGGCAAGTTGTTAGTGACGGATTCACCCAACCCATTTGCAGAGAAAAAACTAGATTTGGGTGAGGAGACGTATTTATAGAAGAAAAAAGTGAAAAAAAGAGGGTGGGGATAGCTAGTCGTAGAACAAGAGAAAAAAGAAACAGAAAAAAAAGGGTGAAACGGAGAGAGGAGAGAAATGTACAAAATCTAATATGTTATATGTGTAAATATTTTTTATTTATTTTATTTTGTAATTAATTTGTATAAGTTGTATAGATAGGTAAAATTAATTTTATATTATTAAAGGTATCAAATTAAAAATTCAGAGGGAACTCATTCAATGCGATATTTTTTGTTCCAAATGAACTATTGTCATAGTTGTACATTGAATTTTAGAAACGATTTTTTATGGTCGACACTTCTTGCGCATATTTGCTGACATTATTTCTCAACCCCAAAGATTTATTGGGCCATCGACTGATATTGGGCTGTCGTTATATCTAGGGTTCAAGGCCCATCAAACTGCACACATGCCTTATAACCCCTGCGCTCCGCAACCCTAATTTTTCGTCTCTATCATTCCAACAGGAGCAGATTCAGAAAGCAGCGGCAGCAGCCACCAGAGCCATGGTACAATACGTTTTTCAAATCCAATCTACGTTCTTCGATCTCTCTCTCTATCACACCTAACTTCTTCGCATTTGCATTTGGTTTTAATTGCAGGGTATCGATTTAGTCGCCGGAGGTAAGAGCAAGAAGACCAAGCGCACCGCCCCTAAATCTAATGATATTTACCTCAAACTTCTCGTCAAGGTTTTATTTATAGCTCCACTTTTCCTTTGATAAAGTATTTTACTGTGAGATTACGAAATGAATGATCTGATGATGGCATTTACGTGTGGTTAATGTTGCAGTTGTACCGATTTTTGGTGAGGAGAACCGGAAGCAGGTTCAATGCGGTGATTCTAAAGAGGCTGTTCATGAGTAGGGTTAATAGGCCCCCACTGTCTCTCTCACGCCTCATCCCTCTCATGAAGGGCAAGGTGTTTATCTTTCTGTGTTATATACGCTTTATATGTTTTGTTTGTTCTTACAAAGTTACAGTATTTAATTTCTCAGTGGGATTTACGGTTCTTACAGTGCTTGATTAATCTGTAATGAAATTGGGTAAGCCGGAAATGGTGGACGACTATTAGTATAAGTACCCTTCCCTGTTTGTTGAGTCATATAATAGAGCAGTAATTCGAACTATTCCTAAAAACATGACATACCAGATTGGTTTTGTATTTTTGCTAGTGATCTTGTTGAATTTGCCTTTGTTTTTATGGTTGTAATGAGTTTAGGAGAACCAAATTGCTGTGCTAGTTGGGACTATTACTGATGATATTCGGGTTCAAGAAGAAGTCCCTCCTATGAAGGTCACTGCCCTGAGATTCACTGAGACGGCCAGGGCTAGAATTGAGAAGGCTGGAGGAGAATGTTTGACTTTTGATCAGCTTGCTCTTAGGGCTCCGCTTGGGCAGAATACGGTAAAGACTTTTAAGCTTTGCTAATTTAACTTTAATATTTTGATTTAGGCCAATTTATTGCAGTGTACTTATATTAGTTAGAATTCAAAATGTTGTATGCTTGACCTGCTCACTAGGTATTAGTAGTGGGATTAGAATTCTTGCATTCCACTAGTTAAGTTTGTTAACAGGTATTCATGTTATTAATGTCTTCTCTTTATGTGGTTTGTGATTGGTAACAGTACGAATAGGAGGCTTATGGCACATTTCAACTTACTATCCTCATGCTCTCATGATACCAGTTTTCAAAATACACTTGTTATTTCGCATGTCTTTCTTTAAAAAAACTATGTGAACATGTATTTATTTCTAAATCTCCTGGTCCTAATCATCGTCATCAACTGCACCATAATCCAAATCATGTGGGGTCGGTGGTATTAAGATTATCTTCCCTATTAATGGTCTAACGTTAATTAACACCATAATTTCACGAAAAAAGACGAAGTATCAAAATTTTCTCCCTACTTGATGTCTTTCACGTCTCAACCTACATACCAAGTAGAAATGACATGAAATTCCAAAACCGTCACCACCTTTAGTTTTCCCACTTTGACTCATAATATCTTACGTTAATCTTATATTTCTATTGTATTAATTAATTTGAAGTTAACCACTTTAATAATATTGTTTCTGAACAGGTTCTCTTGAGAGGTTCAAGGAAGGCTCGTGAAGCTGTGAGGCATTTTGGCCCAGCTCCTGGTGTTCCACACAGCCACACCAAACCTTATGTGCGGTCCAAAGGAAGAAAGTTTGAGAAGGCTAGAGGAAAAAGAAATAGCAAGGGCTTCAGGGTTTGAGCTATTTTTGTTCTTTTTTTATTTCCTTATGAAGTATTTTTGCAATTTCTATGTTTTGTCGGATACTATTATGAGATATTTGTATCTCTAGTAAGACTTGTGCTATCCTTGTTTCAACCCAATTAAACTGTAGTTCTCGTTTATTTCCCGGACCATGAAAAGATTGTTGGATGAATTTTGGTCACAAATGTTTCGACAAACTAGTGTTGTTTAACTTGGATGCTGTTTCCTTGATTGCCACAAAAGATTTCAATTAATTTTGGGTGAATGTGTAGGTTTAAATCTTTACACCCTACCCTGATTGCTATGTTCTTGAATTACTTGGACTGGTTCTTTATGTATGATTCAATCAAAAAGAAAAAAAATGACTATAGCTTTTGATGGATAATGAGATATTAATGTAGGTGAATAAAGTGTTATGGTAGGAGTGATGTTTTTGTTTTCTTTTTAATTTTTAATTATAGTAATGTTTATTATGATCATATCCATATTCAAAATCTAAGTTGAGATCTGCTTCGTTCTTAATGCAAGTTGCACCTAAGGGTGGTGGCAACCGTGCCTCCCTTATTCCCATCTACCCCCATTCTCCACCAATAACATTCTTCCAACTCATCCAATCCTCACTCAACTCCCACTCAACCCCCATTCACCATTTTTTAGTGGCAACCATGCCTCACCAACCCTCACCACTTTTAATTTTTTTTTTTTACCTTTTTATATTTAAAATTATATCAAACAATTTAATAAAAACACATAATATTTTATTAATACAACTAAATATTAATAAGTATAATTTGTTATTAAAATAGGGTATAAATTGTAGTTAATAAAAACTATAAATTTTATATGTAAACCATTAAATAATTGAAGGTTTAAAATGAAAATTCATAATAATAAAATAATAAAAAAAACCCTGAGGCTCTTCTTCTTCGTTTCGTTTGACCTGCACAACATTACATATATAAATATACATATATATATATATATATATACAATCACAGAAAAAAGAAAAAAAAATAAATTAAATGCTCCCAAACGGTCAAAAATCTACCTGTTGAAGCCTCTCCCCTCTCAACCCTCACTCGGGTTATCAACCCGTGCACCAGCTAGCCGCAGGGGTGGCGGCGGTGTTACCCGCCCGGGTAGGGGCAACCCGCAGCCCAACCCGCTGCCGTTGCCACCACCCTAAGATGACAGTACTCAGTACACTTTTATGCAGCTGAGTTTCGCTTGTACATTTAAAAAAAAACAAATTTTATTAGATGAATAATATTTTACAGGAAGTTAGTGGGAAGCCGAGATACTATCTGGGCCTCACTTCTTTAGCAATAACAAAATCAACTCGAGTAAAAATATGAGCAGCAGCACGCCTCCAACATCCTAAGATACCGAAATCTTCTGAACCCGTTTTAGTAATGCAATAGCACCCAACGAGAAGGGTAAGAAACTATACCCCCGTGCATCATTCACACAAGTCCTGGTACTTGGCACATTTACGTCGAGCAGTATCAATCACAACTCGTCCAGGCGCATAGTCAGCCATAGCAGACTGGGTTAAGGGGGAGGAACCAGTCAAATCCACACACATCCCGGCCCCTGTCCCAGGAATATAACAACAATCCGCTGGACGAAGGGGCTTGCCATGCCCGTCGATCAAACCAACATCCACCTCCTTAGCCGCTGAAATAGCAGACCGAAAACAGATATCCAAAAGGGTGTCACAAATCAGGTTGTGGCGATGCTTAACCCCAACAGTACCAGAGCAGGAGACGGCATGATCGTCGAAGACGTCGCCATGAAAGACCCGAGAACAAAAGGCCGGAATTGATGTACTTTTTTTTTTATTTGAAACAAAAAGTAGCTTTTTATTCCAAGTGATAAGATTAAGTACATCATCTAAGACAAGGTTCAAAACAACATAAAGATCGAGCAAGACTAACCAACGTCCAACAAGCAGCCTATACTACTGGATAATCAGCAAAGGACATACATAACGGGACTAGTCTAGGATGTGTTAAACATCGACAAAAAGTGTTTTGCACCACCCTATGAAGTATTTTCCGATATTATTATATTGGAGATATATTTTTTATTGTAATGTTAATATATTTTTGCTACATATACGGTATTAGCATTATTTCATTGAACATGTTCTTTTAACTCATCTAACACATCCTCCATTGCTATTTAATTACTAGTTGCTGCACTATGATGTACGGATTCTTCAAAATTCACCAGTATGCAGTATCGGATACTGCATGGGTGTGGGTGCGATTCGCGTGGGATTCGCACGGGATTCGCCACGTGGCGAATTCGTGCAAAAAAAAAAAAAATCGGACTCGCGTATCCTTGCACAGGATACGCGTATCCGGCGCGTGGGGAGGATACGTGGGTGTTATTATTATTATTATTATTTTTTTTGGTTTTTTTGTAATTTTTAAAAAGTAAATCCAATAAACTAAAATACAAAAAGTAAATCATTTAATAAGTAATTACTTTTACCTTTAACAACATTCACGAACAGCATTGCTCAAGCCATTTTGAATTGTTTTTTGTATGACTTGTTTTATGTATTTGAATTGGTTTTATGATGATATTTGAATTGTTATTTTTTATATTTAACAAGTATTATATATAATAAAATATAAAATAAACAGACATATCATTGCCGTATTGCACCCTAACATTTTCAAAAAACCGTATCTCCGCACCGTATCTGCCGGCACCCGCCCCCGCCCCCCGCACCTGTGCAACATAGTTGCTGCATAGAGAAAGGGGACAGAGTTTAACATCTAAACTTTGGTTAATAGTAATACTCTTAGTTATATTAATAAAAATATAATCATCATAAATGATCGCCCATACATTAATATCAGCTATATTGGGATGATGATATGAAGATTATAATGATAATTAACTGTTATTATGAGAATATAATTATCAATATTTAATAAGATATAGCATTTTAAAAAATATTATAATGAAACAATTCAATTCCATACTAGTATTATTTTTATATAATAAAAACTAGGTAAAATCATCTTTGAGTCCTTGTATTTTTATTTTTGTTTCACGAGGTCTCCGTACAACTTTCTCGTTTTAATGAATCCTTATAATATTATTTTTGGTGTTAATATGTCTTTATTTAACACACTGTTAATTTTTCCGTTAACTAATTTGCAAGTCATTATTTATTTAATCATTATTTTCCACATCATTTTTCATTTCATTTTCTAAATGACATATTATTATTATTTATTGATTAAACCATAAATTATGCCATGTCATTATTTAAAAAGTCATTATTTAAAAAATAATACCGTTGCCCCGTACTTTTATTTTTAAAAAGTCATTATTTACAATGTTAAATATTTGTAAATTAGTTAACGAAAAAGTTAATGGAATGTCAAATAAAAACTTAATATCATCAAAAATAATAGTACAGAGATTCATTAAAATGAAAAATTGTCCGATGGCTCGTAAAACAAAAAATAAATGTAGAGGGACTTAAAAGATGGTTTTTGACTAAAAATATGACCCAAGTTTTTATATGAACAATAATGCGAATTTTCTCTCCACCGCAAACATTCCAAATAAGCTTTTCAAACTTTATAAGCTACTCCCTATATCCCGTTATGAGCTCCATTTCTATCTCTTTAAAAATTTTACATTTATTAATTTTACACAATTAAATCAAACAATCATTTTTTACTTTTTAATCTTTATCATACATTTACTATCAGTACATTTTACTTTTTAATCTCCAACATACATTTATCATTATTATTTACACCAATCATTATCTAAAATATATCAAATATACAGTTTCTATCAAACTTTATATGTTTGAAATAGATTGGAGATTATCCTGAAAATTATTCAGTATTCATTCGAAGAGCAGTGGGTGCACGGTTTCAATCGTTAAAAGAAAAACAGACGATACAATCTTTTAAAAACCCAATGCCCAACGGCCACTTAATACTAGGGGTGTTCAAAAATATCCGATATCCGATCCGAAATATCCGAAAATCCGAAGTTCCGAATATCCGAAAATTCGGATATCCGAAGTTCGGATATCCGAAACTCCGGATTCGGATATCGGATAGTACTTTTCAGAAAAATTGGATATTCGGATATCCGAAATATCCGAAAAATTTTAAATTTTTTATTTTTTTATATTTTAAATAATATAAGGTATTCGGATATTATGATATCCGATATCCATATCCGAAGTTTTTTTCGGATATTCGGATATCCGATATCCAAATCCGAATATTTTTTTCGAATATATGGATATCCGAGCACAATTCATATTTTTTCCGGATATCAAAATCTACTATCCGAATTTTCGAATATCCAAAAGTCCGGATATCCGATTTTGGACACCCGTACTTAATACTAACCTGATCACTTCATCATCAACAAAAAGACAGCTCCAACAAATATTTAACTATGTAGAAAATCTAACACAAAACACATCCACGTGGCGGAGATTGGCAACGGTCCCGCCATCTTATTCCTCCACGGATTCCTCGAGCTTTGGTACACGTGGCGCCACCAGATGCTAGCCCTCTCTTCTAGGGGCTATCGTGCTATCGCCCCCGACCTACGTGGCTACGGTGACTCGGACGCGCCGCCGTCCGCCTCCAGCTACACCGTTTTCCACATCATCGAAGATTTGGTGTGGGTGTTGGATGCTTTGGGGCTGGACCGGGTTTTTTGGTGGGCCACGATTGGGGAGCTGTCATTGCCTGGTACTTCTCTTGGTACTTTATCATATGCCTTATCTAAATCAATAAAAACCATATGCAGATCTTTCTTTTTATCTCGATAATGTTCCATCAATTGCCGGATAAGATAAATTGCTTCCATGGTCGATCTTCCAGGCATAAATCCAAACTGATTTTCTGTTATCTTCACACATTTCCTCATCCTTTGTTCAATCACTCGTCCCCACAACTTCATTGTATGACTCATCAGTTTAATTCCGCGAAAATTAGAACAATCTTGAACATCACCTTTGTTCTTATACAAAGAGACGAGAATAATTTTCCTTCATGCTGATGGCATCTTATTGCTTCTCCAAATCTTATTGAAAAGTATAGTTACCCATTCGATCCCTCTCTCCCCCAAACACCTCCAAACTTCAATAGGTATACCATCTAGTCCTTCTGCTTTCTTTGACCCCATCTTCTTCAATGCAATTGTCACTTCACCCTTTTGAATTCTTCTCCTAAACTCTCGGTTAACCATACTTGAGTGGATGTTTAAATTCTCAATATATTGTTCTTGATGGCCATTGAATGGGGTATCAAAGTATGACCTCCATCTCTCTTTTATCTCTTTATCCTGAACCAAAATTTTTTGGTCAGTATCTTTTACACATTTAACTTTTCCAATATCTCGTTTCTTCTTCTCTCTAATTCGAGCAAGTTTATAGATATCTTTTTCCCCTTTTTAGTATCTAATCTTGCATATAATTCTTGATTGACCTTTGATCGGGCATTTCGCACTGCCTTTTTAGCTTCTGTTCGAGCTTTCTTGTACTTCTCATAATTCTCATCGCTCGAGCATTTACCCAGTACCTTATAACATTCACGTTTGGTCTTTATCGCTTGCTTAACTTCATCATTCCACCAAGATGTGTCCTTACTTGATGGTCTGTTTCATTTAGATTCTCTTAGGACTTCTTTTGCAACTTCCTTTACGTTATGCTCCAATAAGTTCCACATCGAATCTATATCCATCTCCGTGCAATCACACCAAATACCACTATCAGCAATCTTAGCCACAAAAGTATGTCGACTCTCCCCTTGGAGCTTCCACCACTTAATTCAAGGGTCAACTTGTGGTCTTCTCTTTCTTAAGTGCCTCTTACCTCGAAAGTCAAGCACCACAACCCTATGCTGCGTTGCAGCACTCTCACCGGGTATCACCTTGCAATTAGTAAAACTTTTCCTCCAAACATTCCTTACAAAAAAGAAATCAATCTGACTTGCATTACCTCCGTTTCTATATGTCACCAAATGAGAGTCCCTTTTATCGAACCAAGTGTTCATAATACCCAAGTCATGAGCTAATACAAAATCCAATATACCATTTTCTGCTTCATTCCTGTCCCCAAAACCAAAGCCACTATGAATGCTCTCAAAGCCATCTCTGCTAACACTGACATGCCCATTGAGGTCACCACCAATGATCAATTTCTCACCCATAGAAATTCGTTCGACAACCTCTTCCAAATCTTCCCAAAATTCTTGTTTGATCGATGCATCCAATCCTACTTGTGGTGCATAAGCACTTATGATAGTTAGAAACTCATCCCCTATCTCAAGCTTAATACTCATTATTCTATCGCTCTTTCTTGACACTTCCACCACATCATCATTGAATTCTTTATCAATGACGATACCCACTCCATTTCTACTTCTATCCTTTCTAGAGTACCAAAGCTTGTAACCCCAAGGAGCTAACACTCTTGCCTTCTCGCCAACCCACTTAGTCTCTTGTAGACACATTATGTGAATTCTCCTCCTTTTCATAATTTCCCCCACTTCTGCTGATCTCCCCGTCAAAGAGCCAACATTCTAAGTTCCAAACCGCACCTTACTACCCTTACTAGCCGCAAGAACTAACTTCTATGTCTGTCCCCGTCCACGCTGCAAGGATTCTTGCACATTTGACACCACACCCATACTTCGAGGTGGCGCGCCGCTTCCGTGCGACGACCTAGCAACCCTTGCATATTTTCTACTACACCCGGTCCTATGAAGTGCAGCGCATCCTTGCTCATTTGATACCACCCTCAGATGTAAAGGTGGCGCACCGCTTCTGGGCGACGACCTAACAACCCTCGCATACTTATCACTGCACCCGGACCTATGAAATGGAGCGCGTCGCTTCTGAGAAGACGCCCCAACAATTTTCAAAGTTTGATTCATGTCCATGGAATGCGACGAGTTTTACGCTGACCTCCTCTTTTATCCGGGCTTGGGACCGGCAATGGATGTCAAGAAGACACCCACAGGCAGAGTTATACCTCTATTCAAGAAAATATCTTTCTACATAATCTTTATATATTTTTTTTGAAAAATTAGATTTATGCAACAGATAATTTTCTTTTATTTTAACCACATTATAATTATTGGTCTATTTGAGGGGGCTTTAGGAGAATTAAGATTGGACCTCCAATGGATTCAGAATTATCAATATTGAGCCACAATATTATTAAGTCCATTAATATGAATTAATACCACTGTTAAATTAATATTGAACTGCCCATCTTAATCCATATTACGATAATCTGGCTCCTAGTCATTCTTTCCCGTGTTTAAGATTATTTAGTTCGTTAATTAATTGAGCCACTGATAACGCTCCAAATTAATTAACATATTTAACCTTGGAGTAAGGACAACTCACTTTTATTATCCATGCCGGAAAATTAATTCCACTTGCAAGATTTGGCATGATAAAACTTTTGAGCCCACTAAGGGTACAAATCAAACAAGCGTACTTGCACACGATTCTCTGTATCAAATCTTAGTAATAGTCGTATGATTAATATTATTGCCCAAAACACAAGGTATCGAAGTCGCAGTGATTATGTTCCCGACATGAATCAAAACAATAACTATTAACCACATACAATCCTATTTAAGGGACAGAGATTAAGAAACGAACGACAACTGAGATCTAATTCCCATCCATTCAGTATGAGGAAATTTATTCTCTCTGTAGGTCCTCTTCAGCGCATACAAAATGCATCGGTGCAATCTCTTGGTCAAGACAAGCCAATCTGAGAACTACACCTCAACCTTTCGCGATGGTTTGTTCAGTTCCATCTGGGTTGTGAAATGTACTTAGTTACGAGGGGCTGTCGACTGTGATCTTCTGTGAGTTTGCGTCACCACATCGACTACAACGTAACACGTCGTATATATTAAACAGTTATGCGATAAATATATATGACATTCGACTAATATTTAAAGCATCAGTGATAAAAGTTTTATTCTCAGTAAATAAGTGTTTAATACATAGGTTATACAAAGTAAAAGCATCCTTTCACGTATACCCCAACACGGAGAAAAAATCGATTTTGGTCCTCTAATGTTACCCCAAATTAAAATTGGTCCTGTAATTATACTTCAATCGGTTTTGGTCCTGTAATTTCACTTTGTCTCCACTTTTGGTCCTGTCGCCGGATGATTATACACACGCGCCTAACTCCGTCGCCAGAAATTTTTCTGATCACTCACACGTTTTCATTTTTAGTCCTGTAATGTAGCTTGCAATCAATTTTGGTCCTGTAATTGAGCTCTCAATCGATTTTGGTCCTGTAATTTAACTCTCGGTCGATGTTGGTCCTCTAATTTAACTTTCAATCGATTTTCGTCCTATAATTGAGTTCTAAATCGATTTTGGTCATATAATTTAACTTTCAATATATTTTTGTCATAGAGAAAATTATCAAATTGGTCCCGTATGTGGGACCATTGTAAAAAAAAACCATCATTTAGGTGGACCAAAACCCAACATCTCTCGATTTCGCCAATTTAGTCCTCAGCCGCCGTAGGAGTATTTTAGCCATCGGGTAGCGTGGTGACACGTGGCAAAAATAGCGGGTCCATGTCAGGTCATGTGGCTGACACGTGGCAAAAAAATTAAAAAAATTTGTTTTGATAATTAAAAAATTAAAAAAATAAATAAATAAAAATTCTAATATTTTTATATTAATATCCGGAATTAAAATTAATTATCTAAACAATTTTTTTTATTTTTTTTGCCACGTGTCAGCCACATGGCCTGACATGGACCCGCTATTTTTGCCACGTGTCAGCCACGTCAGCTCCGATGGCCGAAAAATACTCCGGACGGCGACGAAGACTAAATTGGCGAAATCAGGGGAGAGATGTTGGGTTTTTTGGTCCGTCGGAAATATATGGGGTTTTTTGGCCAATTGGTCCCACATACGGGACCAATTTGATAATTTTCTCTATGACAAAAATATATTGAAAGTTAAATTATATGACCAAAATCGATTTAGAACTCAATTATAGGACAAAAATCAATTGAAAGTTAAATTACAGGACCAAAATCGACCGAGAGTTAAATTAGAGGACCAAAATCGATTGAGAGCTCAATTACAGGACCAAAATTGATTGCAAGCTACATTACAAGACTAAAAATGAAAACGTGAATGACCTAAAAATTCTCGCGGTTAAAGGCGTACAGATCACCATCCGGCGATAGGACCAAAAGTGGAGACAAAGTGAAATTATATGACCAAAACCGAGTGAAATATAATTAGACTGCCAATTTTAATTTGGGGTAACAAGGACGATTTTTTCTCCCCAAACACGGGGACAGTGGCGATGATCTCCTTGCTGCCCATTTCGCTGACGATGTTGGTACTCTTATAAAGGCTACTCCAATTGGGAACACTCATGCTCCAGATCGCTGGGCATGGAAGCATACTAAATCGGGATCCTTTTAGGTCAAGAGCACCTATCATGCCATTCGCATCTCCCGAGCCCCTATTCTATACGGCAGTGGGGGGTTAGTAAACTATGGAAATGTTTGTGGAAGATAAAGCTCCCCCCGCATACCACACATTTTCTTTGGCGCTGTTGCAACGATTCTCTTCCAACAGCTTCCAACCTGTTTAAGCGTGGTGTTATGGTCGATGATAAGTGCAGTTTTTGCTCATCTGGTGCGGGTGCCCCTCTCCATCTTTTCTGGTTTTGTGATTTTGTGGCTTCTATCTGGCGGTCGGTGGGTTTAGCCAGTGATTTGGATCAGTTTGCATGTGAGCTTCCGTCTTTTTGGTTCCAAGATATTCTAAGCCATATGGAGGAGCAGAAGGCCTTTCTCCCGGTACCCTTTGTTATTCCATTTGGTTTTATCGGAACAAGTTTGTTTTTGAGGGCTTAGTCACGGATTCGTACTCTGTTATCTCTATTGCAACCAGACATTTAATTGATTTTGCCTCTGCAAACAATTGGCCTGAGCGCGTTCATCCTTCCCTCGATGATACCCCGTGGCGTAATCCCTCTTCTGTCGGTTTCCGAGCTTTCTTTGATGGTGCTATCTCGAGCTCTTCAGTCTGTGCTGGAGCTGGTGTGGTTATTACTGATGCAAAAGGCGCTTTTGTCCAGGCTTACGCGTTAGCTGAATTTCTTGCGCTGAAGCTTCTTCTTCAATCTTTTCGCAGCTTAGCTTTTCAACCGGTCTCTATCCTTGGTGATGCTCAGAGTGTGATTTTTGCTACGCTTGGTGAAAAGGATTGCCTAGCTGTTTGCTCGCGAGTCCTTTGTGTTGTGAAGAACTTGTTGCTGGAAATCCTGTAATGGTGTGAAGGTGCGGGATGGCTTATTCCTCCGGGGGATAGGTAGGCCGGTGTTGGGGGTGAAACTTTTGGGTGGTGCTGTTAGTCGAGATGAGGAGTTTATTAGTAGTATGACTCTTAAAAGAGCAAACTGTGCTGTTGGGTTGATTGGGTGCCTCAAACGTCTGTGGGACCCTCAAAGTGAGCTCCTCTTGCTTCGTTCTTGTATGGGTGTTGCTAAATTACTGTTTGGTCTCCGAACGTGTCAACCGACATTTGTCGGGGAAGCTGTCTCTGTTTTTGACAAGGGTCTCCGGGAAGCAATGGAGGATATTGTTACTGGCGGGGGTGCCTTTTTTGGGGACTTCCAATGGAGGTTGGCTTCTCTTCCGACCCGGTTGGGCGGATTAACGATTTGTACAGCCGAGGATGCCTCTTTGTATGCTTTCGTGGCTTCAAGGGCCCAATCTTGGAGTTTACAAGACCATATGCTCCGTGAATGCAGTGGGAGTGTATTAGACTCGGATTACAGGAGTGCGTTGGACCGTTTGCATAGTTCTTTTCCCGATCTTGATCTTGGCGGTTTCTACATTAAAGACACCGCCCCCCCTAAAACCCAGAAATTTCTGGCGAATGCCTTATATAACGGAATCGTCAAGAGGATTGAGGAGAAGTTTGTTTTATCCACTCGGCAAAGGCTGTGTTTGATTGTCTACGTGCCCCTCATGCTCAGGATTTCCTGTATGTCACCCCTATTGAAGGCTTAGGGCTTCACATGTCGGCTGTGGAATACCGCGCTATCCTTAAGTACCGGTTGATGATACCTTTGTACCCGGTTGACGAGCCATGTCCAGTATGTCGTAAAACATGTTTGGATTCTTTCGGCGAGCACGCGGTCCACTGTAAAGAGCTACCAGGTTTTAAATATCGGCATGATTTGGTGAGAGATGTGCTATGTGATGTCTTTAAGAGGGCTGGGATTTCTGCCAAAAAGGAGGCCCTGGTGAACTTCTTGACTGATCCTTTAGAAGGGAGGTCCACCTTACGACCGGCGGACATTCTTATGTTTGGGTTGGAAGGAGGGAAGCACGCTTGTGTAGATCTAACAAGAGTGTCCCCCTTGTTGGGCTCAAGGACCATGGTTTTGTTGCGGGACAGACGGCGCTCAAGGCAGAGTTGAACAAAGTTGCAAAACATGAGAAAGCTTGCCTTGAGAATCAACATGTGTTTGTTCCGTTTGGTTTCGATACCTTTGGTGTTCTTGCCCCCGCCGCAGTGCGACTTCTTAAAAGGGTTTAGAAAGTCGTTAATAGTAATTCCTCGACCCTTAAGGCCCAAAACGTTGTATTTAGTAGGATCGGGTTTGCTATTCAAAAAGGGATAGCGACGCAACTTGTTGTCCGGCTACCTGCCATTGTAATATAATCCTTATTGTTATAGATTATTATTAATAATAAGTTGTTTATTCTGGATTCGTCGCACCCGAAATATGCTGGCTCACTCGTTCGCCCAATTCTCTAAGATGGGAAAGATTACTGTTTGCGATACTGTCCCAAGTGTTAGTTGTCACTCAGTCCTGGTTGATGTCCAGAATCTTTAAGTTGTTCGTTACATTCCATTTCGAAAAAAAATGTTCTCCACAGCCAAAGCAAAAGCTTTTTGGCCAAGATGACAGTTTCTCGTGCAAGCTGCAGCAACTTTCTACCTTTTCTCTGTATTTATGGTTTGTTGCATCCAATATTTTGGAGAAGTAGAGGCGTACCCTTTTTTTTTTTTTTTTTTTTTTTTTTGTATTTTTTCCCCTCCTGTGTATATATACATTTGAAATTGAGAGGATTGGAGGCCAGTTTTAGTTTCATTTCAAGTTTCAGCAATATGATTTTTGGTAGGCTTCTCTCCCCCTCTCTGCAAAAAAATCTCCTAAACAGATCTTAACCCCTGTTCTTCTCTCACCAACATCTCCTTCGATTTCATCGCCATTCCCAATCTCTCTAAACGTGGTTCGGTCTAAATCCCTTCTCCTAATCTCTCCGATTGTATCTCCATATTCACCGGTGGTTCGGTCTAAATCCTCTCTCCTAATATCTCCGATTATAACTCCATATTCTGCTCGGTATTCTGGATCCCTGCATACGTTGCTTGCAAGAGATCATTGAGAAAAGAAACAAGGCTGAGTGTGAGAAGTTAGGAGGTGTGAAGACTGGTGATGGTGAGATTACTATTGAAGGCGAGACTGACAAGGCTGGTGATGGTGGATTACTATTGAAGGCGAGACTGGCAAGGCTGGTGGTGGTGAGATTACTGTTGAAGGCGAGACCGACAAGGCTGGTGATGGTGAGATTACTATTAAATGTACCGGTTCAATTCTGTTCTATCTTGATTCCTTGAATCAAGTTTCTGTTTGATCGTGCAATTTATTCGCCTGAATTTTGCTTTATCAAAGTTTCGTCGCGTGATTTGTGAGTTGTGCCTTTAGTTTTCTCTTCGTTTTTTCTGTTTCTGCGATGTCTACATATATGGAAATCGGGAATTCCTTTGATTTTTTGAATATTTATTTAGTAAAATTAGATATCCTGTGATTTGTGCCTTTAGTTTTCTCTTTGTTTTTCTGTTCCCTGTAGACAGAACAATGTTAACCCTTCTTCGATATACAACTAATACTTTTCATTACACGAGCCAATACTTGCTTCACTCGAACTAATACTTTTCAACGTTTTTTTTCTATGATCCGCGAAACAAATATAGATAAATAGTTTAGTGAACCTTTTTAGTCTAAACTTGGTAAAACTTGCTCCAATTATACGGTAGATATAACACGAAGTAGTTGCTAGCAGAGCCTACGTACTGCACTATAACCGAAATTCAACAGCACAGTAACTACAAACCTTTATTCATTCAGCAACAAGTCTGGAAAACAGACCATTCTAGTACATACGAACATACGAAACAGAACAAAATTCAACAGACAATACAACTCAAACCTTTATTCAACTAGGAACAGATTTGGAAAACAAGTGGAAACCAACAATCAACAGCAGAAATCATCAACGGTCTCTCTCCTCTCTATCAGCCAGCAGAAATCAGTCAGTTCTTCTTTATACACGTGTGACCCTCAATCGACCCATCATCTAGGAAGTAATTGAGGCATCGCTGACACTTCTTCTTTTTCTTTGCTAGGAAAATATATTTATGAAGCTGTCTATAGTGTGCATTTAGTTGAGACACATTATTGAACCTATAGTGATGCAAAGTCAAAGAAGTATGGGAAAATATATTCAAGAAGGCAAAAGAAGTTTCCAGAAAATAATTAAAGTCAGTAAATGACCAGGTTTATTCCGTGTTGAAGTTAATTATGTGAAGTCCTAAAGTCTCAAGTAACTTAGTCAAAGAAAGAAAAAAAAGTCCAGAAGTCAGAAAATAATTAAAGTCTGTAAATGAGAAGGTTCATTTCATATTGAATGTTATCTAGCTATAAGGTTCCTAAAGATCTATAAATACTTGTATTCAAATTTGTTACAGCTTCTGGATCTTTTGGCCTGGTTTTCTTCATTTTCTTCAGCTCCTCGGAACTTTTAGGATAAAGTGTGATTTTATTACCTTCCCAGAAAAAATGAAAGGTATTCTCCTTGCGACAATGATATACATCATAATCAAACAACCATGGCCGTCCAAGCAAAATGTGTGTTACATTCATAGGTACAACATCACAATGAATAGAATCTTTGTAACGACCACAAATTATTGGGACTTGACAGCGTTTACTTACTGGAATGGATGTATTATCTATCCAAGCAACATGGTAGGGCTGAGGGTGTGGCTCTGTAGGAAGTTTTAGTCGCTCCACTGCTGAGGCTGAAATCACGTTTATGCAGCTTCCGCCATCAATAACAAGCTTAAGTAATTCATTTTTACAAGTCACTAGTGTTTGAAATATTGTTGTCCTTTCTTCATGCAATCTGTAATTGGAGCCATTATAGTGCTGAAATATTTAATAAAACACCGATAAAGGGTTGCCAATCCATGAAAACTCCTTGTTTCATGTAACGATTGTGGTACTTGCCAATTGATGATGGCTGTCACTTTCTCCGGATCCACTTCGACGCCTTTTGAAGATACAGTAAAGTAAATCCCAAAAAACAACATTGGATGTCATGAAGGAGCACTTTTTCATGTTGATATAAAGTCTCCTCCCGTATAAATCTTAGAACTTGCCTTAGATGAGAGAGATGTTCTGCTTTGGTCTTGCTATATATTAAAATGTCATCAAAATACACTACCAGGAATTTACCAATAAAAGGCTGAAATATTTGCGTCATTACTCTCATAAATGTGCTAGGAGCATTACATAACCCGAATGGCAAGACCAACCATTCATAAAGCCCATCTTTTGTTTTAAATGCAGTCTTCCATTCATCTCTTGGCCGAATTCGAATTTGATGGTAGCCACTCCGTAGATCCACCTTTTTAAAAATAGTAGCACCTGCCATCATATCAAGCAAATCATCGAGCCGTGCAATTAAGTGGGAAGTCCATGGAGTTTCCATATACCTGCTCGCCAAGCCAACTCCAAACAGTATATCTGGTCTAGTGCAGGTCAAGTATCTGAGGCAGCCCACAAGACTCTTGTAATAAGATAAGTCGGGTTCACACGTCTTCCCTCGCCTTCTTGACTTATTCTAGTGCTGCAAACCACAGTTCACATGCGTGTCCACAACAAGACAATCTTCCATAGAACACTTCTTTATAGTCTCCTCCGCATGCATATTTTTGTTGGCTAGTTACTCACTAATACCTTTCATTTTTTCTGGGAAGATAATAAAATCACACTTTATCCTAAAAGTTCCGAGGAGCTGAAAAAAATGAAGAAAACCAGGCCAAAAGATTCAGAAGCTGTAACAGATCTGAATACAAGTATTTATAGGTCTTTAGGAACCTTCTAGCTAGATAACATTCAATATGAAATGGACCTTGTCATTTACCGACTTTAATTATTTTCTGGCGGTTCCGGTTCCGGTTCCGAACCGGCGGTTCCCGGTTCGAACCGTCCGAACCTATTTTTTTTTTAGTTCACTTTAATTGTTTTTATAATGAAATGATCAATATAAAATAAAAGAAACAATTTTGAAAAAGAACCGAAAAGAAATAGAAGATATTAGGGCAACTATTTTTTATTATTCCTTAGATAATAGTTTGTGGTATTTATAACTAAGTCATGTCGGTTCAATAAAGGCGTCATGGAAAAGAATCGAAAAAAAATCCCACGAAGAAGTATTAAACTCTTTTAAAAAACACATTAAATTTCAGAAATTAGTAATGATAATCCTAATTACTAATAATAAAGGTCATCGTAAAATTACTAATAGTAAATTACAGGCTGCTACACACACTTTCACCCATAAAACAACCTACAGTTGTCAATATAATTTTTTATTCCAAACACAAGTGGGTGGAGATTTTCAAGGCACCAACATGCAAAAAAAAAAAAAAAAAAAAAACTACGACGGCAAACTTCACACAGCAAAGAGGGAAACCGGGGAAAGAAACAAACCTCAAAGATAAGCACGAGAACGCCAAAAAGCCGACAACCCATGTGCAAACTTTGCACTGCAAAGTTGGTTTCAAAATTTCAACGGAGGAAGCAGCCCCATGTGCAAACGGCCGGTTCTATTTTTTTCAATGGTTCCCGGTTTCGAAACCGTGTGAAAATAATTTCTGATCACATCATTTTCAATGTTTCTGATCACATCATTTTTCATTTCATTTTCTAAATGACATATTATTATTTATTGATTAAACTATAAATTATGCCATGTCATTATTTAAAAAGTCATTATTTAAAAAATAATACCGTTGCCCCGTACTTTTATTTTTAAAAAGTCATTATTTACAATGTTAAATATTTGTAAATATTAAATAAAAAAAGTCATTATTTACAAGTCATTATTTTTTTATCATTATTTATGATTTAATCAATAAATACGGACAATATAGCATTTAAAAAATAAATTAAATATCTGATGTGAAAAACGATCAAATAAATAAAAAATGACTTGTAAATTAGTTAACAAAAAAGTTAATGAAATGTCAAATAAAGACCTAATATCATCAAAAATAATAGTATAAAAATTCATTAAAATGAAAAATTGTCCGATGCCTCGTGAAACAAAAAATAAATGTAGAGGGACTTAAAGATTGTTTTTGACTAAAAATATGACCCAAGTTTTTATATGAACAAGGCAAAATGCATCCTTAGGTCCCTGAACTATTAACTTTTCTTTTATCAGGTCCCTGAACTATTTTTATGTTTTAAGAAGGACCTAAACTATTGAAAAACGAATTCACGTGGTGTAGTTGGCCAACGTTAGTATTAATATATTTTATGAACGTTGACTAATTGCTTGAACATCAATGAATATATTTGGCAAAATGCATCCTTAGGTCCCTGAACTATTAACTTTTCTTTCATCAGGTCCCTAGGTCCCTAAAATATATTTTATGAACGTTAATAATACTAGAAATGTTATAATACGGCAAAATGTGGCAAAATATATTTTATGAACGTTAATATGAATATATTTTATGAACAAAAACGAAATTGCTTGAACGTTGACTAATTGAATAATGAGTACTTTACGCCTAATTTTAATATATTTTAATTGAGCTCAATTTATTTTATCAAAATTCAGTTTTATTCAGTATTATTCAATTCAATTTAATATTATTCAGTTCAGCTTAAAATCAATATTATTAATTACTATTATCATTATTTGTGTTCTAAGTAATTATATAAAATAATTTTTATTATAATTTTTTTATTTTTTATTATAATTATTTATATTATCAATAACATTATATAAATAACAATTATATATATATATATTATCTAATTTTATTATCATTAATTACTATTACTATTATTATTATGATTATTAATATCATTATTATCAATAGAATTATATATTATTTGTAATATTATCAATAAATTTATTATTAATATTATTGATATCAATATTCCCAATAGTATTATAACATTTCTAGTATTATTAACATAACTTTTATTATTATTATTATTTTTTTTGTTGTGATATAACTAATTTTATTATTGTTGTATATATTTTTATGTGATATAATTATTATATTAATCTTATAAATAGTATTATATATAATATACATAATATACAATATTATTGTAGATGTTATATACATATATATTCTAATCTATATTACTCGTTATTATTATTATTATTTATTCGGTCATTTCGATTCAGTTCAATTCAGTTATATTATATATGTATCCTTGTTGTTTATTAATACACGGTACATGGCATGCTCAAAATTAATCTATATTCTTAGAAGTTTGGAAATTTAAATTATAAATAAAAATTATTTAGAGTAAGTTTGTTGTGACATATAGTAAAACCTCGATAAATGAAAGTTCGATAAGCAAATAATCTGAACAAATAAATATTTTTCCCGGGGCAAGTCTTTATAACATGTTCAAATTATCGCTCGATAAAATGAATAACATCGCTAAATGAATATTTTTATCCAATCCCAATATTATTTATTCATTATTTTTGTTATTTTATCGCACACCATAAATACCACAATGTGATTTTCAAGACTCATATTAAAACATAAAAATAGTTCACGGACACGATGAAAGAAAAGTTAATAGTTCGGGACGCAAGGATGCATTTTGCCTATTAAAAAATTCAACACAGTCGCTTTCCATTCCAATCGCACTCACAAGGCGTGCAATATTCATACTAACGTTAAATCATTATGACCACGTGAATTCGTTTTGATAGTTTAGGTCGCCCTTAAAACATAAAAAAGTTCGGGGGCGCGATGAAAGAAAAGTTAATAGTTCGGGGGCGCAGGATGATTTCTTTATGAACAATAATGCGAATTTTTTCTCCATCACAAACATTCCAAATAAACTTTTCAAACTTTATAAGCTACTCCCTCTGTCCAGTTATGAGCTTCATTTCTACCTCTTCAAAAATTTTACATTTATTACTTTTATGCAATTAAATTAAATAATCATATTTTACTTTTTAATTTTTATCATATACTTACTATCAGTATATTTTACTTTTTAATCTCCAATATATATTTATCATTATTACTTACACCAATCATTATCTAAAATATATCAAATATACAGTTTCTATCAAACTTTATATGTTTGAAATAGATTGCAGATTATTACGTTTCGCCTGAAAATTATTCAGTATTCATTCGAAGAGCAGCGGGTGCACGGTTTCAATCATTAAAAAAACCAGACGGTACAATCTTTTAAAAACCCAATGCCCAACGGCCACTTAAGACTAACCTGATCACTTCATCATCAACAAAAAGACAGCTCCAACAAACATTTAACTATGGAGAAAATCCAACACAAAACACATCCACGTGGCGGAGATTGGCAACGGTCCCGCCATCTTAGTCCTCCACGGCTTCCCCGAGCTCTGGTACATGTGGCGCCACCAGATGCTAGCCCTCTCTTCCAGGGGCTATCGTGCTATCGCCCCCGACCTACGTGGCTACGGTGACTCGGACGCGCCGCCGTCCGCCTCCAGCTACACCGTTTTCCACATCATCGGCGATTTGGTGGGGGTGTTGGATGCTTTGGGGCTGGACCGGGTTTTTTGGTGGGCCACGATTGGGGAGCTGCCATTGCCTGGTATTTTTGCTTGATCCGGCCCGATAGGATTAGGGCTCTTGTGAACATGAGTGTTGTGTTTCAGCCCAGAAATCCGAAGAGGAAGCCCGTTGAGTCTATGCGGGCGATTCTTGGTGATGATTATTATATCTGCAGATTTGACAATTAATTACATCTTTCTTCCAAATTATACCATATATATGGAAATACGCTTAATGTTCAATCTAGAACCCAGTTGCATTATTATATAATTTCAATGCATATTTGTTATTATTTGTTGCATCAAGCTGGTCGTTAGTATATGCAATAAATAATGTAATAAAAAAATACATAATTGCATATAATTCTATTAATCTACAGCCGTTAGATAACTAATATCAATGACCTACAAAAGTTTCTAGATTTCACATAGGAATGGCAATGGGGCGGGTTCGGGGCGGGGCAGGCTATCCCCGTCCCCGAACCCAAAATCTGAATCCTGCCCTGTCTCGCCTGTTCCGTCAGGATCTTATCGGGGCGCCCCATTGGGGCTACAGCATACCCCGAACCCCGCCCTGTTCCCCATTCCCCGTTTTTGCCACGTTTTATATATTTATATATAATTATATTATATATATATAATATATTATTTTATAAAAAATATATATAATATATTATATATAAATATATATATATAAAATATATTATATATATTATTTTGCCCCATTCTATATATAATATATATATATATAATATATAAAAAATATATATAATATAATATCGGGGCGGGGCGGGGCGGGGCGCGATCACCCCAGTCACTACCCCGAACCCCGAAAAAATCCCCGTTAACGCCCCGATCCCCGCCCCGTAACCCGGTAATGTCTGCCCCGCCCCGCCCCGTTAAGATCGGGTTTCGGACTTCCCCGTCGGGTTCGGGTTTTTTGCCATCCCTAATTTCACAAGGTAATTAATTTTCATATGATCTATTTCCTTTATATATATATATTTGTTTTATGAAAAGTAGTAAAGAAATGATAGAAAGTAAAAGATGCAAAAACATTGTATAAAGGGGTCTTTATATAAATATTACAATAAGACTGCCTCCATGCATAGATTTCCTAAGGAAACATCAAGTAGAATCCTAACTAAATCTAGAAAGATCTAGAATCCCTATACATATCTAGGGCTGTAAACGAGCCGAACAGTACCGAACCTTTACTGAGTTCGGTTCGCCTCGAAATTATTCGAACCTTAGGTTCGGTCCGGCTCGAAAATTTCGAACCTCAGAATTTGAGATTCGATTCGGCTCGAAGGCGATTTTTTTTTATAGTTCGATTCGATTCGGCCGAATTTTCGAACCGTTCGAATATAGTTCGATTCGGCTCGAGTTAAAAGTCCACTATAACTCTATAAGTCCAGTATAGTTCAAATATAGTTCTGTCCGATTCGCCGAAGCCGAATCGGCCTGGGATGGAAGGGGTTTATGTCTTGGGCCAAAGCCCCTCGAATCGAGCCGAACCGTTCGGTCCGATTTCCGAATCCTATTTTATAGGGTACGGCTCTACGTTTGGTGCCCCGAATCGAGCCACGAATCGAGCTTTTTCGAGTCGAATCCTTCAAACCGAATCGAACTACTACGGTTGTTCACAGCCCTATACATATCTAATCATTATTATTAGGTAACACACATCGTGAAATAATAATTAATTCTCGGAATACTTCATCTATGTCGAGCATTAATAAAAACCAAACCAAACCAAACATACCCAGTATATCCCGCTCAGAGCAGGGTCTGGGGAGGGTAGGATGTACGCAGACCATGCCCCTACTTATTACGGTAGGGAGGCATTTCCAAGTGAAGGCAGAACAGTGCGTGAATCTTGTGTGATAAATACAAAGAATAACCAATGATTCAAAAAAGCTCGAGACCATACCTGAGCCCATGGCTTGATCCACATGGGACTTACCTAAGTGATGTCGAGCATTAATACAAGCGTGTAAAAACCTATCAAAAAAACATATCGGATGGAGATCCTTAGAAAAGGAACAATCACTCGCGAAATAAGAGACAGAATCATTGAACTTCGACAACAGATTGAATTTGTTTCTGAGCAGCAGAATATATTATGCAAACAGAGGGCAAAGTATCATTGGTATAAGGAAGGGGACCGAAACACAGGCTATTTTCACAACTTCGCGAGCATGCGTAAGAAAAAGAACCATATCTCCTCACTTATTGATGAAGAGGGGGCTTTTCATGGGAAAAAAAGGAAGATTTGGAGAAGGTGATTTTAGATTATTTTGGGAAGATCTTCGCCACTTCAGCCCCAATGGATTCGGATATCCTTCAGGCTTTGGGTCGGGTAAGGCACAGAATCGATCCAATCAGGAAGTCTACCTTGGAGGAGCAATTCTCTAGCGAGGAGGTCCGAAAGGCTCTTAAGTCAATGCATCCTTTTAAATCACCCGGCCCTGATGGTATGAGTCCTGTCTTTTTTCAGAAATTTTGGCATATTGTTGGTTTTGATGTTACTGATTCTGTGCTTAATTTCCTGAATAATGGTTTGTTTGATGCTTCTACCAATCGTAATTTTAATGTGCTTCTTCCAAAGGTGTCTAATCCAAAGTCTGTGTTCCAATTTTGTCCTATTAACCTTTGCAATATCACTTACAAGCTTGCTTCGAAATGTATAGCCAATGGGGTCCGAACTGTTTTACCCTCCATTATATCTGAATCGCAATCGGCTTTTGTATCTGGTCGTTTGATCATGGATAATATCTTAATTGCTTTAGAGTCACATCACTACATAAAGCACCGAACCAGTGGTCGTAACGCACTTATGTACATCAAACTTGACATTGTTGGAACATTTTGTTACATACATAAATTAAAAGTGTTTTGATGATTAATGTTGATAAGCAAAACAAAACAACGAAGAGACGAAGCCAAGCATCGAAGAAATCGAAGTGCAAAAAGCTGGAAAATCACAAAGCTAACGTACGTAATATGTGATCATTAACGTACGTAATGGAAGCAGCTTAACGTACGTAATGGATGAGAGATAACGTACGTAAAGGAGTTCAAACAAGTGAACATTGGAGGAGTCAAAGTCAGCAAAGCATCCAACGGATATATGACGTCAGCAGTGACGTAATGTTAACGTACGTAACAAAGGGAAGGCTAACGTACGTAACTCAAAATGACGAAACTCACTGGACTGAAACTGGACTAGGCTAACGTACGTAACCTGGGGAGGTTAACGTACGTAATGAAGCTTACGTACGTAATATGAATGTGATAGCGTACGTAATGCAGTGTGCAGCAGCTAACAGCTAGTTTGAAGATGGAGCCTATAAATAACATCCCTATGGTATTGTTTGAGAAAAAACAACCTTGAGCAAATTGTCTATACTTGTGATATTATTACACACATTCTTGTTGTTGATTTTGAGCTTAATTGTAAGTGTTTGAGTGAGAATTCACGAAAACATACACGAGTGGTAAAAGAAAAGATACGATTGGATTCGGTGTTATTAGGATCATGGATCCGACATTATTAGAATCGCAATCGATATCTAAGTGAGGTTTATCTAGTACCCATAGAAAGCTAGAGCGGTTGATTCCTTGTCCGATAGAAAAGGAAAACGGTTTAACTTGGACCGACGCAAAGACAAGTACGAGTGGTTTATCACGGACCAATAGAAGACGTGATTGTAAACGATTATACCTCGACCGATAGAAGAGAGGCGAAGAGGTTGCTATCTTTAACCTATTGAAAAAGATAAAGAGAGGACGTAGGCTCGTTTATAGCCTAACCTCTATAAATCCTCGTGTCCTTTATTTTCCGCACTTTTTATTTACGCTTCCGCAAACGGCGCAAATATCCGAATCGGTACCCAACAGACATGAGTAAAGCTTTTGGTAGGGTTGAGTGGAAGTTTGTGGAGTCTATGCTTGTCCATCTGAACTTTCCTTTTAGGATCGTGAGTCTGATTATGAAATGCATTTCTTCATCTTCTCTTTCGTTCATGCTTAATGGTTGTGCTTTTGGTTCCCTCACCCCTCAACGGGGTGTCCGCCAAGGAGATCCTCTATCCTCCTATTTGTTTATTATTTGCTCGGAGGTTTTATCTTGCATCTTGCAAGATCTCCAAGCATGTAATAGGATTCATGGTGTGAAAGTTGCTAGAACTGCCCCTTGTATTTCTCACTTGTTTTTCGCAGATGATACGTTGTTCCTTGGTCGTGCCACTCTGGAAGAAGCAAGGCAATTCGAATTCGCAATTGAGTTGTATGAGAAGGTGTCCGGCCAACGGATTAATTTTGACAAGAGTGGAGTTTTGTTTAGTGTTGGGGAGCGATGTGGCCGGATCTATTCAGGGTGATACTTTAAATACAAATTTAAATTATCAATTATTACTAGCATGAATTAATTGTAACAGCCCCAAGATATTCGAGGTATATTACAGCGCCGTGAATCCCTATATGGGACCCACCAGGCTGAACAAACAACATACTCATCATAAAGACGCAAAACAAAATAATCCACCCGGTTCAACCGGTCAAACATAACATCATCATCCGACACAAACATAATAGACAACCATACAATCCGGTCGAACAAGGACCCTTAAGTACTCGAGTACTTCTATTAGTTTAAAAGAAAACATAAAAGGGTAAATGATAGAAGACAATAAGACATCACTCATGCATAATCATCACGCACGACCATCATCCGCATACTGGTCCAGCACCCGCTCGTCTCGATGAACCTGACCTGAAATTCATAAAACGAATTTTCCCAAAACGGTCCCCAGAGGGGTTAGCAATTACGCTAGTACAAGTAACCAAATGAACAACTTACATCTTACACATATAGTAATGCATGCAATCAAGAAAAACATAGTTCCACAACATTCATTTCCGGAAATGCCATAATCAAATCACATTGTAAAATACACCACAATTAACCGTCGATCCACGTCTCTGTGGACCCCTACCGAGACCCCGTCGGATCTAACCCGTAGTGGTTAAAAGCAACTCGTCGATCCACGTCTCTGTGGACCCCTACCGAGACCCCGTCGGATCTAACCCGTAGTGAGCATACACACACACACCATTCTCATACAATACCACTATGTCAAGATTGTAAGTTCATAAGGGTACTTGCCTCGATAAAAAAGACAGTGACACGAACGGGAATGAAAGATCGATACGACCGCGAGGAACCGGCGGAAATGAACCTAACGATTCGAATAACACAATCACAACCACTTCTAAACGATTACGGAAATGGAATACACCCGGAAACCCGCCTACGATTCATGTATATTTGTATAAAAATAACAACGAGGGCGGACCACAACCAAACCCTCCCGATTTCGCAAAACTATGAAAATATACCATGAATCCGTAGGAAAACCAATAATACCAATAAGATTAATCATATTCATCATGAATTAATCTATCATACGGAACGAATCGGACGAAAAGGTGAAAATCCCCAATTTTCCCAAAAACAAGGTTCTAGGAGTTTACCTCGAATTAAGGACGAAGAACACGATTAGATGTTGATAATATACTCCAAAAACTCGAAGAAGATGATGGCTCAGAGTTGCTAAGCTTCAAATCGCCGAAAGTGCCAAGAAAATCGCCTAGGAGTCGGATGGGGAGGAGGAGTGAAAATGGCCGAAATCGGTCAACTCCTGGGTTTATAAACCCAGGCCTCGTTACGTACGTTAGCCACCACATGCTAACGTACGTAACAGATACGACGTAAGCCATAAGGGCCTTACGTACGTAACCAAAAAGGCAGAAATGCCTGTACCGAAATACACTAGGACGTTACGTACGTAACCAAAAAGACAGAAATGCCTGTACCGAATTACACTAGGACGTTACGTACGTAACCAAAAGGGTGTTACATACGTAACATTCCTTTCTGTGAAGTACATGCCAGAATGAATGAGGGAGGTACCGAAAAAGAATCGAAATACAACGGTGAACAATTCACGATGGTACGGACGTAAGGGACCTGAAACGACGAACTTAAGTGCCGAAGGAAAGCATATTCCCGACTATTCAAAGGTTCAGAAAAACAACAAACGTAATTTTCCCAAAAGTTTGGGAAATTTACAAAACGGCCCAAAATATCTGAAATGTACGATACATGACCGAAACATCAAACAAAGCTCACAACACGCGTAATAACATGAGACGGATCCTCGGCAACCTCGAAACGGCGGTTCCGAGCGACGATTACGAGAATACACGAAATAGCGACGAAAACGACATAAAACACCGAATCGAGTAAAACGAGTCCGAAACAAGCTCGAACGACAAAAAGTCCAATATTAAATATCCTCAAAACGTCGATACGGTTACAAGCGAGTTGCCAAAAACGAAAATACACCAGAATGAGAATATCAAGAGAAAGGGAAAATGCGGATATTACATTCTACCCCTCTAAAAACAAGTTTCGTCCCGAAACTTAAGAGACAAATAACTCGGGATACTTAGCACGCATGCTATCTTCGGTTTCCCAAGTTGCTTCCTCGACACCATGTCTCGACCACTGCACTTTGACTAAAGGAATGACTAAAGGAATGGTCTTATGCCTCAGTCGCTTCTCACGGTGCTCCAAAATCTTCAAGGGACGCTCCTCGAAAGTAAAATCTTCGGCAATATCGATCTCACCATAATCGATGATATGACTAGGATCCGGGACATATTTCCTCAGTTGAGAAACATGGAAGACGTTATGAACGCGACTCAAGGCCGGAGGTAGCACCAAACGATATGCTAAATCACCGACTCGCTCAAGAATCTCAATGGGTCCAATAAATCTCGGACTCAACTTCCCCTTCTTCCCGAAGCGAAAAACTCCTCTCGTCGGTGACACCTTTAGCAAAACGTGGTCTCCCACCTCGAATTCCAAAGGTCGACGACGGACGTCGGCATATAACTTCTGTCGACTCTGAGCGGTCAACATCCGTTCTCGAATCAAATCCACTTTCCGCCTTGTCTCTAGAAGAATATCCGGTTCGGTCCCGACCAAATCGGATGCTTCGTTCCAACAAATCGGCGATCGACAACGTCGCCCATAAAGCGCCTCATACGGTGCCATTCGAATCGACGCGTGCCAACTATTATTGTACGTGAATTCGATCAATGGCAAATGCTCCTCCCAGTCGCTACTCCAGTCGAGAGCACAAGCACACAACATATCCTCAAACGTCTGGATAGTGCGTTCCGACTGTCCATCTGACTGAGGATGAAAAGAGGTACTCAAACGCAAACGAGTACCCAACGCTTTATGCACCGCCTGCCAGAAATGCGATACAAAACGGCCATCACGATCCGAAACAATAGACTTCGGAGTACCGTGAAGCCTCACAAGCTGCGCAATAAACACACGAGCCAATTTCTCCGGGCCCCAAGTATCCTTGATGCCCAGAAAATGTGCCGACTTAGTCAGACGATCTACAATCACCCAGACCATATTCATGCCCGACCTCGATCTCGGTAAACTCGTAACGAAATCCATCGATATATCTTCCCATTTCCATTCCGGAACGGGAAGTGACTGTAGTAACCCGGCCGGTCGCTGATGCTCGATTTTGACCTGCTGACAAGTCAAACATCTCGCTACAAATTGTGCGACCTCCTCCTTCATATCATTCCACCAGAAATTCCTTCTCAGGTCCTTGCACATCTTACTCGAACCAGGATGAATGGAGTAAGGTGTAGCATGGGCCTCACGCAAAATATTCTGTCTCAACTCTGAGTCGTTCGGTACACAAAGCCGACTCTGGAATCTCAAAACACCATCCTCGTGATTCACAAACCCAGAAGACTTCCCTTTAAGAACGTTCTCTCGGATTTGAGTAATCATCGGATCCTCTAACTGCTTCAGCTTAATTTCATCGATCAAAGACGACGAAATCTCTAAAGCACAAAGTTGCCCGACAGCTCCAGGCAACAAAACTTCAACATCTAACTCGATCAAAGCCCGCCGAATCTCAGACTGAGACCTAAGGATCTCAAGCGTTCGCAACGCAACCGGTTTCCGACTCAAGGCGTCGGCCACGACGTTCGCCTTGCCCGGATGATAAAGGATTTCGAGGTCATTATCCTTAATCAACTCTAACCACCTCCTCTGCCTCATATTCAACTCCCGCTGAGTAAATATGTATTTCAGACTTTTATGATCGGTAAAAATCTGACATGCAGAGCCGAAAAGATAGTGACGCCAAATCTTGAGCGCAAAAACAACTGCCGCTAACTCCAAATCGTGAGTAGGGTAGTTAAGCTCATACGGCCTCAACTGTCTCGACGCATATGCAATGGTCTTGCCGTGCTGCATCAATACACACCCAAGACGCTGACCCGAAGCATCACTGTAAACAGCAAAACCCTCGTTGCCACATGGCAACGCTAAAACCGGGGCTGAAGTCAAACGCCTCTTCAGCTCCTCGAAACTCGACTGTCTCTCGTTATTCCAGACGAACTTCTCAGACTTCTGGAGCAACTGCGTAAGCGGCCGAGCCAGTTTCGAGAAACCCTCGACGAACCTACGGTAGTAGCCAGCCAGACCCAAGAAACTATGGATCTCCTTCACATTCTTGGGCGGCGCCCAATCCAACACTTCCTCAATCTTCTGCGGATCCACTCGGACTCCCTCAGCTGAAATCACGTGACCCAAAAACATCACTTCCTTCAGCCAGAACTCACATTTCGAGAACTTCGCATAGAGTTGCTCGGTCCTCAAAATGTCTAACACTATCCGCAAATGATGGGCATGCTCTTCCTCATTCCTCGAATAGATAAGAGTATCGTCAATGAAGACGACTACACACTTATCCAAATACTCAATAAAGACTTTGTTCATCAACTACATGAACACCGCCGGCGCATTAGTTAAGCCGAAAGGCACAACTACGAACTCATAATGTCCGTATCTCGTCCGAAAAGCTGTTTTCGGCACATCGGACTCCCTCACCCGGAGCTGATAGTACCCCGATCTCAAATCAATCTTCGAGAATACCGCGGCCCCCAGAATCGATCGAACAAGTCGTCAATCCTCGGTAAAGGATACCTGTTCTTGATGGTCACCTTGTTTAGTTCGCGATAGTCGATACACAAACGCAGTGAACCATCCTTCTTCCGAACAAACAAAACCGGTGCGCCCCAAGGCGAAGCGCTCGGTCGAATATATCCCGACTCAAGAAGCTCACTCAACTGCTTCTTCAACTCTGACATCTCTGAAGGTGCCATGCGATACGGCGCCTTCGAAATAGGAGCCGCGCCCGGCTCTAACTCTATAGCAAACTCGACCTCACGATCCAGTGGTAATCCCGGTAACTCGTCAGGAAATACATCAGGAAACTCACTAACAATTGGAATCGACGAAAGCTCGACTCTACCACTCTGCCTTCAAGGCGTAACACCAATAACCAGTATACCCCTTTCGTAGGAGTCTCATCGCCTTCAAGGCGTTAATAACGAACTTCTGGTTTCCCCTCTTTCGCCCGGCGAAAGAGTGCTCGGTGCCGTCTTCGGCTAACATAGTGATGATTCTCGTGCGGTAGTTCATGATTGCACCATGCCGTTCGAGCCAATCATCCCCGAGAATCAAATCCTCACCCTCAATACCCACAACAATAAGATTAGAGGGCCAAGCCCTCCCACAAATAAGCACAGAACAGTCTCGAACCTCCTGATCACCAACGATCCTATCACCGCTAGGAAGCTTAACGATGAAGGGCTCACAAGGCGTCAAACAGTCGAGACTCAAACGGCGCACACACTCCAGATATATGAACGAATGCGTAGCACCAGAATCGAAAAGCACACTGACAGGATGAGAAAGAATATGAACGGTACCTGTCGCCACAGTAGCTGCTGGGTCATCGGCTCTCCGCATCTCATAGACACGTGGGTGGGCTGAACCGACACTGGAAGCTCCCCCCTTAGCAGGCTGACCCCGACCTCTCCCTCGACTAGCACTCGGCGGAGATTGAGAAACAAACGATCCTTGATTTACACTTGGTTCCCTAGGCGCTGGAATGGAAGCCCGGGCACCAAGAATTCTCTCCCTCTCAGCACAGAAAGCAGCCTTGTGGTCCGGCTGGCCACATTGATTACACGTCAGTAAAGGGCTCAAACAAGTACGACTGACGTGGCCCATACGGCCACAATTGAAACACTTCACATCACGGAAAGGAGCACTGGTAGTTCCACGAGGACCCCCAGCGAAACGAGCTGGACCACCGCCGGCGGGGAAGTTAGCAGATTGGGATTTCTGCTGACCCCCACCCTTGTGGCCCGAAAAATTCCCAGCGGACTTATGTTTCTTGCTCTCGCGGGCCGCCTCGCTAGCCGTCACCGACATATCGTAAGCAAGGGCCCTACTTTGGTAATCTTTCAAGGTGGTACAGACGAGCCCCGATATATAGTCCGAATCGACAACTTCATCCGTCTGGAAAAATAGAAATTTTTTTCGCTCTCCTCGACAACTTGGGTCTTCACATAACCCAACTCCTTGTTAAAATCGGCAATAGCTTGAGATACGGGGATATCTCGTGGTTGAGCATCATAGAAAGCATGTACCCGAGCCTGTCTGACCGGCCACGAGCAATATTCACTCTCCATCAATTCTTGAAACTCGGCCCACGAAGCAACATGATCTTTGGGCCCAACGGCCTCCCACCAGTCTGTAGCGTCCCCAGTGAGAAAGTACTGGGCAATAGGGACCTTACGGTCCTCGGGACAGTTGGTAGCAGTGAAGACTTTAGATATCCCCGCCGATCGGGTCCGAAGCTCCCGAAAACTGAGGAGGATGCATCTTGATGACATCCTGAAGCCAGCGGTCCGCTCCGCCCCGATTAGCGTGGGCCGGATCCGGGTTCTGAACCGCCTGAGCTATCGCCGCCATTTGATTCACCATTTGCTGCATAACAGCTGCAATGCCAAGGTCGGCGCGCTCCTGAGAAGAGGCATGACTGTGACGGTCGCCGGTACTGCCGGCTCCCGAAGACTGCGACGTGGCCGCCCCACTGGCTGCCCCACATCCTCGGCCGCGTCCACGACCACGTCCACGACCACGACCTCTTCCAGCATCCATACTGATGTTAAATAAATAGCAAAAGCCATGCCGATGGTGAGTACGAGAAGAGAAACAATCACAATCGAGAATCAAAGGTGCGATACAAGGAAACAAAGAACAGCGTAAGGAAAAACTTACGGACACTGGTAGTACCGGAATCATGGCAGCGTGACGATGATGTGCAAAACGAAAACACAAGAAGACCCACTAAACCGACAAGCCTAGGTATCCATAAACCTAGAGCTCCGATACCATTTTCTGTAACACCCCCAAGATATTCGAGGTATATTACAGCGCCGTGAATCCCTATATGGGACCCACCAGGCTGAACAAACAACATACTCATCATAAAGACGCAAAACAAAATAATCCACCTGGTTCAACCGGTCAACCATAACATCATCATCCGACACAAACATAATAGACAACCATACAATCCGATCGAACAAGGACCCTTAAGTACTCGTACTTCTATTAGTTTAATAGAAAACATAAAAGGGTAAATGATAGAAGACAATAAGACATCACTCATGCATAATCATCACGCACGACCATCATCCGCATACTGGTCCAGCACCCGCTCGTCTCGATGAACCTGACCTGAAATTCATAAAACGAATTTCCCCAAAACGGTCCCCAGAGGGGTTAGCAATTACGCTAGTACAAGTAACCAAATGAACAACTTACATCTTACACATATAGTAATGCATGCAATCAAGAAAAACATAGTTCCACAACATTCATTTCCGGAAATGCCATAATCAAATCACATTGTAAAATACACCACAATTAACCGTCGATCCACGTCTCTGTGGACCCCTACCGAGACCCCGTCGGATCTAACCCGTAGTGGTTAAAAGCAAGCTCGTCGATCCACGTCTCTGTGGACCCCTACCGAGACCCCGTCGGATCTAACCCGTAGTGAGCATACACACACACACCATTCTCATACAATACCACTATGTCAAGATTGTAAGTTCATAAGGGTACTTGCCTCGATCAAAAAGACAGTGACACGAACGGGAATGAAAGATCAACACGACCGCGAGGAACCGGCGGAAATGAACCTAACGATTCGAATAACACAATCACAACCACTTCTAAACGATTACGGAAATGGAATACACCCGGAAACCCGCCTACGATTCATGTATATTTGTATAAAAATAACAACGAGGGCGGACCACAACCAAACCCTCCCGATTTCGCAAAACTATGAAAATATACCATGAATCCGTAGGAAAACCAATAATACCAATAAGATTAATCATATTCATCATGAATTAATCTATCATACGGAACGAATCGGACGAAAAGGTGAAAATCCCCAATTTTCCCAAAAACAAGGTTCTAGGAGTTTACCTCGAATTAAGGACGAAGAACACGATTAGATGTTGATAATATACTCCAAAAACTCGAAGAAGATGATGGCTCGGAGTTGCTAAGCTTCAAATCGCCGAAAGTGCCAAGAAAATCGCCTAGGAGTCGGATGGGGAGGAGGAGTGAAAATGGCCGAAATCGGTCAACTCCTGGGTTTATAAACCCAGGCCTCGTTACGTACGTTAGCCACCACATGCTAACGTACGTAAATTGTATTACGTACGTAAGCCATAAGGGCCTTACGTACGTAACCAAAAAGGCAGAAATGCCTGTACCGAAATACACTAGGACGTTACGTACGTAACCAAAAAGACCGAAATGCCTGTACCGAATTACACTAGGACGTTACGTACGTAACCAAAAGGGTGTTACATACGTAACATTCCTTTCTGTGAAGTACATGCCAGAATGAATGAGGGAGGTACCGAAAAAGAATCGAAATACAACGGTGAACAATTCACGATGGTACGGACGTAAGGGACACAAACGCAGCGAACTTAAGTGCCGAAGGAAAGCATATTCCCGACTATTCAAAGGTTCAGAAAAACAACAAACGTAATTTTCCCAAAAGTTTGGGAAATTTACAAAACGGCCCAAAATATCCGAAATGTACGATACATGACCGAAACATCAAACAAAGCTCACAACACGCGTAATAACATGAGACGGATCCTCGGCAACCTCAGCGGCGGTTCGGCGGCGATTACGAGAATACGAAATAGCGACGAAAACGACATAAAACACTGAATCGAGTAAAACGAGTCCGAAACAAGCTCGAACGACAAAAAGTCCAATATTAAATATTCTCAAAACGTCGATACGGTTACAAGCGAGTTGCCAAAAACGAAAATACACCACAATGAGAATATCAAGAGAAAGGAAAATGCGGATATTAAATTAATTCTATATTAATTCAAATAATAATCAAACCAACAATATGCACATAATATAATCACGTAAAAGTCCTAAGCATGCGAAATTCTAGGAGTTTACGAAATCGTTACCCTTGGAGAGACACCGTTGAGAAGATAGTACCAAGTTGCAGCAACGAACCAAAAGGTCTTCTCAAGTATTCCCACGTCCTTGCTCGTAATCCGGTGGAAGGATGTCTAACGAACAAACCTTTGTGGATTTCTAATTTTTTTCAACTCATGGAATTGTGTTGGGATGAAAAAATTCATCCCATACTTATAGGTAGAGATGTTAAATGGGCTCGGGCCTGTAGGGTTGGCCCGTTAACTTGCCAGCAGGGTTAGAGTGATATTTCTGGCGTTTAAATCCCAGGCTTTTGGCTGAAATTTAGTGGCCGTTAGAAATGGCCAAGCTACATTAAATTGTGGCGATATATATATATATATATATATATAAATATATTAATTTATTTCTGATAATATTATATTTATATAACATATATTAATATTATATATAATATATATTAATATTATATATAATTTATATTATTATTGTATTTGTTAATATAGTGTATATATATATATATACACATAAAAGTGTATTTTGTGTTATATTTATTATAGTATAGTTATTCTTATATATATAAAATATATTATTCTTATTTTTTACGACTTATAAAAATAAAAATAGATTTTTAAATATTTAGCCGTTTAGCGTTTGGCGAAGCCGTTAGGGTTAGGGTTAGGCCGATATTCTCTGGCCGTTTAAATCAGGCTTTTTGACCCGGGCCAGTTTAGCGAAGCCATTAGCTGGCCGCTAGGGCTAGCCCGTTTAACATCTCTACTTATAGGCATCGGGGGACGAAAATTTTAGGGTTTTGGGGAATAAGAAAATTATTTTGTATCTTCCCCAAGATACAATCTTGAATATATCCCATATATTCTAATTTCCATAATTAACTCCAACAAAATCCTCCCTTATTTTCCTTTTCCTATAGTTTTCGAAAATTACTAAAATAAAAGGACCAAGTCAAAGATTCTTGATTTATGAGATATTTTTTTTTTTTTTTTTGGATAACTAGGTGATCCCAGCTTAACTGGACTAATCCTAGTCCCTCAATGAACCCACTCCTAACCTATTGAGAGAAGTAAATCGCGAGTCGCTCGAGCAATCAGGAGTTTCCAATGCCTTTGCATACCTGCGCGAGAGAAGTCGCTAGCGGTGCGTGCGCCTCGGAGTTAAAAGCAGATTCTGGAGAATAATCATTGATTAGTCGGCCTCAAGTTCGTTAAAAGGAAATACTCCCACACTGCCGCTTGACGCGAGATTAAACATTGATTAGCGGTTGCTTGAGCTATCCCCGGGGAGCTAGAGGATCATAAAGAGAAAAACTTCCTCTTTCACCTCCTTTGGTGGGGTAAGAACCCAAGACCTCTCCAAAGAAGTGTCTTGGGAGTAGGCGTCATAAAGAGATATTCTTGTATTCAATGAATATATATCTTTCTATAATTTTTCAAGACAATCTTTCTTCTCCTTATTTAGTATTTTTCGAAAAATACTACATTAAAACACCAAAGTAGGATTTTCTTGAATTATGGGATATTTCTTGTATTCAACGAATACATATCTTTCCATATCTATTCAAGAAAATATCTTCCCTACTCCTTTTTCAATGCAATTTTCGATATTTTTAGGAAAAATTAGCAACAATGATTTATTTTATTTTTAATCACCTTTTCATTAATGGACTTTAATTGGGCTACTTGAGGGGCCTTTAGGAGAATTATGGACCTTCCAATGGGCTCCAAATTACAATATTGAGCCCCAATATTATTTGACCCATTAATATTATTTTATGCCACTATAAAAATAATATTGCACTATCCATCTTAACCCATATTACGGTAATATGGCTCTCAATTATTATTTTCCGTGTTTAAGATTATCTAGTCCATTAATTAATTAAGCCACTGAAAGCTTCATATTAATTAATATCTTTTCCTTGGAGTAAGGACAACTCAACATTATTATCCATACAGGAAACAAATTCCACATGCATGATTTGGTATGATAAATCTTCCGAGCCCACCTAGGGGACAAATCAAGCAAGACGTACTTGCACACAATTCTCTATATTAATTAGCGATTGTCGAATGATTAATATTATTGCCCAAAACATAAGGTATTGAAGTCTCAATGATTCTCTTCTCCATATGAAGCAAAGCAATAATGATTAACCACACACAAACCTAATTAAGTGATAGAGATTGATAGGACGGCTTGGATATGGTACCGCCTCATCATAGCTCGGTTACATCAGAGATTAAGAAATCAACAACCACTGAGGTCTAACTTTTCATCCCATAATTCAGTACGGAAAAGTTAATCCTCTACGTAGGTCCTCTTCAGCACGTTCACAATGTAATAGTGCAATCTCTTGGTCAAGACAAGCCAATGTGAGCCTTGCACATCAACTTCTACCAATGGATTGTTCAATTCCATATAAGTTGTGAAATATGCACTTGTTTACAAGTATTTGTTAATGTGATCTTCTGTGATCTGGTATCACCACATTAATTACAATGTAACTCGTGCTATTTATGAATGATTTGCAATAAATATATATAACATTCATTCACATTTAAAGCAACAATGATAAACAATTTATTTTCAGTATATAAGTGCAAAATTCAGTTTCGTTATACAAAGTAAAAGCATACTGTCATTTATAACCCCAGTAATCTCCCACTTATACTCAATGCTTTTAAGTATACTACAGCCTGTCTAGTGTACTACGTTCGTTACATCTATTGTCACGTACACTAACTTAATAACCTTCCTCCCACTTATACTCAAAGTAGATTGGCAACGCACTTGACACCCATTCCTTCCACATGACTCTCGAATGTACTCTGTGGCCGACCCTTTGTGAATGGATCTGCTAGGTTGTCTTCAAATGCAATCTTTGCCACCTCTATATCTCCTCTCTTAACGATTTCTCGTATAAGGTGGTATTTCCTTTCAATGTGTTTGTTGGCCTTGTGGGCTCTCGGTTCCCTTGAATTTGCAACTGCTCCGGCATTATCACAAAAAATTGTGATTGTGCTGGGCAAATCCGAAACTACTTCTAAGTCCACTAAGAAGTTCTTGAGCCATAATACCGCCTCTTTCGCTGCTTCACAAGCAGCTACATACTCGGCTTCCATTGTAGAGTCTGGGATGCATTTCTGCTTAACGCTTCTCCATGTCACGACTTCTCCTCCCAGACAGAGCACACTACCCAAGGTATATTTTCTGGAATCTAAGTTCGATTGGAAATCATAGTCCGTGTATCCCACGCGAATTAGCCTATCTGACTGATAAACCAACATTCTATCTCGAGTTCTTTTCAGATACTTCAAAATGTTTTTAACAGCAGTCCAATGTTGATTTCTTGGGTTACTTTGATATCTCGCTACCATGCCAACGGCAAAGCAGATATCCGATCTCGTACACAGTATTGCATACATAAGGCTTCCTACTAACGAGGCATACGGCACGTCTTTCATGTCATCTATCTCTTCTTACGTCTTAGGGCACATGTCTTTAGATAGATGGATTCCATGCATGAAAGGTACAAAACCTTTCTTGGAATCTGCATGCTGAACCACTTCAAAACAGTGTCTATGTATGAAGCTTACGATAAGCTTGTCATCCTTTTCTTGTGATCTTGAGTGATCTTGATCCCAAGGATGTGCACGGCTTCCCCTAAGTCCTTCATATCAAACTATTTTGACAGTCATACCCTTACGTCTGACAAAACCTTCACATCATTTTCGATTAGCAGAATATTGTCTACGTATAGTACTAAGAATACCAAGGCAGTTCCGACACTTTTCCTGTACACACAACTCTCGAACTCATTTTGATCAAACCCATAAGACTTGATAACCTTATCAAAACATTGGTTCCAAGCACGGGATGCTTGCTTAAGTCCATAGATGGACTTCTTGAGCTTGCAAACCAGATGCTCTTGGCCTTTTTCAATAAAGCCTTCGGGTTGATGCATATAAATTTCCTCGTCAAGACTTTCATTAAGGAAAGTCGTCTTGACATCCATATGCCAGATCTCGAAATTTAGGTGTGCAGCTATCAACAAGAGAATGCAAATTGACTTAAGCATGGATACAGGTGAAAATGTTTCTTCGTAATCGATCCTCTCTTTCTGTGTATATCTTTTCGCTACAAGCCTAGCCTTGAAGGTTTCCACCTTCCCGTCTACTCCTCTTTTTCTCTTGTACACCCACTTGCATCCAATGAGTTTGACCCCATTGGGGGGTTCGACTAGCTCTAAGCTCCCACACTTGATTGTGATCCATTGAACCCATCTCGGCTTTCATTGCTGTTTGCCAAGATTTTGCATCCTTATCTTGGATCGACTCGTTGTAGGTCCAGGGGTCCGATTCATTGTCTTTGGGGATCAAATCCGAAGATTCTCCGATTCCCATGAATCTCTCAGGTTGTCGGACAGCCTTTCCACTACGACGAGGTTCCGGTTGTGAAGGTGTGACGTTTGGTATATCAATTTGTACAGTTGGTATAGGAGTTTGCCCATATATATATATATATATATATATATATAGAGAATACGGGAGGTGGGGTGACAGCTTCATTTTTTTGGGAGGTGCTGCCACGTGTCATAATTTGATTGGAACGGATTTTTTTAATTAAAAAACTTGGAACCGGTTGCCCTACATTAAAAAACTCACACGGTTCTGGAGCGGATGACATCCGAAATCAGATTCCCAAATATCTTCTTCTCTCCCAAATTCTTCTCTCCCAAATTCCCGACTTCTTCCAAATTCCCGACTTCTTCTCTCCCAAATTCCCGACTCTCCTCTTCTTCTCTCCCAAATCCCCGACTCTAGATTCCCGACTCTCCCAAATTTAGAAGCGGAGGAAAGCAGCTCCGGATTATTATTGCCGTGAATTTCTTGGCGGAGGAAAGCAGCTCCGGAAATCAGCTCCGGATTATTATTGCCGTGAATTTCTTGGCGGAGGTCCCTTCTTCTTCTTTCTTTTTATTATTTTTCTCAATGTTTGGCTTTTGATTTTCGTTGTTTATTTATTATTCAATTTTTTTATTAATAAATAAATAAATACATCGATGTTGTATGTGGTCTTTGGTTTATTTATTATTCAATTTTTCCGGATTTTTATTATTATTCAATTTATTATTGCCGTGAGGTCTTGGTTTTTGCTTTATTGTTGCGTACGTTGGAGGTTCTTGTGTGTGATCGATGTCTTTGGTGATTAAACGTCTGAGACCGAATCGCTTTCTGTTTTTTTTTTTTTTTGACACGATCTATGTGAATTTGATTTATTAATGATGAGTGGGAGAAATGTCATTGGATCTGGATCTTAGTTGGATTAGTATTGTTTGATGATGTAATTCCAGTTGAAAATGATTTTTTGAACTTCAAAATTGTGATGTTTCTAGAGTGAGTGTAGACATTATAGCTTTATCTGGTTGGTTTAATATAATGATGTAATCAAAATGAATTTCGAAAGTGAGAGAACTGTATATGATTCTGTTTTTTGGGTTCAATCATATGAATTGAAATAGACATTCGCTTTCTTGTCACTTCTTTCTACTTAAAACAATGAGGTAAATGAAGAGTTTGATCACTTGTGCATTTTGAATTATTTGGCCACCTTTGTAGACCATTTGATGTTATTTCACCACCTTAAGGAACTATGCAAGTATAGTCGATGTATAAATCTGTGATTTTAGTTACGTCATTTAATAATATATCTCGCTCTTTAATTGTGTTACTAGTTGTCGAAGAAAATGGCTTCCTCTTCTAACTCCCAACACACAAGAATACAAATTCAACCCGAGTTTGTCATTGTGGGAGAAGCTGCTCACATGTATAGTGCGCGCACAAATAGACATGGAAATGAAGGACGGGTGTTTTTGTATGTCCATCAAGATATGTAAGTATTTGTATTTTGATGATTTTATAGTTAAGTTTGCACAATTGCTATGTAAGTATCTAATTATGCACGATTGACATCTTTTGTTAGGAACAAAGAGCAACACGCAAGTGTAGATATTACACGTGGTGGATGGAGTCGAGGAGGAAGTGACAAGCACACCTACTCGTTGTGAATTGGGATCGTTGGTCGAGAACAATCGAAATTTGAAGTGCACGAGTTGAGGGCTGAAGTGCGTGAGTTGAGGTGAAGTTCGTGAGTTGAGGAGTACAATCAAGTGGCTTCAAATCGTAGCTCTTGTAGTAGTTGTTTATTTTTTTGTTTTTGGAAATGTAATCGATTCCTCGAAATGTTGAGGCTGAAAATTAATGTTCGTCGATGTAATTTCTCAAGACCAACTTTGCGCAAATAGAATCGTCTTGTGTTGTCTTCTTAATATTAGTAATGTTGTCTTTTTAATATTAGTAAGCAATATTAGTAATGTTACGTGTACTAATGTTCTATATTCTTATTTGAAATATGCTAGCAATCTTCATCTATATTCTACATTTGATGCAGCAGTAAGCATTTCACACACTATTTAAGAAATAGTGTGTACAGGTTTAAATTGGCCAACTCAAAGCCACTATTTAAAATAACCTTCTTACACAATTTATTTCACACACTTCTCTTGAAAGAACTGATTGCAAAGAACACCAGTAACCATGACCATGATGATTGCAAAAGAACTGATTTAAGCTGAAATTCAGATTACAAGTACTCAATAAATGCGGCATAAGAAACTTCTCTAGAGGAACGCTCAGCACTCATTCCTGCAAAATATTTATTCTACTGAAACAGATTCTGCAAAATACATTCCCAGAATATATAAAACAGCATGTCTACAAAGCAAACATCAACATCGACATTTGTATACATTCCCATCAAATTTGATCTACATAAGAATATTCTACAGACAATAAAAGCAGCCTTCAGATTCTTCTCCTCAGCATGCATGTCATCCTTCTTGTGAAAGTTCTTGTGATACACATGCCACATCATTTGCCTGAAATGTAAACATATTCTCGTTTAGCTCAAGGTACGAAATAAAACAGAAAATATTTAAGTTATACAATACCTTGGCTTTTGGACAACCGGTTACGTAATGACCTTTTCCCCGCAGTAGCCACATGTTTTTGTTTTTAGTGGACTCTGCTGAGAAACTTCTATTAGGACTTCAACTGGAAGGAAGTCGTGGTCGCCCTTTATGCCGAGCAGGTTCCTTAGGATCTCGGAAATTAATTTCGGAGATAAAATTACATGAATTTTGGGAGAGCGGCCGTACGACAATATCAACTTCGGATGGCACAAGAACTTCATTCGGAGCAACAATAGCATATTCTTCTAACTTAGTGGTTAGAAACCTATTATATTCAGCGGCAAATTTTGGTGACTTATTTGCAATCTCCATCGCCTTCTTGCAATTATAACGAAGACCCCACAATACTTCGTGATCCACTTCACAGTCTCCAACATTAGTATTCGAATCAGCGTCTACAAATCGATGCCGACATCCAGTCGTCCATCGTTTCAAAATATAACGACTAGGTATATCTATAACATGTTTCTTCCACATAATGCACAATGCATGCCTACAAAGTAACCCGACATTCTCAAAATGTTTACAATCGCATGAAACTACAACCTCATCAGAATCATATGAAACATTTCTCCATTTACTTCGTTCTTTTGTCGCTCGTCCAACAATGTAGGTTGTTACAGTCCCTTCCTTGTGCATTTTTGGACGATAAATCATGCATCTTTCATTTCTTGTTTGAAAATAGTGAACAAAGCGGTGTGTAGCATCTACCACTGCTCCTCAAGTGGCCATTCCAATGTTAGTCTGGCTTTGTGTCCACACTTTTGAAATCTTCATCCTCCTCGGCTTTTCGACGACTTGCCAATGCCGGTCGTATTGGACCACAAACTCGTGCAGCGGTGTACTTGAATTAACGTAAGTATCAAAAAGGCATTTATGCTTTCCGCTCTTTGACTCGTCAGTGTCGGCAAGAAATTTATCCTTCAAATAGCACGGCTGACCAACTAGCTCGACGCTCCCACAACTTTGGCAACCAACTTTTTCCTTTAGCTTGAACCTTGTCATCATTTCGTTCCAACGATGTTCGGCTTCACTTATACTACCACCGCTTCGTAGATTATTGAAATACAATTCAAACTCAGTCCGTGTACGGTGTTGAGATGGAACATATGTTACGCAATGTTCTTGTCAAGATGCCAATCGCAATATCGATGTATGGTATTCGGAAAAACAACGGCAATCGCATTCCCAATAGCCGCATCACGATCGGTAATGATCGCTCTGGTGCTTTACCCCCATGCATTTGAGCCCTTTCTTGAAATAACCACACAAATGTCTCCACGAGTTTCGTCGACTAACAACGCGCATCCGAACAAGCTCGATTGCGGTGGTGATTAATACCGATGAACGGAGCAAATGGTAGATTGAAATTGTTTATGCGATATGTGACATCAAATATAATCACGTCATGGAACTTTTCGTATGATTCTTGTGATCTTCTATCGGCCAAAAACACTTCTTAACGTGCGGTCATCGTCTAATTGAAAGCTCGAGAAAAGGTCGGATCTTCAACATTTTTCCCATAAAATGCTTAACGATTTTAGCACAACTTTTGCCAACATTGTTTTTCCTCTCAATTCTTAGATGGTCATGGACTTGTTGTGGTGTAACCAAGTGTTGTGCGCCCGACCTCGAATGAATAGACCACCATTGCAATTTTTGCATATGAGATACCTTCGCCATGAAGTTGAGTCATAAAGCTCTTCACTATTTTTTGACGATGGAGCTTCATAAGAGGCCGATGCTTATGTGCTTTCGATGGAGTGGATAACTCGTGATTGCTATGTTCGGGAACAAACAACCGACTCTCCAAGTGGCCGACTACGTGCGGATAATCTTCATCATCGCTTTGCACTCCACCCGTATCTCACGGCGACAAACACTTTTGTTGTCCTCTACAATTTGTTTTTCAACGGTCTCCTTTTGCCTTCCTTGCTACATACAAATATTTTCGATATGACTAAATTCTCCCTCCTTGACTTTGTACTTGATGCCTTCCTAGTTCCAAATCCCATCTTCAATGCATACCGATTATAGAATTTGTACGCATCCTCCATAGTAGGGAACTCCATTCCTACCTTTGGTGTAATTGTGTTGAAATCATCACTTTCTCGTACATCCTTGCCCAATTCAATTCCTTCCAAATGATCACCATCTCTTTCGATAACATCATCATCTCTTTCGACAGCATCATCAATTCGATCTACAGTTTCGCAATCTATCTCCATCTCCTAAGATCAAAGGAATAGAATGCCATATTAAACACAAGAATCCATATATTAAATACAGAAAACGGCAATTCCAAATCTGAAGAATATCAAGCAGGTATAATTTCGAATACGGCAATAATGTCAAGCAGAATCCATATATTAAACATCTGCGGCGATTTCACAGCGGCGATTTGAAGAATCAAAAAAATTGAGAATCAAAAAAATTGAGAATCTGAAGAAAGAAGAAGAAGAACTCGAACCATTTCACAGCGCCTAATAAAAAAAATTGAATAATAAATAAACTCGAACCATTTTTTTCGAACCATTTTTTTCGGAACTCGAACCATAAAGAAGAAGAACTCGAACCATTTTTTTCGGAACTTACTCGGGACCTGATTCCTCCGCCAATAATAATCCGGAGCTGCTTTCCTCCGCTTCTAAATTTGGGAGAGTCGGGAATCTAGAGTCGGGGATTTGGGAGAGAAGAAGAGGAGAGTCGGGAATTTGGGAGAGAAGAAGTCGGGAATTTGGAAGAAGTCGGGAATTTGGGAGAGAAGAATTTGGGAGAGAAGAAGATATTTGGGAATCTGATTTCGGATGTCATCCGCTCCAGAACCGTGTGAGTTTTTTAATGTAGGGCAACCGGTTCCAAGTTTTTTAATTAAAAAAATCCGATTCAATCAATTATGACACGTGAAGACTATAAAAAAAATGAATCTGTCACCCCACCTCCCGTATTATCTATATATATATATATATATATATATATATATATATATATGCTCTTCTTATCACCTCACACCTCATCCTATCATCCCAATCTTCCAAGCAAATCATGGCAGCAAGGAGAAAATGAGCACACGACACCCTGAAGAGGATAATTTCGGCTAGTTCAAGAATTGAAGGACAAAATTCCTTATTTCTTTATTTCTAAGGTAATCTCACTTCTGGGCTTTCTATTGTTCATATAGTCTTCTTCGAAGAATCTAAAGTGCGTACTTATTACCATCTTTTGATCTTCGGGACCATAGAACACACACCCTTTCATTCCCATGGGGTATCCTATAAACAACCTTAATTTTGAACGTGGATCCAATTTTTTGGCTTCCTTGTCTAGCACGTATGCCGAACACCCCCAGATTCTCATGTGATTCAGACTGGACTTGCGCCCGGTCCATAATTCTTTCGGGGTTTTAGGAACCGATTTGGATGGCACCAAGTTTAGAATATAAGTCGTTGTTTCCAAGGCGTGACCCCAATACGACTTAGAGATCGGAATAACTCATCATAGATCTGACCATTTCTAAAATCGTTATGTTTCTTCGTTCTGCCACCCATTTTGTTGAGGGATTCCGGGTGCAGTTAACTAGGATACAATCCCTTCTTCTGACAAGTAGTTCAAAAATTCATCGCTAAGGTATTCGCCTCCATGATTAGATCGTAGAAACTTGATACGCTTTTTCCTATATTTTTCAGCTTCGACTTTGAACTCTTTGCTTTTCAAAGGTTTCCGATTTGTGTTTCATAAGGAAAATGTATCCATATCTTGAGTAATCATTGATAAAAGTAACGAAATACTAATAACCACCTCTAGCTTTGGTTGACATTGGACCACATACATCAGTATGAACGATTTCTAACACTTCTGTGGCTCTATTCCCCTTGACTCCAAATGCCTTCTTGGTCATTTTCCCTTCTAAACAGGATTCACATGTTGGAAATAGTTCAAGCTGGAGAGACTCCAACGATCCATCTTTCACCAACCTTTGGATCCTCTTTAGATTGATGTGACCTAATCTCAGATGACATAGAAGTGTTTCGTTCACATTGGTTGAACATTTTCTTTTATTGCTTGAAACAGCCGGTGTGTTAGTGAGTGATGTGCACATTTAATAATATAGAGATTGTTCCACCATATTCCATGACAGATAAACACATCGTTACGAAAAATAGTAACATCTTTATTAAAATGAACAGAATATCCATCAGAAAACACCTTAGAAACTGAAATTAAGTTCTTTCTAAAACTAAGAACGTAAAGAACATCTCTCAAAGTCAAAACTAAGACTATCTTCAAAAGACAGGTGCACTTCTCCCACCGCTTCAGCTGCCACTCTCGTAGCATCGCCCAGTGTGATGAGGATCTCACTCCCACTAAGTTGCCGGGTTATTTCCTGAACTCTTGGAAAGTGAAACATACATGATCAGTGGATCCCGTATCCACTACCCACGAATGGGTAGCATACGCCTCCAAACAAGTTTCAACAACTAGTGCATGGGAATTACCTTTCTTTCCAGCCTTCTTAAGCTCCAAACAGGCAGACCTCTATGTCCTTTCTCACCGCAGTTGAAACACATCCCCTTGGTGTCCTTGACGCCGCCAACCTGATTCATCTTAGCTTTGCCCTTAGCAACACTTGAATTTGCTTGGTTCTGACCTTTTGCCTTCTTTCTGCCTAGAGGAAGAGGAAGGACCTTTTGCCACCATAGCCTGACTTTGGTGCCCCATTAGTGTCTCGGCCGATACCAAAGCTTGCAGCAAATCAGTTAGTATGAACTTTTGATTATTCATCTGATAGTTCAACTGAAACTGCTCGAAACTTTTTGGCAGAGAATGGAGTATGAAGTCGATCTGGGTCTCGACATCAAATACAGAACCAAGAGTCAAGTTTGTTAAGATGAGCCATCATCTGGAGAACATGCTCCCTTAGGGGTGTTCCCTCCACCATATTCAGCGACAACATATCTCGCAAGGTGATCTGACGTGCTGTGCGCTTTTGATGTTGAAACATCGACTTAAGATTTTCCATAATTTCTGCAGCAGTATCAACTTGTTGGTGTTGGTGTTGCAACACATCTGACATAGAAGCCAGAATAGTACACTTACCCATCTTGTTGGAATGCTCCCAGTCATCATTATATTCTCTTAGCCGCTTTAGTGGCATCATTCGCTGGCTTGTCGGGTTTTTCAGTGTCAGGGACCCAATTGTGCTTTTGTGCAGTTAGGACGATAGATAATTTACGACTCCAATCGACAAGCCGCCCCTGTACGTCGTCCCGCCCCTGTACGCGTCCCGCTCGCGCACGGATCCGCCCGAGGACGCGCGCGTCGCTCGGCTCCACTGCCTTGCAGCACGCGCGGTGCCCCCTCGTCTCGGGACCCGTCGCCTCGGCGCATTCCTCATGCCCCCCGCGCGCGCACCGCGCGGCGCATTCCGCCCGCGTACTCGTCCCTCTTACCCTACGCCTCGGCCATGCATGTGTCGCGAGGCATTCCGCCTAGCCGCATGCATGCGCCATTGCATGCGTACGTCCGGGTCTCCCGTCTCCGCCTTTAATCCTTCGTCTCCGTCTTCGTCTTCGATTCGGTTACAATTTATTTTACAGAAAAATAAATAAACCTAAAATCTAGACTAGTCTATTACATTGATTAAATCAAACAAATTCAACTAATCTACTCGTGCATTTTCTCACGAGAAAAATGAATCTCTCACTGGAACTCAAAGTGGGCAAGAATCTCTCACTGGAACTCAAAGTATCTGGGCCTTCCTTCTGTTTCGGGAAAAAGGAAAAAGATTCATGCAATTTCATATATTCACGTAAACTTGCGGAATTAAATAGTTCACGCGAATACATACCTCTCGGTGAGACGATCTTTGAGAAGAACATGAGAAACTGCTATCAACTGAAAGACCTTCTCAAGTATTCCCCTTAGCCTTGCTCGTTCACCGGTGGGAGGTGCTTAACAAGCAATTTAATAAAACAAGGGAAAAAGAAAAATTTAACTGTTGCACTAATTTTTCCTAACTCATGGAATTGCAGCACTTGCGATGAAATAATCATCCCCTGTATATAGGGGGAGGGGTTTGAAATTTGCCCTGGAAAAACCAATGTGGGATGAGTCTTTTCTTGTCCCACAAGAAACTTGAATATATCTAATATATTGTCTCTCCCAAATTGAATCTCCACAAAATCTCCACCTTCCTAATATATGTTGATTTTTTTGAAAATTTCACATAGAGGAACCAAAGTTGGGATTTTCTTGAATGATGAGATATTCTTGTATCCCATATCTTTCCATATCTATTTCAAGAAATATCTTCCCATCTTCCCATCTCTATGGTTTTCGAAAATTACAATATAAAGAGCCAAGATGGGATTTTCTTGAACTATGAGATATTTCTTGTATTCCTAGAATACATATCTTTCCATATCTATTCAAGAAATCTTTCCACCCATTCTTTATATATTTTTCGAAAAAAAATGGATTTATGCAAAAAGTAATTTTCTTTTATTTTAGAGTAAACTACATTTTTGGTCCTCGTGGTTGTATCAAAATCTCACTTTTGGTCCAAAATTCAAAAAATCGCACGGATTAGTCCAAAAGTCCACGTGGACTTCACTTTTGGTCCAATTTTCTAACCTAGTTAGTTTAGTCGTTAGCAATGTTCGCACCGTTAGTCCTTTGACCTAACGGTCGTTAGCAATGTTTGCACCGTTAGTCCTTTCAGTTAAAAAAAAATCCAAAAAAAATTCTAATTTTTTTTTTTGACGAGTTCTAAAAAATTCTAGAAAAAAATTCGAAAATAATTTGAAAAATTCGAAAAAAATTCTAAAAAAAAAATTTGAAAAAAAATTTCTAATAAAAACTTTTCTTAAAAAATTCGAAAAAATTTCTATAAAAATTTTTTTTGACGAAATTTTTTTTTCCAAAAAAAAAATTTGAAAAAAAAAATTTCTAATAAAAATTTTTCTTAAAAAATTCGAAAAATTTTCTAAAAAAAAAAGTTTTTGACGAAAATTATGTAACTTATTAAGATAACACTGTAAAGTTTATTTTATAAATTTACAGGAACATTATGTAATTTATATCGTTTATTTATATTCGAATAAAAATTTGTAATAAAAAAATTTATAAATTACAAGTTTATATTCGAATATAAATTTACAATTTTTTTTTAGATATTACATATGTAATTTACATTATGTAATTTATATGTAATTTATATGTAATTTGTAATGTAAATTACATATGTAATATCTAAAAAAATTTGTAAATTTATATTCGAATATAAACTTGTAATTTATATTATGTAATTTATAAAAAATTTTATTACATATTTTTATTCGAATATAAATAAACGATATAAATTACATAATGTTCTGTAAATTTATAAAATAAACTTTACGATGTTATCTTAATAAGTTACATAATTTTAGATCAAAAATTTTTTTAGAAAATTTTAATTTTAAGAATAATTTGTATTAGAAATTTTTTTTCAATTTTTTTTTTGGGAAAAAAAATTTCGTCAAAAAATTTTTTTTAGAAATTTTTTCGAATTTTTTAAGAAAAATTTTTATTAGAATTTTTTTTTGGAAAAAATTTTTTCGTCAATAGATTTTTTTTTTTAGAATTTTTTTCGAATTTTTCAAATTATTTTTTTTGGAATTTTTTTTTTTTAACTGAAAGGACAAACGGTGCAAACATTGCTAACGACCGTTAGGTTAAAGGACTAACGGTGCAAACATTGCTAACGACCAAACTAACTAGGTTAGAAAATTGGACCAAAAGTGAAGTCCACGTGGACTTTTGGACTAATCCGTGCGATTTTTTGAATTTTGGACCAAAAGTGAGATTTTGATACAACCATGAGGACAAAAAATATAGTTTACTCTTTATTTTAACCACCTTATAATTATTGGGCTAATTATTGGTCTACTTGAGGGGCCTTTAGGAGAATTAAGATTGGACCTCCAATGGATTCAGAATTATCAATATTGAGCCACAATATTATAAAGTCCATTAATATTAATTAATACCACTATTAAATTAATATTGAACTGTCCATCTTAATCGATATTATGATAATATTGCCTTTAGTCATTCTTTCCCGTGTTTAAGATTATTTAGTCCGTTAATTAATTAAGCCACTGAAAACGCTCCAAATTAATTAACATAATTAACATAGCAAGATTTGGCATTATAAAATTTTTGAGCCCACCAAGGGGACAAATCAAACAAGCGTACTTGCACACGATTCTCTGTATTAATTCTTAGTAATTGTCGTATGATTAATATTGTTGCCCATAACACAAGGTATCGAAGTCGCAATGATTCTCTTCCCGACATGAATCAAAGCAATAACTATTAACCACACACAATCCTATTTAAGGGACAGCGATTAAGAAACGAACGACAACTGAGATCTAATTCCCATCCATTCAGTATGAGGGAATAAATTCCCTCTGTAGGTCCTCTTCAGCGCATACAAAATGCACTGGTGTGTTGTGTCACGATTTATTCATCCCGACAGGCGATCGACTATAAGGCCGAGCGACCAAGTCAACTCCAGTCAAACCCTGACTAGCTCGCCAAGTCGAAGATATCAAACCACCAGCAGGCACCTAGCGATCGACTCCCAGGGCGATCGCCCTTTGGCAGCTGGCGATCTGCTCTACTAACCGGCTAAGGGCAATCGACCTGCGCCCGGCGAGATGATCGCCGTCTAAACCGTCAGGCTGGATCTCGAGAAAAGCACCCACGTGCGAGATCCAGTAAAAGCGGCCCGACAAGATCTTTTGCTAATCGACAAGATCTTTGACTAAGCACATCACCTACCCCACCTAACGGCCATGCGCCGAAAGTTGTCGGTAGGGCCGCATGTGACTAACTCGGGACGCGTGTAAGCTCCCCATTGGACCGAGTAGTTGGCCAACAACTCCTGCAGACTCGAGGGGACAGGCCCATGTGCTAAAAACGATCGCCCGATTATTATATTGCGGTAAAGCGATCGCCGGCGTATCAAGCCACATAAATAGAGAACCTCCTCCTACGGGAAAAAGGTTCCCGATTCATGAATATACGATTCAATTCATTCGACCTACGCTCGAGTCCATTCTCTCACATTCCGATACATCCACGGAAATCTTGAAGAACACACACACATCATCAAGCTCTGGCTATCTCAGGAATCAGTCTCGGGACTTCTCTCTCCAAATCTCTCGTCCGAAGACGATCGGCGAGCGCAAGTCTCCACTAGGCAGTTCCAAGGGATTCACAAGCCCGAAGCCCAAACATCCGGCTATATACTCGCCGTGAGAGGCGGTCGATCTCTCACCGCCGCGACCGTACATCACCTTTGTTACAAGAACTCACGAGCATCAAATCTGGTTCTTAGGCAATCTACACGCTCACTAGCTAAGATAACAAGAAACTTTACACTCATTGTAATTGTATTCTTACATTAATATTTGTATCCCGAATATCGGTATTAATAATATCTCGCGAGAGCATTCAAGCCGGGACTAACAACCCCGGCAAATCTTGTGTTATTTATCTTTCTCTCGGAAGTGCTCTTGCATTTGTTTGCTATCCCATCCATTCCGGCAATATCTATCTCAGGATAATATTTTGGGTAGCAACAATTAGCGCTAGAAGGAGGGCATCTAACCCTCATACTTTTATTCCTACCGTCGAAGAACACTCACTTGTTCTCGGGCGGATCTTGAAGTGACACTCACCGCACTTCAAAGAAAACCTTGAGAATCATGACATCGCCGGTCCATGAAGAAAGCTGTTCTCGAACCATGGACACCATTTCGGCTCGGTCAAGAACCCGGCCGAGGGGAAGCCGCGGCAACGCTAGACTCTCGATCCGCGCATCAGAGATGGCCCCAACCTCTCACTCGATCGGTTCCAAACCAAGGAGCAGATCGGAGGCTATGGCCATCTGGAGGAGCGACGGAGAGCATGCACGCCGCCGCGATAACTCCCTCGATCATCGCCGCATGGGAAAGCGGAAATTCAGACTGCTTGAACGAGCGATCGTCGAAAGCCCCAATGCGCGAGAAAGGCTCTCGCTCGGCCAGGCGGATCCATATTCGATCGCTTGGGACGCGACCCATCCGGCGGCCAGGGCACTCTGTTTCCAACCTTGAAAAAGCGGAATCCGAATCCGTCCCCGGAGTTCGGCTACTCACCTCACGGCCGAACACATGTCGGCCATCCGACTCCGCCCCGTCGCTGGGACTCGGTGCTCAATCGCCTCGGCTCCGCTCCGATCGCGAGGCCGCTATGATCGGAGCCACGGCGATGGCCGCCATGCAACGTCGGCTCGGCGAGATGAGAGCACTCTTGGGCCAGGGCAAGCACCCGGCCAAGAAGATCGCCGGCCGGCCAAGGCCACTCGCGGTCCACATCGAGCTTGCCCCATACAACCAACGATCGCTCCTCTAAAACACCTCTGTATAAGGGGAGATCGGACCCAGCTCCACGAGTAAATTCGAATTTACATGGTAGGTGTGGGGCATCGATGCAACCAAGTGCCGGATCTTCCCGTGACATTGGGCGGTGGCCCCATAAGTGGTACGTCTCTTTACCACCACGATCGGTCACCTCTTTTAAGAACGGCGGATGACTTCACGTCATACTTCGCCAAAGCAAGGTCGCCAGAACCGAAGGCCCCAGCGCATGATAAAAATCAAGCGGGGAAGGACGAAGCAGCCAGATTACATCGGCCAGGGTAGACGAAATCATCCTCACCGCGAACCCGTCGGTGATGAGCTCGCTCTCTACTCGGTCATGGGGGATTCCACGGTCACTCTCCCATGTTCGGACATCTCTCCAAGGATATTCCCCAACTTAAACGATCTTCCGCGCTAAAGCCGCCAACTTCTGGCCGAGGCAAAGGCTACTCACCCTCGCTTAGACGAGGAAACGCCACCTCTTGCCCGGAAGATAGCGATCGCCAAAGCAAAGAAGGCGATCGCCAAGACACCGGAGATCTCTGGGCTTTCGAGGACATGGAAGCCCATCTCCTCCATACGTTCATGAGAACTCGGCACATATTTTCTATGCCATCAAGGGGCACGAAGAGCTAAAAAGCCTAAGGCGATAAGGGACCACGGTCACTGGACAACAATCAATATTGTGCCTACCACAAGAGTCCGGCCACGGCACCAACAATTGCGCGACCTCCTCAAACGACTGGAGATTGTTCGAGGAGGGCAAGTTGACTGACTTATTGGTTTAGCCGAAGCCCGCCTATCCACATAGACGATCGTCCGAGTCGAACGCAAAGCAGTGGGAAGCTCATACGAGCCAACCTGGATCAACCTCGGCGGCCGTCTCTATATGCTTCATCAAGAGAGGAGACCACGGAAGTCATCCCGATCTCCTCCTTATTCAAGAAACCAGGAGGACTCGATCGCCATCTGCGATTCACCATATAACATGATGGACTAAGGCACGAGATCGCCTCCCCGCACAACGTCTGCCGTCGAAGATCGACATCTACATGACGATCGAGGTGAAAGAGTGCGGCCATGGTCACGGTGGTCGATGGAACCAGCTGCTTAGGCCATGCAAGGTCCCTTTAGGCCAAGATCGCCCGCCCTTCGTTTAAATACGAGGGGCGTAGTCGAGGCCCTCCAAATAAATCGTGGACACGATCGCTCGCCCTCAAAGGTTCATCATCTAACATGGTGAACCGGACAATGCGACGTGCCACAACCCCGTCTCAACGTACCGTCGAGGTCGGCCATCTCCATGGTGGCCGAGGTGGAAGCAGAGCTAACAAGCCGCGGGCGCGGAGTTGATTCATCCGACGCCTCGCGCAAGACTCCTCTAGGCGAGACCGCACGCCCTTCGTTTAAATACGAGGCGGCGCGGCTACGGAGGACCCTCATAATAAAGTGAGTCACGAGACACTCAATGTCTTCGCGCATCAAGACGCGATCAAGGAGTCGGTCCATTGAACTCCGCGATCGTGCACGGTTCCTCAAGACGGACCGTCCCAGGATTCGACAAACTTGAAGACCGCTCACTCAAGGAATTATTTTCATCCCCTTACTTCCACTAAGTGAATAAAAACAAGGGGCAAGAAGAGTGCGGACTACCTACACGACGATCGTCGCTATTCAACCACATACGGAGATCGTCATTTTTTCGGATGTAGTGCGGTGATCGAACTTGTTGTAAAAAGTTGTCTTATGAGTTTATCAATTCATTTGGAACTACCTCGCAACGATCTCTCCTCACGCATTTGTACAAAGTCAAACAAAGACTTAAAAACAACCATTCATTCAAGTGACAAGTCGGAAAGACAAATGCTCATTTCATTACTTGAAAAATAGAGTACATGATCGCGAAGGCCTAAGTGCTACAAAAGAAAGCTACAAACTACAAAGCAAGTAAGCTAAAAACATCAAAAGGAAGCGCCTCGAGGCCCCTGCCGGCCTTCACCATCGGCATTCGGTGCGGTTCCCTCACCTTAGGAGCATCGGGATGAGCAAGACTATGCGAGACGGATACCGGCTCAAATCCACACCGATGTCCGCGAGTCCAAGATCGGCAAGGAGAAAGCCGGGTGAGAGGATGCTCCAATGCATATGACTTGAACTTCTCGGCGAGAGGACCGACCTCCAAGCCTCCCTTCTTAGCCGCTCGGATCGAGTCGGCGACGCCAAGTAATAGGCGAACTCGGCGACATACTCCAAATTTTGGAAGGGATCGGCCTTGGTCGCCTCAACTTCTCCTCTCGGCTCGGCCATCGCTGTTGCGACCCATGGAGCTCGGCCTCCTCGCAGCAACCCTCTCTTTCGCCTCACGGCTCGCTCATCAGTAGGCGATCGTCCTGCTCAGCGATCGGCCTCCTCCTCAGCAACATTCCTCGCTGGACGGCACTCTGCATCTGGTCCCAGCCGGTCGACCGCCATTCGGAATTTCTCGGTCTCCTTCTTCTCCGGCTCAAGCTCGTGGCTCGCCAGCTTGGCCGCCTCGAGTCCTTCTCCATCGCTGCGATCTTGTCGGCAAACTCGGCGTTCTCTTTAGAGCCGCCTCAAGATCCTCCCAAGGCGAATATTGGAGGCCGCCCCTCAAACTCTGGCGGCACTGACGGCCATGGTCGCCGTCACGAAGAGAAAGGGCGACAACGGCATTCATCGAACTCGACGATCGCGGTAGGCGATCGCATCCAGATCGATTGTCCACGCCTTCGGCCAGCGGATGCGGCCTTGCTCACATAGGGAGGAATGTCGCAGGAATGGCGAGAGATCGACTCGCCAGAAATCCACGACCATCGGTGGACAAATCGGAGTGCGCGACGGATCTGCACCAAAACACCAAGGTTAATACAACTCCTACGCAGATGTAATTGTCAACACGAAATGCTATCTACCTCTCGGCCTTCTCGGGATCCCGGCCAAGCGGTTTCCCTCGAGGAGTTTCCGCATCCGCGATCGCCGTCTCCGCAGAAAGCCGCAGAGGCGGCTCGCGCTCGGAGCAACGATGGTGATCGGAGGCGCGGCGATCGGCACTTCATCGCCGGGCAGAAACGAAGTTTCTTGCGGCCTCGGCCTCTTGCGGTCGCCGAAGCCCCTCCTCGGAAGTTCCTCCTCAACCTCGACTGCTCTATGCGAGGCTCGGCTCCGCACGAGGCACCGCCTCTGGAACTATAAGCAATGCGACGGGTGGAACCGAGTCGACCTCTTCGCCTTGAGACGGCCTAGGACTCCTGGGTTCGACATAGCGATCTCCCATGGGAGGCTCCAGCGAGGAAACGAACCTCTGCGGTTAAAGACGATCGACTAACGGTGGACACTATCTTCAAATAAGGCGATCGCTTAGAAATTGAAGGTCGCATAAAGTCATACTGCACCGCGAGATGTCTCGGGAAGCGGAATAGTCGAGCCGACAACCGGCGACTCTCCTTGTTGATCCGAGTGGCGTCTAGGTCGTCGTCCGACAAGCTCCTAATTCGCTCCCAAACAACGAGGAAGTCGGCGGCTCCTCGATCAGGGATATGAAAGCTTGCAAAGCAATCAAATTAGATCGGTCAACACGCATCAGCGAAGGAGAGTCTAAACCCTTACGGGATTTCTCTCCGAAATTGGTGGGGATCTCGGTTCGTGGGGTTGTCGCTCGAAGCTCTCCACTTGCGGCGACCTGAACCACTTCGTCGATCGCCCGTATCTTATTCGAACTCCATGAATCACCGGCCAGATCGGCCTTGGATGTGGTAACCGCCGACCAACCCTCTATGAGCCGTCAGTTTAAGCAGATGATTCATCTCAGCGGCGGCAGGAGGCGGTACAGGCGGTGGCCGAATAGGGTGAAAGTGCATATGATTTGGATCCGGGCGTTCGGCGTCGGTGAAGTGGCGCCACATTCCAGCGGCCACAGATGGGAGACCGCAAAGGACAGAGGAGCGCGGCCGGCCTCCATGCGGCCTCACTCACTGCGACCATACCCATCGGAGGCTGGTCGGCTCGTTCATTCTCGCGGGCGCGAACATGTCCACATACGAAGGAACATGGAATCTTGTCCTCAGACGGCGGATCTCTCTGGGACGTCGAGCTCGCATGTTTGGCCGGCGACCACAACGATCATTGCCGGCACGATCTGCGGCCGCTTGGGGAGCACATAGGGATAAGCGGCCGAATATCCCACGAAATCGAATCGCGGAGTAGACCGGCCAATCTATCCATTATTTGACAAAGGCCTATAGGCCGTCAAAATCACTATGTTGCTCCCGGTAAGCCACGATCGCGGATCTCTCTCGTCTGCGATCGTCTCTCCTCGGCCGACTCCTAGCAACATCGGCCTCATTGAACAAAGCCTCAACCCAGTAGGGTCGATTCGGCTCGAATGGCTCGGCCGTCTCGGTGGAAGACGGAAGAAGTTTCTCCAGGCGGCCGATGTCCGGCGGCGAGCAGTTCCGCTCAAACGACGATGAGGTTAGGCCATTTTCGAGTTAGAAAAGAAGAAAAGGTTTTTCTTACCCTAAAGTGAAATCGATCGACGATCGGCGCTTAGATCTTCAAAAATTCGGCGGGGACCTTCTTTCTCCAATGCGTACGCGTGAGTAAGGCTGACCCGCGCCCCCTTTTATAGGAAAGCGGGGACCCGATTGCAATAAAGGAAAACCTCGGTCGGATCTCAAGCGGCGCACGGTTGACCCCTCGAGACCGCGTCACGCGTCTTTTCGAGGACGCGTCGGTAGGAGTCATTAATGGCCGTTGGCGTCCTCCAATAGGAGCCCGACACGTGCGAGGAGACTTTTCAACGCCGTTGCATTTTCCCGTGATTCGGCCAACCAGTCGTCGAATCGAGCATATCGGCTCAAAGACGATCGTGATTGATAAAACACTTAGTCGCTCGTTAAAAATTCGTGATCGCCAAGAAAGCCACCTCACCCCACGTTTCCAACGTATGAGCGAAATGGGGCAATTGTTGTGTCACGATTTATTCATCCCGACAGCGATCGACTATAAGGCCGAGCGACCAAGTCAACTCCACCAAACTCGACTAGCTCGCCAAGTCGAAGATATCAAACCACCGGCGGGCACCTAGCGATCGACTCCCGGGCGATCGCCTTTGACCGGGCGATCCGCTCTACTAACCGGCTAAGGGCAATCGACTGCGCCCGAGCAGAGATGATCGCCGTCTAAACCGTCAAGGACTGGATCTCGAAAAGCACCCACGTGCGAGATCCGTAAAAGGCGCCGACAAGATCTTTTGCTAATCGACAAGATCTTTGACTAAAGCTGTCACCTACCCCACCTACCGGCCAGGCGCCGAAAGTTGTCGCAGGGCCGCATGTGACTAACTCGGACGCGTGTAAGCTCCCCATCGACCGAGTAGTTGATCGCCAACAACTCCTGCAGACTCGAGGGACAGGCCCATGTGCTAAAAGACGATCGCCCGATTATTATATTGCAAGAAAGGCGATCGCCGCGTATCAAGCCCTATAAATAGAGAACCTCCTCCTACCGGAAAAAGGTTCCCAGTTCATGAATATACAGTTCAATTCATTCGACCTACGCTCGAGTCCATTCTCTCACATTCCGATACATCCACGAAATCTCAAGAACACACACACATCATCAAGCTACAGGCTATCTCACCTAATCCGTCTCGGGACTTCTCTCCAAATCTCTCGTCCGTAAGACGATCGGCGAGCACAAGTCTCCACTAGATGATTCCAAGGGATTCACAAGCCCGAAGCCCAAACATCCAGCTATATACTCGCCGTGAGAGGCGGTCGATCTCTCACCGCCGCGACCGTACATCACCTTTGTTACAAGAACTCACAGAGCATCAAATCTGGTTCTTCCGGCAATCTACACGCTCACTAGCTAAGATAACAAGAAACTTTACACTCATTGTAATTGTATTCTTACATTAATATTTGTATCCCCGAATATCGGTATTAATAATATCTCGCGAGAGCATTCAAGCCCGGGACTAACAACCCCGGCAAATCTTGTGTTATTTATCTTTCTCTCGGAAGTGCTCTTGCATTTGTTTGCTATCCCATCCATTCCAGCAATATCTATCTCCGGATAATATTTTGGGTAGCAACATGGTGCAATCTCTTGGTCAAGTCTGAGAACTACACCTCAACCTTTCGCGATGGTTTGTTCAGTTCCATCTGGGTTGTGAAATGTACTTAGTTACGAGAGGCTGTCAAATGTGATCTTCTGTGAGTTAGCCTCACCACATCAACTACAACGTAACATGTACTATTTATTGAACATGAATGCAATAAATATATATGACATTCGACTCATATTTAAAGCATGAGTAATAAAAGATTTATTCTCAATAAATAAGCGTTTAATAAATAGGTTTATACAAAAAGTAAAAGCACACTTTTACGTATAACCTTAACAGTCTCCCACTTATACTCAAAGTCTGCTTTTAAGTATACTACATCATGTCTCGTGTAGTTCTACATGACATCTAATGTTACCTACACGAACCTAATAATATTCCTCCCACTTATACTCAAAGCAGATTGGCAACGGTCTTGACACCTATTCCTTCCACATGCCTCTCGAATGTATTCTGAGGCAGACCCTTTGTGAATGGATCAGCTAGGTTGTCCTCCGACGCGATCTTTGCCACATCTATGTCTCTCCTCTTAACGATTTCTCGTATAAGGTGTTATTTCCTTTCTATGGTTTGCTGGCTTTGTGGGCTCTCGGTTCCCTTGAATTTGCAACTGCTCCGGCATTATCACAATATATCGTGATTGTGCTGGGCAAATTCGGAACAACGTCCAAGTCCACTAAGAAGTTCTTGAGCCAAACCGCTTCTTTCACTGCTTCACAAGCGGCTACATATTCGACTTCCATGATAGAATCTGCGATGCATTTCTGCTTAATGCTTCTCCATGTCATGGCTCCTCCTCCTATGCAAAACACACTACCCGAGGTAGATTTTATGGAGTCTAAATCTGATTGGAAATTCGAGTCCGTGTATCCCACGGGAATTAGACTATCTGACTGATAAACCAGCATTCTATCCCGAGTTCTCTTCAGATACTTCAGAATGTTTTTAACAGCCGTCCAATGTTCCTTCCCAGGGTTACTTTGATATCTTGCCACCATGTCTCGTACACAACATTGCATACATAAGGCTCCCTACTGCAGATGCATAGGGAATGCCTTTCATGTCATCTATCTCCTTTTGCGTCTTAGGGCTTATTTCTTTGAATAGATGGATTCCATGCCTGAAAGGTACAAAACCCTTCTTGGAGTGCTGCATGTTGAACCGCTTCAAAACAGTGTCTATGTGTAATATCCGCAATTTCTGATTTTTCGGTAAATTTCTTTTTCAGCCGGAGTCCGTTTTGACGACTCGCTCATGACCGTTTCGTCATTTCGAGAATGATTAATTCTGGACTTTTTGTCATCCGTGTAATACCCGGTTGTAATTCATTCGTTTTCATTCAGTAATTATAGATCGTAATTGTCACTCAGTGTATTTTCACTCAATTATAATCATTCATCAATCATGTTCATTCACCGTGTTCACCGTTCGGAAAAACTTCGAGTTGTGTATCATTATTGTTCATTGTTTCAACTTTCCTCTTATGAGTTCGACTTTGTTAGATCACCATTAATTTTTGGTAACTCCAAAAATTCTAAATCCTTACAATATTATAGAGCATCGAATTAGCTTTCCAATGGTTCAAACGGTGAGTCAATCGAGTCGGACGAGAGAGTTATGGTCGTTTTAGCTCACCCGCTCATTTGGCGATCGCTGCCCGGACTCGGCCGTGTCGCACTGCACGGCCGTGCCGTACTCGTCCGGATAAGCGGTGGCGTCGCCGGAGGCCCGACCGTGTTCGAGGACACGGCCGAAGTCAATGCCGAGCGCCTTCGCGACACGACCGTGTCATGCAGACACGGTCGAGTCCTCACGGCCGGTGCGCGCCACGGCCGTGTCATGTCGGACACGGTCGAGTCTCGACTTATTTAAGGCACAGCGTATTTTTCGCTTGATTTCTCATTCCTTTTCTTCCGTTCATGGTGTGGGTGTATACATCATGGAGACATGATGTTGTTCTTTCAATCCATGAAGTTTTGAGGCTCATATCATCAATCATCCGTCCTATAACATCCTCCGATCTACCGACCAGCCGATTTCCTAGAAATCTAATTTTGGGGATTTTGGGTATTTTGTTTGTTTTCTTCCGATTATTCCGATTTAACTTGGTATTATTATAGAGTGATGATTATTAAGATGTTTTAGTTCTTTTTCCTTAATTTTCCATGGTTGGATCGTATCGTTTCGTTGTTTTGGTCGAGTTCTTGATCGACGCCTTGAAGGTGTCCGTAAAATGTCGTAGAGGGTTTTCGGGCGTTCTACGATTATTCTTCCTCGTATGATCGATGATTTATTGATTATATGTTGTTAGTGGTCGAATTCTTGCGAAGAACTCGAGTCGGAACCCTTCCGTTCGTCGTTTTCTTCAAGCTTTTCGATCGTGGCGTATTCTTTGTCTTCACGGAGAATCGTAGGTGTTCGAGGTGTCCCGACCGATCCGTGATTGTGGGAGTGTCGGTATCGATTATCGAGGCAAGTATCTTGCCCTTACATTACGTGTTTTGTGGATATAATGGTTGTTAATCGTCGATATGTGCTAAATAAATATTCATAACCATCTTTCTCAAAAGTATCGGTATATTTACCAACATGGTTTTCTTAAAGACGACTTGTGTATTCCGAGAATTAATATGCTTAATTGAATACGTGTATTAATGTTGAGTATAAGATCGTAATACTTTCGTGTGACGCCATTGTGTGTGATTACGTTGTCGGTAAGTTTTGAAGTTTAGTCCTTTGTTAAAGGCATGCGTGGAGACATGTGGTTATCGATGAATTATGTGAATTTATGTGATATTGGTTGTGCCGTTCGGTCTTTGTTGGAATAGTGTGCTTTCTTGTTGATAGTATTAGTTACGGGTTATGAGTATATGTTGGATGAACTGGCCATTCTAGTAAGGTACCTCGACTATATATACCGTGATTGACCTTCGAGGCTTGTGGTTTGCAACTGTGATTTTGAAACGTGTGTGTGTGTTGTTCCTTCCACCGGAGTGTCCGACGGGATGTCTGGGGTCGATACTAAAGTGCGGCCACGGAAGTGGACTTGGGTGCGTGTGTGGATGAACTTCCACCGGAGTGTCCGACGGGATGTCGGGGGTCGATCTTAAGGGGTACGGCCGCGAAGTGGTTTCCACCCGGAGTGTCCGACGGGATGTCCGGGGGTCGATACTAAGGGGTACGCCGCGGGTTACCGATTGTGGTTTTCATCTTGAGGATGACGTTGATGTTTTCGTTAATTGTGATATTGTCAGGAGTATCACAATGCTTTGTGCTGGGGTCGAGAGACATTATATATCGAGTCTTGGTGCTTGGCTAGAATGGCATAGGAATAATGTGTTATGTGTAATGTGTTCTTTTAAAAGTGAATTGTAGTGGATGATCGGTTCGTTGACGCTGTGTTTTGTGTTAGGAATGGTTGTGTCGTGGAGAGCGTTTTTTGTTCAAAGGATTTGTATTTTGAAAAATGTACTTTGGGGTTGTGACCACTAAATGGCTTCGAGGAACTTTAGAATTTTTCAATTTCTAACGTTTTTAAAACTCCGAGATTTGGAAATGTTTTCAAAGTGCTTACTTACTTCGCTTCTACTTTCAAGACTTGAATTATTTTCAACTAAATATACCTCGGGAAGTATTTCGTTGTATTCTCGAATGTGTTGTGTATGGCTCGTATTTGCACTTTATACTTGCACTAGCGAAACGGTGGAGTTTTGCTAACCCCAGTAATCGGGGGTGGATATCTCATATTGTGTCCAGGTACATGCAGGTTGTCGGGAGCAAGACACAGGATCGGCACGAGGGATGATGAAAGACGAATGATACTAATCACACGAAGGCCAGTTTTGACTTCAGTTAGTCGGAGTCCATTGTATTGTCTTTTCCGCTGTCTTATTGTTCGTCGTTGCAAGTATTTTACCCTTGCATGTGTATGAGTCTGGATGAGTTTATGTATTTTGATTTGTAAGTCAGTGACGGAAGACCAAATCGGTCTATTGATTCGTTATTTTGATTCATCAGTATGTAATGTAATGTGTTGTGTTGATGTCTAGCCTGGTGGATCCTCACGGAGAGGGTCTGCGGCGTGTAATATTCCCGGTTTGATCTGGGGGTGTTACATTTATGGTATCAGAGCTTAGGTTGCGGAAACCTAGGCTGTCGGGTCCAGTCGTGTATTGTTGGGTCTTGTCTTGTCAGATTGAGTCTGACTGATGTCGTGTCGCGACGCGTCGTTTGGAATGTCGGCCGTGATTAGTATCAGGGTGCAGCCATCATCTTCGTGCGATCTGTGGATGTAAGTCTCCCTACTACAGGTTGTACCACGAGCTATACGAGCCTGTGTGATTTTGTGTTATGTAGTTAATATTTGAAGATGCATCGTGAGTAAGTGACATATATTTGTTGATTCCCGTCTTGCGCTAAAATGTAGAATGATATTGCTGAATGTATCCTTGTATAAATCATTTTTCTTACAAGGGTATAAACCTTGGAATTTTAAGTTTTCGAATCCTTTCGGGAGTCACGTAAAATTTTTAAAATGCCCTCCAAGGGAGGAAAAAGTTGATTTTCGTATGTTGACCACAAGGTGAAAGTTCAAAACTCGAATTATTGATAATTCTTTTCCACTGTACTATAAGTTTTCAAAACTCGAGTTTTTAACTCAAATAAGGTCTTCAAAATATACTCAAGACGTGACTCGTTGGTAACTTTTCGGTTTCATGAATGTTGGTCAAAAGATGCGTATTGATGATGCTCGTTGTTGAGCGGTGGTGCAGTTTTAAAATTAAAATAGTAACGTGAATGTTGAGTCCATCGGTATGTATGTGTTGAGATAGTCCTCTATATTGAGAAGTAAAATTTTCATTTTTGTAGGATGATTTTCTTTTGATGGTTGCTTGTGAGTTGTTATAATTATGTGAGTCGATGACATTTAGACTTGTATGTTGTTGCTTACTTGTAACCTTCGAGTCTAGTATTACCTCATATATATTTGCAATCGTGTTGGTGATTAGAGCAGTTAGCACAGGCTTAGTACGAGCCTAACACGCGCTAACGTGGCGTGTTTAGCGCACGTTAATCTTTGTTGTAACGCACGCTAATCAACCTGGGCAGAGGCTATGGAGCCGCATTATAGCCGTTAAGTCTAACTTTTGCGGCCAATCACCTGTAGTTGTATTCTCTACGTGGTGTCTAGTGATAACAACAGTTGTGCGTGAATGCGTGTTAAGACTTTTCGTATTGCTAGGTGATATTTGATTGTGGTTGATGAATTGATAAATTATATCATTGTGTGTGTTCAAAAACACTTTCTGGAAACTTCACAAAGTTTTGACGGTTCGATTAATCGGCGGCTCCGTGTATACTTTGAAAATTATTTGGAATTGTCAAGCCGGCCTTGGATTCTCAAATAAAACCTCGACGGTATTTGAAAGAGATGTTTTAAAGTACTTTGAATATTTTGTAAAATATTACCGTCGTTGATGTTTGTGAAGTGTTGGGAAAATTTTCGAAAATGATTTTTAACGTATTATTGTATTTTCAAATAATTCGAGTGAATGATTTTCAAAAAAATCTTTCACACCATAAAAATATTTTATTTCAAAACCAATGCGATTTTTATTTTCAAAAATATATAGTGAAAGATGAAAAATCTCACTCGATGTAAAGTTCAAACTCGGATTTGGAAATGTTAGAGTATGTAAGAATGATTTGATGATCTTGCATGGTTAACTTGTTAGTTGTTAACGGTGATGATGATACGTAGGGGCATGATGACTTTAAATGATTTCAAATGAGACGGTTAAAGTATGTTGTTTACAAGTTTTGATGAAACAACCCGAGGTACCAAAAGTACTTTTAAAGTTTATTTTAAATACCATACAAATACTAGGATTTTCAAAAGATTTCCATTAAAAGGATACCTCGTGGATTTTCTTTTCGAGTTGTTATTGGTTACCTTTATGTGATATGTCGTCTTTGAGTTGGTACTTTAGTATAATATTTTGCGAAGTTGTGCAATCGTATTGAGTGGGAATCCGCTTAGTATGCCGATGGATCGAGGACGCGATCGTGACCACGATACTAATGGCCATGAAGATCGGATGTGGACCAAGAGGATATGGTCGGGAAGGTTGCTATTCCAAAGACTTCGTTCTCGTTGTTTAGGTTTGGACGAAACCTCTTTTAAAGGTGATATGATGTAATACCCACATTTTTCTTTCTTTCTCTTCTTTCGTCAACCGTATCGACTGATTGTGTTCGTTGATGCTTCGACACAGTGTTGTTTCCCACATTTGTCATTCGAACGAGTTCGATATTGTCCCAAATTGATCTATATATCGTTGTGACCTTTCCAAGTTCGGAAAATTAGTCTCGTTTTCGATCTTCCAACCCTTGGGCGGTGGAATTCGTATTTGTTCGGCCGATTGGCTTGCGTTTTGATTGATGTACCGTTGGGTTGGTCAATCATATTGATTTTCGTCGTTGTGTTTTGTGATTGTTCGGATAATTGACTTAATTGTGTTATCCATTTGATGACGCTTGTCACTTGTTGGTTTTGTTATATCCCTAACGGCGACGTCGTGTTGGTCGTCGTGGAGCGTGTTTTCACGCCGTATATTCCTTTGCGTTGCTTGTAACGTTTCCCCGATGGGCGTAAGTTACGCGTTTCCTTGCGTATCTCGTTGAGTTTTCTGGCGGGATATTGCTTCTCCTACTTGTTTTAAGTTTCGGACGAAACTTCTTTTAAGGAGGGTAGAATGTAATATCCGCAATTTCGATTTTTCGGTAAATTTCTTTTTCAAATGAGTCCGCTTTGACGACTCGCTCATGACCGCTTCGTCATTTCGAGAATGATTAATTGGACTTTTTGTCATCCGTAATACCGGTTGTAATTCATTCGTTTTCATTCGGTAATTATCACCGTAATTGTCACTCGGTGTATTTTCACTCAATTATAATCATTCATCAATCATGTTCATTCACCGTGTTCACCGTTCGGAAAAACTTCGAGTTGTGTATCATTATTGTTCATTGTTTCAACTTTCCTCTTATGAGTTCGACTTTGTTAGATCACCATTAATTTTTGGTAACTCCAAAAATTCTAAATCCTTACAATATTATAGAGCATCGAATTAGCTTTCCAATGGTTTAAACGGTGAGTCAATCGAGTCCTGGACGAGAGAGTTATGTTCGCTTTAGCTCACCCGCTCATTTGGCGATCACGCCGACCGACTCGGCCGTGTCGCTGCACGGCCGTGCTGCACTTCGTCCGGATAAGCCGTGGCGTCGCCGCAGGCCCGACCGTGTTCGGTGACACGACCGAAGTCAATGCCGAGCGCCTTTCGCGACACGACCGTGTCATGCAGACACGGCCGAGTCCTCGCCGCCGATTGCAAGGCCACGGCCGTGTCATGTCGGACACGGCCGAGTCTGTCACCTTATTTAAGGCACAGCGGCGTATTTTTCGCCAGCTTTCATTCCTTTTCTTCCTGCTCAGTGTCAGGTGTATACATCATGGAGACATGATGTTGTTCTTTCAATCCATGAAGTTTTGAGGCTCATATCATCAATCATCCGTCCTATAACATCCTCCGATCTACCGACCAGTCGATTTCCTAGAAATCTAATTTTGGGGATTTTGGGTATTTTGGTTGTTTTCGTCCGATTAATCCGATTTAACTTGGTATTATGATAGATTGATGATTATTAAGATGTATTACATCTTTTTCCTTAATATTCAATGGTTGGATCGTATCGATTCGTTGTTTTGGTCGAGTTCTTGATCGACGCCTTGAAGGTGTCCTAGAAATGTCGTAGAGGGGTTTTCGGCGTTCTACGATTATTCTTCCTCGTATGATCGATGATTTATTGATTATATGTTGTTAGGGTCGAATTCTTGCGAAGAACTCGAGTCGGAACCCTTCCGCTCGTTTTCTTCAAGCTTTTCGATCGTGGGCGTATTCTTTGTCTTCACGGAGAATCGTAGGTGTTCGAGGTGTCCCGACTGATCCGTGATTGTGGGAGTGTCCGGTATCGATTATCGAGGCAAGTATCTTGCCCATACATTACGTGTTTTGTGGATATAATGGTTGTTAATCGTCGATATGTGCTAAATAAATATTCATAACCATCTTTCTCAAAAGTATCGGTATATTTACCAACATGGTTTTCTTAAAGACGACTTGTGTATTCCGAGAATTAATATGCTTAATTGAATACGTGTATTAATGTTGAGTATAAGATCGTAATACTTTCGTGTGACGCCATTGTGTGTGATTACGTTGTCGGTAAGTTTTGAAGTTTAGTCCTTTGTTAAAGCTGTACGTGGAGACATGTGGTTATCGATGAATTATGTGAATTTATGTGATATTGGTTGTGCCGTTCGGTCTTTGTTGGAATAGTGTGCTTTCTTGTTGATAGTATTAGTTCTGGGTTATGAGTATATGTTGGATGAACTGGCCATTCTAGTAAGGTACCTCGACTATATATACTGTGATTGACCTTCGAGGCTTGTGGTTTGCAACTGTGATTTTGAAACGTGTGTGTGTTGTTCCTTCCACCCGGAGTGTCCGACGATGTCCGGGGTCGATACTAAGGGGTACGGCCACGGAAGTGGACTTGGGTGCGTGTATGGATGAACTTCCACCGGAGTGTCCGACGGGATGTCCGGGGGTCGATACTAAGGGGTACGGCCGCGGAAGTGGTTTCCCACCCGAGTGTCCGACGGGATGTCCGGGGTCGATACTAAGGGGTACGGCCGCGGGTTACCGATTGTGGTTTTCATCTTGAGGATGACGTTGATGTTTTCGTTAATTGTGATATTGTCCGGAGTATCACAATGCTTTGTGCTTGGGGTCGAGAGACATTATATATCGAGTCTTGGTGCTTGGCTAGAATGGCATAGGAATAATGTGTTATGTGTAATGTGTTCTTTTAAAAGTGAATTGAAGTGGATGATCGTGTAGTGGAACCAGTGTTTTGTGACCGGAATGGTTGGGTCGTGGAACCCGTGTATTGTTAAACGGATTTGTATTATGAAAAATGAAATTTGGGGCTGTGACCCTAAATGGCTTTCGAGGAACTTTAGAATTTTTCAATTTCTAACGTTTTTAAAACTCCCGAGATTTGGAAATGTTTTCAAAGTGCTTACTTACTTCGTTCTACTTTCAAGACTTGAATTATTTTCAACTAAATATACCTCGGGAAGTATTTCGTTGTATTCTCGGAATGTGTTGTGTATGGCTCGTATTTGCACTTTATACTTGCACTAGCGAAACAGTGGAGTTTTGCTAACCCAGAGTACCTGGGGGTGGATATCTGTATTGTGTCCAGGTACATGCAGGTTGTCGGGAGCAAGACACAGGATCGGCACGAGGGATGATGAAAGACGAATGATACTAATCACACGAAGGCCAGTTTTGACTTCAGTTAGTCGGAGTCCATTGTATTGTCTTTTCCGCTGTCTTATTATTCGTCGTTGCAAGTATTTTACCCTTGCATGTGTATGAGTCTGGATGAGTTTATGTATTTTGATTTGTAAGTCAGGGACGGAAGACCAAATCGGTCTATTGATTCGTTATTTTGATTCATCAGTATGTAAGGTAATGTGTTGTGTTGATGTCTAGCCTGGTGGATCCTCACAGAGAGGGTCTGCGGCGTGTAATATTCCCGGTTTGATCTGGGGGTGTTATACTATGTATGAAGCTTGCGACAAGCCTATCATCTTTTTTTTGTGTGTGTGATCACGAGTGATTTTGATCCCAAGGATGTGCCCGACTTCCCCTAAGTCCTTCATATCCAACTGTTTTGACAGCCATACCCTTACATTTGACAAAACCTTTACATCGTTCCCGATGAGCAGAATATCGTCTACGTATAGTACCAGGAACACCACGGTAGTTCCGACACACTTCTTATACACACAACTCTCGAAATTGTTTTGATCGAACCCGTAAGACTTAATAACTTGATCAAACCATTGGTTCCAAGCACGGGATGCCTGCTTAAGTCCGTAGATGGACTTATTGAGCTTGCAAACCAGATGCTGTTGGCATTTTTCAACGAAACCTTCGGATTGCTGCATATAGATTTCCTCGTCAGGACTTCCATTAAGGAAAGCCGTCTTAACATCCATTTGCCAGATTTCAAATCTAAATGCGCAACTATCGACAAGAGAATACGGATGGACTTAAGCATGGCTACAGGCGAAAAGGTTTCCTCATAATCGATCCCTTCTTTCTGAGTATATCCTTTTGCCACTAGCCTAGCCTTGAAGGTCTACCTTCCCGTCCGGTCCTCTTTTCCTCTTGTATACCCACTTGCATCCAATGGGTTTGACCCCATTGGTGGCTCGACAAGCTTCCACGCTTGAGTCTTATCCATAGAACCCATCTCGGCTTCTATTGCTGTTTGCCATGAATCAGCATCTTTGTCTTGAACCGCCTCCTTGTAGGTCCAGGGGTCTGATTCGGTTTCGCCAGGGATAAAATCCGAAGATTCTCCAACCCCTATGAAACGCTCAGCTTGTCGAACAACCCTCCCACTACGTCGAGATTCCGGTTGTGTAAGTGTGTCGCCAGGTGTTTCACCTTGTACACTTGGTATAGGAGTTGTGCCTCTTAACTCTTCTAAGGTAATCTCACTTCTAGGCTTTCTGTTGCTCATATAGTCATCTTCTAAGAATCTAAAGTGCGTACTGATTACGACTTTCTGATCTTCAGGACCATAGAACATGCACACATTCGTTCCCATGGGGTACCCTATAAACAGCATTAATTCTGATCATTGATCCAATTTACCGGCTTCCTTATGCCGGACACCCCCAGATTCTCATGTGTCTCAAACTGGGCTTGCGCTCGGTCCACAATTCTATCGGGGTTTTAGGAACCGATTTGGATGGCACCATGTTCAGAATGTAAGTCGTCGTTTCCAAGGCGTGACCCCAAAACTACTTGGGGAGATCCGCATAACTCATCATAGACCTGACCATTTCTAAAAGAGTCATGTTTCTTCGTTCGGCCACACCGTTCTGTTGAGGGGTTCCCGGTGCAGTCAACTGGGATACAATCCCTTCGTCTGACAAGTAGTTCAAAAACTCATCGCTGAGGTATTCGCCTCCACGATCGGATCGTAAAAACTTGATACATTTCTCCCTATGTTTCTCAGCTTCGACTTTGAACTCTTTGAATTTAACAAAGGTTTCCGATTTATGCTTCATAAGGTAAAAATGTATCCATATCTTAAGTAATCATCGATAAACGTAACGAAATACTCATAGCCGCCTCTAGCTTTAGTTGACATTAGACCACATACATCAGTGTGAACGAGTTCCAACACTTCTTTGGCTCTAGACGCCTTGGCTCCAAATGCCCTCTTGGTCATCTTACCCTCTAAACAAGATTCGCAAGTTGGAAATGGTTCAACTTGGAGGGACTCCAAGGATCCATCTGTCACCAACCTCTAAATTCTCTTCAGATTAATATGATCTAATCTTAGATGCCAAAGTGGTGTATCATTCACATCCGAAGAACGCTTTCTTTTATTACTTGAAATAGTCGATGTGTTAAAGGATGCATCTCGTGAGTGGTGTGCGTAATTAATAGTGTAAAGATTGTTCATCAACATTCCATGACAGATATCTTCACCATTAATCCAAACAGTAACAACTTTATTAAAAGTAAATGAATATCCATCCCAAAACAACTTAGAAACTGAAATTGAGTTCTTTCTAAAGTTTGGAACGTAAAGAACATATCTCAAAATTAAAACCCTATCTTCAAAAGCAATGTGCACGTCTGCCACTGCTTCAGCTGCCACTCTCGTAGCATCGCCCAGTGTGATGAGGATCTCACGTCCACTAAGTTGTAGGGTTTGCCTGGAACCCTGTAAAGTGAAACAAACATGATCAGTGGATCCCGTATCCACTACCCACGAATGGGTAGCATACGCCATGGTTATCAAGGCGTCGCCTAGGCGACGCCTAGGCGGCAAGGCGGTCCGGCCAGGCCGCCTGAATCCATCGCCTCGCCTAGATTTGAGCTAGGCGAGCGCGGCGTCGCCTAGGCGACGCCTAGGCGAGAAAGGCGACGCCTTGTCGCCTCGATCCAAGGGCAAACAGTAATTCTTGTTTTAATTAAAAAAGCCGTTGTTTAACCTAGCCCTCCTTTTGCGGATTTCCTTCCTTACTCCGAGAACACAGAGAAAAACCTAGCCCTCCTTTTGCGTCCGCCGTCTCCGCGCGCCCGTCCGATCCATCCACGCGGCCGCCGTCCGCCGCTCCTCTTTCGTGTAATGATATCACCCCTTTGTCTTTCTCTTCTTCCCGTTTCGCTTCTCTTTTTCTTCTTTCCGTTTTCTTACAGCTTTTTTTTTTTCTCATTTCGATATTTGTTCCTAATTTAATTAAGGGTACAAATTATGTTTTAGAAAACGGGTTTTAATGCAACTTTACAAAGTGCGCTTTTTTAGGTATTTAAAGTGCAGTTTTTTTTTCTTAAATATATATAATGCTGAAAATGTTTTGCTAAAAATTTTTTATTATTTTTTTAATTTGCAGATATATTATGGGAGATTCCGAGAACACGCCAAATTACGATCCATCGAAAGATCCTAAACGTAAGGCAAGATCCAATGATCCGGGATGGAAATATGGTTTTTGGCCCAACCTGAGCAACAAGGATTTGATTGAGTGCTCGCTTTGTCATAAGCAAATGTTCTCCGGAGTGAAGAGATTGACTTAATATAATGCTGTTTATTAATTTTAATAGTGAAATATTAATTATTATTATTTATTAAATATATTTTTTATTTAACGCCTAATTGTCGCCTAGGCGGGCGCCTAGGCGCCTAGGCGTCCGGGCGGTAGCCGAGCGCCTCGCCTCGCCTTGGCGCCGTGATAACCATGGCATACGCCGCTAAACAAGTTTCAACAACTAGTGCACGAGAATTACCTTTCCTCCCAGCCTTTTTAGGCTTGTGACAGGCAGACTTCCAATGTCCTTTCTCACCGCAGTTGAAGCATTTGCCATTCGCAGATTTCCTCCTCTCACCTCCTTCAACCTTTTCTTTACCTTTGACAATCGTTGGGTTTGCTTGTGCGCGGCCTTTCGCCTTCCTCTTCCTCTTCCCTCCTTTGGGACCAGAAGAAGTAAAAGGTTCTTTTGCCACCAAAGCAGTAGACTGATGCCCCATTAACGTCTCTACCGAGACTAAAGCTTGCAGCAGTTCAGGCAAGTTCAGCTTCTTATCATTCATCTGATAGTTCATTTGGAACTATCGAAGCTTTTCGGTAGAGAATGGAGTACAAAATCGACCTGAGTCTCCATATCGTACTTTGCATTTAAAGTCTCCAACTTGTTAAGGTATCCCATCATGAGAAGAATGTGATCCCTTACGGGCGTTCCCTCCACCATCTTAGTTGATAACAACTTTTTCATGGTGATTTGCCTCGCTGTGCGATTCTGATGTTCAAACATCGCTGTGAGACTGTTCATGATTCCAGGGCCGTCTTCATGTCCTGGTGTTGGTGTTGCAACACGTCTGACACGGATGCCAAGATGGTACACCTAGCCATTTCATCAGAGCGAACCTAATCGTTGTGGTGGGGCATCAGGTTTAGGATCAGTGAGAACCCACTTATGACTTTGTGCAGTAAGAACAATGTCTAAGTTTCGTTTCCAATCAACGAAGTTTTCACCAGTCAACTTATTGTCTTCAAGTATATTGAATAGTGGATTAAAAGGTTGTGACATGATGATACCGAGAATAAAACATACATTCGTATTAATATCCAGATTAAGCACGAAATTATCACAAAGTTCGATCACATGCATTATATGAAAACCTTAAAAAATATATAATCATGCATCAGCCGACAACTTGAAAACAGTTTAAATAAGGTCACGTTGAGTGTGACCCGTATATTTAAACACATTGAAGCAAGTTTCAAACCATTAATTAACGATCATAATTAATAGTCGGCTCCCACTTGACCACATAAAAATTGACGGGGACTCCGTTGGGAAGTAAGTTGATATCAATTTCTTATGTCTAAGTAATAGCCATGATTAAATACAGGATCATCATTTCGTTTTAGGCAAGCCACTCGTTGGGAGGGTCAATACCGCCACTAGTTATAACCCACAATCATCCTTTCGGAATTCATTCATGTGAAAGCTATCTTTTGGCCGCTTCGTGGGGAAGATTTCTCCAAAAGAATTCACAAATGAATAAATCATGGAGGTCAAAATTAATTTCAATTTTATTATCCAGAATAAAATTGTCAAATTCATTATACATAACATCCTTGGTAATTTTCGAAGTAAGGTTTTTGCAATGAAATCTCATGCATCACATATTCAATTAAATCAAATAGGTGCATAAAATAAACATTCATCAAAACAAAAAAAAAAAATTAAACAGATTGGAGCACGCAAATCCAACTGTCATGGTTTAATTTTTCTTCATGTCTTGATTCCGAGAAATCGTTATTGTCACCTTCATCGTCTGTCTCGAAAGGCTCCCACTCGACCGCAACAATTTCTTTAAAGCGTCGTCCTCCATCTAGGGTCGGGATGACGTCCAGCATCCTGCGCCTATGCCCGAAGGCTCCGGGCGCAGCAGCCCGTCGTCTCACTGGAAAACTGCATGGGGCGCTGGGATGGAGGCAGGCTACGCCTAGGCGTCGCCCCATCGTCTCAGCACGCGGTACTGGGACAGACACAGGCGTCGCCTCATCGTCCCAACACCATCGTCCCATCGTCCAGGCAGCATCGCCTCGGTACCAGGCGTCGTCCAGTGCCACCGCCTCGGCCACGTACCGAATGCCGCCCAGCGCCCCTTGCTCCGTCTTGTTGCTGGAACCGAGTCCAACGAGCAAGGCAGCGCCTCATGCTCTCGGTATCGCCCGGTACCTCCCGAGCTGGCGCGCACGCGCACGTCGACCCTAGGCCCGTGCGCCACGCGTGCATGTCGCCCTAGCCGCCCCGTCCGACGTCCCCAACGCCAAATCCGGCCATGCATTCGTCGCCAGGCCCTCAACCTAGCCGCATGCATGCGCCTTGGCATGCATACGTCCGGGTTCCACAATCTTTAATTCATCGTCTTCGTCTTTATTCCGATCCGGTTACAATTTATTCAAAATAAATAAACCTAGATCTAGACTAGTCTATTACATTGATCGAATCAAACAAACAACAACTAATCTACTCGTGGATTTTCTCACTAGAAAAACAAATTCGAACGAATCGAATTAAAAAACATGCATGAATTTAAATCATTCATTAAATAACCATGGCAATTGGATCCTGCAGAAAAATCTAACAATTCTACTATCCAACATCAAATTTAATGAACAACAATTTAAATGCCAATTCAAATATGAGAGCCCGAATCCGTGGCTCTGATACCAGTTGTTGTGCGTTTCACAAGGATCTATTCGGGATGATACTTAAATACGAATTTAAATTATAATTACTATTATCATGAATCATCCCATACTACTTCAAATAGTAATTAAACAACCAACAACAAAATTCATGCAATTTCATATATTCACGTAAACTTGTGGAATTAAATAGTTCACGCGAATACATACCTCTCGGAGAGACTTTTGAGAAGAACGGGACAAACGGTTACCAACTGAAAGACCTTCTCAAGTATTCCCCTTAGCCTTGCTCGTCCACCGGTTGGAGGTGCTTAACAAGCAATTTAATAAAACAAGGGAAAAAGAAAAATTCAACTGTTGCACTAATTTTTCGAACTCATGGAATTGTAGCACTTGGGATAAAATAATCATCCCCTATATATAGGGAGAAGGGGTTTGAAATTTTTCCCTGGAAAAACCAATGTGGGATGAGTCTTTTCTTGTCCCACAATAAACTTGAATATATCTAATATATTCTCTCTCCCAAATTAAATCTCCACAAAATCTCCACCTTCCTAATATATGTTGATTTTTTCGAAAATTTCACATAGAGGAACCAAAGTTGGGATTTTCTTGAATTATGAGATATTCTTGTATCCCAACAATCATATCTTTCCATATCTATTTCAAGAAAATATCTTCCCATCTTCCCATCTCTATGATTTTCGAAAATTACAATATAAAGAGACAAGATGGATTTTTCTTGAATTATGGGACATTTCTTGTATTCCTAGAATACATACCTTTCCATATCTGTTCAAGAAAATATCTTTCCACCTAATCTTTATATATTTTTTGAAAAATTAGATTTATGCAACAGATCATTTTCTTTTATTTTAACCACCTTATAATTGTTGGGCTACTTGAGGAGCCTTTAGGAGAATTAAGATTGGACCTCCAATGGATTCAGAATTATCAATATTGAGCCACAATCCATTAATATGAATTAATACCACTATTAAATTAATATTGAACTGTCCATCTTAATCCATATTACGATAATCTGGCTCCTAGTCATTCTTTCCCGTGTTTAAGATTATTTAGTCCGTTAATTAATTGAGCCACTGATAACGCTCCAAATTAATTAACATATTTAATCTTGGAGTAAGGACAGCTCACTTTTATTATCCATGCCGGAAAATTAATTCCACTTGCAAGATTTGGCATGATAAAACTTTTGAGCCCACTAAGGGTACAAATCAAATAAGCGTACTTGCACACGATTCTCTGTATTAAATCTTAGCAATTGTCGTATGATTAATAGTATTGCCCAAAACACAAGGTATCGAAGTCGCTTTGATTATGTTCCCGACATGAATCAAAACAATAACTATTAACCACATACAATCCTATTTAAGGGACAGAGATTAAGAAACGAACGACAACTGAGATCTAATTCCCATCCATTCAGTATGAGGAAATTTATTCTCTCTGTAGGTCCTCTTCAGCGCATACAAAATGCACCGGTGCAATCTCTTGGTCAAAACAAGCCAATCTGAGAACTACACCTCAACCTTTCGCGATGGTTTGTTCAGTTCCATCTGGGTTGTGAAATGTACTTAGTTACGAGGGTCTGTCGATTGTGATCTTCTGTGAGTTTGCGTCACCACATCGACTACAACGTAACACGTACTATATATTAAACAGTTATGCGATAAATATATATGACAATCGACTAATATTTAAAGCATCAGTGATAAAAGATTTATTCTCAGTAAATAAGTGTTTAATACATAGGTTATACAAAGTAAAAGCATCCTTTAACGTATAACCCCAACACGGGGACAGTGGCGATGATCTCCTTGCTGCTTATTTCGCTGACGATGTTGTTACTCTTATAAAGGCTACTCCAATTGGGAACACTCATGCTCCAGATCGCTGGGCAGGGAAGCATACTAAATCGGGATCCTTTTAGGTCAAGAGCACCTATCATGCCATTCGCATCTCCCGAGCCCCTATTCTATACGGCAGTGGGGGGTTAGTAAATTATGGAAATGTTTGTGGAAGATAAAGCTCCCCCCGCGTATCACACATTTTCTTTGGCGCTGTTGCAACGATTCTCTTCCAACAGCTTCCAACCTGTCTAAGCGTGGTGTTATGGTCGATGATAAGTGCAGTTTTTGCTCATCTGGTGCGGGTGCCCCTCTCCATCTTTTCTGGTTTTGCGACTTTGCGGCTTCTATCTGGCGGTCGGTGGGTTTAGCCAGTGATTTGGATCAGTTTGCATGTGAGCTTCCGTCTTTTTGGTTCCAAGATATTCTAAGCCATATGGAGGAGCAGAAGGCCTCTCTCTTCGGTACCCTTTGTTATTTAGTCACGGATTCGTACTCTGTTATCTCTATTTCAACCAGACATTTAATTAATTTTGCCTCTGCAAACAATTGGCCTGAGCGCGTTCATCCTTCTCTCGATGATACCCCGTGGCGTAATCCCTCTTCTGTCGGTTTCCGAGCTTTCTTTGATGGTGCTATCTCGAGCTCTTCAGTCTGTGCTGGAGCTGGTGTGGTTATTACTGATGCAAAAGGCGCTTTTGTCCAGGCGTACGCGTGCTCGTACGACGGTATCCAGGAACCCGAGTTAGCTGAATTTCTTGCGCTCAAGCTTCTTCTTCAATCTATTCGCAGCTTAGCTTTTCAACCGGTCTCTATCCTTGGTGATGCTCAGAATGTGATTTTGGCTGCGCTTGGTGAAAAGGATTGCCTAGCTGTTTGCTCGCCAGTCCTTTGTGCTGTGAAGAACTTGTTGCTGGAAATCCCTTGCCTTGGTCTATTCTGGATTTGTCGCACCCGAAATATGCTGGCTCACTCGTTCGCCCAATTCTCTAAGGTGGGAAAGATTAGTGCTACTGTTTGGGATACTGTCCCAAGTGTTAGTTGTCACTCAGTCCTGGTTGATGTCCAGAATCTTTAATTTGTTCGTTACATTCCATTTCGAAAAAAAATGTTCTCCACATCCAAAGCTAAAGCTTTTAGGCCAGGATGACGGTTTCTCATGCAAGCTGCAGCAACTTTCTACCTTTTCTCTGTATTTATGGTTTGTTGCATCCAATATTTTGGAGAAGTAGAGGAGTACCTTTTTTTTTTTTTTTTTTTTTTACTTTCACTTAATGTTAACTAAAATAATTGCTGTGTTTGAATTTGTTACGAAATTTTTTAGTGTTGATATTTTATGGAGATGAGGGTTTTTTTTTTAATTTTCTGATAAATTATAATTAAATATACTCGAGGTAATTACCCCGGCTTACAAACAATTTAAAATACTTATCATATATAATCTACAACTTAAAATGACCAAATAACCGCACATTGTATTGAATACATTTAAAATATCTACAACTGAATTTATAAAAGTAAAATAAATTGAGATACTTGATCTAACGCAATTTTTTTTTCAATTCTTTCTCCGGATAATGACCCCCAAACTCCCGCCAAAACGAAAAGGCATCACCATCCGCGTGACCCTCCTCTCCTGTGTATATATACATTTGAAATTGAGAGGATTGGAGGCCAATTTTAGTTTCATTTCAAGTTTCAGCAATATGATTTTTGGTAGGCTTCTCTCCCCCCTCTCTGCAAAAAAATCTCCCAAACAGATCTTAACCCCCGTTCTTCTCTCACCAACATCTCCCCCGATTTCATCGCCATTCCCAATCTCTCTAAACGTGGTTCGGTCTAAATCCCTTCTCCTAATATCTCCGATTGTATCTCCATATTCACCGGTGGTTCGGTCTAAATCCTCTCTCCTAAAATCTCCGATTATAACTCCATATTCTGCTCGGTATTATGGATCCATAAAGTATGTTTACGAAAGTATGTCTGCATACGTTGCTTGCAAGAGATCATTGAGAAAAGAAACAAGGCTGAGCGTGAGAAGTCAGAAGGAGGTGAGAAGACTGGTGATGGTGGGATTACTATTGAAGGCGAGACTGACAAGGCTGGTGATGGTGGATTACTATTGAAGGCGAGACTGGCAAGGCTGGTGGTGATGAGATTACTGTTGAAGGCGAGACCGACAAGGCTGGTGATGGTGAGATTACTATTGAATGTACCGGTTCAATTCTGTTCTATCTTGATTCCTTGAATCAAGTTTCTGTTTGATCGTGCAATTTATTCGCCTGAATTTTGCTTTATCAAAGTTTCGTCGCTTGATTTGTGATTTGTGCCTTTAGTTTTCCCTTTGTTTTTTCTGTTTCTGCGATGTCTACATATATGGAAATCGTGAATTCCTTTGATTTTTTGAATATTTATTTAGTAAAATTAGATATCGTGTGATTTGTGCCTTTAGTTTTCTCTTTGTTTTTCTGTTTCCTGTAGACAGAACAATGTTAACCCTTCTTAGATATACAACTAATACTTTTCATTACACGAGCCAATACTTGCTTCACTCGAACTAATACTTTTCAACGTTTTTTTTCTATGATCCGCGAAACAAATATAGATAAACAGTTTAGTGAACCTTTTTAGTCTAAACTTGGTAAAACTTGCTCCAATTATACGGTAGATATAACACGAAGTACTTGCTAGCAGAGCCTACGTACTGCACTATAACCGAAATTCAACATCACAGTAACTACAAACCTTTATTCATTCAGCAACAAGTCCGGAAAACAGACCATTCTAGTACATAGGAACATACGAAACAGAACAAAATTTAACAGACAATACATCTTAAACTTTTATTCACCTAGGAACAGATCTGGAAAACAAGTGGAATCCAACAATCAACAGCAGAAATCATCAACGGTCTCTCTCCTCTCTATCAGCCAGCAGAAATCAGTCAGTTCTTCTTTATACACGTGTGACCCTCAATCGACCCATCATCTAGGAAGTACTCAATCGACCCATCATCTAGGAAGTAATTGAGGCATCGCTGACACTTCTTCTTTTTCTTTGCTAGGAAAATGCATTTATGAAGCTGTCTATAGTGTGCATTTAGTTGAGACACATTATTGAACCTATACTGATGCAAAGTCAAAGAAGTATGGGAAAATATATTCAAGAAGGCAAAAGAAGTTTCCAGAAAATAATTAAAGTTAGTAAATGACCAGGTTCATTCCATGTTGAAGTTAATTATGTGAAGTCCTAAAGTCTCAAGTAACTTAGTCAAAGAAAGAAAAAAAAGTCTAGAAGTCAGAAAATAATTAAAGTCTGTAAATGAGAAGGTTCATTTCATATTGAATGTTATCTAGCTATAAGGTTCCTAAAGATCTATAAATACTTGTATTCAAATCTGTTACAGCTTCTGGATCTTTTGGCCTGGTTTTCTTCATTTTCTTCAGCTCCTCGGAACTTTTAGGATAAAGTGTGATTTTATTACCTTCCCAGAAAAAATGAAAGGTATTCTCCTTGCTACAATGATATACATCATAATCAAACAACCATGGCCGTCCAAGCAAAATGTGTGTTACATTCATAAGTACAACATCACAATGAATAGAATCTTTGTAACGACCACAAATTATTGGGACTTGGCAGCGTTTACTTACTGCAATGGATGTATTATCTATCCAAGCAACATGGTAGGGCTGAGGGTGTGGCTCTGTAGGAAGTTTTAGTCGCTCCACTGCTGAGGCTGAAATCACGTTTATGCAGCTTCCGCCATCAATATCAAGCTTAAGTAACTCATTTTTACAAGTCACTAGTGTTTGAAATATTGTTGTCCTTTCTTCATGCAATCTGTAATTGGAGCCATTATAGTGCTGAAATATTTAATAAAACACCGATAAAGGGTTGCCAATCCATGAAAACTCCTTGTTTCATGTAACAATTGTGGTACTGGCCAATTGATGATGGTTGTCACTTTCTCCGGATCCACTTCGACGCCTTTTGAAGATACAGTAAATCCAAAAAAAAAAAAAAATTGGATGTCATGAAGGAGCACTTTTTCATGTTGATATAGAGTCTCTTCTCGTATAACTCTTAGAACTTGCCTTAGATGAGAGAGATGTTCTGCTTTGGTCTTGCTATATATTAAAATATCATCAAAATACACAACCAGGAATTTACCAATAAAAGGCTGAAATATTTGCGTCATTACTCTCATAAATGTGCTAGGAGCATTACATAACCCGAATGGCAAGACCAACCATTCATAAAGCCCATCTTTTGTTTTAAATGCAGTCTTCCATTCATCTCTTGGCCGAATTCGAATTTGATGGTAGCCACTCCGTAGATCTACCTTTTTAAAAATAGTAGCACCTGCCATCATATCAAGCAAATCATTGAGCCGTGCAATTAAGTGGGAAGTCCATGGAGTTTCCATATACCTGATCGCCAAGCCAACTCCAAACAGTATATCTGGTCTAGTGCAGGTCAAGTATCTGAGGCAGCCCACAAGACTCTTGTAATAAGATAAGTCGGGTTCACACGTCTTCCCTCGCCTTCTTGACTTATTCTAGTGCTGCAAACCATAGGCGTGTCCACAGCAAGACAATCTTCCATAGAACACTTCTTTATAGTCTCCGCCGCATGCATATTTTTGTTGGCTAGTTACTCACTAATACCTTTCATTTTTTCTGGGAAGGTAATAAAATCACACTTTATCCTAAAAGTTCCGAGGAGCTGAAGAAAATGAAGAAAACCAGGCCAAAAGATCCAGAAGCTGTAACAGATCTGAATACAAGTATTTATAGGTCTTTAGGAACCTTCTAGCTAGATAACATTCAATATGAAATGAACCTTGTCATTTACTGACTTTAATTATTTTCTAGAGAATTCTAGATTTTTCTTTCTTTCTTTGACTAAGTTACTTGAGACTAGGGGTGGCAAATCGTGCGGGTCGGGTCGTTATCGGGTTGACCTGATAACAACCCGACCTGTTAAGGTCAAACCCGAACACGACCTGATAAGGATTTCCTAAACCCGAACACGAACCCAACCTAATAAGGTCAAACCCGAACACGACCCGGACACGACACGAATACGATAAAAACACGATTGGATTCGTGTTGACCCGACACGATAGCAACACGATAACGACACGACACGTTAAAAACCTGTTTCAACACGATAACAACCTGATAACCTATAAATACTAACAAAAAAATGATAAAAAACAATAAGAATTATAAACCTCAAATAAAAGTCTAAAAGAAATAAATCATTAAAAAATTATTTATTAAATATTTATTAAATATTTATTTTTTTAATAAATATTTATTAAAAAAATAAATTATAACGGGTTACCTGAACCCGACCCGAACCCAACCCGAACCCGGCCCGAAATTATCGTGTCCTTATTGGGTCAACCTGATAAGAACCCGAACCCAATAAGGCTTGACACTAACCGATTAATTTCGTGTCGGTCCGTGTCGTGTTTTCGTGTCGTGCCGAAAATTGCCAGCCCTACTTGAGACATTAGGACTTCACATAATTAACTTCAACATGAAATGAACCTGGTCATTTACCGACTTTAATTATTTTCTGGAAACTTCTTTTGCCTTCTTGAATATATTTCCCCATACTTCTTTGACTTTGCATCAGTATAGGTTCAATAATGTGTCTCAACTAAATACACACTATAGGCAGCTTCATAAAGGCATTTTCCTAGCAAAGAAAAAGAAGAAGTGCCAGCGGTGCCTTAATTACTTCCTAGATGATGGGTCGATTGAGGGTCACACGTGTATAAAGAAGAACTGACTGATTTTTGCTGGCTGATAGAGAGGAGAGAGACCGTTGATGATTTCTGCTCTTGATTGTTGGTTTCCACTTGTTTTCCAGATCTGTTCCTAGGTGAATAAAGGTTTGAGTTGTATTGTCTGTTTCTGTTTTGTATGTACTAGAATGGTCTGTTTTCCAGATTTGTTGCTGAATGAATAAAGGTTTGTAGTTAATGTGCTGTAGAATTTTGTTCTGTGTAGTACATTGATGTATGTCACTTCTTCTCCGATAATACTAGCTCGTATGTGTGGGATCGTAATCATCGGTGTGGGATCGTAATCATCTGTTATAGTGCAGAGGCTCTGCTAGCAACTACTTCGTGTTATATCTACCGTATAATTGGAGCAAGTTTTACCAAGTTTAGACTAAAAAGCTTCACTAAAGTGTGTATCTATATTTGTTTCGCGGATCATAGAAAAAAAAAACGTTTAAAAGTATTAGTTCGAGTGAAGAAAGTATTAGCTCGTGTAATGAAAAGTATTAGTTGTATATTGAAGAAGGGTTAACACTGTTGTGTCTACATACTAATACTTAATGTATTTTCCTCATATGAACTAATAGTTTTGGGTGTTATGAAAAAGTTAAGGGTTATGGTGAGATTGTAAGACCAAGTGTAGATTAAACGTAACGACAGATGTGTACTTTGCTAGTTTACCTCCTGCAGGGGTGTGGAAGCTGTTAATAAGATGTGCAGTTGCATTACCACTGGGGTATGTCAGCTTGAAGTCGATGATCATAATCTGGGAAAAACAGATGATCATGTTAGTTCTTCTTCGTCATGTCAAAGTGTATCATTTCAGATAAGATCATACTGTTCAGACTTCAAACTTTTACTTTTTCAGATTTCAAACCAATACTTTTTCATATTTCAAACTTTTCTTTTGTATGCACTCAGACTTCTCGTTGAATGAAGAGAAACTTACCGCTGAAGGTAATGCCAGAGGAGGCGACGACACATGTCTGGATAACGGTGTTCTCTTGGCGAGCAAACGGCTGGTTCAACATGGATGTTCTCTCAAGTAACTTAGTCCAAGTTTTGATGACAAAGAAAAATCCCAACAAACCAGCAGCCAAATTGAGTGATGGTATAATCCCAGTTGCGAGATTGAGCTTCATAACTATAAAAGCAAACTCCTATGCAGGTTGTTGAGATTTTGAAGATGAAGCTGTAATTACAAAGGCTTATTACAATGCAGAAAACTATTAGTACAAATTTATTCTTTTAAAATCATATAAATGCCTGTGCTGTTATGAAATTCTACACATTTCATTTGATATTATTCTTATGTTTTATGTCATTTTGTGTTTATATACTATAATTGTTTTATTAATTTGCAATTTATATGGAGTAGTTTAATTTTAGAGCAATGCTACATATACACACATTCATACACATATTTATACACACTTAACATCTCATCCATTCATTTATTGTGGGACCCACGATAAACAAATGGGTCCCACAATAAATGTGTGGATGAGATGTTAGTGTGTAGGAATGTGTGTAGGAATGTGTGTATGTGTAGCATTTCTCTTAATTTTATCCGATTGCAACTTGCACTATAAAAAAACTGTACAACTTGCCAATTGATATTAACATTTTTCTGGATACAACTGTAAAATAAGAATATTACAAAAGTTTTATGTAAAATAGTTTTTTCGTGTAACTTGTGCTAGGTTGCATAGACACGGGTACGGCAATACTGGTACGACACGATATGGGTACGGAGACACAGGTTTTCAAAAAAAATTAGGTAAGATATTAATTTTTCAAATTATTTTATATTATTCCTGTAAATATAAGTATTCTTATAATTTGTTTTAAATACATATAAATGGAAAAACCTATGATGTTGACGGTTTTGGAATTTCGTTCTATTTCTCCTTCATATGAAGGTTGCGACAGGAAGGGCATCCGGTGTAAAACTTTGCCACTTTGTTATTTGCATGAGTTATGGTGTTAACTAATTTTAGACAATTAAACGACACTATAATCTTCATGCCACCGACCCCAACATAGTTGGGATTAAGGTGCTGTTGATGATGATGATGACATAGCTTTGTCCATATATGCAAATATTGTTAACACCTAAATAAATATAAAATCAAAACAAGAGGGACATCCCAATAAAATATGTAAATGATCTCCAACATCACAAAGTCGTAGTCAATATAAGTATGCATAAAATTGTTAAACCACAAATATGCAAAATACTAGATAGAATATAAAATCACAACTCAATTATAAAGTAATTTAATTATCTAAAGTTAATGGAGCATCATATATATTAAAAAATGAGTCCCTACATTGAATGTGAGTCGTTAAGTACACGGGATTATATGAAAAGTGTTTATTCATCCATCCGACAACTCGCGGTGTTTAGGCCAAAGGTTGATGAGATCTCACTTCTCACTATCAACACCAGCACCTTCAATCCTGTACGTATTACTTCTACTACTTAATGTTGCTCTTTTCTTTCTTAAATTTCGTGTTGTTCGTAGGAAAGAGGTGCAAACTCAGCTATGTCGCGTCTATGACCCTTAGGGTCGTGTTTTAGGGTGATGCTATAGGGAGGCCTGGGCGATGTGTTGTAGAAAGGAAAATCAAGAATGTTGGGGTCCACGCGGCGATCCTAACTTCAGTCAATGCAAAACATTACAACAGTAAGAATCCATGAAAGTTAAAGTTTTCCCACATTTTAAAGCATTGAAGGGTTGATTCAGTATTGTTCTTTACCTTCCGGATAAGCTTTATCTGTCAAGCAGCTCATCTACACTCATTCTCGATGATGATGAAATTCCCGCACTGAAACAATTTAAAGTGGAAATCAGGTAATCAGACTTAAATTTTTGGCATACACCTTTAAATACTTGCAGCATGTTACACATTACCAAGAATCTGCCATGTAGTGGTATGGAGCTTAACAAGGAGGCTTTGCCGGTAGATCACTCTGAACCAAAGGCTGGGACACTCGAGAACCTGTTAATATGGTCCAGAAACAGGAAAAATGATGTACCTATCGTTCTTTTCGATATGATATTAGTGTAATTTTAGTCCATTGCAGCCCATTTACAAACTCTTTCTTTCCAGTCTTCAACCTCCAATTGTAAGGTAAGGATCAACAATGTCAGAACTAGAAAAAGGTGGAACTACCCGTCGTGTGGTAGTGAGAAATGCAAGAAAGGCCTGACCAGAAAGGAAGGAAGATTCTGGTGCGACTCATGTAACAAGGCTGCCGAATATCCGGTTGTAAGGTGATGCTCTTTCTTTATACAGTCGATGCTTTATAAAAAAAATATGGAAGCAATAAGACTATTAAACAATTATGATCATAAAATTATAGCGCCCCAAGGTTCACCCCATTCATAATTGTTGCCGCCTTCTTAGCATCATCAGGGTTCTTAAAACTCACAAAGCCAAAGCCTTTGGAAGTTCCATTCCTTAAGAAGGTTTTCTGTCATATCTAAGTCTATATTCTTGATGTATAGATTTGTGTTCTTAGCATTAGGACCAGATAGTAGTCGATCACCCTTTTTCATGAACTTGGCTATATATCTGTAACAATTTAAATATTTAGAAAAGAAAGAAAACTCATTTGCCCTACATTTGCTTGCCTCCAACATTAGTGCCATTAAGATTCTCGATAGCAGCATTTGATGATTCTTCAGTCTCAAACTGAACAAAGCCATACCCTTTGCTTTTGCCATCCTCAAATGTCGAAACTTTGCATGACAATATATTAAAGTTCTGAAACAATTCTTTAAGTTGAATATTGTCCATTGACTCATTCAAATTCTGCAAACAAACACTAAATACCATTAGGGTCATATACAATAAGTCTATTGGTGGAACATAGTTAGTGAATAATGATAAACAGGCTTACCTTGACAAACACGTTGCCAATTCCAGTTTTTCTTATATCAGGATCACGATTTGCCTTTATCACCCTTATCATTTTCCCGCACAACATGGTGTTGTTTTTATCTTCAACAGCACGTGTGGCTGCTCACATTTATAACCAGTCCAGTGAGTAGGGAGCATTAGCAAAAAACTACAAAACTACGTACAAAAATGGAAAATATGAAGACCACATAACATCAATTAGGACACTCGAACCTTCGATATAATATTCATTAACATAAAAATTAATTGAGCAAAAGGCCACTAATTACCGTGAGTACAAGAAAATTTTCTATGTTCACAAAATTATACCTAAACAAGTCGTTTGTTGAAATTTAATAAGCAATCAAATGCCCATGTCAACTCTAACGCGCATATATCACATATTGATCTTTAATGAAATTTTCATATAGATATACATATTTCTCAATAAGAATACCTAAATACCAATTGAACATTCAACATGATGTCATTTAACTTGATCGTAGGTTCATATCATTTACCTTCCCTGTGTAACATTGCCTCGGCAGGTTCAGGCTTGTGATCGATGTTTCTGATGAGACTGCACACACCGTCGTCGTGATGTTCGACGAGACTGCAACAGAGTTGATCAAATGCTCAGCCGACTCACTTTGGGGGGGGGAGATGAGGTACATTTATAACATTAAACACCATTGCAGTAGTGTTTTTTTTACTTACATGCTTCGGAAGAACACTCGGTGTTGCCCCGCGCCATAGCAAATTTCATTGGCACTACCCATATTCTGGAGTTAGTCGCATACTTACTACGAGCATGCAACATTTTAGAGCTTCACCTGTGGGAAGATTTGTGCAGACCAACCAGTAGAGGAAAGTGCATGTTCTAGCACAGTCGATACAGGTACTGATACTGGAAAACCGCTGTTGAAACGATTGTCAATGGACCCATCAGTCTCTACTCCGTCGAAACCTTCTGAGGAAAATAAAAAGAAGAGGTTAGACAACGCTTCCTCCATTCACATCCGGAAACAGTCTAAAATTAACATACTTACATCCAGTGCCTGCTCTTGACCCACTAACGTGTCATTTATGGTTGTATTGTTTTAGGTTTGTTGTCGAAGATTCAGACACGGAAATAACATGTGTTGTAGGTGAGGAACCAAAAGACGACAAGGATGGCGGGTCTTCTAACAAGAAGAAAAAGAAAAGGTCAGGATGCAATACAAACTTTCCCGCTGACTTAATATTGTGCCAAATATTAACAAGTGATTTCTTTACCTGATTCTTTTAGGTACGTTGTGGAAGACTCTGACTCGGAGTAGGCAACCAAAATTCCAAAACTTGGAAGCGGCAACCATGACAAATGACCTGATCAGCGCAACGTTCCATGAATTGGTTAGGAAAATTAAAATAAGTTGGATCCTAATCGTTGGTGGGATTCTGTTGTTTTATGCCTTGGTCATGACAATACTCATGTTTAGTTATCGGTTTTCCTATTATGAATGCACCAAGTTTTTTACCCCATAAATGATCTTATGAATCCCAGATTCAGCATCTGCAAATTCTGTTGAACCTAAACATATTTAAAATTATTGTTAAGTAAAGTTGTTTTGTATGCAAGCTGGAACCTGACGACTTAATACTTTGACCTGCAAACCTTACCTGCAAAGATAGATTCCGTTCCAATAGCAATTAATGCGAAGTGTGCATGTAGTTATTGAGACTCACAATTAATTGTAGTTGTTACATGATAGAAGAATAGCAATCATCATGTAGTTATTACAACATGTAAGAATGTGGTTCTATAAATTAGGTTTGCATTCCTTAATCTTCCACCACTTCTTAATCTTCCACCATAATAACTAAAATCCAAAACAACATGTCCATTCACGCTTTAGAGATCATCTCCACCGACGTTGCAGTAAGAAAGGGTGATTTGTTCCTGGATGAGCTCGATATCAGTGTCACTGGGACCATTGTCGTAATGGTTTGCAGCGTGTGGGATGTGAACGCTGTAATCGGTCGTTATTTGAGCACTGATTTTGTTGTGTCTGATTCGAGGGTAAGGCATACTAAACTCAGCATCTTGGATATAGGTTTTAGTTCTAATGTTACTTCACTGTTTTGCAGGGTAAGGCAATGCATTGTACTGCAAGGAACAACATAGCTCACAATTTTGTCAAGTTAAAAGAAGGGCTCATCTGCTCAATTAAAAATTTTATTGTCCAGCCTAACAAGTTATTTTTAGAGCTTACAGACGCTCCATATAGCTTACATACTAATCTAGTAGTTTAGAATCCTCAATCATATATGTTGGCCTTTGGAGCGTGGGGCTCACTTTCCTTCACCAAATTCCCTAAAGAGTCATTAATGTTATTGGTTTCGAGTTGAACCGAAGTTGCAACACCAACAGCTTCATGTGGTTAAATTTATTCTAAGGTTTCTGATTCTATTTTTCTAGAGAGTTTTCATCCTAGAAAGTTGATTGGTCCGTTTCCTATTGTTAGGAACCTGGAGAGGCCGAAGAGGATTTTGCTCGAGTCGACACTACAAGATTGATCAAGAAGTTTTTAACGTCAAGAAATCCAGCTCCTCTTCGAGTTTCTAAGGAGGTTGGATTTGGGTGATCGTCTCAGAAACCTATTACTATGCCCTCTTGGTTGTCAGAAGAGGACGTTGAATACTATGCTAGCAAATTCAACCAGAAAGGCTTCGCGGTGGTTGAACTACTATCGAGCAATGGACCTGTAAGCCTTGCTAGCTTGTTGCTACAACTTCTTGCTTCTTTATACTTTTTTTTACCTAGCTTTGCTTAATTTACATTTTATTCGTCATATTATCCATAGGATCGATTCTAAGTGTAAACGTGTCCCATATAGTTTGTTGTACGCTTATGTATCTCGATGAACATATCACATTTTCACTAAATTCTTCGGTCTAAAATTGTAACATTGTCCCATATAGATTTTAACCGTGCGACATTTATTTGTGCCCCTGTTTGGAGGTTTATTTGTTTAGCAAATACAAACCTCAAAGTGTTACCCGGAGATGGATGAAGGGTTGTCTAAAACTTAATGGCCCTTAGCCGAAATATTGTTTATATTTAGTTTTTATTTATTTTTCAACAGGTAAATAATCATTTTTAATTATTTTGGGGCAATTTAAGTGGGTAAATAATTCAACAAAAATTATATATATATATATATATTGTTGTAGTAAATGTAAACAAGACAAGAATTAGGGCAGAAGATGTATCCATTCTCATTGATAGGGTCCCTTTAAATAGAGAGAGATTACATGTTCTGCAATATTCTAACAGGCCGAGCCCTATACTAGTTGGGAGAAGCCCAATAGCCCGTGGACTAAGGCACACATGTGTATTTACTTTAACACTCCCCCTTGTGCCGAGTCTTCAAAGCATGTAAAGTTGTCTCGTTAAAACCTCGTCAAGCAAAAACCACATGGGAAAAATGCCTTGATCGTAGGAAAAAGAGTACAACATCCAGACATATAGGTTATGCTAATTTAGTTAAGCCAAAACCTCTATTGATCATTTCGTCGATCAATGTGTGCTCAAGAACGTGATCAATTTGTCAACCAGTGAGCTAAACGTCTAGTTACCTCGTTAAAAACCTTTCTAAGTGATAAAAACCCAGTGGGAAAAAAAGAATCCTTGGTCAAGGAAAAGAGTGTAACTTGCGACGTGGATGTAAGACTCCCCCTCAAGTCTACATCTCCCCCTGATTAGTTCGTCAATCAAGGAATCTGAAAAACAGTGCATGTGACGTTGCCTCGTTAAAAACCTTGCCAAGTAACAAAACCCATTGGGACAAAATAAACGTTCGTCAAAGAAAAGAGTACAATATTGGTGGGTAAAATTTGTTATACCTCACCTTCCCATTAGATCATTACTTCGATCTCGGGAGTTCGGAAATCCTACGCATTCCGATGTTTCTCACATGTTTTTCAAATACGGCCTTGGGCAATGATTTAGTGAATAAATCAGCCACATTCTCCTCAGACTTCACTAGCTTAACTTGGATGTTGAGGAGGGTCTGTTGTTGCCGATTGCTGAAAAACTTTGGAGAGATGATTCGTATTATCCCCCTTGATATACCGAAGCTTCATCTGTTCGATGCAAGCAGCATTATTTTCGTATATGCATGTGGGCGCATCAGTAACATTACTTAGTCCACTGTTACCTCGAATATGTATAACGATGGTTCTCGACCATATACACTCGCGTACCGCCTCGTGTAGAGCGATAATCTTAGCGTGATTCGAGGAGGTAACAACAAGGGTTTGCTTAGTTGATCTCCAAAATATAGCGGTGTCCACAATGGTGAATACATAACCAGTTTGGGATTGACCTTTATATGGGTCTGAAAAATACCCAGCATCAGCAAAACCTACCAACACATTCGTCGGGGTAGTTTCCTTGGCATTCACACTTACTTTAGTGATTGCACATTCATGGGCAGTTTCGTTAGCCTGATAGGGAAAGAAAAGTCCCGAGTCAATGGTTCCTTGAGGTATCAAAAGATATTCTTGATATCATTCCAATGACGTTGCGTGGGCTCAAAACTATATTTAGCCAACAAGTTCACTGAGAAAGCTCTATCAGGTCGAGTATACTGAGCCAAGTACAATAATGCACCTATTGCACTTTAGACAGGGATTTCGTTTCCCAATAGCTCATCGTCACATTCATTCGGACGAAATGGATCTTTCTTCAAGTCCAAACTACGACCGATCATGGGAGTGCTAACCGTATGTGCCTTGTCCATGTTAAAACGCCTGATTTTCTTCTGGACATAGGCAGACGGGTGGATGAGGATTCAACTAGATCGATGTTCTAGCTCAATGCCTAGATATGGCCGAGTCTTCCCAGATCATCATCTCAAATTCGGATTTTAGATAGCTGTGGTTTTTCTTAATTCGTCAAGAGTACCGATTATGTTCATATCGTCGACATATACAGCTATAATCGCTAATTCGAAACTTGTTTTCTTAATAAACACGCAGGGACACAGTTCGTCGTTCTTATATCCCCTTCCAATCAAGTAGTCACTTAGGCGGGTATACCACACCCGCCCGGATTGTTTTAATCCATAAAGTGAGCGTTTCAACCGTACTGCAAATGCACTCCGTGGTCTAGAGTCACTTGACTTGGGTAATGAAATGCCATCGAGCACTTTCATATATATCTCTATATTAAGATCCCCATAGAGATATCACTAACGACATTTATAAGCTGCATTTCCAGTCCTTCGGAAATTACTAAGCTAATGAAGTAGCTTAGGGGAGAGTACGTCTCCTCAGTCAATTCCACGACATTTATGAGAACCTTCAAGCTTTGTACTTCAGGACTTCATTCTTCACATTGTGCTTACTGACAAAGATTAATTTTATGTCCTACAGGATTTACACTTGGTGAGGTTAGCACTACCTACCAATTACCCGTCTCTTTAATCTAGTTCTGCGTGGAATGCTTTATCATTTATGGCCAATCAACTCAATGTTGATATTATACAACAGAGCGAGGTTCGACATCGTCTTGCTCTATGCTTTGAGCAACGATAGATCATCAAAGTGGGTGGATGATCAGTCCACACTCTCGTGATTCATCGAGATTTCTTGATTTTCTGAATCATATCAATCTTCGGGGCGTCCCCCTCGTCATGACTCATGGATATAGTAAAATCAAGTATGATCTCATGAAACGAGTTCATTGATGACTAATATATAATTTTGTGCCTTACTGTACCTCCTCCTTAGGTGAGTGTTAAGTCGAACCAAGTAGCTTCCACCTCTTCCTTTAGGGAGCTATGGCCTAAATCACACATCCACCATGTGCGATGGCAACACTCGATTCGCCGGTGTTGCGCCCCTTACCGAGGACTTTCAACCTTACAGGTTGCAGCTGGTATATATGATCCCGTCACTTTCACGATATCAGTAAACGCATCAGGCATCGAATCTGCTACGTTATGAAGATCAAGAATTTTCACTATCACATAGCGAAATACGGGGATCCATATGAGACAAAATAGGGATACACCATGACAATTCCTGTCGTTCCGTGAGAAAGTTCGTCTTCTGTCCTTCCCCTAACGACGGAAGGTTGTCTCATCGAAGTGACAATCCGCAATCGAGCGGTAAAGAGATCACATGTCGAAGGTTCTAAATAGCGGATAACCATTGGGGATTCGTATCCAATGTAACTACTTAATCGTCTTTCAAAACCCATGCACTGTGGGAGTGTAGAAGGCACAGTACTACATAACCAAATATGCGTAATTGGCACTCAAGCTCGTCTGAGTCCAAAATGTAAAAATCAGGACTTATCCAGTTACCAACTGGTACGCATAAATCGTTTGGTTAGCAGAGGGTCTAAAATGAGCGAATAAGTAAAGCTGCATGCAAGACTACATAACCCCAGACAGAAATAGGCAAATTGGTGTGCATAACCAATGCCCGGGCTACCATCTGATTCGTTCGATGGTTGCCTTCACGAGACCATTTTGCGTATGCTCGTGGGGGATGGGATGCTTTTAGTCTCTCCCGATCGACATGCAGTATTCATCAAGTACTTTAGATGTGAACTCTCCAACATTATCAAGTCTTATAGACCGAACATGGTGGTCAGGGTGGTGAGCCCTTAGACAGATAATTCGTGCTAGAAGCTTTGCAAAAGCAGCATCTTTAAGTGGACAAGAGGACGACATCTGACCAGCATGTCGAAACGTCAACCAGAACCATAAAACATTTAAATGGTCCGCACTCTGGTTGAATCGGTCCACAAATATTTATTTGAATCCTATGTAAGAATGGAATTTTTACATCTTCAGCGTAGGACGGTCTCGCTCCTATTTTGGCTAAAGCGCAGGCTTTGCAGAAGAGACGATGTGCATTCGACAAGGTCAAATGTGTAGAACGGGAGGATGTCTCCGGTGCTTTGGATGACAGCTTGAGGAACACCAACAAGGTTCGTTATGTAGGTTCATTGCCCGCTTCTACTTTGCACGCGAAAGATGTCCGTGCAGATCATCATGTCATGACCTGGATGCCCCAATCAGTCATGCCAAAGCCTATACGAGTCAGCGTCCCAAAGTTCTTTATAGGTACTCGCATAGGATTCGACAACCCTAATCATAGTGACGTACGGTCCACATGATTTGACTCGTAAGTTTCTCTAAGATGCGCTTTCGATCGCATTCACTAGAGGTAATACAGAGACTCTATTCCACTCTCACAATGAGTTTCAACATGAAAGTCGTTGATACGTATATCCTTGAAGCTTTGTATGGTTCGAGTTAGTCACTTTCAATGCATATAGAGTGTCGGTGACTGTAAAACTGTGCCGTTAGGCACCAAGAACCGGGGGTGCCGCGTCCTTGGTGAAGTGGGATGATCCAATCATCCTAGTCACTGATACGTTATAGGCTATTACCATCAGCCTATCACTCGAGTGTTCCTCGATTCATTCGTCAAACGAGAACACGAGTAATAAAAACTCTGAACGATAAGCATAGGAATAATATTAGGTACTTTGAATAAAGTCAACCACTTGTATACGTAAGCAATAATGATATCTTACTCGAAACCAAAATACATCAGACCATTACTGAAAAATATCAAAACGTCTACCGATAAAATTAGTCATAGAGGAGGGGTTGTTGGAACATTTTGTTCCATACATAAATTAAAAGTGTTTTGATGATTAATGTTGATAAGCAAAACAAAACAACGAAGAGGCGAAGCAAGCATCGAAGGAAACGAAGTACAAAAAGCTGGCCAGAAAGCCTATTAACGTACGCTATTGTATGCTTAACGTACGTAATACATGTTATGTAACGTACGTAATGTGATGTTTGCGTTTTCAAAGAAGAAGAACGTTGGAAGATGACGTCATGGCATAGGTCAGCGAGCAACGGACATATTAACTAAAGTTAATGTACGTAATGGGTAGATGGCTAACATACGTAACTCAAATGACGATACTCCCTGGACTGAAACTGGAAGAGGCTTACGTACGTAACCAGGCAGGGTTAACGTACGTAAACAGGCTTACGTACGTAATATGAAGCATATAGCGTACGTAATGAAAGAACAGGCAGCTAACGGCTAGTTTGATTATGGAGCCTATAAATACCATGCTTATAGTATTGATCAAACACAACAACTCAAGCAAGCGAGACATACATCTGAGAATCATATTGATACAATTGTTGTTGTAATATTGAGCTTATATTGAGTGATTGAGTGTTTATACACAAAATCATACACGAGTGGTAAAAAGAAAAGATACGATTGGATTCAGTGTTATTAGGATCAATGATCCGGCATTGTTAGAATCGCAATCGCTATCTTCGTGAGGTCTATCTAGTAGCCATAGAAAGCTAGAGAGGTTGATTCCTTGTCCTACTAAAAGGAAAACGGTTTAACTTGGACCGACGCAAAGACAAGTACGAGTGGTTTATCACGGACCAATAGAAGACGTGATTGTAACGGTTATACCTCGACCGATAGAAGATAGGAGAAGAGGTTTTTCTTTAGCCTTTTGAAAAAGATACCGAGAGAGGGCGTAGGCTCGTTTATAGCCGAACCTCTATAAATCTTTGTGTGCTTTAAATTTCCGCACTTGATATTTACGCTTCCGCAACACGGCGTAATATCCGAATACATACCCAACAATTGGTATCAGAGCGGTACTCCAATACGCGGCTTAACATCCGAGGAGAAGATCAAAAATGGCGTTTCAAATGGCTCCAGTCGAAGGACTTGCTCTCAACCGACCACCATTTTTTGATGGATCGAATTTCATGACTTGGAAGAAGAAAATGTCTATTTTCATCCGAGCTTACGATATCGAATTATGGAAGGTGATTTGCCTTGGTCCCAAAATTCCGACGAACTCAAACGGAACTCTCAAAACATTTGAAGAGTATGACGATGCGGATTGGAAAAACGACCATTATAATTGCAAAGCCACGCAATTATTATATTGTGCATTAAATCCGGAAGAACACAACCGGATATCATCGTGTGATAGTGCCAAAGAAATTTAGAAAATGCTTGAGGTAACACACGAAGGTACGTCTCAAGTCAAAGAGACGAAGATAAACATGCTCCTTCACGATTATGAATTATTCCAAATGAAGGACGACGAATCCATCTCGATTATGCTCGACCGATTTTCGGTCACCACCAATGGATTAGCATGTTTCGGAAAACCACTTTCGAGTAGTGAGAAAGTAAAGAAAATTCTCCGATCACTACCTCGAGAATGGGACGGTACGATTACGGCTATTATGGAATCCAAAGATCTCAACACTCTTGATTTTAGCGCCCTCGTCGGTTCGCTAATTAATTATGAGATCGTGTTAAAATCACGAAGTGTCAAGCCAAAGCCGAAGGAACGATCGTTAGCCATGAAGGCTAAGATGTCGAAAAAGAAAGAAGAAATCCTGGTGGAAGAAAGCGATGAAGAAATGGCATACTATGCCAAAAATATTAATAAATTCCAAACCTTACTAAACCGGAGGAAGAAGGATATCTCGAGCGAATCTAAGAAGTTCGACAATTCTTGTCGACTATGTGGAAAACCAGGCCACCTCGCTAAGCATTGCCGAGCCAAACCAAAAAAGGAGGTTCTCGTGGCAACATGGAGCGATGAAGACGAAGACGATGATTTCATCAATCAAAATAATCTCGCTCTCATGGCCCGGAGTTCGTTCGACGACAGCGACGTCGAAAGCCAAGTAAGTACATCCTCTCGTGACGAGTTATTTGATGCATTTGAGTTATTACATACAGATTTCCAAAATGCTTTATCCGAAATTAAATCCCTTAAATCTAAAATTAAATCTTTGGAAATTGAAAATTCCAAAATTATCGAGAAGGGAAAATTTATCGAATTCGATCATTCAAAGTGTATTGAAAATAAAAATATTTTGAAGAATGATCTTTTAAAAGTTCAAGATGAACTAAAATATTTGACGAGAAAATTCTCGTGCGGCAACGATAAATTTGAGCAAATGTTATGTGTTCAAAAATATACCTTAAATAAAGAGGGGTTAGGATTCAAACCACGTTCGAAAAACGAATCCGTTAATTTTAAAATACCCCATTGCGAAAAGTGTTTAAAAATCGGGCACCATATTTCAAGTTGCAAAAGCCCGAGACGGACGATAAAAATTAAGAAAATTTGGGTTCCTAAAGGAACAATAGTTTCAAATATCGTCTATGTTTCTAAACAAAAACCAACTATAGGTTGGATTCCCAAACATTGATTTTCGTTATTTTACTGAGGGGGAGTAATTTATTAAAACGGATAATATTTTCAGGGGGAGTTAATACCCTTGTATTTATTTTTGCATATTTCATTATTGAATTTGTTATTGGTATCTTATTGCATTTTTTGATGAATACAAAAAGGGGGAGAGATAGGAGAATGGAGAAATAAGTCGCAAATGTGATTAACTGTGAAAGGGGGAGAAAAATCGAAGAAAATCGATAGCATACAAAAAGAATTGAAAAACGAAGGAGTTGAACAAAAATGAGGAGACGTCGAAAAGACGATGAAAAATTAAAAATGAGAAATGAAAAGAAGAAAAGAAAAGAAGGAGTCGAAAAACAAATGGGAGAAGAAACTAACGAAACGGACAAAGTCGAAAACTTTGGTCTGTACACATATACATATATTTGTATTTTTGCAGGTAAAACCCATTGACGAAGTGTTGTTTTGTAATCATCAAAAAGTGGGAGATTGTTGGAACATTTTGTTCTTTATAGGTACTCGCATAGGATTCGACAACCCTAATCATAGTGACGTACGGTCCACATGATTTGACTCGTAAGTTTCTCTAAGATGCGCTTTCGATCGCATTCACTAGAGGTAATACAGAGATACTCTATTCCACTCTCACAATGAGTTTCAACATGAAAGTCGTTGATACGTATATCCTTGAAGCTTTGTATGGTTCGAGTTAGTCACTTTCAATGCATATAGAGTGTCGGTGACTGTAAAACTGTGCCGTTAGGCACCAAGAACCGGGGGTGCCGCGTCCTTGGTGAAGTGGGATGATCCAATCATCCTAGTCACTGATACGTTATAGGCTATTACCATCAGCCTATCACTCGAGTGTGCCTCGATTCATTCGTCAAACGAGAACACGAGTAATAAAAACTCTGAACGATAAGCGTAGGAATAATATTAGGTACTTTGAATAAAGTCAACCACTTGTATACGTAAGCAATAATGATATCTTACTCGAAACCAAAATACATCAGACCATTACTGAAAAATATCAAAACGTCTACCGATAAAATTAGTCATAGAGGAGGGGTTGTTGGAACATTTTGTTCCATACATAAATTAAAAGTGTTTTGATGATTAATGTTGATAAGCAAAACAAAACAACGAAGAGGCGAAGCAAGCATCGAAGGAAACGAAGTACAAAAAGCTGGCCAGAAAGCCTATTAACGTACGCTATGCAAATAGCTTAACGTACGTAATATTGTATGCTTAACGTACGTAATACATGTTATGTAACGTACGTAATGTGATGTTTGCGTTTTCAAAGAAGAAGAACGTTGGAAGATGACGTCATGGCTGTAACACCCCCAAAACCATATGGGAATATTACACGTCGTAGACCCTTTCCACAAGGATCTACCAGGCTAAACATCCATAAACAACCAAATGCTTGCCCGACCAGGGTCAAACAATAAAATAATGCAGACAGTTATGGTCACTTACACGTGAATACACAGACCGATGAGGTCACACAACCCAATCAACAAAATTGACTTAAACGACATTACCCACACAGGGGTCGAAATACAATACATCGGAAGACTGAAATCAACTCTGACAACACAACAAAAATCAAACAACTCTCGACTCATGATTAGTATCGCAGCTCGTCATCCTCTTGTGCCAATCCTCTGACTGCTCCCCTGAATCTGCATATACCTGGACGCAAAACAGACATCCACCCCCCGAATACTCGGGGGTTAGTAAAACTCCACTGTTTTACTAGTGCAAGTATCAAACCATACGAAATGTAACAAGCAAGTAGCAACTACGAATTTAATATGGAAATCAATTAACAAAATGTTCCCGAGAAGTTTTAGAATTTGGAACTCAAGTAAGAGATATTTAAAAAGGAACACATCATCTCGGGGATTTTTAAAGCAGAAATTTTTTTGGACCTCGAGTCCCAATTTACAAAATCTTTTCGTAAACATTAGGGCCTTAGCCCGATTCTCGTTTCAAAGCATACTAAATAATATATCATTATGAGTCCGAGATCCATATTTAAAATGTTACCCGAACAATCACTGCTACACGATCATTGTTCGTACACATCATGTACCGAACTCCGGAGGCCTCGACGGACCTTACCCGGACCACACACTGTTCGTACACATCATGTACCGAACTCCGGAGGCCTCAACGGACCCTACCCGTCCACACACACTGTTCGTACACATCATGTACCGAACTCCGGAGGCCTCAACGGACCCTACCCGGCCACACACATCGTTCGTACACATCATGTACCGAACTCCAGAGGTCTCGTCAGACCCTACCTGGATCACACACCTTATTCGTACACATCATGTACCGAACTCCAGAGGCCTCGTCAGACCCTACCTGGAACACACGCACACACATCGGCACGACACAACTCATAATCATTAAATGTCAAGCCATTCCACATTACACCGAAATGTACAATCAAGTATGCAAACCAAAACAACACAAATATCATGATCATCACAACGACTCTTAACCAACATAACACACATTCGGTACACAATACATTGCACAACCACGTGTACAACCATCTCATATGTACATCGCAATCCTGCACAAATGGCACAACGCCTAACACGTATACCAATATATCACTATTATCACAAATCCTTCAAATTTCGGAAAACACAACCAACTCAAACGGAACATATTTACGGAGGCAAGCAAAATCGCCATACATATCATACGTAATTACTAGCCGCAAGATACAAGTCGTATAATAAGATACTTGCCTCGATATCGGCACGCAAGTATTCCAACGAACGCGGTTCAACCGAAAAGCTCGGACCCCGAAGAAGACAACGAACGGAAGGGTTCCGACTCGAGTTCCTCACAAGAATTCGACCCTAACAACATATAATCAATAAATCATCGATCATACGAGGAAGAATAATCGTAGAACGCCCGAAAACCCCTCTATGACATTTTACCGGACACCTTCAAGGCGTCGATCAAACACTCGACCAACACAACGAATCGACATGATCCAACCATGGAATAATAAGGAAATTGATATAATACATCTAAATAATCATTAATCCATCACAATCCTATGTTAAATCAGATTAAACGGACGAAATCGAACAAAATACCCAAAATCCCCAGAATTAGATTTTTAGGAAATCTGACCTGATTCGGTAGATCGGAGGATGTTATAGGATGGATGATTGATGATATGAACTCCAAGACTTCATGGATTTATTGACCAACAACATCTCTCCATGATAGGAACAACCCCAGCCGCGGAAGAGAAGTAGAAGAAGGAGAAAAATGGCGAAAAAAACGACTGATGGGCCTTAAATAGGCTGACACAGTGTGCCGCGGCCCAGTCGAAGTGTGCCGCGGCATAGGGCCAAATCTGCCGGCAGTGACTCGGCAGTGTGCCGCGGCCCTGCCGGCATGTGCCGCGGCACGCGGTACAGACGGGTCGGCCGAAGATTGAAATGTGTGTGTGCCGCGGCTCGGCCAAGTGTGCCGCGGCCCTTCCGGCAGGCTGCTCGGCCAAAATTGGGACACGTGAGTGACTTAGCTATTTCGACCATAACTCCTTCGTCCGGACTCCGATTGACTCACCGTTTGAACCATTGGTAAGCTAACTCGATGCTTTATAATATTGCAAAGATTCAGAATTTTTGGAGTTCCCAAAAATTAATGGTGATCTAACAAAGTCGAACTCATACGTGGAAAAGTCGTCTAATAATACTGAACTCACGAAAATGACATCGAAACCCGAACCTGAATACGAATCGAAGATACGGTCACGAAGTACTCGCAAAGACGAATCTAAGAGCTAGTAGAACACACGATTCCGACCACCCGAAGGTTCGAAATTCGACAACGGAAGGTAATTACCCGAAACTTTGGGAAATTACAAAAATGGCCCAAAACGTCCGAAAATCACGATACGTGATCGAATAACCAAACCGAAGTTCACAACACGTCTAACAAAGTTAAACGGACTTACAGGAAACTCGAAACAGTAATTTCGAACGAGATTCACGAGAATCGAACTCGAGTGCGGAAAAGTCGTTAATAAACACGGAACTCAACAAAACAATACCGAAACGAACTCGGATGACAAAAAGTGTAGAATTAATCATTCTCAGAATGACGAGACGGTCCCAAGAGAGTCGTCTAAACGGGCCTCCGCCGAAAAAAAGAAAATTACCGTAAATCCGAAATTGCGGATATTACATTCTGCCCTCCTTAAAAGAAGTTTCGTCCCGAAACTTAAATCAAGTAGGGAGAAGCAATATCCTGCCAGGAAAACTCAACGAGATACACAAGAACCGGAAAAAAAAAATCGCGCCCAACGGCGAAACGTTACAAGCAACGCGAGAGAACATACAGCGTGAAAACACGCCCCACGACGACCAACACGACGCCACCGGTAGAGACATAATAAAATCAACAAGTGACAAGCGTCATCAAACAGATAATACAATCGAGTCGATTATCTAGACAATCACAAAACACAACGAACAAAAATCAATACGATTGACCAACCCAACGGTTCATCAATCAAAACGCGAGCCAAACGCTGAACAAATACGGAATTCCACCGCCCAAGGGTTGGAAGATCGAAACGAGACTAATTTCTCGAACTTGAGGGAATTACGAAGGAGTCTGAACGTTCAACAATCACGAAACGAGATCAACAAAAACCGATCAATCAAACGATCGAACCACAACGATCGAGACAACAAAAATCGAACAATCACGTTCGAATCAAGAAGGACAATAGAATTCAAACAACAACTCCAAGGTTCACATCTCGACTCGAGACAATATATGATCCGGTGAAAACAACATGTGTCTTCACATAAGATCCACAAGAAAGGGAATAGAAATTGAAAAGTCACAACAACAAACGAGTTATTCAGAAACAATACCACGCTCGTTCGATCAACAAAAGCAAGGGGCAGGACAAGCTCAGAAAATGTCAACGAACATAAACGAGTCGACAGAGTCGAAAATACAGAAGTTCAAAATCCGATCCACTCCGAATAAAGGAACTAATAGAACCAAAAGATGTTACTTCCGAACAAGGTTCACAAGAATCGAACCGGACTCTGAAAAGTCACAACGATAATCAGATCAACCCAAAACAAGATCACAGCTCGTTCGAACGATGAAACCGAAATACAGAACAAGTTCATAAAGTATCAACGAACACGAGCGAGTCGATAGACCTGAGAAAGAGGAAATGCAGAAGTCAAAACGATACAGGCATTACATTCGACCTCTTATAAAAGAAATGTCGTTCCCGCAACTCACAACAACTGGAGTAAGGTGACAACACAAAAAGCAAACGACAGAAACATCTCCCATGGGCCTCTCAGAGCCGATCCTCATATCTGTACTGAAGTTCGCGCCCCGAAAGACTCGGAACCCAACTCGCAAAACTGGATCTTGTGTCTCTCGGGTCCACACTTGAAAAGCGTTACTGACGAGAAGGACAATTTGCACGTACATGCCCCCGGCACAATACGTTCGAAATGCCTCGGCTCGGCATATCGAAAATATAGATGCTAGATAGAATGGAACATAACACCACAAAACAACATACCGGAGATGCCAACTCAGCATAACAAAGAATCATAACACATATCATATACAACGATTACCATCGTAAAGTAATCCACACACAAACGCTACAACAACGACGGTATCGTTCGGCGACCTTAACGACCCGAACAATAACCAGCACACAATTACAAACATCCTGAAACCATCACACATGTACACAAACGTACAAACCCAAGCTTTAACAGCTCACACATGTGCGATAACACGCAAGCCGCCGCGAAATGACAACATTAAAGATCGTCATCACACCTCCCACAAAGGGCTAACAAAACATATGCATGGCGAACGACTCAACGTTCACACCACCAATTCAAACACAATTCGGAGGGCTAACACCCTAACAGCAATACCAACATACACACCTTCTCCGACCACAAGCAGGAAATGATGGGTTTTAAAAACGAAAACCACCTTTAAAAATTTTTTTTAGAAAAACACCGGTTGATCTTGAGTATCACCTTTCAAAAGTACAAACGTGAAACATCGTTATCAAGACTTTGGAAAACCATTTCGCATTTGATAAAAACGAGGACACTATCTTTTAGTGAAAAACTTTCAGAGTATTCGACCCTCCGGTCTAAGTAAAAGTGTTTATAAAACATTGAAAATATCTCAAAACATTTTGTTCCTCGAGGTAGAAGAATTTTGAAACATATTGTGGCACCTTAGAAGTACCACGAGAAAACAATTCATTTTAAACGTACGTCTCGAAATTTATTTTCTAAGATACTCAAGGTTTTCGAAATAAAACTCAGTCGGTAAAATACCGAAAGCCATTACAAAAGAACTCACGCAACGGAAAAAGGAATACAGTCCTACATGCACAATCCAATTGAATACATCTCACAGCATCAAGTTTAAACATACAACAAAACCATTCCTCGGAGTTTCTCACGAACTCAATCGTCGATACCTTTTCGAAACCCATCAAGGTTTACAACTTTCACAACATACCACCCCACCCGGTGGTTCAAAGATAAAACAATAACGTGCCCAGTTCTATACACATACTATGTGCCACAAGTATTAAACACAACTATATTACACAATACTGTGTAAATAAAATTATGCACCGCAATTAACTCACTAAGATAAAATCGAGATACACAGGTATTACGCATAAAGGAGGAGACTTACATCCACAGGTCGCACGGAGGTGACGGTCGCCCACGATACTAATCTCGTCTGACAACATAACCGACACGTTGTGACTACGCACGACTCAACTTGTCACCTGACGACTCGAACGACAAGACAACACATTACTCGACAATCCATGACTCGACTCGACCCGACAGCCTAGGTTTCCACAACCTAAGCTCCGATATCATAAATGTAACACCCCCAAAACCATATGGGAATATTACACGCCGTAGACCCTTTCCACAAGGATCTACCAGGCTAAACATCCATAAACAACCAAATGCTTGCCCGACCAGGGTCAAACAATAAAATAATGCAGACCGTTATGGTCACTTACACGTGAATACACAGACCGATGAGGTCACACAACCCAATCAACAAAACTGACTTAAACGACATTACCCACACAGGGGTCGAAATACAATACATCGGAAGACTGAAATCAACTCTGACAACACAACAAAAATCAAACAACTCTCGACTCATGATTAGTATCGCAGCTCGTCATCCTCTTGTGCTAATCCTGTGACTGCTCCCCTGAATCTGCATGTACCGGGACGCAAAACAGACATCCACCCCCCGAATACTCGGGGGTTAGTAAAACTCCACTGTTTTACTAGTGCAAGTATCAAACCATACGAAATGTAACAAGCAAATATCAACTACGAATTTAATATGGAAATCAATTAACAAAATGTTCCCGAGAAGTTTTAGAATTTCGAACTCAAGTAAGAGATATTTGAAAAGGAACACATCATCTCGGGGATTTTTAAAGCAGAAATTCTTTTGGACCTCGAGTCCCAATTTACAAAACCTTTTCGTAAATATTAGGGCCTTAACCCGATTCTCGTTTCAAAGCATACTAAATAATATATCATTATGATTCCGAGATCCATATTTGAAATATTACCCGAACAATCACTGCTATACGATCATTGTTCGTACACATCATGTACCGAACTCCGGAGGCCTCGACGGACCTTACCCGGACCACACACTGTTCGTACACATCATGTACCGAACTCCGGAGGCCTCAACGGACCCTACCCGGCCACACACATTGTTCGTACACATCATGTACCGAACTCCGGAGGCCTCAACGGACCCTACCCGGCCACACACATCGTTCGTACACATCATGTACCGAACTCCAGAGGTCTCGTCAGACCCTACCTGGATCACACACCTTGTTCGTACACATCATGTACCGAACTCCAGAGGCCTCGTCAGACCCTACCTGGAACACACGCACACACATCGGCACGACACAACTCATAATCATTAAATGTCAAGCCATTCCACATTACACCGAAATGTACAATCAAGTATGTAAACCAAAACAACACAAATATCATGATCATCACAACGACTCTTAACCAACATAACACACATTCGGTACACAATACATTGCATAACCACGTGTACAACCATCTCATATGTACATCGCAATCCTGCACAAATGGCACAACGCCTAACACGTATACCAATATATCACTATTATCACAAAGCCTTCAAATTTCGGAAAACACAACCAACTCAAACGGAACATATTTACGGAGGCAAGCAAAATCGTCATACATATCATACGTAATTACTAGCCGCAAGATACAAGTCGTATAATAAGATACTTGCCTCGATATCGGCACGCAAGTATTCCAACGAACGCGGTTCAACCGGAAAGCTCGGACCCCGAAGAAGACAACGAACGGAAGGGTTCCGACTCGAGTTCCTCACAAGAATTCGACCCTAACAACATATAATCAATAAATCATTGATCATACGAGGAAGAATAATCGTATAACGCCCGAAAACCCCTCTATGACATTTTACCGGACACCTTCAAGGCGTCGATCAAACACTCGACCAACACAACGAATCGATACGATCTAACCATGGAATAACAAGGAAAATGATATAATACATCTAAATAATCATCAATCCATCACAATCCTATGTTAAATCGGATTAAACGGAAGAAATCGAACAAAATACCCAAAATCCCCAGAATTAGATTTCTAGAAAATCTGACCTGATTCGGTAGATCGGAGGATGTTATAGGATGGATGATTGATGATATGAACTCCAAGACTTCATGGATTTATTGACCAACAACATCTCTCCATGATAGGAACAACCCCAGCTGCGGAAGAGAAGTAGAAAAAGGAGAAAAATGGCGAAAAAAATGACTGCTGGGCCTTAAATAGCCGACACGTGTGCGCCGCTGCCGGCGAAGTGTGCCGCGGCATAGGCCAAATCACGGCAGTGACTCTAAGAAGGTGCCGCGGCCGCCGGCATGTGCCGCGGCACGCTGCATGCATGTGTCGGCCGAAGATTGAAATGTGTGTGTGCCGCGGCTCGGCCAAGTGTGCCGCGGCCCTTCCGGCAGGCTGCTCGGCCAAAACTGGGACACGTGAGTGACTTAGCTATTTCGACCATAACTCCCTCGTCCGGACTCCGATTGACTCACCGTTTGAACCATTGGTAAGCTAACTCGATGCTTTATAATATTGCAAAGATTCAGAATTTTTGGAGTTCCCAAAAATTAATGGTGATCTAATAAAGTCTAACTCATACGTGGAAAAGTCGTCTAATAATACTGAACTCACGAAAATGACATCGAAACTCGAACCTGAATACGAATCGAAGATACGGTCACGAAGTACTCGCAAAGAAGAATCTAAGAGCTAGTAGAACACACGATTCCGACCACCCGAAGGTTCGAAATTCGACAACGGAAGGTAATTACCCCAAACTTTGGGAAATTACAAAAATGGCCCAAAACGTCCGAAAATCACGATACGTGATCGAATAACCAAACCGAAGTTCACAACACGTCTAACAAAGTTAAACGGACTTACAGGAAACTCGAAACAGTAATTTCGAACGAGATTCACGAGAATCGAACTCTAGTGCGGAAAAGTCGTTAATAAACACGGAACTCAACAAAACAATACTGAAACGAACTCGGATGACAAAAAGTGTAGAATTAATCATTTTCAGAATGACGAGACGGTCCCAAGCCAGTCGTCTAAAAGGGCCTCTGCCGAAAAAAAAGAAAATTACCGGAAATCCGAAATTGCGGATATTACAATGGCATAGGTTAGCGAGCAACGGACATATTGACTAAAGTTAACGTACGTAATGGGTAGATGGCTAACGTACGTAACTCAAATGACGATACTCCCTGGACTGAAACTGGAAGAGGCTTACGTACGTAACCAGGCAGGGTTAACGTACGTAAACAGGCTTACGTACGTAATATGAAGCATATAGCGTACGTAATGAAAGAACAGGCATCTAACGGCTAGTTTGATTATGGAGCCGATAAATACCATGCTTATGGTATTGATCAAACACAACAACTCAAGCAAACGAGACATACATCTGAGAATCATATTGATACAATTGTTGTTGTAATATTGAGCTTACATTGAGTGATTGAGTGTTTATACACAAAATCATACACGAGTGGTAAAAAGAAAGATACGATTGGATTCAGTGTTATTAGGATCAATGATCCGGCATTGTTAGAATCGCAATCGCTATCTTCGTGAGGTCTATCTAGTACCCATAGAAAGCTAGAGAGGTTGATTCCTTGTCCTACTAAAAGGAAAACGGTTTAACTTGGACAGACGCAAAGACAAGTACGAGTGGTTTATCACGGACCAATAGAAGACGTGATTGTAACGGTTATACCTCGACCGATAGAAGAGAGGAGAATAGGTTTTTCTTTAGCCTTTTGAAAAAGATACCGAGAGAGGACGTAGGCTCGTTTATAGCCGAACCTCTATAAATCCTTGTGTGCTTTAAATTTCCGCACTTGATATTTACGCTTCCGCAACACGGCGCAATATCCGAATCCATACCCAACAGGGGCGTCTAATGACTTTGGCACGTATGGTGCAATACTGCCATCGGTAAATGTGAAAGTGACATTGGGGATCATGTCATGATCGCCTTCCTCTATATATTGAGTTTCCTATCCGTGAAATAATTGCTTGCAGGGCCGTTCGTATACCAATGGCAGCAATCTCACATTAGGAGTCAACTCGTTTCTTGGGAGTCAGGAGCATCATCTCTTCTTGCTACATTAGAAGATCGAACGAGCCTCCATGACCACGACCACGTCTACGACTGCCACATCCCTTTCCACCATGAAAATTCATTCCATGTGGTTAGGGATTGGCACGTCCAGTCCCCTATTCGTCGGGGTTCTTTCTACATTTCACTTTGCCATTAGTAGCCTCGAGAATTTGCTTTGTCTCGACAGGCCTAACATTATCATACTCTAGCATATACTGATTCGTTAGTATAAGCACTTAAGTAGGGAAATTGGAAAGTTTTTTCTGGATCATGTCGTCTTCTATGAATTTCTTTTCACAAAAGAACGAGACGCGCCTTAAGGCAGAACATATCTTTTATTGAAAATTGTTGACTCGTTATAATAAAGCAAGTGGATTTCGTCCCATTGCATGGTCAACTCAAGAAATAGTATTCTCAAAATAGCCCTTAAGGGCACCCCACAATTCGTTGGGGATGTTATCTAAAGATACTCCTACCATAAGTTGGGGTCGAGATTTCGCCTAAAAACATTAGCGCACTTTCTTTCACCTTTTGAAACGGTTCGTCGTCTGTATGAACAGAAAGTGCGGCGCTAACGTCTTAATATCAGAATCTCATCTATGGCACTCAAGTCCTTCTGAGTCCAAGATGCTGAATTTCGGACGAGTTGGATTAGCCATATTCGTAAACAAGAGAAGAAAGCGAATACGTTTCACATGATCATGAGTTCGTCCATAATAAATTATTCAATAATGAGATTATTTTGTTTAGAACCAAGATATGGTCATGATTTCGATGCGATACACATGAAGTTTCGTTATCATGGTACTATTGGTAGTAGAAATACAGTCATCTAAACTATATTAGGAATGTAGCCTAATTGCATGTCATATCTAAATATGCATGCAAATTATATATATATATATATATAATTCCTATGTGATATAAATAAATACACAGTATGCGGTCAAATAGGTATCTTATGGCGCAATAACAATTAGTTATTAATCTAAGAGTATGAATTGAATAATTTAATTCAAGCGATTAATTAATTTATTTAATTAATCAGGCATAATTAAACTAAATAAATCATATTATGCAATTAAATCAAATAGAGCATATGAAATAATACATGAAGCAAATAATAGGGTTTTACGAATTACCATATAGCAAAAACACGGTTCTCTCTTAGGGCATACCTTCAATAGCCGTTTGGATCGTCTTGATTTGTCTCCAAATTCCTCTCCAAAATAAAGCTTACAGAAAAGACACGGTTCTTTCACATTGATTACTTTCAATTTGCTTGGTAAAATTGCAATTCTAGTTCTAATTGCCGTTTGGATGGTCCTCATTGAAAATCCTTAATCTCTTGCAAGAAATATTAAAAAAAATAGAGTTAAACTTTTTTTTTTTCAGCAAAAAAAAAAAAACAATATAATTAATGTAATTGGTTAATTAACAATAATGAGAACTAGTCATTCAGACCCGTGCGTTGCACACGGGCTCTATCTAATTGGTCATAGTGTAATGTGTGGTATTTATTTTCGTCATTAGGTTTGTAAGTTATGATGGTATCACAACTTTTATAAGCATCGCATGAGTTTAAGATGAATGAGTTTAATTAGTTGTTTGGTGACTTTTATATTTAGACCGAGTCATTCAGACCCGTGCGATGCACACGGGCTTAATCTAAATGTTCATAGTGTATTGTTCAACACTAATTTTCGTCATTACATGGGCTGTATATAAGTGTTCATAGCGTAATCTTTGGCACTTATTTTCGTCATTATATATCTAAGTTGTGATGGTATCACACCTTTTTTAAGCATGACACACATTTAAAATAGTTTATTGACATTAAAAGAGTATATGTGAAGAGACTTTTTTCAAGATGCTACATTTAAAAGAGTCTCTTCACATGTAACTTTTTAATATGTATAAGTTACATACTAAATGTCAAAGGGAGGTTAAACGCATACGGTTCTTCAAAATAAATGTAACTCTTATATAAAATCGTAACAAAGTGGATATTCGCTATATTTTGAGATCTAGCTTGTGACAATTAATTATCCTTTTGGTTTATCATATCAAATACGGTAGTTCCACATTACTACGCTTAATTAATCGAACTTTATTTTATGCACAAAAACCATTTAAGTTTCAATATTTTTTATTGTTGTGAAAATCGGTCCAATATTGTTAGTATATTTTTGTACCAGGTTGCATATATAAATATATTTGAAGACATCAATCTCAACATATAATTTTTCTACTCTTAATAACTAATATAACAATTTCATTTTGCCAAATTTTCTTGTCATTCTACAAATGAAACTAAAATTATATTAAGATAATCAATTAATCTCCATAGTGATATTACTTATTGAGTAAGATTTAAATTTAATTTATAATAGATTATATAAATGGTATATCTATATTGTTTAAACTACATAAATCGTCAAAATGATATTATTTATTATGTAAGATTTAAACTACAGTAAAATTATATAAATGATAAATTCTCAAAATAACATAATCGCTTAATTGCCGATACTAATTGTGGATATGATTACCCGAATCATTAATACGTATTTGTTTTATCTATAGTCTATTGCTTTGCACCATTTATGGATAAAGCTGATAGTGAGAAGATATTTTTATTATATACTACCATTTTCAATATGTAACATCGGCATAACTTACACAATCATATCAAGTATTAAAGTCACGCAATATTTCAAGACGTTTAATTAAGAAAGTGACATTAACACACCGCAAGACAAAAAACTACATTAAGAGCAAAAATATGAAAATGCACCAACAAAGTGTAGTAATAATTATTGACTAAAAATTGAACTCATCACATTATTTTCAATAAACTTACTTGCTAACGAATCAATAGTATTAGCCCATTTATCGGTATTACATGAAGCAAAATATTGCATGTTTAATTTGTAACATATATTAATATGAATGCTAAGTATTCATCCCACCGATGGCCATGGCGTCATTCTTGTTTTTGTTGTTGTTCTTGTTGTTGTTGTCTTTGTCGTTGTTGTTCATTGGCCTTTTTCATGTTTTGTTCTTGATACAATTTTTGTGACTTCTCGATATCTTTCTTTAATGCTTCTTGACGCGCTACAAAAAATAATTAGATATAGTTGATCGTTAGTAACTTAAATACAGTTAATCAATATATTGCATTTTCGAACAAAATAAAAATGTTCGTGCATGTACCACATAATTGATAAGACAACGATGTGTAGGATCTCTTAAACCATTAGAGAAGATGATGTTACTACCAAATATCCTAAGCACCATCTTTATGTCCTATATTATTACACACACAAAACACACGTGAAATTTACATAAAACAATATAAATCAATACCACCATAATAAATTGTAGCCCAATGTGCACGCGATGTGGAGGAAGTTGTGTTTTGTTGTGTGTGATTTTTGACACATTATATAGTTGATAAAATATTTGTAACTCATGGACGGGAAGGTAAAAAGACTAACACTAATTGGTGTGTTTAATTTATGCATTCATGGCACCAAACACTTCATCTCCACATTTCACTTTATGTGAATATTCATTGTACACTTAACGAAAGTTGCTTGACATGCCTGGAAATCAATGTGAAATAATAAATATGATACAATCAATTCATCAAGCATTAATCATGACCATTTATATTTATAAGGCTTCTTAAGCTTTATATATATAAGATGTTCATCCCTTCCCAAATTACGCTGGTTGGAACTGGAGTGCCTCCACTCCTTTTTTTCTTTTGAATAAATATTCTGGGCGTCGCGAATCTGGGCAAAATGGAGGTTTGACGGCGAGTCAAATCGAAAATAGGTGCAGCACGGTGTTCTTGTTCACGGTCGCGGCGGGCTGCGGAGGGCGACTCACCATCTGCATCGTGGTGGATTTGGTGGTCTGATGCGGCGAACGAAGATGGTGAACAGGGGTTCAGCCGCAAAAGATTTTCGTTTCTTGTTCTAGGGTTCAGTCGCGGGCGGATTGGTCGACTGGCGGGGCTTGTGCGACGTCGGCCGTGCGACGTGCGGTGGTCGTACGGGGTCTGGTGCGACGTCGGCTGCGGGGGGGAGAAGGGTCCCACAGTCTGGATCTGGTGATGATGTTTGAATCTGAATCTCTGATGCAGAGGCGATCGGAGCGGACAAGGGTTACGGTCTGGGTCGCGCGCGACGAGTTGGAAGGAGATGACTGCTGGGGAAGATGACCAGGTAGGGTTTTCTGGCAAAGTCGATTCGGGGAAGGAGGCGCGACTTGGCGGCGGCCGGTCTAGGGTTTTGCAGGCTGCGGCGGCGGCTAGGGTTTTGGCTGCGGGATTTTCAAGATTTTTTTGTTCGCTTTTTTTTTTCTGAAATCTTTGAGAAGATTGGGACAAAAAAAATCTTGTTCAATTAGAGACTACGTGCTGATAACGTGTTGTAGTAAATGTAAACAATACAAGAATTAGGACAGAAGATGTATCCATTCTCATTCCTAGGGAGAGATTAGAATATTCTAATAGGCCTAGCCCTATATTAGTTGGTAGAAGTCCAATAGCCCGTAAACTAAGACACACGTGTATTTACTCTAATATATAAATATATATATATATATACATATTATATAAAACTTATTCCCCTTAATTTAATGTAGAAGTGGGATTTATGTCACTTATTTAAATATATAATATTAAAGAATCTAACAAAATACATAAAAAAAGATTTAAAAATTATAATTATACCTAACTTCAAAAGATGGACTTGACCGTATTTATGCCTGTAAGATTTAAACAAATTGCCTTATTTATTAATTTTTATTATCATAATTTCATATTTTCATTTATTAATTTTTGGTTTTAGCAAAGAGATTGCAGAAGGGTATTTTGGGAAGAGAAATATCAGTTTGTAAACGGCAGTAATTATTGGGGGTGGAATTACATATGAGGAGACTATTTTAATTGTAACTTTTAATATAAATAAACTAATTTAAATACAAAAGTTATGATAAACATCACAATTTAAATGCACTTTCTAATACACAGGGTGATTAAAAAGAAATTTTAAATGATAGTATAAATTACAAGATGTTAAATTTTAGCTATGAAATCTTAGATACAATGGTGCATCGCACGGGTTGAATAAACCAAAAAAACCCCGGAGCAACATACAGGTTAGTAAAGCCTCATTTCATATAACTAATTACATAGACTAAAATAAAAGTACAATATCAATAAAAAAAAACATATAAACTTCCCTAAAAGGCTTTTAAATTATGTCATCTGCTCATTCAACCGTTTGCCCCAACATTACGTACAAAACACGTAGATATTCAACCAAATACCGTGCATCGTACGAGTTGGATAATGCGTCGTATATATTGAAAATTCGAAGGGGAAGTCTCGTCCGTATTTACCGTCTTGTTTCTCATTTGTTGTAGGAATTGGGAGTTCACGGTACCATGGACAGGGTTGCAAATAAAAGTACCAGTAAAGTTCATTGTCGGAGATGTCGACCTTACGTATAATACGCCGGGTGTTAAGGAATATATACACGATGGTGGCTTCAAGAAGCATTGTGCCATTTTTGCGAATTATTAAAATTATTATCTTTAAATACTTTTTTTCGTAAATTAAAATTTAGATTGTATATTTATATTAAAAAAATAAAACTTAAAAAATGATAAATTTAACTACCCGGTCAAAGCACCTAAAAATACGTGTTCAAAAATCAAACGACGTCTAAAGAAAAATGGAGGAAGTAATATTTAATTTAATATATCGATGCTCAGCGGGCCATGGAGGGGCCTTTATATAGGGGCCTTTATATAGGCATTACAATGAGAGTCCTTCCATACATAGGATTCCTAGATAAGGTAAGACATCTAATAGGATTCTACTACCTCTAGAAGGATCTGGAACCTTCCATCTATGTATCTACAATCAGTATTAGGTAAGACACATCACGGGAATAATAATTCCCGGAACACTCCCCCTGTGTCGAGCACTAATACAACAATGGTGCAGAAGATGTTGCCTTCGTAAAAACCTATTCCAAGCCAAAACAAAACCCCATGGGAAAAACAAAGGCTTGATGAGGAAAAGATTGCAACGCACCAACATAACATGTCATGTATACTCCCCCTGATGTATACATAACGACTCCCCCTGATGAGTACCTCAAATCATAGGAGTTGGATGCCAAGTTGCCCTCACAACTATACCAAGGAAAAACCCAGTGGGAAAAATACCTCTTGGCCTAAGTTGAACAGAAGTTCAACGCATCATTGTATGGATGTTCTCATAGGTCGCCTCGTTAAAAACCTTACCAAGTGAAAACCCAATGGGAAAAAACAAATCTTGGTCTAAGGACAAAAAGAGCGCGACACATCCAAAGTGCAGAGTCGCTAGAGACTTTATCAAGTTTTCCAAAGTCTTGACCTCCATGCACTAAATCAGTCATTACTTCTTCGATTCAATAGGTATCAACGAAACTGTAAGAACTTATGAAAACTAGACACCCATAGCTTTTCATTCACATACAGTACGTAACCTAGATCGACCTGAGCAGATCACAAAGCTCTATCGAAGTTGACTCAGCAAATTACCGGACTCATCCTGTCCTACTTTGCAACAATAGTCATATGTCACTCAACATGATGGATGTGATCAAATGGTTGGTTTCCTTGGAAAGTAGACACAAACCTTTCCAATGGCACCAATTTCACCATTTTCCATCAAGTGAGCTGCCCTGTAGGTCATATGGGAGATAGACCAACACATTCTGGGCAGATTCGGGTATCAGTTTTCAAGTGTCCTTTTTATCGAGATAGAGCGAGCTTCAAGCTTCTTGTCAATCACAGACATTGCATGAGTCCATCCTAGGCCATCATCACAGTGGCTTTACCGGATAATTACGAATGAGTATATCGGGTCAAACATGAGTACATAATACCGTACTTTTCTCTTAAGACTGCATCATCACTTATGTGAGCCAAGTCTTATGATGACTTCGACTAATCATTGGGAATCATATAGGCATTACTTTATCGTCTCTTAGGGAAACCGTCCCTTAGATTGCCTTAAACCGATTGATGAATACGCATCATCAAGTGTCCCCAAGATCCTTTCATTCTTAACTTTGGATTTAGCGGAATCTCTTAGTCTCACAAGAGTACATCACTATAAACTCTTAGTTTTACACGCAAAAGCTTGATATCTCTTCCAAATCAAGTATATACTTAGTATGCGTCCCCGACAATCACTTGTCGTCGCACTCCGTGGTCAGGAGCCACTTGATTTCAGTCTGATCCACCACGAGATCCTTTTTATCACTTAACTTAGTTCCCCACTAAGATAAGATTTAACCACAAGCTGCACGTCAGTTTTTGGGAAACTATCTAACTGAGAAGATAGTGGATGCTATAACATCCATCGATAACACAACTAAGTTTCGTGTCATCGTAGTCGATTCCAGTGCGTTCATGAGAAACCTCGCGCCATGAGGTGAGTTTAACTCCTTCTCTCACTCGCTTTGACAAAGTATACAGATAGAGCTTATCTTTGGAGTGTCGGCACCACTTCAACAAAGAGCTATCACTTTATTCATACTGGAGTCGCATATATTTCCATTTTAGGCCAAGGCTACAACGTTGTAGATTTTCAACGAAGTATGGTTCGATTAAACTCACATTCCACATCCTCATGAACCGGCTTTATTCATAGAGTACTCTTTATGGATTGGCATTCATTGAGGCGTCCCCCAATGAAGACTATAATCCAGAATCACATGAGACGGATGAGTTCATTTGATCATATGATCAAGTTTTCATGTACCAAACTCGCATACATTCTTAGCGAGAGATTTATCGAACCAAGTGGCATCCCAATACTCTATGAGATCCACGGCATAGTAACACCATCTACCACAATTTGTGGTGTTACCATATCACCATTTATAGGTGACGAACATCCATGACCGGACACAATCCTTGCAGACATGTATTTAATCTCGTCACTTTAGGGAACTTGGTGAGACACAGTAGGGACAAACTACGACAATTTCCAAGTCGTTCTACTCGAACATGATCGTTCACATCTCCCCCTAACGACGGGAAGACTGGCTCATCAAAGTGACTTACGAGATCGTCTGCCAAGGTATATTTTAAGCGGACTATGAGTGAAAGCGCATGTCATATTCATCATTTATAACCCGTCATAATGCATTGTGGTGACGCACTTTTGGCACATGAACATGTGGACGATAAAGGTTTTCAGTTGTTAACACAATCCAGTTAACAAAATGCATATGGTTACACTTGTAACTAAGCATTTGAATGATGATAGGTATAGGTGAATATGACATGTTGACCTATGCTACTGGTCTTGAGAATTCAACAAAACCGCCACCATGCACCACTGGGATCGAACATAAAGAAACGATTGAACCGATGATAGGCCGTTGGTTTTATCGAACCTCTAATGCTTTCTTGAAGAGTTCACTCCCTTTACCAGCCCCAAACACCTCAAAATTTTCGTGAGCATGTATAAACGGGTGTTTAGGATTCCAAAACCATCAACCTTGTGGTTAAAACCCGATCGAAATGACATCGAACTAGTTGTTGGGACGGCTGGTGGTATGTGAAAACTTCATTTAAGTGGTTCACCTCCTTCCAAGTCTCCAAATGGCACCGAAATTTGTGAGAAGGTAGCCTTGAATGTTAGGAAGTACTCGTTAAAATTTCACTTTAAGACTTGGTCTAAAAAGTGGGTGAACCGACCTTTACAATGACTGGTCCGCAAGTTGGACAACCATAACTCAGGTTTCATCAACTTATCAATCATTGTCAAAGGAACAACATAACATATAAATGTTATTACTTGAGTACGACCATTTGTCAACACCATCATAGCATCATAAGCCACCCAGGCTAATACTTATGATCATGTATGTATAAGGACTTGGTGAAAAGGGAGGACTCAGCACCATGCTTATGCGAGTCGCTACATTATTCTCTTTATCATAGGAGGGTGTCATCTCCTAATCGTGCCAAAAAATAGGCTGAAATCAATGAACATGGCTAAGAAGGATCATTGGGGGGTCTTTGGCGTCACACATGCTTATGAAAGCAAGACGCGGATGACATAAATATTATCATCGGTCATGAGCCTTGCTCACAACTCCACCAACGTACTTTGGTGTCTTTGATCCAATCAGTTTCTTTGTTCAAAGAAAATGATGTCCATGATAATACCGTGGTATATGGATCATCAAACTGTCCAAACTCCAGACTATTAAAGCCTAAATGTGTCAATGTCCCAATACATCTTCTGGTTACACAAACCGATGCAAGCCGGACCATATTGACTCATGAATATTTTTTCTTTTCACATATCCAATACAAGTGATGCATAAGATTTTATTCTCACAAATCACAATGAGATGCTATGAGTGATACACTTTGGCATATATATCATCGAGTCATAACATGGTTCAATTGTTACGGAACATATGTGACTAGAAAACGCCATTCGGCATTCAACAACTTGAGCATCATACCGCTCATTGATTGTGATGACCTACTCATCATAGTCACAATGGATTTATAAACCGAAATCCAAAAATATCATGTTCCTTGAAAATAGCTTAATACGCACTCAATTTCGCTTGCAGAGTTTTACAATCATGAGAATAGCGAATACTCTAACAACATAGAGATTTTATGCTTGATATGATCAAAATGATCTATCATATTGAGTGCATAACATGGCAAGGTTATATGCCTAAGGGGCAAAATTACGACACAAGCATGATGTAACACTACCATGCACACGCTCGACCTTCTTATAAGGGTGCGTATTTTGGGCTTCCCCAAGGAAACTGTTTTTCAACATTTTAAAGATGATAGTTTAGCGTACAACGCATACCAAAAACTGCATCATCTATGGCAAATTCGGCCAAAAAGAGGTTGAAAAATATGTATCTTAAGACTACTTGCAAATTCAAGATGGGAACCAAGTTGGTTGGGACAAAAGTTAGGACAATCGCTGGAAATAAAATTCCGCGCAGCTTGACCTTTGTTCACTAAAACAGCGATAACTCCCTTGTTAGGAAGGCTATGGATGAACGGTCAGATGTTCTGGAAACTAGACTTCCGTATCTTTCTATCCATATATTGTGCACCACACGGATCATTAAACTCAGATCACAGTGCATGTTTTAATTGGCTGCTTTAGTATTTCCCAAGTTTAGTGAGAAAATAAGGTTGAGACCATATCCAATGGCATAAGTGTTGATGCAAAAACCATGGCAATAACAGCCATAGGTGCGTTTAAACGCAGCAGGTGTTCGATTTCTTATCTCGACTAATGATCCTTTCGGTAACTCCAACTTGGTAGACTTGCAGAGAAAGTAGGAATGTCGGTATAGCTAAGGCTGTTTAAAAACCACTTATTCCGTTTGAACTTTCAAAGCATAAACAAATACCAAGGAGGATGCGCCTAGTCATGATCAAAGTGTAGACAAAATCCACCAACGTGCATCAAATCAACCAAGTATTTTAATTCTCAATTTGCAAGCATACGTCATAATAGCCATGTTATATGGATGCAACGCGGTGCATCATAATTAAGCATTTTGAACCATGAGACATAATGAATATACCATAACCAACTCGTCTTGACCATCCAATAAGATCGACTAAACATGTATAAGGCACATGCCTTTACAAATACTCGGAAAAGTATTCGGACCTATAGTCATACGAACTATAATCGAGGTCAACGAATTCATGTATTTACCGCAATATGCCATTGCTTTACATGTTAAAATTCATAAGAATTACTCGTACATTCTTTCATATATCATGTTGCAAGGAGACAGTGCATGTCTACACCCACATGCAATATTTTATTTTAATAGGATGAAAGATGGAGTTTTCCAAGTATGGGATTGGGTCAAGACCAACGTGGTGGTCGCTCAATTCAACGTGACAAATCCGTCACAAATCGATTTTAACCACGACATATCCGTCGCAATCGATGTTTGTCCCATTTGTACGTCACAAATTCGTGACTAATCATGAACAAGTCATAACTTTACCGTTACCGACAATGTTCGTTTTATTTAATTGTTGGTTTAAAATCGACAAAACGGCGACATCAAATCGCACCCAAAACGTGGTGTATGCAACAACCACAAATATCGACTTTCAACAATTATTCGTGACTCCCCCAGGACCGTCACACAGTTTACTTCGACATCCGAGAGTGATACCACCTCTCATTGTCTCATCCACCGCAAAGTAGCGTGGGAGATAAAGAACCCAAATACCCAATTCCCCCAAAAAAAAATTTCCCAAAAGAGAGGAATTGAAAAACGAGAACTTTAATAAAGTCTTACGGGTACTTGGTTTCATATATGCTTTGATCCTTAAACGGGAGATTCTCTCCATATGAGCAACATATTTCCGTGGGTACTCCGTTCTATATTTACTTTGATCCTTGAACGGGATAAATATGGTTTTTTCTCCATAGCGTGCACATCATCATGAGCGACGTATTTTCCTATATACACGTAAAACATAAACATGTAAAATTCATAAGTGTACAAATTAATGAACAAATGAATCATTGAGTAGGAAAAAAATGGAGAGTTGAGAAACGCCCGGATAGGGCTACTGGGCTCAATAATTCGGCCGAAAAAGGACTCGAACGCGGCGATGCAGCAGCTCGGTATTGGATGAGGTCGGATCTCCAAATTTCTTCGTAAAAATCTGCTTCTGTTCGGCAGTAGATTCAGTAATCAATATTACACAGAATCCGATCTCCACCGTTGAATATACAGATATTTGTGTTGGAAAGTTGCTGCCAAAATTTCACACCGATCCGACGGTTAACGAAACGGGAAACGTGATTTTCGTACGACTGCGCTGTGCAGAAAATTCACGCGCGGAAATTCTCGTCTCTCGGCTTTTTTTTTTCTCGATTTTGATTGGTTTTGTCTCGATTGCACTAGGTTTTCAAACATTAAATATCACGTGCATAAAACCATTTCGACGATCCGGCGATGCTTCGATCAGATCGGGTCGCAACCTTAGGTAACAGTTGGCTTGGATGAAAACGGGACTGTCGAAAGGATCGGCTTTAACTCGGGTCACAACGGACCGATCGAGCTGGTCGGCGGCGGTCGGCGGCGTCGGCGGTCCGACGGCGGAGGCGGCGGTCTTGGCGGCAGCAATTGGGCGTGGCTGGGCGCTTGGCGATTCAAGGGCGGCGGTCTGGCATGGTCCGGCGGCGGAGGCGGCGGTCCGACGGCTCTGGGCAGATCTGGGCGGCGGCGGTCCGGCGGCTCTGGGCGGCGGCTGGCAGCGGGCGGCGGTGGTCCGGCGGCGGAGGCGGGTTGCGGCAGGCGGGCAGCGGAAGGCAGCGGTGCTCGGCGGGCGTCTGGCAGCGGTCGGCTTGGCCGATTTTTTTTTTTCGTTCGAGCTACGTGCTGATAACGTGTTTGAGGAGAAAGTAAAAGACAGCAAATCAATTGTATTCATAACAATGATAGAGGGGCCTTTATATAGGCATTACAATGAGAGTCCTTCCATACATAGGATTCCTAGATAAGATAAGACATCTAATAGGATCCTACTACCTCTAGAAGGATCTGGAACCTTCCATCTATGTATCTACAATCAGTATTAGGTAAGACACATCACGGGAATAATAATTCCCGGAACACAAGAAGCATTGTGCCATTTTTGCGAATTATTAAAATTATTATCTTTAAATACTTTTTTTTGTAAATTAAAATTTAGATTGTATATTTATATTAAAAAAATAAAACTTAAAAAATGATAAATTTAACTACCCGGTCAAAGCACCTAAAAATATGTGTTCAAAAATCAAACGACATCTAAAGAAAAATGGAGGAAGTAATATTTAATTTAATATATCGATGCTCAGCGGGCCAGGCCTCCAAACCTTTTTTTATATATACGTGTGTGCGCGTGCTCTTGTGTGTACGGATTTTTTCCATAGAGAAGGGGGTGCAGTGCACTCCCCCCCTTCTCCACAAATCACGGCACGACACGTGTATTGTATGATACACGTGTCGCGCCGTGAATGGCTGAGAAGAGGGGGAGTGCACTGCACCCCCTTCTCCATGGAAGGACTCGTGTGTACGTGTGTTTTCACCTATTTAAATTTCTTATATGAATAGTAATGCAAATTTTCTCCCCATCACGAAATTTTCCAAATAAACTTTTCAAGTTTATAAGCTACTCCCTCTCATTCGAAACTTTTTTTCTCTTCGAAAATTTTATATATATCACTTTTACACAATCAAATCAAACAACAATCTTTTACTTTTTAATCTCCACCATATATTTGCTATCAATACATTTTATTTTTTAATCTCTACCATATATTTATTATTATTACTCACACCAATCATTATCTAAAATATCTCAAATATATTATATCAAACTTTATCTATTTCAAATAAATTGCAGAAAATTATTCGGTACGCATTCGAAGAGTAGCGGGTGCATGGTTTCAATCATTAAATGATGGGAAAATTATATATGCTAATACATTCAAGTCGAATATTACAAATATAGCTCTACCTCAAAATTATTTACAGAACTACCAAGTTAGTTGTATTTATTTTTAGTAATTAATTTATATTATATAGTGATTTTCTTTCTACCTACGGTTACCCCCCTCACCCATCATATCTCTCTCTCTCTCTCTCTCTCCACACGATTCTATTTTTTTCCTGCACCAAAAATAAGATTTTATTAATATAGATGAAAATGAAAAAAAAAATCAAATAGTTGTAGACCTGAGGAGACATTTATGGTTTCTGTGTTGTGTTTGTCGAAGATTGTACGGCTGGTAGTGAATCGAATGCGACGACCGACAGAGATTGGAGGTTGTGGCCGCAAGCTGCGTGTTTGGTGGTGTGGTTGGCCACGATTGATCGACAGACGACAAGGAATGTAATACGTGCAATTCTGTTTGTAGATTTCACATTTCCTTGCAGTCTCACTCTCGCGATGGAAGACGCGCCTCACACAACTCCTCAATTGTGGCGGTCGATATCGATTTGAATCAGCAAAGATAACGGATGTGACATCGGACACCAACGAAGGTAGTAGCAGGACGAAGTTCTGGGTTAGGTCGAGGGTGGATGGCTATCCGGGTTCTGTTTTTTGTTTGGGTTTCGGGCTGAGGCACTAGATTTGCTGGTTGGAGTGTGGTGTAGAGTTGGTTGGACGAGGCTTCCAGGCGGAGCTTGGTTTGGTCAACGATTGAGCTAGGTGGTCGGATGATGGTTGAATTACATATAAGTTTGTATCAGATCTATAGATACATTTCTTATGATGTATGTTTGCTGTTATACAAATAAATGGATACTTACTTGACATTTTTGTTTGAATTGTATTTGGTCTACATAAATTTGTATAATATATTTGGATATTTGGTGGTCGAATATATATTTTCATTCTTTTTGAAAATTATAGAATAAGAATAGGGATTTGAAGTTGAACGTGAATATTTCAATTTTTATGTTTAATAAGTTTTTGTAATGTATAGTATACGTGAAACTGTGTTGTAGTGTATTTGAAATGTATGCCATTATGTAGTTGGATATTAAATGATAGTTCGTTACTCGATTAAAAGATGATGGATACTGCAACTACTCATCTTTATGTAATTTGAGCAATACTACTAGAGATTCATAGTAAACTATTTTGATTCTTTGTATGGTATTGCAATTGGATACTAAACGATCCACGAATGGTTACCTAAATTAATATATATGATTATTCTTATTCTGAGTTCACGAAAATAAATATTTGGTCATCTATCTATAAAAGGTGGTTATTATTATTTATGATTAAGTAACCAATAAATTATTAAAAGTATTCAAAGATGTATTCATTGTTTCTCATCTATATTTGTCATAATAGTTTGAAATTAATATACTCCATGCTGGCGTATTCAGTTATAGAAATGGATACTCTAATAAAGGTGTTTGGTTACTTCGATAAACAGTACAAGATACTCGTGTTTGACATAATAGTTATTATTTATTCTAACACATGTTAAAAAAAAATTATATAACCAATATGTACGGTAATAAAAGTGTTGAGTTATTTTAAAGTACGACATGAGATACATATTTTTTTTAAAAGTATTTTTCAATGAGTATTGTATTTACTAAAAAAATACATACTTGAACAAAAGTGATTGGTTAGTTTAATACACAATACGAGATATATACTTGTTTTACATAATGGTTTTCAGTTAGTACACTTCAAGTTTGGTGACATAATTAGATAGAACAAAAAAAGAGTTTTTCAAAATATTGCTACAAAATAAAATTTTGGTAACTGAATCGCAAGAGAATTTGCCCACAAAACAGGACGATTCTTGTATGGTTGTGATCATTTTCTTCGTATATGCTGTATTCTACTTGGTTATTCTCTAATTATGCACTTTATATCTTCATGCCTTGTGGATGTGTATTTGCATGTAAAAATCATGGTATTCAACTGAATAAAAATATAGCAAATCTTATTAGATTGGTAAGTACACGAAGAATTCAGAGGAGGCAAACTCAATAAAAAGATTAAAATCATTAATAAAATTAAATATTTTGCAAGCAAGTGTACTTGTTCCATATATCCAATGGATTTTTTTATAAATAAAGTTAAAATAGTGAAAATTAAGTAGTATCAATATTTATTCATTACAGTAATCATTATCAGATTCGAACATATTATTACATATGAGTTAACGAATATAATTACATCAATACAGTAATCAGAGATGGTATCTTAGTACATTCATAAAGGTAATCAAATTAAAAATTGATGCAGAAATCATCCCAACTCAGTGGCAAAAATCATTCCAGCTAGTATTCAAATACAATATTCAAGTAACCACACTACTAATTATAAGTTACCAATTGAGATATTTTCAAAAATTAACTAAATATAGTCACCCAAAACTGCGCCCAACCACTATCTTCCTCGGTAAGCCGACTACAATATTAGATCTATTATCAAAATCAGATCAATTATCAAAATAAATAAACTCACCCAACAAATCTAACAAACCAAATCAATGAAACCTAAACAAACAAAACACCTCAGACCAATTATCAAAACCGGACGATTCACCTCGAAAAATCTCTTCGAGAAAATATTTTGCTCACCGACTACCATATTTATTTGAGAGGAAAATAAGTTTTGGAAATAATTTATGAACTCCGAGGAGAGAAGAAAGAGAGAGAGGTGAGAGAAAATATGAAACATTGGAAAGTAGCTGATTTTTAGGGATTGAGATTGTGGATTTTTTTTAATTGTAGAAATGACATTTTTATATGTATACATATTTTTTTTTTGTTTTATTTTTATAATTAATTTGTATAAATTGTATAGACGTATTCTTCAAATTAAAAACCCGACTGCACAATCTTTTAAAAACCCAATGCCCACCGGCCACTTAAGACTAACCTGATCACTTCATCATCAACAACAAGACAGCTCCAACAAACATTTAACTATGGAGAAAATCCAACACAAAACTATCCTCACCAACGGCATAAACATCCACGTGGCGGAGATTGGCAACGGTCCCGCCATCTTATTCCTCCACGGCTTCCCCGAGCTCTGGTACACGTGGCGCCACCAGATGCTAGCCCTCTCTTCCAGGGGCTATCGTGCTATCGCCCCCGACCTACGTGGCTACGGTGACTCGGACGCGCCGCCATCCGCCTCCAGCTACACCGTTTTCCACATCATCGGCGATTTGGTGGGGGTGTTGGATGCTTTGGGGCTGGACCGGGTTTTTTTGGTGGGCCACGATTGGGGAGCTGCCATTGCTTGGTATTTTTGCTTGATCCGGCCCGATAGGATTAGGGCTCTTGTGAACATGAGTGTTGTGTTTCAGCCCAGAAATCCGAAGAGGAAGCCCGTTGAGTCTATGCGGGCGATTCTTGGTGATGATTATTATATCTGCAGATTTCAGGTGGCTTTATGTTCATTCCTTCGACTCATTATCTTTTTTTTTTTTTTTTTTGATCTGATACCTTTAGTTTTCATTGAACTTTCAAATATAGGACTACTCTATTTATGTGATTATTGTTTAACGTACGGTTCTTGCTTCCATATGGAGTAGTTAATTGCATTTGTCTTGTTGCGAGATTTAACTCTAGGGAGCACGAACTCGCGATGACACGCGACTTGGACATGAAATCGGACACTAGGATGCACTTATTGTAGCGTAGAATAGGACCCGACACAGCTAAAATTTATAATTTGAAGTGTCCTTGCTTCATACCATTGGCAATAAGACTGCACAAACTCTAGAAAACAGTGATTCTCAGCATCTAGTCAAAAAACTTTATAGGTGGTACCTATGAATCACCGAACGGGTAAGGGACACGGATATGATACGATACATGTACGAGGATATGTCATATTTTCAAAGTTTAAGGGTACGGGTGCGGGCTATATACGTATCCTCGATGGGTACTATTCCTGCGATAAGCTGAAAATCACTTATTTTTAGAGCTTACAGACGCTCCATATAGCTTACATACTACTAATATAGTATTTTAGAATCCTCAATCATTCATGTTGGCCTTTGGAGCATGGGGCTCACTTTCCCTCACCAAATTTTCTAAGGAGTCATTAATGTTATTGGTTTCGAGTTGAACCGAAGTTAAATTACATTAAGGTTTCTAATTCTAGTTTCTAGAGAGTTTTCATCCTAGAAAATTGATTGGTCCGTTTCCTATTGTTAGGAACCTGGAGAGGCCGAAGAGGAGTTTGCTCGAGTCGACACTACAAGATTGATCAAGAAGTTTTTAACGTCAAGAAATCCAGCTCCTCTTCGAGTTTCTAAGGAGGTTGGATTTGGGGGATCGTCTCAGAAACCTATTACGATGCCTTCTTGGTTGTCAGAAGAGGACGTTGAATACTATGCTAGCAAATTCAACCAGAAAGGCTTCACGGGTGGATTGAACTACTATCGAGCAATGGACCTGTAAGTCTTGCTAGCTTGTTGCTACAACTTCTTGCTTCTTTATATTTTTTTACCTAGCTTTGCTTAATTTACGTTTTAGTCGTCATATTATCCATAGGACCGATTCTATGTGTAAATGTGTCCCATTTATAGTTTGCAGTACGCTTATGTATCTCGTTGAACATATCACATTTTCACTAAATTCTTCGGTCTAAAATTATAACATTGTCCCATATAGATTTCAACCGTGCGACATTTATTTGTGCCCTTGGTTGGAGGGTTATTTGTTTAGCAAATACAAACCTCAACGTGTTTTTTGTAAATATTTAAGGTGGGTATTTGTAATTTTTAACTGATAAGGGGAATTTCTTGTAATTAGTCCAAGATTTCGTGTATAGCTTTTGTAGTTTACCCGATTCACCATATAATGTGGAGATTCGACGAAAAAGCATGACATAATTGTGGCCATATATTACTAAACTTTAGATTTTCAATGCAAATATTTAGTTATGCAGACCACGGAGCATAGCCTGAAGATGGATGAAGGGTTGCCTAAAACTTAACGGACCTTAGCCGAAATATTGTTTATTTAGTTTTTTTTTTTCAACAGGTAAATAATCATTTTTTGGAATTTGGGGCAATTTAAGTGGGTAAATAATTCAACAAAAATAATAATATGCATATATATTGGGCCCTAAAAATATTAATTATGAACTCGAGTTCATGATGTAACAACTCAAAATTAAAATTCGAAGGGAAAGTCTCGTCCGTGTTTAACTGTCTTATTTCTCGTTTGACGCAGGAATTGGGAGCTCACGGCACCATGGACGGGGGTGCAAATAAAAGTACCAGTAATGTTCATTGTCGGAGATGTCGACCTTACGTATAATACGCCGGGTGTTAAGGAATATATACATGATGGTGGCTTCAAGAAGCATGTGCCATTTTTGCAGGAATTGGTTATAATGGAAGGAGTTGCTCATTTTCTCAACCAGGAAAAACCAGAGGAAATTAGTGAACATATCTACGACTTCATTCAGAGGTTCTGCCGATTTTAAAGCAAGTGAGAAATTATTATGCAGCTCAATCCAAATCGAACACTTTTATTTACCACGTACGTACTTTTATTATGTTTGTGTTCATAGTGGATTTTAATCTCTTATATTGTAATAAAAATAATGAATTTTTCCACAAAAACAATAACTGTTGAGTTGAAAGTGTTCAATTATCCAGAACAACCCGATCGACACTGTGGTACGAAATAATGAACATATAGTATATATAAATGAATATTTAATTAAATTAGTGTCATATGGCTTGCGACCATAACTTTTTATTATAACGAATGTACAATTAGTTTTAAACCGTATGTTCTCAGTTTTTATTCTATTTTTCAATCAACTAATATGGTAATTTGTATAGCGAAAAAATTTAATTTTAAAAAATATTATGTAAATTATAATTGGATATTCAAATTTTAATTTAAAATACTCACTTCTATTGGGAATAAAATATGTTTTTGAAAGTAACCATTTCATATAAAAATGATGAATGGTTATTCAAAATAACCTTAAACAGGTGTTTAGTGAAATGTAGATTTTTATTCTATGAAGAAACGATTTCTCCATTGTTGTTTTATAAATGTTCGTAACCCAATATTTATTCCCTTGATCAAAACTTAAATTTCGTAATATTTAATATATCGATAACCCGTTCTTCTTAATGACTCATCTTTAGAACATCTCATTGCTATTTGCAGTTGACATTGCCTAATCACCACTTCCTCGCGACTCTTCTTCATTTGAAATCTTCGTTGATTACTTTCTCTCCAAACCTGATACACAGTGACTGCCAACGTAGCACTATATAGCATCCGCCTCCCCGTTTGAGACTTGCACTGTGTAACAATATAGACTTTCTCAGCTTCCTTTACAGCAAACTGTGAATTTTCAAGACAACTTAATCCATCAGCTAATGAAACATTTTTCTCTTGGTCCTAATATCTTTTTCACAACCCAAGAAGCTTGAGTAGGCTATGGCACTGTATTCAGCTCTTGAGTAGGCTAAGGACCCTCTCGGACTGGCCATAGTTGAAAATAAAAATCACGCACATGCATCGCCTAGGACCGGGACTAAACCACTGGTCTCATCCGAGGCCTCTATGGACCCTCCCGGACTGGCTAGCCAACAAGCTCGTGAATCAGGAGCGAAATTACAGATTCCTCCGAGGTCCCGTCGGACCCTCCTGGAGTGAGCAAAGCACACACATATTATACATCACCATTTCTTTTGCGCCAGATGCCATAAGAGTTTGCAGATGACAGCTATGTTCCAAACCTTCAAATGAATCACATTCCAACCACCTGCAGCAATAGGAGAACAAATCTGATCCCATGCTACTAATAGAGGTAGCATCACCTCGAGTAAAGAGTAAAAGATCATCTGCAAAAAACACACGGATCAACATAAATTTCTTGCACCTAGGATGAAAAGTGGAACAATCTGTCAGATGTGAGCTCCATAAGGCATCGATTTAAGTACTCCATACATATCACAAATGGATATGGAGATATAGGATCTCCTCTTTGCCTCAAAAACCTCAGTCAATTCACCATTCACCTTGATAGTGTACGACACTATATTCAAACATGCCATAATCCACTTCACAAATTGAAAGGGAAAGCCCAACTCTAGCAGCATATATTTCATAACCGGCCATTCTACAGAGTCGTATGCTTTTTGTATGTCAATCTTGACCGTACACCTAGGAGAGATCTGTTTTCTACCATATCCTTTGATTAGTTCATGGCTATGAAGGATGTTGTCAAATATCACCCGGCCTTGAACCAATGCTGACTGATTATCACTGATTATGCCCTCCAATACCCGTTGCATCCTACTTCCTCCGTCCCAGGCACTTTTTACTATTTCCATCTGTCCTCAAAGAATAGACACACTCCATTTTTAGTAAATCACTTTATCATTTCTTTCTATAAAGTCATACTCTCTTTCCACTCAACACACCACTTCTTAGTCGTACTCTCTCTCCATTTTTATTAAAATCCGTGCCACTCACCCAGGTGCCAAAGCCTTTGAAATAGAGTATACTACAACGAGCACAGGCCGGTACTCTTTAATAGTGCTTGCACTTTCAATTTTTGGAAGAAGAGTGATCAAGGTTCTGTTCACTGGTTTAGGAAGAAAACCTGATGTAAAAAACTCTTGTATAGCTTGAATCACATCTTCCCCAATAATATTCCGAGATTGCTGAAAGAAATAAGCATTGCTTCTGAAGAACATTGATTACTCAATAAAGTAAATCATTATGCTTTGATGTAAGACATATTTTTAAATGTAAATATGATATAGGACATAATGTTTATTAATGAAGGAAAACATAACTTTTATATTTTATCGATGATAATTGTTAGAGTGAATTAGACCTGTCAATTCGTTCGTGTCGTGTTTCGTATTTCGTGTACCAAAAGTCCAAACCCATACACGACACGAAATGAATTCGTGTTATGTCGTGTACCGCACAAATTCGTGTCGTGTCGTGTTTTCGTGTCAGGCACCTAATATAAAGTAAATATTAAATATTATAAAAAATAATAGTTTTAGTATTTTAATATTATTTTTATAGGTTTTAGTAGACGAAATGAAAAGAATGGCAACGAAGACAAATGTTTACACGAAATTTATGAAAGTTCACATTATATTTTCAAATTCTAAAGTTTAGTACAAACAGAATTCATAAAATGTAAATTTTTATAAAATTAAATATGAAATATTGCATATATTTATTTATTTATTTATTTCGTGTACCTCGTGTCGTATCGTGTACCCAAAGAGTAAACACAAAACCGACACTAAGTCTCGGTCGTGTACTTTCATGTTCGTGTATTTTCGTGTCGTGTACTCAAAATGCAAAGTCAAACACTAAATTTTCGTGTCATTTTCGTGTCGTGTGATAAATTGTCGGATCTAGAGTAAATTGTCTTACCCTTTACTATATAGTTTTCGACATGGCCAATAATATTTAGAAGTTTATTTCTTGAAGTAGATAATATCATTAAAAGATAAAAATTATCTACTGTAACAGATAAATCAATGTTTGGAAAAGAGGCGCTCCGCGCGCCTTGAAGCGCGCCTCGAAGCGCCTTTCGTCGGCAATGCCTTGATGCGTTTCGCGACGTGCGAAAAACAGGAAAGGCGTGTGCCTTTTGTACGGGGCACACGCTTGGGCCTTTAGCACCTTCTGCACGGTGGGCACAATTTTTGGGCTTTTCCAAAGAGGGGAGCAGGAGGTCGGTGGGACCCATCAAAATACTACCATGGTTGGGTTTGGGAGGGATTAAAGAAATTGAAAAAGGTAAATAAATTCTTCTCCACGTGTCGCGCTGTAGAGGCTGGAAAAAAGTGGAGTGCACCCCTGGAAAAAGCCCAATTTTTGTGCTTTTTTTTTTTAAAAGTTGGGCGTCGTTTTCAGGAGGAATAGAAAACAAAAAAAAAAGGAAAGAAGGTTCAATTTCTAGTGGCAACACTTTAATCAATTTCAAGGCCCAATGATTCTTTACTTTGGTAAGGATTAGGCAGACGCTGGTGGAACAATTAAATATCGGCGCTTGCAGCCATGAGCGCAGATCTCGCGAACTGCGGTTGGATTTGCCCAAAGATTGAAAGAATCACTCGTGACGACTCATGCGCTAGAATGAGGATATTTAAGAACCCTGAGCGATACACATCTCGCGATTTAACCCAGAAGAAGATCATGTGGATCGTTATCCCAACGACTACTGTTGTAGTTCTAACCCTGTATCAAAAAAAAAAAAAAAAAAAAAAAAACCAAAAAAAAGGAAAGAAGGGGCCGACCTGTTTGACCAAGACAGAAACCCTAGGAAAATCTCCCGCCCGTTTTCGACAATAAAATAAAAAACTTAAATAAATAGGATAAATTATACAGATCAGAAGGAAAAACTTATGAAGCTAAAACTTGTATCCTTAAACTTATGTTATTTTATTTGTTTTGGTTGAATATATGTTTTTAAACTTTATATGTTGCTTAAGTTGTACTATTACGTATTTGAAGCTTATTTGATTAAGACATTATTATTTAGGTGTTATTCTATATTTAAAAAAAAAAAAAAGCACGCATTGCTTATGCCTCGGCGCCTCGAGGCTTATACCTCGCTTTTTGGCAGGCCGACGCATAGGCTTATGTCTTTGCCTTACATGGAGATAAATTATTGATAGTTTATCTTTTGTAGTGGATTTGGATATTATCAATCGTTAATGATAAGGGGAAGGAAAAAGATAATCTTAAGATTATTTATCTATTACGTGGTTGGATATTTTATTACTTTCCTGACATATATCATGAGTGTTTGCCCTTTTACGTGGTTGAAGACCCTTGCATTGTTAAAATTATTGGATTACCCCTATTACTGCTTGTTTATGGGAATCGAGTGCCAAGATTTTGGATGCACAATATTTTTAGAGATGAAGGATATATTTGCAAAAGTGAAAAAAAAAAAAATACTCTAATTGATAGTTCGAAATTATTTAATTCTTAAAAGGTAGGGGATTATGTACTATTATTTTTTAATTCTCCAAAGAACTTGTTGACTTCAAAAGTATTAGTTGAAATATGTATAATACCGATATTAGAAATAAGAAAAAGGATAAACAAAAATTTTAAAATAAAATTGGTATTATAGATACCGTCAAAATAAATGACCAACAAAATTTACTTAGTAGACTGAAAATCTACTAGTCTCAACACTTTTGATATTTACGTATTTAAAATTGAATGTTTTATATTTTTGCATTTTGTCTAATTACATGCTGTTTATTTATGATACATATCACTCGAGATATATTTTAGTATGAATTCATACACGTTGTATGCAAAATATTAAACTAATAAATTTTGCTATCATAGATTAATGTTAAGAGATTGAATCATCTGGAAGTAGGTAGATACGCTTAAAATTATAATGTTAAGAGATTGAATCATCTGGAAGTAGGTAGATACTAGATACGCTTAAAATTATAATGTTTTGAGTTGTCAATTTTCTTAAACATCCTACATATGGTGAATAAAATTCATAACAATCATTGCTATTTTCTTTAAAAGAATATATTGATGATGGTATTTGTATCATTGATAATTTAAATAATGAATAACGATATAGTTGTGAAAAATATATCCTCTTGAAATGATATGGTGTTCCTTTAAATAAGGAAATACTACTATTTTGTAATGTTTAAAAATAGAAGATTATTGATATATCTTGACTTAGATTATTATGTTATAAATTTAATTAAATAAATATTGATTATGTCACAAATTCATTTAAGAATGAAGTAGAAGTTGATATAGTTGCTTTTATTATTATTATTTTAATCAGAATCTTATGAAGTTTACATATTTAAATAACTTTGTGTTTCGATATCGTAAAAATGCATATTAAATATCGACAAATAATTCAATTTACATACAATATGTTCCTGAAGTTCAAATGATTATCGATAAAATTATTTTAAAAACTATAATCCTGAATTTCAAATAATTATCGATTTCACGGAGATTGCAATCAATTAGTACATGTATATGCTTCATAAGAGTTTAAATTAGTGGGAATCAATTTTTTAATACCAAATCATAAAATTGACAAGTTTTATATTCTCATTCTTAAGAGTATAAGTTTTTAGTACCATTTTGATTAAAAAGACTAAAATGTTCCCTCAAAAGTTGTAATGTTGACTTTCACTTTTCTTTTTGTATTTTATTTAATTTAAACTATTTTTTCTTTTTTTTTTCTTTTTCATTTTCCACATCTGCTCAAAGCCAATCATTAATGACCAACAGCCAAAATTTAACTAAAACATATACATCAAAACAGCATAACCATTTTTGACAAAGGGTCTCTCAAAAATCTTATAAAAATCACAAGATTATTCCAAAAGAAAAGTTGACGTTCAAATAGGACATCATTTGTCGTGCTTCTGAGTTCATAAATAAGGTATGCATCATTATTTTACCGCTGGAATTATTTTTTTCATGACAAGTTCTTCCGGACACGATGGCTGCACACGATGGCAAGCCCCTGTGTGCAACGGTCGTGTCCAATGGCCTTGACATCATGCGCACAACTAACGTGTCAGGTGCTGTATCCTACAGCTTGCGGACGCTGCTGGGCCCTGTATCCTACAGCTGCTGAGTGCTGTCGGGACACACGATCGTGCCCACAATGGGACTAGCCATCGTGTGCACACGGTCATGGCAGGATGAACACGACTGCAGCAACCCATGACCGTGGGGAGGATGCACAAAAATTCATGTGCACACGATGGGGCACACGATCATGCCCACGATGGGACTAACCATCGTGTGCACAAGAACATCAACATTTTTTACTAGTTTCTCAAATTACTCGTCAATTTACATGTTGTTACTTATATATTAACAAGTATTTGTTAATATGTTCTCAATGTATTAGTTCGTACATATAAGTTCATCATCTGTATGAAATATCTCATATACTAATGAATTACACGAAATAACAAATACGAGTTTCTATAAGAAGTCATGTAGTAATTAATGTTTGAACAAGCAATTTTAGAATCACAAAATATCATTCTAGATAATACATTAAATCAAATTGGCAAAAATACCAAAAATTTATGTGCACACGACGGGGTACACGATCGTTCCCATGATGGACTAGCCATCGTGTGCTCAAGAACATCAACATTTTTCACTAATCTCTCAAATTATTCGTCAATTTACGTGTTGTTACTTATATATTAACAAGTATTGTTAACAATATACTTATTTAAAAAGTTATAGATTGAATTAACATAATATATTGCATGTCGTGTGTAGTCTATATGTTCTCAATGTATTAATTCGTACATATAAGTTCATCATCTGTATGAAATATCCCATATACTAATGAATTACACGAAATAACAAATACGAGTCATGTAGTAATTAATGTTTAAACAAGCAATTTTAGAATCACAAAACATTCTTCTAGATAACACATTAAATTAAATTGGCAAAAATACCAAAAGTTTATGTGCACACGATGGGACTAGCCATCGTGTGCACAAGAGCATCAACATTTTCCACTACAGCGATGGGCCTACAGTATGCGGGCGTTGTATCCTACAACTTGCGGGCACTGCCGGGCCCTGTATCCTACAACTGCCGAGTGCTGTCGGGGATCATCGTACAGCATGCGGCCGCTGTGCTAAGAACATCAACATACCAAACAGCGGTGTGCCTACAGCATGCGGGCGCTGTCGGGCGCTGTATCCTACAGCTTGCGGGCGTTGCCGGGCCTTGTATCCTACAGCTGTTGAATGCTGTCGGACATCGTCGTGTGTAAACCATCGTGCCCACGAAAGACCATCGTGCACACGATGGTGTCATCTTCTTCGGCACCATCGTGAGACGATGAATAACCGTCGTGGCACGATCGTGTGTGAATAAATTACACTAACCGGTGGCTCGTTGACGAAAGCCTCTTCAGATGGGGCTGTCACTAGCGTGTGAAGAACTTCTGACGTCTTCAGATTGTTTGTCGCAGTCGGAGTTCGACATTTTCTTGCCGACTTTTTTAGATTATTGTTGTTTGGTTTTATTAGTTTTCTATTTTTTATGTTCTTTATCTTTTAGTGGTAGACTTTAAGGGTAATAATGTCATGTAACACCTTTTGGTATAAAAAATTTATACTCTTATAAATGGAGATATATAACTTATTTTTTTATGGTTTGATACTGAAAAAGAGAGATCCATTTGAATTAATACATTTGAAAATTGATATCTTCAATGATATATGTAAGTGCTACAATAGAGCACCTAAACAATGAGAAATATATTATATATTTTTTGAGATGAAAATAAGCACCAATGATAAAATTCATCGTCATGTAGAAGTCGTTCTTGAACATCATACTCTTAACGAAAATTAAATTATAAAACCTTCTATGAATTTTGTTACGATGAATTTAGAGCATAAACTAATAAATCTAACAATAGCACTTGAAGCAAGTAAAAATTAAAATAATTTAGATTGATTAATATCCAAAAATATATTTCTTGTCTAAATTACTATAGAAATAAATTTATTGGGAATTAATTTATAGTACTACAATCGTAGTAATTATTTTTATTCCAGATTTAAACAAGACAAGGATCTAATACCCTCTTCACTGATTAATACAATAATTCATTTTAGATTTTCTTATTATCAGGTAATACAAGTCATTTGAGAATTTTTACTATAAAATTTTATGACAGGCTCTGTTTGCCAAATTAAATCCACCAATTTATAAAAGATAACTTATAATCGTATGAATTATTAATAAATATTTGGTAATGGTAGTTTATAGTATTTTTTAATAATTTATTATGTTTTTTTTAAACGCTAAGCTTATAATTTATCGAGTTTTATTTTTTTTCTCAATTTTGTCGTCATAATTTTAATTAAATTTTATCCTTCATTTAATAAATTTCGTTACAAATATATATTTAAGTAATTTTATTTTACAAGCTGCTGCAACGCGTGGAACGAGAAAGCCACAAAAGAGGGGAATGGAAACAATGGATAATGCAAAACATCCTTTTTGGTTTTGGATTAATCACATTTAACATTTATATAATCACATTTACCCACTCAAGCATAAGACCAAATCAAATTTCAATTGAATTTCTGTAATTTTCTATTCCCTCCGTTCCAGAATATTCTGCACAGCTCACTGAGCACAGAATTTTCTATTACCATTTATGAGTGTGGAAATTTCTGCGGCACGAACGAATAATACAAATGTACAAATTCATGTGGGACACAGGAATAATAATTATCCATTTTTAAATCAGGATTTTAAAAGCTCTCATAAAATTGTACTGCAATCAAACCCTTCTGTGTTGTATAGAAGAAAAAAAAATGGGGAAGGAGAGTCGAGATCCAACAACCCGCCGTGATAATATCAACCAAAAGCTCATGTTACTATCAGTTGCCCTACTATTCATCGCCTGGTTTTTTGCAGGCTTCCTTCACGTGTACGCCCGTTGCTGTGGGCGCCGTCGTCGCCTCCGCCACGTCAGCACAGCGAGCTCCCGAGGCCTCGATCTCTCCGTCGTGAACGCGATTCCAACTTTCGTGTTCGAATCCAAAAGCGAAGAGCGTCCGCCGCCGGGATGCGCCGTGTGCCTGTCGGATTTTGAAGACGGAGAAACGGGTCGGGTTATGCCCGATTGCAACCACTGTTTCCACGCCCAGTGCATAGACATGTGGCTCCAGTCTCACACTGACTGCCCGCTCTGCAGGACCCGGGTTAAGGCCTCAGGCATCGGCGACCCGACTGAGATTTCACAAGAAAATATTGCACAGGCTCCTGTATCGCCGGATCCGGGTCCTTGGTGGAGATCCGGATTGCATCTCTGTGTACTTTCATACTAATAAATCAAAATCCTGTTGCCCGGGGTCCTGGGACATAAGCGAATTAGGTATAGTTTTATTTTCGAACTTAATCATTTTTCTTCATTTTATTTTTTAAAAGTTGGTACTTGGATAATCTTTGTCCCCACTGAATATTATATACATAAAATAATTAAATTGGATTCATTCATTCACGAGTGCATACATGTACACTTTAATCATTTAACTTTTAAGCTTTTACACATTTTAGTTTTTAGGGGAATTCTAGGGTTCACCCTTCCTTGTATTTGGTTAACATACACCACTTTAAGATGTATTTAATTATAACCATTGGATTAATAGTAAATTTATTATAAATGATTGTACTAAATCTTAACCACATATATTATAATTGTAGTACATTATATTTTTATATATATTCTGAAAGTAAAAAAAATTCTGAAAAATTCTGAAAAAAATAAAAAAAAATCTGGAAAATTCGGAAAAAAATTTAAAAAATCTGAAAAAAAATTCGGACCTTTTATTTTTTAAGAAAAAAATATCTAGAATAAATATTAAAAATCAAATCTTTTATTTAAAATTCAAAAATAAAAAGTCAAAAATAAAAAAAATTCTGAAAATTCTGGATAATTTAAAAAATCTGACAAAAAATACTGTTATTTTTTAAGAAAAAAGATATGGAATAATATTAAAAATCAGAATTTTTTATTTAAAATTCGAAAATAAAAAGTAAAAAATAAAAAAATTCTGAAAAATTTAAAAAATCTGACAAAAAAATCGGAACTTTTATTTTTTTAAAAAATAGAATAATATTAGAAATCAGAATTTTTATTTAAAATTCGAAAATAAAAAGTAAAAAATAAAAAAATTCTGAAAATTCCGGATAATTTAAAATCTGAAAAAAATCAGAACTTTTATTTTTAAAAAATTATCTGGAATAATAATATTAAAAATCAGATCATTTATTTAAAACTCAAAAATAAAAAGTAAAAGTTCTTATTTTTAATATTATTATTTTCATAATTTTCAAAATTTTATTTTAAATTTTTCAGATTTTTTTTTTATTTTTTATTTTTGAATTTTAAATAAAGGATCTGATCTTTAATTAATATTATTGTTCAAGATAATTTTTCTTAAAAATAAAATTTCGCTTTTTTTTCAGATTTTTTAAATTTTGCCGAATTTTCCGGAATTTTCAAGAATTTTTTTTATTTTTTTCAGATTTTTTTAGATTTTTCGGAAATTTTCAGATTTTTTTATTTTTTATATTTTTAAAAATTCCGTAGTGGAATATAGACAAATTCATAAATAAAAAATTACCGAATTGGAAAAAATAAAAAATTTATGTAGGTGTGAAATTTATTTTTTAATATAAAAAATAAAAGGTTAAATACGTAATTTCAATTCTAAAAGTACGACTCTAACAAAATACTTGTACTATATTACAATATACATGTGGCTAAGATTTAGTATTACTGATTTCATTATAGTTACAATTAATCTAACGGTGAGAATTAAGTACATTTTAACTTGATGTATATTCACCAAGTACATTCTTGGTGGACTGCAGAACTACCCTAGTTTTTAAATACACTAAAATGAGTCCCACCATCTATTAAAAGGAGATATACGTCCAACTAGCTTATTAGATCGCCTGTTTATAGTTTAGTTCCTATTGTTTCATAAATTACAGTTAAGGACGAAAATTTGACTTGGTGTTGATTTCCATTAAAAAGACGAAAATACCCCTCTATTTACTTAAATAAAACATTTCTTTTAAATATATTTCAGATTAAACAAATAACTGTTGTAAATATATCTTTTAGATATATCTTAGCGTGTTGACCAAGATATTTACCCTAATATCCTAGCTCTCCACTTGTATAAATAGAGGCATTTAGCCCTCATAGTGAATACATTGAATTCTCACTATCTTCTCTATTCTCTCAATCTCTCTAGTTTATCACATGTTATCAGCACGATCAGCACGATAGTTCTTCTCCAATTATTCCCCATTCGATCCCTTCGATCGAAGAAGGTAGTTTCTTCTTAAACCTCTGTGCCTATATCGTTGTGAATCATATAAGAGTGTAGTTAATTAAATAACTTCATCTCTATTTGATTTCACAAAAACTTTCATGTTTTCTCTTTTTATTAATCTTCGATTGATACAATATTATTAAAAAAAATGAATACTGTGGTTTATCACATGCTGAGAATATTTCAATTATTATTTTTGAAAAATCGATATTGTGGTTTTCATGCTTCAGTTCGCATGAGTTTACTCAAATACCGAGGTGCATGAATTATAAGGATTTTGGACAATAGAAAAATATTGTTGGAGTTCAAAAAAAAATATTTGTTAATTGCACAAAATTTTGTTATATTCATACTTTAATATTGACTTGGTATAATGATATTAGTGTTACGAGAATATTCTTATATTAATGTTTTTATCTGCTTTAATATATCATGTATAATTCTCGTTTATTCTTCATGATTCATTATGTAATCTTGACAATATTGATGCTATTCGAGTAGCATAAGTAGTATTCCTGAATAATATTACATTCAAGATCTTAAATTGATGCTATTAAAGTAGCACAAGTAATATTCCTGAAGAATATTACATTCAAGATCTTAAATGATACTATTAAAGTAGCACAAATAATATTTCTGAAGAATATTACATGCTCTAACTAGAGCAACTAAATTAAACAATTGGATAACATATCCTTGATTCTTTTGTGCAGAATTTCACGAATGGCAAATATAGCCAAACTTGAGTTCATCGCCCTTGACATCTCGGGCAAGAATTACATGTCATGGACTATTGATGTTGATGTTCACCTGATCTCAAGGGGTTTAGGAGATGCAATAAAAGAAGGAAACAAAGCATCCGAACAGGATCGCGCTAAGGCACTAATTTTTCTTCGTCATCACCTTCATGATGACCTAAAGACAAAATATTTGACTGTCAAAGATCCAAGTGAGTTGTGGGCGAACCTAAAAGAAAGGTTTGATCATCAAAAGACTGTCGTCCTTCCTAAAGCTCGTCACGAGTGGATGCACCTTAGACTGCAAGACTTTAAGTCTGTGAGTGCTTATAATTCTGAATTATCTAGAATTACTTCTAAACTGGAACTTTGTGGAGAGAATATCAATGATTCTGATATATTTGAGAAAACTTTCTCCACTTTTCATGCTTCTAATGTGCTGTTACAGCAACAATATAGGGAGCGCGGTTTCAAAAAGTACTCTGAACTAATATCTTGTTTATTGGTTGCCGAGCAAAATAATGAGTTGCTCTTGAAAAATCACGAACTCCGCCCCACCGGTTCCACTGCATTGCCTGAAGCCAATGCAACTTTCAACCATAATGAACGTGGACGTGGACGTGATCGTGGATATGGTCGCGGCCGTGGACGCGGTAAACCGAATGATACAACCTCAAGCAACAAAAGGCATAAAGCATCCAACGAGCACAAACCATCCAAAAAGGAAGTTGAATGCCAAAGGTGTGGCATGACGGGTCATTGGGAACGTACTTGCCGAACTGCAAAACACCTTGTGGATCTATATCAAGATTCGATCAAAGGAAAAGGCAAGAAAAAGTTAAATAATGTCGAATTTGACGGTCTAATTGACACAACTCACCTAGATATCTCCGACTTCTTTGATGACCCGAGTGGAGAAAATATGGATCAGTTGATCGGTGGTGGTGTGCTTGAAGACAATAATATGGACATTGTTTAATCCTTTATCTTTTATTCCTAGTTGATAAGAAAATATTGCTTATTTCTATTATTTACTTTCACATGATTGTTTTTCTGTTTAAAAACATCTGATTATCTTTCATTCAAATTCTTATGCAATAAAAATTGATCTTCTTTTTCAAAATATATTCCAGAAAATTAAATGGAATCTTGTGATATTTGTCTTGCTGATAGTGCCACTACACACACCATTCTTAAAAAGAAAAAATATTTTCTTAAGTTGACATTAGCTGAGGATAATGTTAACACAATATCAGGTGCATCAAACATTATTGAAGGCTCCGGAAGAGCTTGTGTCATTTTACCAAGTGATACTAAATTAGACATTGAAATGCCCTGTATTCTAGTAAGTCTAAAAGGAACTTACTAAGTTTCAAGGATATCCGCAATAATGGATACCACATCGAGACAATTGCGGAAGGTAGCATTAAATTTCTTTACATAAACTCTTTTGTTTCAGGCTATAAGCTGACAAAGGAAAAATTAGCAACACTGCCTTCTGGAATGTATTATACATTCATAAAAGCAATTGAGACAAACTATGTCGTGAACATAAATTTCAATGACACAAAAAGCTTTATGCTTTGGCATGATAGATTTGGACATCCTGTAGCAACTATGATGCGCCGGATAATAAACAATTCATATGGGCACAACATAAAGAACCAAAAGATTCTTTCTACAAATGAATTCCCATGTGAAGCTTGTGCGCAAGGCAAGTTAATCATTAGACCTTCATATACGAAGGTTAATAATCAAACTCCATATTTCTTAGAAAGAATTCAAGGAGATATTTGTGGACCTATAGATCCACATAGTGGACCTTTTCAATATTTTATGGTATTGATCGATGCTTCTTCTAGATAGTCACACGTATGCCTGCTTTCTACTAGAAATGCAGCATTTGTAAGACTACTTGCTCAAATCATCAAGTTAAGAGCTCAATTTCCAGACAATTCAATTAAAAGAATTCGTCTTGATAATGCTAGTGAATTTACTTCTCAAGCATTTCAAAACTATTGTATAGCTATTGGAATTGAGATTGAACATTCTGTAGCTCATGTCCATACTCAAAATGGTTTAGCTGAATCATTTATTAAACGTCTTCAAATCATTGCTAGACCATTACTAATGAAGTCAAAACTCTCAACTACTGCTTAGGGTCATGCCATATTACGTGCTGCAACATTAGTTTGCATAAGGCCATCTGCCAATCATGAATACTCCCCAATGCAGATTATTTTTGGCCGAGAACCTGATGTTTCTCACTTACGAACTTTTGGTTGCGCGGTTCAAGTCCCAATTGCTCCCCCACAACGAACAAAAATGGGTCCCCAACGAAGACTTGGGATATATGTTGGATTTGATTCACCATCAATCATAAGGTATATTGAACCCTTAACGGGTGATTTATCTACTGCGCGATTTGCAAATTGTCATTTTGATAAAATGACATTTCCAACATTAGGAATAAATCTACATCCCGAAAAGCACAAGGAAATATCTTGGAATGAGAAAAACTTGTCACATTTTGATTCTAGAACTAATCAATGTGAACAAGAAGTTGAAAAGATCATTCACTTGCAAAAGATTGCAAATCAAATTCCTGATGCTTTCGTAGATACAAGAAAAGTGACACAATCTCACATACAGGCTGCAAACACTCCAGCTAAAATTGATGTCCCTAAAGGACAAATAGCTTTGGCAGCAAATGAGTCTAAAATTCGTCCAAAACGTGGTCGACCACTTGGTTCCAAAGATTATGCCTAGAAAAAGAAAGGGGCAAGATGGAAACCAATCAATGATGAAAATGATAATCACACAAATGGAAGTGATGTAATTCCTGAAGAATTACAAGTATTTGAAAATCATGAGATCTCAATAAATTACTTAAATTCTAATCAGATACTGAAGAGAGAAAATGTTATTGTTAATGATATATTTGCCTTTCATATAGCTCTTCAAGTTTTAGATGAGGATCCTGAACCACAATCCGTTGCAGAATTAAAATGGAGAATTGAATGGCCAAAGTGGAAAGAAGCTATGGAAAGTGAATTAAATTCCTGTGATAACCGGAAAGTTTTTGGACCTGTATTCCTAACTCCGGAATCTGAAATTCCTGTGGGATACAGATGGATCTTTGTTAGAAAGAGAAACGATAAAAATGAAGTTACGAGATATAGAGCAAGACTCGTAGCTCAAGGTTTCTCTCAAAGACCAGGAATTGATTATGAGGAAACATACTCTCCCGTAATGGATGCGAATACTTTCAGATTCTTGATTAGTCCGGCCGTGTCACAAAGGCTTGATATGCGCCTTATGGATGTAGTGACTGCTTATCTCTATGGATCATTAAATAATGACATTTATATGAAAATTCCCGAAGGATTTAAAATGCCTGGGGAATTGCAGTCAAGACCTAAAAGTATGTATTCAATTAAATTGCAAAAATCGTTGTATGAGCTGAAACAGTCTAGGCGTATGTGGTATAATAGATTGATCGAGTATCTTTTGAAAGAAGGATATAAGAACCATATTATCTGCCCTTGTGTTTTCATTAAGAAAGCCAAAAGGGGATTCACAATCATAGCAGTTTATGTTGATGATTTAAACTTAATTGGGACTCATGAAGAGCTTGACAAAACTGCTACATATTTAAAGAAAGAATTTGAGATGAAAGGTTTGGGAAAGACAAAATTTTGTCTTGGTTTGCAAATTGAACGTATCCGTGGAGGTTTATTCACCAATCCACATATACAGAAAAAATGTTAAAACACTTTTACATGGATAATGCACATCCATTAACATCACCTATGGTCGTTAGATCTCTTGATACAAAGAAAGATCCATTTCGACCTATTTAAAAAGGTGAAACGATAATTAGTCCTGAAATACCGTATCTAAGTGCAATTGGAGCGTTGATTTATCTGGCTAATAATAATAGATCGAATATTGCTTTTTCAGTCTTCTCGCAAGATTTAGCTCTGAACCCACTTTGAGACATTGGAATGGTGTTAAACACATTCTACATTTCTAAAGGGTACCATTGATCTTGGATTATCCAGAAAATTCTGATAACACTCTAGAGGGGTATTCGGATGCCGGATATTTATCCGATCCACATCAAGCCAAGTCCCAAACTGGCTACGTTTTCACATGTGGGGGAACTGCTATATCTTGAAAGTCGGTGAAGCAAACCTTAACCGCAACATCCTCAAATCATTCTGAAATCATTGCAATCCACGAGGCAAGTCGCGAGTGTGTATGGTTGAGAGATATGACAAGTCACATCCAAGAGTCATGCGGATTAGCTTCATCAAAGGACAACCCAACTGTTTTGTATGAAGACAATGCTGCTTGCATCGCGCAACTCAAGGAAGGATACATCAAAGGTGATAGGACGAAGCATATTTCTCCCAAGCTCTTCTACATTCACGATTTTCACAAGGATGGCCATATCAACGTTCAACAAATTCGCTCAAGTGAAAATCTGGCGGACTTATTCACCAAGGCATTACCGACATCAACATTCAGAAAGTTGATACACAAGATCGGCATGCGCCGACTCAAAGATCTACACTGATCTTAACATCAGAGGAAGCAGTTGTACTCTTTTTCCTTCGACTAGTTTTTGTCCCATTGGGTTTTTCTAGCAAGGTTTTAATGAGGCAACATTTTTGTTTTAGGAATTGGTCAATCAAGGAGAAGTGTTGTAAATCTATCTTTTAGATATATCTTAGTGTGTTGACCAATATATCTACCCTAAATCCATGGTTCCCCACTTGTAAAAATAGAGGCCTTTAGCCCTCATATTGAATACATTGAATTCTCATTCTCTTCTCTATTCTCTCAATCTCTCTAGTTTATCACAATAACCTAGTTTTTGTATTTTGCAATCCATTTCCCTTTCTCCCTTTTCTCTCTCAACCCGATTTTAGAAAATAATTTTTTTTCAAAAAATAATATTTTATTTTCAAAAAATAATTTAATTTTTCAAGAAAATAATTTTTTTATTTTTTCGAAAAATTTTTTTTTGCAAAAACTATTTTTTTTCCCTAAAATATTTTTTATTTTTTCGAAAAAATATATTTTTTTGCCAAAACTAGTTTTTTTCCCGAAAAAAATTCTCTTTTTCCCAGAATTTTTTTTTGAATTTTTCGAAAATTTTTTTCCATAAAATAATGTTTTCGAAAAGATATTTTTTTCCAGAAAATATTTTTTTTTTATTTTTCGAAAAAATAATATATTTTACCCAGAAAATACTTTTTTTTTTTTGAAAAAAAATTTTTTCTAGAAAAAAAAATCGGGCCAGATTTGGGCAAGGATGTGTTGGGATTTTGAAAAATAAGTTGTCTCGTGAAATTTAAAAATAACGGCTACTTGAAAGTTTGAAAATTTATTATACTGAAGTCCAAAAGTGTTATATATATATATATATATTACAATGAGGTCTAGAATGTGTTACCACGTGTGGCCAAAAATAAATAGATTAAAACAAAAAGAAACAATAAAGGGACAAATACTGAATATCAGTACTCTCTCTCATGTGACATCATCTGAAAAATTGACTTTTTAGATTCACTTTTCGCCATATAAAAAGGTATTCGGATGTAAATCGCTCAATATTACAAACTAGTTCCACCAAATAATTAAAACAATTTTTTATTTCTAAATTTTTCAAAAGAAATTTATGATTATGATTTAATTAGAATTAAATATATTCAAAAAATAATTATATTTCCGTTTACATTAATATTAATTATTTATTTAGCAATGCTTAATTTATTATTAAGAAAGATAATGTACATATTAATACTATAAAATTTACTAAAAATAAGATTTGTTAATTTTAATATGATCAAAGTTAAAGTGTAACGAGGCATTATCCAACCCGTGCGATGCACGGTCTTTGGTTGAATATCTACGTGTTTTGTACGTAATGTTGGGGCAGACGGTTGAATGACCAGATGACAGAATTTAAATGTCTTTTAGAGAAGTTTATATGTTTTTTTATTGTTATTGTCCTTTTATTTTAGTCTATGTAATTAGTTATATGAAATGAGGCTTTACTAACCCGTATGTTGCTCCGGGGTTGTTTTTGGTTTATTCAACCCGTGTGATGCACCGATTGTATTAGAAGATGCATTTGCATTGTGATGTTTATCATAACTTTTGTATTTAAATTAGTTTATTTACATTAAAAGTTACAATTAAAATAGTCTCTTCATATATTTACAATTAAAAGTTACAATTAAATCCCCCTTCCACATTAAATTAAGGGGGATAAGTATATATATATATATATATATATATATATATATAACATCCACCGGGTTCACATTTGGATGAATTTGAAAACAAAAAGCAAAAGGTGGGTAGTTAGAGAAATAGGAACAAAAATTTGGGCAATATAATGGATTCGCTATTTGGTCTTATTTGGTATTGCTATAACCTAAAAAAAGAAAATCTACCGCAACTATGACATGAAAATAATCAGTTGGAAATTGAATAAATTTGTGTCGGTGAATATTATTGTTTAAAATGCTTTCAAGGTATAAAATGTTATTCTTAGTGTTTTTCATGACAACAGTTTCTGAAAGCAACCTTAATACTGCTTCAAAAATCTGTTGCCCTTGAATTGTAAATTCTAAAAAAAAAAATTCTTTTCTCTTTATCTACCCAAGAATATCAAATTTAAAAGTTCATAAAAATGATTCTTTTATTTTTTAAATTAAGCAATATCAAATGGTGTCTTAGTAGGTCCTATTACATGAAATACTCTTGAAAATCATAAAATTACATATGATATAATTCAACTAGGTATCATTAACTTAATTGCAAATTTAACTGCCAAGTCATATTATAAACTCAATTTCAAATGGGTTTTGCTTTATAGTTTGTGAATCAGGGGGATATATTAATGAACCCTTTTTTTTGGGTATTATACTATTCAAATTTATTTTTATTTCTTAATTTAAACCACAATTTCATAAAAATCATTATATATATATATCACAAATCGGGCAAGTGGATCCAGGTTCACGAAATATCATACTCATAAAATATATAAGAGATAAATATATAGATATAACATAAATATATATCGGAGTTTTTATACATTGCAAGTTTGATGCACGAAATGTATATATTGCATGCATAAGTCAATCTGGATCGTACATCACACAGATCAATGATTCAGATTTATTCTCAATTCACGGCAGAAAAATCTATCTATATATATATATTGTTTACGATTAATATTATATCATGAAGGTGCAATGTCCAGGATTTAAACCTTTAACCTTAACCGCCAGGTAAGTGTGGGCCATAACCTGTGACCATGGCGAGCGACAGATCGTTGGAAAACTTACCTCTAAATCGAGGGTGAGGTCGAGCCTCTAGGGAGTACTCATGACGGGGCAATCCTCCTCTTCCTAGTAAAAGAAGAAAAAAAAATATATAATATCATGAAGTCCAATCCATAATATAACGTCTAAACAAACAGGGTCTTACCATTTCCAGCGGATCAGCTTACTCCCCTGAAAAACTGTTCGCCGTCTGATGCGTAACCCTTTTTTCATGGAGACCAAACAATTTGCAGCCATTGAATTTCAAGCAATCAAATTCCCACGCAGGATTTTTTATTCCCCCCTCCCCCCTTCCTCTTCGTATCGTCATCCTCACCGTACAAGGAATAGAAGAAAGGGAAAACGAAAACATCTTCAGCAATGTCGTGCAGGTTTTTCCTATCGACGGTCCTCGTAGCCCTCAGTCTCTTCGCCGGTTCGATAGCCGCCGATCGGCCCCTCCTCCGCCTCCAGATCCGCAATGACAACAAAGCATCCACGCCGTCCGGCGACCCTCTGATCCAAACCGCATGCCGTGGCGTTGGGGATTTTGAGTCGGAGTGCATTTCCACCCTGCAGTCTGCGCCGCCGCATCAGAAAGCTGATGCGAATGGCCTCGCTTTTTTCACCCTCAGGTACAATTAAGGGATATCATTTAACGCTGGGTATTCACGTTGGCGGATCCAGCATCCGAAAACTACTCGTGCGCCGACGTACCAACGGACGGCAAAAAATGACGTCGTTTCAATCGAAACGGCGTCAAAACGACGGCATTTTGATAAACTTTTTGCCAAAAAAACGACATCGTTTCAATCGAAACAGCATCAAAACGACAGTGTTTTGATAAACTTTGTGGTGCACCTGTACCATCGTGCCCCAACATGCATCTGCCACTAAATATTCACCAGGCTACTTGAATTCTTATATTCATATTGTTGGGTATCGGGCTGGGGTTGGGAGCACTGTGGCGAGGGATTTTGTCTTTTTTACAGGGATTATGATATTAACTATTGGCATCATTCTCTAAATCTTTAATCTCTAATTTATATTTATTTTGTTTACATTTATCTATGCTCATACGGTTTATTTTATCTTAGATTTATTTTATTCATGTTTTTCTTTAATCATCAGACAGTTATTATTCTACTCTATTTATATATATATATATATTTGAATAAATACAACTAAATACAATATAAAATTACAATATCATCCATTTACGGACATAATTTAACATTTATAATAAAAAATAACGAACTCTTGATTTTATAACAAACGAGAATTCTTACTATTCATAATATTTTCAATTCCTAATATTCTCAATACCAAAATTTAGAATGTTAATGAATTTCAGTCCAAAATACAATAGTATATTTTATTAAATGGTAAAATGCTTTAAGCCCTGGACTGTGTGAAAAGCGTTTTACTAATGAACTTGGAAAATTATACTATACTATTACTATAACCCCTGCACTAAATAAAAAGAGCAATTCACTATTATATTTTTCCAATAAGCAAGATAAATATTATTCTCTCTAAAAATTTGAAAATAATTATCTATAATTTAAACTCAAGTTATAAGAACAATCTAAAAATAATGCTGAAAGTACTAGATTATGTGAGAAATACGAATCGAACTTTTATGTTATTTTTAACCAAAATATCTATTTTGTTTCCTAAAAATTCTGAAATTTAATTTTGAAAGTTAAATGGTTTAAATATCTGTTATTAGGAGAATTTTCTTTAAGGGCAATGAACGAAATTTTCTGTAACTTACGTGAATTATTTTTAAGATTTTTTTTTTTAAAAAAAAAATAGTTTTCAGACCTTTAACTTAAACATGAATTATAAGCTCTTGTAAACCTAAACTCTACTTAATTTACTTAAGCCGGCCCCATAAAGTTCTGGAATTATTATAAATATAAAATTTAGTCTTACAAATCTAAAAGTAATTAACAAATTATTTTAAAAGATCAGACAATTTGTATACAGAATTCGAACATTATTTGAAATCTAATTAATTTAAAAATCTGAAATTTTCTAAAAAAATTTTCTCTTGAAATCATATCTACAACAATACTGTATCATTGGTAATACTGAAAAGTATCATCGTATAATAATACTGAAAAGTATCATTGTTGGACTGTTCAGAGTCTGAGACATCCGACAAGAGGCGGAGGGAGAAGGGGTGGCGGGTAGGGGCTGTGGCCCCCTCCCAATATTTTTAATTATTATTATTATATTTTGTAATTTAAAAAATATTGGCCATAAAGTAAGAAAAAGTAGTCAATCAAATTTTATAAACGAATGTATTTTTGTGAGTTCTGTTAGTATGGTTTTACGTATTAATATGGATTCGTTTATTTAATGTGATTTTTATCGTTAATAACTCATCTAAAAAAATTTAATGTCGTTGCGTCGAAAAAATTTTAATGTCGCCCCCGTACCAAGAAATCCTCCCTCCGACATTGCCGACAAGTTTGTCTCTTCAGCATATTGTACCTAAAAATTCCTATATATAAATATTTATATTTCCCTTGCGTTTTTTATTTTCCCAGGTTTGTAGAAGATCATGCAGTTAACCTTACCGTCGATATTAAGAAAGTAACAGTTTCCGACTTGTCGCCTCTGCTTCAATCCGCTTTGAGCGATTGCTTGGACCAATACAATCCTCTCGACGATCTAATTGAGGATGCAATCAATGCTGTCCTAGCAAATGCCTATGCTGATGCTCAGAAGTTCGTCGAGGCTGCAATGACCGATATCAACGTGTGTGATTCGCAGCTTAACGCTAGCAATCTGGAGGAGAAAGCCGAGAATAAAACAGGAGATGATGTTCAGCTGGCCAAGAATCTGAAAGAATACAACGTTTTCCTCAAGAACATACTGTCTGCCGCTTTGAACATCCTTAGGGCGAATTAAGGTGGTACCATTTTTTTCTGTTTGTTTGTGTGTGTGTGTGTTCTAATTATTAGTAGTAGAGTTCGAAGTCCTGAAATTTTCGGCCGGAAAGGCAATCAGTCGGAGGGCGACTGTGGAAAACTGTAGTAATTGCTGTAATATCTAAGCATTAGCTAACCTGATCACCAAAACTGATATCTGTATACGAGAAGTGCTACATATACACATGTTTATACACACTTTCCTACACACAAACATCTCATCCATTCATTTATTGTGGGACCCATTTGTTTATTGTGGGACCATATTAAATAAATGGATGAGATGCTAGTGTGTAAAAAAATGTGTATAAATGTGTGTATGTGTAGCATTTCTGTATACTAAAATGGCTTATTATTTGTAAAAAAAAATTATTGTTCATTTTTAAGTATTTTTGTTATAATAGTTCTGTTTAGGGTTTCTTATTCTGTGATATTTACCATTTTCTTATATTTAATTTTATTTTTAGATAGACGATCTCACGACGAGACAAGTATATTCGGTCTCACATAAGACCTACTCAAACCAGATTATAAACTCGAGATGAAAATTTGAAAAAATTTTCTGTGCAAAAGAAAGTGAGAAATTCATAATAATTTATTATTCAAATATATGAGTTAAGGATTACAATAATATTTTTCCTTTTTTTCTTTTTTTTTTTGGCAAATGAACAACAATAAATAAGAAAAAATGAAGGGAAAAAGTAAAAACGCAATAAAAAGTTGAGCGCGTGTTTGGCAATGAGAAGCTAGCTTATTGAGATGTTTTTTCTAGCTTCTCAGCTAACTTATAAGTTAGTTTAGGACGTACCAAACAATTTTCTTTAAATACTAATTTGTTATTTTTACCAAACATAAACTAGGTCGAAAACAAGCCACTTCTATAAGGAACACCGGTCTGCGGTATCCAAGCATCCCCGGACAAAAACGCGGACACTGTGAAATTCGCGGCGTCCGTGGCATTAATAACATGGAACCCAGGCCACGTCACTCTCCCACTCGTACTCGACCCAGGACCCGAATTATTAAACTCCGCATAATACGAAGTGTTGAGCGCAAAATCTCCCGACCACACGCTCCATCCGGCCGGATGCACCAAACTGCCCATAAACGACTGCATATAAACAGTCCTAGAGTACTCTTTCCACGGCCTTCCGAGATACGTCAGGACGGTAAAATTACTGCTTGCCAAGTCATCGGCCGCCTTTATCGTGCACTTCTGGAACGAAATCCCTGTGTTCTGGTTGGGGTCGGTCCGGCCCTGGGCCGTGATCGCGTTGAACTGGCCCTTCGTTGGCCGGCGTGGGTAGAGATTGCAGTCCTGGAGGAGGGATGCGGCGTTTCCGAAGATGAAGTCGACTGTTCCGTATACGTCGCAGTTTTTGTAGAACTGTCGGAGGGAGTGGACGTACAGGGTGTCCTGGTAGGCCTCGAAGCTGCACTCGTAGAACGTGGAGAGGTCGGCCCCATTGCGGAGGGCGACGGCCTGGTGCTTTTCGGGGCCGGCCGTGTTGCGGAATGTTATGCCGATGGCGACGAAGTTAGGAGCGACGACGGCTGCCCAAAATGATTGGATGAATATTAGAGAAAATAATTTATTCTGACCAAAACTCAATATTGTTTGGGAAATAAGTAAATAAAGAAAATAAGTCGTTTGCAAAATAAAAGTCGTTTTAAACAATAAATTTTTGGAGGAAAAAGACAAAAATGCCCCTATTGTAGACCAGGTCTTCTATCCTTAACGACAAGGTAAAGACAAATATATACTTCTTGTCATCCTATCTCGATTAATCAGATCGGAGCTTTATTAGAATAATTTATAAAAAAATGATAATTATTAGTATTATATAAAATATTAAGTATTATAATAGTCACAAGGTATATATTTTAAAAAATACTAGTATCAATTCTTTGTAAACTTTATCCGTTTCATATATTACTTGATATTTTGGTTTTTAAGACTGAATTTTGTCCGTATATTATATCATAAAAAAATAATCATAAAATATACCCTCTGTCCACAAAACTGTGCTCATTTTGATTTTTATTGATCGACATTCATAAACTCTGATCATGAATTACAATCAATATATAAAAACTTATACTAATGTAAGATTTATCTTAATGTGTATGTCCAAATATTATTTTTTATAATTTTTATTCATATATAATTGAAATTATTAATGGTCAAAAATGTATTTGGAGAGATCGATCAAAATCAAGATGAGCACAGTTTTATGGGACGGATAAAGTATAAAGTTTGTATTGCTTGATTCACATTAAAACATATTTTTATAAAAATATTTTTTAGCAATTTGTCATTATATTTTCAAAAAGATATTAAAGTCAAAGTTCAACCATAAAGAAACAAAAAATTAATTAATATGAAACGAAGTTATTAATTATATACTACTAAAAGTATTGATGGTAAAAACTTTTTTGTCTTTTGATAATATTAATAAGGAAAAAGATTTTTTCACATAATGTCTTTAGGCCATAATATGATTAATATCCCTAATTTTTTTTCCGTAATTATATTTTATATATTGACTAATATACCCTTATACTATTTTGGATGGAGATATGTGAGTATATTTTTGCAATATAATATAAGGGTTTAAATGCAATAAATATATAAAAAACTATTTTTTTTCTTTCAAATATTTCGTCGAGATTTTGTAGCCAAAATATTTGATGTAATAAAAAAAGCATGCTGATTTATTTTCGACAGCACATATTTTTGGGGAAAGAGAGACTTCAAGTACTGAGAGATGGTGGATAATTAAATTAAATATTATCGTTATCTTTAACCTGAAATAGTTGAAGAATAAGAAAGTCTATACACAAAATACCTTAATTTTTGAAATTAATTAAAAATAAAATAAATTGTAAAATTACTAAATAAGTCTTATTATGGCTAAGACATTATTTCTCTAAATCATGATCCTATTTATAATTACTCCCTAATTAATACTTTTAAGTTAGATATTATATTAAGAAATACATGCTTACCAAAGGTTGCAGAGTTGAACGTTGTCCATCCATCAACAACGCTATGATTCCCAGTTATAATCGTTTGATTGATCCCATCTCCAACCATCAGCAGATACCTCTTGTTCTTGGGAATGGATACATACTCTTCATACACACCAGCTCTAACATATATAAGAAAATATCCGCTCTCGCCATTCGTATTATTCGGAGCTACATTGAGAGCATCATTTATCGTCGTGAAGTTGCTCGTCCCGTCCTGACCGACCACCACGATACTACTCACCACAACCTGATCACTGCCGTCGTCGGCCTGCAGCAGCCTCCTATGTCTCACCTTCCGATAAATCTCCATATTCTTTTCGGACATTTTAAAGTTAAACCGTCCGTCTTTAAACGTGAGATGCTTTCTTTTAAAGAATCCGTTGAGAGGCCGCCGTTTGATCGTACCCTGAGGCATCCACCCTTTCTTAAACAAAGCTAACGAAACACTATAAAGGCGCGTGTCGTTGGAGAGGGGCGTCAGGATCCCGTCTCTGACGCTCCAAGCCGAGGCCGTGTCTTTGAGGCCGTCGATGCATGTCTGCGCGTTCGTTAGCACCGCACTGAGGAGGGTTTGCACGTCGTCCGTTTTGAAATCGGATATATTCTGGGGTTTCTGGTCGACGATTTGGGAGGAACTCACTAGATCGTCGATGCTGCATTGTGCTAGGAATTTGCAATCCTGCAGAGCTCTGACCGCCGTGACCGTTAGATTTTGGGAGCTCCGGAGATACTTCTCGATGAGGGAGAGGAACTTTTGAGAGGACGAGAGGGATTTACGGACGGAAAATCGGCCGTAGTCGTAGATATTTGACGAAGAGTTGCTCGTGGGCAGAATGGTGCGGCAGAAAGAAGGATCCGGGGTTGATTGGCAAACTTTCGAAGGGGGCGAGGGGTTCGACGTGTTGTCATTTGATTGGGAGAAACAAATTGGAAGTAGAAAGAAAATGGTAGTAAATATTATGTATCGAGAATTATAGAGAAGTTTTTTGGCCATAATTGGCGCAATTTGAGATTAAATGTGAGATGAAAGAAATTGGTAATTAATACTTAAGTGAATTATGGGAGTAATGGGTAGGGCTACTTATAGTTGAAAAGTTGCTGATCTTTGGACAATGGTATGGGAAAGGCATGCATGTTTTGCTCTGACTATATAATACTCTTTTCATTTAGCAAGTAGAGGTACTTTTTATCATTTTCGTCTGTCCTAAAAGAGTAAGTACACTTTATTTTTAGTAAAATCACTTTACTTTTTCTTTTTATAAAGTCATACTCTCTCTCTATTCAACACATCGTTTTTCTAGGAAGTCATACTCTCTCTCTATTCAACACAACTTTTATTAAAACTCGTGTTACTCACTCAAGTGTCTATACTTAGGATAGGGGAGTACATCTTTTTCCATGATTTCACCTTATTTATTTATTTATTTATTTATTTATTTATTTTAGAAATAAAAGAACCGAGACAAAGTCAAGTACCACTTGGGTTCATATATACTGAAAGCGCGTACGATCTCGATTGAAGACCTAGATTACGCTGTATTGTTTTGGCTGAGGAGACTTGAGGCTTGCATGTTCTTTATTTTACTATGTTATTATTGTCTATAATTTTATATATATATATATATATATATATATCAATGCATGTATTGACGGTACAACTTTGTTGAGATTTTTAGTTTAGCTTTGGAAAACTGTGATTGAGTTTAATTTTTTTTATTACAGATTGATTCTGGGCTCGAACGAGTTTTTGTTAATCTGGACACGAATAAAACTCAAGTAAATTGATATTTTTTTTCAAAAAATTGTCGATTTTTTGGTCGAGATTTACGTCCTATTAGGCATATAGAATTAAAAATTTATTGAACAAAAATGAGATTTTAACTATAGATCTCAAGTCGAGTGAGTGTGAAAGTAGTTCGATTTATTTCGTAGACCTAGTTCTGGCTGTTTGCATAATATGGGTTTTGTCGTTATCACCCTAAATATATATAGAATTGATTTAAATGAGAATCATTTCTTAAAATGGGATGTAGGTGTTATAATTTTGGCCTAACCAGGCTCATATAACATTTAATTAATTCAGCCCAAACCCGGTCCATAGCCCTTGGCAGCCCTCCTAATAGGAGCCGTCCGATCGAGATATCTACACCTAATCTCGACCGTCTGATACTCCTTATATATACCTAACCCTACCCTCACTCCCTCATTTCTCACCGCCTCCCTCACTTCTCTCCTGTCTCACCTCTCCCCCGTGATTTCTTCCCTTCTTGGTCAACTCCTCCAAACTCGGATTCTGCTCCCGATTCTTTGATCCTTTGTCCCCCCGTGAGCTGATGACCAACATAAGGGAATCCCGTGACATCCTCCGATTCCCTCCTTGTGTGTATAAAAGGCGCGGCTGGGGGCTGGAGTTTGGTAGACTGAGAAACACACCGAAAACGAGAAGGAAGACGGGAGAAAAACGAAACTTTCATATCCGAGTGAATCGAGCGAAAAGAAGTATCCTTACTCTTTCTGTGTGAGCCGTGAGTCAGGTTGTGAGTAAGGGATTCGGGTTCGTGAGGTTCTGGGTGATTTGAAGGTGCTACCGGGCTTTGTGGCCGGTCGGCGGTGGTTTGGCATTCCTCCTCTGTGGAAACGCATTCTTGGTGTCAATTGCTAGGGTTTCGGAAGATCTGAGCCTACACATCTCGTTCGGAAAAAGGGGATTTTCTCGATTTTATTTATCTCCGAATAAATTATTGTTCTTGGTGATATTGTGAAATTTATTATATATATATATATATATATATTTATATATTTTATATATGCATAAATATTTACCTGCGGTATTCTTTATATTATATATATATTTGTTATATATATTTTCGGTATTTATCTATATATATTATATATATATATATATATTTGTTATATATATAAATATATATACCTGCTGTAGTCTAATATATATTATATATATTCTATATATATATATTAGTTATATATATAAACATATATATATAATATATTCCGGTTTATATACTGTTTCGGATTTGTTCTGAATGTCGTATTCCGATCGCTTGGTTATTATCATTATCGTTGTTAACCTGGAATAAGCTATTTGTGTTTGCAGATTTGTTCTGGTCCTTTTTCGGTCAGCTTGTTCCTCGGGATTATTGCAATAATTATATTGGTTATAATTATAGGTTCATTAGTTGGCCTCTAATCCTTAAACCCTATCCCATAGAATATAATTGTAATTGTTATATTCGTTTAATTCGCTTGTATAATCGATCCTGTCTTTAGCCATTATACGACCCGATACCCAGCAGTGGTATCGGAGCCCGTTTTGTCGGGTGTCGTGTCCTGTGGCGTCTTGGTGATACGGAATAACCCATCCGGGTTTTCCGCTCTGGTATTTTGGCTGAACTCCACTCTTTTACTGTTTTCGTGGATACCGCTTGCCGCAGTTGATTATTGTGCGTTCTTAATCTGTGTGATTGATCAGGGTGTATTAATCTGTGTGATTAATCTGGGCACATTGCTTATTCTGATTTCCTGTGTGTATTTTCAGCACTCGGTTTATATCGTTTAGGAGTTTTATTCCTGTTTCTGGGTAGAGTGCTATACGTTTTTCAACTCCTTGCGTATAAACCCTCCTGCCTGGACCGTTTAGCGTCCTTGGATCTTGTAGGGGCTTGGTGTTGTAATCTACAAACTCGGTTGTGGTATTTTTTTAACTCCGTTGTGTAAGTGCTGTGTGATTCTACTGTTTTTTGTATTAGTGCAGTGTATGCTTCGTGTTGCTGTTGGTTTTACTGTTTTTGGTTAAACTTTATGTTTTCAGAATGGGCATGACTTCTACATTTTACTTGGCCCCATTTGATGGAAAATCGGATTTTCAAATATGGCAGCAAAAATCGAAAGGTATTTTAATACAACAAAAAGTTTTTAAAGCCATTGATCTAACTTTTGCCGCTGATACTTCGGCCGATAAAAAGGCTGAATTGGATGAGTTTGCTTACTCGTCTATTATCTTGAACTTGTCTGATTCTGTGATAAGAAAAGTTGGTAAACAAAATTCGGCTAAGGAAATTTGGGAAAAGTTGGAAGGATTATATGTTGAAACCTCTTTGCCAAATAAACTATTTTTGCTTGAAAAATTCTTCTGTTTTAAACTTGATTTGAATAAAAGTCTTGATGAAAATCTTGATGTGTTTACCAAATTAGTTCAAGATATTAAAAATTCCGGTGATAAACATATTGATGATTACTCTGCTATTGTACTTTTGAATGCTATTCTTGAGTCATATGATGATGTTAAATCTGCTATTAAGTATGGTAAAGATAACATATCTTTAGATATTGTTGTGTTCGGTCTAAAGAATAAGGAATTAGACTTAAAAACAATGTGAATAATAATTTCGAATAAGTTTCGATGGTTAGGAATGAAAATTGTTATGACTATTTCACTAAGAAGGATGGTCAAAATTCTAATTTTCGACAAAACTCACGGAATTGCTATTGTTGTGGTAAAAAGGGTCATATTGCTAGTAATTGTCCTAAGAGGAACAAAAAGGGTAAAAATCAAACTGATGATAAGGCTAACCTGGTTGTGTCTGATATCAATCATCGTGATGTGTATTAGTTGACCTTTGTGGTTTTTCAGTCCTTATTGGGCTGTGGACGTCTTTGTGACTTGTGTCTGATTTATATGTCTGTGTGACTTATATGAATTATTTGTGGTTCTAATCCTTTGTGGATGTAGGTAGTATAATCTCTGTGATTATTTTTCCTTGAACTTTGTGTTCTTTGTGCTGGCTGCGGTGCTGTGGTTCGGTCGACCAACCTTTTGTGTTTTGCAGCTTCCATGTGTTGGCGATTTTGTGTAAACCCCCGCCCCATTTTCAGGTGGAGCAACATGCTTAGTGCTTTGCATTTGAGGTGGAGTGGTGTCCCCTCAAATCTATGTGTTGCTTATATCGTTCATTTCCCTTAATGCGTTTGTGCTTTTGGAAATATTTTGGTATTTGTGTGCTTTGTGCTATTTTAGCTTATTGCTAAAATATCTGTTGTGCTAATTGTGTGTTTTTATTGGGGATCTCTTTGTGAGTTAGTCTTCTTTGTGAATACTTTATCTTATCTACCGTGTGTGAGTGCAGGTAACCCCGGAGTTAGACGATGATGAGTTTTCTCCGAAACCCGAAAATGCAATTTGACTGGTTGGTCCAAAAAGGTGGAGAATGTTATAATTTTAGCCCAACCCGGCCCATATAACATTTAATTAATCCAGCCCAAACCCGGCCCATAGCCCTTGGCAGCCCTCCTAATAGGAGTCGTCCGATCGAGATATCTACACCTAATCTCGACCGTCCGATTACTCCTTATATATAACTAACCCTACCCTCACTCCCTCATTTCTCACCGCCTCCCTCACTTCTCTCTTGTCTCACCTCTCCCCCGTGATTTCTTCCCTTTTTGGTCAACTCCTCCAAACTCCGATTCTTCTCCCGATTCTTTGATCCGTTGTCCCCCCGTGAGCCGATGACCAACATAAGGGAATCCCGTGACATCCTCTGATTCCCTCATTGTGTGCATAAAAGGCGCGGCTGGGGGCTGGAGTTTGGTAGACTAAGAAACACACCGAAAACGAGAAAGAAGACAGGAGAAAAATGAAACTTTCATATCCGAGAGAATCGGGCGAAAATAAGTACCCTTACTCTTTCTGTGTGAGCCGTGAGTCGGGTTGTGAGTAAGTGATTCGGGTTCGTGAGGTTCTGGGTGATTTGAAGGTGCTACCGGGCTTTGTGGCCGGTCGGCGGTGGTTTGGCATTCCTCCTCTGTGGAAACATATTCTTGGTGTCAATTGCTAAGGTTTCGGAAGATCTGAGCCTACATATCTCGTTCGGAAAAAGGGGTTTTTCTCGATTTTATTTCTGAATAAATTGTTGTTCTTGGTGATATTGTGCAATTTATTATTATTATTATATATGTATATTTGTTATATATATATAAATATATACATGCAGTACAGTTTATATTATATATATATTTTTTATATATATTTTCGGTATTTATCTATATATATATATATTATATATATATATGTTATATATAAATATATATATATATATACCTGCTGCAGTCTAATATATATTATATATATTCTATATATTAGTTATATATATCTAAATATATATAATATATTCCGGTTTATATACTGTTTTGGATTTGTTCTGAATATCGTATGCTGATCGCTTAGTTATTATCATTATCGTTGTTAACCTAGAATCGGCTATTTGTATTTGCAGATTTGTTCTGGTCCTTTTTCGGTCAGCTTGTTCCTCAGGATTATTGCAATAATTATATTGGTTATAATTATAGGTTCATTAGTTGGCCTGTAATCCTTAAACCCTATCCCGTAGAATATAATTGTAATTGTTATATTCGTTTAATCCGCTTGTATAATCGATCTTGTCTTTAGCCATTATACGACCCGATTCCCAACAGTAGGTCCGTGCAAATTTAGTGGTGGATATTACTGCACACACAATGTGTTGTAATGCATATTCATTTTTCTCCCAAATGCATCTTAGGATCGCCACCACCACCACTCTCTCACATTAGTATGATATTGTTCGCTTTGGGCCAAGCCCGCACGGATTTATTTTTGGGCTCCTTCCCAAAGGCCTCATACTAATGGAGTGGTGGACTTGCTTATATAGAAGACTTCACTTCATTCTCTTTCCGATGTGGGACTTGGGTTTGCAACCCCAACAAACCTCCCCTCAAACCAAGGACCATCATTGTCCTCCCCTCGATCGATAATCTGTACATCTTGCACCGTCGTTATCATCACGGAACTGGACACGCCGCCTGATCAACACAATATCAGGATGACTTTCGACACAAGGCACCACCACAGATGTTGCGAGGTCATACCGGGGACTTCTCCACCATCGTAAAGGCAGTCTCACCTTAGGCTTCACCACTGGGCCCGGCCGAATCATCGACTCCGATACCACTTGTTAGGACCGCCACCACCACCACTCTCTCACATTAGTATGATATTGTCCGCTTTGGGCCAAGCCCGCATGGATTATTTTTGGGCTCCTTCCCAAAAGGCCTCATACTAATGGAGTGGTGGATTTGCTTATATAGAAGACTTCACTTCATTCTCTTTCCGATATAGGACTTGGGTTTGCAACCCCAACAATGCACGCGTTGAATTCGCACTAAATGTGTCCAGGAACTCGAGAAAATAAATATACATTACAACATACTAGGTCAGTCGTAAATCTATACTAAATATGCATGTGGCTACCCCGGGGTTTGTTGAGTCTTGGGTCAATCTTTTGCTACTGCCACGTTGCACGTTGCAGGTAGTCAGGCCAGCTTCTCGGCAGGAACGCAGGTCCGAGAATCGTAAGTCTATGCAGTGTGGCAGCATCATGCGAGCTTTGGCTGTTTGGAAGGATGGGGTTGGCTTGGAGGATCTCGTTCTTTCCCTGTTTGCCTGGGCCTTGAGCGCCGTCGGGAGGCTTTCACAAAGATACTAATGAGAAAGGGGCTGGTATTAAACAATGTTTGCGAAAGGTGGCGGACGGGCACTTCACGGCTGCGGTTAAGATCTTATGTTCTTATGGTGTTGCCCCGGTTGGGGATACCACCTTGAAATCCCTGATTGATAAACATCTCATCCTGGAACCCCCTAAATTGCCTACTTTCTCGCCTTCTGAACACGCCCTCCAGGTTGATGCCGATTGTGTTTTGGGATGTGTTAAATCCTTCCCCAAAGGGACTTCATGTGGGAAGGATGGTTTGAGGGCTCAACATATTTTAGACGCATTATCAAGACTAGGGGCTTCGACACATTCGGGTTTGCTTGCGGCCATTACCGAGGTGGCTAACCTTTGGTTGGGAGGGTTTTGCCCCAGGGTCCTTGCAGAGTTCATTGCCTCTGCCCCTCTAACCTCATTGCTTAAGCCTGATAATGGGATCAGGCCTATCGCGGTCGGAGCTATCTGGAGGAGGTTAGTTTCAAAAGTCGTTATGCATAAGGTTGGAAAAGAGATGGCTAGTCATCTAGGAGATTATCAATTTGGGGTTGGAGTTCCTAACGGGGCCGAGGCCATACTTCACTGTTGGAAAGTAAAACGCAGCGGAAGCGAAGTTAGGGAAAGTTGATGATAGCGTTTTACGCGTCTACGAGCATTAGATCTATTTAGGCATGCTAATTAATTAATTACTAAGAGTAATAAGCAATTTAAATATTATTTATTATTTATTAATTAAATATGTTGATCAATTAAAATATCCTAATCTAGATCCAAGATCATAGGATATTACCTTTTGAAGCGCGTTGGTTACTTCCTTCTTGATCGCCTTATATTTCTACCTTTAGATCTTCTAGAGTATGATCCGCCTTGAACCGGACGTTGTGTGGGCAACGAGCTACCGGATCTTGTTTGGACACCTATGGATCAGCCGAATTCTTATGCCTCACAACTCTCGATTTTCTTTTCTTCAAGTAATTCCGATATGTAGCAAGAATTAAAGTGTTCTCTCAATTGTGGAATCAAATACACAAGTCAAGATCCACAATTGAACACTTAGAAAAAAAATCGGAATTCCTTGTGTATGTCAAAGCATAAAATCGGCCATCAACCCATAAGTCTTATATATAGGCTCTTGGACTACTACTAGGGATCTTAAGGAGGATTATGGAAGGACTCCCAATTAATTCATCTTACCTTATTAGGACTCTTCCTAATATATGACGAATTAATTAATATCAACTTAGTCCACTAAAAAGTTTGATATTGCACTTCCTACCAAAATCTCAAATTACGAAATTGGGCTCCTTATTAAATATATTATTTCCCGTGTTTAAGATATCGAATGTCCATTAATTAATTATAAGCTACTGACAGCTTTAATTAATTAATATCTAATCCAAGAGTAGTACCACTCGAACCTTATTATTATATCGGAATTAAATCCACCTGCAGGGTTAAATATAATAATCATTATCGAGCTCCTCAAGGGGACATCATCAACCCGCACGAGTCGGGACACGATTTCTAGTAATAATAATAATTGTCGTATAAACAATATTATTGCCCAAGATACGAGGCTTATTGAGTCGATCATTTTGACTCTCACCTATGATAAATCAAAGCAATAATTATTATAAATACACAATTAAATATTATATACTTAGAATTAAGAAATAATAATTATTCGAGATTTACGTTCTTCTTACAGTCAGTACAGAAGACACTATCTCACCTCGATCATGTTCAACGTATGCAAATACGCTAATGTATGCTAATAGTCAAGACCAACTATTCTCAAGCATACACTAGAACCCTTTATATGATTTGTCTAATAATTATATAAGTTGTGAACTATTATATTATTTTATAAGGCACTGATAATGTGATCTTCCGTGTGACACCAACACACCACATTATCTACAATATAAAATAATTAGACATTTCATTTGCATAACCATAACGTGAATAAATATGCAAATCATGTGATTAAATGTAATTAATATCCTCATAGGTAGTAACAGGGAAATTAGGTAATACAAGCATAAAGTATGATTTGCAGTGTACAATCCTAACAATCTCCCACTCATACTCAAAGCATACTTTTAAGTATACTACTCTATTACATAGTCTCTCATTTTCCCACTTATACTCAAAGCAATGCTGCCATACACCGTAATCCCATTCCTTCCACATGTAATATCCGCAATTTTCGATTTTCGGTAAATTTCTTTTTTGGCCGGAGTCCGTTTTGACGACTCGCTCATGACCGTTTCGTCATTTTGAGAATGATTAATTCTGCACTTTTTGTCATCCGAGTTCGTTTCAGTATCGTTTTGTTGAGTTCCGAGCTTTTTAGCGACTTTTTCGCACTTGAGTGCGATTCTTGCGAATCTCGTCCGAAACTGTTGTTTCGAGTTTCTCGTAAGTTCATTTAATGTTATTATTCATGTTGCGAGCTTTGGTTTGGTGTTTCGATCGCGTATCGTGACTTTCGGACGTTTTGGGCCATTTTCGTAATTTCCCAAAGTTTTGGGTAATTACTTTCGTTGTCGAATTCCGAGCCTTCGGGTGGTCAGAATCGTGTGTTCTCTTAGTGCTCGGATTCGTATTTGCGAGTACTTCGTAACCGTATCTTCGATTCGTACTCAGGTTCGGGTTTCGGGGTCGTTCGGACTGTCGGAGTTGGTCCGGCCGAGTCATGGCCGGGCATGCTGGGGCCAGGCCAGCCCTAGCCGAGTAACGTGCGGTAGTGATCGGCAATTACGTACGTAAGGCCGGTTACGTACGTAAGGCCCTGGCCGGTAATGTACGTAACGTTTCCGGCATTTCCAGGCAGTGAGTTCGGCCATGGCCGGTTACGTACGTAAGCCATGGCCGGTTACGTACGTAACCCGGCCGACAGTCGGCCTATTTAAGGCCAGCAGACGTTTTTCTTCAGCCATTTCTCACTCGTTTTCTTCCCTTCCGCGGCTGGAGCTTGGTTAATCATGGATAGATGTTGTTGGACAATAAATCCATGAAGTCTTGGAGTTCATATCATCAATCATCCATCATATAACATCCTCCGATCTACCGAATCAGGTCATATTTTCTAGAAATCTAATTTTGGGGATTTTGGGTATTTTGTTCGTTTTCGTCCGTTTAATCCGATTTTACTTAGGATTTTGATGGATTGATGATTACTTAGATGTATTGTATCGTTTCCCTTGTTATTCCATGGTTGGATCGTATCGATTCGTTGTTTTGGTCGAGTACTTGATCGATGCCTTGAAGGTGTCCGGTAAAATGTCATAGAGGGGTTTTCGGGCGTTCTACGATTATTCTTCCTTGTATGATCGATGATTTATTGATTATATGTTGTTAGGGTCGAATTCTTGTGAAGAACTTGAGTCGGAACCCTTCCGTTCGTCGTTTTCTTCAAGCTTCTCGATCGTGGGTGTATTCTTTTCCTTCGCCGGGGAATCGTAGGTGTTCGAGGTGTCCCGACTGAGCCGTGATTGTAGGAGTGTCCGGTATCGATTATCGAGGCAAGTATCTTGCCCATACATTACGTGTTTTGTGGATATAATGGTTGTTGATCGTCGATATGTGCTAAATAAATATTCATAACCATCCTTTTCAAAAGTATCGGTATATTTACCAACATAGTTTTCTTAAAGACGACTCGTGTGTTCCGAGAATTAATATGCTTAATTGAATACGTGTGTTAATGTTGAGTATACGATCGGAATACTTTTGTGTGATGCCATTGTGTGTGATTACGTCGTCGGCAAGTTTTGAAGTTTAGTCCTTTGTTTAAGCTGTACGTGGAGACATGTGGTTATTGTTGAATTATGTGAATTTATGTGATATTGGTTGTGCCGTTCGGTGCTGTTGGAATAGTGTGCTTTCTTGTTGATAGTATTAGTTCTGGGTTGTGAGCATGTGTTGGATGAATTGGCCATTCTAGTAAGGTACTTCGACTATATATACTGTGATTGACCTTCGAGGCTTGTGGTTTGCAACTGTGATTTTGGAACGTGTGTGTGTGTTGTTCCTTCCACCCGGAGTGTCCGACGGGATGTCTGGGGGTCGATACTAAGGGGTACAGCCACGGAAGTGGACTTGGGTGCGTGTGTGGATGAACTTCCACCCGGAGTGTCCGACGGGATGTCTGGGGGTCGATACTAAGGGGTACGGCCGCGGAAGTGGTTTCCCACCCGGAGTGTCCGACGGGATGTCTGGGGTCGATACTAAGGGGTACGGCCGCGGTTACTGGCCAGGTTTTCATCTTGAGGATGATGTTGATGTTTTCGTTAATTGTGATATTGTCCGGAGTATCACAATGCTTTGTGCTCGGGGTCGAGAGACATTATATATCGAGTCTTGGTGCTTGGCTAGAATGGCATAGGAATAATGTGTTATGTGTAATATGTCCTTGTAAGTGAATTGAAGTGGATGATCGGGTCGTGGACCCTGTGTTTTGTGACCGGAATGGTTGGGTCGTGGACCCCGTGTTTTGTTAAACGGATTTGTATTTTGAAGAACTTTGGGGCTGTGACCCTAAATGACTTTCGAGGAATTAAGAACTTTTCAATTTCTGATGTTTTCAAAACTCCCGAGATTTGGAAATGTTTTCAAAGTGCCTACTTACTTCGTTTCTACTTTCAAGACTTGAACTATTTTTAACTAAATATACCTCGGGAAGTCTTTCGTTGTATTCTCGGAATGTGTTGTGTATGGCTCGTATATGCACTTTATACTTGCACTAGCGAAACAGTGGAGTTTTGCTAACCCCCGAGTAATCGGGGGGTGGATATCTGTATTGTGTCCAGGTACATGCAGGTTTTCGGGAGCAAGACACAGGATCGGCACGAGGGATGATGAAAGACGAATGATACTAATCACACGAAGGTCAGTTTTGGGTTCAGTTAGTCGGAGTCCATTGTATTGTCTTTTCCACTGTCTTATTGTTCGTTGTTGCAAGTATTTTACCCTTGTGTGGGTATGAGTCTGGATGAGTTTATGTATTTTGATTTGTAAGTCAGTGACGAAAGACCAAATCGGTCTATTGGTCCGTTATTTTGATTCGTCAGTATGTAATGTAATGTGTTGTTTTGATGTCTAGCCTGGTGGATCCTCACGGAGAGGGTCTGCGGCGTGTAATATTCCCGGTTTGATCTGGGGATGTTACACCACATGCCTTTCAAAAACTTTTGAAGGTAGGCCTTTCGTGAAAGAGTCAGCAAGATTATATTCCAATGCAACCCTGGCTACAACTACGTCTCCTTCCTTTACGAAGTGTCGTATGATGTGGTACTTGCGGTTGATATGTTTACTTGCCTGATGGGCTCGTGGTTCCCTCGAATTTGCGACTGCACCAGTATTATCACAATAAAGTGTAATACCTTCTGGCAAATCGGGAATCACATCTAAGTCCTGCAGGAAGTACTTGAGCCACACTGCCTCCTTGGCTGCCTCAGAGGCTGCCACGTACTCGGCTTCCATGGTAGAGTCCGAGATGCATTTCTGCTTCACACTCCTCCAACTAATGGCTCCACCTCCCAGGCTAAACACATAACCCGAAGTAGACTTGGACTTTTCTTTGTCCGATGAAAAATATGAGTCAGTGTAACCCACCGGAGACAGGTCGTGTGATTGATATACAAGCATGTACTCCCTAGTCCTTCTTAGGTACTTGAGTATGTGCTTGACAGCAATCCAGTGTCCTGGTCCTGGGTTCGACTGATATCTAGCAGCCATGCCCACGACATGACAGATATCTGGTCTAGTGCAAAGCATAGCATACATGAGACTTCCCACAGCAGATACATAAGGGACCATCTTCATGTCATCTATCTCCTTTTGTGTCTTAGGACACATGTTCTTAGATAGTTGAATTCCATGTCTGTAAGGTAGAAAACCTTTCTTGGAATTCTCCATGCTAAACCGCTTCAGCACTGTATCGATATAGGATGCCAGGGATAAGCACAACATCTTCTTCTTCCGATCACGAAAGATCCTGATTCCAAGGATGTGTCCTGCTTCTCCTAGATCCGTCATATCGAACTGCTCAGATAGCCATACCCGTACGTCCGACAATTCCTTCACGTTGTTTCCAATCAGATGGATATCGTCTACATACAGTACAAGAAACACCAACATGTTTCCATCGCATTTCTTATACACACAACTCTCACTCGGACATTGAACGAATCCATATGACTGGACAACTTCGTCAAAACGAGTGTTCCAAGATCTAGATGCTTGCTTAAGTCCATAAATGGATTTCTTAAGTTTGCACACCAAGTGCTCTTCTCCTTTAGCAATGAATCCCTCTGCTTGGCGCATATAGATTTCCTTGTCTAGACTCCCATTCAAGAATGCAGTCTTGACATCCATCTGCCAAATCTCCAGATCTAAATGCGCAGCTATAGCTAAAAGAATCCGGATTGACTTAAGCATGGCTACCGGCGAAAAGGTTTCATCATAATCGATACCCTCTTTCTGAGTGTAACCTTTTGCAACAAGCCTCGCTTTGAGGTTTCAACCTTTCCGTCACGTCCTTTCTTTCTCTTGTAGACCCATTTACTCCCAATGGCTTGTACACCATCAGGTAGCTCTACTAGCTCCCACACTTGATTGGAATCCATAGATCCTATTTCTGATTCCATTGCTACTTGCCAGGAGTCAGCATCTTTATCTTGGATTGCCTCCTTATAGGTCCAGGGATCTGATTCATCTTCGCCTGGGATTGAGTCTGAAGACTTTCCCACGCCTATGAATCATTCGGGCTGACGAACAACTCTCCCACTACGACGAGGCAAATCCTGAGTTGGTGTAAAAGTTTTAGAATCGATACGTGGTGCAGTGTTAGTTGGCGCTTGTACGATTGGTATAGACGGAGTCTCGCCTCGCCTCTTCCAATTATCTCGCTCATGGGCTTGTGACTAATCATATAATCCTCTTCCGTAAATCGGGCATTGGTGCTAACAATGACCTTCCGATCTCGGGGACTATAGAACAAGCCACCCTTCGTTCCTTAGATATCCCACAAACACTGTGATACGTACGAGATGCCAACTTATCAGCTTCCTTATTCAGCACATGTGCTGGAGTACCCCAAATCCGAACATGTCCTAGACTGGGCTTACGCCCACTCCACAGTTCTGTAGGTGTTTTTGGAACTGATTTCGAAGGCACCAGGTTTAGAATGTACGCCGCTGTTTCTAAGGCGTATCCCCAAAACGAAATAGGTAAATCTGAATAACTCATCATTGATCTAACCATTTCTAAAAGAGTCATATTCCTTCTTTCAGCCACACCATTTTGTTGTGGAGTTCCCGACGCGGTGAGCTGGGACGAAATCTCCTCATTCGCCAAGAAATCCAAAAACTCTCCACTAAGGTATTCGCCACCACGATCAGATCGTAGTGACTTGATACTCTTCCCATGACGCTTCTCCGTTTCAGCCTTGCAGTCTCTGAACTTGTCAAAAGCTTCAGACTTACGTCGCATCAAATAGATGTATCCATACCTCGAATAATCATCTATGAACGTGATGAAGTATTCGAAACCACCCCTAGCCTGGATATTCATTGGACCACATACATCTGTATGAACCAATTCTAACACATTCTGAGCACGGTTTTCCTTGGTTTTAAAAACCCTTTTGGTCATCTTACCTTCCAGACAGGATTCACAAATTGGAAATGACTCAACTTGGAGATCATCCAATGGGCCATCATCTACCAGTCTTTGAATCCTTCCAAGGTTTACATGTCCTAACCGTAAATGCCACAGATATGTTTGGTTTATGCTTGAAGGTTCTTTTCTCTTTTTAGGTTTAGACAAAGAGTTAAGTGATTTATGCATAGGAGTTTGTGCAGTATTAACGACATATAGTCCATCATTAAAAGTACCTTTGCAAATATATTCACCGCTTCTTTTCTTAATAATGGCATCGTCATCAAAAGAAACTGAATAACGATCGCATTTTAATTTAGAAACCGAAATTAAATTCATTCTAAAATCCGGTACTAATAATACATTATTGAGAACTAATAATTTATCATTAATCTTCAACTGCATGACTCCCACCGCAATGCCATAAGCCCGGAATAATCGCCTATTGATGGTAATCTCGCCCGCACTAAGCCGCTTGGTTACCCGAAAACCATGCGAGTCAAAGCAAATATGATCGGTGGAGCTCGAATCAACTATCCACGAAGTGGAAGAACAAGCCGCCAAACATGTTTTGACTACTAGTGCACGAGACATACCTTTCTTAAGAGCAGGGCGATCCGCTTTAAAATGTCCTTTCCGACCGCACTTGTAGCACTTTCCCTTTGGCTTTTGTTCTCCTCGGGGTGAGGAGCCTTGCTTTTCACCTTGAGGGTTGCCACTTGCTCAGCCAACTCCGCTTCTTCTTCTTTCCCCATTTGGGTTTGGAAGAAGTAGCACCTGCCGCAAGAATCGATGATAACCTTGTTTGAAGAGACCTTCACAGATCAAGCTCTGTCAGAAGTTCCGCCAAACTATATGTCCTACGGTTCATATTGTAGTTAAGGCGGAACTGCCCAAAGCTTCTAGGTAAGCTGCCTAAGATAATATTGACCTGCGTTTCCGCATCGATAGTAGCCCCCAGTATGCTCAGTTCGTTCAAATGAGACATCATTTTTAGAACATGATCCCTCACTGGAGTCCCTTCAGACATTTGGGTTGTCATCAATACCCTCATTGCATTTTGTCTAGCCGCCCGGTTCTGATGACCAAACATATCGGTGAGACTTTTCAGCATTTCCGCGGCCGAGCCCATCGTCTGATGCTGATGCTGCAATACATTTGTCAGTGAAGCCAAAATGTAACAACGAGCCATCTCATCTGACTTTTTCCATTTTCGGAATTCAGCCAACTCTTCGGGAGTGGCATCCGGTTCTGGTTCTAGAGGGTTCTCCCCGATTAAGACAAATTTATGCCCCTCAGCAGTCATGACAATATCAAGATTTCTTTTCCAATCGGCAAAGTTAGTGCCATCTAGTTTATTTTCTTTGAGAATAACAGCTAGTGGATTGAAAGACATCTGAGAATAAAAATTAAAAACATCCATCACATAATGCATAACAAAATATATCGAAAAACCCTCAAAACACAATATATATGCTAGCAACCAACACCTCGAAAAATCCGCACATGCAAGCCACGATCGTGTGGACGTTTACACACACATTTCTGAAGTAGAGTTTTACGTCTTTAATTTTACTGTCTAGTCAAATTACGTTATGACAAGTAAAATTAATAGTTGGTTCCTCTTGGCCATGTATTAATTAACATAGACTCCGATGGGGAGCTTATTAATTAATACACCTAAGTGAATACCATAATTTAACATCCTTAAAATATTATCTTTTAAATAACAGTCCTACAGATGGAGAGGTCCTATCATAAAAAGTAATATTTACCTTATGTTATCATTTTGAAATTTAAAACTAGTGAACCAATAATTAGCACGTCCGATATGGAGGAAGATTCTAATGTCAACGCGCATGCTAATTACTTCACAATTTAAATTAATTATGGAGGCCAATTTGATTTTATTTTAAAATAAATAAATCAATTTAATCACTTAGTTATTTTAACCTTAATGTTTTTAATTTTCTCGTCCTAACATGCAAGGAAACATATCACGCATACATCCATACATGCCATAAATCAAAACAATAAAAAAAATCAAAAATAAAGCATGGATAATTAAATTTATCCAATTATCATGGTCTTCTTCCTTGAGTTGAATCCGAGAAAATTTTCGACTCGATCTCTCCCACTGAATCAAGCATCTCGCCGCTCCTCCCCGGCCGGGTCGTGGATTTCCAAAATTAAAATTTCACTTTTATGCAAAATTAATTACATAAAAAAAATTTAATTTTAAATCCCGACTTCAATGAACGAATTAACGGCAATGAAAACGGATCGATTTCGGCCAACCAAATAATCGCTCGACCAGCCGCTCATGCATCGGGTAAATGCCGCCGGGCGCTGCCAGCCGCTGAGCCGCTCGCGGCCGCTTCAGTTAGCCCCAAGTAGCTTTTGATTCGTTTCTATTTCTTCGTGATCTCGTCTTTTCCGAATTCGATTACAATTTTATACAAAATAAAATACATCAAAATTACATCACGATTACACGAAAAATAAAACCACCTAGAACTACCCGCGGATTTTCTCACGGGAAAAACCATTACATGCCTCAAAAACGGGCCAAACCAACAATTGCATAATTAATAAAAATAAATAAATACACCATTCATATAAACCATGATAATTGGATCATATCACCTGCAAGAACACATCTAGCAAAATATTCCAACATCAAAATATATGAATATTTAAATTGCTATCAATTAATCACTAAAATTAATTAAAATAGCAAAGGCCTAAAAACCTGTCTCTGATACCAATTGTTGGAAAGTAAAACGCAGCGGAAGCGAAGTTAGGGAAAGTTGATGATAGCGTTTTACGCGTCTACGAGCATTAGATATATTTAGGCATGCTAATTAATTAATTACTAAGACTAATAAGTAATTTAAATATTATTTATTATTTATTAATTAAATATATTGATTAATTAAAATATCCTAATCTAGATCCAAGATCATAGGATATTACCTTTTGAAGCGCGTTGGTTACTTCCTTCTTGATCGACTTGTATTTCTACCTTTAGATCTTCTAGAGTATGATCCGCCTTGAACCGGACGTTGTGTGGGCAACGAGCTACCGGATCTTGTTTGAACACCTATGGATCGGCCGAATTCTTATGCCTCACAACTCTCGATTTTCTTTTCTTCAAGTAATTCCGATATGTAGCAAGAATTAAAGTGTTCTCTCAATTGTGGAATCAAAGACACAAGTCAAGATCCACAATTGAACACTTAGAAAAAAAATCGAAATTCCTTGTGTATGTCAAAGCATAAAATCGGCCATCAACCCATAAGTTCTATAAATAGGCTCTTGGACTACTACTAGGGATCTTAAGGAGGATTATGGAAGGACTCCCAATTAATTCATCTTACCTTATTAGGACTCTTCCTAATATATGATGAATTAATTAATATCAACTTAGTCCACTAAAAAGTTTGATATCGCACTTCCTACCAAAATCCCAAATTACGAAAGTGAGCTCCTTATTAAATATATTATTTCCCGTATTTAAGATATCGAATGTCCATTAATTAATTATAAGCTACTGACAGCTTTAATTAATTAATATCTTATCCAAGAGTAGTACCACTCGAACCTTATTATTATATCGAAATTAAATCCACCTGCAGGGTTTAATATAATAATCATTATCGAGCTCCTCAAGGGGACATCATCAACCCGCATGAGTCGGGACACGATTTCTAGTAATAATAATAATTATCGTATAAACAATTTTATTGTCCAAGATACAAGGCTTATTGAGTCGATCATTTTGACTCTCACCTATGATAAATCAAAGCAATAATTATTATAAATACACAATTAAATATTATATACTTAGAATTAAGAAATAATAATTATCCGAGATTTACGTTCTTCTTACAGTCAGTACAGAAGAACTATCTCACCTCGATCCTGTTCAACGTATGCAAATACGCTAATGTATGCTAATAGTCAAGACCAACTATTCTCAAGCATACACTACAACCCTTTATATAATTTGTCTAATAATTATATAGGTTGTGAACTATTATATTATTTTATAAGGCACCGATAATGTGATCTTCCGTGTGACACCAACACATCACATTATCTACAATATAAAATAATTAGACATTTCATTTGCATAACCATAACGTGAATAAATATGCAAATCATGTGATTAAATGTAATTAATATCCTCATAGGTAGTAACAGGGAAATTAGGTAATACAAGAATAAAGTATGCTTTGCAGTATACAATCCTAACATTCACAGCACCAACAGGTTCTTGAATGCGTTTCATGATAATGCATCATTGGCCATGCTCACGGTTGATTTTTCTAACGCCTTTAACCTGGTTGATCGTACGGTTCTCCTGCGGGAAGTGTGCTCTCGTTGTCCATCTATATACCCTTGGGTTCAATTTCTGTACTCCCAAACCGCAAGATTGTATGTCGGGGACACTTATATTGGTTCCACCACATGAGTCCAGCAAGGGGACCCCCTCGGGCCCCTTCTTTTTGCGCTTGTCTTGCACCCGCTTGTTCTTAGGGTGCAAGAGTGTTGCTCTCTCCCTTTTCATGCTTGGTACTTAGACGACGGGACGATTATTGGGGAAGTGAATGAAGTTGCTAAGGCTTTGGATATTATTAGAGCCGAGGGGCCGACCTTGGGCCTTGTGCTTAACATTAAGAAAACTGAGGTCTTTTGGCCATCGTGTAATGGAGCAAAAGTGCAGTCGGGGGCCTTTCCGAGTGGGATTGGGAAACCAGCAAGGGGAGTGAAACTCCTTGGGGGAGCTGTCAGCAGAGATGAGGGTTTTATTAGTACTTTGGCAGTCAAAAGGGTTCAGTGAGCGGTGGACCTGATGGAGAGTCTACGGGAGTTATGTGACCCCCAGAGCGAGCTTCTTTTGCTCCGTTGATGCATGGGTGTTGCTAAGCTGTTGTTCGGCCTCCAGACTTGTCAACCGGATTTTGTTGCTGATGTCGTATCCCTCTTTGACAAGGGGCTTCGGGGTGCGTTAGAAGATATTGTTGTGTGTGGAGGTCCATATTTTGGAGATTTCCAGTGGAGGTTGACGTCTATGCCAATACGATTGGGAGGGTTAGGCCTTAGTTCGGCAGAGGACTTGTCAACTTACGCTTTCTTGGCTTCTAGGGTGCAGTCTTGGAAGTTACAGGACCACATTCTACGGAATAATGGTGCTGTGGGAATGGACTCTGATTACAAGCTTGCGCTAGACAACGTTCACATCTCTCTTCCTGAGTTAGACCTGAGTGTCTTTACTGATAAAGACATCGCCCCCATGAAAGCCCAAAAATTTTTGGCGAATGCTTTTTACAGTAAAACCCTTCAAACTTTGGGAGAGAAGTTTACTATGTCCTCGCGCCAGGCAGCCGTGCTTGAATGTCTACAAGGGGCCCATGCTCAAGACTTTTTAAATGTTCTTCCCATTGAGGGGCTTGGCCAACATATGTCGGCGATTGAATACCGGGCAATCCTCAAATATCGGCTGATGATTCCTTTGTTCCCAGTAGACGAGCCATGTCCAATTTGCAAAAAGGCGCGTCTAGATAAATTTGGGGAGCACGCCCTTCACTGTAAGGAGTTGCCGGGGTTCAAATACCGGCATGACCTGGTTCGGGATGTCTTGTGGGACGTGTTGAGGAGAGTTGGGGTTTCTGCTAAGAAAGAAGCCCCTGTGAATTTTCTGACATACCCGTGGGAAGGAAGGTCCACCCTGCGCCCGGCGGATGTACTCGTATTCGGTTGGGCAGGTGGTAAACATGCTTGTGTTGACCTCACCGGGGTGTCCCTGTTGGTGGGGTTTCGGGACACGGGGTTCGTGGCTGGGCAAGCAGTTTTGAAGGCGGAGTCTAAAAAGGTGACTAAACATGAATGAGCTTGTTTGGAGAATCAACACGTATTTATGCCTTTTGCTTTTGATATTTTTGGATCCCTTGCCCCCGTGGCAACCCGATTCCTAGATCGGGTGCAAAAGGTTGCCCACAGTAATTCTCCGTCCTCCAAGAATCTAGATTTTATTTTTAGTAGAGTAGGTTTTGCTATTCAAAAAGGGGTTGCGGCGCAGCTTGTTCCCCGTTTACCTGTCATGCGCTTGTAATATAATGATTATTATTATATTAATATATATATATATATATATATAATCAAATGAGAATGGTTCTTATCATGCGAATTGCGAATATGCATGAGTTTTGTACTAATTATGCATGAAATATATGTATTTTATGAATCAAAATTGCAATGCATTAAAATATGCATTATACATCAAAATATCGATGCATTAAAATATTGCATTATATGCATCAAATTTTTGTGAGAATAAATCTAGGTCATCCATTTATCAAGATCTGTGAATGAAATTCATTCTCATTTCTTAACTTAAATTGTATTCTCACCTGAACCCACCCATATATATATATATATATTTGTGTGTGTGTGAGAATCAATCTAATATATATGCATTCGCACTAAAGATTTTGTTTCTTGTTGTTAGGTGTACTCTTAATGATAAGACTAAATCTAATATAAATCTTTATCATTAAGAGTACAGCTAACACTTGTGACATGATTAGCCCATGATCTCAATTAGTTCTTGGTAATGATCAACATGAATGGTATTCGATATTATCACAATGTTTTTAATCTTTTATTAAATATATATATATATTATTATTATTATTATTATTATTAGTGTTATTACAGTGGTCACCAATTCTCTCCACTAGAGATTACACTCAATTGATTTCCTCTCTCTTAATTTTCTTCTACGTGGTCGATTTCTTAATTAAAAAATCTGTGTGTATATATATATATATAAATATTAAATGGAATATAAATATATCTCTAGGAGAGAAATGATAGTCTGACATCACAGCCACAACTCGTCTTTATGGGTGTTATGCAGCGTCTTTCTTATTTTATTATAATATTATTATAAATATTTTATCTGTAAAGCATGATGTACAACATCCATAAAGCACGAGTGTGTATGGAGGTGTGGTTAAAAGTGTTGCTCTATCACCCCTCATCCCTAGAATTTTAAACCTAGAATGCAAAAAAATAATAATTAAAATTCGATGTCAAACCTTGCACAGATGTGTACAACTGGAGTAGGCTAATTAGTCAACAGTCCTAACATGTGAGCCACATGAAATTAACATAGTATTAAGGTAGAAGTAAACATAGTCAACTGAGATGAAAGGATGGAGTTGTGGTGGATAAACTATATTATGGAATTTGTGAAAATAATATAATACCACTATATCTTTAGGTCAAATTAAAATTCACATTAAAAATAAGTGCTTGTTTAATACAAAACTGTTTTCCCTAAATAGTGAGAAAATTGTTTTCATTAAAAGCTAGTATAATTTTTTTCTAATTAAAGCTTCTTCTTCTCTTTAAATACTATAGTGTGTGAAAATTTCAGCCAAATTCAGACAAACAGTAGCAATCACCGTTAGAAAAAACACTTTTTAAATTGAGTAAAAAAAATGGTAAATCAATTTTTTAATCGTTGTAGATTTGGCCAATGTAAAAAATCTGGACTTTCTAGATCGGTTATCGATTATTGAACCGATCTAAAAAGTCTGTTTGAACAGATCTAGAAAGTTTACTTTTCTCATAAAAAAAATTCAATCCCGACCTGGCCCCTCCCAGCCCAAACCTGACCAGGATCCGACTCGCCCCGGTCCAGGCCCAACCCGAACTTGAAATGTAAATATATTGTACCTTGTCCTAGGATTTGAACCCACCACCTTATGGTTGGGGGTAAAGTCACAACCAATATGAGGGGTCAAGTCACAATCAATATGCTATAGCTATTTGTTTGAATAATTTATATATATATTAAATTTAAATATACTTTTTAGTGGTTTTTAAATCGGTTATAAAATAATCGATCTAGAAAATGAGTTTTTTACAATGGTTCTAAAATAATCGATCTGGAAATGAGTGTTCTAAATCGATTCCAAAATAATCGATCTATAAAGTGAGTTTTCTACACCGGTTCTAAATTAATCAATCTAAAAAGTGCCTTCAAGATCGATGCTGCTCTAGAAAGGCACTTTTTAGATCGATTATTTTAGGATCGATTGTTGGGGTAATATGGTTTATGATGGAGATCTGGATTCCCAATGGATCGTGTAATCACTTTCCGAACTGATATTTCTACCCTATGCCCGAGTTACAAGAAATTCAGCCTAGGATAATCCAAAGGGACACTTACGAATCTAGGCACAGAAACGTAAGCTAAATTGCTAGAGAAATTCTGAGTTTGTCAGAAAAAAGAGAGCCGAGAAAGGTGTATCTAAGACTCAAAGAGAAAAGCCTTATTTATACATGTCGAATTAGGGTAGTATTAGGGCGAGATTAGGGTTACTTAAGCGGCGCCGTCATTAGGACTTAATTAGTGATCCGAAATTAGGGCTAGATGAATGGTTATCCAAAATTGATTAAATTAGTCAATTTTACCATAGTCTCCCTCTAAAATTCGGAATTTTCACGCTAGGGGCTCTGTCTCTTGGACCCTAGGCGCCGCCTTAGACCCGGCCATGGGATCGCCTGGTCGGCCCCCGATATTTGGTTATGCAGAACATAATTCGACTTATATGTATGCACTCGCACACAGAAACATATATTAGAATATAAATTATAAAATCTCTTAGCTCACATATTCGTTCCAATTACACAAAATACCTGGTGACACTAAAATCACCAACATCGATGTAGAAGATTCACTTTTTAGATTGATTATTTTGGAATCGATTTAGAAAATGACTGCATTACTTTATATAATCAAATATGATACAACCGATTACAAAGCCTGATTTAGAAATCGCCTTTTGAAACTATAGTGTTTTTCTTTTTTCTTTTTATTTCAAATGTTCAAGTTTGATCGCTTATGAAAGTGTCCAATTTTCGAATGTTAGAGAATTTGATTTCATGTCGAGCATATTAAATTTAAACTACTAGGAAGCTAAAGTAGTTTCAAAAAAAAAAAAAAAAAAAAAACTCTAGGAAGCTATAGCTTACTAATTCATAAAAATGACAAAAATTATCCAAGAAAAATAAATTAAGCACAAAAGTTCTGTACTTAAAGTGAGTTAACCCTGCTTTAATTAATCTAGACTAGATCTCTTCATTTAGGCTCCGTTTGCTTGCATTGAGTACTAATCCGCCAGATTAAATAGCCCGGTATGTATTGCGGATGATAATATTTATGTGGGGTATTATGTTGTTTGGTTGAGGTCTGATTTGCATCTTATTACTACAAGTTTCTCTTTGATTGGGCATTTTATTAAGTCAGATTTACTATTCAAAAGACAAAATTGTCCTCATATCTCTACCCCTCTTTTCACCTTTTCACCCCCATTTCTTTCATCCACGCTCACTGATAGAAGATGAAGAGATCCAGCTTGCAAGAACCCTACTCGGCGCCGCGACGGTGGCTATCAGTGCAATCGACGCCGCGACAGTTTGTGCAGGTCAGTAATTCATCTTCGTTTTGGGGTTTCACCGTCGGGTCTGTAACGATTTGGGAATTCGATGTTCGATAATTGAAAATTACTATATCATGCGATAACAATTTTTTCGGACATTCCTTAGCCAACAGAAGCAACAACCATGATGTTGCTTGGCTTCAAAATTAAAAAAAATACTTGTATTGAATGTGTTTGAATGTGCGATTTCCGATATATTTGTTTTTTGTTCATTTTTGAATATGATTTATTTCTGTTGGTCTTCTTATGGCTGAAGAATTTACACTAGCAGTGTGATTTCATAGAAATGTATTTATCTGTTTTTCTGTTTTTGATCTGATAAAATCCAGGGTTTTTCTGGTTTAGATCTGATAAAATACAGAGATTTTTGATTTTGATCTACTTTTAACCGTTCAGTTTAAAGCAATTGTTTTTCGTAATCTCACCTTGGTTGTAGAGGTAAAATTTTGATAAAATTTTGATAAAATTTTATTTGTTGGATCTTGGATGATTGCAGATGTGTTTCACTCTAGAACATAAGTAGAACTTGTTTGATTTTCTTGTTACATATTACTTGTGTCCAGAACATAAGTCTTCAATGAACTTAATAGTTTGCTATTTATTGCAGAGAAAGTCCTCAAAATCCAGAAATGAGTACAGATATTCCTTGTCGTTGTGGTGCAGGAAATATGATTCTGCGCCGTGCAGGCAAATTTGTAACTAGTATCGATGGTACTTTTTTAATTGTTGTATGGATGATATTCGGTTTAAACTTTGTAAGGATGATTTAAGTTGTGTAGGATGGTCTAAACTTTATTAAACTAGTATCGATGGTACTTTTTTAATTGTTGTAAGGATGATATTCGGTTTAAACTTTGTAAGGATGATTTAAGTTGTGTAGGATGGTTTAAACTTTATTAAACTAGTATCGATGGTACTTTTTTAATTGTTGTAAGGATGATATTCGGTTTAAACTTTTTAAGGATGATTTAAGTTGTGTAGGATGGTTTAAACTTTGTTGGGGTTGATAATACCAACATTATTCCGAACATATAATCATCATACAACAGTGAAAAGCAAAATGAGAGTCTGCATAAATCAACAAATGATAGGACCAATGTAGGCGGTTCGATCACCAAGGTATGTCTAACACAGGAATAGAGATAGATAGAACTATGTGCTTAACCAAGATTCAAACTTGATCACTTAATTTCATGATTACAAACTCAACACGATTCGCCTCGGGCAAAGAAAAGAACACATATGTGTCCTCCACACTACGTGCAATCAGGGTAGTGGCACGTAACATCTCTTGTTTCGTGATCATGGTCATCGCCGAGATAGATTTGTAGATTTCACGTCTCGAAGAAGCGATGTCTTGCTCAAATCCAATCCTTTGGGCGATATCGCCCAACCTGGCAGTGGCAGTGTCACAAAAACTTTGCATCACAGAAATGAAAGGATCGGGAGTAGTGTGTCTCATCCTTTTTCTGGCACCCATCTCGCTGCTTTCACCTTGAGTATTTGCGGTTGCAGTCTGGCTTTCGTCTTCTATCTCTTCGTTCACCCTCGTAGACACATCATCCGCATCAACAACGGATCATTTAGCATTTCATTACGGATGAAATTATGGAGAAGGGCACAAGCGAGTATCATCTTGTTTTGCACTTTGATGTAATAAAAGGACGGGCTTCCCAACATAGCCCATCATTTCTTCAGTAAACCGAAAGTGCGCTCTATTACATTACGGGCCTTGGCGTGGTTCATGTTATAGTACTCCTTGTAGTTCTGCGGAGTTGATGGTCCGTTGCCCCACTCATTCAAATGGTATCTCACCATTTTGTACGGGGTCAAGAATCCTTCTCCATTTGTATAACCATTGTCACACAGATAGAACTTACCTATTATACACAAACATATGAAAAACGCTTATTATGATCATCTATTTACGACTCGATATAAAAGGTGGCGACACTTAATGTAGATGTTATCTTACCCTGAGGGACCTTAAAACCATTTGTCCTAGTGACTGCATCTCTAAGGACATGTGCATCGGCAGCAAAACCTTCCCATCCAGTTAGCATGTAGATGAACCGCATATTCCTATCACAAACTGCAAGAACATTCACAGCTAGGCCACCCTTTCTGGTCCGGTACCTCGGTTTATCAGTCTCCGGAACTATAACATTGATGTAGGTGCCATCCAATGCCCCCAAGCAACCCTAGGAATTGTGACATACCAAAATAAAGTGGAAATCGAGTTAGAAACTTTAAAGAAGATATAACATTCCAGAGAATATCAAATAATGGCAATAATACCTTGAAATGTCTCCATTGAGGGTGAGTACAGTCTTCTTCAACCGGTGTAGGAGTAGCAAGTAAGATTCCATGAAGTCGTAGTATAGCATTCAACACTTTGTGAAAGTGCTTACTTATTGTTTGACCACTATGCTTAAAATCAAATCTCACACACCTTACCTTCGAGTGATGGGATAACACACACAGGAAGTAAGATACTTGTTCTGGTACCAACACATATTTACTATCAACTAGACCCCCGAATGCCTTAGAAGACAACACAATCGATTAAAGGTTGCACGATTCATCCTTAATTTATCAAAACAATCAGTGTCACTTAAGCCAACTAGGTCATTCATGTGGGCAATTTGTTTTGGGATGTTATCAGCCATCCTATATCTAATCAAGCGCCTTGAATTAGTACCTCCTAGATCTCTATACCGTGAGTACATCATTGCCATCATAAATAGAATCTGGAAAACAATTTCCTCCAACACAAGGACAATCTCAGCCCTTCTTCTGCATAGATGTGCCATGGATACTGCACAAATTTTGATTTGAAATTCGAATAGTGACTCGATGTATAATGAAACACTAAAATCAGTATTAAAAAAATTCGAAACCCTAAATCCGAACCCCAAAGCACAACTCAACAGAGGTAATTCGCACCAGATTACAAATAATACAATGAACCGGTGAATCAAGAATAATACCTGAAAGAGAAGAGAGCGGTGCACCTTCGTCGCTCCAGAGAAGAGAAGAGAACGTGTTTTTCGGACCAGAGAAGAGGAGAAGTTTTTTCGCACCAGAGAAGAGAGCGGCGCAAAAAGATGTGCGTAATGGCTAGGGTTTTCAATTTTGGAATGAGTTACATGAGGGATATTTTAGTCATTTGCTGTCCAAATTAAAACACCTTAATCGCACAGATAAATTATCGGGGGGGGGGGGGGGGTTAATATTAGGCAAGCCTGGAAAATGATGAGCGGGCCACTAATAATTGTCAGGCCCATTACCAACCAACCAAACACCTTAATCTGATTGATAAGCCTAGATATTAGCTCAAATAAAGTGAATTATGTCCAAGCAAACAGACCCTTAGTGTTCAATTGGATAATTAACGGTGTAATTCGGACAACATTTTGTAAAAGTGACTAAAGCAAAATTTAAAATGAGGTCTATTAAAATAAAAAAAATTAATTGTAAAAATATCAATTTTGCGGAGTTCGATATTTGAACTTAAGACTAAAATGATTTGGAGCCCTAATATTGACTAACTAAGCTACAAAAACACTTATAGTTTTTTTGTCGTACTATATAGTTATAATTAAAATGATGTTTCTTATGTCTTTTTTTCCCAAAAATTTCGAGGCCTAAAGCTCTAGCTTGGGTAGCTTTACCCTTGGGCCGGCCCTGTAGCATGGGTAGGGCTGTAAATGGACCGAACTATGCCGAACTATGGTCGTTTGAGTATACGTTTGAAAATGTCTAACTTTAGGTTCGAACACGTTTGAAAGTATCGAATTGTAGAATTTAACGTTTGAGTATACATTTGAACACCTCGAACTGAGCCGAAGTTTTGCGAATCGAGTCGATCCGTTTGACTAAATATTTCAAATTTTCTACGAGTGACTGAAATAAAGGGATGAAAGTTGCTCAAAAATAAAAAAGATGAGATAAACGATGATAAATTTGTATCTTTATCATATATTCAATATAGATTTACATCATATCTAAGGAATAATGGATCGAACAGGCTTATAAGCCCTTTGACGATCGGACCGAACTATACATTTGCATGTGTGAACCGATACGCGGGCCGAAGTTTTTCGAGCCGAATGATGCGAGCTGAATCGAACTTTTTACGTTCACTCACAACTCTAAGCATCGAGCCGGAGATGTTTCTTTTTCCCAAAAAATAGATGTTTGCTCATACGTACGAGAGAGAATATTTTATTATTTAAAAAAAATTGTTTTTCTAATTTATTTTTGAAGATAGTCGGCACTGATTTTAAATAAAAAAAATTGTTGAATATAATAGGGCGTATAATCTGATTGGGCAAAGATTCTCAAATTAATATAGTATTATGTCAATTGGTGTCCATTAAAGAAATAAATTTGAGGGACGAAAAATATATGATTAGGTCCTAACATATGCGTGTCTCAGATTATATTTTTTTGCATCAATTAATTTGACCGGAAACAATATTCATATTTTTTCTAACATAAACTTTTTTATGCACCCGGTCATTAAAATTACTATATTCAGTATGGATGTCTAACTAAAGATCGTGGAATAAGAATTAATTTGATATATTTTTTATTAAGAATGATTTTGATACAAAATAATAATAAATATTTAAAATTTTAAGCTAAAAAACTAAAGTAATTATTTATTGGTAGATGGATGTAAGATGTGGAATAAAACTCCCACAACTCATATTCAAAAATTTCCATTTTTTCTCAAAATTTAAAAAGACGTCTCTCTCTATATATGATCTATAATTCTAAAAAAAAAAAAATCGTGTTCACCGCTTTGTTTCAATAGAAGTATAGATGGTCTCTAGAGCCCCTATCTACCCTCTCACAAATTATTATCCCTTCTCACTCTTTGTAAATATATTGAAAACAATAAACATATAAATAGGAATAGCAGCATCAGTTTCATAACTTTTTATATCCATTAACCTCTTATCTTTTCCGAAAACGTTTCACAAGTAATTTTTTCCAATTACGTTTAATTTTTTTTGCTAATTGTACAATTTACGTCTAATTTATATTTCAGTTGATAGGAATTGTCAAAACGACGTCATATGTGCTCTCAACTGAGGATCTTTGGGTTCGATGTTGAGGTGGATTCACGTGGCTGTTTTGGGGATATTTTAAAAAAATATAAAAAGTTATGTGATATAAAAAGTTTATTCTCAAATTTGAAATTAAAAAAAAATCTAAAGCAATACAATTTTGTTTTTGAAAAGATCATCCAAAAAAGAACTAATTTCTAAGATTTAGTTTTTCTTTTTTTAATAATTAGACATATTAAAAACATATAAAAATCTAGAAAAAAATAAAAATATGAAAAGCAAGATTTCTTTTGGGAAAAGTTCATCCAAAACCTCAATAAAAAAATGGATGCGAAGAACCCAGAAAGAGCCATTGTCCATGTTCCATGGCTTCTTTTGGAATTTTGATTTCTGTTCCTTTTTTTTTTTTTTTTACTTTCCTATGAATTTCAGATTATCATTTTTTCATATATATATATATATTATTAGGCTATTATATATAAAAAAATCTAGAAAATTAGGCTATTTTATTTTTTGAATTTCAGATTTTCTTGGATGAACTTTTTAAAAAATTCCTGTTTTTTCAAATTTTTATTTTATTATTTTTTATTTCAATGAATATTTTTTTTTTGAACACACAATGATGTGTTATATATTTTAAATGATATGGCATGAAAAATAATTAAAAGAAGTCACATATTATTCTCGCCACATACTAATCAACAAGAATTTAATTCCACAATAGCCGCCACATCAACGTTCAGGCCAGAGATTCTTAAATTGAGATGATACGTCGACAAAAACAATATCTTTTTGGCGTGTTTTTACCACTCAAACAGTGTTTAGCGTAAACTGTAGTTAGTCAAAATTTAGAACATAATTAGAGAAATTAACTTTTTTGAGAAGTGTTTGAAAAAAATAAAAAGTTATCTGACGTAAAAATTTTATTCTTAATTTTATAATTAAGGGCAGAATCAGGAATTTATAGTAAATATGAAGTATAATTAATGATTAGAACATATTTATTGGCAATAAAAAAAATTGAGAATTTTGTAATACATATATATTTTCATATTATTAATACCATACGTGATATATAACTGAGATGATGGAGATCATTGTATTATTATATATTTATTTATGTTTTATAGTTATTAGGGTTTGCTAAGTAATGTTATTGGGTCGGGCTTTTAGGGTTTATTTTGCAATTTTCGATTTTTTGTTTTAATTGTTATTAGTGGGGATAACGGGGTTAATGGGCGTGGGGATAATTGGGTTAGTGCCTGGGCAGTTATCATGATAATGGGGTTACTGAGCAGTTATCATGTTATATTTATTATAAATAGTCGTCTGAAGAACATTGTAAGGGGCTTTTTGAATAAATAGAATTTTATCGGGCTCTATCCCTTTCTCGTGCTTTTATCGTTGTTCTTCCGGCATTCATGTTGAATCAACGGAATTAAAAGTTAACCACATTAATGTGTTCATCCGAATATTATAAGAATCAACGGATTAATACGTTTATTCTTCCGTGTTGCTGTATCATGATAAATCTATTTTTTAATAAAAAAAAATGGAAGAATTGAGAAATCTCCCCCTCCAAAAGAGAATACAAGGAGAATCGAGAAATCCCCTTACATTAGGGCTAAGAATTTAGGATCGGGAAATCCCGAATCTCGATCCCGTCCCGAGTCCCGACGGGAAACGGGACTCCGAGTTCCAAATTTTACGGGATCGGGATCGGGACCGGGACCTGCGATTTTGGTAATTTCGGGCCTCGGGAGTCCCAAGTCCCGATCGGGACTATCCCGAAGTCCCGATTGAAATTTCTAATTTCAATCAATTTTTTTTCCTTTTCTGATTTCGGGACATTTCGAAACATTTTGGGACATTCGAGATATTTCGGAAAATTATCATCGGGACCGGGATTGAAACTTACATTTATTCCATTTCGAGAATCGGGACTCCAGTCCCGAACGAGACTGGGACCAAAACCACTAATTTAGTGGTCCCGATCCTCACCCTATTACATTCTTCAGTTTCTCGTATATTACTCCCATGAATCATATAAAATTGGTCATTTACTTTTTCATGTAAATTAAATAATCGTTGTAGATTACTGTATAACTTAAATAAATACATTATCATTTTGTTTTTTTAAAAAGTGAATCATGTCCTCTCTATCGTCTTGGGCGCGATGACTGATTTGCAATATTTGTATAAACACATTAAGAACACGAGAGATAATGTGCCTATTTAATTTATCTATACGAGTAATCAATCTATTTTTTATATATAATGAAAGGTAATATGACCATTTAATTGATAGAGGGTAAAATGTCCATTTGGTAAAACAATGGGATAATCCACCATTCACCTTACATTCTTCACTCCCTTTATTAAACCTCTCATAAATATGCACGGCAAACAACGAAGCTTCCTAAGTCGAGGTTCCAAGCTTTCATAAATAGGGATGAAGGACATGGACTTGACGACCCTATGGGAGAAGTGGAGTTAAGGAATATCCTTTGGAGTTTTAACTCCATAAAAGCACCGGGACTAGATGGGTTCCGGGCTCAATTTTATCAAAAATTCTGGGATACTTTGAAAACACTTCTTCTGCAATTCATAAATGATGCTTTGGACAGTGGCCAATTTGAGGATTCTTTTGGTGAGTCTTTCCTGTGCCTTATTCCAAAGATACCCAACCCCGAAGTAATAAGTAAGTTCAGACCTATTACACTTTGTAACGTGTCATATAAGCTTCTGACAAAGATGATTACACTAAGATTAAAACATCTGATGCCAAAGTTGATTGCACCGACCCAAAGTAGCTTTATCAAAGGGAGGGGCACACATGACAACATTCGATTGGTTCAGGAGGTTTTACATACATTAAGAGGGCGTAAAAAAAAGGGGAGATGATAATTAAGCTGGATTTGGAAAAGGCTTATGACAAGGTCGGGTGGGACTTTGTTGAGGAAACACTTGAGTTCTTTGGTTTGCCAGCGAAGTTGATACGGATCATTACGTTTTGTGTGAGAGGGTCGAAACCGAGAATTCTGTGGAACGGTGCTCCTATGGAACATCTTGCACCGAAGTGTGGACTCCGACAGGGTGATCCACTGTCTCCGTACTTATTTGTGCTTTGTGTCGAGAGACTGTCCTATCTTATTCAAGAGAGGATGGAAGATGGGGTGTGGACACCTGTGTCACTGAGTCGGCATAGTCCTAAGCTGTCTCATGTTTTCTTTGCTGACGATTTGATCCTCATGGCTTGGGCGGACTCAAATAATGCTAGATGTGTTAAGCGAGTGTTGTCTGATTTTTGCGATGCTTCAGGTTTGCAAGTAAGTAGCGCAAAATCCAGAGTTTTTTTCTCCATCAGGAAAAATATGAGAAAGAAGAGACAGATCAGTGCTTTCTTGGAGTTTGGTATTTCTTCTGATCTTGGAAAATACCTTGGGGTTCCTCTTGTTCATGGTAGGGTTACTTCTACTACTTTCCAATAGGTGGTTGACAGGGTGGCTAAACGGTTGGCGGGGTGGAAAGCAAAATTATTATCACTTGCTGGACGTGTAACCTTGGTGCAAGCTGTTATTACCAATGCTCTGCCAGTTCATACTATGCAGGCTCATTGGTTACCCGAAAGTATTTGCAAGAAGGTGGATTTCCTTAACAGGAGGTTCCTCTAGTCCGGGAATCCGGATAAGAGAAAATTACACTTGATCAATTGGAATAGGGTCACCAAAAGTAAAAGATTGGGTGGTTTAGGTATTCGTACTGCACGGAGGACGAACATAGCATTGGTGACTAAGGAAGGTTGGCGTATTTTAAAAGGAGGTTCTAGTCTTTGGATTGAGGTGTGCAAGGCGAAGTATCTGAAACGGGTGTGTCTTCTTGACTATACCATTCGTAGTTCTGATTCCAATTGTTTAAAGGTGTTGCTAGGGGATGTCAAGCTTTACAATCAATGTTTGGTTGGCGCATTGGGGATGGAAAAGATTTATCCTTCTGGTTTGATAATTGGCTACACGGTAACACAGTTGCCGAAATTTGTGAGAATTTGATTATGAATGTGGATCACGAGGCTACAGTTGCAGATGTTTGGAATGCGGAAACGGGCTGGAATCTCAACTCTTTGGAGACTGTAATCGATGATGATGTAAGAGAGAGTATTCAACGAGTACTTGTGCCTAAGTGTCATGGTTTTGCGGATAGCAGATTGTTTCTTGGTGCAGCTGATGGGAAATTCTCTTGTCGCGCTGCTTACCGTTCGTTGGGGGACTTGGACGGAAGTGTTGGTCAGTTGAGTTCACATGTTAGGACTGACTGGATTTGGAAATTGCGAGCGCCGGCGCAAATAAATTTTTTTGTTTGGCTTGGCGTGCTTTAGTGTCTACCTACGAAATCATTCTTATTTGCCCGACATTGTCTGGTTGACAGTTTTCGTGTTCGATGTAATAGTCCAGCTGAGTCCTTTAGACATGCTCTCTTCGAATGCCCTGCTTCGAGGGAGGTGTGGCGGTTTTGTCTTGCCCCGTCACAGATTGATGATTTTGAGGAGTGTTTTGTTGGGGAATGGTGGCACAAGCTCGTCACAAGCAAGAAGTTTGATAACATGATCATCCCTACTGCTCCATGAGGTGTGGTTTTCTTGGTTACTATTTGGCTTTGTTGGAAGCAAAGAAATGAGTTCCTTTTTGCCCAGCATGACCCCCCTATTTCTGCTACTATTTTTAGAATCAAGAAGATGATTGTGGATTGGTTACAAGCTTTCCCTTGTGAAAGAAAACAGGCCTTTAAAACTACTGTCATAAGGGATAAATGGCGGTGCCCGTCCCCTGGTTGGTATAAATTGAACACAGATGGGAGTGTTTGGACAACGAACGGAGTGGCGGCAGGGGGGGGGGTTTAATGCGGGATGAATACGGACAGTGGTGTGGCGGATTTTCCTGTCATTTGGGAAATGTGACGATCACATCCGCCGAGCTTCTTGCGTTGCGTGAGGGGCTGTTCTTGACGTGGAGTTGTAGGTACCCCCAAGGTGTTGGTTGAAATAGATTATGAAGTTATTTTTAATCTTCTTAAAAATGAGGACATGGAAACACATCCTCTTTATTACATTTTGGAGGAGTGCAGGAGGTTTAAAAGACTTTCATGGGAGCTCCAATTTAAAAATATCAGACGAGAGGCTAATCGGGGTGCGGATTGTCTTGCCCGGTTGGGCCATGAAGTGAGTGGGGTTCACATCTGGTTGGATCCCCCTAAAGATTTGAAGAATGTGTTGTTACAGGATATGTGTTTGCCACATATTCATGATGGTAATAGTTGAGTTCTGTTTCTATGTTTTTTTCCGTTCGTTTGGAGCAAAAAAAAAAAACTCTCACCTAGCACATTATATTTTTTGAACTATTTTAATCGTACTCCCTCCATTCCTTAACACTAGTCCTATTTTAAAATTACACAAATATTAAGAAAATTTAATGATAATTAGCTAATTTCATATCTGTTTTTATTAATTACATTAATTTAATAAACCAACTAATTTATGGGATAAATTTTATTTTCAAACAGGACAAGTATTAAGGAACGAAGCGAGTAATATTTATGCTATTTCAAACTATTCATATTATCAATCTCCTATATAAATGTAAGTTTAGCACGTAAAATATTGTTGGATTTATCTTGTTATATATTTTTCAGATATTTTGTATACTTTTACTAATATTATATAATTAAATATATCAACACTCAACAATAAACTGAATTTCATACAAAAATGATATCTCTACTACTTTAAAAATGATATTATAATAAAAACAGAACAAATCTAGGTTGTGTTTAGCACTAGGTTATCAGCTAGCTTATAAGCTTCAGAATCTTATTTGACCATTGACTAAAAAAAAGCTCGTTTCGTAAGCGACTAGCTTTTCAAATCAGCTAACTTCTCAACTAGCTTATAAGTTAACTGATTGATAAGCTAATTTTTCAAGCTTATGAAAAAAAGTAGCTAGTGTCTCATCTTTATATATTTCATATATATCCGTGACCAAAATAAAAATATAGGGTTTTTTTACATAAACATCCCCTGTGTAATTGACATATTACAAATAAACACACCATCTGTTAACTTTTCAGGAAATGGTGTATGCGAAAAATTATGGTTAGTCTGGTCATCACGCTACTACACTTGCTAATGAATTACTTTGTTATAAATATAATACAATAATTTTGTGTTCGATTTATCTTTTATATTTACGGAATCTTTTTGGTAACTGTTGTTGCTGTGAACTTGTTCGTAACTAAAATTATACACAGAAGTCCCATTCAGCGGCAATTTTAAACCATCAAAAACAAATTATTAATTACTTTTCAAAGTAACAGTGAAGTGTGAATAGTTCATATATGTAATTTAGAGGTAGTATATATTAAAATAATAATAGACAAAATATCATTTATTTTATTTATAACAATTATTGTTAAAATATAATGAAAAAGTTTAAAAAATAATAGAAAAATAAAAGTGATGTCAATTTTATAAAAAAAAAACTACCTTATCAACTAATTTGCTAAACATCTATATTAAATCAGCTAGTCAATCAACTATCAGTTAACTTATCAGCCACAAGCAAATTTATTAATTAGTTTTGCTAAAATACATACTAGTGGAGCATATTAAAATCGCTATTTCGTTTATAGCGCCCATGAAATTTTCCCATCGGCGAGTTCATCTTTCCAAACACGCGTACAATGTCGTTGAGGAAAGTTTGGTTTGGCCTTTGAAATGTGTGCACTTCTTAAGCTGGATGTGTTTGATAATTTTAACAATGTTCCAATGCTTCATTCACATCTCTCTTGTTTAATCATATAACAAAGACCACCGACGCTTCCTCAACTTCACATGTATATACACCAAACGCGTAAAGATTCTTTAAGATATATATCAGTGTCGGAGATTGAGAAAATACACCGGGTTCGGATTATCCATTATATATATATACAAATTTAAAAATAATAACTCCGAATAGAACTAATATTTAATAACTGCACCGCTGATGGCCGAGTCACCCCCCTCAAATAGGTAACTGCACCGCTAGCGGCCGATTCACTCCGGCCGGTCAGCATGGTCGACGGTAGAGGTGGTATCTGGACCGGTCGCAGAACAGTCCGGCACGACCCGACACGCTTAAAAACCGGCCCGGACCGGCCCGTTTACAATTTGGCCCGGACCGGACCGTGTACATTTAGGTTAGGTGGGCCTTAGGGGCCTTTGTTTTAGAGGCCCGGTCCGGACCGGTCCGAGCCCGCCTAAAACCACTGGCCCGGCATGGACCGGCCCGAGCCCATGTTAGCCCGTGAACAGGGAAGGCCCGATCCGTTTAGCCCGTCTAAAGACCGTGAACTGGGAATGCCCAATAGGGTTTTTATTTCTTTCCTATCAATTTATAGCCTGAAAAAAGGTACAAAATCCAGTTTTCATTTAGTAAATCACATCTTATTATGTCCAAGAGGCATGCAGTAGTGAGAGTACATTTCAGCATTCTATGTCCATTAACATTTCACACCCGACAATAGTTCGATGCACTATAGGAGCACTTCGCAATTAACTTGAACAGGAGTAAAATGAGAGAGAGAGAGAGAGGGGGGGAGAGAGAGTTGTTCTTTCTTTATAATAAATTTCAAGTTCATTTTGTTGGTCTTTTTAATAAAATTTCTGTCTTACAATGAAGAAAAAAAATGTTCAGCCCGGCCCGGCCCGGCCCGGCCCGGCTCGTGAACAGCCCGGCCCGACCCGGCCCGGCTCGTGAACAGCCCGGCCCTTACGTTTGTAAAAAAAGACCAATCCGGCCCGCCAAAAAAGAAGGACCGGCCCAGCCCGACCCTTAAATGGAGCGGGCTTTAGCAGCCCGGCCAGGACCGGCCCCGGCCCCGGCCCGAATGCCACCTCTAGTCGACGGACCCCCCTACAACCGCCCCCCGAGATGTATTGAATTAATAATTTGATAGTTGCGAGCCATGAAATAAAGTATATGGAGCATGTTCGGTGTAATCTTAGCGCCCCAACAAATACACAAACATGTCGAGTTTGATTGTCGGTGATTCCATTGTTGTGTCACGATTTATTCATCCCGACAGGCGATCGACTATAAGGCCGAGCGACCAAGTCAACTCCAGTCAAACTATGGCTAGCTCGCCAAGTCGAAGATATCAGACCACCATCAGGATCCTAGCGATCGACTCCCAAGGCGATCGCCCTTTGTCAGCTGGCGATCTACTCTAGTGACCGGCTAAGGGCAATCGACGTGCGCCCCGAGCAGGTACGATCGCCCGCCAAAGTCATCAAGGACTGGGTCTCAGAAAAGCACCCACGTGCAGATCCACCAAAGGCGCTGACAAGATCTTCGTAGCAGGCAAGATCTTTAGCTGACAGACAAGACCTTTGACCACAGCCTGCCACCTACCTCACCTACCAGCATGCGCGCCGAAAGTTGTCAGTAGGACCACCCGTGACAACAACTCGGGACGCGTGTAAGCTCCCCATTGGACCGCACAGTTGACTGCCAGCAACTCCTGCAGACTTTGAGGGGACAGGCCCAGGTGCTAAAAGACGATCGCCCGATTATTATATTGCAGAAAAGGCGATCGCCCGGCGTATCCAAGCCCTATAAATAGAGAACCTCCTCCTACTGGAAAAAGGTTGGGAATTCACTTAACCTACAGTTCTCATTCTCTCACATTCCGATACATTCACGGAAATACTGAAGAATATACATATCAACAAGCTCCCGGCTATCTCACCGGAATCCATCTCAGGACTTCTCTCTCCAAATCTCTCGTCCAGAAGACGATCGGCAGAAGCAGCAAGTCTCCACTAGACAGATTCCAAGGGATTCATAAGACCAGAAGCCCAAGCATCCAGCTAAATACTCGCCGTGAGAGACGGTCGATCTCTCACCGCCGCGACTGTTCATCTCCTTTGTTACAAGAACTCACAGAGCATCAAATCTGGTTCTTCCGGCAATCTACACGCTCGCTAGCTAAGATAACAAGAATCTTTACACTCATTGTAATTGTATTCTTACATTATTACTTGTATCCCCGAATATTGGTATTAATAATATCTCGCGAGAGCATTCAAGCCCGGGATTAACAACCCCGGCAAATCTTGTGTTATTTATCTTTCTCACGGAAGTGCTCTTGCATTTGTTTGCTATCCCATCCATTCCAGCAATATCTATCTCCGGATAATATTTTGGGTAGCAACAATTGGCGCTAGAAGGAGGGCCCTCTAACCCTCACATTTTTATTCCTACCGTCCCGAAGAACACTCACTGTTCTCGGGGCACATACTTGAAGTGACACTCACTGCACTTCAAAGAAAACCTTCAGAATCATGACATCCGCCGGTCCATCGAAGAAAGCTGCTCTCCGAACCGCCAGACACCATTTCCCGGTTCAATCCGAACCCCAGCCAACGACAGGGGGAAGCCGCAGCAACGCGAGACTCTCGATCCCGCATCCGAGAGATGGCCCCAACCTCTCACTCGATCAGTTCCAAACCGAAGAACAGATCGAGGAGGCTATGGCCATCCTGGAGGAGCGACGGAGAGCATGTGCGTCGCCTGCAATAACTCCCTCGATCATCCGCCGCATGGGAAAACGGAAATTCGGCCAGCTCGAACGAGCGTTCGTCAGAAAGCCGCTATTCGCGAGGAAAGGCTCTAGCACGTCCGGACGGATCTATTTTCAATCGTTTGGGACGCGACCCATCCGGCGACCGGGCATTCGATCTCAACCTTGAAAAGACGGAATCCGAATCCACTGTGACTTCGGCCTACCCGCCTCACCAACGCAGTCGCCATCTCGACTCCCGCCCGATCGCTGTGGGATCGGTACTCGATCGCCTCGGCTCCGCTCCGAGCGCCGAGCCGCTAGCAATCAAAGCACGGCGATGGCCGCCATACAACGCCACGACGAGATGAGAGCACTCTTGGACACTAGGGCAAGCACCAAAGAAAGATCGCCGGCCGACCGAGCCACTCGCGGTCCACATCGAGCTTGCCCCCATACGCCCAACGATCGCTCCTCCCAAAACACCTCTCGTATGAGGGGAGATCGGACCAAACCCACCTGAGTAAATTCCGAATCTACATGACTGGGTGTGGGGCATCTGATGCAACCAAGTGCCGGATCTTCCCGTTAACATTGGGCGAGCTGGCCCATAGGTGGTACGTCTCACTACCACCACGATCAATCACCTCTTTTAAGAAACTGGCGAAGGACTTCACGTCATACTTCGCCAGCAAGGTCACCAGACCAGAAGGTCCCCACCGCATGATAAAAATCAAGCAGGGGAAAGACGAGTCCGACGCAGATTACATCGACCGGGTAGACGAAATCATCCTCACCGGCGAACCCGTCAGTGACGAGCTCGCTCTCTATTCGGTCATGGGGGGATTCCACGGTCACTCTCCCATGTTTAGACATCTCTCCAAGGATATTCCCCCAACTTACGCGATCTTCCGCGCCAAAGCTGCCAACTTTCTGGCCAGGCAAAGGCTACTCACCCTCCGCTTAGGCGAGGAAACGCCACCTCTTGTCCAAAAGATAGCGATCGCCAAAGCAAAGAAGGCGATCGCCAAGACACCCGGAGATCTCAAGGCTTTCGAAGACATGGAAGCCCATCTCCTCCATACGTTCAACAGAACTCCGGCACATATTTTCTATGCCATCAAGGGGCACGAAGAGCTCAAAAAGCCAAAGGCGATAAGAGACCACGGTCATCTGGACAACAATCAATATTGTGCCTACCATAAGAGTCCCGCCACGGACCAACAAATGCCGCGACCTCCTCAAACGGCTCGGAGATTGTTCGAGGAGGACAAGTCGATGCCTTATTGGTTTAGTCGAAACCCTACCTATCTCTATAGACGATCGTCCGAGTCGAACACAAACAGCCGGAAAGCTCATGCGAGCCGACCCTAGATCAACCTCGCGACCGTCTCGACATGCTTCAATCAAGAAAAGGAGACATCGGAAGTCTCCCGATCTCCTTCCTTATTTAAGAAACCGGAGGACTCGATCGCCATCTACGATTCACCGTCTAACATGATGGACTAAGGCACGAGATCGCCCACCGCACAACGTACACCGTCGAAGGTCGGCATCTCGCATGACGATCCAAGGTGGAAGAGTGCGACCATGGTCCCGTGGTCGATGGAACCGATCGCTTAGGCCATGCAAGGTCCCTTTAGGCCAAGATCGCCCGCCTTCGTTTAAATACGAGGCCGGCGTAGTCCGAGGCCCTCCAAAATTAATCCGCAGACACGATCGCTCGCCCTCAAAGGTTCATCATCTAACATGGTGAACCCGACAATGCGACGTGCCACAACCCCGTCTCAACGCACACCGCCGAGGTCGGCCATCTCCATGGTGGCCGAGGTGGAAGCAGAGCTAACAAGCCGCGGCGTGGAGTTGATTCATCCGACGCGCCGCGCAAGGACTCCTCTAGACCGAGACCGCACGCCCTTCGTTTAGATACGAGGCGAGGCGCAGCCTAACAGAGGACCCTCATAATAAAGTGAGTCACGAGACACTCAATGTCTTCGCGCATCAAGACATGATCAAGGAGTCGGTCCATCGAACTCCGCGATCGTGCACGGTTCCTCAAAGAAAGACGACTGGCCCCCGAGGATTCGACAAAGTTGAAGACCGCTCACTCAAGGAATTATTTTCATCCCCTTACTTCCACTAAGTGAATAAAAACAAGGGGCAATAAGAGTGCGGACTACCTACACGATTTATCGCCGCTATTCAATCACATACGAGATCGTCATTTTTTCGATGTAGTGCAATGATCGAATTTGTTGTAAAAGTTATCTTTATGAGTTTATCAATTCATTTGGAACTACCCTCGCAACGATCTCTCCTCACACATTTGTACAAAGTCAAACAAAGACTTAAAAATAACCATTCATTCAAGTGATAAGTCGAAAGACAAATGCTCATTTCATTACTTGAAAAATCGGAGTACATGATCGCCCGAAGGCCTAAGTGCTACAAAAGAAAGCTACAAACTACAAAGAAAGTAAGCTAAAAACATCAAAATGAAGCGCCTGTGCCCCTGCTCGGCCTTCGCCATCTCGCATTCGGGCGGTCCCCTCATCTTCCGGAGCGTCGGGATGAGCAAGATTGTCTGGAGACAGATACCAGCTCAAATCCACGCCGATGTCCGCAAGATCCAGGATCGGCAAGGAGAAAGCTGAATGAAGAGGATGCTCCAATGCATATGACTTGAACTTCTCAGCTAGAGGACCGACCTCCAAGCCTCCCTTCTTAGCCGCTCGGATCGAGTCGGCGAACGCCAAATAATAGGCGAACTCGCTGACATACTCCAAGTTTTGGAAGGGATCGGCCTTGGTCGCCTCAACCTCTCCTCTCAGCTCGGCCATCGCCTGTTGCGATCCCTGGAGCTCGGCCTCCCTCGCAGCAACCTTCTCTTTCGCCTCCGCCAGCTCGCTGGTCAGCCGAGCGATCGTCACCTTCTGGCGATCGGCCTCCTCTTCAGCAACATTCCGCGCCTGGATGGCACTCTGCATCTGGTCCCGAAATCGGTCGACCGCCATTCGATATTTCTCAGTCTCTTTCTTCTCCAGCTCAAGCTCATGGATCGCCCGCTTGGCCGCCTCCAAGGAGTCCTTCTCCATCGCCGCGATCTTGTCAGCAAACTCGGCGTTCTCTTTCCGAGCCGCCTCGAGATCCTCCTGAAGGCGAATGGTGGAGGGCCGCCCCTCAAACTCCTGAGCAGCCTCGACGGCCATGGTCGCCGTTTGAATAGAAAGGGCGAGAACAACGTGCATCGAACTCGCCGATCGCTGACGAGCGATCGCATCCAGATCAGTCGTCCATGCCTTCGGAAGAGCAGCAGCAGCCTTGCTGACATAGGGAGGAATGTCGCAGGAATGGCGAGGAGATCGACTCGCCAGGAAATCCACGACCATTGGTGGACAAGACGGATCTGCGCGACGGATCCTGCATCAAAACAATAAGGTTAATACAACTCCTATGCAGATGCAATTTTCAACACAGAAATGCTATCTACCTCTCAGCCTTCTCGGGATCCCGACCGAAAAACGGTTTCCCTCGAGGGGTCTCAGCATCCGCGATCGCCGTCTCCCGCAGAAAAGCCGCAGAGGGCGACTCGCCCTCCGGAGCAACGATGGTGATCGGAGGCGCGGCGATCGGCACTTCATCGCCCGGGGCAGGAAACGAAGTTTCTTCCGGCCTCGGCCTCTTGCGATTCGCCCGAAGCCCCTCCTCCGGAATTTCCTCCTCAACCACGACCTGCTCCACGCGAGGCTCCGGCTCCACGCGAGGCTCCGCCTCCGGAACTATAGGCAATGCAACGGGTGGAACCCGAGTCGACCTCTTATGGCGAAGACGGCCTAGGACTCCTGGGTTCGACATGGCGATCTCCGTCGGAGGCTCCAAAAAGCGAGGGAAACGAACCTATGCAGTTAAAGACGATCGACTAACGGTCAGACACTTTCCTCAAGTAAGGCGATCGCCTAGAAAGTGAAGATCGCAGAAGCTCATACCTGGCACCGCGAGATGTCTCGGGAAACGGAATAGTCGAGCCGACAACCAGCGACTCTCCTTGTTGATCCGAGTGGCGTCTAGGTCGTCGTCCGACAAGCTCCTAATTCGCTCCCAAACAACGAGAAAGTCGAAAGGCTCTCCGATCGCGGAATATGGAAGCCTCAAAATGAAATCAAATTAGATCACTCCAAATCGCATCCAAACGAAGGGAGAGTCTAAACCCTTACCGGGATTCCTCTCCCGAAATTCGGTGGGGATCTCCAGCTCGCCCGTGGGATTGTCGCTCGCCGAAGCTCTCCACTTGCCGGCGACCCAGAACCACTTCGTCTGATCGCCACGTATCTTATTCGGGACTCCATGAATCACCCGACCAGATCGGCCTTGAATATGGTAACCGCCGACCAACCCTCTGTGAGCCGCTTAAACAAATGATTCATCTCCAACGGCGATGGGAGGCGGTACAGGCGATGACCGCCGAAAAGGGTGAGGGTGCAAATAATTTGGAGCCAGGCGTTCGGCGTCAGCTGAAGTGGCGCCACATTCCAAGTGGCCAACAGATGGGAGACCGCAAAGGACAGAGGGAAGCGTATCCCGGCCTCCATAACGGCCTCACTCACTGCGACCATACCCATCGGAGGCTGGTCGGCTCGTTCATTCTCCGCGGGCGCGAACATGTCCACATCTGAAGGAACATGGAATCTTGTCCTCCAGACGGCCAGATCTCTCCGGTCGCCGAGCTCCGTATTTGGCCGAGCGACCACAACGATCACTGCGCGGCACGATCTGCGACCGCTTGGGAAGCACATAGGGATAAGCGACCGAATATCCCCTAAGTCGAATCTCGGAGTAGGACCGGCTAACCTCTCCATTATTTCAAAGAAAGGCCCTATAGCCCGACCAAAAGTGCTATGTTGCTCCCAAGAAGCCCCGATCGCGGATCTCTCTCGATCTGCGATCGTCTCTCTTCAGCCGACTCCTTAGCAATATCGGCCTCATCAACAAAGCCTCAACTTCACTGGCCGATTCCGGCTCGAATGGCCAGCGCCGTCTCCAGTGGAAGACGGAAGGAGTTTCTCCTGGCACGATGTCCCGGCGGCGTAACCAGTACCCGCTCCAAACGATGATGAGGCTCCGGCCATTTTCAGAGTTAGAGAAGAAGAAAAGGATTTTTCTTACCCTAAAGTGAAATCGAACGACGATCGGCTCTAAGATCTTCAGAAAATTCGGCAGCAGGTCCTTCTTTCTCCAATAAGCACGCGTGAGTAACACTGCAGCACCGCGCCCCCTTTTATAGGAGGAGGCAGGGACCCGATTGCAATAAGGTAAAACCTCAGGGGTCGGATCTCAAACGACGCAATAGTTGACCCCCTCGAGACCCGCGTACGCGTCTTTTCGAGGACGTGTCAGCCGAGGAGTCATTAATGACCGTTGGTGTCTTCCAATAGAAGCCCGACACGTGCGCGGAGACTTTTCAACGGCCGTTGCTTTTTCCCGCGCAGTTCAGCGGCCAACCAGGTCGTCCGAACTCAGGATATATCAGCTCAAAGACGATCGCCAGTTCAATAAAACACGAAGTCGCTCGTCAAAAGGTCAGCGATCGCCAAGAAAGCCACCTCACCCCACGTTTCCAACGTATGAGCGAGCTGGGGGGCAATTATTGTGTCACGATTTATTCATCCCGACAGGCGATCGACTATAAGGCCGAGCGACCAAGTCAACTCCAGTCAAACTATGGCTAGCTCGCCAAGTCGAAGATATCAGACCACCATCAGGATCCTAGCGATCGACTCCCAAGGCGATCGCCCTTTGGCAGCTGGCGATCTACTCTAGTGACCGGCTAAGGGCAATCGACCTGCGCCCCGAGCAGATACGATCGCCCGCCAAAGTCATCAAGGACTGGGTCTCAGAAAAGCACCCACGTGCAGATCCACCAAAGGCGCTGACAAGATCTTCGTAGCAGGCAAGATCTTTAGCTGACAGACAAGACCTTTGACCACAGCCTGCCACCTACCTCACCTACCAGCATGCGCGCCGAAAGTTGTCAGTAGGACCACCCGTGACAACAACTCAGGACGCGTGTAAGCTCCCCATTGGACCGCACAGTTGACTGCCAGCAACTCCTGCAGACTTTGAGAGGACAGGCCCAGGTGCTAAAAGACGATCGCCCGATTATTATATTGCAGAAAAGGCGATCGCCCGGCGTATCCAAGCCCTATAAATAGAGAACCTCCTCCTACTGGAAAAAGGTTGGGAATTCACTTAACCTACAGTTCTCATTCTCTCACATTCCGATACATTCACGAATATCGAAGAATATACATATCAACAAGCTCCGGCTATCTCACCTAATCCATCTCGTGACTTCTCTCTCCAAATCTCGCCCGTAAGACGATCGTGACAGCAAGTCTCCACTAGATGATTCCAAGGGATTCATAAGACCAGAAGCCCAAGCATCCAGCTAAATACTCGCCGTGAGAGACGGTCGATCTCTCACCGCCGCGACTGTTCATCTCCTTTGTTACAAGAACTCACAGAGCATCAAATCTGATTCTTCCGGCAATCTACACGCTCGCTAGCTAAGATAACAAGAATCTTTACACTCATTGTAATTGTATTCTTACATTAGTACTTGTATCCCCGAATATTGGTATTAATAATATCTCGCGAGAGCATTCAAGCCCGGGATTAACAACCCCGGCAAATCTTGTGTTATTTATCTTTCTCACGGAAGTGCTCTTGCATTTGTTTGCTATCCCATCCATTCCAGCAATATCTATCTCCGGATAATATTTTGGGTAGCAACAGTATGTATCCAATTTATGTTCATTGTATGTGTTTTTAGTTTGTTTGGTTGTCGATGATTCATATACCATGTGTGTTCATCTTATGTTTAGTTTTTTTTTTTTTTGTACTTCTAATTTGCAAATTGTTTTCCAAATTCTTACCAAAATCAATTCGTACTAGATCGCCAGTTAAATAAGCAGCCAAGTTTTACCGTGACGGCGGCCAATTTATGTCAATATGACAGCCAAAATCAGTCAAGATGGCAGCCAAGTTCAGTCAAGTTAGGGCAGCGAAGATAAACTAGGGATGGGACTTAAAAACTGAATACCCGAATAACCGAACTGAATTGGTAAAAACGGTTCGATTCAGTTCGGTTACTGGAAAAAATTCATGAGAATTTTGGATATCGGATCCTCCTCTCAAACTGAATTTCGGGTAACGGGTATTGCCTTTTTTTAATTCCAAATACCGACAAAATTAAAATACCTCATATTTAAATTAAAAAAATGAAAAAAATTCTGTTATATATTTTCAGTGATTTATATATTTTTTTACTCGTTTCTTTTTAATCAAGCTACTATATAAACTCCAAACTTCAAAATCTTCTCCTACTATATAAATTTGGTAGGCCAAAATTAGAATGTTATGTCACCATGAGACTTATTACAGATAAAATAGTAAAATACAACTTTATATATATAGAGACAGATTAACCAAAGAACCGAAAAACATTCCCGATAAAATTTCGGTTTGAATATTTTCGGATAATGTAAAAGAAAATAAAGAAACGTACCCGGAATATTGAATACGATTGGATAATGAGTACGGCTATTTTCTCCCAATAACCGAAAATCCCGGCCCTAAAATAAACAACATGGTAGCGGCCAATTTAGCAGAAAGGCTGGCAGGAGTTTGCTAAATTAAAATAAATCCAATGAACTAACATTGTATTATATATATACGAAATAATTAAATTTAGTTTTTTATATTAATTTCATATTCTAATTATATATTCTTTCATTAGAAACAAAATTTATTTTGAAAGTATTTTTTCAAATACAATTGAAGAATAGCAATCTTTCTTATTACTGGATTATTTAAATACAATTACAAACTTTAGTAATCTCGAAATCCCATTCCAAGGTTTTCCCACATACCACTTAGAGGTTGTTCGGTAATGTAGGACAATAAAGTGAAGATTCTGGAACTTTAATTATAGGAATTTATCCTTACTTCAGCACGGCAGTTCTAGAAGTTTCTAGAAGTCAAATCAGAATAATATAGCCTTATTTTCAGCACTTACTAGCTTATTGTCAATAATTGACTGGATGTTTCTAGATGTATTTCTTATTTTTGTAAGTCCTGGCCAGCAGCCTATAAAAGGGACAGCTCTCATTGTTAAAAAACCAACGAGCGATATATAATAAAATCTCTTTCTCCTTTGTTATTTCAATTTCTGAGAGTTTTAGATTGTATCAGCCTATCACTAAGTTTTATACACATTTAGGATTGTCACAATTCTAAATTATTCATACTTCAGTTGTTTCACCGCGTCAAGTGGTATCGGAGCAGGTTATTCCCTAAAGAGTGCAACTAGACGATGGAAGCTTCTGAAGACTCAACTCCAGGTGTCATGAAAGCGATGCTGGACTTGCAGAAGGAGACTCTAAGGGTTTTCCAAGGTTTACAGACCTCTTTTGAAGATTTGCTGGCTGACTTTCAAAAATCAGTTTTACATACTGATGATGTTCCTCTAATTCATGCCCATCCACCCCCATATCCACCGCCAATATATCCTCCGCCAAACAATGGCCGAAATCAGCCCCTGCTAAATCCAGAAACTCTTGTTCAACATGAATTTGTTGACAGCAGCGAAGATGAATTTGAAATAGCTGAAAACATGGGCATGAGGTCTCAAAATATGAAGAATTTTAATAACAGGCCTAATTTTGGTCGTGCTGGAGGCAACTTTGAGTATCAGCTAAAGATGGATCTTCCCGTATTCAATGGTCAATTACACATTGAAGAATTTCTGGGTTGGCTTAACGGACTAGAGAGGTTCTTTGACTATATGGAGATTCTTGAAGACAAAAAGGTGAAATTGGTGGCCTACAAGTTGAAAGGTGGAGCTTCGGCATGGTGGGAGCAAGAGCAGATGTCAAGGGCTCGCATGGGGAAAACACCAATAAGATCCTGGAAGCGGATGAAACAACTTCTGAAAGGTAACTTTTTGCCTCGAGACTATGATCAGATTTTGTTTCAGCAGTATCAAAATTGTCAACAAGGAAGTCGTTCCATACGAGAATATTCAACAGAATTCTTTAGATTGTCTACCCGAAATAACCTTTTTCAAACTGAATCTCAAAGGGCAGCAAGGTTTATTGGTGGATTAAAACCGAACATCCAAGATAAAATAGGTATTCAAGATGTATGGGATCTTAGTGAGGCCATTCGACTTGCAACTAAGGCTGAAATTCAATGTGAGAGAATTTCTAATCGAGGACAGCAGCCTTACAAACAGTATTTTGGTGAATCCTCGAGAGGAAGCAACAATCAAATCAAAGGAAAAGAAGAAACTAGTGGCGGAAAACAAATTGAAACATCTAACGGGTTGGGAAGAGGTCGTTCGCCAGGCAACAACATGACGCAAAAGGATTCAAACCACCAGGGACCTTTAGGACGGCCAAATGAGAAGAAAAATCAGCCCTGCAATCCCTATTCCTACCCAACTCAAGACAAGTGCTACTGATGTGGCGCAAGCGGACATAGATCCAACACTTGTCCTCAGCCACGTACTAGAGGAGTTAATCTAGTCAACCAAGAACCAACTTCAGAAGGAGAACATCCATATACAGATGGTTTCGAGGAAGAGAATCAGCAGTATGACACTGATGACGAAAATGTTGAATATGCATTTGCTGACGAAGGGAGGAGGTTTAATATGATTCATCATATGCTGCAAACTACAAAACAGCCACTCCAAAACTTACAGCGCTGTAAGATGTTCAAAACCACATGTAAGGTTGGAGACTTCGTTTGTGATCTTGTTGTTGATAGTGGGTGCGAAGAAAATATTGTGGCAAAAGTAGTGGTGGATAAATTAAAGCTGCCAACTACAACCCACCCAAAGCCCTACCTAGCTGTTTGGATTTCAAATGGCCATCAACAGGAAGTAAAACAATAATGTAAAATCTCATTTTCCGTTGGTGGTGTTTATTTTGATGAGCTCATATTCGATGTCATTGGCATGGATGTTAGTCACCTCATTATCGGGAGTCCATGGCAGTATGATTATCAAGTTTTGCATAAAGGTAAAGACAACTTTTATATTTTTCAGAAAGATGGAAAGAAGATTGTTCTTGTTCCTCTAAATGTGAAAGAGCTTCCTAGGCTCTCAAAACCAAATGAGCAATCAATTTTAATCACCAAGAAAATTCTTGAAGAGGTAGAAGAAGACCACAAACTATTTGCTCTAGTTAGCAAATGTGACGGGCCCCCGCCTACGGCAATTCCAGAAGCATTAAGTCCCCTCATGAAAGAGTATGCTGAACTTTTTCCAAATGAGTTACCTGGTGAGTTACCTCTCATGCATAACATTCAACATGCTATTGACCTGATTCCAGGAGCAAGTCTGCCAAACCTGCCACATTACCGTATGAGTCCCCAAGAACACTCAATTTTGCAAGACCAAGTAGAAGAACTTGTCAAGAATGGAAAGGTTCAACCCAGCATGAGTCCTTGTGCCGTACCAGCCTTGCTTGTACTAAAAAAAGATGGTAGTTGGCGTATGTGTGTTGATAGTCGTGCTATCAACAAAATTACCATAAAATACAGATTTCCAATTCCCCGTCTAGACGACATGCTTGACGTGTTGGGAGGAGCTAAACTTTTCAGCAAGATAGATTTAAAGAGTGGTTACCATCAGATACGTATTCGTCCAGGCGACGAGTGGAAGACAGCCTTCAAAACAAAGGAAGGACTATATGAGTGGGAGGTAATGCCTTTTGGACTTTCAAATGCACCTAGCACATTTATGAGGCTTATGCACCAGGTCCTTCAACCGTTTTTGGGTAAGTTCATTGTCGTTTATTTCGACGACATTCTTATTTATAGTCGGACACCAGAAGAACATTATAATCATTTACAACAAGTTTTTGCTGTTCTGGTGAAGAATAAGCTATATGCTAATCTCAAAAAATGCAGTTTCATGACAAATAAGTTAATCTTTCTGGGATATGTTGTGAGTGATGCTGGCATAATGGTCGATGAAGAGAAAGTTAAGGTTATCCAAGAGTGGCCGTCACCAAAATCCATTTCTGAAGTACGTTCTTTTCATGGGTTGGCGACATTTTATAGGCGATTTATACGCAACTTCAGCGCCATAGCAAGTCCCATGACTGGTTGTTTGAAGAAGGGACCTTTTGTGTGGACAGATGCAGCGGAAATCAAAGAGAAGTTGGCAAATGCCCCGGTTTTGGTGTTACCATCTTTTGAGAAACTATTTGAAGTATACACAGATGCATCCATTACCGGAATAGGTGCTGTTCTTTCTCAAGAGGGTCGCCCCGTGGCTTTCTACAGTGAAAAACTAAGCGAATCCAGAAAGAATTGGTCCACATATGAGCTAAAATTTTATGCGATAGTGCAAGCACTCAAGTACTGGCATCATTATCTAGTACAAAGAGAATTTGTACTATATTCAGATCACCAAACTCTCAAATTCATCAACAATCCAAACAATCAGAATCGGATGCATTCAAGATGGATAGCATTTCTCCAACAATTCACATTTACATTGAAGCATAAGTCTGGACAGCAAAACAAGGTATCTGATGCCCTTAGTCGACGAGTATATGTCCTACATAGTTTGCACACGGAAGTTATTGGGTTTGACACTTTCAAGGACTTGTATGCTTCTAATTTTGATTTTGCCGAGCACTGGGCTCGCTGTCACAATGGACATCCTAGTAAGTTTCTCATACACGAGGGATTTCTTTTCTTTGGAGCACGCTTATGCGTACCTAATTGCTCTTTAAGAGAGCAGATCATTAAAGAACTACATAGTGGAGGATTAGCTGGACATTTTGGACGGGACAAGACCATTAGTTTGGTAGAAGATCGTTATTATTGGCCACATTTAAAAAGGGATGTTGGAAAATTTGTTCAAAGGTGTTATGTATGTCAGACTTCAAAGGGACAACAGCAAAATACTGGCTTGTATACCCTTTTACCCGTACCAAATTATCCGTGGGAAGATATCTCAATGGATTTTGTATTAGGATTGCCTCGCACACAAAGACAACAAGATTCTGTATTCGTGGTAGTGGACAGGTTCAGTAAGATGGCGCATTTCATTCCATGTCGGAAGACTGCTGATGCCACCAACATAGCTAATCTGTTCTTCAGAAAAATTGTTCGTTTGCATGGGGTACCTAAATCTATTGTCTCTGATCGAGATACAAAGTTTCTCGGTCACTTTTGGAAAACATTATGGCGACGATTCGGTACTGATTACAGTATAGAAATACTTGTCATCCGTAAACAGATGGTCAGACCGAGGTGGTGAATCGGACTTTGGGAAACATAATCAGGTGCCTTTGCAGTGATCGGCCCAAGCAATGGGATTTCTATTTATCCCAAGCAGAATTTGCATACGATAATATGCAAAGTCGAACAACAGGAAAGTCCCCATTTGAAGTCATTTATGGTCGTGCTCCACACCATACTTTAGACCTGGTTCCTCTACCCAAAATCCCTGGGTATTCAATTGCAGCTGAACACTTGGCTGATCATATTCAAAAGGTGCAAGTACAAGTCTAGAAGCAAATTGAGATTTTGAATGCCAAGTACAAGGAGCAAGCTGATGTTCACAGGCGAAAGAAGATTTTTAGGGAGAGTGATGACGTAATGATCTATATGCGTAAAGGACGACTACCAGCAGGAAGCCATGGCAAGTTGACACCGAAGAAAATCGGACCATATAAAATTCTCAAGAAAATCAATGACAATGCCTATGTAATCGATATTCCAGATTCTATGGGCATATCAAAAACATTTAATGTAGTAGACATTTACAAATTCTTTTCAGATTGACCTAATAAACGGTTCGACTCGAGGACGAGTTTATTGACAAGTGGAGAAGACTAATGTAGGACAATAAAGTGAAGATTCTGGAACCTTATAGGAATTTATCCTTACTTCAGCATGGCAGTCCTAGAAGTTTCTAGAAGTCAAATCAGAATAATATAGCCTTAATTTTAGCACTTACTAGCTTATTTTCAATAATTGTCTGGGTGTTTCTAGATGTATTTCTTATTTTTGTAAGTTCTGGCCAACAGACTATAAAAGGGACAGCTCTCATTGTTAAAAAACCAACGAGCGATATATAATAAAATCTATTTCTTCTTTGTTATTTCAGTTTCTGAGAGTTTTAGGTTGTATCAGCCTATCACCAAGTTTTATACACATTTAGGATTGTCGCAATTCTAAATTATTCATACTTCAGTTGTTTCACCGCATCATTCAGTTAATTTCATCAAGTTTTACACGAGTCAAGTTGAGTATGGATTTAGTTATCTATATAAATTAAGTTAAATTATTGTTCGGTTATGATGCTGAATAAACAGTCTAAATAACAAAATAACTGTTTTGTTCCGCAGTCTATATTAAATACTGATTATAATAATAATTTGAAAAAATCAATTTAATTTTTAAAATAAAAGGCTATATTTCTTTCTTTTAAAGATACATATTGTATATTTATATCTATTAATATAATATTATCTCTCTCTCTCTCTCTATATATATATATATATATAATATCAATGTCCTTACTTGAGATTAATGTGTGTCGGGCTGAGCATCGGGCCCGACCCGGCTCGGACCAACTCGAAATGGACCGGAATATAAATAGTCGGACTTTATCGACCCGAAGCCCAGACCTGTTCGGAACCGGGCCAATCCGGTCCGGACCCGGTAAAACTGTGTCGGTCCGGACTGACCCGGTTCTAGCCCGATTTAGTAAGAAAAGAACTTTTTTCATATTAAGTGTCCTGTTATTACATTCAAAATGTTTTCTTCTTTACATACTCCCATAAAATACTGTTATCAATCTTTATTTAGTCACCAAACTCCCAAGTTCAACAATATTTTAGGATAAATAAACTTAACTAAAATAATGTACAATCATAATCGAGCCATTAATCATCATTATTTCATCACCATCGATGATAAATTACAATAAAAAATATATTTTTCATGCATTCTTATTTTACCGGATTGTTCCGGGCTGGACCCGAATTTTTCGGGTTTTGACCTGGTTCGGCTCGGGACCCAGATTTTGTAGAAATGCAGAACTGGGACCTGGACCTGATTAACAGGTCCGGCCCGGGTCCGGGTAAAAATCGGGTCCGGTCCATTTATGCTCAACCCTGAATGTGTATATATATATATATATATATATATGATTTTATTTTAGAAATATAATTTGATTATTAATACTATATTAATAATCTAATTAAAGGATTATAATATATTCAGTATAATATTATATATATATATATATGTATATTAAAATTTTTAAATGCAGTTTATAAATTGTATGTTAACATAATATATGTATATAATAAAGGGTTTAGAAGTAAACATGAAATATGGTATAAAAAATCAAACAAATAATTACTACATATGACTTTCTTTTCTTTTACTGATTGATTAAATTATATCAGCTTAATAGAAAAACCAGAATTATGTAATCCACACGTAACCGAATAAGGCGCCTGATTCGATTGGGCCTGATTCGATTCGGCCTGATTCGATTCGATTCGATTCGATTCGATTCATTCATTGATTGATTCGATTCAGATTCATTCAGTCCAAAAGAACAGAGCCTAAGTATCTATTATATATATAAAACTTATCCCCCTTAATTTAATGTGTAGGGGGGGTTGTGCACAAAAATTAATACCCCTTAATTTAATGTGCAAGGGGGGTTGTGCACAAAAATTAGTACTGTACAACTAATGCATTGCACACCAAAAAAAATTTCGTTTTTTATAAACTCACGAATTTACATCTACATATTAAACTTCAAGGAATCCAAACAATCGTGTAATGATGGAGTGAACACAAAAGAGTTACTGGAACCATGCTCTCATAATTGATGAATATGAAGTGTTGCTGAAGTATTTTCTATTATATATAAAACTTATCCCCTTAATTTAATGTGCAAGGGGGTTTGTGCACAAAAATTAATACCCCTTAATTTAATGTGCAAGTGCACAAAAATTAGTACTGTACAACTAATGCATTGCACACCAAAAATAATTTCGTTTTTATAAACTCACGAATTTACATCTACATATTAAACTCCAAGGAATACAAACAATCGTGTAATGATGGAGTGAACACAAAAGAGTTCCTGGAACCATGCTTTCATAATTGATGAATATGAAGTGTTGCCGAAGTATTTATGCTTGAAGCACTATATAAACCATCCAAAGACGAGAAAACAACATAGCAAAAAACCACACCAGTTTTGCAGTTTGCCATATAAGTCTCCTCTTACGTTTTCTATTTATATGTAGATAAGAGGTTGTCACTATTTTTTAATCTTGGCCTACCTTTTCGAATATGGAGTTAAAGACTTGCTGTGGTATTCTTTAAAGATGTTTGTGTGTGCTTCTGACATTAAAGGGTTTGATGTTTGTATGTAGTTAAAGACTTGTTGTGGTATTCTTTCGAATATGGAGATCTGTGATTTGATGTTACTTTATTTTCTTTGTTCGTTAAAAAACACAGAAACTAAATCGAATGATTTTGAGCAGAAACTATAATACCCGGTTGTAACTCATTCATTTTCATTCAGTAATTATCAGTCTGTAATTGTCACTCAGTGTATTTTCACTCAATTATAATCATTCATCAATCATGTTCATTCACCGTGTTCACCGTTCGTATAAACTTCGAGTTGAGTATCGTTATTGTTCATCGTTTCAACTTTCCTCATATGAGTTCGACTTTGTTAGATCACCATTAATTTTTGGTAACTCCAAAAATTCTAAATCTTTGCAATATTATAGAGCATCGAGTTAGCTTTCCAATGGTTCAAACGTTGAGTCAATCGGAGTCCGGACGAGAGAGTTATGGTCGTTTTAGCTCAACCGCTCATTGGCCGACATCGCCGAACGCACTCGGCCATGACGTCCGACACGGCCCGTGCCGTACTCGTCCGGAAAGTGCCGAAGTGTTCGCCTCAGACCCGACCGTGTCGCACGGCCGAAGTCGAACCCTTCCGGATAAGCCGAATCGATCGCTGAGCACGCCCGACCGTGTCGCCCGGCACGGCCGAGTCATGCCGAAGTCTTGCCGGACGGTCATCTGTCGGGAGGCCTCGCGCCGCGACCGTGTCCGGGCAGACACGGTCGAGTCACTGTCGGCACCGCCGCCACCGCGGCGACACGACCGTGCCGACGGGCACGGCCGTGTCCGGCAGCACCAACCCCTATAAATTCATTTTTTCATCATTTCAGCCCATTTTTCGCATTTTCTTCACCTTCAACCGAGAGATAAGGCTTGAGGGAGGGTTTTTCCTTCACAAATCATTTGGGTGTTTGATTTTCTTCATCTCCTTTCGATCGTGAAGCCGGATAATCAATCTAACGCATATTCTTGGATTGAAGCACTTGGATCATCAAGAGGTAATTCCTTCAACACTTTGGACTTCGATTTTGTGTTGAAATAGGATGTTTGACGTTATAATCATGATATATGAAGGGATATGTATATGATTATGAGTTTGTATAAGGATTCATTGGATTATTGAGGGATTATTCAAGAACACTTTGGAAATCGAATCGAATTGGGGATTTTCGACTAATTGTTGTTATGATCACGTTTTCGGATAATCATAACGGATTATTGATCGTATTGGAGATGTTTTGTTGATTTGAAACACTTCTTGGGGATTTGAAGTTGATATTATTGAGGTTTAGTTGTATACAATCAAAGTTGGCCTCAAAGTGTTCGATATAATGCCCCGATGAACTTGGTTTAATCGTATCGACGCCTTGAGTTCGCTTTTATTCGTGTTTAATTCGTTATTAATCGGATTGTTGGTAATTGTAATGAATTAAGGTTGTTCGAGCGATCGGTATCTTGGTTAGGGCGTTGTTCGTGGACGGACATTCTTCATTGTTGTTGTGTAAGTTAAATCTTACTCGGTTAAAAGGATACTCATTCCTTTCGTTGTTGATTGTTCATAATCATAATTCATTCATCATAATTATAATCATTTTGAGATTTGTAATTGTCGAATAATAATTTCATTCACGAGGAACGACGGTTCCAAATCATTTCATTGGATTATCAATCACGTCACTATTACTTTCATAACGGTGAGTCATTTTATCCTTGTCTAATTAATTATTCATTGACGTTCAGTATGGTCATTCTCGTTCATGTGACCTTCTGGGTTCATATTGCGTGGCCGGGTGTGTCTGTGTGGAATTTTTAGTCGGGCACACGATGGTTATTGTATTGGGTTCACCGATACATTAGACCGTGCACACGAGTCATATTGTCTCGTGAGACTAATTAGGTACACGGACGGGTGTTGTACACTTGCACAGAACATTACGGGCGTACTATGGTACTCCTCTTCAGCGTAATTCATAATTAAGAATATTTCATATCTTCAGTTAATTCATGATTGTGTAATTTCAACCCTTGAGGATTGTTGTTCTTTGTAACTGACCCCGTTTGGGGATTTTGTTTTTCAGGTCACGGCAAGGCAAACGCACGGGAATAGCATGTTGATGTCGAGGAGTCCTAGTGATACTAGGAGGGGGCCCCGATCTTTGATTATTCATGTTATTGTCCTTTATTTTCCGCCGCAAACTTTCATTTTAATACTCCGTTTCTTTCAGTGTTGTGTATTTTATGTTCATATAAAATACACTAGTATTCGTATTATCCTGGAGTGATGTAACTAAACTCCTCATCGGAGAAATAGTTGTTGTAATGTAGAACGTTACTACATTTATATTGTGTAATTCATTCATGTTCATTAGCATGGTGGGTCCTGGTTGGGGATCTACGGCACTGTAATATCCGCCTAGTTTGGGGTGTTACAGAGTTGGTATCGGAGAGTGGTTTTGAATACTACCCTCCAAGTCATGTCTCATTTGAAATCATTGTCATCGGACTAGTATCATTGGACTTTCGCGTCACGTGTGACCTGTGCAGATGCCGAGCCAATCAGACCGAAAGAACTGTAAGACTTCTAACGCCATGGTATAATTTCTGGCAATAGTCATTCACTCATCATTCATCATTTAACAATCCTCAAACATCATCATTCATTATGATCAGGACGATCATGTTAACTCATTAATTACTCAATTCATTTCATTACTCAGTTGTCAATCTGGATAATCATATTATCAATCTTGTTAAGTTATTCAAGATAATCATTTCAAGAATTTCATCAGATAATCATGTAACTTCAGTAAATCATTCATATAATCACTAAGTTAGAGCATGTATACTCATTTTCATCATCTCATGACATAATCATAACGTGCTAATCATGCGGGAAATATAATCATTATGCGACCTTCCTACTTCAGTATGGAGAGAGCTGTCAGGGGATGCACGGGGAGAGGCCGCGGTGCGGACCGAAACCCGAGAAATAATCACTCGCCGGAAATCGTGCCTGTGACTCGCTCGATCGAAGATGTTCGGTTGATCCACTCACTTTTATGTGCCATGATGACCCATGTGCGTTGCTCAATCATCATTGCGCCACTGACGGTTTAATCGAGAGAACTCTCACGTATGAGCCACCGCTAAGGAAAGTCTTGAACAACAACTTTCATTTGTCGAAGAAATCAACGAAGCGTAATCAATCCAAGGCGGCTACCAACCTTCAAGAAGCCTCGTGTAGGTCCTATCGCTTCGAGCGACCTCCTACGGCGCATAATCGCGGGATCTCATTCACGAGCGCCGATTCGCCATCACCTGTTTCAATTGTGGAACGCCGGTCATTTCAAGACCGAGTGTCCAAACCGTCTATCACGTGCTATAATTGTGGGAATTTTGGGCATAAGGCCCGCTTTTGCCGAAAGGACTCCAAGTCGGCTCGGCGGCATCTCAGCCCCGAAGCCACCGCGCTTCGTAATCGATCGCTTTGTCATCGCTGCTTAAGACACTCGAAGCAAATAGAGTTGGAACTCGTATTTATCGACGGAGCGTCCGGTTCGGGACCATAAGTCCCGATTCATATGATGAGGAGGATCGACGATCCGGTGATCCGAACGATTTGGTATACTCGTAATTTTATTTCAACTTGTGTGTACCTTTTGATCCGGTACACCACATTCATTCATTTTCGAATCATGCTTGAATAGACTTATTTCGGTATAGTCCTACTTAATGACCGCGACTGGTTGATGGATGTAATCCTGCTGTATTTAACCTAGGACGATAAAAATTACTGTATTAGTTTGTTTGACCGACTCGATACTATCCTCGGTTTGATAGCGTTTGGTCGCTATCTTCCGCCGTTAGTTGTCGAATGTGTGCCTCGGGAAGTAATCCCGTTGTTCCAAAGAGAATTTTTATTATGGCGGAAGCAGAGAAATTCCACAATCGAACTATTCAATCATTCTTTGTATCATTTTCATCGATTGGCCTTTCTAAGACAATCGAGTTATTCAATCATTCATTGCGTCATTTTCATCGATTGGCCTTTCTAAGGCAATCGAGTTATTCAATCATTCCTTGTATCATTTTCATCGATTGTCCTTTCTAAGACAATCGAGTTATTCAATCATTCATTGCGTCATTTTCATCGATTGGCCTTTCTAAGGCAATCGAGTTATTCAATCATTCTTTGTATCATTCTCATCGATTGGCGTTTCTAGACAATCGAGTTATTCAAACATTCATTGTATCATCTTCATCGATTGACCTTTCTAAGGCAATCGAGTTGTTCAATCATTATTGGTATCTCTTTTTATCGATTGACCATTCTAGGGCAATCGAAATGTTCAATCATTCGTGGTATCATTGTCATCGATTGACGATGTATTTCCGATGAGTTATCCGTTGCCTTCACATAGAGTAAGGGAATTCAGAGTGAGTTGGAGCAGACGCCCCTTTATCGAAGGCACCGTATCGGATGGCCCCGACTAGAATGCATGAGTTGAAGATTCAACTTGAGGAGTAGTTCGAGAAAGGTCATCTCCGACCTATTGCGCCCGTGAGGAGCACCAGCAGGATTCACAAAGAGAACGATGGCTCGTCTCGTGTGTGTATTAATTACCAAGAGTTGAACAGGCGATGAGCAAGAGTAGTACCCTTTACCTCGTATTGATGATCTTTTAGATCAACTTCCGAGCCTCGCATTTTCCAGATCGACTTAAGATCCGGATATCACCAATGCGGATTCGAGAGTCGGATATCGCGAGATGCCGCTTTGTACACGCTATGGTCATTATGAGTTCGTAGTTATGCCGTTCGGGCTAACTATTGCATCATGTATTCAAAAAGTTAATGAATCGGGTTTTCATCGACTTTTTGGATCAGTTTGTTGTTGTCTTCATCGACGACATTTTGATTTATTCTCGTAGCCAGGAGGAACACGAGTTTCACCTTCATCAAGTGCTCGACGTGTTGAGACGAGAACAACTTTATGGGAAGTTTTCCAAATGTGAGTTCTGGATGTCCGAAGTGACGTTTCTCGGACATGTAATTTCATCAGATGGAGTACGTGTTGATCCTCAGAAGACGGAGGCTATCCAGAATTGGTTATCTCCAAAGAATGTTAAGGAAATCCGAAGTTTTCTCGGATTAGCCGGTTATTATCGGAGGTTTGTGGAAGGATTTTCCAAAATTGCTCAACCATTGACGAACCTTTTGCGGAAGGATAAGAAATACACGTGGTCCGACGCGTGTCAGCGGAGTTTTGAAGAACTCAAGAGTCGGTTAATGTCAGCACCTGTACTTTCCTTGCCGCAGGGGACGGAGGGATTTGTGGTTTATAGTGATGCGTCCGGACAGGGTCTCGGATGTGTACTCATGCAGAACGGGAAGGTTATTTGCCTATGCTTCACGGAAGTTGAGACCTTACGAGGTTAATTATCCGACACACGACCTTGAGCTAGCAGCCGTGGTGTTCGCTTTGAAGATTTGGCGTCATTACCTTTATGGCGTCACTTGTCAGATATTCACCGATCATAAAAGTTTAAAGTATATATTTACTCAGAAGGAATTAAATATGCGACAGAGGCGGTGGTTAGAACTAATCAAGGATTATGATATTGAGATCCTTTACCACCCGGGCAAGGCGAACGTTGTCGCCGACGCCTTGAGTCGTAAGTCCATTCAGGAGCAGATGCTTGCTCGTTTAACAATTCAGAAGGAACTCCAACAGGAATTCCTTAGACCCGAGATCGAGGTCTGGCTTCAGCGAGTTCAGGGACAGCTTTGTATGTTAGAGATTTCATCATCTCTGAGGATGCAATCAGGGAGAATCAGGGTTCGGACCCGGCATTGTTGCGCATTCGTGAAGATGTGGCTCAGGGGAAAGCCCTGGATTCGTGGTCCACGAGGATGGACTTTTGAGGTTTAAGAACCGGTTGTGCGTCTGCGAATGACGAGTTGAAAAATTCTATTTTGAGAGAAGCTCATGCTACCCCTTATTCTGTTCATCCATCCGGTCCAAGATTTACAAGGACTTGAAACAAAATTACCGGTGGAGTAATATGAAGCGAAGTCGCAGAATTTGTTTCGAGATGCTTAACCTCAACAAGTCAAGATGGAACCTCGGCCGGCGAGTATGTCGATACCGCTCCTATTCGAGAATGGAAGTGGGAAGACATTTCTATGGAATTCATCACGAATTGCCGACGAGTCATCGTGGCATAAATACGATCGAGTGATCGCGGACCGCTTAACTAAATCAACTCATTTCCTTGAGATCAAGGATTTGTGGAGTCCCGAGAGATCGGCCCAGCTTATTCATCAAGGAGATAGTAAGGCACTGCAGTACTCCTAAGAGTATCGTTTCCGATCGTGACGGACGATTTGTATCTCATTTTGGAAATCGATTCACCGTGCTATGGGAACTCGGCTCAATCTCGATCCGCCTTTCATCCTCGGTCCGACGGACAATCGAGAGGACTATACAGACATTAGAGGACATGTTGAGGGCATGCGTCCTCGATTGGAAGGACGATTGGGAAGCCCAACTACCATTGATCGAGTTCACGTATAATAATAGTTGGCATGCTTCCATTAAGATGGCACCTTACGAGGCCTTGTACGGTCGGCGTTGTCGATCTCCCTTGTGTTGGGATGACTTGTCGAATCAATCGGCACCGAACCCGATATGCTTATAGCCGCGGTAGAAGGTAGCTTTGATCAAGAGTCGTATGTTGATTTCAGAGTCGGCAGAAATCATATGCGAGATAATCGTCGTCGACCACTAGAGTTCGAGACGGGTGACCACGTCTTGGTCAAGGTATCCCAGTCGAGGTATTTTCCGTTTGAAAACGGGGAAGTTGAGTCCGAGATTCATTGGACCGTTTGAAATTTTGGATCGAGTAGGCGAGTTAGCTTACCGATTGGCTTTACCTCCGGCCACCCGAGCCGAATTCATAATGTGTTTCATGTCTCTCGATTGCGAAAGTATGTTGCCGACCGAGTCACATCTGCGGTTCGACGAAATCGAGATCGCCGACGATCAATCATATGAGGAGCGTCTATACGAGTTTTAGAGCGGCGAATCAAACGGTTGAGAAATAAGTCGATTCCTTTGGTCAAGATTCGGTGGTCCAGGACATGGAGTCGAAGAGGCCACTTGGGAAACCGAGGAGATTATGCGGGAGAGTTATCCCGAGTTGTTTGACCCTTAGTTTCGGGACGAAACTCTTTTTAAGGGGAGTATATAATACCGGTTGTAACTCATTCATTTTCATTCAAGAATTATCACCGTAATTGTCACTCGGTGTATTTTCACTCAATTATAATCATTCATCAATCATGTTCATTCACCGTGTTCACCGTTCGTATAAACTTGAGTTGAGTATCGTTATTGTTCATCGTTTCAACTTTCCTCATATGAGTTCGACTTTGTTAGATCACCATTAATTTTTGGTAACTCCAAAAATTCTAAATCTTGCAATATTATAGAGCATCGAGTTAGCTTTCCAATGGTTCAAACGGTGAGTCAATCGGAGTCCTGACGAGAGAGTTATGGTCGCTTTAGCTCAACCGCTCATTGGCCGATCATCGCCGAACGCACTCGGCCGTGTCGTCCGACACGGCCCGTGCCGTACTCGTCCGGAAAGTGCCGGTGTTCGCCTCGTGACCCGACCGTGTCGTCGCACGGCCGAGTCGAACCCTTCCGATAAGCTGATCGATCGCCGAGCACGCCGACCGTGTCGCCTGCACGGCCGAAGTCATGCCGAAGTCGCCGGACGGTCATCGTCGGGAGGCCCTCGCGCCGCGACCGTGTCCGGGCAGACACGGTCGAAGTCATCGCCGCCACTGTCGGCCGGTGCCACGCGACACGTGCCGATCGGCACGGCCGTGTCCGGCAGCGAAACCCCCTATAAATTCATTTTTTCATCATTTCACCATTTTTCGCATTTTCTTCACCTTCAACCGAGAGATAAGGCTTGAGGGAGGGTTTTTCCTTCACAAATCATTTGGGTGTTTGATTTTCTTCATCTCCTTTCGATCGTGAAGCCCGGATAATCAATCTAACGCATATTCTTGGATTGAAGCACTTGGATCATCAAGAGGTAATTCCTTCAACACTTTGGACTTCGATTTTGTGTTGAAATAGGATGTTTTGGACGTTATAATCATGATATATGAAGGGATATGTATATGATTATGAGTTTGTATAAGGATTCATTGGATTGTTGAGGGATTATTCAAGAACACTTTGGAAATCGAATCGAATTGGGGATTTTCGACTAATTGTTGTTATGATCACGTTGGATAATCATAACGGATTATTGATCGTATTGAGATGTTTTGTTGATTTGAAACACTTCTTGGGGATTTGAAGTTGATATTATTGAGGTTTAGTTGTATACAATCAAAGTTGGCCTCAAAGTGTTCGATATAATGCCCCGATGAACTTGGTTTAATCGTATCGACGTCTTGAGTTCGCTTTTATTCGTGTTTAATTCGTTATTAATCGGATTGTTGGTAATTGTAATGAATTAAGGTTGTTCGAGCGATCGGTATCTTGGTTAGACGTTGTTCGTGGACGGACATTCTTCATTGTTGTTGTGTAAGTTAAATCTTACTCTGTTAAAAGGATACTCATTCCTTTCGTTGTTGATTGTTCATAATCATAATTCATTCATCATAATTATAATCATTTTGAGATTTGTAATTGTCGAATAATAATTTCATTCACGAGGAACGACGGTTCCAAATCATTTCATTGGATTATCAATCACGTCACTATTACTTTCATAACGGTGAGTCATTTTATCCTTGTCTAATTAATTATTCATTGACGGTCAGTATGGTCATTCTCGTTCATGTGACCTTCTGGGTTCATATTGCGTGGCCGGTGTGTCGTGTGGAATTTTTAGTCGGGCACACGATGGTTATTGTATTGGGTTCACCGATACATTAGACCGTGCACACGAGTCATATTGTCTCGTGAGACTAATTAGGTACACGGACGGGTGTTGTACACTTGCACAGAACATTACGGGCGTACTATGGTACTCCTCTTCAGCGTAATTCATAATTAAGAATATTTCATATCTTCAGTTAATTCATGATTGTGTAATTTCAACCCTTGAGGATTGTTGTTCTTTGTAACTGACCCCGTTTGGGGGATTTTGTTTTTCAGTCACGGCAAGGCAAACGCACGGGAATAGCATGTTGATGTCGAGGAGTCCTAGTGATACTAGTAGGGGCCCCGATCTTTCAGCTTATTCATGTTATTGTCCTTTATTTTCATTCGCAAACTTTCATTTGAATACTCCGTTTCATTCAGTGTTGTGTATTTTATCTTCATATAAAATACACTAGTATTCGGTATTATCCTGGTGTGTTGTAACTAAACTCCTCATCGGAGTAATTATTGTTGTAATGTAGTTCGGTACTACATTTATCTTGTGTAATTCATTCATTTTCATTTGCCTGGTGGGTCCCAGTTGGGGATCTACGGCACTGTAATATCCGCCTAGTTTGGGGTGTTACAGAAACATTAAAGGGTTTGATGTTGTGTTTGATTATTTCGGGTAAGGAGTTACAACAACGGTAGTTTGTGTGTGAAGCTGTGTTCATGTTTGGTGGTTGATCTGCAAAACCAGATAAAAAGATGTATGGGAGGCAGATGTTTTTAGGATAGTGATAAAAAATTAGATGTATATCTTGGAATGGATTGGATCCCATCTTACCCGAATTTTTTTTACCCCATTGGTTTTGGGTTTTAATCTGTTAGACTGGATCCAACCGTAGCAAAACAATCTCAAAACACAATGAATTGATGTCAATAATCAATCGGTTGGTGTTTGCCAAAAGAAATGAAACAAAATGGATTGAAATAAAATGATTGTTTTAAAGTGTACAACTCATGAAAAACTAATGAATGAATATATGCATGTAATAATGGGAAGCTTATGTGAATACTGAGTCGGACCTCCAGCAGTTGGTAAATTTGACACATACATACATTCATCAATGCATACATAAACACGTATCACGTATGTATGCAGACACATAGGTACGATATTGGTATACATTGAATAAAGAAGCTGGAAAATATTATAGATACAGCATGGTTGCATGGATATTTTGCTTTATAGGTGGCATTCTTCATTGGAAATTTACCTCATATTAATGATTTACATAATCCATATGCACGCTTTCTCTCTATCTCATGATGATGCTACTAATAGTCTCCTACAATATAATGGAGACTCTTCATGTCCATTCCTTTTGTATTATTCACTTTTACTTTTTGCTTGGGGGATGGTAAGTTGGTAACCGTTGTGAATTAAAAATGAAATCATATCGTAGTTTCAAGATTGCATAAAATTGTAGAATGTTAAAACAAAAGCTGTTAGTATTTAAAGATTACATGTGGAGAGACTCTTTTAAATGTAACGTCTTAGAAAAAGTCTTTTTACATGTACTATTTGAATTTGAATAAACTATTTTAAGTACTGGAAACCTAATTAGTACCGACCACTACACTATGGATATTTAGATGCAATGAGTGCAACGCACGAGTTGATAAAACATTACACTATGAACATTTAAAATAAATACAATACATTACATATAACTAATTACATAGACTAAAAGAATTCTACACGGAAAAAGCGTTACGGATGAGTCCTTATTCATATTAAAAGACTACATGTGAAAAGACTATTTTAATTGTAACTTTTAATGTAAATAAACTAATTTAAATACAAAAGTTATGATAACATCACAATTAAATCCTCTAAAATAAATACAATACAAATTCTCTAATATGCATTTAAATACCGTCATATGTTCATTCACGCGTCTGCAACCAATGCTCATTCAAGCATCTGCAATCAAAGACCATGACTCGTACACATTATTAAACTCATCAAATCATTTAACGAACAGCCTTTTAAAAAAGAGAAGTGCTACACATACACATATTTATACACACTTTTCTACACACTAACATCTCAACCATTTATTTAGTGTGGGACCCATTCGTTTATTGTGGGACCACACGAAATGAATGGTTGAGACAGAAAAAATGTGTATAAATATGCCAGACACAGAAGATTTCTCTTTAAAAAAATATCTAAAATTGAGCCTCATTAATGCTTCTGATGTGAGATAATGAAACTAGCCAAGGTCAACCCGAGGGGCTAATATGGCAACGGAATAATATTGGCCCAGTAAGAACTTGGATAAGTAGTGTAAAAAACGTCTAATATATTTTATACGAGTACTAGAAATAATACGTATCATAATAGCATATTGGCTATACTTAATTAGATTAAAATGACTAAATTATTAAATTATTTTATCAAAAAAATATTAGTTCCCAAAATTCAATCGGCAGAAAGAAAAGAAAATTGACGAATAGTCGAATATTATATAATTTTAAATGTAGTATAGATCAATTCTTTTAGATGCAGATTACGACGATAAAAAAATATCATTGTCCTTTTTATTATAGATTATAAAAATAATATTATAATATATTAATTATAGAAATAATTTAGGATGATATCCACATTACAATATTCAGGTCTCTATATCACAAGTTGCACGTATTTTAAATGCAATTTAGATCAATTTTTCGAATTGTTGTAGCTTGAGTGAAGGCCCATGATGCCTCACTGAATTATTAAATAATTGGTATTCAAAATACACTATTTTAGTGTCATCTATTCCAAATAGTAGAAATGTAAAACCAGGACCAAATACTTTGTCCGTCAAAAAATTATGTCTCTTATATTCTCTACGTCCACCAAAATTTCTCACACTTGACTTTCACCCTTCAAAATACAACTTTAACCATTAATAATTTTAGTTATATATAAATAAAAATTATAACAAAAATAATATTCGGAAAATACACATTAAAACAAATCTAACAAATACTTACATATATGATAGTTTTATATAATGTTAAAATTTTTGGTCAAAGTTTGTTATTTTTATGGAAAAAGTCAATTGTGATATACTTTATATATATATATCTTTAACTGTACAGCTGACGACTCACTGCTCATATAGATTTAATTTCTGGTACTGTTCCATAATATTTATCACTATGTTTTAAAAGATAACATATAGTCAACATATAAATTGAAATAATAAATAGTCAAAATTAAGGAAGTAGGAAAAGAAAAAGTAGGGCTGTGAATCGGGCCATTCATTTCGGTATTTAGTAAAAAGCCAAAACCAAACCTATTTTTTCTTACGGTTTGGTTCAGTTTTTCTATTTTTAACAAATAAAACCGTAACAAATGGTTTGGTTTGGTTCGAATAAATCTTGGGTTTTTTTCGATTTTTTTCGATGTTTGATTAATAAAATTTATTTTAAATTACAAACTTCCGGGGAAGAAAACATGTTTTCAAACGTTCACAATATTCCGGATAAAAAACTATAAGTTATAAGTATACACATTCACAACACACAAACCACCTATAAAAGTATGAAGCATATTAACCGTCCAAGTTTAAATGTTCAAGAGCAAATATTTATAAAATACCCAAGTTCAAAGAATTACATGAAAAAATAGTCCGAGTAAAATAAAGAGCAAAACAATGCAAGAATCGGACAACAAATTTTCCAATTCCATGGTTTCCAACTTTCCATCTTCCAATTAAAAATCTAAAATATTACCCAGTAAAATCTTTTATTGAACAGTATGAAACTACGCTATATTTTCGATTTTTGATTTTTCGGTTTTTTAGTTTGGTTCGGATTTTAAAATCTAAAACCATAACCAAACCATTTTTCTTTCGGTTTTTTCAGTTTGGATTTTGTCGGATTGGAGTTCTTTCGGATTCAGTTCGATTTTGAGCTGATTTATCTCGATTTTCGATCGGGAAGTCCCAGTCCCAGGAAAAAGTAGCGTTTTGGTTCAAACTTCAAAGGCAAAAACCAACGTACTACTACGAGATGTAGTTGTTCGGACATGCAATTTATTTTCTTTATAATAAATCCGTCAAACCACGTGTTTAAGCAACATTTATGCCGACTAATGAGATCGCGCCTTGTTGTGCTATTGGTTACAACTGGCAACAGATCTCAGTCTGCAGTTCAATAATCACCGCTGCTTGTTTTCTGCTAAAAACTCGCCAGAAAATAATTTTTTTTAATATTTTAAATAATAATTAGTACAAATAATAATTATAAATATGTGGTGGAGATTAAAAAATAAAAAATATAACTTATTTTGAATACAAAACAAAAAAAAAATGTGCGCTTTGATATTTTATGAGTTGGTATTGTATTTTTTACTTTTACAAATTATTTTGACTACTAAAAATATAAAACCAAATGAAATGCATATTCTTTTTTTTTTTTTTTTGGTACAAGATGAAAAAAAGGGAACTAAGTCCCTGATTTATCTGTCTCTTAAACAGATCTAATATGTTTAAGAGCGTAAACAAGACTCCGGATACCAACTGACGCAGCGAATATGTATGAACAACAAGGAATTACGGATCAAACTATGAAGAAGATAAACAAACAGTGTTCATTATCATATCGAAACCGTACAGAAGTTTGCAAATTCATTCAACCGTCTAATAATCTCCTAGTTTAAGTAGCTAATGGATAAACAAATCCCACAACCTATAAGGTCCAAAATAACACTAAATATATAAGCCCAAATATAAAGCCCAAATACAAAGCAATTTTAAGCGGTCTCGCCTTCATCATCCTCCCCGGGTTGGAAGCGATTCGTCCTCGAATCTGTACCGATCTCGTCTTTAGAAGAATTATCACCAGCAAACGGAACCAAATGCTTGACGTTGAAGACGTCAGAAGTATGAATGTGACTAGGCAACCTCAAGCGGTAAGCATTAGAATTAATCTTCTCGATCACCTCCAAAGGACTAATGTTACGAGCAGAAAGCTTGCTCTACTCATGAGCGGGAAAACGATCCTTTGTCAGAATAGCCCAAACAAAATCCCCTACGTCAAATTCCACAAACTGACGACGAGCATCACCATGTCGTTTATAACTGGCATTGGCTGCATGCAGCCGTGAGGTGATCGTATTATGAACATGACGAAGCTCCCGGATAAGATCATCAGCACGGGTATCGGGCAGATGTGCAGCAGGAAGAGCAAGTAAATCCAACTGACCCCTCGGGACAATAGCATAGACCACCTCAAAGGGACAAAAACCTGTGCTTCGATTACGCGCCGAATTATGTGCAAATTCAGCCTGGCCTAACTTCATATCCCAAGAACGCAAATTATCATCCACCAGACAACGAAGTAAATTCCCCAAAGAACGATTAACGACCTCCGTCTAACCATCGGTCTGAGGATGATAAGCACTGCTGAAATCCAACTGCGTATTAGCCATACGCCACAAGCTCCTCCAAAAGTAGCTCAAGAAATGGGTGTCACGGTCTGATACAATAGATAAGGTAAGACCATGCAAACGATAAATTTCCCGAAAGAACAACTGAGCCACATGAATAGCATCTGCGGCCTTTTTGCATGGTATAAAGTGAGCCATCTTCGAAAAACGATCCACAACCACATAGATGGCATCACAACCTCGTTCAGTGCGAGGAAGTCCCAACACAAAATCCATACTAATAGACGCCCAAGGCTGAGATGGGACTGGAAGGGGTCGATAGAGACCTGCATTAGAAGTTGTACCCTTCGACACCTGAAAAATACGACAATGCTCCACGAAACGGGAAGCATCCCTCCGTATGGTGGGTCAAAAGAAACGCTTTTCATTAAGGGGAATAGTATGGTCCCGACTAACATGTCCAGCTCCATGCAATTTCCGAATAATCAACAGACGAAGGCTCGATTGAGAAATGCACAACTGAACTCCACGAAATATATAAACATCAACAAGACGATTGGAAGTATAAATGAAATCACCAATGTGTGATAAAATCTCAGCAAAGAAAGGATCAGTAGCGTATGACTCAGGCAGCAACTCAAAACCCGGTACCATTGTATACATATCAGTCAACACTAACTGACGTCTACTCAAAGCATCCGCTACCCGATTTGAAGCACCAGACTTATGCTTCAAAATGAAAGTGAATTGCTGTAGAAAAATCGCCCACAACGCATGTTGAGAGGACATAGAATTCTGGGAATTAAGATGCTTCAACGCGTCATGATCAGTATATAAAATAAACTCATGCTGATATAGATAATGACGCCAATAACGGACTGCTCGAACCACAGCATAGAACTCCACATCATAAGCACTATAGCGAGAGTGAGGACCAGTCAACTTCTCACTAAAGAAAGCAATCGGACGTCCATTCTGACTCAAAACAGCCCCAATACCCACATTCGAAGCATCACAAGTAAGTTCAAAGGGGCAAGAGCAATCAGGAAGAACCAGGAGTGGAGCATAAATAAGCTTTTCCTTGATCAAGGAGAAAGCAATATCAGCCTCGGTAGTCCATCGGAACACCTTACTCTGCATGCAATCGGTAATCAGTGCCATTATAGAACTGAAATCCCGAATGAAACGACGATAAAAAGAAGCAAGGCCATGAAAGCTGCTGACAGCCGTAAAGGTAGTAGGCACAGGCCAAGATCGAATAGCTTCAATATTCGAGTCATCAACCGAAATATCCGAAGATGAAATAATATACTCCAGAAATAATATACTGTCCACTGAAAACGTGCACTTCTTCGGTGTTGTAAAAAACTGCTTTTGTCGAAGAATAAGAAAAACCTGCCGAAGATGTACAAGATGATCCTCAAGAGAATGACTGTAAACCAATATATCTTCAATGTAAACGACTACACAAATCCCAATGAGAGATCGCAAGGCCTGATTCATGACCCGCAGAAAGGTGCTTGGGGCATTCGATAGACCAAATGGCATCACCAGCCACTCAAATAATCCCTCTCGAGTCTTGAAAGTCGTCTTCCATTCATCCCCGGGGCGAATACGAATCTCATGATAACCACTACGTAAATCAAGTTTGCTGAAAACAACTGCACCACTCAGCTGATCAAGGAGATCATCAAGTCTCTGGATAGGAAATCTGTAACGATCAGTAATCTTGTTGATAGCTCGGCTATCAACACACATCCTCCAACTGCCATCCTTTTTAGGAGTAAGAAGGACATGAACGGCACACGGGCTCAAACTCTCTCGAATAAAGCCACGACTGAGCAACTCCTCAACCTGACGTCGTAACTTCTCATGCTCTGTCGGACTCATGTGGTAATGGGGCCGATTAGGCAGTGGTGCCCCGGGAATAAGATCAATCTGATGCTGAATATCACGAAGAGGAGGAAGACCCTTGGGATCATCCATAGGGATTAAATCAGCAAATTCTTGTAGAAGGGGGTGAACAGGACTCGGTGACTGTTGTGTACTCGACATGTCATGTGCTAAAAGAAACAAATCAAATAGGGCCTCATCCATTTCTTTCTCAAAAGCAGTAGAATAAAGAAAAAGGACATTCGAAGATGCTATTGTAACAGGAAGAGATGGCACAGACGGATAAAGAACTATCTTCGTACGCCAAAACAAAATGGCAAGCATCCATCAGTACAACATAACACAATACAGAGTCTATATAAATAGAACCGATAGAAAAAGACACAAGCACTCGTTTTGCAATTGTAATAACACTTCCACGTTGCAACTGTAATATACAGATAAATTGTTGAGTATTTTCATCCGTATTTAAACCCTGAATTATTCGAATTTGTGATATCAATAACTGAAGTATGATTTTTCACGTAATCGTATCCACGTGCATGATCATATCAACCTTGTAAATTTATTTATGCAACTACATCGTAGCGTACGCTAGCTAGTAAGCATAACGTACGTTACGAGTTACAGGTAGTAGGGGTGGACTCGGTTCCATTCGGTTCAATTTTTGACCAAAACCGAGAGTCGAACCAAATATTCGGTTTCGGTTTGGTTCGGTTCTTTTTGAAGTTCGGTTCGGTTAAATTCGGTTTTATAAATATTCGGTTCGGTTTCGATTTGGTTTGATGTTTTTTCAGTTCTTCACAATATAACTTCAAATATTATATGCAATAGAATAAGTTATATATAACAACAAGCGAGTTATATATATATATATATATGTGTGTGTGTGTGTGTGTGTGTGTGTGTGTGTGTTCAAGATAAAAGCTAGAGTTGCATAGTAATTTCCAAATATCTCAAAATATATAACAATCGTAAACCACAGTAGCTCATTCTCTCATCCTAAATTAATTGAATCACAAATTCATGAGCATATTATCGGTCCTTCTTGGACCCATGAGGGTCTTACAAAAGGAAAACGAATTATACTAAAATTCGAAACACACCAAAATCACAAAAACAAGGTTATTTTAGTATGTTGAAATTTGACTTCGGTCCATTTCGGTCTGGTTCGGTTCCGCTCTACCCCGAACCGAGAACCGAACCAAATTAGTTCGGTTCGGTTCTGTTTTTTTGTTTTTCGGTTCGGTCTTCTTCGGTTTCGGTTTTTCGGTTATTTTTTCGGGTTTTCTCGGTTCGGTTTTGGATTTTCGGTTCCGAAATGCCACCCCTAACAGGTAGCGTACGCTATTGGTAAGGCATAGCGTACGTTAAGCAGTCAATTATTGATCAGATTGGTCGGCACATGGGCCACCTCGAGATGGGGACAAGATAAGATTCCCCCGCGTGGCCCGGTCAGTTTTTAATATTAAACTGGTCAACAAAGATTAGCGTACGCTAAAACATGTATGTAGCGTGCGCTAAGTATGTTTATTATGTACGTACTCGTATTGGTGTAGCGTACGTAAGAGAGTACAGAATGAGGCAGTAAGCTATAAATGGGCGATAGCGTGTGCTAAGTATAATAGATGGTGTACGCTAAGCTTAAAATATTATAAATGGGATAGCACCACATTTCATTTCATTACATTTTCTGCACTTGTCTTTCACTTCCTTGAAGTCCAGAGAGCCTCCCCCTTCTACATAAACACCCTTAGACCATCTATACTCGATCATTAGAGATTGGATATCACATGTATTGATCATTGACGTTGAGAAACATCTTGGATTGGCACACAAGCAACCGAAGTTGGATTCTACCTATTTGTCTCGGCATTTTCTTTATCTTAAGTTATGTTATGCTATCTCCAATACTGGATTCGTGCCCTTAAGGATGTTATGATCATGCTACCAAGAATATTAGGTTCCATATATGACTTATACAACCAAACATCATGTTTAGGAAATTGGGATGATTATTATGCTTAAGTTACCATTGTTGGGAACATTATAATTGGAACCTTGTTACGACAAACAACAAGAGTAGTGTTATGAGATTGATAATCCATAGTGAATGGTGTTTCCATAATGATTGTAAACTTGGTATTGATATCACTTTTGCTAAACAGACTTAAGGTAAAGGATCATCGATGTTTGTATCACTTCTTATAAAGTTGGATTGGTTAATTGATCTTCATGATAAAGTTTGAATGTATTGATGATATTGGTAACAAGTGTATCAACCTTAAGTTATCCGGACCACATATGAGAATTCGTAATTAAGATTGAATTTGGTGTTCTGATGATGTACGTATTCTTGAATTCGAAGATATCTTAAACCGTAAGACCATTCAGGTTTGCATGAGCATAGTATGTATGAGGATATCGTACGTTAAACACTGATGATTTCGTACACAATATCACCAAACATGACAATCGCCTGCTCAGTAAGGAAACTGTCAAATGCATGTTTAGCGTGCGCTAGGCTCTATAGTTTACGTATGCTAACGATCTGACCTAACATATGCTACGTTAGGTACATAACGTACGTTATATCATCAGACGAGTCAGTTATCTGATCAGAGAAGTACTCTGCCAAATACATGTTTAGCGTGCGCTAGGCTTCGTAGCTTACGTACGCTAACGAGCAGGCTTAACGTACGCTACGTTGGGTACGTAACGTACGTTATGCCGACCAGAAGAATACGTATTGTTGAACTTCGACCTAGTTGGATTGTTAGATATTCGTACGTTAGTTATTCGATGTGAGATGAACTCTATATTATTTTCTTCTGTTTAAGGTTCGAGCTTTGCAACGTGATTAATCAAAGGGGTGACCTTCGAGTGTATTGACATTCGTCGAAGTTTTATCCTTGTCATCAATTCGAGCCAAGTACCCTAATGATAGTTGTTCGTATTATGTCGGTTATGTATTTGTTGTAATGTGCATATGTGTTGTGATTAATTGTCCACCATGTGTTGGTCCGACGGGATCATCATGGGAATCTATAGCTGTGCGCACTGGATCGTTGGACAGGTAATTCCATCATGCGTTGGTCCGACGGGATCATCATGGGAATCTATAGATGTGTGCGCTGGATCATCGGAATACCATCAGTATGTTGAGATTGTCGTAATGTGTTATGTGTTGCTATTATTTCTCGTTGGAGAAACTTGTCATGATTATTGTTGAATAAATCATTGTTACATAATTATCATACTTGTACTAGTATCGTTGTGCTAATCCCTTCAGGGGTGAACATTTGTTTATGTTCAGGATCCAGGAGAGCAAGAAAATAACCACTGGAGTTGCATGACGACGAGGGTACAGAGTGATGTTCCGGCCGGATTTAATTGACAGATGTTTGTGTGATTTAAAATAAGTACTCGAGTATGTTGTCTTTTATGATGTTGGATTTGGCTTTGTATTAATGATTACCTGTTGGACGTTTGTATTTTTCAGTACTGTTTCAGAACCATTGTATTTCATATCAGTTACTTTCATTTGTTGGTATTTGTTATTGTCATTTCGTCTCATCAGCCTTGTAAATTCTTACGTAAAGGATTTACGGCGCTGTAATATTCCTGAATATATCGGGGGTGTTATAGAATATGGTATCGTAGCTAAGATTACGGATATCTTGGCCGTTGGGTTAAAATAGGGGTCGTATATATCTTTTGAGGTAACCGGCCGTGAATAACCTCACGGTATTGCCTACTTCTGCGTGCGAGCGGTGGTTGTAAGTTCCTAAAACCTATCTCGTCCTTTACATGTGATACCTCTTTATACTTGAACATTAGAACGATATTGTTACCCGTATATTGAGTATTTATGCTTACAATATGTTGAGAGGAGGAAGTGGACGTGGTCGCGGTCGCGGACGCGGACGAAGGGATGTTGAGAGAGAAGCTTCACCTTCAAATCAGGCTAGCCACAGCTTAGGCGAGCCACGAGAATCTATTAACAATGAACTAGAACCTGCTGTTCCCGACATCCTCCGTCATGTGGTCAACCAAATGACTCAGTTTGCTCAGGTTGTGGACCGAATGCAAGTGGCAGTAGGATTGCAATAGGGAGAGAGACATCAAAGCATCCCAGACTTGGGAAATCGAGGAGACCGATGGCTCCAGGAGGTGGCGAAAATGCATCCACCAAAGTTTGACGGTTTCTCGGAGACGCCGACGTGGGATCACTGGATTAGGGAGTTGGAGAAAGTATTCACAGGGATTAACTTGTTAGGAATATGCCCTCGAATGCCACTCAGAGGATGAGAGAGTGAGAGCAATTGTATTGTAATTATGAATATTATATTTAATAAGGCAATTATTATTTCTATATTATTGTATATCACTGGCATTGTGATTTAGTATATAGAATAGTAGTCCTTGCATTTGAGAGTGAACATTCTACTCCTTATAGAGATAAGGAGATAGGCACTAGAAGTGTTTAGAGCTCGAATGCTTAACTAGTTCGCAAGTCGATAAAACTTAACAGGACATTAAGTTTTAATAAGACTTGTATAATCGATGCTAGACGTGTGCACGCCTTGATAGCATAGTTATAAGTATATTGGTGGGACCAGATACTCGAACACGACTCATACTCGATTCACCACGGTATTCACTCCTGAGAGTCGATGACGAATCGAAAGGTTGTGATAGTATACGTGGACCTTTGACTTGAGGGTTCAGAGAAGATGTGTCCGTGACGTTTAGTTTGTCATTAGAGTAGTTAGACTCATTTGCTTAATTACCGAGTCGACCTCAAGTGCGGACTATACGGGCAGTAGCGCCTTTGTCGTACGCCAAGAAAGGATTCTATCTCTGTTAGTGAGCAGCGAATGTCCTATACGGTTAATGGCAAATAAGATCATAAGTCTTTGGCCAAAGCATTCGATATAGTCGTATTAGATACACTATTAATCGGTGGTCTTGATTTGCATTAACACATGTATAGAGTTTAGTCAATAGTAGGGTTTGACTTTACCGTGACCCAAGACTTGACCGACATCGATGAAGGGTCTATACGTATATAGTATTCACGACATAATGGTTCCGGAATGATTCGTTCATTCGTTCTCGCCTGGGTTTACAGGTGGCCCGCCAGTGGGCTAAGTGCTGCCCGCACTCATTGGTTCCTCCCAATGCCGGCTGAGACGAACCTACGGAGTCGCGCAATAGGATCATTGATGGATAAATGTGAATTAATAATCTCTCTTATAATATTAGATATTAGATATCTAATTTTGATTTATCGGATAAATCAAATAGCGGTCTTATGAATTGTAAGTAGGTTACTGGTGATTACTTTAATTCATAAATTATATTTCTTAGAGAAATATATATTTGTGTTTGATATAATTAATTAATTGGATTAATTAATTAGTCCAAACACATTGGAAATAAAACGGATTCGTTTGACGAATCCGTTTATTCTTCCGTTGCGTTTATTTTCTGTGGAATCCCAACAGTGGTATCGGAGCGAGGTCAAATATATTGTATATACGATCATCTTTGCATTTGGAATGTTATTTGATGATGTTTATGATTTAGAATCATAATAGATATAATCGAAGAAATTTAATCGTTCGTAGTAAGTCAAGTTTCGACTATTTTATGTGAATTATAAATCTAAAAAATTTGATTTTTGTTGATTTATAAGTTCTTCATGAAGTTAAGAAACTTTTTCGTTTTGGAAGCGAGTCGAAAAAATGAGAAAAACGGGGTTAAACACGAATACCGCACGAAGACGCAGCTGTTTGGCAGCAGCCATCGGATCGCTGCTCGCCGGCCGAGAGTGACTCGGTAGGCTATCGTAGCCGCCGCCACCGCTGGCAAAGGGGCCGAGAGTGACTCGGTCCGGCGGCTGGTTTTCGCCCGATTTTGAATCGGGCCGTGGTCGGGCCTGATACCGGATTTTCCGACTCCATTTTTGTGTTTATATTTCGTTGTAATAATTTCCAAATTTAAATTGGATTTAATTAGATTTAATAAAATATTTGGAATATTTTTTTAAGGGAAATTATTAGACGAGAATATTGTTTTGGCCGGATTACTTTGAACGGATTAAAATGACGATTATAAATATTAATTTGATTAATATTGTAGAAATTAAATAAATTAAATTTTATATTAATTGGATTAATATATTAATTGATTATTTAATTTCATTTACCGTTACATGTTGTATGGAATGCCTTATGTGATGGTGATATAGCTCGTGGACTTAGTTGTTGATTTGCTCGATTCGATATGGTTGTAAATGCCATTTTGAGCCTATTTATTTTTACTAGAAAATATGTATAAAAGGACGTATTGTTCAATGATGTAATTATTCATATGGCTATGACGAAGACCGAAGACGACCGACTGGAAGACGAAGAATCAATACTGTATTTTTCTTTTCGTTATTTGGCTTGGCCCAATACTTAGGAAAAAGTCTATGAGCTATATGTTGGTAGTAACTAGGTTGCTATTTATTGTTTTTCATTTTGAATGATTGACAAACCACAAACCGCGCTTATAAACGGATTAATGTGCAAAGTGTAACATATAATCGCGTTAATACTCCCACTTACAAACACTAAGTTATAAAGGTTACGAGGTTTCCTACCCTCCGTCAAACTCATGGAAAATTGAGATCTAAACCGAATATTATTCTTCCGAGTATGTCGGGGTAATATTTTTGGGGAAAGTTGATAAATTCCTAGAGTGCATTAGATGCCTTTGGTTGTGACAAATCAAACCCTATAAACCGTATGGGTTGCCGGGTAAGATTCAATTGTCGACTAATAGGAGTTGACGGTTTAAACTTAGATAGTTCAATGAGCCATAGAAACCGAATGGGTTGAGGGCAAGTGAACTAGGGGTAAAAGAAGATCGAATCATCCATTAGATGGGTTGGTATTAGACACCACTTTATAAAGAATAATAGAATATAAACCGTATGGGTTGCCCTCTATTAAACTTTGTAAAGAAATCGATCACCACTATGAAGTCACCCAAGACTTCGGATTTAACATGGGAGTGTGTAAATGCCGATAAAATAGTGGGAGCCGAGTTATGAATAAAGAAAGTCCTTAAATTCTTTACTCGGATCATAATTAAACAATCACTAACGAATCTCAAATTATTCTCTCAGCTAACAAAACTCTCAATATGACAATGAACCCACTCGCTATACTACTTGAAAAGAACGTCCCGATCGGTCCGAACTATGGATCGGCCGGAACTTGAGGATTGTCCTAACTATAGAAATGCCGGGATACGTCGAGGCGACATCCCAGCCGCTCCCGCAAGAACCCGAGCCAATCAGAAGATGTCGATGCCCATGAGAAATGGGTAAAAGACGACATAAGAGTGCGAGGGTACATGTTAGGCTCAATGACCAATGAGCTTCAACGTGCCCATGAAAAGATGACGTCTTCACGAGCCATCTTAGCGCACTCCGGCCGAGCTCTATGGAGAGCATAGCCGAACCGCTAGATATGAGATATCAAAGCAATTATTCGGCGCCAGGATGAAGGAAGGAGAGAAGGTTGGGGACCATGTCCTCAAGATGATCTCGATGATTGAGAGATTGAAGCTCTTGATTTTTAGATGCATGCATCTCTCCAAATCGACCTTATCCTGCAGTCACTTCGACTCCTTTTCCCAATTTGTCATGAACTTCAACCGCAATGAGATTGCATGTAACTTAGCCGGGCTAATGAACAAACCGACGACCGCCTACCGAGATGAAGACAAAGGGAAAGGAAGCTGCACTTGTGATTTCTTCTAAGACTTGGAAGTCCAAGAATAAGAAGAAAAAGAACAAGAAGCGATTAGGTCCGATAGTCAAGATCGACAAGGGAAGGGCAAGGCCCCAATGGTTCAAAAGAGCAAAGGGGCCAAGAAAACGGATGTATGCCTCAATCATGGTGAGCTAGGCCACCGGAAGAGGTATTGTCCAAAGCTTGACCGTAATGCGCCTTCAGTACGGAACTATTGGTTTTAGAAACAAATTGTTCTCAGAATCGTATATTCTACTTCTTGGATACTTGATTCCGGTGCGAGTTCTCACATTTGTACAATGAATCAGGATCTCAAACGAAGTAGGAAGCTAGATTCAGGGGAGGTGATGGTCACCGTCGAAGTGGGCATAGTGTCGAGGCTTCGATATCGGATCCCTTATGTTGGATTTAGAATCGGGTTTTATTCTCACTTTAGATGATGTACTTGTTTTGCCCAAGGGGCACAAGAATATTGTATCAATTCCGGCCATGGACCGAAAGGGATTTCACTTCTTTATTGAGATGGGTCCCGTCGTATTTATTTTAAATAAATTGGTTGGTATCTACATTAATAAATGGTTTATACCATTTATATTTAAAGAATAAGACAACCGTGAACACTATAACTAGGAAGCGTGGTAGGGATGAAACGAACCAAGCACTTAAGTGGCATCTTAGACTTGGTCATATCGGTCGGACCAAGGTTCATAAAATGGAGAAAGATGGGCTTACGGGTCCATTGGGATCGATCCCTATCCAACTTGTGAATCTTGCCTTCAAGGCAAAATGACTAAGTTACCCTTCGCAGGGACTTTTGAAAGAGTTCTCGAAAAACTCGATTGATCCATACCGACGCCTCGTGGCCCTTTGAAGTGGCACGAGACGGCTTTCGATTTCATTACATTCACCGATGACCATACTGTATGGATTCGTACTTAATGAAACATAAGTCTGAAGCTTTTGATAAATTCAAGGAATTTAAAGCCCTAGTTGAAAATCAAACAGGTAACCGTGTTAAGACTCTTCGGTCAGACCGGGGTGGTGAGTACATGAGTACCGAATTTGATGAGTTCTTAAAAGAACTAGGAATAGTGTCACAATTCACTCCTCCAACTACTCCACAATTAAATGGTGTATCAGAAAGAAGGAACCGAACCTTGTTGGACATGGTTCGCTCCATGCTTAACTATACTGATCTACCGATTTATCTCTGGGGTTACGCGCTCCTTACTGCTGTGCATATCTTGAACAGATGTCCTTCCAAATCCGAACCTAAGACTCCCCATGAGATGTGGAGAGGTAGGAAACCAAGTCTTAATCACATTAGGATTTGGGGATGCCCTGCTTATGTCAAGAAGACTAAAGTAGAGAAATTGGAAACTAGGTCTGTGAAAGGTCGTTTCATAGGATATCCAGGGGATTCCATGGGATATCTATTCTACATGCACGAAGATCATAGGATCATCGTTGCTATACAAGCACACTTCCTGGAAGATCAGTTTATTCAGGAAGGAGGGGCAGGTAGAAATATTTCTTTGGAATAAATAAAAGAAACACCAAATGAGACACCTATGCAAGATACAAGAACCGAACCTTATGAAATACAAATACAACCTCTCAAGTCTAGTAGAATTTCTCAATTACCTGAGAGGTATGGCTATCTGCATCAAGAGGAACTGGGTGTCCATGAGATGACAGAAAGTAGTCAAGAGAATGATCCTTCTACATACGACCAAGTGATGGTAGACGTTGACTCCACCAAGTGGCAAGAAGCTATGGAAGCTGAGATAGACTCAATGCATGCTAATCAGGTCTGGACTTTAGTAGATCGTCCTAAAGGCATGGTGCCTATTGGAAACAAATGGATCTATAAGAGAAAGACTGATGGAGATGGCAAGGTTGATACCTATAAGGCCAGGCTTGTGGCAAAGGGTTATTCCCAAAGAGAAGGAATCGATTACTTCGAGACCTTCTCGCCTGTAGCTATGATTAAGTCTATTCGCATGATGCTTGCTATAGCAGCCCACTTAGATTATGAAATATGGCAAATGGATGTGAAAACGGCATTCCTAAATGGATTCCTCGAGGAGGAGATTTATATGGAATGACTAAGGGATTCATATCTCAAACCAATATTCATAAAGTATGCAAACTTCAATATATATTTACTGATCAAGCAAGCTTCACGGAGTTGGAATCTTCGTATTAACGAGACACACAAATAGTTTGATCTTGTCCAAAACGAAGAAGAGCCCCGTATTTACAAGAAGGTTAGTGGGAGCAAAATTGCGTTCTTAATACTATATGTAGATGACATTCTACTTATAGGAAACGACGTAGGAATGCTCAGTTCTGTGAAAGCTTGGCTTTCTAAAGATTTATCAAAGAAACACTTGCGAGAAACTACCTATATTCTGGGTATTCGTCTCTACCGGATAGAGCGAAAAGAATGTTAGGTCTTTCCCAAGCCCTCTACATAGAAAAGATCCTGAAGCGATTTAGGATGGAAGATTCTAAAAGAGGGTTTCTACCTATGCAACATGGTGCAAAACTTTCCTTAGAGATGTGTCCTCAAAGTGAGGAAGATAGAAAGGAAATGAGCAAGGTACCTTATGCTTCAGCAGTAGGTAGCCTTATGTATGCAATGATTTGCACTAGACCGGACATTGCCTATGCTGTGAGCGTAGTAAGTCGGTTTCACCAAATCCAGTAGGTGAACATCGATCGTCAGAAAGAACATTCTTAAGTACCTAAGGAGGACTAAAGACTTGGTTCTTACATACGGCGGTGGAGAACTAAGGATGAACAACAACTTTGACTTTAAGAGCTCTCAGCTGATGAAGTGTTTTTCAAGATGATGAGCACTGTATATCTCTTTAGATCTGAGTTGCAGTAAGCTTTGGAGATATGTTTTGCTCTGATTATAACTTTAATAGCTTGATAATTTCGTTAGCTTGGGTAACTGATCTTCAGCATCTTGATGTGATATATATAGTCTCTGAAATATATATCCGTTGAGCAAGATTCCGTTCCAACGGGATTAAAAGCACGATCCGGATTTAGCAGGATTTGAAGATCTGTTGACTGACAGTATTTAAATACTTTATCCTTGAGTATTTAAATACTTCTTTATTCAACGGGACTTGACTTCTGAAGATTCCTTCTTGTCCTGTTGAGAGCTGTATGGAAGATAACTGTATTGGTGATTCGAGACCGTTTCCATACTTGGTCTTTATAAGACTTCTTTGCTGTACGGAAGGATTCCACTATATGCTGGATTCGAGACAAGTCTTCGATACAGGTTGATGCCTCAACACTTCGATACAGTTTCCTTTACTGTATGCGGATTGGCATATATGTCAAAACCTCTTATCAAATACTGTTCGATACAGTGATTGAATATCCCTGCTGTTTCGATACAGGGTTCTTGTTTTTTCCAACACACTTCGATATGAGAATGAAACCGGAGATACAGAGGTACATGTCTGGTTTTGAATGCACCACTCTCCTTCAGTATCAGGACAAAGAGTTGGCATATGAGATTAAAGAAGCAGCGATGGAAAAATTCTCAGAATCCAAGAAACAGAAAGTGTCTGGTAATTTCACGGAGCACAAGAGCAGTGGGCCCTGAAAGGCCCAGTCATCTTATCATTCATTCAAGAAACCTCCACATCCATCTAAGAGCGGAAAGAACTTCAGAACGGTATCAAAACCGGCAGATGTGGTCAAGAGCTGTTTTAATTGTGGTCGCCCAGGACACCTTTGGCGTGATTGTTTCCGTTCCCGAGTAACATGTTATGATTGTGGATAGGAAGGGCATCGTGCGATGTTATGCAAGGATGCCATGAGGTTAAATGGAGCTCGTACTCCGCAACCGGCTCAGAAATAAGCAAGTGTTCAGCATACACAGCAGAGTGTCCAGCTACCCCAGAGTTATGGTCGAGGAGGGGGCAGAGGACAGTTCAACCGAAAGAGGACATCGAGTGTCGGATCTGTCCTTCCACGCCTATATGAGATGAGGCGGGCAGACGATTAGGATGTTGCTGTCGCATCAAGTACCGTTTAGATTCTTTCATAATCAGTTAGCGTTTTATTCGATACAAGGGCTACACATTCATTTATATCATTGTCTTGTGTAAATCGTTTGAACATTTCTGGGTTTCATAATTGTGAGCCTTATGTTTTGGGTTTTCCGAGTGGAGAGAGAATTGTGGGAAACTTAGAAACTATAAATTTTCCTGTATCAATTGGAGGCAGAGAGTGGCCCTCAAATTTGATTATGATAGAAATGCAAGGAGACTGCCTGATTCTCGGAGATGATTAGCTTAATCGATACGGAGCTATTGTAAACTACCGGAAGAGGAATATCTCGATGATAGCCGAAGATGGTTCCGAAGTATTGTTCGAGGGATAGAGACCAGGAAGCTCAGGAAGGATGATCAAAGCAATGAAAGTTGTCAAACTGCTAAAACAGGGTTGTACTGGATATTGGTGTTACGCAATGAAGAAGGAAGACGGAAAAGTAGAACTTGCATCCATTCCTGTTGTGAATGAATTTCTGGATGTGTTTCCTGATGAATTGCCTGGACTACCTCCACGACGAGATATAGAATTCACCATCGAGCTCGAACTATGAGCTACACCAATTTCTAAGGCGTCGTATCGTATGGCACCTACTGAGATGTATGAATTAAAGAAGCAACTGGAAGAGTTACTGGACAAAGGCTATATTCAGCCAAGCATTTCGCCCTGGGGTGCACCAGTTCTTTTTGTCCGGAAGAAAGATGGATCGCTTCAATTGTGTATTGACTATCGAGAATTGAACAAGATGACGATCAAGAATAAGTATCCGCTGCCACGGATTGATGATTTATTTGACCAGCTGCAAGGAGCAACAATATTTTCTAAGATCGATCTGAGATCGAGATATCATCAGTTGAGGATTAGGGAGTTCGATGTTCCGAAGTTAGCGTTCAGAACTCGTTACGTACATTATGAGTTTGTAGTGATCTGTTTGGTCTCACTAATGCACCTGATGTGTTCATGCAATTGATGAATCGAGTATTCATAGAGTATTTGGACAAATTCGTAGTTGTGTTTATTGATGATATTCTGGTTTATTCCAAGATCCCGGAAGAGCATGCACAACACTTACGGATCGTTTTGGACCTCTTGAGAAATGAGCAGTTATATGCCAAACTATTTAAGTGCGAATTCTGGCTAAAGGAAGTGATGTTCCTCGGTCATGTGGTATCAGCGGAAGGAGTCCGAGTAGATCCCCATAAAATCGAAGCAATTATGGATTGGAATTCTCCTAAGAACGTGAAGAAAGTCAGGAGTTTCTTAGGACTTGCTAGTATTATAGTCGATTCGTGGAAGTGTTTTCCAAAATTACCCACCCACTTACTCGATTACTGCAGAAAACCCAAAAGTTTGAGTGGAATGGGATGTGCTAGGATAGTTTTGATGAATTGAAGAAGAGATTGACAACGGCACCGATTTTAGCACTACCACAGGGTACTGGAGGATTCATAGTTTACAGTGACGCTTCAAACCAAGATCTTGGGTGTGTACTGATGCAGAATGAGAAGGTGATCGCCTACGCGTCACGACAGTTGAATCCCTATGAAGTAAATTATCCAACACACGATTTAGAGTTGGCAGCTGTGGTGTTCGCCTTGAAAATTTGGAGACATTATTTGTACGGGACTCACTGTCAGATCTTCACAGATCATAAGAGTCTCAAATATATATCTAGTCAGAAAGAGTTAAACATGCGGCAGAGGAGATGGCTGGAATTGATTAAGGACTATGACTTGGATATTATTTATCATCCAGGCAAAGCAAATGTAGTGGCCGATGCACTTAGCCGCAAGCCTGTTTCTATTCAGATGCTGGAGACTCTCACCTCTCAGACCAACATTCAATGGGAATTGATTCGCGAAAGAATTAAAGTATGGTTGCAAAGAGTCCAAGGACAACTGTGTGTGATGGAACTAACTTCATCGTGAACCGAAGAAATCAAATTTAAGCAATTAGGTGATCCTCCGATAATTCGGTTACATGATGAAATGAGCAAGGGAAAGGCCCCAGGATCCGTAATTCACGATGATGGGGTTTTGAGATTTCAGAACTGAATTTGTGTTCTCGATGTCGATGTTCTGAAACAGACAATTCTGAAGGAAGCTCATAGTACACTCTATTCTATCCACCGGGCACCAGTAAGATGTATAAGGATCTGAAGCAGAATTTCTGGTGGGGCAACATGAAGAAAGATGTAGCAGATTATGTCTCGAAATGCTTGATTTGTCAGTAGGTTAAGATCGAACATCAACGACCTGCCGGAATGCTGAAGCCGCTCTCGATTTTTGAATAGAAGTGAGAGGACATATCGATGGACTTTATCACTAATATGCCGAAAACCAGAACCGGATGAACATGATTTGGGTGATAGTTGACCGTTTAACCAAATCAGCTGATTTTCTACGTATTAAGGATACTTGGGGACCAGAGAAGTTGGCATGAGTTTTTATTACAGATATAGTGCGATTGTATGATACGCCGAAGACCATTATTTCTGACCGATACGGTCGCTTCGTGTCTCATTTTTGGAAAGCAGTTCATAAGGCCTTGGGAACTGAGTTGAACTTTAGCACAACTTATCATCCGCAGACAGATGGATAGTCTGAGAGAACTATTCAAATAGTGGAAGACATGTCGAGAGCTTGTGCCTTAGATTGGTCGACTGAGTGTGAAGTTCATTTGCCGCTGATTGAATTCACTTACAACAATAGTTGGCATGCTTCCATTAAGATGGCACCTTTTGAAGCATTATACGGAAGGAAGTGCAGATCGCCCCTGTGTTAGGATGATTCATCATACTTGATCGGAACGGAACTAGAGTTGATCATACAGACACGAGAGAAGATAGCTTTGATTCGTGAAAGACTGTTGACCGTCCAGAGTCGACAGAAATCGTATGCAGACGTGCGCCGTTGCCCATTAGAGTTCAGTATTGGAGATCATGTGCTTTTAAAAGTTTCTCCTACTCGGGGAATCTTTCGTTTTGGGAAAAGGGAAAGCTGAGTCCGAGGTATATCGGACCATTCGAGATTCTTGAAAGAGTTGGAGAGTTAGCATACAGGTTGGCATTACCGCCATCGCTGAGCCATGTTCATAACGTATTCCACGTATCCCAGTTACAGAAATATCTACCGGATCCCAGCCATGTCATTGATTCGGCGAGATTGAAGTCACTAAGGATGGCACGTTTGAAGAGAGACCGATCAAGATACTCGAAAGTCGAGTCAAACAATTGAGAAATAAACCAATCACTTTGGTTAAGGTTCAGTGGTTTCGCCACGGAGTTGAAGAAGCCACTTGGGAAACGGAAGATAGCATGAAGTCCAGATACCCAGAGTTATTTTCGTCCTGAATTTCGGGATGAAACTCTTTTTTAGAAGGAGAGTATGTAATATCCGGATAAATTGTTGAGTATTTTCATATGTATTTGAACCATGAATTATTCGAATTTGTGATATCAATAACTGAAGTATGATTTTTCCCGTATTCGTATCCACGTGCATGATCATATCAACCTTGTAAATTTATCCATGCAACTACGTTGTAGCGTACGCTAGCTAGTAAGCATAGCGTACGTTACGAGTCACAGGTAGCGTACGCTATTGGTAAGGCATAGCGTACGTTAAGCAGTCAATTATTGATCAGATTGGTCGGAACATGGGCCACCTCGAGATGGGGACAAGATAAGATTCCCCCGCGTGGCCCGGTCAGTTTTTAATATTAAACTGGTCAACGAAGATTAGCATACGCTAAAGGATATATGTAGCGTGCGCTAAGTATGTTTATTACGTACATAATGGTATTGGTGTAGCGTACGTAAGAGAGTACAGAATGAGGCAGTAAGCTATAAATGGACGATAGCGTGCGATAAGTATAACAGATAGCGTACGCTAAGCTTAAAACATTATAAATGGGACAGCACCTCATTTCATTTCATTACGTTTTCTTCACTTGTCTTTCACTTCCTTGAAGTATAGAGAGCCTCCCCCTTCTACATAAACACCCTTAGACCATCTATACTTGATCATTGGAGATTGGATATCACTTGTATTGATCATTGAAGTTGAGAAACATCTTGGATTGGCACACAACAACCGAAGTTGGATTCTACCTATTTGTCTCGACATTTTCTTCATCTTAAGGTATGTTATGCTATCTCCAATACTGGATTCGTGCCCTTAAGGATGTTATGATCATGCTACCAAGAATATTAGGTTCCATATATGATTTATACAACCAAACATCATGTTTAGGAAATTGGGATGATTATTATGCTTAAGTTACCATTGTTGAGAACATTATAATTGGAACCTTGTTACTACAAACAACAAGAGTAGTGTTCTGAGATTGATAATCCTTAGTGAATGGTGTTTCCATAATGATTGTAAACTTGGTATTGATATCACTTTTGCTAAACAGACTTAAAGAAAAGGTTCATCGAAGTTTGGATCACTTCTTATAAAGATGGATTGGTTAATTGATCTTCATGATAAAGTTTGAATGTATTGATGATATTGGTAACAAGTGTATCAACCTTAAGTTATCCGGACCACATATGAGAATTCGTAATCAAGATTGAATTTGGTGTTGTGATGATGTACGTATTCTTGAATTCGAAGATATCTTAAACCGTAAGATCATTCAGGTTTGCATGAGCATAGTATGTATGAGGATATCGTACGTTAAACACTAAGGATTTCGTATGCAATATCACCAAACATGACAATCGTCTGCTCAGTAAGGTAACTGTCAAATGTATGTTTAGCGTGCGCTAGGCTCTATAGTTTACGTACGCTAACGATCAGACCTAACGTACGCTACGTTACGTACGTAACGTACGTTATATCATCAGACGAGTCAATTATCTGATCAGAGAAGTAATCTGCCACATACATGTTTAGAGTTCGCTAGGCTTCGTAGCTTACGTACGCTAACGAGCAGGCTTAACGTACGCTGCGTTGGGTACGTTATGCCGACCAGACAGGATACATATTGTTGAACTTTCGGCTGTAGTTGGATTGTTAGATTTCGTATGTTAGTTATTCGACGTGAGATGAACTCTATATTATTTTCTTCTGTTTAAGGTTCAAGCTTTGCAACGTGATTAATCGAAGGGGCGACCTTCGAGTGTATTGACATTCGTCGAAGTTTTATCCTTCAAGTACCCTAATGATAGTTGTTCGTATTATGTCGGTTATGTATTTGTTGTAATGTGCATGTGTGTTGTGATTAATTGTCCACCATGTGTTGGTCCGACGGGATCATCATGGGAATCTATAGCTGTGTGCGCTGGATCGTTGGACAGGTAATTCCACCATGCGTTGGTCCGACGGGATCATCATGGGAATCTATAATTGTGTGCGCTGGATCGTTGGAATACCATCAATATGTTGAGATTGTCGCAATGTGTTATGTGTTGCTATTATTTCTCGTTGGTGAAACTTGTCATGATTATTGTTGAATAAATAATTGTTACATAATTATCGTATTTGTACTAGCATCGTTGTGCTAACCCCTTCGGGGGTGAATATTTGTTTATGTTCAGGATCCAAGAGAGCAAGAAAACAAACACTGGAGTTGCATGACGACGAGGGTACAGAGTGATGTTCCGGCCGGGTTTAATTGACAGATGTTTGTGTGATTTAAAATAAGTACTCGAGTACGTTGTCTTTTATGATGTTGGATTTGGCTTTGTATTAATGATTATCCGTTGGATGTTTGTATTTTTCATTATTTCAGAACCATTGTATTTCATATCAGTTACTTTTTGTTATTGTCTTTTCGTCTCATCAGCCTTGTAATTCTTACTTAAAGGATTTACGGTGCTGTAATATTCCTAAATATATCGAGGGTGTTAGAGCAACCACATCAAATCATACGGAGCAGGATGAGCCCCAGTTTTCAGAGATAATTTATCAACAATATCAGAAGCCATAACATTCTCACATGCACCCAAATCAATAATATAACGACATTCCCGTCCTTGTATAGTACAAGTAGATGAAAATAAGGCGTTACGTTGAGGCTTGTCGGGTACCCGAGGTGAAAGACAAGTACGACGAAGGACAAGAGCAGGCCCTACATCGCCCAAACAATGATCTTCCAGGACGGCAGTAGCATCCCCCAGCTCTCCATAATCGCAAAAAACGGAGGTCCGTCATACCCAGGTGTGGCCTGTTCATCCGTAAATAAGGTACGTGAACCGACAGTACGCGGGCATGCAGCATAGTGGTGACCTGATTCCCCGCACGAGAAACAGCGGAGGGGCTGATTCGTACGAACAGCATGAGGGATAGGAACGGTCGATGCAGCTTGGGTAGGAGCAGGCCGCGAAGAGGACGCCCCAACAGACACTACACCAAAAACTGATATTTATGACTTTTTATCTCGCTAATTTTGTGACTGCCAATAGCTGTCACAATTATTATGACTGTTTCCAACAGTCACAAAGCTTGATTTGTCATAATACTAAATATTTGTGACTGTTCACTGCAGTCACAAATTATAATGTACTTTGTGACTGTTTCTAGCAGTCACAAATTTTAATTACAGTTAAATTATTAAAACGTTATATTTTTTGCGTTGGAACCCTAGGCAAGATCGTATGACTTTTATCATTACACTGGAGCTCAGTTTATCCCTCCTATCTCTGTCTCTGAAGCGCTCTCTCCCCCTCTCTCAATTTCTCGCCCATTTCCACTCTCTTGAAGCTCAAATCATAGAACCCTAAATCTTCATCTTCATCATCTGCCATAAAATCATATGCACATTAGGTGGTACGTTTGTTGGTGTCATCTTCTTGTCTCACGTAAGAGAAACCTTCTGCCAGGACTCAACCCTTAAACCGCTGATTTAGAAGTCCGAAGTTGATCTGGTGAGTTCCTATTTCTAGTTTCCTGATTATAAATTCTTTGTGTTTTTATCAAATTTTAATCTTAGTTTTTAACTGTTGTTTTGGAACAGAATGGGATTTTAATTTTTTGCCGTGAAGTTTGTTTCCTATTTCTTCCTAAATTCTTTATTTGCATCAATCGTTGTTTTGCATAGTTGTTGAATTCTGTGTTTGCAAGTTGTTATTTTTGTTGTTTCCTGATTCAACAACTGCTGAAATGTGTTTGGAAGTAGTTATTTTTGTTGTTTTCTCGTTATGTGCTTGTTGAATTTGAAGCTGCAATCCTTTAAGTGTGTGGTAATTTGAATTTCACATGGGTAATATGAATTTTTGAGTTATTTTGCACGGGTGTTGTTTCTGTTATAGAAGTCTTTAATTGGGAGATACTCTAAAACTTGGCAATCTTGACAAACTAATAACATGACATAGTAGTAGCAGCAGCAACATTTGTGATTCAATGATCTAAAAAGTGAATGGCTTAGATGCACATTTGAGTATTACAAGTCTCATATTTAATCTGGTAATTATTCAAATACATTGTACATAAATAAACCAACAATCTAATGTATGTTGTTTTTATATTTATAGAAGGTAGTGATGGAGTTTCCACCTTATAAAGAGTGGATGGGTGAAAATAATAATAGACTGGGTGATGCGTATGTCATTGGTGTTAGAGAATTTGTCAAGTATGCGAGAAGAAATCTAGGAGATGATCTTATCTCATGTCCATGCATGCGTTGTAAAAATGGTAAAAATGTGAACTGGGAGGTTGTTGAGGTGCATTTGATAAAGTGGGGAATGCAAGAAGATTATTTATTCTGGAATTATCATGGGGAGAGAAAATTCCCTTTTGTTCCTGATCAAATACCAGCCAGCGAGCCTTTTCATAAAGAGTGTGATCCACTGCAACATAGTAGCTTGAATGACCTTGTTAATGACGCTTATGGACTTAACATGAATCAAGCTAATCAGAGTTCAATACGTGATAATAGCTGTGACGTAGAAGACCTTAGTCAGGATAAGGACTATATCAAGTTGAAAGCTGCAGCCGCGAGACCTTTGTATCATAATTGCAACCCCGAGCACACAACATTATATGCTACAGTTGGTTTGCACAACTTGAAGAGCCGTTTCGGTTTGTCAGGAAATAGTGTGACAAAAATCTTAAAGTGGGCGAAAGACTTACTTCCAAAGGATAACACACTTCCTGATACATATCCAGAGATGAAGAGCAGCTTAAAGGGTTTAGGGATGAAATACAAATCTATTCATGTGTGCAAGTTCGATTGCATTCTATATCGAAAAGAGCATAACCATAAATTGAAATGTCCGGTTTGCAATGAATCTAGATATGTCCAGAAAGTAAATATAAATTGTAACATAAAAAGAGATACAAAAGTACCACATAAGGTACTAAGGTATTTTCCTCTAGGACCAAGATTGTCGAGACTTTACACAGTACCTTGGATAGGAGAGGCAATGACCTGGCATGCTCGGGTAGAAGTTGGTGACAATCTCATGCGTCATCCGATCGATTCTTCAATGTGGAAGGCTGCAAATTTGCGATACCCTGAGTTTGCTCAAGAAAGTCGCAATGTGCGCCTTGGAATATCAACTGATGGGTTTAATCCTTTTGGTAATTTAAGCACAACCTATAGTATTTGGCCCGTATTTGTAGTTCCTTATAATCTCCCGCCATCTCTATGCATGAAAAAAGAATTTTCTATATTATCATTGATTATACCAGGGCCTAAGGCTCCAAGTGATGACATAGATGTATTTTTGGCACCACTAGTTGAAGAATTGAAGGACTTGTGGGTTGAAGGTGTGCAGGCATTTGACTCATTTAAACAAGAGACATTCACTTTGAGGGCTATGTTATTGTGGGCCATTCACGATTTTCCGGCGTATGGCACTTTTTCTGGCTGTAATGTGCATGGCTACCTGGCGTCCCATTTGTGCAGAGGAAACAGCCACATATTTAAAAATGACCACAAAGTATTTTATCATTCTCATAGGAGATTTTTACCACTTAATCACAAGTTCAGATCGGTGAAAGTAATTTTCTTCCAGATGGAGCTGAATTAAGGCCAGCTCCTGGAAAGCTAACCGGGGCAGAAGTTGAAGAGAAGTCTTCCTTGGCTTTTCAGGCTCTCAGGGGTAAACATCCTAAAATTTTGGCTGAGAAACGTAAACTAAAGGATGAATCTGTGAAGATGGCTTGGTCTAGGAGGTCAATATTGTTTGATTTGCCGTACTGGAAGCAACATTCAGTACGACATGTGCTATATATAATGCATGCTGAAAAAAATATTATTGAGCATATAATGGGAACATGTATTGATGGGAGTCACTCGAAAGATGGGGTAAATGCTCGAAAAGATCTTCGTACGTTGAAAACAAAAAGATCGTTATGGCTGGAGAAAAATCCTAAAACTATGAGGACTGTAATGCCGGTCGGAGCCTTTTCTTTGTCTACTGACGAAAGAAAGGTGTTACTAAATACATTGTATGAGTTGAAGGTCCCCTCAAATTTCTCTTCTAATTTGCGTAGAGTTGTCCATCATGCAACTAACGATTTGAAACAGTGTAAGTCTCACGATTGGCATGTAATTATGCAATTAGTCCCACTTTTATTTGGACACTATTTTGGGAAGCATAAGGATCTTCGAAAGGCTATTATGCAAATAAGTTTGTGTTTTACCATATTGTGTGCAAAAGTTGTCAATAAGAAGCATGTTATGGCGGCAAAGACTACTATAGCTGAGGCTACATGTGTATTGGAGAAGTATTTTCCTCCCTCATTCTTCGACATTAGCATCCATTTACTGGTGTATTTATGTGACGAAGCCCTCCAATGTGGGCTGGTTAGGTATCGTTGGATGTATCCTTTTGAGCGGTTGATGAAAACCTTCAAAGATTATGTAAAAAATGCACGATATGTTGAAGGTTCTATTGTGGAGGAATATATCATAGAAGAAGCTTCCATATATGCAAATGAGTATATTCCCAACCCAGGTAATGAAATACGGGAATGTTTTGTTGATGAATCAGATGGTTTTGCTGATGAGGAGGCTCTGGGGAATGGAAAGTTAGTGACACTAACAAGTGTCCAGTACGAACAAGTATCTCGATATGTTTTCGAAACGCATGAAGATATAGACCACTGGAAAGAGTGAGAATTTCTGACTTTATCTAAAATTAATAATGTTAATTATTATATGTTCGTTGTCATAATTCACTTATTTATCGTATAGGAAATTTGATCAATCCAATCCAGGAAGAAAAAGATAAAGAACACGGAATATAGGCATTGGGTAGCAAAAGAGGTATGCTAACAATAAGTTCAGTCTAGCTTTATAAATGATAATAGTATTATAGCTTGACTAATTAGTATGCACGCCATTTAATTTCAGTTGTTGAAAATTAAGGATGTGTCGTCGAAGCTTGCACGCTATGCCACCGGCCCAACTTTGTGGCTAAGGAATATAAGAGATATCGTCTTAATGGCTACATGTTCTCAACTAGTGCACATGATTCAAATCTTGTGGCTAAACAAAACAGCGGTGTTGCAATTACTGCTTTAACGCACTTCAGGGCTAGTTCTGTAATATCCGGAATTTGTACTACTGTTGTTTGATATTATTTTATCCAAGTTATATTGTACAGCGTGGAATCTGTACAGTAGGGATAAAATAAATAAAGTACTGAGATGTCAGTATCGGTATAATTGTCGTATCTGGTCGACAGTTACATTTGAGGATATCGTGTGTCAGGTTATCGTACTTTCGATATAGAGTATGTCGTATAAGAATATTATTGGATTCAGTGTTTGTGTTCAGTGTGTCTTATGTTCATTTTGGTACGTCAAGATGTTGGACAGAATTTGCGGAAAATGGCTAAGTGTTCGTTAGCGCACGCCATCGGGTGTAGCGACGCCACTTAAGTATTGATAGCGACGCTAAGAGGTTGATTACGTACGCTAAGGAGGACCCCTAACGCACGTAACGACTTGGCCGGGTTAGTTAGGAAGGTGGCCGAGTAGCCTGTGTTGATTTTTATATTCAGTTAGCGCACGCTAACGTATGTTGGTTAGCGCATGCTAACATCAGATCGCCAATAATGGAATCTTAGCTTTCGGCGGGTGGACCCGGCCACTTGCGACGCGTGTCCAGATAAGGTCAGCGGGTGTTTGTCATGTAGGACTAGCGCACGCTAAACCGTATGGCTAGCGCGCGCTAATTTCAGATCGGTCAAAGGAATCTCGATAATCGCGGATGCTTTCGGCATATGGGGGCACGAGTGGTAGGTGTGTACTGTAGCAAGTCAACTTCGGATAGCGCACGCTAAGGTCAGTGACTTGCGTACGCTAAGCAGGATGTTTTACGTACGTTAATGCATTGGCATTACGTACGTAAGCTAGTTTACGAAGTGAGGCACTAGCCTCTGGGCTTCGATAGCGCACGCTAATAAAGTCAGTTAGCGCACGCTAAGGCGGTAGCACGCGCTAAACATGAGATGTTAGCGCACGCTAATAATGAATATTATAAAAGGGGATAGAAGGGTGCTGAGAAGCATTTCGTCATTTTTTTTCTTCTTTCAGTCGAGAGAGAGAGAGTTGGGATATATTTGAGGTTCCCAAACACTGTATAATGATAATCCTTAACAACATTAGATTGAGAGCTTGGATTCAAGCCTTGTTCTTCAAGATGTTCATGACTCTTTGGATGGAGTTCTAGTGTTCTTCTTTTTGGTCTGCCTAAACCGTAATCTTCGTATTCCTTTGTTAATGGTTCGTTTTTCTTGGATGATTTCATGTAAGGAGCATGTTGGATAATCATATGATGATGTTATATGAGATTCAATGGAATTTTGATAAGAGTTTCGGATGTTAGTTAAGATTCTTCATACTGTAAGGATGTTGATTCATTTAAACCGATCTAAGAGGGATTTCTGAATCTTGGAAATTATATTGGTCGATTTAGATGAGATGAATCATGATACTAGGTTGAATTCCAGATTTAGCATGATATGATCCTTGTTATCGAGTCGGTTTGATTGTTGATGTTGTTATTGATATGTGGACATTGACATGATCATTGTGATAATTATATGGTCGTTTATCTTCAAGAGATATGGAGATTTATGTCTCCCTTCATTCGGATTCGTAGTCGCAAGATGTGAGTCGATGTTTGGAATGCATGCCACTGTACAGCATTAGCGCACGCTAAGCTTACTGGCTAGCGCACGCTAATGGGACAACTTAGCGCACGCTACGTTATGCGTTTAACGTGCGCTAAATAGGCAGACAATGCAGTATTTTTGTGTTTTGATTATGAATTCGTGATGGTTTGACTTGGTTGGTTCTGACTGTGTTTATTCGAGGTTGTGTTGAACCGTTGAGTTCGATTGGTTAGTTTTGTCGGTTGTTGATTGTTATCGGATATGTGTTATTTGATTTCTTCGACAGGTTGAGATTATTGATCGGTGATTATAACCGGATATTGCGGTCGTGTTCGAGTATGTCCATTGTATTGCTTTTGATCGGGCCGAGGAGCCTGAGACAAAGGCAATGTGTTCGGCAGCCTTCGTGGTATCCAGATCGAGGCAAGTTATTACTTGCTCGCTTATAATATTTAATGAATGGTTTCGATTTCATTTCGTTTATAATTCATATAGCGATGATTATTATTGTGAACCCCGGGTATTCGGATCGCATATCGCTCTTTCGATTCTCGGGAGGTAAATCATAATGTATATGCTTTATCTCGCTTATTGGTATATTCGAGTATCGAGGTTACATTATGGTAAAGACGAGGATATGAGTATCTATAGTTCATCAGACGCTCGATCGCCGAGCATTGAGGATAATCGTCGGTGATGATCGACATCGAGGTTGCTCCCAAGGACTCGGGGCAAGTATTCCATATTGATTATGGTTTAGTGTTATTTATTTTGGTCTCGTACATTTTCTTTCATGTTGTTGAATATGGAGTCGCCCCAAGAAATTGTCATGTTGTCGCAGCATGTTATGTTGTTCATGTTGATGAACGTGTTGATTCGCATATGTGTATGCATATTGTGTTGTTTATATTGTGTAAATAATCCATGGGATTATGAGGATCTATGCCGAGGGCGCTGGATCGAATGTCCACCATGCGTTGGTTCGACGATCATCATGGGATCTATGCCGAGGGCAATCGGATAGCCGGATGTGTTTTCCACCATGCGTTGGTCCGACGGGATCATCATGGGGATCTATGCTGAGGGCGCTGGATCGTTGGATTACCCAGTATTGTGTTATTGTTGTGCATATGTATATTGTTGGTTATCCACCTCGTGTTGATCTTGTAGGATCATCTTGGGATCTATGCTGAGGGCGCTGGATCATGGGATTTCCATTGAGTATACATAGTCGTTATTGTTTTTGAGCATATTTGACGTTGTCATATGAGTATGCATTTGTAGGTCTTGTGTTAGGACCTTGTCCGTATTGCATTGATCTGATCTCGGATTAGACTGATATGATTGTCGTGGCACATCATATCTCGAGGTATGTTCCATATTTTCTTTGGTCTTGTCTTTGGTGGACAATCGGTTATTGTCTTGGGATTTGATGATATTATTCGAATGATCGTATTGGTCAGAAATGGTAGATTTCCGTATCGTGAGTTGGTTATGATAGTTTGAGGATCTTGAGTATTGTTTGAGGTACAATATAGATATTATGTTCGAGTTTATTTGGTTAATCGAGTACAGGATGTGAAATGTGATAATGGTTATTCTGATGAGAATTACTTGAGTAAGTAAAGTTATGGCGGTAAGATTACGTTGGTCGTATTCTTATGTTGTATTCTCATTGGTATGTTATTATTAATGTGATGTGACGGTTATCATTGTTGGATATTATGGCTGACCCCGTCGTGGGATTTCTTTTTAGGTTCTTGGAGTATCAAGCTTGTAGCGGTCGTGAAGAGATGAGCTTCCCGGAGGATACTGGCTAGGACATGTTCTGTGCATTGAGTTTCTTGATTGGCTCTTGTATTCCGCTGCTAGAGTATCTTTTTGGTTGGTCTTTTTCCGCTGCGTGAGTATTTTGAGACGCTCTTTTGGTATCTGGTAACTGAGGTTACTTTGGAAATCATTTTCTAAACTTTTGAGTTTCGGCCGTTTGGCCTTGTGATTTCAAATGAGTTTTTCCGACGGTTTCTGATAAATGGATTTTTATAAGTCTTTGTGAATTTTTACAGATAGTACCGTTGTTGGCCTCTTGGGCATTTGTAAATGTTTGCGAAAATTTCTTTTAGCCTTGTGGGTTCCATATCGGGGCCCACGACGCTGTAATATTTCCGGTTAAATCTGGGGGTGTTACAGAATATGGTATCGGAGCTTAGGTTGAGAAAACCTAGGCATTTGGGTCGAGTTGGGTCGTGTTTTGTTGAGTCATTCGAGTTGTCGATTGAAAATATTAGAGCTGTGAGTCTTTGTTGTTCACTCAGGCTTGTGCGTTATCGGATTTGCCAGTATCGTACTGGGCTTGTTATAACTTTTCCAAATGGTGTTAACGAGATTCTCTGGAATGAGATGTATTGTGTTCTTGAGTCGAACTGATTTGGCAAACGTGTGTTTTGATAATATCCATGTCGAGTATTTTCTAGAGTCGAGATATGTGCCAGTATCACGGGAAATCGTCGGCTTCACGATCTGTAAGTATTTGGATTTTTGAATTTCATTGAGATTTGTTGCCGTTCTAAGTTGATATGTTTTGAGATTCAGCAGATATCATGCGTTACAGTATGAGATGTCAGAGTGAGACAGGATTGATGATCTTGAGAAACTATGATTTTGGAAATCAGTATGTTGGTTAGATTTTGGAACGGAATTGTGCATTTGGGGAGAAATATTGTGCATGGTTGACAAGAACATGTAGCATGTTAATTCATTTTGAGATATATGAACTGCTTTTGATCATTTGAAAATGATACCTTTCAAAATGAATGTTTTACGGATGTTTTACGGAAAATGATTTTTGGGCCGAGACCCAATCGATTTTGAAATAGTTTTGTAACTCAGGACTTGGAGTCCGAAAAGAGTTTTCTACTTTTTAAACTTCTTGTAATGCGGAACAAGATACGGGCTGAGACCCTAATGTTTCAAAAGAAAGCTTTTCTGTTTTCTAAAACTCCCGAGATTTGTAAAACTCTTTATCAATCGTTTATTTATTTTGTTCCTATCTTTTGAGGTTTTTGCTTTACTTGTTCAAATGGAACTTCTCGGGAAGTCTTTCGCTGTGTTTGATTTGTTGATTTGTTTCAATATTTTGTCATATCATATTTGAGGTGATCCAGGATGGATTAAGGATTGACGTTGCGAGTAGTATGTTGAGAGGAGTTTTTATCAGAGTCTATATATTTGAGATTTTGGAACTCCATCGTGTGGTTTTCTGATGGAATATCAGTGGATATTGGTGACGAGCCGAAGTGGTATACAGGAGTATGGATATGCACAAGCATTTGCATAAATTCCATTTTATTTAATCGTGTCTATTCGAAAAGAATTTTTATCGAGAACTTAGCACCAGCGAGCCGATTTAATTTTAAAATTGATTTCGTGGTCTTACGAAAATTTATGTTTTGAGTTTTCAAACTCTTGAAAGAACTTTCTAAAATTGTCTTCGTGACAAGAATATATGATTTCAAACTGATTTTGAAAATGTGATTGATGTACATACGCATTTAGTGCATCGGGCATATCATATCGATGGTACAAGGAACAGAGATTCGAAGTTAGTATGGTAGATTGGTTATGCAAGGATGATCGGTTGTTTGATCAGATAAGAGAAATATACTGCGTGTTGTAGATTCATGTGCAGGATGTAAATTTGGAACTTTGGACTTTGTAAAAACCGGGACATACGTGCTATGTGATTCCATGGGTGCGGTAGTAGCACAATCTTACCATAGTGATCTTTGAATGATTTCTTTGTAAGTGTAAATTTGGGGATGGTGACCCCATCGGTTGTTTCGATATTGAGTGGTCGCTCCCACTCCTTGTATGAATTGATATGTTAGTCGATTTGCGATTCGTTATTCGTATGCCGAGGGAAATGTTCGCCAGTTGGGTATGTTTATTGAGATCTACTGTACGTGATTGATTTGTCGTTTTGAGAATGTTATTCTTTCGTATATCCGCTTTCGTGGTTCCGTGTTGATCGTGTTGGAGTTTACCGTGTGAAGGTATTCTCGATTTTCGTTGATCGCTCGGTAATATTGGAGTTTATCACGTTGATGATATTCTCGAGTGTGTTTTGACCTCCGGTTGGTCATATTTGAATTTATCATGTCGATGATAAATTCGCTGATTGTTGATCATTGTTGGTGATCATCCGAGTCCGGATTTTGTGTCTGCCTCGTGATTCGTGTCGTTTTGGGTAGTTGTTTCACAGATATATCGGATATTATTCATTTTATCGGAATTGGAATTTGATCATGTGATCAGGCAGACAGGATTTGATTCGGGCAGATGGTTTCATCCGAAGATGATATATTTTGTTGAGACTCAGGGAATTGTGATCGTAAGCGTATTGAGACTGTACAGTGAGATCGCTTGCTAGTATCTCAGGAGATCGTCGACCTGCGTATTCGTAAGTATGCTCGTTTGGTTATTCGATGATGACGATAATTGATCGTTGTCGTGATGGTTTTGGGATATTTTGGGTTGAAAGGTATGTTTGTTTGTTTTATGACGGATTGCAAGTTTCGAGGACGAAACTTTTTAAGTGGTGTAGAATGTAATATCCGGAATTTCTACTACTGTTGTTTGATATTATTTTATCCAAGTTATATTGTACAGCGTGGAATCTGTACAGTAGGGATAAAATAAATAAAGGACTGAGATGTCAGTATCGGTATAATTTTCGTATCTGGTCGACAGTTACATTTGAGGATATCGTGTGTCAGGTTATCGTACTTTCGATATAGAGTATGTCGTATAAGAATATTATTGGATTCAGTGTTTGTGTTCAGTGTGTCTTATGTTCATTTTGGTACGTCAAGATGTTGGACAGAATTTGCGGAAAATGGCTAAGTGTTCGTTAGCGCACGCTACTGGGTACAGGTAGCGCACGCTACGAAGTATTGATAGCGTACGCTAAGAGGTTTGGTTACGTACGCTAAGGAGGACCCCTGACGTACGTAACGACTTGTTGGGTTAGTTCCGGAAGGTGGCCGACAGGTAGGCCCATGTTGATTTTTATATTCAGTTAGCGCACGCTAACGTATGTTGGTTAGCGCACGCTAACATCAGATCGCCAATAATGGAATCTTAGCTTTCGGCGGGTGGACCCGGCCACTTGCGACGCGTGTCCAGATAAGGTCAGCGGGTGTTTGTCATGTAGGACTAGCGCATGCTAAACCGTATGGCTAGCGCACGCTAATTCCAAATCGGTCAAAGGAATCCCGATAATCGCAGATGCTTTCGGCATGTGGGGGCACGAGTGGTAGGTGTGTACTGTAGCAAGTCAACTTCGGATAGCGCACGCTAAGGTCAGTGACTTGCGTACGCTAAGCAGGATGTTTTACGTACGTTAATGCATGGGCATTACGTACGTAAGCTGTTAGGAATACTTGTTAGATTTTGATGATGTCATTAATATAAAATCAAATGTTTATTACTTGGCAAAATGTAAGGAAGAACCAAATGAGTATCTTCCATAGGCCAAATATGTTAAGTATAAAACTTGGCAAAATGTAAGGAAGAACCAAATGAGTATCTTCCATAGGCCAAATATGTTAAGTATAAAACTTGGCAAAATGTAAAGAAGAACCAAATGAGTATCTTCTGTAGGCCAAAATTAGTTAGGCTGAAAAACGGCTAAGTACTAAGTACAGCTTAGTCCATCAGAGAGGAACAACCGAATCCAGTCAGAGTAGCTCTGGTCAACTAAATTTATCAGAGAAGTTTGACTGCATCGCACCGAGGTACCTCGTGGAAGTCACCCGACTGATAAGTCCCGAACAAAGGAATGTACCGAGAGGACCTATCTCGCAGAGATGTTAGCCGATATCACCCTACTCAAAGGCAACCAAGTACTCCAAGTCCACGTCAGCATGCGTTGAAAAGTCAAGTATTACGGAAAGCTCACATGCAACGTGAAGAGACAAATTGGAGTGATTTCCGCAAGAGATATGATTTAAATAAATCATCCTTACCCACCTTGAAGACTTTAATCCTTTTATATTCAAAATATTCGGCGCTCACATGCAGAAGTCTTCACAACGGTCGGAAGATAAAATTAAATAATGGGAATCCAGCCTTGCAACGTTCAGAAAAATTAAACAATGAAGTCTCCCTCCAACGGACGGATTTGTTCAAAAGATTTGCAACGGCTACAAGGAAAAAGCTCAGAGATCTGACCTATATATATCCAGAGATTTGAAACTGAGCAACTATCGGTGCGAACATACATTCTAGCGATCAAAGCAGTCAAGCAATCTAAAGCAATCAACAGCATCGTGAAAAGAGCAGATCTAAAAGTTCATACTTAAGGAAGCTCTTAAGTTGGAGAAGACAAACACTCTTGTCTATAATCTTGAGTACGGGGTACTTCACTGGTTGAAGTAAGAGACTGTAAAGGCATCCGAGGATCGAGGATCAAGAGGTGCAAGGCAGTCAAGTGTGTACAACGGCACGGATTTCCACTGGTTGGAAGTTGTTGTAGTGTGGTTTGAATCACTGTAATATTTATCACTGGTTGAAAATTATAGTGAATTCATCTCCAACTGGTTTGGAGAAAAGTGGATTAGTAGAGGATTAACCCACCTCTGAGACAACTGTAATTGCGTGTGTTATTTATCGCTTTATCGCATCATACTTTAACTAATGCATACATTGTTAAGTGTTTCATTAAGTTGATTTCTATTCACATCACCGACTTCAAGAATATCCAAGAACAAACGACTCCAAGTCATTTGTCTAACTATCAGCTGAAGAAACTCACTCTTCGTGAAAAAGAGTTCAAGAGTTTCAACAAGTCTATTCACCCCCCCCTCTAGACTTGTTCCTGGACGACTTGTGACCTACAAGTGGTATCGGAGAGGTTGGTTCATTTATTTCACGAACCAGATCTATATTAGATATATCTTAACTCTCACTTTATAATGGAACACATGCACTCTAGACTCCTTGTCTTTTCAGTTGACGAGTATGATCTGTGGAAGATAAGGATGCAAGCACACTTATCTTCAATTCATGACGACATGTGGTGCATCATTGAAGACGGTCCATTCATCTTTGAAAAGGACAACACAGCAGAGGAGATCGCCGCTGGGAGGCCAGAAAAGATTCCTAAGAAGAGGACGGAGCTGACTCCCGAAGAAAGAAAGCTGGCCAATCTTGACAACCAGGCCAGAGATGTGTTATATCAAACTCTTGACAAATCCACCATGGTCAAGATCAAGAACTGTAAGAATGCCAAAGAAATTTGGGACACATTAGCCCTAATGTGTGAAGGAACGGAGTTGATCAAGGAAAACAAGCTGTCAATTGCTATCCAAAAATTTGACAACTTTAAAATGAAGAATGGTGAATCCATAGATCAAGTGGACACAAGGTTCACTGAGATTATCAATGAGATCAACTCCCTGGGCAAAACCTATGGCAACAGGGAAATGGCACTAAAGGTCCTCAGATCTCTCAATCCCGAATGGAGCATGAAGGCCGTAGCCAGGAGAGAGTCCAATGACCTGAATAAGATAAAGATTCAGGAGCTGTTCTATGATCTGAAGGCTTATGAGTTCGAGCTTCCAAGCTCATCCTCAACTGAGCCTGCAGAGAAGGGAATCGCATTTGTACTGAGTCCCCGCCAAGAGCCTATTCGATGTGAAACCTCCAAATCCACTAGATTTTGAGGAAGAAATGGCTTTCATAATGCAAAGCTTCAAAGAATTTGAAAGAACTACTCCAAGTATAAGAAAAACTACAAGGAGAATCCAAGAAGGAACCGTAAGGTGGAAGTCGGAAAGTAGAATGCTACAATCACAAAATAGACACATCCAAATGGATTGTCCCGAGCTCAAGAAGGACGAAACCAAGAAGGAGGTGGGCGTAAAGGAAGATAGAAGAAAGGCTCTCATCGGAGAAGACCAGGAGCATGTTGAATCAAGCGGTTTCTTTTCCGATGAAGACGAGTATGATTGCACGATGGCAAACCTAGCCGATGAAGAGGTAAATTCTAAACCCACCGGTTCAAATAATAGCTCGGCCATGTCACAAGATATGGATCTACATGAATCGGTAAATCGCTTATTTAAAGATTTTGAAACACTCAAATCGCACACCAAATCAGACAAAGAGAGAAGACTCACCGCAAGATGAGAATAGGCAATTGAAAAATGATTTCAAAACTCAAATTTAGATTTAAGTAAGGTTGAGACAACTACACTGACTTTAAAAACTGTGCAAATGTCAATACAAATTGAGATAGATCGACTAACCATTTTACTTAAAGAAAAATAGCCGCACTTGCTCATGCCAAAGCCGAGTTTACTAAGCCGCACGTATAAATAAAACTCAAAGTAGGAAATAACCTCCCCGAAGGCGTCTTCAACCCCGGGAGAATTGTGTACTTATAAAAGGTCACTATATACCAAATCAGGCCTTGATATGATTCTCAAACTCCTCTAGTTCAAACCAAGTTTATCAAGGAAGAAACAATAGTCTCGATCACGAGCCTGTATAAACCGATATTCAAAAACAGTGCAACAACCAGTCAAACGTCTAGCCGCAATCGAGTTACACTGCATACCACCTAGACAGCGACTCAGGCAAAGGGCCTGTGCAAAAGCAAAGAACTGCACAACATGCCCACTATTACCAACAACTCCCTAAAAATAGATTTCATAATGGGAGGGGCAGATGGAAACCTCAAGGTTATCCTAATTACCAAAATGAACAAGTGTGGAGACCACAAAGGTTTAATAAATGGTCTCAGCCTAGATTTAGAAATGGCCCACACTATCAAAATTTTGAGGAATATCCGGTATACAATCCAACCAGGAGATTCAGACCTCGACCACAGACACATTACAAGGGTTATAATAATAATAATAATAACAATTTCCATAATCCAAGGAGAAATCAATTCTCCAGGAAACCAACTAACCCCAAAGGACCCACACAAATTTGGGTACCTAAATCTCTGCTTATTTAATTGCAGAAAAGGTGGAAGGACTACAACCACATCTCCTCAAGCTCAAATTTTGGAGGTGAAGAATGGTTTGTAGACTCTGGATGCTCGAGGCATATGACCGGGAACAAGAAGATGCTGACCAAATACATAAAAGAAAGAGGTCCCGATGTAACCTTTGGAGATAGCTCTAGAGGACAGACAAAAGGCTTTGGAGAGCTGCACCGAGGAAACATTGTCATATCCAAAGTCCATTATGTCAAAGGACTTAAGTACAACCTCCTGAGCATAAGCCAGTTCTGTGACGAGAAGAATCTAGTAGTCTTCACCATCTTGAAGTGTATGGTGATAGACATCTTATCTGGAGAAATAAAGCTACAAGCTTTCCGAAGAAGAGATGTCTACATGATTGATTGGAACACAGGAACACCTAACTCCTGTTTTCTATCCAAGACAGTAGCTGAGAATGGACGGTCAGGCACAAAAGACTATGTCACCTAAACTTCAAAGCCATCAACAAGATTAGCTCTCGAGTCGGGTCAGAGGACTTCCAAATGAAGCATTCAAGAAGGAAGCACTCTGTGATGCATGTCAGAAGGGAAAGCAGACCAAGGCATCGTTCAAGACAGTTCAGCCTACAACGCTCACATCAAGGGTCTTAGATCTACTCCACATGGATCTATTTGGTCCTATCAAACCAAGGACTTTGAGCGGCCGAAAACATGCCCTTGTAATAGTAGATGATTATTCAAGGTACACTTGGATCATTTTCCTATACAAGAAAAGTGAAACCCTGACCAAGTTACCTGAGCTGCTGAGAAGGATCCAGAATGAGAAATCCCTCTCCATAATCAAGATCAGATCAGATAGAGGAGGAGAGTTTCTCAACAAGGCGATAATCGACATGCTGATCGTAATGGGATCCAAAGATGAGCTATCTGCAGCCAGTGACGCCCACAGTAATGGTGTTGCCGAAAGAAGGAATGTAACTCGAAGGAAGCAAAGAAGGTCCATGATTGCGTAAGGCACCTACAAAAGGTTCTGGGGTCAAGTCATAACACACTGTCACACCTGCACAGAGTATGATAGTAGGGAGACATGGCAAAACTCCTATGAGGTTTGGAATAATAGAACTCCTACTGTTGCTTACTTTCATGTTTTTGGTTGTAAGTGTTTCATCCACAACAACGGTAAAACACACCTAAATGCCTTTGATGCTAAAACTGATGACGGTCTCTTTATGGGATATTCCCAAAGAAGCAAGGCATATAGAGTTTTTAATAAAAGAACCTTAGTTGTGGAGGAAACACCCCATGTTGTTTTTGATGAATCTACCGTTGAGTACAGGAAACAACTTGAGCTAATTGAGAACAAGCTCAAGTCAAGAACCCTTGAAGAAGTCATTATATATGACACCGGATTGGTGGACTCACTGCATCACTGATGACCCAACCGCACTGATGAAGACTCAATCGCAGATCGACAGATCACCAAACCTATCTCGATCCAGCTTGTCGCGAAGGAGACCCACCCGAGCCGACAAAGACTCATCCGCAGATCGTAACCAAGCCGCGGTGACAAGGCGTAGCCGATCCACAGGCACTGTAACCCACCTGATGCGAGATAATCACTGTGGCAATCCAACAGGGGAACAAATCCAAGAGGAAGATATCCCCAAATGGCTCAAGGATCACCCAATTCAAAGAAATTATCGGAAAGTTGATCGATGGAGTTAAGACGAGACGACCAACCCTACCACAGGAATGGCGATGTTCTCATGTTTCATGTCGCAAATTGAACCCAAGACTACGAACAAGCCTTGGAAGATTATTCATGGATTAATGCCATGCAAGAGGAATTGGAGCGAGATGGAAAGAAACAAAGTTTGGGAACTAATGCATGCACACGATCACAAGAAAGTTATTGGCACCAAATGGGTGTATAAAAACAAGAGTGATGAAGACGGAGCTGTTGTTAGGAACAAAGCCAGGCTCGTAGCAAAAGGATATGCACAGTGTGAGGGAATAGATTTTGATGAAACCTATGCACCTGTTGCAAGACTAGAGGCCATCAGACTATTCCTCGCATATGCTGCATTCAAGGACTTTGAAGTCTACCAGATGGATGTAAAAAGTGCTTTTCTGAACGGAATCCTAGAAGAAGAAGTCTATGTAGAGCAACCCCCAGGTTTTGTCAAAGGAGACAAAGTCTATAAGCTGTTGAAGGCTCTGTATGGACTCAAGCAAGCACCGAGAGCATGGTATGAAACACTGTCTGTGTTTCTTGAGAAAAATGGATTTTGCAAAGGGAAAGTGGACAAGACCCTATTCAGAGTGGAGCACGAAGGCCACATATTAATAGTCCAGATTTATGTGGATGACATCATATTCGGGTCAACCAATCCAGAGCTATGCGAGAAATTCTCCAACCTCATGCAAGGAGAATTTGAGATGAGTATGATGGGAAAGCTTAACTTCTTTCTCGGATTACAAGTTAAGCAGATGGAAAAAGGAATTTTCATCAACCAAGCAAAGTATACCAGAGATCTTATCAAGAGATATGGAATGGAATCAGCCAAGCCCGCAAGAATTCCAATGAGCACAAGTACTCACCTGGATGCAGACGAGGCAGGCATATGAGTGGACTCAACCCACTATAGAGGACTCATCGGATCTCTTCTGTACCTCACTGCAAGCAGGCCAGACATATCATATGCCGTTGGAGTTTGTGCAAGATTCCAGTCCAAGCCGAAGCAATCACACCTAGATGCAGCCAAGAGAATAATTAAGTACCTAAAGTCTACAATTAATGTTGGACTATGGTATCCCAAGGATGACAACTTCGAGCTATCAGGATACTCAGATGCGGATTTCGCAGGATGCAAAATCAACAGGAAGAGCACTAGTGGAACGTGTCAATTCCTAGGAACCAGACTGATATCCTGGTTTAGCAAGAAGCAGGTTTCTAACTCTATCTCCACTACAGAGTCAGAATACCTGGCTGCAGGTAGCTGTTGTGCACAGATTCTTTGGATCAGACAACAGTTAAGGGACTATAATATTATTGCCAACGAAGTTCCTATCTGGTGTGACAACAATAGTGCTATTGCAATAACCAACAATCCGGTTTTGCATTCAAGGACGAAGCACATTGACGTTAAGCACCATTTCATAAGAGACCATGTGCTTAACAAAAGGGTTAGAGTTGAAAGAGTCAGCACAGACTACCAAATAGCTCACATTTCACTAAACCCTTGCCGGAAGAAAGGTTCCTAGAGCTGAGCAGAGAACTTGGATTACTAGATTGGGAATCTAGTACTGAAGCAAGTTAAAGGAAGGACGGACCCCCAGAATCGGCCTTAGGCGATGCAAAGTAGAAGACGAAGGCCAGACGAAGCAACTTAGCTGTTCAGAATACCAGGCGAGAAGTCAACTCACCTGTTGCAGAGTGGTCAACAGTCAACGAATCAGACCAGCTAAGTTTTCTAATCTGACCTCTAAATTTTTAATTATTATCTGCCACATTTATAATATTATTTTGGCTAACGAAATGACATTTAAATATACATTTTATAAGCCAAGTGGCAATTTTAATACACGCGTCAAACACCTATTAAATCAACCTCTACAATGGCCAATCAGAATCAACCGTCGAATTTTAAATTGGGCCACCGATTCAAATTTGAAATTCAAAAGAATATCAAAAGGCGTACCACCGTTCAAATATATAATAAACTAATACAAGCGTCTTTTCATCTTCTTTATAAGGAAAGAAGACCTTTCACTTTACTTTTTACGCTTACAGAAACCCTAGATTTTACAGAGCAAAAATATACACTAAAAATCCTCTATTTGCAGAAATGGCATCTTTCTAAGGAGTGAATTTGAAGGCGGTGAAGGACCAGGTCATTTTCTCCATGGTTGTCGACTTTGAAGGTTTACTAGAAGCAAATCTGGAGGACTACGAGATGCTCAATTTGATTCGGGCAATGAAACTGAATGGGATCTACCCATTTCTCGACATCAACCCGCAACATCTGTTCAAAGAAGATGTCGTTGAGTTCTATCGCAATGCTTATCTGATTCAACACGGGATTCAGAGCAAATTCGGCGGAGTACCTGTTAGCATAGATCGAGAGAAGATTCGTTCTGTATTCGGGATGAAGCACCGTGGTTTGGCGGTCGAAGCTCTCAAGCAATCCGCCGCCGAAACCTGGAAAACGATTAAAGTCGAAAATATCCCAGAAAAATTGAAATTTACAGCCAAGAGGAATGAATTAAAAAGGATTTACCGTGTTGCTGATATTACCAACAAGATAGTCATGGGGATGGCGGCGCTATGACCAACTGTCATCGTCGAAATTTATGGTGTTGGGTGCATTGATTCAGGAAGAGGAAGTCGATTGGGCAGACTATATTTTCAGGCAACTCGTGCGCGAGGTGAACAAGGTCGAGTGGCTTGACGATGAGAAGAAGTTCAAGACAAAGTTGGCGTTCGGAACGCATCTCAGTTGGTTTTTGGAGAAGACCGGAGTGGTTAAGGGAAACACTGACCCCTTCCACCCAAATAAACGGCTTGGTCATATGGACCATGAGAAGAAGAAAGTCGGAGGCACTGGGAAAGCAACTCAGTTGTTGAAGGAGCTGCCGGACTCAAGAACATACCCAAGATACTACTCATCGGGAGAATCGGACAGACCTGCAGCTGACATCCCAACTGCAGTCGAGTCCGACAACGAGTCCGACGATACACCCATTGCAATCAGATTCAAGAGACGGGGACCAGCCCCAGAAGGACCCTCTAACCTGCAGTCATCACCGGAACCCTCTCCTAAGAGGCCAAGGAAACTGCAGTTTAGCGAGGGAGAGAAGTCTGAACACCTTACCAGCCCATCAGTTCGATCACCAGTTCATCGAAGACACGCTGCACCAGACACCACTGAAACTCGGATTGTACCTGTTCTCACCCCCCCAGTCTACATATCCGAAGAAGAGGAAGCATGTCTAATAATCTCTATTCCTGAAGCTGACTATACTTTTAACCTGTTAGAAAATAATACCTTCAATCTTTCTATTGAACAACTCCAGCTTGTTAAACCACAAGCAGAAAAACACTCTTTCGTACATATTTTTGAAGAGTGGAAATCTTTCAAAACTATGCCTTTTACAAATCTTCAAACCTTCATTGCAACTAGTGGTTGGGAATATCCCCAAGCCACTGAGGAGGTTCTGATTGAATTTTGCAAAGAATCAGACTTGGCTTTAATCCTCTAGGATAAATGCTTCATGTCACATTTTAAAACAAACATGGACCACTTTATCCATTCTATCATGCTCAGCATTTTTGATGGCGTTTTTGGAGAGGAGGAGGAGGAGGAAGTTGAAAAGGAGATAAGGATTGAAGAAGTAGATGGAGATAATGAAATTATTGATTTGGTGGCTGAAGAAGATGAAGAAGAAAAGGAGGATGAGGATGATGAAGGAGAAAAGAAGGAGAAGGATGATGATAAGAATGATGATGATGATGATGATGATAATGATGATGGAGGAGAAGCAGGAGCAGAAAAAGAAAATGAAAAGGAAAAAGATGAGGAAGAAGAAAAAGAAAACTCTGGAGAAAAGGAAGAAGAAGGGAAAGAGGAAGAAAGAGAAGGAGACAAGGAGCCAGAACAAGAGCCGGAGCCAGAGCCTACTCACGAAGTCAGATAGATCGTGGTACTGCCGGTACACCACTCCTAGACGCAGAGTGGGTCAAGACTCAGTCGTGACCCGGAGAAAACCCACTGACCTACCAGTGCAGACAGGAGCTGCAGCCTAGTGGTTCCTTTGCGAAGGATCGGAGAGCACTCCCCATCGGCTCAGATATCCCCTACCATGACCGAGCCGATCAGGCAAATCGTCAGAGATACTATTGAGAGTCGCTATCAACTCAGTCACTCCCGACCTTGACCAATAAATGCCAAGATAGACACCCTTCTACAGAGAGAGATTCCTCAGCCCCCTCCCCCTACCAACAACAGAATGCCATTTGGCATGTCTGATTGGATGAGCAGGATGGAACAGCAGTTAACTACCCTTGTTGATGCTGGCAAAAAGGGGGAAGAGAGTGTTCAGGGGGAAGAGAGAGAAATAAGAAGCAGGTTGTCCCTCAAATTGAAGGACCCTCTACTCTGAAGAGAAAGGAAGTTGTGGATCCAGATGACCAGGCTGACCAGCCTGAAGGAAAAAGAAGAAGAACTAGAGGTGGCTTTGGACCTACTCTAGAATGGGATGGGAAGGAGCTATGGTTTGTTGAGGACTTCATTCCATTTGAAGCTCTTGAGATGTGGGGAGCTTCAAAGAAGAGGTTCATCAAAGACTATTACATCTGGGAACTACTCCAGGATGACAAACTCTCCCCACAAGAAATTTTCATAAACTTCATGGAAGAAATCCATCCGAAGCTTTGGGCTGTTCTGAAGAAGCACGCTAAAGAACAAAATGCTTATCGTATGATTCCCTCATTCAGGGCAGAGGAAGCACCAATCCGTATGGACGGTGAACTTGATGAGTTAGCACTTCAAAGGGAAATCAAGCTATTGTCTTGAGAATGCATTCAGATCCCAAAGAAGAACAAGACTTCGCAGAACTTGTTGTGAAGAGAAAATATGGTCTTGCTCCACCAAGATAAGACCAATTGGAGCCAAACCCTTCAAACTCGCCAAGCAAAGATATTCAAGAGGCAGAGGAAGAGGCAGATGACTTTTAGTTATTTCTCTTACTTGTAATTTTATTTTCTGTACTTAAAACTTTCTTGTAAAATTTCAATAATAAGTCAGAAAATTTTAAACAGTCTGTTGAATGACAATTTCCAGTTGTCTCAATATTAGACTGATTTCAGTTTATGTCTCGCACTTAAGTGCAGACTTGGTCATTTGATTTCTTACTTAAAGTTTTGCCATCATCAAAATAGGGGGAATTTGTTAGGAATACTTGTTAGATTTTGATGATGTCATTAATATAAAATCAAATGTTTATTACTTGGCAAAATGTAAGGAAGAACCAAATGAGTATCTTCCATAGGCCAAATATGTTAAGTATAAAACTTGGCAAAATGTAAGGAAGAACCAAATGAGTATCTTCCATAGGCCAAATATGTTAAGTATAAAACTTGGCAAAATGTAAAGAAGAACCAAATGAGTATCTTCTGTAGGCCAAAATTAGTTAGGCTGAAAACGGCTAAGTACTAAGTATAGCTTAGTCCATCAGAGAGGAACAGCCGACTCTAGTCAGAGTAGCTCTGGTCAACTAAATTTATCAGAGAAGTTTGACCAGACTGCAGCCGAGGTACCTCAGGGAAGTCACCTGACCAGATAAGTCATGAACAGTGAACAGCCGAGAGGACCTATCTGCAGAGATGTTAGCTGCATATCAGCCTACTCAAAGGCAGCCAAGTACTCCAAGTCCACGTCAGCATGCGTTGAAAAGTCAAGTATTACGGAAAGCTCACATGCAACGTGAAGAGACAAATTGGAGTGATTCCCGCAAGAGATATGATTTAAATAAATCATCCTGACCCACCTTGAAGACTTTAATCCTTTTATATTCAAAAGATTCGGCGCTCACATGCAGAAGTCTTCACAACGGTCGGAAGATAAAATTAAATAATGGGAATCCAGCCTTGCAACGTTCAGAATGATTAAACAATGAAGTCTCCCTCCAACGGACGGATTTGTTCAAAAGATTTGCAACGGCTACAAGGAAAAAGCTCAGAGATCTGACCTATATATATCCAGAGATTTGAAACTGAGCAACTACCGGTGCGGACATACATTCTAGCGATCAAAGCAATCAAGCAATCTAAAGCAATCAATAGCATCGTGATAAGAGCAGATCTAAAAGTTCATACTTAAGGAAGCTCTTAAGTTGGAGAAGACAAACACTCTTGTCTATAATCTTGAGTACGGGGTACTTCACTGGTTGAAGTAAGAGACTGTAAAGGCATCCGAGGATCGAGGATCAAGAGGTGCAAGGCAGTCAAGTGTGTACAACGGCACGGATTTCCACTGGTTGGAAGCTGTTGTAGTGTGGTTTGAATCACTGTAATATTTATCACTGGTTGAAAATTATAGTGAATTCATCTCCAACTGGTTTGGAGAAAAGTGGATTAGTAGAGGATTACCCCACCTCTGAGACCACTATAATTGCCTGTGTTATTTACTGTTTTACTGCATCATACTTTAACTACTGCATACATTGTTAAGTGTTTCATTAAGTTGATTTCTATTCGTCATCAGCTGACTTCCGCACATATCCAAGAACAAACGACTCCAAGTCATTTGTCTAACTATCAGCTGAAGAAACTCACTCTTCGTGAAAAAGAGTTCAAGAGTTTCAACAAGTCTATTCACCCCCCCTCTAGACTTGTTCCTGGACGACTTGTGACCTACATAAGCTAGTTTACGAAGCGAGGCAGTAGCCTCTGGGCTTCGATAGCGCACGCTAATAAAGTCAGTTAGCGCACGCTAAGGCGTTAGCGCGCGCTAAACATGAGATGTTAGCGCACGCTAATAATGAATATTATAAAAGGGGATAGAAGGGTGCTGAGAAGCATTTCGTCATTTTTTTCTTCTTTCAGTCGAGAGAGAGAGAGTTGGGATATATTTGAGGTTCCCAAACACTGTATAATGATAATCCTTAACAACATTAGATTGAGAGCTTGGATTCAAGCCTTGTTCTTCAAGATGTTCATGACTCTTTGGATGGAGTTCTAGTGTTCTTCTTTTTGGTTCGTCTAAACCAGGTAATCTTTGTATTCCTTTGTTAATGGTTCGTTTTTCTTGGATGATTTCATGTAAGGAGCATGTTGGATAATCATATGATGATGTTATATGAGATTCAATGGAATTTTGATAAGAGTTTCGGATGTTAGTTAAGATTCTTCATACTGTAAGGATGTTGATTCATTTAAACCGATCTAAGAGGGATTTCTGAATCTTGGAAATTATATTGGTCGATTTAGATGAGATGAATCATGATACTAGGTTGAATTCCAGATTTAGCATGATATGATCCTTGTTATCGAGTCGGTTTGATTGTTGATGTTGTTATTGATATGTGGACATTGACATGATCATTGTGATAATTATGGGGTCGTTTATCTTCAAGAGATATGGAGATTTATGTCTCTCTTCATTCGGATTCGTAGTCGCAAGATGTGAGTCGATGTTTGGAATGCATGCCACTATACAGCATTAGCGCACGCTAAGCTTACTGGCTAGCGCACGCTAATGGGACAACTTAGCGCACGCTACGTTATGCGTTTAACGTGCGCTAAATAGGCAGACAATGCAGTATTTTTGTGTTTTGATTATGAATTCGTGATGGTTTGACTTGGTTGGTTCTGACTGTGTTTATTCGAGGTTGTGTTGAACTGTTGAGTTCGATTGGTTAGTTTTGTCGGTTGTTGATTGTTATCGGATATGTGTTATTTGATTTCTTCGATAGGTTGAGATTATTGATCGGTGATTATAACCGGATATTGCGGTCTTGTTCGAGTATGTCCATTGTATTGCTTTTGATCGGGGCTGAGGAGCTCGTAGACAAAGGCAATGTGTTCGGCAACAGCTTCGTGGTATCGGTATCGAGGCAAGTTATTACTTGCTCAGTTATAATATTTAATGAATGGTTTCAGTTTCATTTCGTTTATAATTCATATAGCGATGATTATTATTGTGAACCCTAGGTATTCGGATCGCATATCGTTCTTTCGATTCTGGGAGGTAAATCATAATGTATATGCTTTATCTCAGTTATTGGTATATTCGAGTATCGAGGTTACATTATGGTAAAGACGAGGATATGAGTATCTATAGTTCATTGTACGTTTGGATCGCCGAGCATTGAGGATAATCGTCGGTGATGATTGGACATCGAGGTTGCTCCCGAAGGACTCGGGGCAAGTATTCCATATTGATTATGGTTTAGTGTTATTTATTTTGGTCTCGTACATTTTCTTTGATGTTGTTGAACATGGAGTCGTCCCAGTAAATTGTCATGTTGTCGTGCATGTTATGTTGTTCATGTTGATGAACGTATTGATTTGCATATGTGTATGCATATTGTGTTGTTTATATTGTGTAAATAATCCGATGGAATTATGAGGATCTATGCTGAGGGCGCTGGATCGAATGTCCACCATGCGTTGGTTCGACGGGATCATCATGGGATCTATGCTGAGGGCACTGGATCGCTGGACAGGTTTTCCACCATGCGTTGGTCCGACGGGATCATCATGGGGATCTATGCTGAGGGCGCTGGATCGTTGGATTACCCAGTATTGTGTTATTGTTGTGCATATGTATATTGTTGGTTATCCACCTCGTGTTGATCTTGTAGGATCATCTTGGGATCTATGCTGAGGGCGCTGGATCATGGGATTTCGATTGAGTATACATAGTCGTTATTGTTTTTGAGCATATTTGACGTTGTCATATGAGTATGCATTTGTAGATCTTGTGTTAGGACCTTGTCCGTATTGCATTGATCTGATCTCGGATTAGACTGATATGATTGTCGTGGCACATCATATCTCGAGGTATGTTCCATATTTTCTTTGGTCTTGTCTTTGGTGGACAATCAGTTATCGTCTTGGGATTTGATGATATTATTCGATGGATCGTATTGGTCAGGAATGGTAGATTTCCATATCGTGAGTTGGTTATGATAGTTTGAGGATCTTGAGTATTGTTTGAGGTACAATACAGATATTATGTTCGAGTTTATTTGGTTAATCGAGTACAGGATGTGAAATGTGATAATGGTTATTCTGATGAGAATTACTTGAGTAAGTAAAGTTATGGCGGTAAGATTACGTTGGTCGTATTCTTATGTTGTATTCTCATTGGTATGTTATTATTAATGTGATGTTACAGTTATCATTGTTGGATATTATGGCTGACCCCGTCGTGGGATTTCTTTTTAGGTTCTTGAAGTATCAAGCTTGTAGCGGTCGTGAAGAGATGAGCTTCCCGGAGGATACTGGCTAGGACATGTTTTGTGCATTGAGTTTCTTAATTGGCTCTTGTATTCCGCTGCTAGAGTATCTTTTTGGTTGGTCTTTTTCCGCTGCGTGAGTATTTTGAGACGCTCTTTTGGTATCTGGTAACTGAGGTTACTTTGGAAACCATTTTCTAAACTTTTGAGTTTCGGCCGTTTGGCCTTGTGATTTCAAATGAGTTTTTCCGACGGTTTCTGATAAATGGATTTTTATAAGTCTTTGTGAATTTTTACAGATAGTACCGTCGTTGGCCTATTGGGCATTTGTAAATGTTTGCGAAAATTTCTTTTAGCCTTGTGGGTTCCATATCGGGGCCCACGGCGCTGTAATATTTCCGGTTAAATCTGGGGGTGTTACAGAATATGGTATCGGAGCTTAGGTTGAGAAAACCTAGGCATTTGGGTCGAGTTGAGTCGTGTTTTGTTGAGTCATTCGAGTTGTCGATTGAAAATATTAGAGATGTGAGTCTTTGTTGTTCACTCAGGCTTGTGCGTTATCGGATTTGCCAGTATCGTACTGGGCTTGTTATAACTTTTCCAAATGGTGTTAACGAGATTCTCTGGAATGAGATGTATTGTGTTCTTGAGTCGAACTGATTTGGCAAACGTGTGTTTTGATAATATCCATGTCGAGTATTTTCTAGAGTCGAGATATGTGCCAGTATCACGGGAAATCGTCGACTTCACGATCTGTAAGTATTTGGATTTTTGAATTTCATTGAGATTTATTGCCGTTCTAAGTTGATATGTTTTGAGATTCAGCAGATATCATGCGTTACAGTATGAGATGTCAGAGTGAGACAGGATTGATGATCTTGAGAAACTATGATTTTGGAAATCAGTATGTTGGTTAGATTTTGGAACGGAATTGTGCATTTGGGGAGAAATATTGTGCATGGTTGAGAAGAACATGTAGCATGTTAATTTATTTTGAGATATATGAACTGCTTTTGATCATTTGAAAATGATACCTTTAAAAATGAATGTTTTACGGATGTTTTACGGAAAATGATTTTTGGGCCGAGACCCAATCGATTTTGAAATAGTTTTGTAACTCAGGACTTGGAGTCCGAAAAGAGTTTTCTACTTTTTAAACTTCTTGTAATGCGGAACAAGATACGGGCTGAGACCCTAATGTTTCAAAAGAAAGCTTTTCTGTTTTCTAAAACTCCCGAGATTTGTAAAACTCTTTATCAATCGTTTATTTATTTTGTTCCTATCTTTTGAGGTTTTTGGTTTATTTGTTCAAATGGAACTTCTCGGGAAGTCTTTCGCTGTGTTTGATTTGTTGATTTGTTTCAATATTTTGTCATATCATATTTGAGGTGATCCAGGATGGATTAAGGATTGACGTTGCGAGTAGTATGTGGAGAGGAGTTTTTATCAGAGTCTATATATTTGAGATTTTGGAACTCCATCGTGTGGTTTTCTGATGGAATATCAGTGGATATTGGTGACGAGCCGAAGTGGTATACAGGAGTATGGATATGCACAAGCATTTGCATAAATTCCATTTTATTTAATCGTGTCTATTCAAAAAGAATTTTTATCGAGAACTTGGCACCAGCGAGCCGATTTAATTTTAAAATTGATTTCGTGGTCTTACGAAAATTTATGTTTTGAGTTTTCAAACTCTTGAAAGAACTTTCTAAAATTGTCTTCGTGACAAGAATATATGATTTCAAACTGGTTTTGAAAATGTGATTGATGTACATACGCATTTAGTGCATCGGGCATATCATATCGATGGTACAAGGAACAAAGATTCGAAGTTAGTATGGTAGATTGGTTATGCAAGGATGATCGGTTGTTTGATCAGATAAGAGAAATATACTGCGTGTTGTAGATTCATGTGCAGGATGTAAATTTGGAACTTTGGACTTTGTAAAAACCGGGACATACGTGCTATGTGAGTCCATGGGTGCGGTAGTAGCGCAATCTTACCATAGTGATCTTTGAATGATTTATTTGTAAGTGTAAATTTGGGGATGGTGACCCCATGCTGGTTGTTTTGGATATTGAGTGGTCGTTCCCACTCCTTGTATGAATTGATATGTTAGTCGATTTGCGATTCGTTATTCGTATGCCGAGGGAAATGTTCGCCAGTTGGGTATGTTTATTGAGATCTACTGTACGTGATTGATTTGTCGTTTTGAGAATGTTATTCTTTCGTATATCTGTTTCTGTGGTTCTGTGTTGATCGTGTTGGAGTTTACCGTGTGAAGGTATTCTCGATTTTTGTTGATCGTTCGTCGGTAATATTGGAGTTTATCACGTTGATGATATTCTCGAGTGTGTTTTGACCTCTGGTTGGTCATATTTGAATTTATCATGTCGATGATAAATTCGGTTGATTGTTGATCATTGTTGGTGATCATCTGAGCGTCCGGATTTTGTGTCGGTGCCTCAGGATTCGTGTCGTTTTGGGTAGTTGTTTCACAGATATATCGGATATTATTCGTTTTATCGGAATTGGAATTTGATCATGTGATCAGGCAGACAGGATTTGATTCGGGCAGATTGTTTCATCCGAAAATGATATATTTTGTTGAGACTCAGGGAATTGTGATCGTAAGCGTATTGAGACTGTACAGTGAGATCGCTTGCTAGTATCTCAGGAGATCGTCGACCTGCGTATTCGTAAGTACGCTCGTTTGGTTATTCGATGATGACGATAATTGATCGTTGTCGTGATGGTTTTGGGATATTTTGGGTTGAAAGGTATGTTTGTTTGTTTTATGACGGATTGCAAGTTTCGAGGACGAAACTTATTTTAAGTGGTGTAGAATGTAATATCCGGAATTTCTACTACTGTTGTTTGATATTATTTTATCCAAGTTATATTGTACAGCGTGGAATCTGTACAGTAGGGATAAAATAAATAAAGGACTGAGATGTCAGTATCGGTATAATTGTCGTATCTGGTCGACAGTTACATTTGAGGATATCGTGTGTCAGGTTATCGTACTTTCGATATAGAGTATGTCGTATAAGAATATTATTGGATTCAGTGTTTGTGTTCAGTGTGTCTTATGTTCATTTTGGTACGTCAAGATGTTGGACAGAATTTGCGGAAAATGGCTAAGTGTTCGTTAGCGCACGCTACTGGGTACAGGTAGCGCACGCTACGAAGTATTGATAGCGTACGCTAAGAGGTTCGGTTACGTACGCTAAGGAGGACCCCTAACGTACGTAACGACTTGCTGGGTTAGTTCCGGAAGGTGGCCGACAGGTAGGCCCAGGTTGATTTTTATATTCAGTTAGCGCACGCTAACATCAGATCGCCAATAATGGAATCTTAGCTTTCGGCGGGTGAACCCGGCCACTTGCGACGCGTGTCCAGATAAGGTCAGCAGGTGTTTGTCATGTAGGACTAGCGCACGCTAAACCGTATGGCTAGCGCACGCTAATTCCAAATCGGTCAAAGGAATCCCGATAATCGCAGATGCTTTCGGCATGTGGGGGCACGAGTGGTAGGTGTGTACTGTAGCAAGTCAACTTCGGATAGCGCACGCTAAGGTCATTGACTTGCGTACGCTAAGCAGGATGTTTTACGTATGTTAATGCATGGGCATTACGTACGTAAGCTAGTTTACGAAGCGAGGCAGTAGCCTCTGGGCTTCGATAGCGCACGCTAATAAAGTCAGTTAGCGCACGCTAAGGCGTTAGCGCGCGCTAAACATGAGATGTTAGCGCACGCTAATAATGAATATTATAAAAGGGGATAGAAGGGTGCTGAGAAGCATTTCGTCATTTTTTTTCTTCTTTCAGTCGAGAGAGAGAGAGTTGGGATATATTTGAGGTTCCCAAACACTGTATAATGATAATCCTTAACAACATTAGATTGAGAGCTTGGATTCAAGCCTTGTTCTTCAAGATGTTCATGACTCTTTGGATGGAGTTCTAGTGTTCTTCTTTTTGGTTCGTCTAAACCAGGTAATCTTCGTATTCCTTTGTTAATGGTTCGTTTTTCTTGGATGATTTCATGTAAGGAGCATGTTGGATAATCATATGATGATGTTATATGAGATTCAATGGAATTTTGATAAGAGTTTCGGATGTTAGTTAAGATTCTTCATACTGTAAGGATGTTGATTCATTTAAACCGATCTAAGAGGGATTTCTGAATCTTGGAAATTATATTGGTCGATTTAGATGAGATGAATCATGATACTAGGTTGAATTCCAGATTTAGCATGATATGATCCTTGTTATCGAGTCGGTTTGATTGTTGATGTTGTTATTGATATGTGGACATTGACATGATCATTGTGATAATTATGGGGTCGTTTATCTTCAAGAGATATGGAGATTTATGTCTCTCTTCATTCGGATTCGTAGTCGCAAGATGTGAGTCGATGTTTGGAATGCATGCCACTGTACAGCATTAGCGCACGCTAAGCTTACTGGCTAGCGCACGCTAATGGGACAACTTAGCGCACGCTACGTTATGCGTTTAACGTGCGCTAAATAGGCAGACAATGCAGTATTTTTGTGTTTTGATTATGAATTCGTGATGGTTTTACTTGGTTGGTTCTGACTGTGTTTATTCGAGGTTGTGTTGAACCGTTGAGTTCGATTGGTTAGTTTTGTCGGTTGTTGATTGTTATCGGATATGTGTTATTTGATTTCTTCGATAGGTTGAGATTATTGATCGGTGATTATAACCGGATATTGCGGTCGTGTTCGAGTATGTCCATTGTATTGCTTTTGATCGGGGCTGAGGAGCTCGTAGACAAAGGCAATGTGTTCGGCAGCAGCTTCGTGGTATCGGTATCGAGGCAAGTTATTACTTGCTCAGTTATAATATTTAATGAATGGTTTCAGTTTCATTTCGTTTATAATTCATATAGCGATGATTATTATTGTGAACCCTAGGTATTCGGATCGCATATCGTTCTTTCGATTGTGGGAGGTAAATCATAATGTATATGCTTTATCTCAGTTATTGGTATATTCGAGTATCGAGGTTACATTATGGTAAAGACGAGGATATGAGTATCTATAGTTCATTGTACGTTTGGATCGCCGAGCATTGAGGATAATCGTCGGTGATGATTGGACATCGAGGTTGCTCCCGAAGGACTCGGGGCAAGTATTCCATATTGATTATGGTTTAGTGTTATTTATTTTGTTCTCGTACATTTTCTTTGATGTTGTTGAACATGGAGTCGTCCTAGTAAATTGTCATGTTGTCGTGCATGTTATGTTGTTCATGTTGATGAACGTGTTGATTTGCATATGTGTATGCATATTGTGTTGTTTATATTGTGTAAATAATCCGATGGGATTATGAGGATCTATGCTGAGGGCGCTGGATCGAATGTCCACCATGCGTTGGTTCGACGAGATCATCATGGGATCTATCTTGAGGCACCGGATCGGCCGGATGTTTTCCACCATGCGTTGGTCCGACGGGATCATCATGGGGATCTATGCTGAGGGCGCTGGATCGTTGAATTACCCAGTATTGTGTTATTGTTGTGCATATGTATATTGTTGGTTATCCACCTCGTGTTGATCTTGTAGGATCATCTTGGATCTATGCTGAGGGCGCTGGATCATGGGATTTCGATTGAGTATACATAGTCGTTATTGTTTTTGAGCATATTTGACGTTGTCATATGAGTATGCATTTGTAGATCTTGTGTTAGGACCTTGTCCGTATTGCATTGATCTGATCTCGGATTAGACTGATATGATTGTCGTGCACATCATATCTCGAGGTATGTTCCATATTTTCTTTGGTCTTGTCTTTGGTGGACAATCAGTTATCGTCTTGGGATTTGATGATATTATTCGATGGATCGTATTGGTCAGAAATGGTAGATTTCCATATCGTGAGTTGGTTATGATAGTTTGAGGATCTTGAGTATTGTTTGAGGTACAATACAGATATTATGTTCGAGTTTATTTGGTTAATCGAGTACAGGATGTGAAATGTGATAATGGTTATTCTGATGAGAATTACTTGAGTAAGTAAAGTTATGGCGGTAAGATTACGTTGGTCGTATTCTTATGTTGTATTCTCATTGGTATGTTATTATTAATGTGATGTGACAGTTATCATTGTTGGATATTATGGCTGACCCCGTCGTGGGATTTCTTTTTAGGTTCTTGAAGTATCAAGCTTGTAGCGGTCGTGAAGAGATGAGCTTCCCGGAGGATACTGGCTAGGACATGTTCTGTGCATTGAGTTTCTTAATTGGCTCTTGTATTCCGCTGCTAGAGTATCTTTTTGGTTGGTCTTTTTCCGTTGCGTGAGTATTTTGAGACGCTCTTTTGGTATCTGGTAACTGAGGTTACTTTGGAAACTATTTTCTAAACTTTTGAGTTTCGGCCGTTTGGCCTTGTGATTTCAAATGAGTTTTTCCGACGGTTTCTGATAAATGGATTTTTATAAGTCTTTGTGAATTTTTACAGATAGTACCGTCGTTGGCCTCTTGGGCATTTGTAAATGTTTGCGAAAATTTCTTTTAGCCTTGTGGGTTCCATATCGGGGCCCACGGCGCTGTAATATTTCCGGTTAAATCTGGGGGTGTTACAGAATATGGTATCGGAGCTTAGGTTGAGAAAACCTAGGCATTTGGGTCGAGTTGGGTCGTGTTTTGTTGAGTCATTCGAGTTGTCGATTGAAAATATTAGAGCTGTGAGTCTTTGTTGTTCACTCAGGCTTGTGCGTTATCGTATTTGCCAGTATCGTACTGGGCTTGTTATAACTTTTCCAAATGGTGTTAACGAGATTCTCTGGAATGAGATGTATTGTGTTCTTGAGTCGAACTGATTTGGCAAACGTGTGTTTTGATAATATCCATGTCGAGTATTTTCTAGAGTCGAGATATGTGCCAGTATCACGGGAAATCGTCGGCTTCACGATCTGTAAGTATTTGGATTTTTGAATTTCATTGAGATTTATTGCCGTTCTAAGTTGATATGTTTTGAGATTCAGCAGATATCATGCGTTACAGTATGAGATGTCAGAGTGAGACAGGATTGATGATCTTGAGAAACTATGATTTTGGAAATCAGTATGTTGGTTATATTTTGGAACGGAATTGTGCATTTGGGGAGAAATATTGTGCATGGTTGAGAAGAACATGTAGCATGTTAATTCATTTTGAGATATATGAACTGCTTTTGATCATTTGAAAATGATACCTTTAAAAATGAATGTTTTACGGATGTTTTACGGAAAATGATTTTGGGCGAGACCCAATCGATTTTGAAATAGTTTTGTAACTCAGACTTGGAGTCCGAAAGAGTTTTCTTTTTAAACTTCTTGTAATGCGGAACAAGATACGGGCTGAGACCCTAATGTTTCAAAAGAAAGCTTTTCTGTTTTCTAAAACTCCCGAGATTTGTAAAACTCTTTATCAATCGTTTATTTATTTTGTTCCTATCTTTTGAGGTTTTTGGTTTACTTGTTCAAATGGAACTTCTCGGGAAGTCTTTCGCTGTGTTTGATTTGTTGATTTGTTTCAATATTTTGTCATATCATATTTGAGGTGATCCAGGATGGATTAAGGATTGACGTTGCGAGTAGTATGTGGAGAGGAGTTTTTATCAGAGTCTATATATTTGAGATTTTGGAACTCCATCGTGTGGTTTTCTGATGGAATATCAGTGGATATTGGTGACGAGCCGAAGTGGTATACAGGAGTATGGATATGCACAAGCATTTGCATAAATTCCATTTTATTTAATCGTGTCTATTCAAAAAGAATTTTTATCGAGAACTTGGCACCAAATGAGCCGATTTAATTTTAAAATTGATTTCGTGGTCTTACGAAAATTTATGTTTTGAGTTTTCAAACTCTTGAAAGAACTTTCTAAAATTGTCTTCGTGACAAGAATATATGATTTCAAACTGGTTTTGAAAATGTGATTGATGTACATACGCATTTAGTGCATCGGGCATATCATATCGATGGTACAAGGAACAGAGATTCGAAGTTAGTATGGTAGATTGGTTATGCAAGGATGATCGGTTGTTTGATCAGATAAGAGAAATATACTGCGTGTTGTAGATTCATGTGCAGGATGTAAATTTGGAACTTTGGACTTTGTAAAAACCGGGACATATGTGCTATGTGAGTCCATGGGTGCGGTAGTAGCGCAATCTTACCATAGTGATCTTTGAATGATTTCTTTGTAAGTGTAAATTTGGGGATGGTGACCCCATGCTGGTTGTTTTGGATATTGAGTGGTCGTTCCCAATCCTTGTATGAATTGATATGTTAGTCGATTTGCGATTCGTTATTCGTATGCCGAGGGAAATGTTCGCCAGTTGGGTATGTTTATTGAGATCTACTGTACGTGATTGATTTGTCGTTTTGAGAATGTTATTCTTTCGTATATCTGTTTCTGTAGTTCTGTGTTGATCGTGTTGGAGTTTACCGTGTGAAGGTATTCTCGATTTTTGTTGATCGTTCGTCGGTAATATTGGAGTTTATCACGTTGATGATATTCTCGAGTGTGTTTTGACCTCTGGTTGGTCATATTTGAATTTATCATGTCGATGATAAATTCGGTTGATTGTTGATCATTGTTGGTGATCATCTGAGCGTTCGGATTTTGTGTCGGTGCCTCAGGATTCGTGTCGTTTTGGGTAGTTGTTTCACAGATATATCGGATATTATTCGTTTTATCGGAATTGGAATTTGATCATGTGATCAGGCAGACAGGATTTGATTCGGGCAGATTGTTTCATCCGAAGATGATATATTTTGTTGAGACTCAGGGAATTGTGATCGTAAGCGTATTGAGACTGTACAGTGAGATCGCTTGCTAGTATCTCAGGAGATCGTCGACCTGCATATTCGTAAGTATGCTCGTTTGGTTATTCGATGATGACGATAATTGATCGTTGTCGTGATGGTTTTGGGATATTTTGGGTTGAAAGGTATGTTTGTTTGTTTTATGACGGATTGCAAGTTTCGAGGACGAAACTTATTTTAAGTGGTGTAGAATGTAATATCCGGAATTTCTACTACTGTTGTTTGATATTATTTTATCCAAGTTATATTGTACAAATGTGGAATGCATGCAGGGGTAAAATAAATAAAGGACCGAGATGTCGATCGGTATAATTATCGTATCCGTCGATAGCTTACATTTGAGGATATCGTGTGTCAGGTTATCGTACTTTCGATATAGAGTATGTCGTATAAGAATATTATTGGATTCAGTGTTTGTGTTCAGTGTGTCTTATGTTCATTTTGGTACGTCAAGATGTTGGACAGAATTTGCGGAAAATGGCTAAGTGTTCGTTAGCGCACGCTACTGGGTACAGGTAGCGCACGCTACGAAGTATTGATAGCGTACGCTAAGAGGTTACGTACGCTAAGGAGGACCCCTAACGTACGTAACGACTTGTTAGGTTAGTTCCGGAAGGTGGCCGACAGGTAGGCCCAGGTTGATTTTTATATTCAGTTAGCGCACGCTAACGTATGTTGGTTAGCGCACGCTAACATCAGATCGCCAATAATGGAATCTTAGCTTTCGGCGGGTGGACCCGGCCACTTGCGACGCGTGTACAGATAAGGTCAGCGGGTGTTTGTCATGTAGGACTAGCGCACGCTAAACCGTATGGCTAGCGCACGCTAATTCCAAATCGGTCAAAGGAATCCCGATAATCGCAGATGCTTTCGGCATGTGGGGGCACGAGTGGTAGGTGTGTACTGTAGCAAGTCAATTTCGGATAGCGCACGCTAAGGTCAGTGACTTGCGTACACTAAGCAGGATGTTTTACGTACGTTAATGCATGGGCATTACATACGTAAGCTAGTTTACGAAGCGAGGCAGTAGCCTCTGGGCTTCGATAGCGCACGCTAATAAAGTCAGTTAGCGCGCGCTAAACATGAGATGTTAGCGCACGCTAATAATGAATATTATAAAAGGGGATAGAAGGGTGCTGAGAAGCATTTCGTCATTTTTTTTTCTTCTTTCAGTCGAGAGAGAGAGAGTTGGGATATATTTGAGGTTCTCAAACACTGTATAATGATAATCCTTAACAACATTATATTGAGAGCTTGGATTCAAGCCTTGTTCTTCAAGATGTTCATGACTCTTTGGATGGAGTTCTAGTGTTCTTCTTTTTGGTTCGTCTAAACCAGGTAATCTTCGTATTCCTTTGTTAATGGTTCGTTTTTCTTGGATGATTTCATGTAAGGAGCATGTTGGATAATCATATGATGATGTTATATGAGATTCAATGGAATTTTGATAAGAGTTTCGGATGTTAGTTAAGATTCTTCATACTGTAAGGATGTTGATTCATTTAAACCGATCTAAGAGGGATTTCAATCTTGGAAATTATATTGGTCGATTTAGATGAGATGAATCATGATACTAGGTTGAATTCAGATTTAGCATGATATGATCCTTGTTATCGAGTCGGTTTGATTGTTGATGTTGTCATTGTTATGTGTACATGGACATGATCATTGTGATAATTATGGGTTCGTTTATCTTCACGCGATATGGCGATTTATGTCTCTCTCATTCGGATTCGTAGTCGCAAGATGTGAGTCGATGTTTGGAATGCATGCCATCAGACGGCATTAGCGCACGCTAAGCTTACCGGCTAGCGCACGCTAATGGGACAACTTAGCGCACGCTACGTTATGCGTTTAACGTGCGCTAAATAGGCAGACAATGCGGTATTTTTGTGTTTTGATTATGAATTCGTGATGGTTTGACTTGGTTGGTTACTGTGTTTATTCGAGGTTGTGTTGAACCGTTGAGTTCGATTGGTTAGTTTTGTCGGTTGTTGATTGTTATCGGATATGTGTTATTTGATTTCTTCGATAGGTTGAGATTATTGATCGGTGATTATAACCGGATATTGCGATCGTGTTCGAGTATGTCCATTGTATTGCTTTTGATCGGGGCTGAGGAGCTCGTAGACAAAGGCAATGTGTTCGGCAGCAGCTTCGTGGTATCGGTATCGAGGCAAGTTATTACTTGATCAGTTATAATATTTAATGAATGGTTTCAATTTCATTTCGTTTATAATTCATATAGCGATGATTATTATTGTGAACCCTGGGTATTCGGATCGCATATCGTTCTTTCGATTCTGGGAGGTAAATCATAATGTATATGCTTTATCTCAGTTATTGGTATATTCGAGTATCGAGGTTACATTATGGTAAAGACGAGGATATGAGTATCTATAGTTCATTGTACGTTTGGATCGCCGAGCATTGAGGATAATCGTCGGTGATGATTGGACATCGAGGTTGCTCCCGAAGGACTCGGGGCAAGTATTCCATATTGATTATGGTTTAGTGTTATTTATTTTGGTCTCGTACATTTTCTTTCATGTTGTTGAACATGGAGTCGTCCCAGTAAATTGTCATGTTGTCGTGCATGTTATGTTGTTCATGTTGATGAACGTGTTGATTTGCATATGTGTATGCATATTGTGTTGTTTATATTGTGTAAATAATCCGATGGGATTATGAGGATCTATGCTGAGGGCGCTGGATCGAATGTCCACCATGCGTTGGTTCGACGGGATCATCATGGGATCTATGCTGAGGGCACTGGATCGCTGGACAGGTTTTCCACCATGCGTTGGTCCGACGGGATCATCATGGGGATCTATGCTGAGGGCGCTGGATCGTTGGATTACCCAGTATTGTGTTATTGTTGTGCATATGTATATTGTTGGTTATCCACCTCGTGTTGATCTTGTAGGATCATCTTGGGATCTATGCTGAGGGCGCTGGATCATGGGATTTCGATTGAGTATACATAGTCGTTATTGTTTTTGAGCATATTTGACGTTGTCATATGAGTATGCATTTGTAGATCTTGTGTTAGGACCTTGTCCGTATTGCATTGATCTGATCTCAGATTAGACTGATATGATTGTCGTGACACATCATATCTCGAGGTATGTTCCATATTTTCTTTGGTCTTGTCTTTGGTGGACAATCAGTTATCGTCTTGGGAGTTTATGATATTATTCGATGGATCGTATTGGTCAGAAATGGTAGATTTCCATATCGTGAGTTGGTTATGATAGTTTGAGGATCTTGAGTATTGTTTGAGGTACAATACAGATATTATGTTCGAGTTTATTTGGTTAATCGAGTACATGATGTGAAATGTGATAATGGTTATTCTGATGAGAATTACTTGAGTAAGTAAAGTTATGGCGGTAAGATTACGTTGGTCGTATTCTTATGTTGTATTCTCATTGGTATGTTATTATTAATGTGATGTGACAGTTATCATTGTTGGATATTATGGCTGACCCCGTCGTGGGATTTCTTTTTAGGTTCTTGAAGTATCAAGCTTGTAGCGGTCGTGAAGAGATGAGCTTCCCGGAGGATACTGGCTAGGACATGTTCTGTGCATTGAGTTTCTTAATTGGCTCTTGTATTCCGCTGCTAGAGTATCTTTTTGGTTGGTCTTTTTCCGCTGCGTGAGTATTTTGAGACGCTCTTTTGGTATCTGGTAACTGAGGTTACTTTGGAAACTATTTTCTAAACTTTTGAGTTTCGGCCGTTTGGCCTTGTGATTTCAAATGAGTTTTTCCGACGGTTTATGATAAATGGATTTTTATAAGTCTTTGTGAATTTTTACAGATAGTACCGTCGTTGGCCTCTTGAGCATTTGTAAATGTTTGCGAAAATTTCTTTTAGCCTTGTGGGTTCCATATCGGGGCCCACGGCGCTGTAATATTTCCGGTTAAATCTGGGGGTGTTACAAGTTCGAAGGACAAAAACTTGGTTGAGGCTGAGATTACTTATTATGGTATTATAAGACAAATTCTTGTATTAGACTATGTAACTGAGAATGTAACAACATTTTGCTGTGACTGGGTTAGAGTATAAGACAAGGCAGCTTGTACAGTCGATGCAGACACTAACTTGGTCATGGTAAATTTGGATAGGCTCAAGAGCAAAGACCATATAAATGACGAACCATTTAATTGTGCGTTCCAGAATCTAAAACAAGTATTCTATGCAAAGAGCCCGAAGGATGGACCGTGGTCTGTTGTTCTATTTTCCCCCAAACGTTTGACTACATCTGTAGATGACTTGGAGGCACCAACTCATTATCAATCTGCTTTAGATGACAATCCAGAATTGAAGAAATTTCTTGATTTTCTAGATGAATAAATGTCTAATTTTGTTAGTACGCTATATGAATTTTTGTTATATTTATTCGAACTTTGTACTACTGTAAAGCACTCATTATTGTTCTATTCCGCATTTTGAAATTAACTCTATGGGCTGTTTAAGTTTGTGAGAGAAGCGAGTTAGTATATTATTTATTAATAAACTGATATTGAGCCCCAATGTTATTCTGAAAAATGCAGTTTAGTCCTCTATTATTAAAATGCAGTTTTAGTCCTCTATCTTATATGCAGAGTTAGTATATTATTTATTAATAAACTGATATTGAGCCCCAATGTTATTCTGAAAAATGCAGTTTAGTCCTCTATTATTAAAATGCAGTTTTAGTCCTCTATCTTATATGCATTTTTGGTATATTATTTATTAATAAACTGATATTGAGCTCCAATGTTATTCTGAAAAATGCAGTTTAGTCCTCTATTATTAAAATGCAGTTTTAGTCCTCCACCATATTGCAATGGTGGCTTTTTCTTTCTTAATTTTCTCCTGAAGGGATTGGTTTTGTTTCACAAGTTTGGTGTTTTGAATTTGAAGTGTGACATTTTCTAGTTTAGATTGTTTTAGAACAAGCAATTCATCTCTACACTTATTTAATTCAGAAACAAGCTTGTTATATTTTGAAAACAGATTTAACCTTTGCTCTTCCTCATGGCTTTAGATGACCCATTCTCCATTTCTTGCATGAATTTTAACCACTGCTAGCTTGTCATTTTGTGAAAGAGCCATCAGTGCACTGACCCTTACTTCATCATCATTAGAAGAGACAGCTTTCTCATCCCAGTCGAAGGCTTCAGCCACAAGTACTTTGTTCTTTGCTTGAACAGGTTTGGTGGTTGCATCGTGAGGTACTGAGGGTGTGGCTTCAAGTTGAGCAAGTTTAGTCCTCTATTATTAAAATGCAGTTTTAGTCCTCTATTTTATATGCATTTTTGGTATATTATTTATTAATAAACTGATATTGAGCCCCAATGTTATTCTGAAAAATGCAGTTTAGTCCTCTATTATTAAAATGCAGTTTTAGTCCTCTATCTTATATGCATATTTGGTATATTATTTATTAATAAATTGATATTGCAATGGTGGCTTTTTCTTTCTTAATTTCCTCCTGAAGGGCTTGGTTTTGTTTCACAAGTTCGGTGTTTTGAATTTGAAGTGTGACATTTTCTAGTTTAGCTTGTTTTAGAACAAGTAATTCATCTCTACACTTATTTAATTCAGAAACAAGCTTGTTATATTTTGAAAACAGATTTAACCTTTGCTCTTCCTCATGGCTTTAGATGACCCATTCTCCATTTCTTGCATGGCTTTTACCCACTGCTAGCTTGTCATCTTGTGAAAGAGCCATCAGTGCACTGACCCTTACTTCATCATCATTAGAAGAGACAGCTTCCTCATCCCAGTCGAAGGCTTCAGCCACAAGTACTTTGTTCTTTGCTTGAACAGGTTTGGTGGTTGCATCCTGAGGTACTGAGGGTGTGGCTTCAAGGAGAGCAAGTTTATCTTTAGCTTTTCTATACTTAGCTTCAAAATCTTTTTGATTATTTTGAATAGTTTTCGTTTGAAAATGTTGAGTATACTGAAGCATTTTTGGTTGAAACTTGCTAAATCCTGATGTTGAGTATACTGAAGCATTTTTGGTTGAAAATGTTGAGTATACTGAAGCATTTTTGGTTGAAAATGTTGAGTATACTGAAGCATTTTTGGTTGAACTACTATCTGAGAATTTGTATGAGGGTTCTGAGGTTGTTTTAGAAAAACAGTCTTTTGCAAAATGACCTTTTTTACCACACTTGAAACATTCAGTGGTTTCATTTGCTGATGTTTATTAATAAACTGATATTTATATCCCTCTTGATGGTGAACTTTTTTATTGCTAATTTCAATCATGAATCATTTCTTACAGATAATGGCAGCTTCATCAAGTCATCAAGAAAGTGAAAATGAAACTCAACCCAACTCGGAAGAATCTGCCGTTGAGAGGCAATTAGTTGTAGATAAACGACCTCTCGTTACCTTTAATAGCACAGGACAGATAGTTGGAAATAAGGATAAGTTCAAGGCTCGATCTTTAGTCCTATTGAAAATACAAGTAGGATTGGAGTATGATGATTGGAGGCAAGTTGATCAAGCCATTAAGGACGATATGTGGACGACTCTCTACAGAGAATTTAATATCCCTCTTCTTAGGAAAGACGATGTTCTGAAAGAGATGGGTGGACAACTAAAAACATGGAGATGGAACATGCGACATAAGCATTTAAAGGATTTGGATGCTACGGGAATAATGGCTTTGAAGGACCACGTACCTCCGAAAGAGAATATTCGCACCAGCCAATGGAATGCATTTATTGAACATGAAGCAACGGCCAAAAAGCTTCAACAAAGAAGTGTTTTAAAAGTGCTAATAAAAATGATGTCCACTGTCTTGGTAGGACATCCTACGCCGAGAAAGCTATGAAAATGGTATGTACACGAGCATTTAATATAAACACACACACGCACACGCACACACACACACACACACACACACACACACATATATATATATATATATATATATATATAAAATGTACTAGGAAAGATCTTGTTTTCAGCTTATATATGTATTGATTTGGCTATATTTTTTATGTGTAGAAAGCGACGGATCCAGACCATCGATCGCCTACTCGTTCCGAGGTGTACTTAGAGTCGCAAAAACAGCGAAAAACTGGGGAATTACACCCAAAAGTTGCTGAAGCATGTGTAAGTTCTAAAATGTGATTTTTAAGTCATGTTATTATCAGTCATATATCTCTGATCTGTTGAGAATTATGTAATTTACAGCAGAAAGTTAAAGAGTTCAGTAGTAGTGAGGACTCGTCAAGCCAGGCTTCTTTGGAAGATGATGCACTTACACAGATTTTTGGAAAGGATTCTAGAGGAAGGACCCGTGGTGTCGGTCGAGTCTCTAAGGGTACAGTGAAGGCTATTCAACCTATTAAGTCAAACATTGACATGGTCCTTAACAGTAATCAACACTTAGAGAAGGTTGTTTACAACATGCAAGATCAACTTACTACGTTTATAGCAGCATTCAACCATTCTCAAAAGTTATCTTCGCCACAAACTTCTGCGCCCTCACCTCGATCAACATTTCACGTACCAACTCCAACTGAAACAAGAACGCCACAATCATCCCGGGTTCTTATTAAAGATGTTATTTCAACCAAGGTCATTGCTAAAGGAGATGTAGTTCTAACTCTCAAAGGTGAAAAAGTACATGGGCGCAATATTCTGGACCATGAAAGCAAGGTTAGTGTTATAAGTGTGGAGCATGATGACAATGACACTCTGTTGTATCTAGTGTAATACCCCGATTTTTCAGATATATTTTTCGTTTATATGTTGGTTATCGTTGATGGATATTTGTGCTGGAGAGCGTTGTGAACGTTTGATAATGTTATTGAATGCGTATATGTATTCATTGTGCCATATGTTTGATTGGTATGTCGAGACATTGGTTGAGGATAGTTGAATATGGCTAGGCACAGCAACGATAGCGCACGCTATAAGTGTTTCATTAGCGCACGCCATCGGGCAGTGTAGCGCACGCCACGAAGTATTGATAGCGACGCTAAGAGGTTCGATTACGTACGCTAAGGAGGACCCCTAACGCACGTAACGACTTGCCGGGTTAGTTTCGGAAGGTGGCCGAAGGTAGGCCTGGTTGATTTTTATATTGATTAGCGCACGCTAACGCATGTTGGTTAGCGCACGCTAACACCAGATAGCCAATAATGGAATCTTAGCTTTGCGGGTGGACCTGCCATGTTCGACGCGTGTCCAGATAAGGTCAGCGAGTGTTTGTCGTGTAGATCTAGCGCACGCTAAAACCGTATGATTAGCGCACGCTAATTCCAGATCAGGCAGAGGGAATCTTGTCCTTGTCAGATGCTGTCGGCATGTGGGGGCACGAGTGGTAGGTGAACACTGTAGCAAGTCAAGGATAGCGCACGCTAATGTCAAGGATTTGCGTACGCTAGGCAGGATGTTTTACGTACGTTAATGCATGGGCATTACGTACGTAAGCTAGTTTACGAAGCAAGGCAGTAGCCTCTGGACTGCGATAGCGCACGCTAACAAAGTCAGTTAGCGCACGCTAAGGCTGTAGCGCACGCTAAACATGAGATGTTAGCGCACGCTAATAATGTTTATTATAAAAGGAGGACAGACGGGTATTGTGAGGCATTTCGTCCATTCTTCTTCCTTTAGTCAGGAGAGAGAGAGTTGATAGTTATTTGGGATTCCCAAACACTGTATAATGATAATCTTTAACAACATTAGATTGAGAGCTTGGATTCAAGCCTTGTTCTTCAAATTGTTCATGATTCTTTGGATGGAGTTCTAGAATTCTTCTTTTTTGTTCGTCTAAACAAGGTAATCTTCATACTCCTTTGTTAATGGTTCATTTTTCTTGGATGATTACATGTGAGGAACATGTTGGATAATCATATAACGATGTTATATGGGATTTTATGGATTTTGATAAGAACTTCGAATGTTTCTTCATATTATTAAAGATGATGATTCGTTTAAACCGTTTTGAGATGGATTTCTGGATCATAATACGAGGTTGAATTCAGTTATTGCATGTTATGATCCTTGTTACCGAGTTGGTCCGATTATTGATATGATTATTGTTCTAGGTTGATTAACCAATAGGTATAATCGCTTTTGCCGCGTGAAAGGCCGTAGATTCCGTCCAAATGGTCAAGAGCTCGTAGACGAGGGCGATAAGTTCGGTGTTGGTTTTGTCATGTTGGTATCCAGGCAAGTGTTTACTTGTTCGGTTGTAATGTTTTGATGAGTAATTCCATTTACATTTCATAAGTATTTTATGTTGTATTGCATATTGACGAATGTTCAGTGATGTTCTAAAAGGATTAGAATGCACAGTTGATGATTGTTGAGATACTTGGACAATCTTGGGAAGATTGTAGTATTCGGATATTGTTGATGTCATTTTTGGATATTCTTGGTATGTGGTATGCATTTCAGAAGGATGTCCGGATAGAGGTATGTTTTATGGTAATCGTACATAGAGTATTATGTACGAGAAAGTACTCGGTATTGAGGTATTATACGGTATTGTTGTGATACTGGGATTTTTATGGTATTATCGTGATTTTGGGTTTTTGACGAGAATCGTTGGATTACCGGAAGTGGTAAGGTCATCGTTGAGGTTATTATTCTCATGATGCATGGCATGTGAATATTTATGTTTATGTACTTGTGGTTATTTGTCGGGCATTATTGCTGACCCCGTTGTGGGACTTGTTTTTCAGGTATTGAGGACTTTGATGGTAGCGGTCGTGAGGCGAGGATTCCGGACGATACTGGCTATGGCATATTGTTGGGGAATCGTGTATTTTGTTTGTGTATATCATTATTGATGTATATGTATCTTGGACTGTGTTTTTATCCGCTGCGTGAGTTCTTTCAAATGGCTTTCGGCTTTTTGCCAACTGAGTTTGATTTCGAAAACCGATTCCCTTAACCGAGTTTTTGGCCTTGTTTGTCTTGACGGTAGTTGGTGTTTTCAAATGTTTTTTGTGAGTTTTGGAAAATACTACCGTCACCGACCTTTTTGGGCGTTTTTGTAAATGGTTTTTAGCCTGGTGGGTTCCGGCGCGGGGCCCACGGCGTGTAATATTCCCGGTTGGATCTGGGGGGTGTTACATCTAGGTAGCCAAGGTTGTGCCACGACTATTGGGGAAGTTTTCGGTGGGTTCGTGGTGTGGCCTAAATGTTTCCTCGAAGAAATGTAATTTAATTTGGGGACTTGTATTAATTTGTGTACTTGGTAGTACTTTGGGTTTTTGTATGTACTTGTAGTAAGTCGTGGACTTGATAGTACTTTGGATTATATATGAAACTTGTAATATATTGTGGACTTGGTGGTATTGTGAGTTTAAGCTATTCTGGTTGCATTTTGGAGCAGTTCCAAATTATTATGGCTGTATTTCTTGCTGTGTTTTTAACAGGTTGTGATTGATTGAATAGGCTGTATCTCTTGGTGGACTTGTGTGTTTTTAACAGGCTGTATCTCTTGCTGTGTTTTTGGGTCTATTCTGATTGATTCTGTTTGTGACTGTCTTTAACAGTCACAAACATTGTAGATTTCTTACTGTCAACGACAGTAACAAAATCGCAAATTTGTGACCGTCCCAGACAGTCACTAAATAGTCACAAACATTGTATATTTCTTACTGTCAACGACAGTAACAAAATCGCCAATTTGTGACCGTCCTGGACAGTCACTAAAAGCCTTTGTGACTGCCATAAAAAGTGGGATTATAAAGTCAGAAAATCAAGTTCTTGTGACTTTTTTGTTACTGTTTTTGACAGTCACAAAATAAATTGTGACTGTTGTTTATGTGACAATCATTTGTGACTTTTTGTGCCTTTTGTGACTGTTTTTGGCAGTCACAAATCCCTAGTTTTGGTGTAGTGAGAGGTTGAAGGAGTCGTCGACGATCTGGGTTGAGGCTGAAATAAAGGCTGACGTGCCTGTTGTTTCTCTAACAAAACAGCACGCTCGTGAGCTTCCAATAATGATGGTGACGCTAAAAGATTCAGCATATCCTGAAGTGAAGGACGCAAACCAGCAATAAATCGAGCAACCATTTGCTCATCAGAGTCACACACATCAACATGTGCAACCAACTGATAAAATTCGGCGAAGTACTCAGAAACAGAACGTGTGCCTTACCGAATATTATGTAGCCACTGGATGAGAGTTGACCGATAATTAAAGGGCAAGAATTATCGTTGAAGCAGCGATCTGAGTTTCGCCAAAGACGTAACAATGCGAACGCCTTGGGGGGCCCGTGTGACCCGTAATTGATACCACCAAGTAGTAGCACGGTCACGGAAATGAGTAGGCACGAGACCAACCCTACGATCCTGTGGAACCCGCTTAAATTCAAGGATATCCTCCACAGTATGAAGCCAATCCAAAAATTCCTAAGGCTCTAGGGTTCCCGCAAATTCAGGAATTTCAATTCTCAATCCAGTGTCCCAGCGCACATCATCGTGATGCTGGTGGTGATGAACGCGATCGCAAGGTAATGATGCAAAGGGGTTTTCATCGGTAACTGTAAAATCAATGGGCTCATCATAAGAATCAGTCAATGGTGGTGAACAGGTTCGTTCGAGAGAATTCGCACGAGAGTGACGGCGACGGGATGAACGGGCCGCGACGCTGGCGATTTTATGCTGTACACGAAGCGATTCAATGGCCATGGTAAGGGAATCCATGTTGCGGCGTATCTCCCGCAACTCCTCTTGAAAGGGGTCAATAGGAGGACCCTTTTCCCTTCAGAGGCATCGTTGCAAGAGCGTAAACAAGACTCCGGATACCAACTGGCGCAGCGAATACCTATGAACAATAAGGAATTACGAATCAAACTATGAAGATGATAAACAAACCTTGTTCTTCATCATACAGAAACCGTACAGAAGTTTGCAAATTCATTCAACCGTCTAATACCTAATAATCTCCTAGTTTAAGTAGTAAATGGATAAACAAAGCCCACAACCTATAAAGTCCAAAATAACACTAAATATATAAGCCCAAATATAAAGCCCAAATACAGAGCAATTTTAAGCGGTATCGCCTTCATCAAGAACCCACTTTATTTTTAGGTGTTATAATAGATAATAAATATGGTTAAAAGTGACAAATTTGTTGACCATGTGGATAATCATAAAACTTCATTGACCGACATTACTAGTGGTAAGATATTCTGAATTTATGGATGATTATGATTCTTTTAATATTGTTATGTTGTATATACTGGTATTTAGTGATGTTGGTTGTTGAAATTAGATAATTATATAAATAATTTATTAATGATAATATTTATTTAATTATCTAATTTCAACAACCAAGATCACTAAATACCAGTATATACAACATAACAATATTAAAAGAATCATAATCATCCATAAATTCAGAATATCTTACCACTAGTAATGTCGGTCAATGACGTTTTATGATTAATTATGTAAATAATTTATTACTGATAATTCTTATTTAAGTAATAATCATTTAATGTACATATAGTTGTCACGGCCACATGCAGTCAAACACCGGCAGGAACATTTTATTTGAGTTGCCTTGAGAATGGTAATAAATAACAATATTTTTTAAAATAAGTGGAATAGATATTGATTTCGTTAATATATATATATAGTAAAATCGTATTCTGCAGTCTTTCTATAGTAAAACTATCATGGATATGAAATATTGAAACTCATTAGAAAGACAAAACTTATTATATGTGACGAGGCGTCGATGGCACAAAACTTATGCTTTAAAGCACTTGATTCGAGCTTGAAGGATGTTATGAGATCTCACAACGGCAGCCATCTGATAGACCATTTGGGGTTGTGGTTGTAGTTTTCGAAAATGAATTCCGACAGATATTGTCCGTTGCCCCAAAGAGAGCAAATATGATATTATGTATGCTGACATAAGTTTTTCAAGACTTTGGGATTCAAGCAAATTTCTTAATTGACCAAGAATATGCGACTACGACTAAATAATCTACTCAATAATTCATACGCTTTTATTTGTAATGATGTATATATAAACACCGTAAAAATACTTTTCAACTATTTCTTACAGCATGTTGTTGATAGCCCATCCGCCTTGACATCCATATATACGCTCCCTGCCAGCTCAATCATCCCGGTTAAGAGGACAAAAGAACCGATTTCCGGGTAAACCGGTCGAGCAGAGTAACAGGGAGGACCGACCGAGTACATATCAAATTTACTCCTAGGTCCCATTAAGATTGGACCGGGTAGAACCGGCAAAGACCTGAGGCCGACCCGATGACCAGCCCAGAGCAAAGACGAAAGGGCCGACCAGATTCAGGATAAATACGCTTCAAAACACCATCATGGCATGACCGATCAGATCAGCGGGAGACCCAAAGGCCGACCCCAGTACCGACCACAATGGATAAGCGTCGCCAGAAGCATGCGGAACAGGCACTCAGGACATGCGGAACAGACATACAGGACAGTTGATGCACTCTGTCCTCCCTCTTCCCAAAGCAATCCCCAAAGGCCGCCACGTGTCTAAGGCGCACTCTGTAACACCCCCAGATCCGATCGGGAATATTACAGCGCCGTGGGCCCCGAGATGGAACCCACAAGGCTGAAGGAAATTTTCGCAAATATTTACAAACGCCCAAGAGGCTAACGACGGTATTATCTATTAAAAACATTCGAAGATTTATAAAACTCGTTTATCAAACCGTCGTAAAAACTCATTTGAAACCACAAGGCCCAAAATGCCAAAATTCAACAGTTTAAAAACATACGTTAACCTATCGCTTACACGTACCGACATAATAGATTTAGAAAATGATTGTCAAAGTAACCTAAGTTACCGGATACCAAAAAGGCCATTTAAAAATACTCACGCAGCGGATAAAGACAAATAATTAAAATACTCTAGCAGCGGAATACAACAACTGATCAGAAACTCAAAACACAAATACATGCCCTTGCCAGTATCCTCCGGGAAGTTCATCTCTCCACGACCGCTACAAGCTTGATAATTCAAGAACCTAAAAAGAAAGCCCACGACGGGGTCAGCCATAATATCCAACAATGATAACCATCACATCTCGTCAATAATTACATATCAATGGAAATACTAAGTAAGAATACGACCAATGTAATCTTACCGTCGTAACTTTACGAGAATCCACGATTCGTATCCTTAACAACACATTAAAATAATACCGAAATATCTGTACGGTATCTCAACAATACTCAAGGTTCTCAAAACATTATCATAATTCGCGATACGGAAATTATACCAACTCTGGCCAATTCAATCCATCGGATATCATCGACAATTCCAATACGATAATCGATTGTCCATCAAAGACAAGTACCAAGGAAATACGGAACATACCTCAAGATTACGAAATACCATGACAATCACGTCAGTCTAATCCGAGATCAAATCAACATAACATACGGACATGGTCCTAACACAAGACCTACAAATGCATACTCATATGACAACGTCAATATGATCACAACAATAACGACAATGTATACTTATGGCAAATCCATAATATACATATGCACAACAACAATACATGGCAATCCGATGATCCAGCGTTCACTGCCTAGATCCCCGATGATCCCGTCGGACCAACCCGAGGTGGAAAACTCCCGTTGATCCAGTAGACGCTAGCATAGATCCCCGATGATCCCGGACCAACCCGAGGTGGACATACAACAACAATGCACAAATGCATATAACAATGATACACAATGCATGACAACAACGATACACGCATGTATCACAACATGATCGACATGAAATGACAAAAATGATTAGAGTACTTGCCCCGAGTCCTTCGAGAGCAATCTCGATGTCCAGACCATCACGAACCATTATTCTGAATATTCGACGATCCAAAATGTCACGGATGGTAAATAATTCACGCCTTTGTCTATACCATGATGTATCCTCGATACCAAGTATGCCAACAAGAATGTGAATCATATACATTATGATTTAATTCCCAAAACTCAAATAAAACCTATAATCTCAACTCTCATGTGATTACGATTTATAAACATTGCTATACGAATTATAAACGAATGAAACTGGAACCATTCATTAAATATTATAAATTGAGCAAGTAATAACTTGCCTCGATACCAATGAAGCCGTTACCAATTCCTTGCCGTCGTCTACATGTCCCTCGGCCCTGATCAAAGCAATCTACGAACATTCTTGAATACGACCGCAAAGCATGGTTCTAAACATCGATCAATAATCTCAACCTATTACAATAATCGATTTAACATACATTCGATAACAATCAACAATCGATATAACTAATCCACAAACCCAACGATTCCAAAATATCTCGATTAAACACAAGTCCGAACAATCTAACTCAAACAATTACGAATTCATTCCCATGATTCCACAAAGCCCACATATCGATTCGATAAGGCGAGTATACAAACTTAACCGAAATATTCCAATCAATTTCTCTTTCAAAACTTCAATCAAACACCTTGAAGGCGGAATTCAAAGGTATATTCGAATCATCAATCAACAAACACCAACCACATCAAGAACACGAAGAACATAATCACAAACATATATATCCTTCAACATTACATGATTCTAGCCATCGATACGAACTAAACCACCAAAATATATCAAGAATCTCAAACATCCCAAAATATTAGATTTCAAGCCAATTACCTTCAATCCGGAGAAAGAATCAATAATGATGTTATAATCCTTATTCCAAGCTTTCCTAGATGTTATCACTTGATAAACCAACTCAAAAGCTGAGATTTAGGGGTTAAAAACCGAGTTTGGGTGATTTGGGACGAAAGGGGATCGTGTAGGATGGGTTGGGAAATGAAATTCCCGACTGCTTTACGTTTTTATACGCCCAGGCATGTTAGCGTACGCTAACTTCATCAATAGCATGCGCTACCTGTTCCCAGAATACAGATAATATAGTTTCTGCCATTTTGAGCATAACTCACTCATCCGGACTCTGATTAACTCACCGTTTGAACCATTAGAAAGCTAACTCGATGCTCTATTATAATGATATGTTTCAGAATTTTTGGAGTTTTCAAGAATCGGTGGTTATTTTCCAAAGTCGAACCTTATACACATTACTTTCCAAACAAGTGTCCAAATCTTATTTCCACTAATATTTCAACATATAGTCTTCTTAATCATATCATATACATCAAGAATCATAATCACTTGCATGTTCATCATCATACGAAGTAAACAATAACAACAACATTAAAAACCCGAAATGAAGGGAGATATTAACCAACATATCTCTTGAAGAAAAACAACACCGTTCAAAACCACACGAATCATATCAATATCCGCATATCAACCATATTATCAACATAACTCAGTAATCCATCTCATAACCATACTCATCAACTCATAAACATGACGATCATCAACTCAACAACATCATATACAATCCAAAATGAAATCCCAAAGTGGAGAGTAATTACCTCTTTGAAGGAATGGATTGAATCCCAAGGTTGAATCCGTTTTCAATCACTTCCAAGCTTCAAATGTTGTTAGGAATGATCAACTCAAGTGTTTGGAACCTCAACTTCTCTCTAAGACCTCTCTCTATCGGTTCACATGAAGAAATGGACGGAAATGACGAATAATGGCCAACTGCACTTATATATATACTGTACATTACTAGCGTACGCTAACATCTTCAGTTAACGTACGTTACACACTTAGCGTGCGCTAACTTTCTTTGTTAGCGTGCGCTATCGAAATCCAGAGGCAACTGTCTTACTGCATGAAGTGATTTACGTACGCAATGCCCATGCAATAGCGTACGTAAATGCCTCTATTTAGCGTACGCAAGTGTCCTACCTTAGCGTGCGCTACTCATAGTTGACTCCTTTGTCTGTATGCTTCCGAAGACAGGTCCACACGCCGAAAGTGCTGACGAGGATAAGATTCCTTTTTGTCCGATATACAGTTAGCGTGCGCTAATCAACATGCATTAGCGTGTGCTATCACTACATTACAACATCCGTTGACTTATCATAACGTGCGTCGAAAGTGGCCTGGTCCACACGCAGATTCCTTCCGATCTGACTGCATTAGCGTGCGTTATCTTATATCCGTAGCGTGCGCTAAACCTGCACGATAGCGTGCGCTACTCATGATTATTAGCGTGCGCTAATAATGTTACACTTAGTCATTTTTAGCTATTCTTGTCCAACGTCTCAACATACAGAATACGAACATACGGCATACTGAATACATATACTTCTTACATCCAATTGTGGACCAAGTACGACAATTATACAAATACAGATGTCTCGGTCCTTCAATTATTTTACTCATACTGTACAGATTCCACGCTGTACAACATAACTCGGATAACATTAAACAATAGTAATAGAAATTCCGGATATTACATACTACACCACTTAAAATAAGTTTCGTCCTCGAAACTTGCAATCCGTCATAAAAATAAATAAACCGTTCAACCAAAATATCCCGAAATAATCACGACAACGATTAATCATCATTATTACCGAATAACCAAAATAGCATACTTACATATACGCCAAGTCGACGATCTCCTGAGATACTAGCAAGTGACTTCACTGAAAAGCCTCAACACGCTTACAATAACAATTCCATAAGTCCCAACCAGATATATTATCGTCAGATGAAATAATCTATCTGTGTCAGATCTTGTCTACCTGATCGCACAATCAAATCCCAATCCAGATACAAATCAATAATACACAATACAACTGTGAAACAACTGTCCAAAACAATGACAACAGACCCCGAAATATCGACATAACGTCCGAACGCTCATACAATCGTTAACGATGATCAATCAACAAATTAGCCAAGAATATCATCGACATGATAAACTCTAATTCGACCGTCCAAATGTCAAAACACACTTCGAGAATACTTTCACACGGTAAGCTCCAACATGGTCAACACAGAACCACGGAAACAGATATACGAAAGAATAACATTCTCAAAATGACACACCAATCACGTACAGTAGATCTCAATAAACATACCCGACTGGCGAACATATCCAATCCTATATGAAGTGGGAAAGACCACTCAATATTCAAAGCAACCAGCATGGGGTCACCATCCCCAATGTCTCAGTTTCACAAAACCCACAGTTCCAAAATTACATCCTGTAGCATATTCTTCTTATCCGATCAATCAATCGATCATCCCTAGATAACCAACTACCATACTGAAGTTCGAATCTTTATTTATCGTACCATACTGATGCCTTATCCAGTTTGTGAGTCACACTCATAACTCCATCATGATATGCATTATGCACTAAATGCGTATTTATATCGATCATATTTTCAAAACCAGTTTGAAATCATATAGTCTCGTCAAAAGACAAATTTCCGAAAGTTCTTTCAAAAATTTCAAAACTCAAAACAAAAATTTTTCGTAAATCCACGAAATCAATTTTCGAAAAAATTAAATCGGCTCGCTGGTGCCAAGTATTCGATAACAGTTTCCTTCGATTCTACACGATTTCGAAGTTTCAAATGAAAACTATGCAAATGCTAGACTACATCCATATTCTATCGGAAAACCACACGATAAAGCTCCGAAATTTTCAATATATAAACTCCGACTAAAAACTCTTTTTCCACATATGACTCGCAACGTCAATTATTTTCCATCCTGGATCACCTCAATTATGCTATGACAATGCATTGAAACATATCAACACAGCGAAAGACTTCCCAAGAAGTTTCTTTTGAACAAGTAATCCAGAACCCCGAAAGGCAGGAACAACATAGATAAACGATTGATAAAGTGTTTTACAAGTCTCGGGAGTTTTTAAGAAAACAGAAAAGTCTTTTGAAATATTAGGGTCTCAGCCCGTATCTCGTTCCGCATTACAAGAAGTTTAAAAAGTAGGAAACTCTTTTTCGGACCCCAAGTCCTGAGTTATAAAACAATTTCAAAAATCTATTGGGTCTCGGCCCAAAAATCATTTACGGTAAAACATCCGTAAAACATTCATTTTGAAAAGTATCATTTTCAAATGCTCAAAAGCGATTCATATATCTCAAAATGAACTAACATGACTACATGTTCTCTGAACAATCCACAATATTTCTCCCAAATGCACACTCCGTTCCAAAACTTAATCGACATATTGATTTCCAAAATCATAACTTCTCAAGATCATCAATCTGTCCCAACTCTGTCATATTATCTGTAACGCATAATATCTTTACGAACCTCGAGAACCTATCAACTTAGAACGACAATAAATCTCAATGCAATTCAAAATCCAATACTTACGGATCGTGAAGCCGACGATTCCCCATGATCTTGGCACATGTCTCAACTCAAGAAAATACTCGAGAGATATTTTCAAAACACACATTTTGCAAACTCGGTTCAACTCGAGAAAACAACACGGCTCTATACGAAGAAACACGTTAACACCATTTGAAAAAGTTACAACAATCCCGGTACCACACCGGTAAATCACATAACGCACAAGCCCGAGTGAACAACAAAAACCCGGAGCTCAAACACTTGTCAACCGACAACTCAAATGACACGACAAAATCACGACCCAACTCGACCCGATTGCCTAGGTTTTCACAACCTAAGCTCGATACCATATTCGTAACACCCCAGATCCGACCGGGAATATTACAGCGCCGTGGGCCGAGATGGAACCCACAAGGCTGAAGGAAATTTTCGCAAACATTTACAAATGCCCAAGAGGCTAACGACGGTATTATCTATTAAAAACATTCGAAGATTTATAAAACTCGTTTATCAAACCGTCGTAAAAACTCATTTGAAACCACAAGGCCCAAAATGCCAAAACTCAACAGTTTAAAAACATACGTTAAGTTATAAACACACGTCTGGCAGAATAGATTTAGAAAATGATTGTCAAAGTAACCTAAGTTCTAGGATACCAAAAAGGCCATTTAAAAATATTCACACAAATGGATAAAGACAAATAATTAAAATACTCTAGCAGCGGAATACAACAACTGATCAGAAACTCAAAACACAAATACATGCCCTTGCCAGTATCCTCCGGGAAGTTCATCTCTCCACGACCGCTACAAGCTTGATAATTCAAGAACCTAAAAACAAAGCCCACGACGGGGTCAACCATAATATCCAACAATGATAACCATCACATCTCGTCAATAATTACATATCAATGGAAATACTAAGTAAGAATACGACCAATGTAATCTTACCGTCGTAACTTTACGAGAATCCACGATTCGTATCCTTAACAACACATTAAAATAATACCGAAATATACATGCGGTATCTCAACAATACTCAAGGTTCTCAAAACATTATCATAATTCGCGATACGGAAATTATACCAACTCTGGCCAATTCAATCCATCGGATATCATCGACAATTCCAATACGATAATCGATTGTCCATCAAAGACAAGTACCAAGGAAATACGGAACATACCTTAAGATTACGAAATACCATGACAATCACGTCAGTCTAATCCGAGATCAGATCAACATAACATAGACATGGTCCTAACACAAGACCTACAAATGCATACTCATATGACAACGTCAATATGATCACAACAATAACGACAATGTATACTTATGGCAAACCCATAATATACATATGCACAACAACAATACATGGCAATCCGATGATCCAGCGTTCACTGCCTAGATCCCCCGATGATCCCGTCAGACCAACCCGAGGTGGAAAACCTGTCCGTTGATCCAGCGCACGCTAGCATAGATCCCCCGATGATCCCGTCGGACCAACCCGAGGTGGACATACAACAACAATGCACAAATGCATATAACAATGATACACAATGCATGACAACAACGATACACGCATGTATCACAACATGATCGACATGAAATGACAAAAATGATTAGAGTACTTGCCTCGAGTCCTTCGAGAGCAATCTCGATGTCCAGACCATCACGAACCATTATTCTGAATATTCGACGATCCGAAATGTCACGGATGGTAAATAATTCACGCCTTTGTCTATACCATGATGTATCCTCGATACCAAGTATGCCAACAAGAATGTGAATCATATACATTATGATTTAATTCCCAAAACTCAAATACAACCTATAATCTCAACTCTCCTGTGATTACGATTTATAAACATTGCTATACGAATTATAAACGAATGAAACTGAAACCATTCATTAAATATTATAAATTGAGCAAGTAATAACTTGCCTCGATACCAATGAAGCCGTTACCAATTCCTTGCCGTCGTCTACATGTCCCTCGGCCCTGATCAAAGCAATCTACGAACATTCTTGAATACGACCGCAAAGCATGGTTCTAAACATCGATCAATAATCTCAACCTATTACAATAATCGATTTAACATACATTCGATAACAATCAACAATCGATATAACTAATACACAAACCCAACGATTCCAAAATATCTCGATTAAACACAAGTCCGAACAATCTAACTCAAACAATTACGAATTCATTCCCATGATTCCACAAAGCCCACATATCGATTCGATAAGGCGAGTATACAAACTTAACCGAAATATTCCAATCAATTTCTCTTTCAAAACTTCAATCAAACACCTTGAAGGCGGAATTCAAAGGTATATTCGAATCATCAATCAACAAACACCAACCACATCAAGAACACGAAGAACATAATCACAAACATATATATCCTTCAACAACATGATTCTAGCCATCGATACGAACTAAACCACCAAAATATATCAAGAATCTCAAACATCCCAAAATATTAGAGTTCAAGCCAATTACCTTCAATCCGGAGAAAGAATCAATAATGATGTTATAATCCTTATTCCAAGCTTTCCTAGATGTTATCACTTGATAAACCAACTCAAAATCTGAGATTTAGGGGTTAAAAACCGAGTTTGGGTGATTTGGGACGAAAGGGGATCGTGTAGGATGGGTTGGGAAATGAAATTCCCGACTGCTTACGTTTTTATACGCCCAGGCATGTTAGCGTACGCTAACTTCATCAATAGCGTGCGCCACTGCTCCCGAATACGAATGATATAGTTTTTGCCATTTTGAGCATAACTAACTCATCCGGACTCTGATTAACTCACCGTTTGAACCATTAGAAAGCTAACTCGATGCTCTATTATAATGTTATGTTTCAGAATTTTTGGAGTTTTCAAGAATCGGTGGTTATTTTCCAAAGTCGAACCTTATACACATTACTTTCCAAACAAGTGTCCAAATCTTATTTCCACTAATATTTCAACATATAGTCTTCTTAATCATATCATATACATCAAGAATCATAATCACTTGCATGTTCATCATCATACGAAGTAAACAATAACAACAACATTAAAAACCCGAAATGAAGGGAGATATTAACCAACATATCTCTTGAAGAAAAACAACACCGTTCAAAACCACACGAATCATATCAATATCCGCATATCAACCATATTATCAACATAACTCAGTAATCCATCTCATAACCATACTCATCAACTCATAAACATGACGATCATCAACTCAACAACATCATATACAATCCAAAATGAAATCCCAAAGTGGAGAGTAATTACCTCTTTGAAGGAATGGATTGAATCCCAAGGTTGAATCCGTTTTCAATCACTTCCAAGCTTCAAATGTTGTTAGGAATGATCAACTCAAGTGTTTGGAACCTCAACTTCTCTCTAAGACCTCTCTCTATCGGTTCACATGAAGAAATGGACGAAAATGACGAATAATGGCCAACTGCACTTATATATATACTGTACATTACTAACGTACGCTAACATCTTCAGTTAACGTACGTTACACACTTAGCGTGCGCTAACTGTCTTTGTTAGCGTGCGCTATCGAAGTCCAGAGGCAACTGTCTTACTGCATGAAGTGATTTACGTACGCAATGCCCATGCAATAGCGTACGTAAATGCCTCTATTTAGCGTACGCAAGTGTCCTACCTTAGCGTGCGCTACTCATAGTTGACTCCTTTGTCTGTATGCTTCCGAAGACAGGTCCACACGCCGAAAGTGCTGACGAGGATAAGATTCCTTTTTGTCCGATATACAGTTAGCGTGCGCTAATCAACATGCATTAGTGTGCGCTATCACTACATTACAACATCCGTTGACTTATCAGAACGTGCGTTGAAAGTGGCCTGGTCCACACGCAGATTCCTTCCGATCTGACTGCATTAGCGTGCGTTATCTTATATCCGTAGCGTGCGCTAAACCTGCACGATAGCGTGCGCTACTCATGATTATTAGCGTGCGCTAATAATGTTACACTTAGTCATTTTCAGTTATTCTTGTCCAACGTCTCAACATACAGAATACGAACATACGACATACTGAATACATATACTTCTTACATCCAATTGTCGACCAAGTACGACAATTATACAAATACAGATGTCTCGGTCCTTCAATTATTTTAGTCATACTGTACAGATTCCACGCTGTACAACATAACTCGGATAACATTAAACAATAGTAATAGAAATTCCGGATATTACACACTCTCCCTCTGACAAGTGTTTGGATGCATTCACAAACATTCGCCAGTTGTCGCCCGCTGATTGGCCAAGATTTTCTATATATAGAGAGAATGTATGATAAGAAAGGATTTTGGAATTTTTATAGAGAGAGAGAGAGAGAGAGAGAGAGAGGACTTGTAATAAACAAGAACGCAATTTATACCGGCTTAAAAATTCAGCTCAGCTCCATCACAGATTATGATCATCAATAAAATTTAGTGATCTAACTCGCTTGATCTTTTTTATTATTTTCTATGTGGCTTCGATCCACCCAGTTCATGTCAGCACACATTACGTTGATTCAATCAGTTATCAACAAATTAGCGTTAGAAGGAGGGGACCTCCATAAATCATTGCAGATCCATCGAAATTTCAAGAATTTGATCCCTTTAACATCGAGTCTCAAGGAAGTTCCCAGCATCAAGTAGATCCGTAGCCTGCCATGGAGGAAGATAATTTGCTCAAGGTGGTGGAATGTTTTAAACACCCCGCCTTCATTCAAGGGATGAACGCCCTTATGGCGCGGGTCACCCAAAGTGGTAATCCTCAATTGAGGAGCCAGAGGGACCAATCTGAAGCCCAGTCACAACCCGTCTGGATGCCCTCCGGGGCAAGAAACGATCCATATCCCGGGTCGTTGAGTACGCGGCGGAGGGACATGGTGAAAGTCCCCATCCCTCCGGGGAACGCCCTGCCTCCCACCCCGTATTGGTTTTCGAGCGACTAGGAAACGGGAGGAAGACAGGAAACGCAGCACCGGCTCGAACCATCCGGGGTCGTAATCAAGCTAAGGTCGAGACCGTTCATCAATCCCACGTCCCGAAAAAACGGCTCCCCTGCCCCCGTGCAACAACTCGAGCGAAATTGATTTTCTCAAAAAACGCCTCACAAAGCTCGGGAATAAGCAACTCCAACCATCCATGAGTTCCGAATGGCTCAACAGCCATGAGAGCCCCCTGGCCCCCAGCATTTTGGCAGAGCCTCTACCAGAAAGGCTGAAGGTCCCCCAAATTCTAGGGCTGGGACTTAGGACCCGAATAACTGAAGATCCAAACCGAAATTGACATTTCGGTTCGGTTCGGTTCGGGTTTTAAGAAAAAAATTATTTATAAATTTCGAGTTCGGGTCCTGCAACAAATTTCGGGTTCGGGTTCGGTTATTGTAATTTCAAAATTTCAATAACCGTACTACCCGAAATTAGTGACAATAACCGAACAAAAAATTAAAATCCATTATACCCGAACACAAAATTAAAACCCATGCTAACCATACTACCCATAGTTATTTTATTTTAGATGTTTCTACTTTCTATACACTATATAAACTAAAAAAAAAAAAACATAACCTAACAAACTAAAAACAATCGAGTTTATGATTATCTTTGTTTCTCCCAATTTCACACTTTATTGTAATTTGATTTAAGCTCAAATTTACTGCTAATTAACTTTGCTCAAATTTCTTCTTCTTCTTTCTCTTCTGTTTTGGATGATATGTAAGGAGTTGTATAAGGACTGTCTTTTTGAGTTAATTGTTATTTTCTCTTGAAAAAGAAAAACAAAGGTAATAATATCAATATAACCAATTTACCTGAAGTAACAGAAAAATTTCGAGTTTTTCGGTTATTTCTGAAAATTTTGAACTGTAAATTTTGGTTCGTTTTTTTTAAATTTTTGGTAAAATTACTTCGGTTTCTAGAAATTCGGTTCCTGGAGAAAAAAGTCAGGAACCAAACGCGAATTACATAACACATTTGGAACTTCGGTTCCTTACTTTTTTTTCAAGAAACCGAACTATCCCAGCCCTACCAAATCCCACTATATAATGGAGAGACCGATCCGAACGCCCATCTCGAGCATTATAATTCATGGATGGACCTGCATGGTCCCACGATGCATTCTGATGCTGGATGTTTTCCCTAACTTTAGGGGAAATGGCCTAAAGATTGTACCGATCACTATCCCATCATTCAGTTCAAACATTGGCTCAGCCCAAAGCGGCATTCCGATCTCACTTTATGGGATTGCTGGTGCGTGTCGTCCCGCGTTCCGCCATCGCCTTCATCGTGCACGGACCTAAGGAATCCATCAAGGATTATATATCCCGTTTCAATAAGAAGATATTGAACCAATGTCTGACGATGCGCTGGCCATAATCGTTCAAGCCGGCCTTCAAGAAAATTCATTCTTCCGCTGGACGGTTTGTCAGAGCACGCCCCGCACATACCAGGAGTTCTTGGAGCGCGCCAGCTCCCATATCACTGCCGAGAAAGCTATGTCGGCCCCAGTCTTAGTCATGCCCGCAGGTCCGCCAGGATCGAACGAAAAGAAAGGAGACATGCGCGACTCCAGAGGAGCCCGCCAAGAACCCCACCAGGAGAATAAGGCGACCGACTCCTTTGTGGCCACCCCAACAATCGGAAATTTTAGGGGGCAAAGGACCGAGCTCTGGCCAACTACGCCGAAATATATTCGGTAGGGGTCGCGGCCATATTCGACCAAATTAAGAACAAGGATTTGCTCCCAGCCCCCCGGCCGATCTACAAGGATCGGAAGGAAATGGATCAGACCCGCTTCTGCAAATATCATGAATCGATGGGTCACAATACATAATAGTAACGAGACCTCATCACATCCTTAATTACGGTATGCAACAATACCAGGCTGATGACATTATAATTCGCGATGTCGTTGATACTCATCTGACAATCATAGAAAGCAAAATATGCCAGATTATTGAATGTTCCAAGATAGAGGCGTTCTCGTCCCAACTAACGAGATTGTGGAAAAAAATCAATGATCATGTGGCATTGTTAATGCCCAATGAAGAGATTAAGTGCCTTAGTCCTGACACAATGTGCAAAGAGGATGGATATGTCCTTGGCCACGAGAATATATTTGTTGTCGGATTTCTTAACGCAATAAAATATTTGGGATTGTCAAATCATGTGATACTATTGAAAGTTAGGATGTTTGGTGATACTGCTGCTCAGAAATCGATCAATCTACAGGTCTTTGTGATGGCACGATAATGGCGGTCACTGGACTTGTCACGCATGTAGTTGAGGTTAAACTGATTTTTGACAATAATGCTGGCGAGAAGGTTGTCATTTCCCGGTAAATAATAAGTCCATCTGATTTCACTACATTCCCTATCAACTTCCAACAAAGATACTTTTCATTGATAATTTGCTTCACTATAACTATAAACAAGAATTAGAGGCAGTCTCTTTTGCATGTAAAACTCTACCTTCCCAAACATGTGTTAAAACATGATCAATTATACGTTGCGATATCCCGATACACAAACAAGAAGTGAGATCCATGATACTACTAATTTTATGTACAGAGAAATTTTCAAAAAAAAAATTGATGATTTTTTTTAGTATTACTTTTAAAATTATCTATCATGTTCGATATTTATATATATATATTGATTTAATAAATTTACCACATAGTTATGCCCGTGGAATTTCGTTACGGACTATATACAAAGAATCCTAGTATTAGGGGTGTTTGGTTCATAAGATTAGATTAAAATAATCTCACTATATGTCGTTAGGTACGACAGATTCAGTCCGAAATTGAATCTCGCCCTATTGCCACATAGGATTAGTGTTTTGAATACTTGGAGATCTAAAGATAATTAATATGCTACTACTTGATAGGACAATAATAATGTCCTTTTTACCTAACAAAGTAAGAGATCAGAAATCCATAAATATTGAATGCTGCCGTATACAAACGCGGCCCCTGGTCCTTGCTTGTTGATTGTTGCATTAATTTTCGCATTATTTATAATATAAATACTTATCTCCTTAGTTTAATTGTAGGAGAAACTTTTAACTGTAAATATATGAAAAGACTATTTTAATTGTAACTTTTAATATAAATAAATTAATTTAAATACAAAAATTATGATATAATACTTATCCCCCTTAATTTAATGTGGAAGGGAGATTTAATTGTAACTTTTAATTGTAAATATATGAAGAGACTATTTTAATTGTAACTTTTAATGTAAATAAATTAATTTAAATACAAAAGTTATGATAAACATCACAATGCAAATGCACCTTCTAATACACAAGGTGATTAAAATAAACTTTAAATGATAGTATAAATTAGAAGATGGTTAAATTTTAGCTATGAAATCTTAGATACAATCGGTGTATCGCACGGGTTGAATAAACTAAAAAACAACCCCGGAGCAATATACGTGTTAGTAAAGCCTCATTTCATATAATTAATTACATAGACTAAAATAAAAGGATAATAACAATAAAAAAACATATAAACTTCTGCAAAAGGCGTTTTAAATTACATCATCTAACATTCAACCGTAAATCTGTCCCAACATTACGTGCAAAACACGTGCACCTTCTAATACAGGTGATTAAAATGAACTTATAAATGATAGTATAAATTATAAGATGGTTAAATTTTAGTATGAAATCTTAGATACTGATCGGTGCGTACGAGTTGAATAAACCAAAACAACCGGAGACATACGGGTTAGTAAAGCCTCATTTCATATAACTAATTACATGGGTAAAATAAAATGACAATGATAAAAAAACATATAAAGTTCTAAAAGGCGTTTAAATTACATCTAACCATTCATAATCTTTCTAACATTAAATCTGAAAATACATAGATATTATAATGATTCGTAATAATAATTTTTAAAGTCTCGTTTCGCGCATAATTATTAAGAGTTGAAATTAAAAGTTAATGGAGCAAACAATAATGTGCACGGTAAAAGTCAAATTACTGAACACCATTTCACCCGAAATCCAGCGTATAAAATCCCACCAATCCCCTTCCTTTTCTCCACACACACACACACACACCTCAACATTTTCCAAAAATGTCCAAGCTGATCCTCACCCTCCTCCTCCCCTTTTCAGCTCTTCTCCTCCTACTCACACTTTTCTCCTTCAGTTTCCGCCCACTATTTATAGAAAATACCCCGGAGCCCCCAGTAGAAATCAATGTTTTCAAACACGTCCAAATCGCCAACTCGCATTGCGAAGGCACATTATACCCGGGTCTCTGCGTCTCCACCGTCGGCGTCTTACCGGAGCTCCGCCGCAAAACGCTGCCTGAAGTCATCTCCGCGACCGTTAACGCCACCATGAAGGAGGTCGAGGCATCCGCCTCCAACTGCAGCAGCCTCCGCCGCAAGCTGCTGAAGAAACTCGAGCCGATCGAGCTGCGGGCCCTGGACGACTGCCTCGAGCTCTTCTCCGTCACCGTCGTCCAGCTCAATAGAATCAACGCCGATCTGTCGTCGACCAAGTCGCCGGAAATATACTACGACGATCTGCAGACGCTCCTCAGCGGCGCGATGACCAACCAGTACACCTGCCTCGACGGGTTCGCATTCAGCAAGAACAACACCCGCCGGTTCATCGAGGGCAGGCTGAATAGGATCTCGCGCCACGTCAGCAACTTGCTCGCCATGGTCAATAAGCTGAAGAAGAGGAGCAGCAAGAAACGGAAGGTTCTGGAAGGGGATCGGGAGCAGCCCCCGACGTACGGCGGGAAAATGACGAAAAACGGATTCCCGGCGTGGCTGAAGAGGAGCGACCGGAGGTTGCTGCAGGCGGCGGCGCCGAGCAAAACGAAGTTCGATCTGGTGGTGGCGAAGGACGGCAGCGGAAATTTCACCACCATCGGCAGGGCGTTGAGCGCCGCCCCGAACAACAGCAACACGAGGTTCGTGATATACATCAAAGCGGGGGCGTATTTCGAGTACATCGAGTTGGATGGGCGAAAGCGAAATATAATGTTCTTGGGGGATGGGATTGGAAAGACGTTGATAAAAGGGAACAGGAGCGTGGTGGACGGCTGGACTACCTTCCGATCTGCTACTGTTGGTTAGTTTTTTAAAATTATTTTATTTATTTATTTGTTTATTTATATATTCAATTTTTTTTATATCTATTTTTTTAAATTTTATCCCACTACTGCTTTTTACTTTTAACTTTTCTAAATATGTGTTCCAAATCCGATTTCACTTGATACATGTTGCCACGTGTACAGGTGATCGGAAATTAGAAATGAAAATTTCAAAACTTAAAAATACATTTATACACGTAACGACTATGTATCGAATGAAATCGGATTTGGCACACATATTTGAAACAGTAAAATTAAACCCATCTAATTGGTTATTTTATTGTGTGGACTGTATGTGGATGTGAGGATATTGAGATGTGGGACCCATGCATGCATTGACCTTGATCTTTAAATGCATCACACCAAGTAGTAGTAGTGTGTTTATACTTTTATAGTGCAACTAGGATCTCAAAAGTGTGTTCTCAGTTGAAGTGTGATAAGGGTTGTCGAGAACGGTGTAGATTGATGCACTAGATGGAGAATCAATTAGAATCGTTCATGCTCGTCACGTGTAGTGAATCCGGAAGGGGATGTACTACATGGAGTGTACCATGAACCCAACCGTTGTCGAGAGCCCGCAAGCAAATTATAAAAAAAATCATAAATTTAATACTATATCAAAGTATTGTCGGTTTAAACCGAAAATAAGTCAAATGGAAAATTTATAGTGGAACAGACAGGGAAGTAATCAACATTGAGCATTGTATGGTGATGTGTTGATTCATTGCTTAGTTTTAATTTATTTATTTTAATTTAAAATAGAGCCATGCTCAAATATATGGTAAAAAGTGAGATATTGTTGATAACCAAATCAGAGATTGGAGCATTAATTATGTTCATAAATAAAAATATAGATGCAATACACTTAAAATACACTTCATCCATAATCCGGTCCCGAAAAAATTAGATCCTACCCATTCTTTGTCAACCTCATAGCTCTATATCGGCTTACACCCATTCTCAAGAAAAATCCTTTCCCGTTGTTGAGGGGTCGTCACGCTTAGAGTATGGTCCGTCAGTTCATAATTTTACGCTGAGCTTGGAAACCCATGTTTTTTTGCCTTCTTCAGAATTCGAACTTCGTACCTTCAGATATTAGTAGGATTGTATTGCAAGTCTGGTAGCCATTATAACTAATTGATGCAGTGTGGTAGTTTGATCCCTCCAATGTGGGGATAGCTCCTTGTGGGCACCAGACACTTTTCCTCCCACTTAGTGGACCGTTGAGTCATCATGATTTAATTTCTCCACCAATCCCTATTAGGCCGGGAGTGGGGGCCCTGGGGGCGAGAAATTTCGCCTTCTGCTACAAGTATATTAATTTGTTGCGATAAACATAAAGTCCGTTAAAAATTCCTTCTCACACTTGCTAAATGACGAGGTTAGATAGTTCCTTACACCACGTTTATTGTTGTCGTTAGAGCACTCCAAATAGAATCTCTATAATCATCATCTCTATCTCTATATTTAAGCTAATTTTTTAATAATAAGAATAAGATTTTAATTCGGTTGGTCTCCTAAATTAAGATACCAAAAAATTTATACTCACTTTAATAATTCCTCTAATTTACACCCATCTAAATTAATCCTTCAAAGTTCGATTAATCATATTTTTTCACATAATTAATAAAATATGAAGGATAATCTTTTTTTTTTTGTTAAACTCATGCATCGACCTAGTAGTATTCCTTTCGTCTCGCCTAAATATTTGTATTTTTCTAAAAAAATTATCACTTTCGTAAATTTACATACATCACTTTTCACAATCACATCATACAGTTACTTGTTATTTTTTAATCTCTATCACATACCCATCATCCATATTTTTTACCTTTTAATCTAAATCACACATTTTAGTATTATTACTTGTACATATCGTTATCTAAAATAAACTATATATTTTCTCCAATCCTTATTATAAGTTCCATTTGAGGTATTAAAATGATGCAAGATATAAGTTTATTTACCTAATTGTTTAGAGTTATTGAAAACTATTTACAAAAAATCTCTGTAGAACTAAAAAGATATGAAGAGTGAATATTATTTTTATTAATAAGAATAAAGAATGGTATTTTTTTAAAAGATGTTTTTATACTTTTAACGGACTCTTCTCGATAGTGATAAGTTAGTTAACAAAGATTTATAATAAATAGGACTGTCAAAATTCAATTTTGATCTTTTTTTTTGTAGGAACCGAATCCGAACCGAATTATGTATTTCAGATTCGGTTCCATTTCTTTATCATTGGGAAACGAACACTATCGGAACCAAAATTTTCGGTTCGGTTAGGTTCCGACAGTATTTCGGTTTCATTTTTTAATGTCTATGTGAAGCTATTCACCTGTTTTAATCAGAAATTTTAATTATAAACAACAATAGTCCATTTAAAAACAAGGACTGACTCCATTTTAAATTTCTAAACAACAATAGTGCAATTGAAGTTGAACGTTCAGTTTATATAATCAAAATGTCAAACAAAACGAAGCAACGAAAAACAATTTGAACTTTAATAAATTAATTAAGGTGGTATACTTCTAGTTTTTATTTTTATTTTTTTTATTAATTCATTAATATTAATAAAAACAGGTAAATAGATAAATTTTAGGTTTTTATGATTTTTTTTAGTAGGAACGATTTCCGACCGTATTTCTTCAATATCAGGAACCAAACCGAATCGAAAATTTCGATTCGACTCCAACTGATTTCACGAATTTTGAGTTGAAAATTCTCGATCCTAAATTAATAAATATGGAGTATATGTCCCCAGGGGTATAGACTGATGGTAAGTTGCAAGGTGATTGAGATGGAAACACTCGACATCGCGGGTTCGAATCCGTGTGGTGACAATATTTTGCTGAAATATTGCAAGGTTTGTTATTAGGTTCGTGTCTCGTCGGTCCTCTCCCTTACAGGACTGTCATTAGTGCACATTTCTCGATTTAATACCCGCTTTGTCAAGAAACCTGATACAAGTGGGGGAATTTCTCTGTCTCTAACTTAACAAAAAATAAATACGGAGTATACTTTGGTTGAAAACTATGTAAAAAGAGTCAACAAACTGTATGGAATAGTAGTAGCTATTCTTGAATGCTTCTAGAATAATTAATTCATGGAACACATCACTTGTTTAACACCAACTCTTTTGATACTCAAATTGTCGAAATTGATATTTACTCAAATGCATTCGTGCCATATATTGTACTTTCGAGTAACAAAATTTCGAGTCAACTTAAAAATATTTACAATATTGAGGAAGGTTATCATCCGGGTAACACGAATGCCACGATCGAGTAACACGATTGACCTATCGAGTAACACGATCGCCGCATTCGAGTAACTCGCTTTTATTCGAATAACCCATATCACTTCTTCGGGTAACTCGAATGCTCGAGTTACTCAATCGAGTAAATCGTAATTTTTTACTCGATTGTGTAATTTGTGTTACCCGAAAACTCATATCGTATATCTTTTTAAGTTGACTCGAAATTTTGTTACTTGAAAGTACAATATATGATACCAATGCATTCGAGTAATGGTCAATTTCGACAATTAGAGTATCAAAAAAATTATAAAACTTGAGACAAAAAATAATAATATTACTATATAAACGTACAAGACAAGCTATTCTCATTTGTCTTTAAGAAAACTATGTAAAAAAAAAAAGTCAAACAAATTCTGAGGAGTAGTACTAGGCTAGTTATTCTTGAAGGCTTCTAGAATAATTAATTCATGGAACGCATCACCTTTTAAGGGGGAGGGAGTGGGGCTCGGGTAAGGGAATCGGGTACCCTTACCCGAGCGGTAATACCGCCGCCTCGGGTAAGACGAGCGGTGTTCAATCTCGGTTTCTGAAGCCGAGCGGTGAGGCTGCTTTCTTTTTCAAAAAAATGGCCGTTGAACTAGAGATGGCCACGGGCCGGTTCCTGTCATAGCAGGGCTGGGCCCGGGCCGGTTCACGGGTCATGTCTGGCCAACCCTAGCACTGCTATGTCTAGGGTCGGGCCATAGCAGGACTGGGCCAGGGTCATAGCAGGGCCAGGGTTTTAACCAGGCCAAAAATCGGGCCATAGCAGGGTGGGCCGTACCTTTTTTTTTTTAAAAAATTAAATTAAAAAAGGCTTGATCTAAATTATTATAATTTTATAAAACACTCAAATTAAAATGATTATTTAATAAAAATCTGAGGGTTGAATGCCATTTTTTGAAATAATTTAAATATAGAAATAAAGATGATATAATAAAAAGAAGAAATTATAAATCGAATAAAACTAATTTGAGAGAAGTTGTGGAGAATTATAGATAATTGTAGTAGAGATTGAGAGAATTAGTGTGAGTAAATCGGATGAATTAAAGTGGTATTATAAGAATTGAAATATATTAATATAAGGAAAAAAAATGAAAAAAGAATTCAAAACCAAATGTGACTTCCCATTCCCAACGGCATTGTGTGACTTCCCATTACCAACTCCCAATCAAAGGTCAGCTCCTCCCATTCCACTTTCCAACGGCATTCTTCCCATTCCGAGAAATGCAAGGGAGCTGGGTGGCGGGCCGGTGTGGGCCGCGGGCTGGGTCATAGCAGGGCGGGTTCAACGGGCCATAGCAGGGTCAGGGCCGGGCCTCCTCGGGCCAGGGTCAAAAAAACACAACCCTGAACCTAACCGAATAAAATAGGTTCAGGGCCGATTTTACCACGGGCCGGGCCAGTGCGGGCCTATCTCATAGCTTCCCTGCGGGCTGGGCCATAGCGGTTCGGGCCCAACCCGTCACAATGGCCACCTCTACGTTGAACGGCTCTTTTGAGTAAAAAAAAAAAAAAATTCCTTTAAAACCAAATAACATACACTCATTATTTTCAAATAAAACAAACACTAATCTCTCAAAAACAAAAAATAATTACTAAAATGTCTTCCGATTCTTCCGAATTCGATTGCATTATTCCGTCTTCGTCCGACGAGATATCCACGGGTAGCTCGTTGCAACGTATGCTTCAAGCGGCTCAGTACCTTGAAGACACGGCAAGCTCTAGCCGAACTAGCGTAAATCGTCTACGGGAAATAGGTCTTCAAACGTTGGAGAATGATTGGTTCGTTGAAACACCAAAGTACAACGAAGAGTACTTTAAAAAAAAATTCGAATGGAGAAAAGCATGTTTTTGCAAATAGTGGGCGACATTGAAGCGAGATACCCATATTTTCAAGAAGGCTACGACGCGCGTTCGAAAAAAAGTTTCACGGCGAAACAAAAAATCACTTTGGCCGTTAGGCAACTCACAACCGGCAATCTCCCCGATGAGTATGATGAATATTTATGCATGGCTGCAAGAACATCACGTGAGAGTCTTAATTATTTTTGTGAGGCCATCATTGAGTTGTACGGTCGAGAGTACCTACGTAGGCCGACAGCACACGACCTTGCTCGCATTTTGCAGACCCATGAGGCGAAGCATCACATCCCTGGAATTCTTGGTAGCATCGACTGTACACACGTCAAATGGAAAAATTGTCCTAGACAATTGAGAGGGCAATATACGAGAGGTGACTATGGTGTTCCCACTATTATGCTTGAAGTCACCGCGTCACAAGATATGTAGATTTGGCATGCTTTGACCAAAGCGAAGATTGCCAATCAGGTTCATGCGTGTGTTATTTTGCACAATATGATTATAAAACGCGAAGGGAGGGCAATCTCACTGGTTCATATAATGGATGAGCCGGTCCAGCCAGTGTTCGACGACAATGTGATAGCGGAGTTACTAGACGAAGTTCTCCATGACCGACTTCGATATGATCTCACGGAGCACGTAGCACGTCAATACTTGTCGCATCTCGATGATTAGTGGGTTTTTTATTTTAATGTAGTTATTTTTAAGTATTATGTTATGTTTCTTTTTTTTTAAGTATTATGTAATGTTTTTATTTTTAATGAAATGGTATGTTTTTATGTAATGTTTTTTTTAAGTATTATGTAATGTTTTTATTTTTAATGAAATGGTATGTTTTTATTTTAATATTGTATGTGATTTTATGTATGAAAAAAAAAATCGGGTATGTTTTTATGTAATGTTTTTTTTTAAGTATTATGTAATGTTTTTATTTTTAATGAAATGGTATGTTTTTATTTTAATATTGTATGTGATTTTATGTATGAACAAAAAAAATCGGGTAGTATAGGTGACCACTCCCTCCACTTAGAGTAGTGTTAGGGTAGAATTGGATAGTTTTAAGTTGGAGGATTTTTATTGGATAGAGGTGAGTGACACATAGGGTTGGTTCCTCAAACAGTAGTAGTAAGTTGGTGACTACTATCACATGCACAGATGATCTAACTTGGCCCACTAAGCGTGTTATTATTATGAATAAAAAGTACAGTAAGATATTGCTATGCTAGCCCCTCCCCCTCCCCCCCACCCCCCACCCGACATTCATTTATTTGTACTTCCTTTATAATTTTTGGAGTAATTACTTATTAATCCTTCAACATTTTAACCAAAAAAAAAATGTATAATATTGCTTAATTTGCCCTATTTAATGAAGAGTTTAAGTTAAATACGTTTATTAAATAGGATTATGATAGTAAAAGAATTAAAATTACTATTAAATATAGCGGGTGAACTATATACATTTGGAATAACAAAAATTAGGATTGGAATTTTTACGCGTCCTATTAAATATTTTCGATAGGATTCCTCATTTTGGTTATATATATATATATGAGCTTTATTTTAGGCTCTCTTAAGTCTGAAAGCTGAGAAGCTCTCTAAATCGATGAGATTTTTTAAATATTAAAAATATTATTAATTCAAAAGGTATTATAGTAAAATACAATTTTTATTACGGGAGATAACATATACGATGATAACCCTATTATAATAGGCCTCTTGATGATAACCTCTTATATAGTAGGGGTTATGATCAAACACTGTGCAAAATAGGCGAGGCCGCAGGCGAGCCACGCCGTTTTGGGCGGGCATTGGGCTTCATATTTTTGGCCCAAAAACCGGCCTTTTTGGCCCGGCCAGTTGGCCCGCCCGTTGAGGCCCGGCCCATGGCCCGCCGACCTTGATTTTTTTTTTTTATATTTATGTTATACGTAATTATAATATTTAAAATTTTTCCTTATTTGTTAGATTAGATTACATCTATATGTTAATTATTGATGTAGTTTTATTTTTTATGGGACTTTGTGATTACTTTGTAGTATCTCATATCAATAATAATATTATTTTATGATTTTTATAAGAAAGTAGTAGTGATAAATGAAATGATGATCAAATAAAAATATTTATATATTTGTCTTTTGATTGTGGTAGTGTAGTAAATAATATAATTATCAAATAAAAATAATTCTACATTTATTTAATTGATTGTGATAGTATAGTGAATAATATAATAATTACGGATCGAAAAATATTTCTATAATTATTCAGAAATAATATTTCAAAAAAAAAAAAAGTCGAGGCCCGCGGGCCACGGGCCTAATATTTTTGGCCCAAAAAAAACCGGGCCTTTTTGGCCCAGCCCGTTTGGGCCGAGCCCGCCCGTTTGCCAGGTCTAGTTATGATCAATAGGGGTTGTATGCATTGACATGATGTATATTATATTAGAAGTCTGAAAAGATGGTTACGCATGATTCCATGACTTATGAAGTTACGAAAATAAAGTTCTGTATATATATATATATATATATAATTGTGTATTCGATTATTAAAAGCCTTTGATGACATAATATTCTAACTTGGCAGGAATTTTGATGTTAGGAGTCTATATAGTAATTTGTTTAAAAAATAATAAATAAATAAATAAATAACCAAAGAAATATATATAATAACTGGACAGTTTGGTTATTTTTAATTTAAATGTCGGGTATTACGATTTTTCAGGTATTTATAAGTAAAAAAAATTAATACTCATTATTTGAAATTCAGTTTGAAAAAATAACTCAATATTCAGAATTCCCACAATTATTGTCAAAAATAGAACCGAGTTTCCACCATTTCTGTTCGGTTATCCGGCTCTTAAATTCCACCTCACCAAAAAAATTTATTGAATTATACAGTTGGAATGAAATGAGTACTCTACATTTCATAATAGATATGGGTTTAGTCTTATTTTTTCTTTTGTTTCTACGTACTTCCCCTAGCTATTTTGCTCTTATTATTTATTTTCTTGTTCATTCCTTCTCATATTAAATAAAAGAAGGATTTAATAAGGTTAATATTTCTTAATTATTGGGCACAATCATAATTGTAAAAATGGAGTAAATCTGGAAGTTTCCAAGCTTTATTAAATCAAAAAATAATTACCGACAAACTTTCATACCAGTAATTAACCTAAAATTCAACGGTAAAAGTTTTTCCTATAGAATTTCGTGGTTTGGAAAATATTGGTTGGTAAATATTTTTCTAACAAAATATGATTTTTATTATGTAATTAAGATTGAACCATAACTAAATTTTATATTAAACTTATATTTTTCTATCAAAATATGATTTCTTTTTCCTTTTTTTCTTTTTATTGCAATCAAACTAATATTTTTCCCCAAAATTGCAGCTGTAGTGGGTACCGGATTCGTCGCCAAAGGCATCACCTTCGAGAACTACGCCGGGCCAAGCAAACACCAAGCCGTCGCTCTCCGCAGTGGCGCCGATTTCTCGGTTTTCTACCAGTGCAGCTTCGTCGCCTACCAAGACACCCTCTACGTGCACTCCCTCCGACAGTTCTATCGCGAGTGCGATGTCTACGGCACAGTCGATTTCATCTTCGGCAACGCCGCCGTCGTCCTTCAGAACAGCAACCTCTACGCCCGTCGTCCGAACCCCAACCAGCAAAACATTTTCACCGCCCAGGGACGAGAAGATCCCAATCAGAACACCGGAATCTCGATCCTCAACTGCAAAATCGCCGCCGCCGCCGATTTGATCCCCGTCCTGTCGCAATTCCGAACGTATTTGGGGCGGCCGTGGAAACAATACTCACGGACTGTTTTTATGCTGTCGAACATGGAGGCGGTTGTGCATCCAAATGGTTGGTTGGAGTGGGATAGGGATTTCGCCCTGCGTACCCTCTACTACGGGGAGTACAGGAACCGGGGGCCGGGATCTAATACGACTGCCAGGGTGAAGTGGCCTGGATATAGGGTTATTAATAGTTCGACGGAAGCGTCTCAGTTCGCGGTCGGGAGTTTTATTCAGGGGAATCAATGGCTGCCGGCTACTAAAGTTCCGTTCTATCCTAATTTAACGGCGATCTGAGGTATTTCCGGCGGCTGTTTAGTTAACCATCTCCCGGTCTTAAATTGAAATTTAACACCAAGTCTCAAATTGAAGTATGGAGGTATGGATTGTTGTAGGAATTTAATTTTATTGTATTATTATTATTACTTTGCGACATTTAGTTAATTTAAATTTATAATTTATTATGAAGTATTTCGCAATTTAATAATAATAAATAAATGGAGAATATAGATGGGTCTATCAATTGTTTTTTATTTGGAGGTTAAATCTCAACTTACTCGCTGTAATTTTATTTTAATTAATAAAGGTGATCGAATTTTATGGTTGTGATAGTTCGTTTAGTGTAGAACCGAAATTCAAAATTTATTGTTATTCGGGTTCAGTTGTTGATATTTTTCTTTTGGAACTGAAGTAATTTTCTCAAGAAATTAAAATACCCGAATCGGAGTGTTTATTTCAAATTTCTCAGAAATAATCGAGAACCGAATTTTTCTCCATTAATTCATTTTTCTTTGATTATTTCAAATTTCTCTGATAAAGCGATAGTAAAGTATGGTGTTTTAATTTATATAGTATGTAAAAAATTAGAAATAAAAATATAATATGGTTTACATTTCGGGTGTTATGGGTTATAATACTATTTGGTTATTGACGTTAGTTTCGGGTATTACGGTCATTGCAATTTTAGGACCTGCAGTTTATTTTAGGACCCAAACCCAAATTTTTTTAATAATTTCTTTCTCAAAACTCGAATCGGATCGAAATTGACAGTTCGGTTCGGATATTTGATTATTCGGGTCCTAAGTCCAAACCCTATCGAATTCTATCCCAACTTCGAAGATTGTGGTTAAAATTGCGTATTTCACATATTTTACACGATATTTATAAATTAATTACATAAATATAATACAAAGAAAAATTAATTATAAAGCTGATAATAAATATTTACATTATGTATTTGGGTATCTATTATTTAGTAACAACATATACATCATTCAATAAATTAAATATTATATTTTAATATTAATCGAAATGTAATTTTTGTGATTATTTTAGTGTGATTTTAGATATGTAATTGTTTTATAAAGTGTACGAGAAAGTGTAATAAATTACTGTTAAAATTCTACAATCTTGCAGGGATTTGGATTTGCATTATCCGATTATAAAAGATTAAATTTGTTAGTTCACGTCAAGTCTATTCCAATTTCTTAAAATTTCAGGCAGTCCCAATTTGAGCAAGCCCTGCCCGGATTGAGTAGGTCTTCCGGGTAGGGTTGTAAACAAATCAAATAATTTTGATTTGAATTGTGATTCGATTCGAAATTTGGTGATTCGAATTCGAAATTTTATGATTCGAATTCAAATATAAATAATTTTTTTGATTCGATTAATAATCAAATACTTATAAGTATTTACGATATTCGATTCGATATTCATAAAGATTCAATTAAATATTTAAATATATAATATAACTAAAAATATATTTTGTCTATAGTATATTTTCTTAATACAATTAGGAATTATACTCTTAAATCTTTAAATTCATGTCAAATGTATTAAATTTTGGCTCATATTGAAGTCAACTTCAAACTAAGTTGACATTGTTTATCATAAATATATATTGTAATAACTTTAATCTCGACGAGTCATTCATCATCTCCTTTATCTATAGATTCGAGTATTCGATTCGAATTCGTGAAATTATTCAAGTATTCAAATTCAAATCAAAATTAATATTCGAACACGATTCGTATTCGTATTCCAATTCGTAGATAGACACTACTAAATAATGTCTTCTTTAGCTTCACAAAAATGTGAAGCTAAAGAAGATTATTGAAAACTTTTTGTCTTTAGCACATATGTAGCTAATATGTGAAGCTAAAGAAGGCGACGCTAAAGAATATTTAGCGTCAAGGTTTGACTGTGAAGCTAAAGAATTGAACTTTAGCGTCGCGTGGGTGAAGCTAAAGATAAAATAAAACAATTGACATGTTACATTAGCGTCACATGGGTGAAGCTAAAGGCGCAGTAGTGAATATTATTTTTTTATCTTTAGTGTCTCATGTGTGACGAAAAGAAAGTCGAAAATTTTAAATATTATATCTTTAGTGTCACATGTGTGTGCTAAAGAAAGTCCTTGTAATTTTAAATATTATATCTTTAGTGTCGCATGTGTGATACTAAAGAAACTCTAAGTAATTTTAATTATTATATCTTTAGTGTCACATTTGTGACGCTAAACAAAGTCCACTAATTTTAATTATTATGTCTTTAGTATCACATGTGTGGCCTAAAGAAAATCAGATAGTTTTAATTATTATATCTTTAGTGTCACATGTGTGACGCTAAAGAAAGTCGTTTAAAATAAAAAAATGAAATTAGCGAATGAATTTCGGCTAATTTCATGTGTGTGTGTATGAATATATATATATATATATATATATATATATATATAATCATAAATATTTTTAAATTATTTTTGTTGTAATTAGAAAATATGCCAAAAGCTACACTTCTAATTATTATTAGAAAATAATTATATTATACGAAAAAAATAATTATTTAATTAGAAAATAAATATAATTATTTTTGTTATGTTTCAATAATATTAATATTGTAATTCACTTAGTTTTAAATAAATAAAAATCCTGCAAAAGAAAGAAAAAAACAAAAATATTAATATGTTAGTAGAAACAAAAATTATATAAGTAAAATTATTAATAAAATTGAAAATAATTTAGAAATTACCTTGAAGATTGAGAGATGGAAGTTGAAGAAATGAGATGAAAGGTGGATTAGAATTGAATGAGAGAAGGTTTGGAGTGATGGTGTATTTATAGTATATTTTGAAATCTGATAGGCACATATGTGAAGCTAAAGTATTTCACTAATTTGAATTCTGCGCAAAAATTTCAAACCTCCGCCAATTTTTAAAATATTCATATTAGCGTCACATATGTGGCCTTTAATAAGATAACACATTAGCTTCACATATGTGAAGCTAAAATGTGTCAACCATCATTTCCACGTGCGCCACCTACCGCTACCAAAATTATTACGATATTATTCTTTAGCTTCACATATGTGAAGCCAATATCTGATTGAGTATATTATATAACTCGATTCGGCGGATGAGCGAGATATATACATCTTTTTTGTAAAACCAACTATTGCAATACAAATATACATGTTTTTTTCGATTTTTTTCCGGAATATATATTCAAGGATATATTGAGCATTTTCAAGCAATCTCGTCGATATTATAAGGTATGTAGAAAGCTTGATTGAAATTTAATTATACTTATTTTTCTTATTGTTAATACGAAATATAATTTAGTTGTAGTTTTATATTAAATGAAAATTTAGTTGATAATTTAGTTGAAAATTTATTTGATAATTTAGTTGTAAAATTAGTTGATATAATTTATCTTAAGCCCTTTCATTAAATTATACAAGTTTTTGTTATCGATACAGAACCGGATAGAATCGAGGCACATAGAATTATTGAGAAAAGAATATTCGGTAAAAATACGTATCTTTAATTAATTTTACTAAATAAATATATGTTTTTTCAATAAAAACCATTTCTGTTCAATAAAGTAGCGACTTTATAAAATATTTACGATTCATTAATATTCTTACCAATACATATATTTGCTAATTAATTGTCTTGATCTAGTTTTAGTTTTATATTAAATGAAAATTTAGTTGATAATTTAGTTGAAAATTTAGTTGATAGTATATCTTAAGCCCTTTCATTAAATTATACAAGTTTGTTGTTAGCGATACCAAAGCGAGATAGAATCGAGCCACATAGAATTATTGAGAAAATAATATTCGGTAAAAATAAGTATCGTAAATAATTTTACTAAATAAATATATGTTCTTTTCAATAAAAGTCACTTGTATTTCCCTTCTAAGCGTCTTTTACTAAAATACTAATTGTATGTTTTAGCTGATAATAGATTATTTGGAATGCAATAAAAATATTTTTATATTTTGTAGTTATTTATTTTTATGCGGTGAAAAATGTCAATTTTTAGAGAATGGATGTACGAAAACGTCGTGGTCCGACGGTATGATTACTAGAGAATTTATTGATGGTGTTAATATGTTTCGGATTTTGGATTCGCTCGTGTAGTAGTTGGTAGTAAGATATTATGTCCGTGCAAAAAGTGTAAGAATTGGCGTGAACGTGATCGCAATACGGTCATGCAACATTTATATCGGTGTGGATTTGCACCGGATTATCGTGTTTGGGTATGCCATGGTGAAGATTATCAAAATTGCGGGATCAATGATTACAATATAGGAGGATCATCTTCTACACCTACGGAAAATTACTTTACATCACAAAGAGATATGGTCATGGATAGTTTTCCTCAATTTCGCAATTACATTGATAATGAGCCGGCGAGAATAAATCGTGAAGCAAAATCATTTTATGATCTGTTAGAGTATCTTGATCGGCCTTTGTATGAGTTGCATAATAAGTCGTTATTACGGTGGGTTACGGAGGTAATGAATTTCAAGACGACGTATAATGCCTCACAAAAAGCAATGGATTATTTCATCAAAAGCAACAAAGGCATGGCAGGAGCAATATCAAAGCCAAATTCCCGATAATTATGCGAAGTAAAAATATCATGTCGAAACTTGGTCTCCGAGTGATCAAGTATGATGTTTGCGGCAACAATTGTTTTACGTACTATGGGAAGGTGAGAGTTTGAAATCTGTCCTAGTTGTGCGGCGCCACAGTGCGAGGAAGGGAAATCGAGTGCACAAAAGAAATTGTGGTATTTTCCAATCAGCGATAGGTTGAAGCGGTTTTGTTTATGTCGCAAGCAATGGCTGAACACATGACATGGCACACAAAGTGCCATGATGAGTCCGAAAGAGTAATTCATCTGCGGTGGCTGAAGCTTGGCGACACTTTAATCGTACGCATCCTTCGTCTGTAGATCCTCGAAATGTCGGGCTCGGTCTTTGTGCCGATGGTTTTAATCCATTTCGAGGAACAGTGCAGTGATACTCTTGTTGGCGGTCTTCGTAACTCCGTATAATTTACCACCAACTTTATGCATGCGTCAGAGTTTATTTTCCTAAGTCTTATTATATCCGGCCCTAAAGGACCGAGGATGAACATAGATGTGATGCTCCGACCCTTGATCGATGAGCTAAAAAGTTTGTGGATGATGGTGCTACAACATGGACCGTGTAAGGCGGAAAATTTCTCGATGCGTGCGGCTCGATGTGGACGATTAATGACTTTCCGGCTATGGTATGTTGTCGGGATGGAGCACACATGGAAAGTTAGCATGCCCTTATTGCATGGAAAGTACTTCGCTTTTCGTTTAAAGAACGGAGGAAAACCATCATGGTTCGATCATAGATGTTTTCTCCCACCGCGGCATCCTTACGTAAAAACAAACGTGATTTTTATAAAGGTCATGAAGAAAGCTCATTTTTTCCTAACGTCGAGGGCCAGAAATGAAAATTATTGCCGATCGCATTCTGATGTAACCTTTGGTGTGAATTATGAAGGTATTGAAGGGTTTGGAGAAAAGCATAATTGGACAAAAGAAGCATATTTTGGGAGCTCCCTTATTGGTCTACCTTCTTGATTCGTCATAATTTAGATGTCATGCACCGTGAGAAGAATTTCTTTGATAATATACTTAACACAGTCATGGACATTCCTCAAAAACTAAGGACAACCTAAAGGCGAGACGCGACTTGCCATTGTACACAACAAGAGATGGGTTGTTTGTACAGGGAACAAATAGAAAGCCGAAAGCAACATATACGCTCACCACAGTAAGAAAAATGCAATATGCGAGTGGCTTAAAGAGCTAAAATTTCAGACGGGCATGTTTGAATATATCAAATCGTGTCAATCTCGATACTAATAGAATAAATGGTATGAAGAGCCATGACTGCCATGTTTTTATGCAACGATTGCTACCTATTGCCTTGAAGGATTTTTTACCGGAGCCGATTTGGGAAGCATTAACGGAGGTGAGCAACTGTTTCAGAGCATTGTGCACGAGTGAGATTAAAGCGTCCGATATGAGAAAATTAGCCAAGACATCATAGTAACTATGTGCAAGTTGGAGCAGATATTCCCTCCGGCATTCTTTGACTCAATGGAACATATGCTCGTTCATCTGCCATACGAGGCCCTTGTCGGGGGACCGGTCTTCTATCGATGGATGTACCCATTCGAGAGGTACTCTTCTTATCTTTATGTTAATATATGCATTATGTTGTGTATGTATTTATAAATTAAGTATTTCGTACGATACAGGATGATGTTTATTCTAAAAGGCATGGTGAGCAATAAAGCGAAGGTTGAGGGATCCATATGTGAGGCCTATTCTTGACCGAGATCACAAATTTTTGTTCCTTCTACTTCGACAAAGAAATCGACACAACGATTTACACGACTAAAAAGGAACGAGGTTCTATTTGCCCCTCAATTTGAAGGACAACTGTCGATCTTTACACCAAAAGGTCGAGTAATGGGGAAAAAGTAAGGGCGACGCATGGTGAAGTTGAGTGGAATATGGCAATCCTATATATTCTTACAAGCGTGAAGAAGCCGAACCATATCTATGGTACGATTACGAGTTTGATATTCCCTATTTTTACAGGTAACCATGTATTTACACATTATGTATTTCGGTGCATTTGAGAATCAACTACGAGTAATATCTCCACTAGAGATTTGGAGTTCGCACGAGTTAATCACTTAGTTCCATGGTTTGAAAGATTGGTTGCGACCACGGAATTAAAGGACTCTCAACTTGCTGCATTGTTTAGAGGTGATCGATTAGTGAAGATGTACAAAGGTTATGTGGTGAATGGATTAAAATTTCATACGGAATTTCACGGACAAAATAAAAAGACTATGAATAGTGGATTGTGTATTACAAGTGCAAACATTTCGGAGATTTGTCTAAGTACTACGGGATGCTACTAGAGGTACTGGAGTTCACGTTCTACAATCTGGATTTCTGAACAAGTTATTCATCTATTTAAATGTGAGGGTTCGACAACCGCAAAGTGAAATGTCTACAGGTTAGTTGAACTCGATCCTCTAGCAAGACAAGCGATCGCGAGTCATTCATCTTCCCGAGTCAAGCGAGTCAAGTGTATTATGCTCGGTACCCATCTAGAAGACTTGGTCGTCATAGAAGAGGTACAATATGATAATAATATTATACCCGCATCTATTTATTATACATACACTTATTTATTTAATGGATTATGTAATTCAATGATGCGTGGGTGGTTTGTCCGATAAGAGCGGACATGTTGTTGATGTATCAGCAGTATCATCGAAAATATTGCAGGAGCCCATTCCTCAACCCGAGTACTACCAAGAGGCAGAAGCTCCAATACTTAATCTCGTAGTTGACTTGAGCGGATACGACATGCAAATTGAACTTGTTGATAGAGATGCCAATCCAATTGAAATACTTGATGATAATGAAGAAGAATATGAAGCTTCAAGCGAAGAAGATGATGTAGAATGATATGTTTCCTTTACTATAACTTGTCACACGTTAACGATGTGTAATTTTACTTCTTTGCATAATTTAATGGCAAACTTTATCCTACTTAGGATATTTAATTAGTTCAAATAACAAATAAAGGAAAATATTTTACTTAGTAAGTACATATTATATTTAAATAACAAACTAATATAAATTTTTATTTAGTAACATCATTATTAACCAATTGCAATATAATAAATAATATTAAATTTATATTTAATAATAATCTCATTAAATTTATATTTAATAATATATATTCAAGATTAATCTCGTAATATATTAAATAATTAAATAAAATATCTTGCATAATTTAATGCAAATTTATCTTATTTAGGATATTTAATTAGTTTAAATAACAAATAAAGGAAAATATTTTACTTAGTAAGTACATATTATATTTTTGTTGTATAATTAACGAATGAAAACATAGCTCGGTGGCAACATGCCACACCATGCATCACATAGGCGCGGGTTCGAATCCGCCACGCCACCGAGCTATGTTTTTTTCATTTCCTTTTTAATTGTATTGGCGTCACATGTGTGACGCCTTTAGGAAATAGTTTTTTTTTTAAATTAAGAATGGCGTCACATGTGTGACGCCTTTACGAATTAGATTTTTTTTTAATTATGGCGTCACATATGTGACGCTAATGTAATAAATAATATTTTAAATATTACTGTTAAATTTATATTTAATAATATTCAGTATTAATCTACTGTAATATATTAAATAATTAAATAAAATAAAGGAAAATATTTTACTTAGTAAGTACATATTATATTTAAATAACAAACTAATATAAATTTTTATTTAGTAACATCATTATTAACCTATTGCAATATAATAAATAATACTGTTAAATTTATATTTAATAATAATACTGTTAAATTTATATTTAATAATATATATTCAGCATTAATCTACTGTAATATATTAAATAATTAAATAAAATATACTGCATAATTTAATGCAAATTTATCTTATTTAGGATATTTAATTAGTTTAAATAACAAATAAAGGAAAATATTTTACTTAGTAAGTACATATTATATTTTTGTTGTACAATTAACGAATGAAAACATAGCTCAGTGGCAACATGCCACACCATGCATCACATAGGCGCGGGTTCGAATCCCGCGCCAGCCACTGAGCTATGTTTTTTTTTTCATTTCCTTTCTAATTGTATTGGCGTCACATGTGTGACGCCTTTAGGAAATAGTTTTTTTTTTAAATTAAGAATGGCGTCACATGTGTGACGCCTTTACGAATTAGATTTTTTTTTAATTATGGCGTCACATATGTGACGCTAATGTAATAAATAATATTTTAAATATTACTGTTAAATTTATATTTAATAATATTCAGTATTAATCTACTGTAATATATTAAATAATTAAATAAAATAAAGGAAAATATTTTACTTAGTAAGTACATATTATATTTAAATAACAAACTAATATAAATTTTTATTTAGTAACATCATTATTAACCTATTGCAATATAATAAATAATACTGTTAAATTTATATTTAATAATAATACTGTTAAATTTATATTTAATAATATATATTCACATTAATCTCGTAATATATTAAATAATTAAATAAAATATCTTGCATAATTTAATGCAAATTTATCTTATTTAGGATATTTAATTAGTTTAAATAACAAATAAAGGAAAATATTTTACTTAGTAAGTACATATTATATTTTTGTTGTACAATTAACGAATGAAAACATAGCTCACTGGCAACATGCCACACCATGCATCACATAGGCGCGGGTTCGAATCCGCCACCACCGAGCTATGTTTTTTTCATTTCCTTTTTAATTGTATTGGCGTCACATGTGTGACGCCTTTAGAAAATAGTTTTTTTTTAAATTAAGAATGGCGTCACATGTGTGACGCCTTACTGAATTAGATTTTTTTTTAATTATGGCGTCACATATGTGGCGCTAATGTGGCACGGCCCGTGTCTGGGACACGGCCGTGTCGCACTACGATGAATAACGAAAAGGTAACTATCTTGTGCCTGGGCCGTGTCCCATTACACGGCCGTGTCGTACGGCGCCAGGTTTTTTTTTTTTAAATTAAGAATGGCGTCACATGTGTGACGCCTTTAGGAATTAGATTTTTTTTTAATTATGGCGTCACGTATGTGACGCTAATGTATTAGTTTTAATTAACAAGACAGACTCTTTCTCTTCTCCCTTTTCTGTTCTTGAAACCCGCTTCTCCTTCTCCCCTTGAAACCTAATTCCCAATTTCAAAATCACTCCCCAATTTCCACGGTATTTTCCAAATTATTAATTAAAGATTTGTTCTCCACCATATCAAGGACATATTGAATCGCTTAAAAGGTATTTATCTTATTGAAAGTGTTTGAATAATTGTTTACTGGTTTCAAAATTTATCAATTCGAATTGTTTCGATTGAGTTTTTGAAAGTGTTTGAATTTGTTTCGTGAAATTTTAGAATGATGTATGTATTGAATCGCTTCAAAAGGTATTTATCTTATGATGTATGTATTGAAGTATGTTTGAATTTTGTGTGTTTGAAGTATGCATTCAAATGTTTTCTTTGTATTACGATACTGACATTCAAATGTTTTCTTTGTATTACGATTACAGTATGTTTAAAGTATTTATGCGGTATGTTTGAAGTATGTATGGATTATGTACTATAAATAAAGTTGGTTTTGCGGTATATGTGTTTAATTAAAAGTTGGTGTTCATGGACTGATTTTTGTGTTCAATTTTATTGTACTTTGTATTTCAGATGTCGAGACGCAGTACCGACCAGCGTGCTGATGTTCCTTCTCATACCAGGGCACCTCGCCGGATGAGTATTAGTTCGAGCCCCTCATCTTCTCGTAGTATACCCGAGTCAGAGTCGTCACATAGGAGTGGGCCTGTCATACGACCAGAGATAGAAGATCTGACCCGACACATACCCTTCGGGCAGCAGCTACAACAACAGCATTTGCGTACCGACTCGGGACTCCAGCATTGGCGTCCGTTTAGTGATGCCGAATTTACACGGTACATGAGTTATGGCTCGTTGTTATCTCATGGGAGCCAGCATATTCCATTTATTGGTGGCGCCAATACTTCTGATGTACATATTGACACTCCAGAGACGTCACAGCCAACACACCGATCCCCATGGACCATATGCGGGGTTCTCGAGGCGTGTCACACGATCGGCCACCATTGCGGCCACCTACTACGATCCCCCATCGGGTGGTCCATTGGTACATCACATTTCTATTCCGGAGGAGCCGATGGAGTTTGAGTACGACGAGGATCGGGAGGTTTTAGCACACCACCGGTAGAGGTCCGATTGAGATCTCTAAGGCCAAAGAGAAGTATGAAGATCGAAAATTAATCCGTCCTTTGCCAAAAATAGTTGGCTTTAGTTCAAAGAAGGCCGAGACCGATATAGTCGGCTTTAAGAGGTACTACTCGGTGAAGAGCATTGGGGCGGAGTCTCTCGACGGACGAGGGACGAGTTGTGGCGAATTTGGGGTATATTATTACGATTGCATTCATTTTACTCAAACTATTATGTTCTATTCTTTGTGCCAAAAATATTTGATTGTTTTTCGATTTTCGACAATTGTTATTATATTTGTCCAGATGCGTTATAGATGGGAGAAATCGGATGAGGAGAGAATTGGGTGGTATTGGGACGAGATATAGCCACGGACGGTTTATTGATATGCTTACGCACGCTAAAAATAAAGCATATCAAAAACCCGGTCGGTCGGCCGGGAGAAGTGGTTGAAGGAAAAAGAGTTTAGGATCTTGTGGAAGCGTTGGGAGACCGAAGAGAAGAAGAATGAGGCGTTTCAAAAATCTAAAAATAGGGGCATCATTTACGATGAGAGTACCGGTGTGATTACGCAAAAGGCACCGGTACATATATCGGAGGCGGTATGAGCATGTACGATCATGCTCATTCCATGGTACTTATAAATTCTCAACATTTTATTATATAATATATGTTGTTTTCAATTATGTGTCATCGTAAATATTATTAATATTTTATGTTAACGCATGGCGAGTGATCTTTGCGTCGGAGATGTACCAAAGACCGGCATGTGAGAGGGAGAGACCGTAGAGGACCCGTGTTTAATCCTTTGGCCTTCATGAAGACTCACATCACCAATGTGAAAGAAATGGAAAAACATCAAAAGAAAAAAAAGAAAATTGGTGAGGGCAGCAGCGAGGCTCAACCGGAGGAGGGAGAAGCGGAGTCGGGAGAAGTTGAGTCGGGAGTCTTTACTCCCAAATGGATAGATGCCCGGAGTGCAGAACAATACGTAAGTTTAGCTTTATATTTGTTCACTTATATTTCGATTACGTCCCTAGTTTGTAAACTGTGTATCTTGTTCACTTTTTTTTGTAAATATTACTTGGAACAGGACCGATACTATAAGCTCGTTGAGGCATTGCATTTCCCAAACCCCCCTCCGGAAGATGAATTTTACCCGAACTTGTGGGCTCAGGCGGGTGGCGGAGTTAGACAGGGTGGAAGGGTGAGGGGAATTTCAAAGGGAATCATCATAAATGAAGTCATCGACCAACCCACAAGTCGTCGTCTTGTTGATTCACGAGCATCATTACGACCTGTCGAGGTCGATCGGTCTTTGGAGGCTACCATCGAGGCGCTAAAAAAAGATAACGAGGAGATGAAGAAGGACAGAGAGGAGATGAAGAAGTCGAGAGAGAAGATGGAGTCGAAATTTTCAAAGATGAGTAAACTCATGTTGAGATTACTCAAAGGAAAGAAGAAGGCAGATTCCTCATCATCTCGGGCGAACGTTGAGGATGATGACTCCGACGACTTTGATGAGGATGAGTTGATGCGATCATTATCTGACGAGTAGCATGTTAGGTTTATGTCTTGATGATCATATTTGTTATATTTTGCGTATATTTTGATTTCGATATGTATAAAATGTTATTGTTGCATGGTGTTAATATATTGCTTTGTTGGTTTGGTTACAATGTTGTTTGTTGTTGTGTTGGTTTGGTTCGGTTGATGGTATGTTGTGTTTATTATTCATATGTTTTTTTGTGATGTATTGATTATGATGGTGTATTGATGGTTACAATGTTGTTTGTTGTTGTATTGATGGTGTATTATTTATGATAATTTAGTTACAATGTTGTTTATTGTATATTACAATGTTGTTTATGATGGTGTATTGAAACATTACAATTATTTTCTTGTTTTCTTTCTTGTCTTTGGTTCTGTCTTGGTGTTTTGTTTTCTGTCTTGGTGTTTTGTTTCTTGTCTTGGTTCTTTATTCTTTGTCAAAAAAAAAAAAAAGGGCGCAGGGTATTAGCGTCACATATGTGACGCTGATGTCTTATTAGGCGTCACATATGTGACGCCATTGTTAATAAATTAAAAAAAAAAAAAGCCTTAAAGGCGTCACATATGTGACGCCAATGAATATTAAAGAAAAGGGAACCGAAAAACATAGCTCGGTGGCTTGCGCGATTCGAACCCGCGCCAATGTCATTCATGGTGTGGCATGTTGCCAGCTGAGCTATGTTTTCATTCATTGTAGAAAGAACATAAATATAATATGTCTTGACTAAGTAAAATATTTTCCTTTATTTATTATTTGAATTAATTAAAAATCTTAAATAAGAAAAAGTTTGCCATTAATTTATCCAATATATTTCATTTAATTAATTATACTATATTATTAAATATAAATTTAATGATATTATTTATTATATTTCCGTAGATTAATAATGAATGTTATTTATCCTTGTACTATATTTCATACTTATATTTAATCAATCTCCAAAATATGTAAGCATAAATAAATATAATGTAATTTAAGTTCTTGATGTTAAGAAATTTCTTACAATATAATTATTAAATATAATTTAAAATTTATTATTTATAGTATTTAATATTTAAACTGATATAAATTTGTACAATGGAAAAATATTTTTTAAAAAAAAAATCGACTATCACAAATTGGCGTCAGATATGTGACGCTAAAACGTTATTCTTTGGCGTCACATATGTGACACCGTTTAAAAAATATTTTTATAAAAAAAAATGATCTTCACATATTGGTGTCACATGTGTGACGCTAAAGAATTAAGCATTAGCGTCACATATGTGACGCTAATGTGTAAAATAAAATAAAAAAAAAACTTTATATAAAGGCGTCACATATGTGACGCCTTTGTTCATGGTGACTTTTTAACCTAATTTTAAGGCGTGAGATATGTGACGCTTTTGTTTATTTTTTTTATCGCTTTTGTTTCTTTAGCTTCACTTTTTCGGGTGAAGCTAATGTGGTGAAGCTAAAGCAACCCTTTTTTAGTAGTGAGATTTATTAATTCGATTCGATTACAACGATATTCGCTTCGATTTGATTTGTTTACAACCCTACTTCCGAGCAACATATAAGATTCACTATGGGTACATACATTGACTATGTATTCCATTATCAAGTAAAAATAATAGTGAAATTCTCTGAAAAAATGAATTCGATCCGAACTTCATTCTGCTAATATAAAAACAAATTTTCGAGTTGGATTTGACTCGATGTATATTTCTAAGAAATATTACTCTTTAATAATATACAACTAGATGTTCTCCTGTGCGATGCACCAGACAAAATATTTTGATAAATAATTTCTCGATCACCAAATTTGTTATTGACGGTCTTCGACATAAGTATCACATTAAGATAGTGTTAATAAAAAATCTACTGAGTGTACTATGAGAGTGTAATATAATTGAAAAAAGTATGACATTAACGTAGTGTTAAGTCAATTAGTGTTCATTACATGAACAAACTTTTTGGGCATACCGAAAGAAAGGTAGAAACAAATTTTGGGGAGAAAATCGTATGTAATTAAGTCATAATATATATATATATATATGTATGTATGTATGTATGTATGTATGTATGTATGTATGTATGTATGTATGTATGTATGTGTGTGTGTGTGTGTGTGTGAGTGCGCGCGCGCGCGTAGTGTATGCTTATTATTTCTAGTTATTATAATTAAATTAAAATCATAATTTATTTTTTATGTTAGCAATATGAGTCTTAAATCTAGTTTCATAAAAATGAGTTAATTTATTTTTATTTTGCATCAATTAATTTTAATGAAAATTAATACTCATTTTTTTAATATTTATTTTTTGTGCAGTCGGCCGTTAATGTAAATCCAAATTATATTCAATATGAATGTATAATTGAAGCTCGTGAAATAAGAATTAGTTTGATATATTTTTTAATAAAAATAAACTTGATATGAAAATTATAAATATTAGAATTTTAAGCAAAATAAAGGAATAATTTTTTTTATTGGTAGATAAGTGTAAATTGTGGAATAAAAGTCTCACAACACATTCAGAACACATTCAGAATTACTTAGAAGGCGACAACTGTTTTCAACTTTTTTTGTCGTGGGCTTGGTCAGTTTACATTGGTTGGTTTAGTTATTTTTATTAGGGTTTAGGGAGAACAATGAAAAGGAATTAACTTTAATTTATTATAAAAACAAATAATTTAGGATTTTTAATAACGCGACATCTGTTTTCTTTAGTTTCCTGCGATTTTCTTTTAATAGTAAAGGTAGATTAAAAATATTAAAAACTGAACTCTAAGAGGTTCATTATCCCCCCCCCCCCCCCCAAAAAAAAAAATGAAGTTTCTTTTCAAAATGCAATTTTTGAAGGTAGGTATTTGTTAAGCAAAACAAACCTCATGGTGATTCTTGTAATACACATGAAAGAGGTATTTATTTAAGGGGGAAAAAACTCTAAGAGGTAGACTCCATTTTTTTGAGCTGAATTTTGCTGAACTGAACTGAATTTTACTGAATCGAACTAACGTCAACTGAAGTTACTGAAATATAATAATAATAATGTATAATATAGGTAACAATTTATATATATAAATTATATAATATTATCGATAATATTATTATTAATAATAATATCAGATAACAATATATACAACAACAATAAAATTAGTTATATCACAACAACAAAAACAATAATAATAATAATATTATTAATTCTACAAAATATATATAATACTATTGATAATATTGATATCAATGATAATAATGATACTAAAATTATTAATAATACTACAAATAATATATAATACTATTGATAATAATGATACAAATAATCATAATAATAATAGATTATTAGATAACAATATACTCCCTCCGTTCCATAAGAGTGTGCACACTCTTTATGGGCACGTGAGGTGGTGGTATTTGAGTGTAAAAAGGATCCCGCTTTTTGTTGTATGTGTATGTTAATTATTGTTGATGATTAATTAAAAGATAAAGGGTGTGCGAAGGGTGTGCGCATCCTTGGTATTGTTGTAAATAAGTTGAAAAAGTGGAGAAAAATATATGGAATATTTTCTTTAAATGGAATGGGCACATTCTTGTGGGACGGACGAAAATGACAAATTGGGGCATACTCTTCTGGGACGGGGAAGTATGTAATAATGATTATTCATATTACAATAGCATAAATAATAATGAGATTAATATTATTAATAATAACTTTATATAGTATTATTGATATTATTAATTAATATTATACTCCTAGTAATTAATCTTATTAAATAATAAGATATACAACAATAATATTTTATTACTAATGTAATTACAATAATAAAAACAATAATAATATAATATAATAAAATAAAATAATTATAATAATAATTATTATATAAAATTATTATTATAATGTAAACAATAATAACAATAAAAAATACTAATCATTATATATAAAGATTATATATAATACAAATAACAATAATAGTAATTTATAATACTGAATTTAAAGCTGAACTGAACAGTGCTGAATTAAATTGAACTGAACTGTGCTGAACTGAACTAGAGGTGCCCAAAACGACCCAACCCGCCGGGTTGACCCGCCGACCCGGACCCGGCTGACCCGTGCGGGACCCGGGCCCAGCTGACCCATCGACCCGGACCCGTGGTATACACGGGTGGGGTCCGGGTCTAGATTTTGCCTACCCGACGACCCGCCGGGTCCGACCCATCGACCCGGCGGAAAATAATTTTTTTTTTTGAAATATGGCTGTTAGACCCGACGGGTCGGAAGCTATGTTAAATCAAACATATGCAACGTTCGAGCGCACTTTTCATGGCGTACCAACTCCGACGCAAAAATCAAAGTCGAAGCGTCCTGCGGCAAGCCAAGCTCAAGAAGAACCTCCTTATGTTGAAGAGTTATCGTCCCAGGAGGAAGAAACTGTGAAAGGAAGAGGAAGCAAGAAAACTAAAGCGAGAAAGAAGTCTGCCCCTGTTGCAGAAAAGAAACCGGTATCCGAACTTTTTTCAAAACACTTTAAAAAGGGAAAATTTCGGATGGTTCGATGAAGGTATCTTGCAACTACTGCTCGAAAGAGTATCCGTATAAAGCCGGGGATGAATATGGAAATTTTAAAAGGCATTTTGAGAATAATCATGCATCGGTCCACGGAGAACAAAAGTCACAGAGTCAACTCAACTTCCAATCTTCTACTGGAGTCGGGCCAGCCGGCAATCAAGGTATGTCTAAATCTCAACTTTATAAATATAATGAAAAAATTGCTAGAGAACAAATGGCAAAATTATGTGCACAAGAATCTTTATCTTTTAATTTTACGGATAGTACGGGTTGGGAATACAGGATGCAAAATGTCTATAATCCTGCTATTAAAAGAATTCCACGTACCACAATGGCTAGACAAGTAGTATACTTAGCGAAACAACATAAACTTGCACTACGAGCTTATTTTAGATCTATAAATCATAGAGTTTCTTTAGCTGCAGATACTTGGGCAGATTTTAAACAAAAAAATAATTATATGGGAATAACTATACACTGGATTGATAAAAATTGGAACTTAAATAAAAGATTACTTGCGTTTAAAAAATTTAATTGTGCACATAGGGCAGATAATATAGCTAGAGCAATTATTAAAATTTTAACTTTTTATTGCTTAAAAGATAAAATTTTCACAATTGGTTTTGATAATGCTAGTTCTAATACTCCAAGTGTACCAGCTTTAATACAAGCTTCCAATCCTGTTTTAGCGGGTCGATTATTTCATACTAGATGTATATGTCATATTCTAAATTTATGTGTACAATATGCATTAAAATCTGTAGATGAGGCAATAGAACCAATTAGAAAATGTGTCTTATTTTTACATAATCGTACTAAGTTAGCTAGATAATGGGTAAAAAATTTAAAGTCAAAACAAATGCAACCCAAATTTTTTACTCCAGACGTAAAACATAGATGGAACTCAACTTATGAGATGTTAAATTCAACTAATGAATATAAAAAATTATTGTGTGAATTTTTTGATACGTATTTTCGCGTAGAAGGATTTTATTTATTGCCAACGTATTGGGATGAAACTAAAGATTTAATAAAACTACTAAGGGTTTTTGAAAATGCAACTAAAGATTTAAGTGGTTGTTATTATCCCACGTCTCCTAAAGTTTTATTTTATTGTTGTTTTATTGTTTCTGAAATGGATGCTTGTAGTAAATCCGAAAGATTATCGAATGATATTTACAATATGTGTTTAAAATGGCTAAAATACTTTAATCGTATTCATGATGTTTTCTTGATTAGTGCTGTTTTATCTCCCGATTTGAATTTAGCTCAAGTAGAATAATTACTTGAAATATATTATAATATTTTTAAAAATTTGGGTTTTCCTAATATTGTGGATAGTGTTAAAAGTCAAACTTTATTTGAAAATATTCCTGACGTTGAACAAGTAAAAATTGATTTAAAAAATAGTTTAGAAACTGTTTTTTCTGAATATTCTTCTAAATATGGTGATAAGATTCAAACTCAAAAAATAAGAACGAGGACTACAAATACATTTAACATGGAATTCGACAGAACTCCCACTAATCCATTTCAACAACAACTCTATAATATAGCAAGAAATAAGGGTGGTAATAACGTCGGTGAAAGAAATGACCTTAGTCGATATTATGCAACTAGTTTTGTATCGGAGGATGACAATGCAGGTACATTTGATCTGTTGGATTGGTGAAAGAGAAGGGGAACCGAATTTCCCATACTTTCCATTATGGCACAAGAAATTCTTGCAGTGCCCGCATCCACAGTCCCCGTTGAGAGCGCTTTTAGTGAAGGAGGCTATATGTTGGACGAGCGGAGATCCCGAGTGACGCCAAAAAATCTCGAGGCTCAAATGATACTTAAAGACGAAACAAAAGCCGAGTTACGAGATCAAGAAAATAAGTGGGATGACCTATTAGCGGACCAAGATGCCTATCAAGAAGGCACCACTGAAGGAGAGTCTAGTCAAATGAGTCAAACCGATGATCAAGACGACGACGACATCGACTTCGACTAAAGGTAAGTAAGGTAAGTCAGGTAAGTAAAAAGAACTACGTAGGGCTTTGATTCCTCATGAGGATACGTTGGCAATTTAATTTGAAGTGAAAACTTAAAATTAAATACAAGCCCATTTATTTAACTCTTCTCAAATAAAAGAACTACGTGGAGCTTTGATTCCTCACGAGGATACGTAGGCAATTTAATTTTAAGTAAAAACTTAAAATTAAATACAAGCCCATTTTTTCAAATGATTTCCTTATTCACTTATAGTTATTTTTCGTGTATAAAATGATAACAAATAAAAAATTTATATACTTCTAAAAAAAAGACGGGTCGGACCCGGACCCGGACCCGTGGCCGACCCGTCGACCCGCCAACCCGTACATTTCATATGTACGGGTGGGGTCCGGGTCCTGGCCTGCCGACCCGACGACCCGGCGGGTCCGATCCGGACCCGAACCCGGACCCAACGATGAGCACGTCTAAACTGAATTGAATTGAACTGAACTGTGCTGGTATTTTGCCCAAAAGAACAGATATCTAGTTTGTAATTTGAAAGATAACTGGGTTAGGCTAAAAAAAATAGAGGAACGCTATTTTTTTTAATATTTTCTTTGGATGATAATATTTTTCCTTGTAGTAAAAGGCGAAATCCCTCGCCTCGAGGGTCCCCACCCTCAGACCGATAGGGATTGGTGGAGGAATTAAATTATGGTGACTCAACGGCCCACTAGGTGGGAGGAACAGTGTATGGTGCCCACAAGGAGCTATCTCCCACATTGGAGGAATAAAACTCCCACACTGCGGCTGCCAGGACTCGAATCTGCGTCCTCGTAGCAATCTGCCACTCAAGAACCAATTGAACTGCTCATGCGGACTATAATATCTTTCCTCAAACAGAGTCAGATTTGGAAGAAGAAAACAAACAACTTACCAAAAAAAAAAATATTTTACAAAAACAGAGTCAGATTTGGAAGAAGAAAACAAACAATTTACCAAAAAAAAAAAAAAAAAGCAGCTACCTTCCAAAACCACAAACATCCTATTTTACAAATTACACCGTCAAGACGTATTCATTAACGCTTTGTTCCCGAGTCTTATTTAAGGAGAGAAAGGAACGGAATTGAAGAGAAACGGAAAGAAAAAAAATTAAAATGTGTTCCCTAGTTTTTTTTGGGAAGGAAGTGGGAAGAAAAGAAAAGATTTTGGGGGATAATCATCCTTCCAAATTTTCCTTCCAAATTGGAGAGTTTTGGAGAGAAAGGAATCACGTTATTATACATATCTTTTATTTTGTGATTTGCCCTTCCTTCAACTCCTATTATATCACGTATCTCATCATCTTCTTCTTCTTGGCTCTTCTCTCGCCAAGATAAAAAAAGCGGAACGTGTAGTAGCGGCCGTGAAAGTAGTTGTCTCCGTCCCGCTATTCCCGCTTTTTGCAGGTACTTCTTCTTCTTCTTGAGAAAAACTTTTTTCTCGATTTTCATCACGATTTTATAAATATGAATGGATCGGACTCGTCATATTTGTTTGTCATCATGGAGATCTTGAGAGAAAACTTTACCGGAAGATTGAGACTTCCATAAAAAAATTACGTATTCTTTGAAAATGGTTTCCTCTACCTACGTTGTGTTTCCTTCAAAGGTATGTAAAATTTTATGAACATTAAAATTTAATAGGGATTAAAAATAATTAATATTTAATAATTCTACATAAATTAATAATTATTAATAACAAGGATTAAAGCTAACTATTTTTTTCCCCGTACACAATACTTAGCATTAAGATTCTTTTTTACAACTACTCTATATATGATTGTCGGTCCATATGGGTCGTTGGCATTATCTGGTGATCCACTGTTGATATATGCATAGTTACTTTTTTCAAAAAAAATTAGGGGTAAAATTGTAAAGTTGTTGTTTTCCTTTCTCTTCCTTTCAACTCGGGAACACATTTTTTTTTAATTTTCCTTACATTTCCTACGAACTCGGGAACACAAAAGTAGTTTTTCCTTTCCTTCCCCTCCCTTTCTTTTCTCTCCATATTTTCCTTCCCTTTCTTTTCTTTCCTTTACTAAAACTCGGGAACAAAGCGTAAGTAAACCTCGCAAGGAGTTTTGCAATACTAATACTAATATATATGAGTTCAGGTGAGAATACAAATTAAATTAATAAATAAGAGTAAATTTCATTTTTGGATCTTGATAAATGGATGACATAAATTTATTCTCACAAATTTTTGGATCTTGATAAATGAATGACCTAGATTTATTCTCACAAAAATTTGATGCATATAATGCAATATTTTAATGGATCGATATTATGATGCATATAATACATATTTTAATGCATCGATATTATGATGCATATAATGTAATATTTAATAATCGATATTATGATGCATATAATGCATATTTTAATGCATTGCAATTTTGATGCACGAAATGCTTATATTTCATGCATAATTAGTACAGAACTCGTGTGTATGTGTATATATATATATATATATATATATATATATAGGGATTGACTATGGTGGAAACACCCTTAATGGTGAAATTTAGAACTCAATTGCATTATAAACTAATTTTATTGCATATTTGTTATTATTTGTTGCATCAAGCTGGCCGCTAGTATATGCAACAAATAATGCAATAAAAAAATACATAAATACATATAATTCTACTTATCTACAGAAATTTTTAGATTTACAAGGTAATTAGTTTTATATGATCTATTTCCTATATATATATATATTCTCACCACAACCTCTCTCTCTCTCTCTCTCTCTCTCTCTCTCTCTCTCTCTCTCTCTCTCTCTCTATATATATATATATATATATATATATATATATATATATATATATATATATATAAAAGAGAGCTGATCAAATGGAATATATCAAGGAATCAAATTGTCATTTACAAGTATTTAAACGTAATATTTTTCACTAGAGGTCGAATCGTTGGATATCGAATCACTGATATTCGAATATATTATTTTATATAAAACTATGAGTTACAACTATCTCATGCATTAGTTTTTTTTTATTATTTTATTTGTGTTAAATTTGCATAATTTATTTATAAATGTTGGTAATAGGAATCTTTGATATATCTTTATTTTTGCAAGGATATCTCCAAGAATGATTTATTCCGGGACGTGTAAATATATATATTTATAATTAGTCCACCCTTTTATATGGACTACCTTTTAATTTGTCCACTATCTTAAAACTTTTGATTTGTCAGCATCATGCCTGAAAATAGTAAACCACACATATATGAGCCATTGAGCCTAATACTTGGAGATGGATATTGAGCCTAATGCTCGAAATTCAATAACCACCACTAACAAAACCGATGAAGTAAAACCTAGGACAATTTTCAATCACTAGTATTACTTGAGATGGATATCGAGAGAGATTCCGGTTTTATTTTCATCGAATACAAATTAAGACGTCGCGACGCATCACGGGCGAAACTTCTATTCAGAAGCCATTAGCATTATTAGCCCGAACGAAAAAAATGTCTCCATTTTCTTGAGAGAACAAAAATTGTCTTTTTCGCGAAGGGGCGCGGGGTATGGCTAATTCAATCGAAAGTCGTGTTTTTATCGGGGCATGCTTTCTGTTGGGATTCATATCAAGTTATTCGGTGACGACGAATGGGGTCGAATGCGTTCAGTATCCCCGTCGAAACCTGGTTGACGAGACGATTTTTGACGTTATGCAATATGGAGCTAAAGCTGATGGCAAGACTGACGATTCAATGGTGACAATGATGATGAACCTAATTAACATGATTTTTGGATTTTTTTTATTAATCATATATAAAGGTTATTTCCATACAGATTGTGTTAATTATTAGGGCCTTCTATCACTTTACCTTGGCCAAAGGTAATTGAATATATATATATATATATATATATGAGTTTGTGTGAGAAAGCAATTTAAGTTAAGAAATAAGAATGAATTTCAACCATAGATCCTGATAAATGGATGGTCTGGATTTATTCTCACAAAAATTTGATGCATATAATGCAATATTTTAATGCATTGATATTTTTTATTCATATAATGCATATTTTAATGCATTGCAATTTTGATGCACGAAATACATATATTTCATGCATAATTAATACAAAACTCATGCATATTCGCAATTCGCAGGATAAGAACCATTGTCGTTTGATCCTAATATATATAATTGAATAAATTAACAATATATTTATCCGCATCCAAACAGTTAGTGAAAGATATAAGGTTAAGATTTATGGGAGGATTATTCAATTTTCAAAAAATTGAAGGGTTTTTTGTTCTTAGCTCAAACTAGGAGGGGCTTTTTGTAAATTTAACATTTTCTTTTCTTTCTATTATTATTATTATTATCATTTTATAACAAATTGTATTGCATGCATGATTAATATACAGCGGCTTCAAAAAAACAAGTCCATGATCAAATTAACCCTTGTGATATTCATTAGGATGTCTCGTTTTCGTGTTCGAATTAATTTACGTATAGATTTCCTGCTAAAGAAATTCAGCTCCACCCCCCAACCCCCCAATTAGGCATTCATCAAGGCTTGGAAAGCCGCATGCGGCGCGAACGGGTCGACAAAAGTTGTGATCAATGGGCAATTCATGGTTGGGGAGGTTGTGTTCACGGGACCATGCAGTAATAAGGAAACCATCACCATCGAAATCCAAGGCAACGTCTCGGCAATTTCGGACCCCAGCTCCTATTCGCACGGGGCCTGGATCATGATCCAGCGCGCCCAAAACGTGGAGGTCACCGGCGGAGGAACCATCAACGCTCACGGGCAGGATTTTTGGGGATATGCCAGTGGTGACAGCCCTCTTCCTGTCGTAAGTTATACATCATTTATCAATAATTAATACTCTCTCTCTCTCTCTCTCTCTCTCTCTCTCTCTCTCTCCCTCTCCCTCTCCCTCTCCCTCCCCCCTCTCTCCCCCTCTCTCTCTCCCTCACCTCTCTCTCTCTCTCTCTCTCTCTCTCTCTCTCTCTCTCTCTCTCTCTCTCTCTCTCTCTCTCTCTCTCTCTCTCTCTCTCTCTCTCTCTCTCTCTCTCTCTCTCTCTCTCTCTCTCTCTCTCTCCGTCTCCCTCCCCCCCTCCCCCCTCTCTCCCTCTCCCTCACCCCACCTCTCCTCTCTCTCTCTCTCCCTCTCTCCCTCTCCCTCTCCCTCCCCCCTCCCCCCTCTCTCCCCCCTCTCTCCCTCTCCCTCCCCCCCTCTCTCCCTCTCCCTCACCCCCCCCTCTCCTCTCTCTCTCTCTCTCCCTCTCTCCCCCCTCTCCCTCTCCCTCTCCCTCTCCCTCCCCCCCTCCCCCCTCTCCCTCTCCCTCTCCCTCCCCCCCTCCCCCCTCTCTCCCTCTCCCTCCCCCCCCCTCTCCCTCTCCCTCACCCTCTTTCTCTCTCTCTCTCTCTCTCTCTCTCTCTCTCTCTCTCTCTCTCTCTCTCTCTCTCTCCTTCCCTCCCCCCCTCTCCCTCTCCCCCCCCCTCTCTCTCTCTCTCTCTCTCTCAAAAAACGAGATTTCGTGAATTTGTTGTTTTGTTCCAACGACGACAGTCATTTGTGTTTCAAGCAGTGGGAAACTGCAAAATGTACAACCTAAGTTTCGTTGACAGCATGGGTTTCCACATTAAAGTAACAGACAGTCACGATGTTGCCGTGTATAACTTGACGATTACCGCACCTGCGACGAGCCCCAACACCGACGGCCTCCACTTGAGCAATGCTACAAATGTTAATGTCACGGACTCTATTATCGGAACCGGAGACGACTGCATTTCGATTGGTCCAGGCAGCAACAATGTTCTCGTTTCCGGAATTACTTGTGGCCCTGGGCATGGAATCAGGTAATCCTTCCGGTCCCTTTTTAAAGTTTTGATCGTAGCAAGTATGATATCTTATACTCCCTCGGTCCCATTAATATTGACACATTTTGACTTTAGTCAATGATAAACTATAATGATAAACTATTTGTAACGCCTCAAGCCCGAAAGCCCGAACCGCTACATGTACCTCACACACTGGCCCATTAAGCAATAACATCTTGGATCAACTAGGCATACCACAAGCCCACCCAAAAGTCCATGTTATTGGTAGGGGTGGCAAAATATACCGAAATACCGAAATACCGAATTTATCATACCGAAAATTTACCGAAATTGCCGAAAATTTCGGTATACCGAATTTTCGGTACGGTATGGTGCCGTACCGAAAATTTTCGGTGCGGTAACGGTATGAAATTTTTTTATTTTCGGTATTTCGATATATACCGAGATACCAAAAAAAAATCGGTATTTCAATATATACGTATATCGATATTTTCGGTATTTTTTTATTCGGTATATCGGTATATCAAGATTTTTTCGATATTTTGGTAATTCGGCATTTCGGTAAGTTCGGTATCAACCGATACCGAAATAAAATTCGGTATACCGAAATTTCGGTACGGTATCGGTATGAACCGAAATACATACCGAAATTTCGGTATACCGAAACATTCGGCACGATATCGGTATAAATTTTGTTGTACCAAAACTTTCGGTACGGTATACGGTATCGACAAAAAAATTCGGTACGGTAAATCCCACTTATTTCATGTGGGGTGGGTCCTTACGCTATTTAACAAAATTATATCATGAAACTTCACAATTAAAAGTTTCATAATATAATTTCATTGAATATTTTATCATTCTAGTTTGAGATTAATTCATGGTCAAACTTGAAAATTATTGACCTCGAAAAGTCAAAATATGTCGATGTTAGTGGGACGGAGGGAGTAATTTTTTAACGGTCAATCTCAATTTTAACTCTACTTATTTTAATATATGGGTTGTAAGATAGTCTTGAGAAGTAAGAGAGATGAATTAATTAAGAATATTTCAAATTTGATTCACCGGATATCGTATCGTAAAGCGAATCTATATATTAAGTCGTAAAATAAATAATAAAAATATTTATTATAACTACAACCGTAAAATGTGAACAAAAAAAAGGAAATTCATTTCATCATCATCATCATCAACAGCACCTTAATCCCAACTATGTTGGGGTCGGTGGCATGAAGATTATAGTGTCGTTTAATTGTCTAAAATTAGTTAACACCATAACTCATGCAAATAACAAAGTGGCAAAGTTTTACGCCGGATGCCCTTCCTATCGCAACCTTCATATGAAGGAGAAATAGAACGAAATTCCAAAACCGTCAACATCATAGGTTTTTCCATTTATATGGAAAATATCATGAGACGGCGATGAGTTTGAGATAATTGCTATTGTCATGTCACAATACGTGATTGATATTGTAAAATCAACACATACATCATGGAACATGACTCAAAAAAAAGGAAATTCATTTGTTGCAAAAAAAATTATCCGTCTTACTATAGCGTCGGGAGCCTCGGAAAACGGGAGGGGGAAACAAATGTGCAAGGGATCACCATAAAGAACTGCACACTCACAGGGACGAGCAACGGCGCAAGGATCAAAACATACCATGATTCACCACAGCTCAATGCTTCGGGCATTGTCTATCGAGACATTGTGATGAATCGAGTTAAGAATCCCATCATCATTGATCAGCATTACAACTCCAAGAGCAAACCTGAGGTATAATGTACATCAAGATCTTATAGTGTCTCACTTGTATACATATTGTACTAACTGTCCCGATCTCGTGTCGCTCGTTCATTCTGTTACGAATAACCAAGCCAACGTGCCACTAGTCACAATTATGTGGCCTCTGGCCTCACATGGGGAAGAGGCCTCGAAAGAATTTCCTCTCCCTCGCTCGAAAAATATTGAAGCCTTTCAGTTCCCGGTCATGCTCACGTTAGCATGATTATTCCACAAAGGAGTGATTGAGTGGCACCTGATGGGGACGAGTATACTGATACTAAGCTTTACGTATTTTTTTTATTTCATGTCGCAGCAATCGAGTGTGAAGATTAGCGACGTTCACTTCATAAACATAAAGGGTACCACAATTTCACAAACTCCAGTTAATCTAGATTGCAGTACAAAATTCCCTTGCGAAGACATTGAACTGGCAGACATTGATTTCTCGCCCATCGGGTCGATCAGACTCAAATCCACATGTGCCAGCGCCACAACACTACTAAAAGGAGTACAAAATCCTCCCGGACCCGCGACTTGTGTATAGATTCATGTATACTAATAAGTAATCTCGTACTTTTTCAACTAATGTAAATATAAGTATGAATGGTGTTCTTTTCAATATTTGTACTTTTAATATCGTTTGAATATTGTTGTGGAGTTTTGTTCAAATTTTTATTTAGGCCTCGACTCTTTTTCCGCCTAGAGCTTCTTGAATCACAGCAACGGCCCTGATGATGATAGAGAGAGTTGAACCATTCAAGTTATTTCATGTATGTTTGCAAATTCCATGCCAACTATTCAGTAACCATGGATGACAGCACCATGGTCAACAACACAATGACAAGGAGCTTGACAATGGATACGCCAAAGAACCACGAGCATGAGAGTGATGACACAACAGAGAGTGCCGCGACTGCTATTTTCCGGATGGTCGGATTCGTTAGATATTTCCGATCATCCGACACTGTCACCTCGACGGCATACTTCTTGACAAAAGCCTTCTCCGAGTTCTCTCCACAAAATCTACTACTATCGTCTGCCACTCTGGTGAAGGTTATGCTTTCTGGTTTCTCTTGGTGCGGTTCGAAAAATGAATCCTCGTCGATTATTCGGCTATCTTCACACTCGTGGTCGTCTTTTCTGACAGCTTTATTTTCTTGAATCTTACCTCCCACTTCATCGGATAAAATTGTTACTTCAATATTTTCGGGACGGATAACCTCTTCCTCGGCCTCCTTCATTGGATGAACTACACGCATTCTTCATCAATTCGATTTGGGCCTCACGTTTTTCTACGAGGATTATATCATTTGATTGCTCACATTTTTCTTGTTCTTTAACCAATTGCTCCTCAACGTCCTTTACTCGATCGCAAACTTCGCTTCCCTTAATAAATTCATTCCCAGCCGGCGAGGAACATATTTCCTCACCGCCACTCACATTTTCGTTCTGGGTAACATGATTGTGCGACAAGGACATAAGACAGTTTTGCCCTTCCAGATCTCCCATCTCCGTGTCCACTTCCGTATTTTCATTATCTCCGGCCTCCTTTCGATTGACACAAACCGACTCAAAAGTATTATCTGCTAAAATTACTTTAATCTCCTCACGATCATAGCACACCTCATTGTTTTCTTCTTGCTTAGGTTGTTTCATAATTGTCTCATTAAGTTCACTTTCCGCCCCTTCTTCTTCTTCTTCATCTTCGATATGGAGTTGCTCAAGGTTTCGGCTTCCTTTTGCGATTTCGTTGTAGACGTCTTCTTTGATCGACTGAATCGTTGTTGCTTCATATTCACGCATCATACAGTGAGGGTCAAATCGTAACTTCACATCCGACGGAGGAACTTTTTCCTCTGTTACGACAGAGACATCATGAATTGCATCGATTTTCAGGTTTTCGGAACGAATCGAACAGTAAAATTTCTCGCTGGTCTTAGTGTCACGGATGTTGTCTCGTGTCTCGTCCTGAAAATTTTAAGGGAAAAATTCGTATGAGACCGTTTTACGGAATAAATCTTGTGCTGCAGTGTCTAAACTTTACCCTCTAAAAGAAACTCTGAAAAAACAAAAGCAACACAACCATAGTATAGATATTTGTAGTGTCGCATGCAATCCATAATCAGTTATGCAAGAACAGTAACATACAGCACCAGCACTTCTTTTTTATTTTATATAAATTACAATAAGAACTAGAAACAAAGAAGTCGACATGGATTTGAGGTTTCGAACGCAATGCACTATGCATGAGTGGGATGAATTGTTCGGAGTACGGGTCCGTAATGCACCAGGAATCCATGTCTATATAACTAACTAAATAACAGTAAAGAGAAAAAAAATGTGTCATACTCACTCTGTCTGCAAAAAACATGCACTTCTTTTCTTTTCCGTGCGTCCCCAAAAAACATGCACTTTACATTTCGCTCACAATAATGTGGGCAGGGCCGGCCGGGGGCAGCCTGGCGATGGCCTAGGGCCTCCAAATTCTTAGTCCATTTTGAATATACCAATTACTTAATATGCCTTGGGAAAAATTAAAAATTACATATGTTCGACGTTACTTGCGTAGCTGGTAGAAGAAAAGAGGCAAACACAATAAAAGTTACGTATGTTCGATGTTCCTTGCATAGCTGCCAAAAGAAGGAGAGGCAAAATCGGCTTGGACCGGGCGTCTTTTACCCAAAAAGAAAATATTGTAAATGGGCTCGTTTATTATTTTGCCTCAGGGCCTCAAATCGGCTTGGACCGGGACTGAATGTGGGAATCAACAATTTTACATTAAAACTCGTTGTTTTTGGTGGACCGAGGGAGTACGTTATAATAGCAAAATAGTGGCGACAAGCAATGACTGAACCTGTTCGTGTCGAGGGCCGGCACAGACCGGAAAAGCAGTATCATTATCTGATCCAACCTCTTTTATTGCTCCACAGCTGAAAATTCCACTTCCCAATTTAATTTACTCATAATATACCAATTCAATAGAAATGGTAATAATAATATACTCAACGCAAAATTTATAACACACAAATTTCACGAACCTTGGATTTTCATTTACATGTGAAGGCTCATCAAGAGAAAACAACTGCTCCGGTTTGTCTGCTTCATCTTTTTCCTTCGCTTTCTTGATCTCAGGTGGAGGACTCCGGCGGCGGCGGTCCTTGACAGATCTCAGTGCCCTTTTCCCAACTACGAAGGCTGAGGCCAAAGCGGCGGTGGCCAAAGCGGCGCCACCCAACAGAACAACACCTCCGATCCCTCCACCGCCCATTTTTATGATTATTTTCTTCTTTTCCTGATTTTTCTTCGATTCCTCCATGTTGTTATATGATCTTGTTCTTGTCCTGTCGGTTAAGCCAAATTGTTTATGGGTTATATATGAACTCTGCTTTGGTTCATGCGATTGAGGAAGCAAGTTTGTTCTACGCTTAGTTCCCGAGTTTTACTAAAGGAAAGAAAAGAAAGGGAAAGAAAGTTAAGAGAGAAAAGAAGAGAAAGGAAAGTGAAAGAAAATTGTATTTTGTGTTCCCGAGTTTGAAGGAAGTGAAAGGAAAATTAATCATTTTGTTCTTTTCTCTCCAAATCCTTCCAAATCGGAAGGAAAGTTAGGAGGGAAAGTTTTCCTTCCATTTCTTTCCGTTTCTTTTCATTAAAAAACTCAGGAACACCAAATATTTTTTCTTTCTTCTTATTTCCATCCATTTCCCTTCTTTTCTCTCGTTAAATTAAACTCGGGAACTAAGCGTTAGTATTCAATGGATCTCTGGGAGTATGAAGCGGACGTCTCTTTCGATAATGTCTAAGAGTCCGAAATATTCGAGTCATATATTGTAATTTCAAGTAACAGAAATTCGAGTAATCTTTTCAAAATATACAATATTGGGTTTGGGTGAGATCAGTATTCGGGTAACACGAATTACAACGTCAAGAAGTACAATGGTAAAAAAAAATTTACCCTTACTTTATTTTCTATTTTTAAATTTTTGTGAGCATGTGGTTCAAATGAGTTGAAGTGAGGGGTGTAAATCAATCCAAACAAACTGAACATATGCATGTTCGAATTTGTTTGAAATTTTATCGAGCTTTAAGCATTATATTTGACCTTGATTTGATTAAACGAGACGAGCTTGAATGAGCTTTTATCGATCCGAACGCGAATCGAGTTCGAGTAGTTTGATTTTTTTATATATATTTTATTAATGTTATTCAAATCGAGTCGAGCTTTATATTTTATCAAACAAAATATTGTGTTCAAGCTTGAATCATAATATTAATGAATCAAACTCAAACAAACTTTTTATCGATCGAACTCGAATCGATTATTGAGAATCTTGATTTGATTTGAGTCCTAGTTAAAGCAAAATAGATTGAAATTTGTTTTTGTTCGCGTGACACGAGAGGTGAACCAAAGTAACTAATTATCACAAAACTAGTGCTTCGAAAAAAAAAAAAAAGAGATGAAAAAAGAATCAGGACCTCATGCAAGAAACGTGGGAGTGCATCAAAGGAGCGAAAATAAGGGCAACTTGACCCTGTCTTTATTTATGGTAGATAAAATGGGGGCAACTAACACATTTTATACATTTACTATGTAAAGAAATTAAGGCTGTAAATGAACCGAATTGTTCGCGGACAAACTCGAGCTCGGCTCGTTAAGAGCTCGGTTCGTTAAGAACTCGAGTTTGAGCTCGAACACAAAATTATGTGCGTTAAAAAAATGAGCTCGAGAGCAGGCGTATCTTCTTCGAAATTTCTGCTCGGTTCATTTGGTTATTGCTCGTTAAGCTCTATTAAAAAATATATTTTTAAATTTATTTTAATAATATATATTGTATTATAGATTAATAATTTTTTAAATAATTTTCATATATTAAAATATTAATTTTTATATATATTTAAAAACTATATAATTTTTAATGATTATTTTAAAATATTTATTTTTAATAATTCAAGTATATTAATTAAATAATTTAAAAATATATAATTATTCGTGAAGAGCTCGAGCTCGGATCGAGCTCGACTCGGCTCGAGTTGTTCGCGAACAGCTCGAGTTCAACTCGTTTTATTAACGAGCTCGAGCTCGAACACGTTTTTTGTGCCATAACAAAGCTCGACTCGACTCAGCTCGTCAGGGAAAAAATTGAGCTCGACTCGTTTAGGTCAAAACTCGACTCGGTTCGTTTACGGCCCTAAAAGAAATAGATAAAAAATAAATTTGTTTACATTTTCGACTATTGTTACATTTTAACTCTTATTGATCATCACAAGAAAATATGTGTTGATTTAGAACGTATGAGAACAAAGTAGTTATAAAAAGGGGGAAACTGATCCTGTAGTAATCAGTTAGCAAAAAAATATGGAGTTAGGCCCTGTTCTTTTGGACTTATTTTTGATTTTTCGATTCGATTCATTCGCTCATTCGATTCGATTCTTATTCTTATTATTATATTCATCTTAATTATTATTATTGTTATCATTACTAATAATATTACTATTATCGTTCTTGTTGTTTACTATTATTATTATTATTATTTGCCATTATTATTATTATTATTATTTACCCTTTCGATTCGATTCGATTCGCTATCTGATTGGCCTCGATTCGATTCAGTCCATTCGATTGGATTCGATTCGATTCATTCGATTCGAAAAATGCAGCCTTTTGTTAAAAATAAGATCTACTTGTTTTAGTGGTCAAATATTGAGTTTGATATGTTGTTATTGGTTATTTTTTCTTTTATTAAATTATAGGGATAAAATATGTCTTTTCAGTTTATTTATTGAATAAGTCGGGTAGAAAAAACTCCTAAAATGGGTTTTTGAAAATGGGAGGATCGAACTCAATCCTTTAATTCAAAAAAGTCTCAATCAAACAATAAAATTAAAGGTTTGCAAAAAGTGAAACACCTAATTTGCACAGAAAAAGTATAAGTGGAACATGTTATTTTTTTGGAACCAAGCTGATTTTATAGTTGAGCAAGAAGCAGACATCAAACTATATCCACAACTAAATCAAAATACCTAGCTGCAGACAGTTGAATGTCCAAATTCTGTGGATCAGACAGCAGCTAAGAGACTACAACGTCATTGAAAATAATGTTTTAATATGGTGTGACATCAATACTGCAATTGTAATAACTAACAATTCAATGGACAATGTTTCACTCCAGAACAAAGCACGTTGATGTTAAGCATTACTTTATCGGAGACCATGTTCTTCACAAGAGAGTTAGTGAGAAAAGAGGCGGCACTGGATATCAAATAATTGATATATTCACCAAGCCATTGCCAGAAGAAAGATTGCATAAAATATGCACGCTTCTTGGTATTTCGTAGGGACCGTTGTTTGCCATCAAATTGCACTTTGAGGTTGACCCCACGGTAGGTTATAAATCGAAATACTCTAGTCTTTAATGACTAACTTGACGCCACAAGCACATCTCCTATTGAATTCTCAAGTCTAAGATTTCACGTACACCTGTCACAACCTTTCGATTCAGTTATCGACTATCCCAGAGTAAATCCCTATGACCAGATTGAGGCAAGTTGTGTTCGAGTACACTAGTCCCACCAGTGCAACTATAATATGTGCTCTCACTACCACTAAGTGAAGACAATCACGTATTTCACGAAATTTTTTCCACCAAATTATGAAATGCCATAAAATTGAATATCCGTCATCCATGTCATTTATGATCAATCAAATCTCACAATTATTACGCATAAAACTTATTTACATTTAATATTAAAGCTGCACCTCGAATTAAAATTTCTTTCTTCCGGCCTTCTCCTACTCATCCGTCGTTACCCTTAGGTGAGTTATACCTTTCAACCATCATTGTAGAAGAAACAAAGCTGGAGTCGCGTATTTCATGAGCATGTAGGGCCATAAACGAGCCGAATGATATCGAATTTTTATTGAGTTCGACTCGGATCGAACTTATTCGAACCTTAGGTTCGACTCGTCTCGAAAGGGCCGAGCTTTTATTTTTATTATTGGCTCGAGTTCGAAGGGGTTTTTTAGCATTAACATTCGATTCGATTCGATTCGATTCGATTCAATTCGAATTTTTTCGAACAATTTGAGCATGTTCGGCTCGTGTTAGACAAAATCTACAATATTATTCAATTTTCTCATAAATCATGAAATGAACTTGAGCTTAATGGATCTGGAGTTCTGGACTAGTGTATATAATTAATATAAATATGTATAATATGTTAATATATATATATATATATATATATATATATAATTTTCCAAAAAGAAACAAGACGGACGGGGCCGAACATGTTCGAGCTATTCGGCTCGATTTGCCGAATAGCAAAAACAAACGTTCGGCTCGACTCGTTGATTAGCGAATCGAACATCGAACCGAACTATTTCGAGTCGAATATGTCGAATCGAATCGAATATTTACGTTCGTTAACAGCCCTACGCACATGCTAATTCCTTCGAATATTTCATAATAACCACAAAGGATAAAACTCCAGTAGTTCGTAGAAAAAATAAAACGGTTGCAAGGAATACTTGATCAGCAGATTACGAGCCGGCGTAATCCTAACGCTTCATTCTGCAAACTGATTCTTCTACAGCCGGATGAAATGCGAAACGAGAGCGAATACGAATATTGGAGAGTGTTTTTCAGCGTTAATCTGACCCTGTCATGCTTAACATGTCGACTCAACAAATGTCGGGCTAAAAAAATCTCTAGGACTTGGCAAAAATAAATTAATTAATAAATTTATCAATTAAAAAAAAAAAAGGAAAACCTGAGCTAAAATGGGAAAACAGTTGAAATTGCTGTAGAATTAATGAAGATGATGATGCACTAACAACGATGGCAAAACCTGCAGTGTCTTAACAATGTGCCATGAATGATACTTAATGAACAACAACAAAAAAAAAAAAAAAACAATCCAAAAGCATCAAACGTATAAGTGCTTCTTATATCTTCCTTTTCCTTCTACTCACCCTATTCGAAAATCTTTTTTTAGGATCCAAAACAACTTGACGAAGCATTTCACCCCAAAGTTCTTCAAACCTGGCGTGAAATCTTTCCTGAAACCAATCTCGGATTTCCGAAAACAACTCCGATGGATTTTCTTCCCACAACATTCTTAATTTAGCACAACTATCAATAACTCTCCCCTTCGTCTTCAATTTATTCAACAAATTACCCACCCGTTTAAGTCCGCGTGCTTCCGGCTTCAAAATGATCCCAGGCTCCGCCGCCATAAATTTACGAACATCTTTCAAGCAGGGCAAAACCTGTCCTTCGAGCAAACAAGAGCAAAAAACGGCAACCCTTGTATAATCATCACTAATGGGCAAACCATGCATGGGTAGCTGCCAAAGATGAGGGCCGAAAGACGGATATACCCATGAAAAGACTTGATCAGCCCTTGGATCGTAATAAGGTTTTCGATCCGAAAGTGGGGCCGAGAAAGTACACAGTGGCCGGGCGTAATGAACGAGCCAATTCGGTTTGACACATGTCGCTCCGTGAATATACGGCCTTCTCGTGTGCAGTAATTCACTGTAAACCAAGAAATCCGGTGGAGTCTTGGAAAGAGAAGACCTTCGGTTGAGGAAAACCGTTTCCTTAACCATGCAAGCTTGGTACTTCACGGCATTGACACGTTTTTCACTGTCTGGCAAATTCGAACCTCCTTTAATGCGTTTCGCAACTCTATCTGCCCAGCCTGCACAGATAGCCTGTCCCAATATATCCTCTTCGTTTGGGAGAAGAGGATATTTATCATGAGTGACCCCCCAAGCATTTTCCACATCCTCGGGGCTCACATGAGTCCATGAGAAATCCCGGTGTATATCGGCAACACTTGAGGTGAAAACCAGTTGAAGAAGCTGTTTTCTTAGTTTGGACATTTCTTCCATTGTCTTGTAGTGCAGAGCATTTTCGCTGCAAAATTTTGCCTGGGTTCCGGAATGTTCATAACATTGTAGTGCGAAAGCAATAGTCAGAGCATCGCTGGTTGGTTTGGAAAATTTCTCACGAGAAGCTTTAGCAGTTTGTTTCACTTTCTTTTTTGATGATTTTGCTTCTTCTCTGTCGGGTCCAGTTTTCACGGCAAGGGTATCATCTGTTGTATCTTTAATGTTTTCTCCAAAATGAATTATAAAAGGATTTGTTGAGCTTAATGCTGAAGCAACTGCAACTGCATAGGCCAAAACTAGATTTGCTCGGGCACAGTCTTCCATTTTGTGTATTATCTGAATAACAGTGAGAAGCATTCTGGAATGACGTGGGCTCATCGGATAACGAGCCATGGCTTTACCTAGAGGCGTCAGACTTCCTTTTTCATCTAATGCTTCTAGAACCTTCAGACAACGTTCTGCTTCAATTACGGCGTCGGTCTCTGGAGGCGTTGGGAACGGAAAGTTGGCGACCTGGAAATTTGGAACATGACATTCAAAGGTATGTATGATAGGCCGATAGCATTCATTGACACGTGTTATCATATAAAGACTACATAACTACGTATAAATCACACAGGGGATAACGTAGAAATTAGGAATATAATTACAATAACAGTTAATTACCAAAAAAGCACTCTAACTTGTTTAATATTTCACAATTCTAGCTCAGCCTTTAAATATTTGCAATTAGATAACAAATACTCTAACTTTAAATGTTTTTCTTCGGTAGTTACTTGATCAGGGAATCGAGGAGATAATATTTGATTATCAACAAGTACATTGAAAATAACAGTAATCCTAGTGATTATAGACTTGTTTATAATGCTATTGTTCACGTACTTGTTCAATTTAAAGTCGTCATTTTGTTTTCTTGGACTTCTAATTTTACATTCATCTTCTCAGCTTTTGATGAAGACATTGATGTTGATGACCTACGAGCTAATCTTATATAAGAGGCTATCATCCAATTATTCTTTTTTTTTCTCCAATCCCAAACATGATGGACATTTTATGTGTCACAGTCTGTTCCATTAAGAGATTGAAGAGACTCCGACACATAACATGTCCATCATGTTTGAGATTAAAGAGAAGAAATTATTGGATGATAGCCTCCTGTATAGCTGGTATTAGCTCGGAGGTCATCAACATCAATGCCATCAACTGGTCCGGATATCAAAAGCTGAGAAAAATGTAAAAGTAAGAGTCCAAGAAAACAAAATGGCGATAATGACGAGGTTGAATGAGATACAATTTCGTAGAAGTTAGTACGTGTTATAGTCATTGGTCGTATAAACTAGACCTGGCAAATCGTTCGTGTCGTGTACTTTCGTGTCGTGTACTTTCGTGTTTCGTGTACCAAAAGTCCAAACACATACACGACACGAAATGAATTCGTGTCGTGTACCGCGCAAATTCGAGTCGTTTCGTGTCGTGTTTTCGTGTCAGGCACGTAATATAAAATAAATATTAAAATATTATAAAAATAACAATTTTAATATTTTAATATTATTTTTATAGGTTTTAGCAGACGAAACGAATGACAACGAAAACACGAATGTTTAAACAAAATTTTTGAAAGTTCACATTATATTTTCGAACTTTAAAGTTTAGTGAAAACAGAATTCATAAAATGTATGTTTTTATAAAATTAAATATAAAATATTTTATATATATATATATACATATAAATGTTTATTTATTTATTTATTTCGTGTACCTTGTGTCGTGTCGTGTACCAAAAGGGTAAACACAAAACCGACACTAAATCTCGATCATGTACTTTCGTGTTCGTGTATTTTCATGTCGTGTACTCAGAATGCAAACACAAACACTAAATTTTTTCGTGTCGTTTTCGTGTCGTGTTTTCTTGTCGTGTGGTATATTGCCGGGTCTAGTATAAACAAGTCTACAATCACTAAGATTACTGTTATTTTCAATGTACTTGTTCATAATCAAATATTATCTCCCCATTCCCTTATCTTCCATTTTCCACTTTTATTTATTTAATTGTGAAAGAACAAAATATCCGAAGCTATTTTTTAAAGAAAAAAAAGTAAATAAAATATATTTAATTGCACGAAAAAGATTTAGAAACAACTGGAAATTTAATGAGTATTAAACTGTTGGAAGCTATTTTTGAAATAAAATTGAAAGTTGGAGCAGTTAAATGCAAATGCTCAACTCTTAACGTATTTTTTGGTAACACACTCATACAAAACTTTCAAATCACGAAACCAGCTAAAGGGAATGAAAACACCCTCCTGATTTTGTAGTTTTTGAACAAAAAACCCATCTTGAGTGTAGAATTTCTAAAATAGAAACCAATATCAAGGGGATATTATAATAAGTTTAAAACATACTCGAGTACTTACGTAATAAATAAATATGCACTTCTGGCTCCATAGATTGCAATTATAGTCCCAATATCAAAAATTGAGCAAAAACATCCCATGAGAATCAATTCTTGCATTTCTAGTCCCAAAAGTACCCCCCAGAAAAAGAACATCTGGTGGGACCAAAAGTCAACGGACTCTATTCAACTGAACCTCGAAGGTACTTTTTGTAACCATCCCTAGAAAATTAGACCAAAGCAGAATTTGCAACTTACCTTGCCAATGTGCATGGATTTCATAAGGAGGACAACACCATCAACCGGTACTTTCGATATCTCAGCACTCGAGAAATCCGGAAATAAGTTACTGAAGACTGCTGAAGAATACAGGCGATAACAGTGTCCCGGTCCAGTTCTGCCAGCTCTTCCCGCGCGCTGAGTCGCCGAAGCCTTGCTTATCCATTGAATTTCATACGTTTCCATGCCATTAGCAGAGTTGTATTTTTTCGTCTTTTCTCTTCCAGTGTCAACAACATACCTTATTCCTGGAATTGTCAAAGATGTTTCAGCCACATTAGTGGCGACAACAACAAGACGTTCTCCATCCTTCGTCTGTTCAAATACACGAAGCTGAGATGACGCTGGGAGCATTGCATAAAGTGGTAGAACATTCATCGGGCCAGGGGAAAGACCACTATTGTCCTTTGTATTTTGTTTAATGATAGAATTCGACTGCTTTGCTTCTGGTGTTTGGTCAACATCTTTGACGTCACTTTTCCCCGATAAGGACTCAAAAGCAGTCTTCAGTCCCGAAATATCCAAAAGCTTACCATCAGAATCCATGGATTTTGACGGATTCTCTTCGTCACTACAGAATTCCAAATCACTCTCATCACTTGATTCATAGGAGGATATAGCAGATTCATCTTCTGATAAATCTTTACGATACTCCTCCACATAAGAACCAAAACGGTCAGTAATCTCGTTGCTGAGATTCCCTTGATATTCAAATGCCTCACTAATCTCTTTCATATCATTTTCTTCTAAATAGTTCTCTTCGTATGCAGAGGAATCCTCGTTATTATTTTCTTTGACTACTTTTGCAACTATGTCTCGTGAAGCTCTACGTAATCTCTCACAAAGGTATTCCACCTCTCTCTGCCCTGTTACAAAAACAAGAATGCCCCCAGGTGGCAATCTCTTGTGGATCGATAGAACTTTTTTAAAAGCTTGACCAATATAATCAATGATCTCAGTTTTCTTTGAGAAGTGTATGGCAAATGGATACTGACGAGCTGGGACTTCTATTACAGGTGGAGGATTACGAAATATTCTTCTGTTAGAGACAAAATCATCCACGCGCAGCGTAGCACTCATCAGCACAAGTTTCAATGGGTATATCATGCCGTCAGATACGATAGTTTCCCCAGCAAGAATCCTCATCTGCTGCTCCTCATATTCCCTCTGGCAAAAAACAAAAGGGATATAAAGAATAAAGCCTAGTAAATGTAGAGATTTTCAAAAAAATTACAAAAAATACAAACTTAAGAAACCAAAAAAAAAAAAGGGAAGAAGATAGTGTTTAACAAGAGGTTTCTGTTCTTTTTAAGTAACATAAGACATGTTTTAATTGATATAACATGTAAAAGTATATATAAATCAAGTAGCTGCGGGTTGTTACTTGACGCTCTTGGATAACTCGAGAAAGCATTCCAATGAGTATATCTGTATTCAGACTCCTCTCATGAGCTTCATCTAAGATTAAAACGGAGTAGCGTTTCAACAGAAAATCACTCTACCAATACAGAGAAAATTACAGTTAGTATAAGAAGCAGCGAGAATAAGACAGACAATAAGAAAATAAATGTGGGTAAAACCTGCACTTCTCGAAGCAGGATTCCATCAGTCATAAACTTAATCGCACAATTCTCTCCAACCCTTCTGTCATGCCTAACTTGAAAACCCACCTCCTTTCCCAATCGGAGCCCAAGCTCAAATGCAACTCTCTTGGCAGTCGCAAGTACAGCAACTCGGCGAGGTTGAGTGACGCCGATAATGCCTCCTCGAGTATTTGAACACTTTGACCCAAAACCAGCCTCGTAAAGAAACTGAAATTTGTGATTTGTTGCATTAGATAAAGTACTTGCGCCGAAATAAATTCTATTATTTAATATTACCGAAGAAATGTGTAAAAATAACTAACCTGAGGAATTTGGGTTGTCTTACCACAGCCCGTTTCACCACATATAATAACACTAATATTTTCATTGATAGCTTCCATTATTTCTTGTTCCCTCATGACTATTGGAAGACTGGTCCTTTGCTCTTCCACATCCTTAGGTCTTGACACATGTATCACAGTTGGAGTAACAAGATTCCTTATTGAAGAACAGCTGCCCTGGTTATTTTCTTTATTAAGATTGCAATTCCGGTCTCCATCTAATTTATGCTGCATAACATACGAAAATGAGTACAACATCTTAGGTGGAATACATATTGTGCATAATTGTATTAACGAAAAAGTAGTTGTTTGCTAAGTTTCTTGTATGAAAACTACAACATGATCGGGTAAACAAAGATAGGTTTTCCAATAATTAAATACCGTGGACTTGATTTCTTCATTGGGGAATGAGTCACTACGCTTTTGTGGAAGTTCTAGCGTTGATGGTACAATACTCTCATTAGCCTTGACCGAAAGAAAACCATTTCCATCGGGAGTAACCTGTGCATTATCACAAACTTTTTCTGCAGATAACCCAATGACATCATCTAAAGATGGTTGCACATCATCATTTCCATTGTCATTGATAGCTGGTGACCGAATCTTGTCCGTGTATGCTTCAACACTGTGAGATACATTATTACTTCTTCTCTTCCTTGAAGGCTGATCACTATTGGGCAATTCCAAACCCGCTTTTGAGAAATCAACTTCTCTTCGCCGTTTTTCACGAACAGTTTCAACCTGTATGACATAGGGCTGACAAATTAAAGACATGCTTCTAATTTTTTTCCTACACCAAGTTGAATAAAATCATGAAACAAACACAAACCTGACCCAAGTTCCTCGAAGACCACATAAGTGAATACACATCGTCTCTAATCTTGTACTTCCTGAAACAAGAATACACAGCACCCACACATCAAAAATCCAACTTGTTTTGATCCGGTTCGAATGCTATAATGAATAATCATTCAATCACAAACAAAGATCAAAAGGAAATGTTCTTACTCCAATGTCTCGATGCTTTTCGATAGAAGCACTTCTTTTTCCTTCTCCTCCTACACAGTAGAAATTCATACAAATCATCACCTAACACTTCATTATTTACGGGAAAAAAAAAATCCAAGACTCCTGTCTATGCACATACCTCGAGTTTCTTCAACTTTCTTTTCTGGGATTTACTTAGCGTAGGTTTTGTATTAAGCTTCCCCGATACCTAATGAAAGACACACAAATCTTCAAACGCCAAACAGAATTGAAATCGATACAACGACCATACGAAGCTAAAAACATACAGTATTACGAAGGAAACAAAAAACAGTAATCACTTAAGTACCTGTACCTGTTTTTTTCCTTTCCCTTTATTTTCCTTCTTCTTCTTCTTCGCGGACAGTACAATGAGATCTCCTCCACAGTCATTATCCAAACTAACTTATCCAATTGCAGAGAAAAATAATCAGTAGAGCATAACAACAGACACTGGCGTTGGATGTCCGACGAAACAGATTAAAGTTTAACCTGATTAAATCAGCTCCAGTAAAATTGTTAGAAGGCTTCATTGTTGCCACCGGAGATTTATCCGGTTCCTTCTCTGTTCGGTGCTTATCAGAGCTCTCACTTCCCTGGCAGTGTTCGAGGAGCTTGGAGATAAGCGGCGGGACAGAAAGATGGAGCAAGGGTTACCGGGTCGGAAAGCGGGTCAAAACACATCCTACCAACTAAGTCAACTGAAATATTAAAACCCGTGTCGGTCAAAATAATACACATAATTGACAGACGGAGTGAGTAATTAAATTAATGCATATCAAAAAATTAAATTGCTCGAACTCGATTCGTTAGGTTCGATTAAAATTCATTAAAATTTAATTGAATTATTAATAAAATCAAATTTAAATATATTATATAAAACTAATTAAATTTTACGTTCGATTCGTTTAAATTAATTTTTCATCCCAAATGTTTAGAGCATATGATTCTGCATAGTTTTAGCAATAAAACTGTGAGGAAATTTCCTCCAACCGTGAGCAAAAAGGCATCACAAAATTGATATATATTTCTTTGTTTGAGATATTGTAATTATTTTTATAAATAGACATTAATATTAGTAAAGTGATTTAATTTTACGTAATAAGTCTAGAGGTGAAAATAAGTGCAATCTATCTATGAAAGGTAGGGGTGAGCATGGGTCGGTTTGGGTCGGTTTTAGGCTAAAATCGAACCCAAACCGACAAAGCTTCGGTTTTCAAAAAATCAAATCGAAACCGAAACCAACCCAATGGGTTCGGTTTCTCGGTTTTTCGGTTTTTACGGGTCGGTTTCGGGTTTAAACCCAACCAACTCGATTTTTGATTTAACAAGCAAAAAAAACTTAAAATGTGCATTGGATAGGAATCGAACCCAGGACCAATGCGCGGACTACCAACATCCTAACCACCAGACCAAGATACTGTTTTGTCTATTTTTCATAATGCATATAAACATATAAAATTTACGAAATATATATATATTAAATGATATCGGTTCGGTTTTAATGGTTCGGTTTCTAGTGTATAAACCGAAACCGAAACCGAATTTTCGGTTTTTAAAAATTCTAAACCCAAACCGATGGTTTTGATTTGGTTTCGGTTTCGTCGGTTTTTTCCGGTTTCTCGGTTTCCCGGTTCGGTTTTGCTCACCCCTAATGAAAGGGAGAAATCTTCTTCGGCACACTAGACTTGCAGTTAAATATTACTCCATCGATCTTGGCGCCGTTGACTACCTGACCTTCAATTTAGTTGGAAGTCAGGGGTTCAATTTCCAGTGGCAATTACAAACTGACAACACTTTGTAATTGAATTTCTCAAGGCCCAATGATTCCTTAGTTCTTGACTAAGGGTTAAGTCCTAGCCCTCCGTGATACGCTGGTGGAACAATTAAATATTAAGGGCTTCAAGCGGCAGCGTGGGATGTCAGATATCGGTGGGACCCTACGGTTGGATTTGACGGTCAGATTGAAAGAATAATCAGCGACGACTCCTTGCGCGGTAGTTGAGGATATTTAAGAACCCGAGATGAGCACACATCTCGCAATTTAACCTGGTAGTAGATCATGTGGTAGAACATTATCCCGATAACTCAGTGTAAACTTGGAACCTCAGTATCAAAAAAAAATATTACTCCATTCGTTGACAAAATGTGATCAACTTTTGACTTACTTGGATCAAAATTTATAAATTATGACCAAAAAATGCGATTAATATATAAAATTTTATAGAAAATATAAATTATATTTTAAAAATACACATTAAGACAAATCTAATCAAATACTTACATTATTATAATTTTTTTATATATTGGTTGTAATTTATGGTCAAGATTTATAAATTTTGAATGAAAAAGATCAAAAATAGAACACATTTTTGTGGCCGAAGGGAGTATATGTGGCATGTAATTTGATAAATATCACTATTTGTAATTTTTACTATTATGGCTTGTGGTTTCTAGTTTGAATTAATTTAATTAATTAAACATTATGAACAACAAATTCTAAACTGCATTTGTAAATATAATATTAACTAACTCTGATCAACAAAAAAATATAATATTAACTAACATTGCATATTCTCAATAATCGAACCAGATAAGATATATATAGGAAATAGATTATACGAAAATTAACTACCTTAAATCTAGAAATTTTTGTAGGCCATTGATATTAGTGATCTAACGGCTGTAGATGAGTAGAATTATATCATTGATATTAGTGATCTAACGGCTGTAGATGAGTAGAATTATATCATTTATGTATTTTTTTATTGCATTATTTTTTTTATACGAAATTACTTAATAATGCAATTGGGTTCTAGATTTCACCATTAAGGGTGTTTCCATCATAGTCAATCCATATATATATATATATATTATAATTACTAATTAATAATGGTATTATTTTGATATAATTTTATTTTAAATGAAATAATAAGTTTATACCGGACTACAAAGACCTCAAAACAAGAGTAGACCGCGATGGCTGACCATTTACTCTCCTCTTGTTATTTTTATTTTTTTATTTTTTTGATACCGAGGTTCCAAGTTTACACCTGATCATTTACTCTCCTCTTGTTATTTTTACTTTGCTTCATAAAGTAATCTTAGGCTCTCTTATTTTGAATTAATTTCAGCATATTTTAATTCAATTCAGTGCAATTCAGTCCAATTCAAAATATCTCAATTCAGTAAAATTTATTTGAGTTCAGCTAAATAAAATTCAGCTCAAAAAAAAAAAAAATCTTAATTGAAGTCCACTAAAACCACCTCCAATAATCATTTCTATCCTAATCAATCTTATCGTAAAAAAGGCAACATGCTTCAATAAAGTAATTTCTAGAGAGAAAAACTTGAACTGCTCTTTTTCATATAGTATTATTATTTTTTTCCTTAAGTTTAACACCAATTCTTCTGATACCTAAATTGTCGGAATTGACATTTACTCGAATGCAATCGTGTCATATATTGTATTTTTGAGTAACAAAATTTTGAGTCAACTTATAAAAATATATAATATTGAGGGAAGATTATCATCCGAGTAACACGCATACAAATTCGAGTAACACGAAGCACCGGTCGAGTAACACGAATGAACCGTCGAGTAATACGAATGTGCCGTTGAGTAACACGAATGCCGCATTCGAGTAACTCGCTTTTATTCTAGTAACTCGTGACTTCTTCGGGTAACTCGAAAAGGTCAATTCCGACAATTTAAGTATCAGAAGAGTTGTTATTAAACTTGAAACAAAAAAATGATGTTATATATAAAAAGACAAGACAAGCTATTTCCACTGATTTCTAGTCATTTTTATATGATATGGAAGGTGAATCATATATAATCATTTCTGCATCTAAAAATTGTTCATTACAAACTCCCTATTTCTTATGGCATCTAACCGGACACTATAAAACCCATTAATTATCTTTTCTTCTTAAATAAATAACAAGGAAGAAATGTAAGTGTAGTACTACTGGAGTCTATTTTTTGTACATTTTTTTTTTATGTATTGACAATTGAATATAAGAATATTATAAAATAATACGAAGAGTCATTTTCCATGATGTACGTGTTAATTTTAGGGGTGTTCAAAATCGAATATCCTGAATTTTGGACCAAAATTTCGGATACGGATATCGGATATCCGAATATCCGGAAAAATATGAATTATATTCGGATATCCTTATATTCAAAAAAATATTCGGATTCGGATATACGAATATCCGAAAAAAAAATCGGATATGGATATATATATCCGGATATCCAAATATCTTATATTATTTAAAGGGCTCTATCTTTTGTAATACCAAACCATAAAAATAACAAGTTATATATCCTCATTCATAAGAATATAAGTTTTTGATACCATTTTGCTTAAAAAGACTAAAATGTCCTCCAAAAGTTGGTGATGTTGAATTTCTTTACTTTTTGTATTTTATTTAATTTAAATCCTTTTTCTTTTCTTTTTATTTTTTCCACCATCTTCTCCATGACTAACTATCGAATCCAACAACTAAAATTTAATGTCTAAATGGATCTTTCAAAATCCTTATAAAAATCCCACGATTTTGCGAAAAAGAGAAGTTGACGTTTTAATAAAATTTCATTTATTGTGCTCCTGGGTTCATAAAGAAGGTATGCAACAATATTTTATCGCCAGAATTTTTTTTTTTGAGGAGTTCTTTCTCACACGATGGCTGCAAACGATGGCTGAACTGCACACGATGGCTGCACACGATGGCAGCCATGATCATGCACACGATGGGACTAGCCATCGTGTGCACATGAACTTTTTAGTTTTTTTGGCCAATTTGATTGAACGTGTTACCAATATGGATGTTTTGTGATTCTAAAATTGATTGTTTAAACATTAACAACTACATAGCATCGTATACAAACTCATTTATGTTATTTCGTGTAATTCAATAGTAAATGAACTATTTCATACAGATGATGAACTTATATATACGAACTTATATATTGAGAACATATAGACTACACATAATATGAAATAGATCACGTTAATTCAAGTTATAACTGTACAAATAAGTATATTGTTAGTAAATACTTGTTAATATATAAGGAACAACACGTAAATTGGCGAGTTATTTTAGAAATTAGTGAAAATGTGCATGTTCTTGTGCACACGATGGCTAATCCCATCGTGGGCACGATCATGACTGCCATCGTGTGCACATGAACTTTGGACTTTTGGGTCAATTTGATTTAATGTGTTATCGATATGGATGTTTTGTGATTTTAAAATTGATTGTTCAAGCATTAACAACTATTTGACATTATATGCAAACTCATAGTTGTTATTTCATGTAATTCAATAGTGTATGAGCTATTTCATACAGATGATGAACTTATATATACGAACTTATACATTGAGAACATATGGACTACACGTGATATGAAATAGATCATGCTAATTCAATATATAACTTTACAAATAAGTATATTGTTAATAAATACTTATTAATATATAAGTAACAACACGTAAATTGGCGAGTTATTTTAGAAATTAGTGAAAATGTGCATGTTCTTGTGCACACGATGGCTAATCCCATCGTTGGCACGATCGTGACTCACATCGTGTGCACATGAATTTTGGATTTTGGGGTCAATTTGATTTAATGTGTTATCGATATGGATGTTTTGTGATTCTAAAATTGATTGTTCAAACATTAACAATTATTTGACATCATATGCAAACTCATATTTGTTATTTCATGTAATTCAATACTATGAGCTATTTCAAACAGATGATGAACTTATATATACGAACTTATACATTGAGAACATATGGACTACACGTGATATGAAATAGATCATGTTAATTCAATATACTTATTTGTAACATAATCTATTTCATATCATGTGTAGTATATAGGTTTTCAATGTATAAGTTCGTATATATAAATTCATCATATGTATGAAATAGCTCATATACTATTGAATTACACGAAATAACAAATATGAGTTTGCATACGATGCTATGTAGCTGTTAATGTTTAAACAATCAATTTTAGAATCACAAAACATCCATATTGGTAACACATTCAATCAAATTGGCCAAAAAACTAAAAAGTTCATGTACACACGATGGCTAGTCCCATCGTGTGCACGATCATGGCTGCCATCGTGTGCAGCCATCGTGTGCAACCATCGTGTGCAGCCATCGTGTGCAGTTCTGCCATCGTGTGCAGCCATCTTGTGCAGTTCTGCCATCGTGTGCAGCCATCGCGTGCAACCATCGTGTGCAGTTCTGCCATCGTGTGCAGTTCTGCCATCGTGTGCAACCATCGTGTGCAATTCAGCCATCGTGTGCGCCATAGTGTGAGAAAGAACTCCTAAAAAAAAAATTCTGGCGGTAAAATATAGTTGCATACCTTTTTCATGAACACAATAGCACAATAACTAAAGTTTTATTAGAACGTCAACTTCTCTTTTTCTCAAAATCGTGTGATTTTTATAAGGATTTTGAAAGACCCATTTAGAAATTAAATTTTAGTTGTTGGATTCGGTAGTTAGTGATGGAGAAGATAATGAAAAAATAAAAAGAAAAGAAAAGAAGTTTAAATTAAATAAATACAAAAAGAAAAGAAATTCAACATCACCAACTTTTGAAGGATATTTTAGTCTTTTTAAGCAAAATGGTATCAAAAACTTACACTATTATGATTGAGGATATATATAACTTGTCAATTTTATCATTTGGTATTAAAAAATTGATTCTCACTTATTTAAAATATAAAACAATGAAAATTTTAGAATTTTTCGAATATTCGGATATCCAATTTTTCTAAAAAGTATTATCCGATATCCGAATCCGAAGCTCCGGATATCCGAACTTCGGATATCCAATTTTTTGATATCCGAAACTTCTAATTTTTGAATATTTCGGATCGAATATCACATATCGGATATTTTATTTCGGATAGAATATCACATATCGGATATTTTTAACACCCCTAGTTAATTTTACAATACCAAACGATTGCAGAACAAATTCATCTATTTTCTCGTGATTTGGAATAAATTATTATTGAAACACTTATATTGAATGAATTTAAATAAAGAAGGTTCATTATGAATAAAATTTATATAAAAATAATATTAAATTTCTGTAAATGTAATTATCAATATAAAGTTTCAACATAGAAATTAATAAATATACATTAATTAATATCTATTATATGAAAATTAGATGACATCTTTGCAAGAAATTCTGACAATCACGTGAGATATTATTTCTACGACCAGTAAAATTGTCTCTCAAGTAGCAGTCTCCAACAATGAGGGGTCTTTCTCACCCACAATCCAGTCTGGAAAATTATAGCAAAAGAGAGAGAGAGAGAGAGAGAGAGAGAGAGAGAGAGAGAGAGAGAGAGAGAGAGAGAGAGAGAGAGAGAGAGAGAGAGAGAGAGAGAGAGAGAGAGCACCCCAAGAATATTTTTTTTTTCTCCATAAAAAAAAGGGAACACATTAATATTCAAAATTTCTCTTGAAGACATGAGCTCAGCCAGACCCTATTTAGTCAGAGGGGCCAATCATCTTCCCTGGCACGACAAGGGTATCGAATTCTTCAGAATCGAGCACGCCAAGTTTTAAGGCAGCATCCTGCGAGAGAATGAAATAATCTCAACCAAACTTTTCTTTTTCTTTTTTAATTCACGATAAAAAATACTGATAAAGCAAATGTGTGTCGCATGAAATTAATGCGACCGCAGAAATGAGAAAGATACGAACCTTCAAGGTACTCCCTTCCTTGTGAGCTGTCTTGGCAACTAATGCAGCATTATCGTAGCCAATTTTCTAGAATTCCAGCACAATTTAGCATGATCCATCGATTTAATCCGACATATACAATATACTACGAAAAGGAACGAAAATATAAAATATAAAAATGAAAACTTACTGGATTTAAAGATGTAACAAGCATCAGGGACTGCAACGTAAACAAAAAAGGGACGGTTATATCAATTAGACGGGGATGTTCCAATGAATAATAAAATCCAATCAGATTTCCACATCATGTGCCAAATAGACTAACCTCGTGTAACAATTTAGAAATCCTTTCTCTATTGGCATGTATACCCCTGACACAATTCTTTTCAAAGGAAGCTGAGGCATCCCCAAGCAATCTCAATGACTAACAAAAACATTAGAAAAAAAATTATGTCAAGAAAATTGTAAAGCAAATGTGTGTGTGTGTGTGTGTGTTGATGCATTATGCATCCACCAACAAATAGTTGAGAAATTGGATGAAACAAGTAGTTGCCACGGCAAAAAGTTGTACTACATGGTTTCCACCAAAAAAAAAATGCAGAAAATCAGGGCTTTCCTTCATTACTAGTGTTGAAGGTTGGTACAAAGTCCGAATATCGAGGAGATGAGGCCATAATAGCCATACCGAAAAAAATGATTCAGATCAAAGTAGAATCACTCAGGAACACTAATGGAGCAGTTGGACAATACAACTCAACTGAACTAAGCCTTAAGCCCAATTTAGGTGGGTTTGGCTATATGGATCATGTTTCTTGATTTTTGGCAACATTATGCGCAAGATGTAAAGTGTCTAGGTCCTTTAGACCACACGACTCCAAGTAAGCCTAAGTCTACCCCTACCCTTTTCTAGCTACCTCTATCCTTATCTGCTCACATCTTCTAACTAGTGCATCTAAGGGTCGACGAGTAATGTGTCCAGACCATCTGAACCGCCATTCTCTCAATTTATCGAATATGGAAACATTTCCGACCTTATCCCTGATTCCATCATTTCTAATTATGTTCACCCTAGTATTCCCGCATATCCATCGTAACATTATCATCTCTGCAACACTCTTCATGGAAAGCTCATTCCACCTTTACCACCCAATACTCACTATCATACATCACGGCCGGTAGTATAACAATGCGATAAAACTTTACTTTTAATTAGTATTGCATCTTTCGGCCAAATAAGACCCCTGATGCACTTCTCCACGTCATCCATCACCCTTTAATCCTGTGGTCAACATCCTCCTCGCAATCTCCATCCGCTTAAAGAATAGAACCAAGATACTTGAAGCTAGCGCAGCAGTTCGCATAAATCAATAACCCTCACCGATTTAGACAAAAAAGCACGAACATATCTGATTTTTTCTTCCATACCGAGGGTATCTTCAGTAAGATGAGTTATAACCAGGGGGGAAAAGACTTAGAATAATAAATAATGAAACATTACATGTAGCAGATTACTGGCAATGACAGGCTTGAATACATTCAATTCAAAGTGGCCGTTTGATCCCCCCACTGTAATCGCAACATGGTTACCCATAACCTGAAAAGCAGAAAAGCATCAGAAAACCTTGTTTCATTTGGAAAAAGGACCTCTTCTATCCTCATTTTAGATCACTTTTTACCTGAGCGCAAACCATAGTAAGAGCCTCGCACTGTGTAGGGTTCACCTTTCCCTGAAATTTATGATTTTAAAGCAACACAGTTTTAGCAGTCATATCTCAACCAAATTTTAGCTTTCTAATGATAGACAATGATTGAAAATATTACCGGCATTATACTGCTTCCAGGTTCATTTTCAGGAAGTATGAGTTCTCCTAGACCACATCGTGGACCACTGTGCATAATAAAGGATGTAAAAACAACTCTATTGAAGCTAAGTACTAGAATATTGGGTAAACATTCTTAGTATCTCATAAGTCAAACCTTCCTAAGAAACGTATGTCATTTGCGATCTTCATGAGAGAAACAGCAATTGTGTTTAAAGCACCGCTTGTTTCCACAAAAGCATCATGTGCAGCCTATCAATGCAATATTGACATGAAAATAAAAAATCACTTGTGGACTAAACATAGAAAAGAATGCTCACAAATATGCATTAGAATCCTCTCTAATGTATATTTGCAATATAAAAACAAGATTCCGACAAAAGCCAATCACTTGAAGTAATGAGAAAAACTTGCCAATGCTTCAAATTTGTTTTCAGCAGTCATAAATGGCAAATTAGTTTCCTCAGCTACTGCCGTGGCTATTTTTACATCGAACCTGAGAACATAAAGTTGCTTGTGTAAAATAAATAAAATAAAATAGAAACATCGTGGTACAACTATCAGAGCATAGAGACCGAAATAACGTCAAATAAGATCGGTTAGAATGCAACGTCCGTAAGTAGAGTCATGCAAGTTAAATACTTCATGTCGTACCCCTTTTTTGTGTTCAAACCAGTTCCTACAGCAGTGCCGCCTTGTGCCAACTGCAGATATTTCAAAACTCCAAGGACCACAGAGAGAAACAGAAGAAGTTGAACAACAAAAATAAAATGTCACTGAAGCAAGCATTTACCTGATACATGCGAGGGAGGGTGCATAAGACTCGATCAATTCCATACTTCACCTATCACCACAGAAAATTTATATGTTGAAAACAGTTGTTTTGGCAACCTTCAGGGTCCTACTGAAATAAAACTTCATCGAACCACGACAAGTAAATTCACAAAAAAGTATCAGATAAAAAGCTTACCTGTGTGGTATAGCCACTAAATTCTTGTCCAAGTGTCAAAGGCGTTGCATCTTGTGTATGTGTGCGACCAATTTTAACTATGTCTTTGAATTCGACAGACTGCAAGGCAATACAATGGAGTTGCGGATGAGTCATGAAAGATATTTTTCATCTTCACAACAGTGGTAAAGATAATGCACAACAATAGCAAATAACAGAATCTGCTTACGGAGAAAAAGAAAGTGTCACTAACAAAAGCAATATAAGATCAACGTTTTTTACATAGCACACTGTAAATATTATTATCATAACATGTGTGACATTCCCCTCAACAGGAAAAAACTTCAACACAGTTCTGGGGCGAATCAATGCCCAACAGAGAAGGTCATATATGGCAGATTGATGCATAAAAATGCCTGATGACACTGAACCATGTGGAAAGTCAAAACAGTTAAAAGGAAGGGCGAGGGGTGAGGCAGAAAGAAAAGAAGAAGAATAGTTTAAAGGCGTTAACTGAACCTTTGAATGAAGTGTCGTGTGTAAATGTTTCAGTTTTGGTATTAATCCTGAATTGATTTCCATTGCAGCTGCAATGTGCATTACCTGTGCATAAGACAAGCAAAAACAAAATAAGCAACTATATTTCAGGTAACTGAGATCAAATGTAACTCAATAATCTTCCTGACACTGAAGAGAAGCTTACAGTTGGAAATGTGTCGTTGGAAGATTGTGATCTGTTTACATGGTCATTTGGATGAACAAATTTTTCACCTCGCTTGTGACCAAGAATTTCAGCTGCCCTGTTGGCGATAACCTGACCGATAAAATGTGAAAAACATTAGCGACCCTAGAGAGAAAAGCAGCATTTGACTACATACTGACATATACTATCGCGATAGAACCAAAAGATGAACTAAATGCTGTCAAAAGACTTGAAACATGTGGGGAAACCTCATTGGCATTCATGTTACTCTGAGTACCGCTGCCAGTTTGCCAAACAACCAACGGGAAATGATCATTTAATTTTCCCTCAGCCACTTCCTGTGCAGCTTGCATAATTGCTTTCCCTATGGAGGGATCAAGCCCATATTCCATGTTTACCTGCAAAGCAATAGATACATCAAACTGTCGATATAATCAAGCTGTTTATCAGACATTCAATTCCTTCTGCCTTACGGTGTTGGTGAATGGTGATGGCACACAGAAATAATGGAAGGATGACAGATTCTCCAAATAAAAAATTCAAAAAAAAGGGAACCAACTATTCACCCAGTATATGTTATATAGGAAAACTCTGCTAATCATAAGTTTTTCACCTTCGCAGCACATTTCTTAAGAATCCCAAAGGCACGAATAATTGGTTCAGGCATTCTTTCCCGCTCGCCTCCAATTTCAAAGTTTTGCAACGATCTTTGAGTTTGAGCGCCCCATAATCTGAAAGTTTCCAAAAATAAAACATAGAAAGACCAATATGGTCATTAAAAAGGCCATCTAAAACAGATTTGTGAGTGTGTGTGTGTGTGTGTGTGTGTGTGTGTGAGAGAGAGAGAGAGAGAGACAGAGAGAGAGAGAGAGAGTTGGGGAAAAAGAAGTGTACGTAAATATCATGATAGTCGAGGTAACAAACAAGAGTCAGCTTATTTGTAACGTCTACTCTACAATCAAAACCAACAAACAAACAACCGAGCATTTTATCCCAATAAATCGGGGTAGGCTACATAAAAAAAATAGAAACGTCAAATCTTGTGCACGTATCGATCTTCTCCACTTGCCTCTCTTTTTAAGTAAATCTTCATTAAATCCCATATCCTCCATATCTTTATGTATGACTTCTACCAACGTCTTCTTTTAATCGATTCCGTGCTCTTTTAGAAGGACCCAAGTCCATTGACTCCACTCGATGGACAGGCTTATCTATAGGCCTACTTCGTAAATGGCCAAACCAAGGTAACGATGCCCTTGCATCTTGTCTTCAATGAGTACAACACCTGACATAGAATGAATTTTTCGGTCTTCATTTTATCTCTCCTAGTTTTTACCACACATTCAATTAAGCATTCACATCACCACACTCTTCTTCCATGTGTATGTGACTTCTCTAAGTTCTCTTTGGTGGCCAACATTATGTCTCATATAATAAAGCTCGTCTTATGGCAGACTGTCGTAGAACTTCCCTTCCAGTCATAGTGGTATGTCACGATCATATAATACTCTTGGGACACTTCCCCAATTCCACCAACCATCATATATTCTATTACTGATGGCACGATGGTTATCATGACACCAAGTCGAGCCAAGTCGCTTCAGTACCTTCAAGAAGACTAGTCGACAAGTCGCCCGACTAGTCGTAACAAGTCGACAAGTCGCCCGACTAGTCGTAACAAGTCGAAAAGTCGCCCGACTAGTCGTAACAAGTCGACAAGTCTTTCATATACATATATTTATTAGATGTAAAATGTAATATAACTAAACACACATCAATTTCATAGTTTAAATCAAAAGTAATAGAAATAATTCGATTTTTATTAAGATATAGGGTTATGAGAGTAGAGAGGCGAGAGAGAGAGAGAGAGACGACCTACGAAGACGGCCGACGAACATCCTGAGTCGCCGCTTGAAGTATCCTATCGAGTGTTTTTGGAAAAAGGATGGAATGTTCGCAAGTTTTATGTGTTTAACCCTTATTTTTTTAAGTTTCAGATCCGGGTTTTCGGGTCGGGTTCCGGATCAAACCCATCAACGTCCAAACCCATAAGTCGTTGATCGACTTTTTCTAGAATCTCGACTTGTCGACTAGTCGTCTTCGTGATAACCATGGATGCCATTATATATTTATCTATTTGTTTGAATAAGAGAACCCAGACATTTGAAATGACTACCCAAGGTATACCATATCCATCAACTGAAATGATACAAGAGTCTTGAATGTCGACGACTGCTAAATTTACAATCCATATGTTGGGTCTTCGATCTACTCACTGTAAACCCCTTTGATTCTCGTGTCCCCCTCCATAACTCTAACTTTCCGTTGGCCCCGCTTTCGTCTCCTCAATTAGTTCAACAACATCTACAAAAATCATGGTATAAGATAGCCTTGTTTGTATATCTCTAGTCATTTATCCATCAGAACAGTAAACAGAAATGTGATTAGCATGGACGCTTGGTCTAATCCAATGGTGATAATGAATTCAACTGTCAGACCTCCACAAGTTCTAACATTCATTGCTGCGCCATCATGCATATCTTTGATTAGGTTGATATTCTTGATAGGCATCCTTTCTTCGCGAAATCCACCATAAGTTCATGACACCTCTCTTTGAACATTATCATATTATGCCTTCTACAAATCAATAAAAACCATGTGCAGATCTTTACCGCTCTCTCGATCGCGTTCTTTTTGGTTGTGAGTTGAGACCTGACGGCGATGGACTTGGGTACCGGCGGCTGACAATAGATTTTAAGGGCATCAGCTTGTGGTTTTCGGCTGTTTGGATTTGATATCTGGAGTTTTCTAATGTAATAGGATGACAATTTAATGTGGGTTTTGTTTTATATAAAAACCATGAGTTGTCGAAGTAAGTAGATAGCTTTTGTTGTCGATCTTCCTGGCATAACGGCAAACTAATTTTCCAAAATACTAATTAATTTTCTTAACCTAAAGTCAGTTTAATCTTTCCCATAGCTTTCTTGTGTTACACATAAGCTTTATACCGCGATAGTTGGTACAACTTTGGACGTTACCCTTGTTCTTTTAAAGTGGTACTGATCTACTTTTTCGCCATTCATTGGGAATCTTATTTGTCTTCTAAATCTTGTTGAATAAACTAGTAAGTCACTTTATCCCTACTTCACCAAGACACTTTAGTTTTTGACAGAATTGTCAGAAACAACATTAACAACAAGAAGACACAATACGAAGATGTCAACTACCAGTCTTCATGAAAATATGAGACATGTCTAGCTGTGGAACTGTTCTGCTAAGAGCTCCCTCTAATAACCATGAAATGGTCAATGAGTCTTACCACTCCACTTCACAAATGTTTCGGAGTCATCAAGATTCTGCAAATGTTACTATTTAAGTATTTATTACCTATTCTAATTTCTAGGTCAAGATTTGGATCTTCTCTTCTTTGCCAACCAAATGATATAGTGATTACACAGGTCCAGCATCTAGAAGATAGTTGAAAACACTCGTGCTGCCTCCATGTTAGATCTTGTTTGCAATGTTTACTTCAAATTGTATACATTCCTATGGGCCGGCGACTCATTAATTACTCACTAATTCGGCAAAAACAACATAAATAAATAAATACTCGATTCGCCAGGACTGCTTGCTAAATTTTAAGATCCATTCAAAAACTTAAACAGGCAAAATCAACGAGGAAAAAAACGGGGCTCCGGGGGGAAAAGAATACAAACAGAAAGAGGGCACGAACTTGTCAGATGGGACTTGAATGGGGCCAAATGTGTCTCTTTCTTCTCTAAAGGATGTGGAGTACCATTTGAAGGTCGCTGAAAGATACGATGTCGTTTGGAATCGACTCGTTAGACGACGGCCGATTACGAGCATCGCCATTGCCGGAATCAATTACAAATATAAATCAGAACCGGGATCGCGGTGTTTCTGCAGCGATTAATCCAGGTGCGCAGCCTCTAACGAACTTTTGCCGTCAAAACGGAGGAGCATTTTCCGTCAGCCAATGGTTCAAACTTTTGGGCACACTTCTCTATGTGCGATTTCCGGCCCATAAACCGTTTTTATGGATAATTTGAAGCCCATGTTATTTTATTTGCACTTCATTTCTAATCGGGTAGTTTACACAAGTATTAGTAGACCCGACAATTCGTTCGTATCGTGTATTTTCATATTTCGTGTACCAAAAGTCCAAACTCATACATGACACGAAATAATTTCGTGTCATGTTGTGTCGTGTACCGTACAAATTCGTATAGTTTTGTGTCGTGTTTTCGTGGCAGACACATAATATAAATTAAATATTAAAATATTATAAAAAATAATAATTTTAATATTTTAATATTATTTTTATAGGTTTTAGTAGACGAAATGAAATAAATGGCAGCGAAAACACAAATTTTTACACGAAAATTCATGAAAATTCACATAATATTTTCAAACTTTAAAATTTAGTATAGACAGAATTCATAAAATATATATTTTTATTAAATTAAATATAAAATAATATATATATATTATATATTTATTTATTTCGTGTACCTCGTGTCGTGTCGTGTACCCAAAGGGTAAACACAAAACCGACACTAAATCTCGGCCGTGTACTTTCGTGTTTGTGCATTTTCGTGTCGTGTACTCAAAATGCAAACTCAAACACTAAATTTTCGTAACGTTTTCGTGTCGTGAAGTAAATTGTCGGGTTAAGTATTAGGGATGTCAATGAGTAAGGGTGGATGCACATGATCTATCTCCATCTCATCTTTGTTTAAAAATTCCATTATTTATAATGAGTATGGAATTTAAATTTATCTCCGTCTTAGTGAGTATAAAATAAAAATTGTCTTCGCTCCAACACCAACATAAATTTTCATCTTCATTTTATATTCGTCTTATCCGCTCCATGACCTAAATTAAAAGAAAGACTCTTAATTAAATGTAGTTTTATATACACATAAAGATAATATTTATTACATTTTTAAAATATACAATTGCACCTTAAATGCGTTAAAATATATAAAATATGCAAATATAAAGTGAGTTAATGTAGACGGGGATGGAGCGGGATGGAGAGGGTACAACCTAAGATCCGTCTCTCCACCACATCCTGTAACACCCCAAATCACAAATGGGACATTACACGCCGTAGAACTCTCACGAGGTCTACCAGACTAACACACGACACATAATCCGAATATGAAAAACCCAAAAGACACAATCATCATAGTAAAATAGAACCGTGGCCTCGGCCAAAACATTTTAATCAAGTATCGTAAAGTATAAATCCACCTGAATCCATTGCCCACGCAGGGGACTTTAACCAATTTGTAAAACACTCGGTCTAACTCCAACATCAAGGTAAATGCAATAGTAAAACATGAAACACGACTCGAGCCTCATCATCATCATGCTGGACCATCCTTTGCATTCATATCCCGTGCTAGCTCCTCGGCTCGACCAGTACCTGAAATGCATAAGACGCATTTCCCCCATTTATGGGGTTAGCATTCGAAGTGCAAGTACACAATTACACTACATTATATACATACACGATTCGACACTATCAATCCATTTGAGAAAAACATTTGAAATCAATATTCCGGAATATCACATTACACCAAAAACAGTATATCCTCAAGTTTTCCACATCACAACTATCCACGCTTGGTAACCCGCGGCCGTACCCATTAGTATCGACCCCCAGAGGCCCAGTCGGACCGTCCCCAGGTGAGAAACCACTTCTGCGGCCGTACCCATTAGTATCGGCCCCCAGATGTCTCGTCGAACCATCCCCGAATGGAAGAACATCAACACACGCATCCAAGTCCACTTCCGTGGCCGTACCCGTTAGTATCGGCCCCCAGAGGCCACATATGCCATCCCCTAGTGGAAGAACAACAACCACATCCATTTAATAGCACAATTTACATCATTCGCATCAAAACCGTACACACATAACGAAATGTAATACATATACTTGCCTTGGATAACACGACGTGAAGGAAAACGGTGAAAGGAAAGGTTTCAGCCCGAATAATCTTCACAAATCCGATCCTAACACAATAACAACCCATCTCAATAATGTGAAAACGTAGGAATTCATCCTAGTTCTACCCGATGGGACTATTCGTCGGTCACTACGAAGTCATAAACGATTCTAATATAGTAACGGTGAAAACCTTGAAGTTTAATCCGTTAAACTATATAGGTAGCAAGGAACTACGACAACGCAATCAAAATCTAACAACTCATCGAAGCTAATCGGTTTCAAAGGGCAAAATCATAACAAAATCCCGAAATCCCCAAAAGCTAGGGTTCTAACGAAATATACCTCGATTTGAAGATGAACAACGGATGATTTGATATTATAGTGATGATACGATGTCCCAAAATCGCTTCTCAACTGAGGTTGGACGAAATCGGACGAACCCTAGGCTGGAAAAGTCGCTCCTGTCGCGAAGGAAGTGAAAGAAATGAAGAATAAGAAGGAAAACCCGCTGCCCAGTTTATTATACTGGGCAGCATTACGGTCGTAATGGCATTCCAGATCCCACTGGACTAGTTTCACAACATCGTTATGGCCGCTACGAAGGGGACATTACGGCCGTAATGTGTAGAGGTTTACCATCGTAATGCATGCGTACTTACGGCCGTAACTCAGGCCTGGAAGTCGGTCAGCCTGCAATTTGATAAAGAAAAATAACGGCTCGACAACAACCGGAAGAAAATACAAGGGTAGGATCACTGGATACCCAAAAATTCTCTGCTGGCGAGTCGAGGATCACAATCATCACATACCTCCGGCCACCCGAAGGTCGGTATAGAACGAGTATTAACAACAACACCCAAAGTATTAAGAATTTACAACATTAACCCAAACGTCTGAAATATACAATACGACGTCGAATTAACAATCCGAAACTCGTGTTATGATCAACTCAACCAAACGAACTCATGGGAACAGATAGTTAATGAAATCGAACGAGTTTTATGATAATCGAACGTGCATGCGACAAAACATGACTTAAAATGAAATTGCGTAAAAACATATCTGTAACTCGTCCAAGTGGAAAAACTCAAAGAACAAACTAGATTCGGAATCCCAAAACAGTGACAAGCGAGTCGTCCGAAACGAACATACACCAAAAATAGAAATTACCAAAAATAGAAAGTACGGATATTACATTCTCCCCCTTAAAAATAATTTTCGTCTCGAAACTTACAACGCGAATAACTCGGGGTATCTCGACTTCATACTCTCTTCCGTCTCCCACGTGGCTTCCTCGGATCCATGTCTCGATCATTTCACTTTAACCAAGGGATGGTTTTGTGCCGAAGTTGCTTCACCAGACGCTCTAGAATCTGAATCGATCTCTCTTCGATGGTCATGTCGGGCCCCAACTCGATCTCTCCAAAATCAATAATATGGCTAGGGTTCGGTACGTACTTCCTAAGCTGGGAAACATGAAATACGTTATGCACGTGACTCAATGATGGCGGCAAGCCTAACCGATATGCAAGCTCTCCAACTCTATCTAAAATCTCGAATGGTCCAATATATCTCGGACTAAGTTTACCCTTCCGGCCGAAGCGGTAAACTCCCCGTGTCGGCGACACTTTAAGCAATACGTGGTCTCCCACCTCAAACTCCAATGGCCGGCGACGCGTATCCGTATAAGACTTCTGTCGACTCTGGGCTGTCAACATCCTATCGCGAATCAGAGTAATCTTCTCTCTCGTCTCAACTACCATATCGGGCTCGGTGCCAATTAGCTCGGATGCATCATCCCAACACAACGGCGATCTGCACCTCTTCCAATACAATGCCTCAAATGGTGCCATTTTAATCGAGGCGTGCCAACTATTGTTGTACGTGAACTCGATCAATGGCAAGTGCGACTCCCAATCATCCTTCCAATCTAAAGCACAGGCTCTCAACATATCCTCCAGTGTCTGTATTGTCCGCTCATACTGTTCGTCTGTCTGAGGGTGGTAGGATGTACCGAGTCTCAACTCAGTACCCAAGGCTCGATGAACGGCCTACCAAAAATGTGATATAAATCGACCATCACGATCCGAAACAATACTCTTAGAAGTCACATGCAACCTCACGATCTCCGCAATGAATACCCGCGCTAGTCTTTCTGGCCCCCAAGTATCCTTAATACCTAGAAAATGAGCTTATTTGGTTAGTCGGTCGACAATAACCCAAATCATATTCACTCCAGTCCGAGTCCTAGGCATACTGGTAATAAAATCCATGGAAATGTCCTCCCACTTCCACTCTAGATTAGGGAGTGGTCGCAATAATCCCGTGGGTCGCTCATGCTCAATCTTAACCTGTTGACAGATTAAACACCTCGATACAAACTCGTTCACGTCCGTCTTCAAATTGTTCCACTAGCAGTTACTCCTTACATCCTTGTACATTTTGCTCTTACCGGGATGTATGGAGTAAGGTGTAGTATGAGCCTCACTCAAGATCTTCTGTCTCAGCTCAATGTCATTCGGTACACATAATCTGCCGCGAAATCTCAAAACTCCATCATCCTGAATCACAAACCCAGGGGTTTTCCCCTTCCTCACATCCTCCCTCAACTGGACCAAAACGGATCATCATATTGTTTCGCCTTGATATCATCAGTCAAAGACGAAGTGATTTCCAACGCACATAACTGACCCTGAACTCTCTAAACCCAAACCTCGATATTCTGACAAATCAAATCCCGATGGATCCTGCTCTGTGGTGTAAGTACCTCTAACATATGTAACGCCATTGGTTTCCGGCTCAACGCATCAGCCACAACATTAGGCTTACCCGGAGTAAAGTATCTCGAGGTCGTAATCTTTAATTAGCTCCAACCACCTACGATGTCTCATATTCAACTCTTTCTGACTGAAGATATACTTCAGACTCTTGTGATCCGTGTAAATCTTACACGACGATCCATAGAGGTAGTGCCTCCAGATTTTTAAAACAAAGACGACTTCAGCTAACTCTAAATCATGTGTAGGATAATTTGCTTCGTAAGGTTTCAACTATCGGGACGCATAAGCAATAACCCTATCTCTCTGCATCAAAACACATCCGAGCCCGAGGCCCGAAGCATCACTATATACCACGAAATCCTAGTTCCCCTGAGGCAATGCTAAAACGGGTGCGGTAGTTAGTCGTCTCTTCAACTCGTCAAAACTATCCTGTCTATCTGCGGTCCACTCGAACTTCTGAGTCTTCTGGAGTAACTGAGTGAGTGGTCTAGCGATCTGAGAAAATCTTTCAACAAATCTACGGAAATAGCCTGCAAGTCCCAGAAAACTCCTCACCTCCTTCACATTCTTAGGCGGTTCCCATGCACTCACTGCCTCTATCTTCTGTGGATCTACCCAAACTCCCTCTGCTGAAATCACGTGCCCGAGGAACATCACTTCCTTGAGTCAAAACTCACACTTAGAGAACTTCGCGTATAACTGCTCATCTCTCAAAATGTCCAACATAATCCGGAGATGTAAAACATGCTCCTCTCGACTCCGGGAATAGATAAGGATGTCGTCGAAAAAGACAACTACGAATTTATCCAGATACTCGATAAAAACTTTGTTCATTAACTACATGAACACTGTTGGGTCATTGGTTAGCCCGAAAGGCATAACCACAAACTCGTAATGGCCATATCTCGTCCGAAAGGCAGCTTTCGGTATATCACTGTCCCAAATCCTCAACTGGTAGTAGCCCGATCGTAAATCAATCTTCGAAAAGACTGACACTCCCTGAAGCTGATCAAACAAATCGTCAATCCGGGGCAAAAGGGTATTTGTTTTTGATAGTCAACTTGTTTAATTCTCGATAATCGATGCATAAACGAAGAGACCTACACTTCTACTTAACAAAAAGCACAGACGCACCTCAAGGCGATGCGCTCGGTCGAATATACCCTTTATCTAGCAATTCCCCCAACTGCTTCTTCAGCTCTAACATCTCTGACGGTGCCATACGGTACGGCGCTTGAGAAACAGGGGCCGCATTCGGCTCTAGATCAATAGGAAACTCAACCTCCCGCTGTGGTGGTAATCCCGGCAAGTCATCCGGAAATACGTTGGGATACTCACTAACAACTGGAATCGACGACATGTCAACTCCACCATTCTCTGCCTTCAAAGCGTAACACCAGTAGCCTACACAGCCCTCGTTTAGAAGTTTTATCGCCTTCAAGGCACTAATCACATTACCCGATCTACCCGACTTACAACCAACAAGTGTATGCTCTGTGCCATCCTCAGCCACTATCGAGATAGTACGAGTCCGATAGTTCATGATAGCACAATGACGATCCAACCAATCGTCCACTAGGATCAAATCCTCACCTTTAAGGTCTATAACAATGAGATTCGAGGGTCAATCTCGGCTCCCGATCCTCACTCGGCAATCCCTAACTTCCCGGTCCCCAACCATACGATCCCCGCTAGGCGTGCCCACTACAAACGGTTCATACTCGAACAAGCAGTCAATACCAATACGACTCACACAATCCGAAGCAATAAAAGAGTGGGTAGCACCCGAATCCAAAAGCACTGAAACTGGATGAGAAAAGATCTGAGTAGTACCTGACGACACTGGAACTTCTGCCTCCTCCGTGCGTCTCATCTGATACAACCGAGTGTGAACTGAGCCCGAACTCAATGCTACACGGCGATCCGACTGACCCTGACCCCTACCACGGCCCGAACTCTGAGGAACATGAGTAACTGGAGTCTTCTGATCAATACTGTGCTCCTTCTGAACGGCAGTAGTAATCGGAGCTCTGGCGGCCCTGGAAGCCCTATCGCAATGAACTTCTTGATGCCCGGTCTGTCCGCAAGTAAAGCAACTAATCAACAGAAATGGACAATCTTTCATCACATGTTCGTACTGACTGCAATAGATTGGACTGAACTGTTACTGAGATCCTCCGGCCTGATGAAATGGTCTCTTCCCAGACGACGGAGCAGACTGCGACCTCGAAAACCGTCCCCCTTTACCTGCTGAAAAACTTTCGGTAGTCTTCTGCTTCTTAGCCTCGGAACTCGACTCTGATTCCGGGACATCCATCTCGATCGCTAGGGCGCGATCCTGATACTCCTTCAAGGTGGCACACATGAGCGGTGACATACTCTGCCTGATATATGGCTTCATGCGCATACTGTAATAACGGATTTTATCGGCCTCGGTCCCCACCTGATCTTTCACGTCCCAGCTGCTGATTATAAGTGATGATGGCCTGACAAATCGGCACATCCTGAGGTGTAGCAGTAAAGAATTCCACGATCCTGCGCTCCTTGACTGGCGGTGGACAATATTTTGCTTCCATAGCAGCCTTAAATTCCTCCCAAGTGGCTTGGCGGTCTCTAGGCGCAACAGCCTCCCACCATTCCGCAGCTTCCTTATCGAGGAGGTACTAAGCAATATGTACCCTCCTGTCATCGGGACAAGCTACGGCATCAAAAGTCCTGCTCAACTGAAAGAGCCAATTCTCCCAACTGAGGGAGTCAGAAGAACCAGTGAAACGAGGGGGTGCATCTTAGTTACTTCCTGAATCCATTTACTAGCTTCATCCTCTAGAGTCGGAGGCGGATTCTGGCGTCCACCCTAAGCTATCTGAGCGAGCTGGGCTACCAATCGTCAGAGTACGAAGAGCTCAAGGCGTCGGCATTATTACCCGACGGTTGCTCTGATCGACCGACAAGTTCATTGCCTGGCCGAACTCGTGTAGAGTACTGACCGAATGAGAGGCCGACCAGAAAGGACTGAGAAAGCGAAACTTCCTCATTATTAGCACCACGACCACGGCCTCGTCCGCGCCCCCTAGCCGGTCTACCACGACCTCTCAACATACTGAAGAAAAGAATTGAAAAGAACAAGATCAGAAAAATTCACAGTTTACAAGGTTGGTACCACATTGTACGATTCCAAACAACACAAGGAAATGGATTACAGAATATAAGAGTTCGAGGAGACTTACAGTCACGGGTCGCACGAAAATACGGTAGCACGATGATATTAGGCTCAACGACTAACTCTAACAACGCAACTGACAGACCCAAAATTAACCGACAGTCTAGGTATTCAAAACATAGGGCTCCGATACCATAAATGTAACACCCCAAATCATAAATGGGACATTACCCGAAGTAGAACCCTCACGAGGTCTACCAGGCTAACACACGACACACAATCCGAATATGAAAAACCCAAAATACACAATCATCATAGTAAAATAGGTCCGTGGCCTCGGCCAAAACATTTTAATCAAGCAACGTAAAGTATAAATCCATCTGAATCCATTGCCCACGCAGGGGACTTTAACCAATTTGTAAAACACTCAGTCTAACTCCAACATCAAGGTAAATGCAATAGTAAAACATGAAACACGACTCGAGCCTCATCATCATCATGCTGGACCATCCTTTGCATGCATATTCCGTGCCAGCTCCTCGGCTCGACCAGTACCTGAAATGCATAAGACACATTTCCCCCATTTAAGGGGTTAGCATTCGAATAGCTGGTGCAAGTACACAATCACTCTACATTATATGCATACACGATTCGACACTAGCAATCCATTTGAGAAAAACATTTGAAATCAATATTCCGGAATATCACATTTACACCAAAAACAGTACATCCTCAAGTTTTCCACATCACAACTATCCACGCTTGGTAACCCGCGGCCGTACCCATTAGTATCGACCCTCTAGAGGCCCCGTCGGACCGTACCCGGGTGAGAAACCACTTATGCGGCCGTACCCATTAGTATCGGACCCCAGAGATCCCGTCGAACCATCCCCGGGTGGAAGAACATCAACACACGCACCCAAGTCCACTTCCGTGGCCGTACCCATTAGTATCGGCCCCCAGAGGCCACATATGCCATCCACGGGTGGAAGAACAACAACCACGTCCATTTAATAGCAGAATTTACATCATTCACATCAAAACCGTACACACATAACGAAATGTAATACATGTACTTGCCTTGGATAACACGACGTGAAGGAAAACGGTGAAACCGAATAATCTTCACAAATCCAATCCTAACACAATAACGATACACAACCCATCTCAATAATGTGAAAACGTAGGAATTCATCCTATTTCTACCCGATTGGGCAATTCGTCGGTCACTACGAAGTCATAAACGATTCTAATCTAGTAACGGTGAAAACGTTGAAGTTTAATTCGTTAAACTATATAGGTAGCAAGGGATTACGACTACGCAATCGAAATCTAACAACTCATCGAAGCTAAATCGGTTTCAAAGGGTAAAATCATAACAAAATCCTGAAATCTCCAAAAGCTAGGGTTCTAACGAAATATAACTCGATTTGAAGATGAACAACGGATAATTTGATGCTATAGTGATGATACGATGTCACAAAATCGCTTCTCAACTGAGGGTGGACGAAATCGGACGAACCCTAGGCTCAAAAAGTCGCTCCCGTCACGAAGAAAGTGAAAGAAATGAAGAATGAGAAGGAAAACCCGCTTCCCAGTTTATTATAATGGGCAGCATTACGGTCGTAATATATTACCCGTTACGACCGTAATGGCATTCTAGATCCCACTGGACTAGTTTCGCAACATCGTTATGTCCGTTACGAAAGGGGGCATTACGTCCGTAATGTGTAGAGGTTTACGGTCGTAATGCATGGGTACTTACGGCCGTAACTCAGGCCTAGAAGTCGGCCAGCATGCAATCTGAGAAAGAAAAATAACGGCTCGACAACCACCGGAAGAAAATACAAGGGTAGGATCACTGGATACCCAAAAATTCTCTACTGACGAGTCGAGGATCACAATCATCACATACCTCCGGCCACCCAAAGGTCGGTATAGAACGAGTATTAACAACAACACCCAAAGTATTAAGAATTTACAACAATGACCCCAACGTCCGAAATATACGATACGACGTCGAATTAACAATCCGAAACTCGTGTTGTGATCAACTCAACCAAACGAACTCATGGGAACAGAGAATTAATGGAATCGAACGAGTTTTATGAGAAAAGAACGTGCATGCGACAAAACATGACTTAAAATGAAATTACATACAAACATATCCGTAACTCGTCCAAATGAAAAAACTCAAATAACAAACTAGATTCAGAATCCCAAAACAGTGATAAGTGAGTTGTCCGAAACGAACATACACCAAAAATAGAAATTACCAAAAATAGAAAGTACGGATATTACACATCCAGAGCGGGTACGTACTACGGCTTTCATCCTCCTATTCGCCCCACAACCCACCAAACATTCCCCAATCCTTGCTTAATTGGAGCGAATAAGGGGCGGGTCTCCATCAAAACCAACCCCACTTACATCCCGACAAGTATACAACTTTAACACTTTATTTATAAGAACAAAACTTAAAATCTTTCGTACACCTCTAAGATTTTGATAGATTTTTATTCGTCACCACCACTGCCGCAGCCGCCTCCACCACCACCACATTAACGCCTCCACCACCACCGCCTCCACACCACCATTTCTACTGTCCCGTCCCACCACCAACAATATTTTTCCTGTCACCCTGTCGCCACTACCACCATATCCCGTAACAGTAAAGAAGTTCTTATAATATTTTTATCTTTTGTTCTCCAACTTTGTATGAAAAAAATAATTATTTACAAAACTTGTAAAAAAATTCAATTTATAATTTATATCTACTCATCGTTTTAATAACTTGATATATATTTTAGTCATTTTAATATGAGATGGTTTTTTAATTTTTTTCGTTAGATTATATCAAATTGTTGTAAAATTTCTATTTGCAATAGATATTTATTTTAATTAAAAAAATATACTATACATAACTATTTATTAAAAATCACATATAAAACAACTATCTATTAAGATAGAATGCTAATAAATCAAATTCATTTGGTTACTATTTTTTGAGGAAAATAAAGTCATAGTGATAAAAGTCCATAAAAATTCATAAAAGTCTATAGAATTTTAATAGATAGAGGTCCATTGAAATCAAAGAGAATTTATGAAAGTCTATTGAATTCCATTAAAACCTATCAAATCCATCAAACTCTAAAATCTATCAAATTTTATTAAAATCTTAACAAAATACACCCCATAAATATCGAGGAACTAAAAAAAGGGGGAAACCCGTGAGGAGAAGTTAGGGCCTTTTATTTTTTACTTAATCAGCTTAATCGGTCACCTATATCTTGTTGTTTACTTTCAACTTAATGATCTTAATTAGGGGTGGACACGAACCGAACGAACCGAACTTTTGGTGTTATTGACCGTTCGTTCGTTCGGTTCGTGTAGTGTTCGGTTCGTGTTCGTGTTCGACGAACATTACAAATTAGTGTTCGAGTTCGGTTCGACATATTTTTTATTGTTCGTGTTCGGTTCGTTTGTGTTCAATTGTTCTGTTCGTACGCTTTGTTCGTTTGTGTTCAATTGTTCTGTTCGTTCGTTCGGTTCGTTTGTGTTCAATTGTTTCTGTTCGTGCCATATTATATATATATATATATATATATATATATATATATATGTTCGCGAACACCCAATCAAAATATAAAATGTTCGATGTTCGGTTCGAAAATACTCGAACATGTTCGCGAACATGTTCGGTTCGATCAAACCGAACTCGAACTGACCGTTGACCGAGCTTTTTCACGAATAGTTCGCGAACGTTCGGTTCATGGGCCACCCCTAATCTTAAATGTCTTTTTCATTAAGCAACTTTTGGGGTGTCCTTACCATTAAGCCATAAATACTTCCCCAATATACCAAACTTACTTTAGCTAATAATAAAGAATTGAGTATATATAGTATAAATTATCATATAATCTTAATTATAATTGAGTATATATAGTATAGATTTAAAATATATATTAATATTATATATTTAAAAGTCATAAAATATAAACTATTTATTGATAAAAAAAATTAATATAACTATATTTATTAAAATATAACTTAATATATCTATAAAAATATTGTCTGATTATTTAAATATAACTGAAAATTATAACATGATTTATGAATATATATTAAAATATAAATTAAATATATATTATGTTATATTATATATTTAGTTATATTATATAATTTTTTTAACATCGATTTTTATTTGGAACTAATGTTAAATTAAATTTTTTTTACATTAGTTTTTATTCGAAATCGATGTTAAATTGAAGATTTTTTTAACTTTAGTTTTTATTCGGAATCGATGTTAAATTGAAGATTTTTTTTACATCGGTTTTTATTAGAATCATGTTAAATAATTTTTTTGAACATGGTTTTTTAGCATAACCGATGTTAATTTGCTTTAAAATTTTCAATTATGCCATCGCGTATTTTTTAACATTGGTTTTTCCAGAACCGATGTTAAACGGGCAATATTAAATGAAGAAGAATATTTTATCAAAAAGGACTTAATTCATATTAAGGGGTAAAATGGTCATTTCTGTCATTCATATAGTTCATTCAGAAAAGAAATAAACAACAAGATATTTTTTCAAATCCGACAGATTAATCCACTTAGACAGCTTAATCCATTCAGAGATTAATGGAAAAAAGTAAATAGTCTTATAGGGTTAGTAATATCAAGTAAATATTATTAGTAAATATTAAGGCTGGTCCTACATGTCAGCCCAATAGCCCGGACAGCCCGCCCGTTAAGTCCGTGGGTTAATCGGTCCGGGCCAAAAAAGTTCGGATTGAACAGATTGAAATATCGGTCATAACCCTATTTTTTAGCGGGCTAAACGGGCTAGCCCGACGGACCCTGTAATATCCGTAAATTATTATTATTATTATGATTAATTTTCTTTTACACATTTAATTTTAATTGAAGAACCCATTTATTAGTTCAACCCAATTATATATTAACTAGTCTATTAAATTTCAACCCAATTATATCTTTATTTGGCCCAACCCAACAGTCCATTTATCTTTTCACCTCCATTCTCTTCTCTCTTCCGAAAAGAAAAGAAAATTGACTTTTCCTTTGTCTTAATTTTCATTCTTACTTTTTACAACATTCATGGCCAATTATTAACCAAATTAAGACACAATTAACTTGTGTCTTTTCTAATTCTTCTCTTAAACAATATATAATACAAATCAACTTTACAGCATAGTTCATTCCAAACATCTCATTCTGCATAGTGATACTCCAGTAGAAGGTAAGGATTTTTCTTCCCGTGTGTTTTCTTGTTCTTTTTTTTTGTCATTACTATTTCATTCCTATTTTCTGATCATACTAGTAACACCATGAACAAATCTGCCCCGAACGAACTCAGTCCCAATTCAAAAAAAAAAAAAAAATGAACAGCATCGGCGATTCACTATCACCGGCGCATCGCCGCAAATCCGCGGCCAAATGCCTGAAACAGCCCAAACCATAGCAATCCGTCACCTCTCTTTCGAAACGAGATCGAACCAGTCATCAAACAAACCATCAAAGCCGAGTTTAAACCCTTATCCTCTCACCTGGAATTCACGCCGCTGGACTGCCGGGGCCACCGCCGACCACTGCGGTGAAGAGTACCTATATGCCCGCGGTGGGACTTGTGAAGGAGGATATTATGTATATGTGAGTGTGTGTGTGTGAGAGAGAGAGAGAGAGAGCTAAGGAAAGATCATTAGGAAAAAAAGGGTAGATCGAGGGAGAGGGAGAAGAGCAGAAGAAGAGGGAGTAGAAGAGAAAGGAAGCGGCGTGTGGATGGATGAATTTGGCCTAACTGTTGGATTTTATATCCCAATATTTTTAATCCAAATTTTAATTTAATCTCTTAATTTTTTATCTTTTGATTTTACCCATGTTCAATTAATATCTCAAATTACACTTTTTTAAATCAAATTCAAATATTTTAATTTAGTTTGTGTTATTATATATTTTCATACATTAATGATAATATTAAATTATTTTATTGTAGATAACGACGAGAACTTTCGGGCCTAAGATTTGACGAGTCGAGCATCCATATTTAGTCCTCTGCATCTGAGGTGCGGTTTTCCTCACTTATTTTCTACAAAATTACATATCTCGTATGTATATTACATGTTATTTGGCATATATTATAAATTATGATGTGATTTATCATGTCACACAGACAGAACAGGAAAAATTGTACTTCTAATACACAGAACATTTAGCCTTCGGGCCCAGATCGCCTCCGAGCTCCGAGTTCTTCGTGTAGAAATACAGGTAAAAACAGAACAGAAATATTTATGTGTCAATTATTCGTGATATATTCATATGTGACATGTACAACCTCACTAAGCTCAAGTTTACCCCGAATTTTTATAAAATATTTTCAAGTTAATGAAGCGGGCGTGGTACTGGTGGAAGATGGTATCCATATAGGCATCAAACTCTTAATTTTATTAATTATATTTCAATTTACGAAGAATCTTTCAATTTGTAATTTGAATGTTTTGCGAACGTTAGCAATTGTCTTATTTTCTATAAATGATGAATGTTGGTATATTTTACGTAATTGGATGTAGTATAAATTTTGTCCTAATATGTTGGTTGCATTTTAAACTGTGTTTTCATTAATTCCTTACATTTATTTAATCACTAAAGTTTACCTTGAATTTTGTTTATCTCAAAAAAAAATATAGTTCTTCTTCTAAGTGATATTTATGTGATATTATATTATTGTATAGCTTCCGCACGTTATTATTTTATTTAACGAAAAATTTCAAAGATAATAAAAATTATTATAAATATTTAAAATACATAGATGTTTTGAAGATTAAATTATAAATTAAAATTAAGATGTTACATACTCGTACTCTTTATTTTCTGCAAAACTATCGGCCATCCCTTTTTTCCACGTAATTTGTCTGAGCATTGTGGTTTGTTCAATCGGTGGTTATATGTCCTCATTTTTCTCTCCATGCAAATCGACATCGGCAAGAAATATTTTTTTCTTGATAAGTTTTTGTAGCAAAAAGCGAAATCTCTAGTCCCCATGATCCCCACTCCTGATTCGACAGTGATGGTGGAGAAATTAAATCACACGATTCAACGACCCACTAGGTGAATAATGTTCTGGCTTCATTAGCGAGCCTATCCTCCACATTGGAAGGATATTTTTCTTGATAAGTTTTAGTTTCAAGGTTGGTTGTTGGGTTGCCGGTAGATGAGATCTTCTGGGGAAGGTGGTCGAGCGACTGAATCGCGACTTGGATTTTTTAGAATTCTTGGACGGCGGCACATGGTGGTCGACTTACTGAGGGAAGTGGTGGCTGGTCGTGGTTTTGAGTGGCTTGGTTCGGTGAATTTCTAGGAACCTCCTAGGTGGATACTTCTTAGATACCAATTAATTTATACATTAAGTCTATTTATATGTAATAATGAGAAATGAATGTGCAAAACTATGGATATTGTCAACTATAGTTTTTGTTACTTGAATTATACTTGGATACATGTTAATCTTCCTAACTAATTTTTATATATTCGACAATGCAAGGATGTACAGAACTAGATACTATCAAGTATAGTTTAGTTACTCAATATTGTCTTTGGATATCGATTATTGTTGTCTATTAATTTTTGATATTTTTAACAAATAAAAATGAAGTACAAAAATTATTATTTGCTTACCTATATTTAACAAATTGTAGTTTAGTGACGTGAATATTGCATTCCAGTTATAGTAATTCATTTTGCTTATAAATTTTTTTATATTTAACAATAAAAGTGAAAACGCATCTTTAGATGCTTCCATGAGTTATTAGGTTGACCATATCACGTGTATCTAAAATAAAAGTAATCAGAAACATTGATTTAGATATCACTACTGTGAAAACACGACATCGGGTTTTTTATTTGATTCATATCGGTTATAAAATCGATGTCGTATCTACCGATGTCAATTTTTCACATCGGTTTTAAAACCGATGTTAATTTACATCAGTTTTAACCGATGTGAATTCACATCGGTTTTCTAATAAATTCACATCGGTTTAAAACCGATGTTGTTACTGTTAATTCACATCGGTTGAAAACCGATGTTGTTACGGTCAGAACCGATGTGAATGGTGCCAGAATTTAATTTTTTCACCACTGTCATAGCCTACCAATTCCACCTGTATAAAAAAATTGGGCCAACCTACACCAACATATTTTTCTGATCACAATCAGCAACATCTCAAACGAAAACCAACCCAACATAATTTTTAAGCAATGAATGTATTATCAAACTTTTGTAACTATCTCTCTTTACAACAAGCATTATCAATTAACTACAAAATAAAAATACACATCCTTATAAAAGTCCCGAAATCTTTAACTTCATGAACTTACCGGTTCGAGAATAACAAGAACCAACCGTTTGTATGTCATAGAAAAAATCTAAACAAATTTGGTAAAAAAATATTTCGCCCATTGCATTCGAATTTCTTTCATGCTCTCTTCAGGAAGCGCTTGAGTATCGCTAAATATCTGTCATATAATTTATAAAAATACTTTCAGTACAAAAACAGAAAAAAAAATATATGATTAGTTTGACTTGATAAAATTACCTCCACCCAATTTTCTGCAATACCAGCCTGAACTATGGTCCGCATCCAGTTCATGACATAATATCCACACTCCCAACCACCATTTTGTTTATTACACTAAAAAATATTAATAATTGCAATCGGTAAAAGAATATTTGTCAAGTAAGATAAAATCACACAAAATTATTTGTAAAAGAATAGTTGGGATTGAAATTTTACTTACTTTGGGATAAATCCATTGAATGACCTACTTGGATTTACTCGTGTGCGCACCATCCAACACTCTCAATGAGGTCACAATACTGGAAGTAAGAAAAACATAATTGTGTTATGAATATACAAGAGGTCACAGGATTATAAGAATTGAAAGTTGTGAGTTGAGACTGAAATAAAAAGAATTAGGGATGTTAAGAATTAGTTGTGAGTTGTGCTCTGGTCGCCCAAGTCGCCCAACTGCAGCTGATAGTATATCCTTGCGACCCTCGTTAACAAATGAACCCTGTGAGCACTGGTCCTCAAACTCATCCTACAACGAATAAAGATAGAGAATTTGAATAACTTGTAAAACAATCATATATTTAAATAAAAATTAATTACAACAAGTCCAACCGTTGGTATTCTTGTTTACCACATATTGATATAAAAACTAATGTATGCAGAAAGAAACTCGGATGTAAAACAGCTTAAAAACTCGGACAGAAAACAAAACCCGGACAGAAATGTAAAGAAACCTGGACAGAAAAACTAATATAAAAACAGTTGCCTATGAAAAGTGAAAATGCTGCACAACACCTGAAAGAAACCTGGACAGAAATATCGGAGGAAGTTATGGACACAAAAGTTATCCACTTCTAGTACCTCACCTAATTAACGTATCATGAGTATAAAGAATCAAACTTGATATCAGAACGAAGGATAACATCATAGTATTTTTCAAGACAGCACCTTATATTCATGTACTTTTTTCAATTAATCATTCATAATTCTTCTTTCGAGAAGAAACATGGTAAGAAACACGCCATTAAACACAACTTAAATATGGTAAGAAACATGATGGGCAGTTAGCTGAAGCATGCTGAAGCATATGGTAAGACAGCACCTTAAATTGCGTCTTCATGAAGCATGTTGGGCAGTTTTAAATATGGTAAGAAACACGCCATTAAACACAACTTATCCCCAGTTAACAAGTTGTTTTTCTAAAGTTTACATAAAATAACAAAAGATTGATGCTCATTCACACAAGGCAAATACATATTTGGGATAATTACAAATAGTACCCCTAAGATCAATAATTACAAAAAAAGACCATGTGAAATTGGCCGTTGCTACCTCTGAAATTGACTATTGCATCAAGGTATGAATAGTTCGTATACTATACTTTATAGTGATGATTTGTAGAACTTCGAAAGTGTGAGGTATGTTTCGAAAATATTAAAACTTTAAGTCGTTATTATATGTTCATAAATCTATAGGTACTAAATTATTAAATTTCAACTAACGAAATATTCATAATGAACTTTAAACACATGCCGCCTATCCATAATGTTTGCAAGATTGCAGGGGTGAATTTTTTAATCTCTCGAATAGCCAGGTCATCTTTTTCTGTTGAGATAGATGGATTGATAGGTATTTTGGTTAAAATGTTGACAGAATAGTCTGCTTGCTGATATTTGCTAGCCAAGTCAGACTCACTTGCCAATACTCCCTTCACTCACGCCGCCACACCTTTCTCCGGCTACCTTTTCCGACCGCCGCCACCACCAGCCGTCTCGCCTTCAACCTGCGACCCGCCCCACAGATCTACTATCGCCTTTCCCAGCCGCATACACTAGTGCTATCATCCCATGTTCGTCGTCAACCACTTCGGCGACTGAAACTTGTCCACTCATGACAAGGAAAAAACGGGTGTCGCGGATGCCCGAAAAGTAATCCTCGATGACCCATGCCAATGTTCAAGATGTTCGCTGCAGTCCAGCATCATCGCCGACCATGTCGCCATCTCGTTCGCCCTCGCGTTCACCTTTACCACTGGCAGTTCCGTCACTTTCAACGCCCGACATGATTCCGATTTGCAAAGGTTTACCTACTTCTAGTCTCACCGGAAATGTTGTTCCGTTGCTTCTGCAGAGCTCCGACATCGCCTCTGCAAAGCTTGCGCCGTCGCCCTCAGCCCTAGCGGCGGATGACAATCGGATTACAAACAAGACGATGGACGGAGGAGAGCCGTCCATCTTAGGGCCATTTCCATCGGATGGCCAGAATTCAAAGGGCCTACAATTACATAATGAAGTCCAGCCCAAGGAATTTGAGGTTAGCCCAACTTCTTTATTAATTAATCATCATGGGCCTGCTCTCATTTGGCCCACCTCATATATGCAATCCGGCCCAATCATTTCTTCTAGCCCTCCAAACAATAACCTAAACACTAAAACTTCCCAGCCCATTTTGATTAATTCCAACCGGCCCGGATCCCCCTCCACTTTATTAACCCAATCATATACTCCCAAAGCCCATCAGCCCAACACTTCTAAAATTCAACCCAATACCCTTTATAAATATTTCAAGACTATACCTAAAATTCAACCAGGCCCAACCACATTAAGACAACCCAGCAATGATTCCCAAATCCCAGCCCAACCAACCGCGCCCCTTCAGCCCACCTCCTTTCAGCCCACCAACGCCACCAGCCCAAATAACCTCTCAAACCTGCCCAACCCCTCTGACCCAGCCGACTCCAATTTAACCCAGCCCACCCCTAACCCCAACCCAACTTCCCAGCCACACCATATCAATCCAGCCCACCGTGCACCCCCTATCCTCTACAACCCAGTTCGCCAAACACCACTGGCAGCCGATTTCAACAGCCATGCCAACGTGAATTCGGCCGAACCAACCTGCCAGGATCACCCAGTTGCGACCGATCAGACACGAACAAAGCCATCTTACGCCCAAACGGTCAACAATCAACACGGCTTAATGCAACCTAGTGCCATCAACCAATCCGGTTCGACATCAAGATCATATAACTTCGACGGAGCGAAGGTATGTCCCTTTGGTACTCTCTCCTCCGTAAATGAGAAAACGCGTGTTTCCTTTTCTCCTATTGATATGATTACTCTAGCTGCATCGTGGGAACGCACTTTGATTCTTAAATTTTCGCATACTATTCCCACCCCTCGAGATGTGTCTTCGGGATTGACTGACATGAAACTGAGGGATAAATTTAGTTGGAGTTGGTTGAACTATTATCATGTAGCAGTTAGGTTTGAGAATGATGAGGACTTTAGACGTATTTGGTTAGGTTCTACCTGGAATTTTTCTGGATGTCCTGCACGAGTATTTAAGTGGTCACCTAATTTCTCGGTTAGGATAGAGACGTCTATTTGTCCGGTCTGTATTAGACTACCGGGTCTACCTTTACATTTATTTCATCCACGTGCATTATACACCATTGTCAAGACTGTTGGCAATCCAATTTTAGTTGATGCCCCGACGGCCACACACTCACGCTATCAGTCGCCCGTGTGTGCGTCGAGATTGACCTTCTGGCACCCAGAGTGCCTGAGATCGAGGTTGAGTTTGGCGATCAGGTTATTACGCAACGCATTATTTACGAGAGAGTGCCATTATATTGCTCTTTCTGTTCTCACGTGGGACACGAGCCGTCCAGTTGCTACATAGTTGGCAACAAAGAACGACCTCCACCACCCCTGCGTAAGAAACCTCAGGCTGCCCCTTCTCGTCAGCAGAAGATGCATCCGGCCCTTCCTAAAGCCACTAAGGCTAGTACTGCCCAGGCAGCCCCTAAAGGCAAGGAGCCTGCCGTTTGGCAAGTAGTTGCCAAAAAGGGCCCAATGAGACGGGATTGATTCCCAAGGGCACAGCTGATACTGGCCAGCACTCTTACTTTGCTTCTTTGGACTCCTCTGCTAAGAGGAGGATTTAGTTGGCACTGGCGATATAATTAGTGTGTGTGATAAAAATAGTGTGTCGGGTAGCGACTGCAGTGGTCACGAGATTCATGACGATCATGTTTTAGAGGATGACACAGAGTCCTCTTCCGTCCCCCACTCTTCTAGACTCTTTGAGTCTACCTCCCCCCGCCATGACGGTGACGGCCGCATCGACGACCAGATCGTCGTTCAGTCCGAGTCCTTGGCCTTGGTGGTTTACGAGCCTCCCCCTCATTCCCTTTCTTTTTTTTTCCTCTCTCTCTCAGTCTGAGTGCGGTCTTAAACGTGCTCAATTTGAGATCTCAGAATCCAGTCTCCCTTCCTTGGCGATGGTGCCTCTCCCGTCAGCACCAAAGCCCCCGGTTAAGAGACGTTTGATGTCATCTACTACTGCCCCTGGTGTCACGACTAGGGGCAAAGCTGCTTCTGACTCCTCGATTTCCACACGAGGAAGAGCAGCTTCTCGCGGACAATATTCCTCCTCTAAGGGGCGATCTTTATCGCCCTGAAAGGGGAAACATCTGCCCGGAAGGATACTCCTCGGAGACGGGGCCGCTCCAATCAGCGTCCTAGGTCTTCGTCTGAGTTGGTTGTTTAGTTTATGTCGATACCCATTCTTACATGGAACGCCCGTGGTCTGGCTAACACCGGAGCACAGAAGCGCATTCGACATCTCAATCGTGTGCATAGGTTTGCTTTTATTGGCATTTTAGAACCCATGGGTTCCAATGCTAATTTTGATTTTTATATTCGCTCTTTAGGTTATGCGTCGGGACTTTATAATCGGTCTAACAAAATTTGGTTCTTTTCTTCCCCCCACTTTCAGCATCAAGTTTTGTTGGATACCGATCAAGTCCTTCATCTTTCTATTTCTTCTTCCCTTCTTCCTCAGATGATTTACGTCACTTATGTCTATGCCAGCACTAACAGTGCTGGTCGTTACGCCATTTGGGACACCCTCCGTGAGATTGCTTTGGAAGTAGAGGGGTTGCCGTGGCTAGTCAGCAGTGACTTCAACATCTTCTTGCATTCACATGAGCGCGAGGGTAGTACCACTGACCGTTCTCCAGAGATTCTGGACTTCGCACAGGCTATTGCTGACTGTGAGTTGATTGACGCGGGCTGTGAGGGCGATATTTTCACATGGGAGCGCAATGGTTTGTGGGAAAGGCTAGATCGTGCTTTATTTAATGAAGCATGGTCGAACGTGTTTGCGGTCTCTACCATTACTCACCTTCCTCGACTTCGATCTGACCATGCGCCTCTTCTTATCCAGTGTCGTTTCTCCGCGGCTCGTCACAAGTCATCATTCCGTTTCCAGAGTATGTGGGTCCGGCATCACACATTCCTGGACACTGTTAGGGAGGTCTGGCTGACTCCGACTGGTTTATCTGGCATGTGTAACCTACAGACCAAACTCCTTAGGGTTAAGCGTAGACTAAAACAGTGGAACTGGTCTGTTTTTGGTAATCTTCATACGAAGTTGGGTGAGGCCTTGAGGGCTGCTGACGAGGCTGAGCGGCGATATGATTCGGATCCCACTCCGGAGAATAGAACCGCTATGCACCAATTTCGTGCTGAGTACCATTTTCGTCTCTCTATGGAGGAAGATTTCTGGAAACAGAAGGCCGCAGTTCGTTGGGTTACTGAGGGTGAGCGCAACACCCGGTTTTTTCAGGGTTTTGCGAAGCAGAAACGTTGTTAGTCGCATATTCACAGCATTGAGGATGGTGGTACGACGATCGTTGTAGAGTCGGACATCAGATCATCCGCTGTGAATTTCTTTAGGACTCTGCTTACATCCGATGGTGATGTTCTCGTCCCCCCGGATGACACTCGTTTTCCCTCTATCCCCTCTTCTTTTGATTCTGATAGTTTGTGTGTCCCACCCTCTCCCCTTGAGATTCGTGCTGCGGTTTTTGATATCGATCCTCACAGCGCTTCTGGGCCTGACGGGTTCTCGTCTTTGTTTTTTCAGCATTGTTGGGAGATTGTACCTTCTGACGTGGAAGGGGTTGTGCTCGAGTTTTTTGAGGGTCATCATATGCCTCCGGCTTTCACGGCGACTACGGTCGTCTTGATCCCGAAGAAGCCTGTTCCGAGCGGTTGGTCAGATTACTGGCCTATTAGTCTGTGTAATGTGACTAATAAGATTATCACGAAAATCATTAAAGCTCGGCTTGCTCCTCTCCTCCCTCTTATTATCTCTCCGAACCAGAGTGGATTTGTTCACGGGCGGGTTATTACTGATAATATCCTTTTGGTCCAAGAACTTATTCACGACCTCCACGTCGCGGACATTCATGGTGTCCCGAATCTTGCGCTAAAGCTTGATATGGCTAAGGCGTATGATAGGGTTCACTGGCATTTTTTACGTGAGGTCCTGGTGAGGATGGGTTTCCTGGCTAGATGGATTTTGTTCATCCGTCATTGCGTCGAGAGTTGCACGTTCTCCATTTTCCGAACGGCATCCCACGGCTATTTTGCCTCTAGCCGGTTTGCGCTGGCGACCTATTTCTCCGTCGCTCTTCGTGCTTGCCGCTGATTATTTATCGCGCTGCTTGGATCGATTCATTCGAGATCATCCTTTGATGAGGTATAGGACGGCTGGACGGCCTTTCCCCATCTCGCACTTATCCTATGCCGACGACATCATTATATTCACACGGGCTGTGGATGATGGTTTTGTTGATATTATGCGTCTCCTGGATCACTTCTCTATGGCTTCGGGCCAGATGGTTAGTATCTAGAAGAGCACTTTTATTCTCGCTCCCAAGCATGCGCCTCGTTGGCATTAGAGAGTTTACGATCTTAGTGGTTTTCGCCAGGGCGATCTCCCCATCACCTATATAGGTGTGCCCCTTTACAAAGGCTTTAAGAGACGAGAGCTCTTTGTTGGGGTGAAGCAACAGATGTTGGATAGGATCTCTGGTTGGTCCCATCGCCACCTTGCTTTTGGGGGCCGTTTGGCTCTTATTAAGAGCACTCTCTGCACGATTCCTCTTCACATGCTTCAGGTTTTGGATCCCCCACAGTACATTATCCAGGAACTCGAGCAGATCATTGCGAGATACTTCTGGGGTGCTGTTGGTCCAAAGAGGAAGACGCGTTGGGTCAGTTGGCGGCAGATTTGTCGTCCGGTCTCTGAGGGAGGCCTCGGGATTCGGAGCCTTTCGGATATGGCGAGAGCTTTTAGTTATAAGCTCTGGTGGCGCCTTTGCGCGGGCACGTCTCTGTGGGCGCAATTTATGCTCCGCAGAAACTGCTCTGCTGGTCTTTATACGCCTATGCGTACTTCTCTTAAAGGTCGTGCCAGCCACCCTTGGCGCCGTATCCTCCGCGTGGGTATTGAGGCCCAGGAGCTCATTCGCTGGACTCGTGGTCGTGGCTGCGGGGAGGTCAGCTTTTGGGACGATACTTGGATTGGGGATAGGCCGATATCTTCTTATTGTCAGGTTTCTGGTAGACCCCATCTTAGGATTAATGAGTTATGGGTTGATGGGTCTTGGGACATGGATAGGTTGGAGACTATTGTTGGAGAGGAGCTAGGATTTACCCCTCAGTTCATCCAGGAGATCTCCGCGATTCTCATCACCGAGGAGGATTCGGATAGTATGTGCTGGACTCTTACCTCTTCGGGTGCGTTCTCATTATCGTCGGCTTGGTCTCACATCAGGGTGAGGGGTCAAGCTAATCTTATTTACGGGGCCATATGGGCAGCCTTACTCACACCGACCATTTCGGTGTTTATTTGGCGACTTCTCATGCGTCGGATCCCGACTGATGACATCCTACAGAGGAGGGGCGTTTCATTGGCTTCTAGATGTTTGTGCTGCTCGCATACCCTTACCAAGACCTACCATACCGAGACCATTGCCCACCTTTTCTTGAAGAGTGATGTGTCCCGTGACGTGTGGGAGTATTTTGGCGCTTGGACACATTTATCCCTACCCCATCCTCCGAATATTTTTGAGCTCCTAAGTTTTTTCGCTCACGGCACACACTTTAGGCACGCGCCTTTCATTATTCCTTGTCTGATCCTATGGTTCATCTGGACAGAAAGGAATAGTGCAAAGCATAGGGCAGTTACTTTTGTTTCCTCTCATGTTATTGTGCAGGTGGAGCGCCATGTTGCTTTATTAGCTGCTGCAGGGCTTATTTGCTGTGAGTTCTGGGCGGGTTGCTCGCCTCCTAATCACTTCCAGCGAGCTACATCTTCCCCCGCTCAGACTCTTCGCCCTGTCCCGGTGGTTTGGCTTCGACCCGAGTCCCCTTGGATCAAGTTGAACACGGATGGTTCGTTCGATAGAGACACACATATTGCGGGTGGGGGAGGTCTGATTAGAGATCATCACGGAGAGCTCCTTCTTGCTTTCCATTCCTCTTTTCAGGCCTCTTCGAGTTTTGATGCAGAGGTCCAGGCGTTGGCAATTGGATTGATTCTAGCCTCCCAGAGATCGAGACATGTTTGGATTGAGCTTGATGCTGCTGCTGTAGTGACCCTGCTATCATCTGGCCATCGGGGCTCTTGGCAGGTTCGTCACACTCTTATGCGTATCCGACACATTCTCAGAGATATTCAGTTCAGAGTCACTCATATTTTCTGGGAGGGCAACATGCCGGTCGACTATCTTTCTGAGCTCGGCATGTCATCCCTCGGCATTCAGACTTATACTTACGATACTGCTCCTCCGTTTCTCCTCTCCCTTATACGGATGGATCAGCTTGGTTATCCGTCCTTCAGATTTAGATAGGATTTATTTTTAATCGATTGATTGGTTGCCTATGGGTCCGCACATTAGCCCACGGTTTTAGTGGTGCACCTTGTACTGATCTAGCGGGCCGTAGGCACTTTAGTTTTTAGATCCCGGTTATGGCCCACTTTTGGTCATAATTCGGAGTTGAGTTATTTGGTCTACGGGTCCGCACATTAGCCCACAATTTGTGGTGCACTTTGTATTTCTTTAGCGGACCGTAGATTTCTCCGATGTTTGGACCCGAATTATGACCCCTATTTGGTCATAATTCGGGGCTGATACTTTGTATTTCTTGATTTTATTATCTACAGGTTGGTGGGTCCCGCCTCAACCCCCGTCCACTCTGGACGTTTTGTTTTTTTTTTAAAAAAAAAAAAGTCAGACTCACTTTGTTAAAGAAAAAATTGAGGCAACAGATCAAAGTTTAATTCTCAACCAGGCATAATTCTTTGAGGCAAGTACAGAACAAATAAAAACTTACAGTTGTCTTAGCAATCTCGCGTGCTGCATCAGAAGTCATCTCACCCGATTTCTTAATTCGACCCATCTTATATTTTTGGTGGCGTGTCGGAGGAGATGGAGGATCAACAATTGTATCAACACCAGATTGTTTGGCTTCCTCTTGCTGTTGCTTTAGTTTACTTTCCATGATCTTCTCTTCAAGCCAATCATAACCTCCACGAGACATAGTATGGGGAGCCGTGTTCAGTTTTTGGATGTCCTGTGCTTTTTTTCTTTTTACCTGTGATTATGAAGAGAAACACTAACGCAACAGTTTTTTTCTATTGCTTTAATCAAATCTTATAAATTTAAAACTCATTTTTCCGGGGGAACCAAAATAGGACAACTCCTTTATATATATATATTTCCAAAACATGATTTCAACACTTCTAAATAATCAAATTACCTCAAAATCAACTCCAAAACTATCCTAATCCCTTCCACCAATTCTTCAACAATTTATATAGTGCCATAATAATATATACAATATAATGAAAATTCATAATATCATGAATTAATTAATATCATAAAACTTATATGTACATATCTTGATCAATAAAAATGACCTTGTCAATTATTTATTTACTTTTTTTTCATCATAAAAATCTACAAACATGTATATGGTGATATATTTTTATGTAATAAGTGAAATAAGCACTTCTAAATTGTAATAATACATACATAAGTTGTGTAAAAATTATGAAAGTAATTTTTATAGCTTACTTGAGATTAGTAGGATATGATGCCCAAGAAAACAAGTGTACCCAAATCAGTACTTATATAGAATTGTTAGTGTTAGCAAGCTATACAAGTTGTCCATTCTTATGTAGAATTGTAGATAACCTCTCTTCATTCAATTGTAGATAAACTTAACATCACTAGTACATATCACTTAGTTCAAATGCAACACATTGAGACCGGCTAAAATCTTGGACAACACAAACGTCTGTTGCCCAGTAAGATGCGACTAAGAAAAAAAGAGAAGCAAAATACTACGAAAAATGCGACTAAGAATCGAGCAAAATACCACGAGTCGAGCAGTAAGATGAACAAAATTTTACCTAAATACTCGGTTGGAAATCTAGCACCACCATTGGGCCGTGGCCTATGGTTTCACCGTTGTACCTATGGTTTCAAAGTACCGTTAGTGACAGGAGGAAAAAAAATGACAGGAATGAAACTGCAATTCGATAGGAAAAAACATGCTTATTGGCTTAATGCTCTCGTTCTCACCGCGTAAAACATTCCGCCTTCACTCCGCGCCCTAAATTTGGCTGCTGGGAGCTTTCTTCGTTATCCGATCCCAACTCCCTTTGAGGGATTGATGAAACGGGGATGATGGATGATGAAGAGCGATTGAGATCAGGGATGATGAAGGAACACTCAAATTATCGTTTTCTTGGACAAGTTTCGAGAAGAAAAATGAAAGGGGGAAGGTTGCGTTCGTTTCAACGGGGAAGAGAACAATTGAAAGATGAAAGGGGGAGACTGCCGATCTGCTGTGTAGGGTTGAAAGAAAAATATAAAAGGATTCACATCGGTTACATATTAAAACCGATGTTAATAAGTATAATTCACATCGGTTTTTTAGAAACCGATGTTAAACTACTGATATTCACATCGGTTTCTAAAAAACCGATGTTAAACCTACTGATATTCACATCGGTTTTTCATAAACCGATGTTAAACAACTGAAATTCACATCGGTTCTACTAAGAACCGATGTTAACGTAAAGGAAAATTACAATTACACCACCGCCTTTTTTTTACATCATTTTTCTTAAAAATCGATGTAAATTAGGCGATGTTGAATCCTATTTTCCTAGTAGTGTATCTATTCATGATTCATTTAAAAATATGAGTTGTCAAGTATCCATCATTTTCTAACTGAGTAACCAACCACATATCATTTAGTATTCGACTACACGATGATATATATTTCAAACATCACAGAACTCAAATTCAAGTAAAAAGATATACATAGAATAAACTCAGTAAACACCAAAAAAGATCATAAACTTAAAATAATATTCACGTTTTAACTTTAATTTCTATTGTTGTTCTCTAATTTTTAAAAAGGAAAACATCCAGTTGCGCCTTAAAATTAGATTCACATCTCCATGAATACAGCCACACTCCTTTGCTACCTTAATATACATAAACAAAAAATTTACTGTTATCTCTGTAGATATTTAGTTGTAATATGCCACTCTACTATTCCCTTCGTCCATAAAATGTGTGGTTTTATTATTTTTTTTGGTCCGTTCATGAAAAATATGGTCTTTACATAACTGAAAATGACTTTACTTAAAATACTATGATTTCTCCATTCAAAACACATCTCTTATTCACTTTATCCACTAAAAAATACTACATCTCTTCTCTACTTTTTTAAAACCCGTGCCACTCTCCTTGGACCACACTCTCCGTGGACGAAGAGAATACTATCTTTATGTCTCCTAATTTATCTTTCATTTTTCCTTCTCCAACTATATTATTTCCTGATTATATCATTATATGTGTAATATCCGTAATTTTCCTTTTTAGCAGTTTCCATTTTTGGTGTATACCTATTTTTATCGACTCGCTTGAAACCATTTCGACATTTTGAATCTACTTTGTTCTTGGAATTTTTCCATTCGGACGAGTTTTGATGATGTTTTCACGTAATTTCGTTTTATGACACATTTTGCCGTATGAACGTTCGATTCTTGTAAAACTCATTCGTTTTCGTTGTTTCTTGGTCTGTACATGTTCGTATGGCTGAGTTGGTCATGTAGAGACTTTCGGTTTGTAAATCCGACGTCGTTTCGTGATTTTCGGGCACTTGGGCCATTTTTGTAATTCCCTAATAGTTTAGGGAAATTCGTCTCCTTGTCGTATTTTGGATTCCTCGGTAGTTGGAAGTACAATTACTGTCGAACACTCAGCTTCGTTGTTATGAATACCTCGTATTTACACTTTTGATTCTATCCTCGTGTTGTGGTTCGTCGTTGAATCGATCGTGCAGAATCGTGTTTAGAATCGGATGCATTACGTACATAACGTCGTTATGCATGATCCATAACGTACGTTATGGCCCTTCCCAATTCAAGCAGTGCGCTTGGTTACGTCGTTAACGGTATTGGGTTACGACGTAACCATCATGACGCACGTTAACACTTGTGTTAACGCACGTAACGCCTGTCGGCGTTTTAAACCCGACTTAGCCTCGCCGATTTCTTTTCATCCTTCTTCCCCTTTTCGCGACGTGAGTATTCTTGAGTGCCTTTGGGCGATTTGTCCAGTCTGATCGTGGATTTCCTTTAGAGATTGATTATTGTGTACCAAGGGAGATTAATCTACTACATTCACATCTTCCACTAGTCGAATCCAAGGTATTTCCTCAGGAACCCTAACTTTGACGAATTTGGGGTTTTTCGGGATTCTAGGGTTTAGTTCGAATTGTTCATCTATATATCGATATTCTTTACCGATTGTGATTATTGAGTGATTCTAAATCCGTTTTCCTTGACTATAATCCGCGAATTATCAATACGGGGAGATTTTGCGTAAACCCTCGCCCGTATCGATTGAACGTCTATTGTCGTGATTTGTAATCGGGGTTTTGGGAGTATTCCTTTCGATTATTGATGTCCGTTGGGACTGAGTTATGTTAATTCTTCGTTTAGGAACCGTTGTTTCGATCTGATCATCCGTAGTCACTTTTCACTTCCGATTCTTCGAAGATGTCACAAAGGCAAGTACTTTACATTTGTTTACATGTTCTAGTATTTGAATTATGGCTATATGTGGTTGTTGTGGGGAGATATGTGTATGTTCACCTAGGGACGGTCCGACGGGGCCTCTAGGGATACGTATTGCCGTGTGTGTGCGTATCACGAATCGTGGTTAGCCACCTGTGGATGTCCGACGGCTCTGCGGGGTACGGTGGCCGTGAGTCTCGTACAACGGTTAACTTTTAATTATGATTTGTTGGATATAATGTGTATTGTGTGTACATCATAAATATTCCGGAATATAAAAAGTTTTCTAAAATGACTTTTTGGCGCATATATTCATCTGATTAGAATGTAGTTCAAATGGATTGTACTTGCACTAGCAGTTGTCGCTAACCCCTTAAATGGGGGAAATAGTGTTTGTATTTCGGGTATTGATCGTGGGGATAAACGAGCACTCGGGACGTCTGAGGATGATGGGCAAGCATGATATTGTCCAAGATTTGATTTTCGATGTTATGTCCGTCGGTTACTATTGATGTCCGATTTTGAGATTTATGTATTATAAAGTTGGATTAAGTACTCGAGTACTTCCTGTTTGAAATTGTTAATGTTGTGTTCCCGTTTTGGGAAATGGATTTGATGTCAGATTTTGATTGTCGGTTTGTAGTCCTTCATTTGAATTGTCGTTTTATTTATAATAGTTTGTCGTCGTCGAATGTCTTGTTGGTATGTTAGCTGGTGAATTCCACGGTGTGGGGTCCACGGCTGTAATATTCCCTGAACGTCTTGGGGGTGTTACAGAATATGGTATCGAGCCTAGGTTATGGATACCAGGTGTCGGTCATTCGGGTCTAGTTAAGTGTCGTTTTTGGGACAGATCACCGCTATGCCATCATCTCGATGCGCGGTGCTCGTAAGTTTTCCTAACTTGACTCGTTTCACCGTTCTACTCTGTCTTAGTATCTTTTGCGTTTTGCGTTTGAATTGTACTTACCCGTTGCTTCTTGAATTCTGCGGTAGAGGACGCGGGCCCGCGGACGCGGCTTGATCGCGACGCGGTAGGGACGTGGCGCGGCCGGTGGGGCGGCCATGTCCGATCACTCGGGAACCGATTCGGCGATGCCCTCTCTGCCGAGCAGTGTTCCCTAGTTCCGGAGGTCACAGGACCGGTCTGCTAGCTCCGGTAATGCTCATGAGAATGTTGGAGTGGCCAACATTTTACGGCAGTAGCGAACCAGATGACGCCATCGACTCAGCCGTTCTGGTCGGCCATGCTAATGCCAACCCGGTTCCGCCACTTGGATCCAGTAATGATAAGCTACTTCAGGACGTGATTCGCATGCGTCCTCCGCAGTTTGATGGTGCTTGACCCTTCCGGTTGGGAGAATTGGTTATTTGAGTTGGAGAAAGTGTTTGAGGTCGCTAATTGCCCCGAGGAGAGGAAAGTACCCATTGCTCGGTACTTCCTCGCCAAGGAGGCGGCGACGTGGTGGCAAGCGGTGAAACCGCGTGACCGGCGGCTACGTGGGCGAGTTCCGGATCGATGGAAGGCAGTGCATCGTGGCCGGTGAAAGAGGGGAGGATCCGAGCCTTCTTTGAGGCTAAGCCCAAGATGTTCCTATTTCTCAAGCTATCAAGGACTACAATCAACCGTGACTACGTGAGAAACCAAGTCCGAGATGAGCTAGATAAGATCCGCCACTTTGATATGCGGATGAAGCCGAGGGTGCGCCACTACATGTCCGGTGCAGGGTGCACGACTTTGAAAGATTATCAGAATAAAGCGATGGCTTACGAGATGTCGTTTTACGCTCAGACGGCACTGAAGGAAAGAAGCGAAGACCTCGGTCGGTTTTCGGGAGGCAAGTCGGAGGGTATCCGAAGACTCGGCCTCTGGTTCGCGAGTCTTGAGTCGGGCCGCCATCAGTTGGTCGAGGGAACGGTTCTAGGTCTGCTCCTGCTGGTTCCGTTCGTGGTCCTACATGCTTCAACTGCAGTCGTCCGGGCCACATGATGAGTGAGTGTGATAGGCCTCCGATTCAGTGTCTTTCTTGTGGTCGTATGGGTCACCGTGCTAAGTTTTGTACGGATGCAGCTCGGGCTCCAGTTACTCAGATATCTGCTCCAGCTGCAGGAGAGCCGAGTGTGAATCAGGCACCGACAGTTCCTCAGCCGCAGCAGAGTTTTGGTAGAGGTCGAGGTCGTGGTTAGCCTTCTAGAGGGGGAGCTTTTAGTGCGGGGTCTGTTCCGCCCCGTGTGTATGAGATGAGGCGAGCCGGAGATCCCGACGCGACGGTGGCTACAGGTACCGTCCACATCCTTGACCATCCTGTTTCCGTATTGTTCGATTCTGGTGCTACGCATTCTTTTATATCTATGGATTGTGTGCGTAAATGCATATTGATTGCCTTGTTGCTTGTGAGCCTTTTGTTGTTAGACTTCCTAGCGGGGATAGCATCGTAGGGGACCGTGAGATTAGAGATTTTTCTGTGAGTATCGCGGGGAGGGACTGGCCTTCTAATCTGATTGCGGTAGATATTAGAGATGAGGATTTGATTCTGGGTGAGGATTGGATGGACCGTCACGGGGCGATCATGAATTATAGAACGAGGACTGTTTCGATGCTAGCCTCTGATGGTACCGAGCATTCTTTTGTAGGGCATAAGCGGGGTGGCCAGAGATTACTGATCAGCGCTTTGAGGGCGGTGAGACTTCTTCGGGGAGGTTGCACGGGCTATTGGTGTTACGCTTTGAGATCGGAAGAAGGGGGAGTCGAGCTCTCGTCTATTCCGGTAGTATGTGAGTATCTGACGTTTTCCGGATGAGTTGCCGGGTTTGCCGCCGGGCCGAGAGGTTGAGTTTACTGTCGACCTAGAGCCGGGTGGCAAAGACTATCTCTAAGACGCCATACCGTATGGCGCCCGCCGAGATGCTTGAGTTGAAGAAACAGTTGGGAGAGTTGCTAGACATGGGGTATATTCGACCGAGTGCTTCGCCTTGGGGCGCACGATCTATTTGTAAAGAAGAAGGATGGGTCACTTCGTTTGTGCATCGACTACCGAGAGTTGAACAAAGTGACCATCAAAAACAAATATCCACTCCAGGATTGATGACTTGTTTGATCGGTTGCGAGGAGCGACCGTGTTTTCGAAGATTGATTTGAGATCGGGGTATTATCACCCGAGTGAAGGATACCGATATTAGAAGACGGCCTTTCGGACGAGATACGGTCACTACGAGTTTGTGGTTATGCCTTTTGGGCTAACCAACGCACCAGCCGTGTTCATGCAGCTTATGAACAAAGTCTTTATCGAGTACCTCGATAAGTGTGTAGTCGTTTTTATCGATGACATTCTGATTTACTCGAGGAGCGAGGAGGAGCACGCCCGTCATTTGCATATTGTGTTAGATATTTTGAGAACTCAGCATCTTTTTGGGAAGTTCTCAAAGTGCGAGTTTTGGTTACGGGAAGTTATGTTTCTCGGTCATGTGATCTCGGCCGAGGGTGTTCGTGTGGACCCACATAAGGTAGAGGCGGTGTTGGATTGGGCGCCGCCAAGAACGTGAAAGAGGTCCGCAGCTTTCGGGATTAGCCGGTATTATCGTAGGTTCGTCGAGGGGTTCTCTAAACTTGCTCGACCTCGGCTCGGTTATTCTGAAGTCGAGAGAAGTTTGTGTGGACCGATGAGAGGCGTAATAGTTTTGAGGAGTTGAAGAAGCGGTTGACGACCGCTCTGTTTTGGCTTTACCGAGTGGTAATGATGGTTTCTCGGTTTATAGTGATGCTTCGGGCCAAGGGCTCGGATGCGTACTTATGCGGCACGGAGGACGATTGCTTATGCTTCCGTCGGTTGAAACCATATGAATTGAATTACCCTACGCACGATCTTGAGTTGGCCGCGATTGTGTTTGCGTTGAAAATCAAGGCGTCATTACTTGTATGGCTCGTCGTGTCAAATTTTCACCGATCACAAGAGCTCAAGTACATCTTCACGCAGAAGGAGCTTAATATGAGACAGAGGAGATGGTTGAACCGATTAAAGATTACGATCTTGAGATCCTCTATCATCCGGCAAGGCTAATGTAGTAGCAGATGCCTTGAGCCGGAAATCGGTATCGCTTGGCGCTTGAGTTACTCACGGCCCGATCGGGACTTCAGGAGAGTTTATGAGGTTGAGCATTGAGATTATGCGCGAGAGTTAGGGCAGTTGCGTACTCTTGAGATTTCTTCATCTCTGGTCGAGGAAATTAAGTCGGGACAGTTAGAGGATCCGATGTTTATTCAGCTTCGAGAGAGTGTAGAGAAGGGGAAAGCCCCGGGATTTGTTATTCAAGAGGACGGAGTGTTAAGATTCCGAGGTCGGTTGTGTGTTCCGAACGACTCGGAATTGAGACGGAGCATTATGCGAGAGGCTCATGCGTCACCTTACTCAGTCCATCCGGGCTCGAGTAAAATGTATAAAGATCTGAGGAAGAATTTCTGGTGGAACGACATGAAGAAGGAAGTAGTTCAGTTTGTAGCTAAGTGTTTGACTTGTCGTGAGTCAAGATTGAGCATCACGGCCAGGATTATTGAAACCACTTCCCGTTCGGAATGGAAGTGGGAGGACATCTCTATGGATTTTGTCACGAGTTTGCCGAGGACGAAGACCGCATGAATATGGTGTGGGTGATTGTAGACCGATCGACTAAATCGGCACATTTTCGGGCATCAAGGATACTTGGGGTCCGTAAAAGTTGGCTCGTATTTTTATCGCACGAGATAGTGAGGCTTCATGGTACGCCGAGAACCATTATTTCGAGATAGAGATGGCCGATTTGTATCGCATTTTTGGCAAAGGTACATAAGGCATTGGGGACACGATTACGTTTGAGCACTTCGTTCCATCCCCGCATCGATGGGCGGTCAACGTACCATTCGGGACGTTCGAGGATTTGTTGCGCGCGTGTGCGTTAGATTGGAGTAGTGACCGGGAGGAGCATTTGGCCTTGATTGAGTTTACTTATAATAATAGGCACGCGCGTCGATTAAGATGGCACCGTATGAGGCTCTTTATGGCCGACGTTACCGATCACCGATATGTTGGGATGAGCCGTCCGATTTGGTTGGCACCGAGCCGGACCTTGTGTTGGAAACGAGGGAGAAAGTTGAGTTGATTAGGAAGAGAATGTTGGGCTCGAGTCGACAAAATCTATGCCGATGTTAGGCGTCGACCTTTGGAGTTTGAGGTGGGAGATCATGTTCGTTGAGAGTGTCTCCGTCGAAGGGAGTTTTCCGTTTTGGGAAGAAGGGAAACTCGGCCCGAGATATATTGGACCTTTCGAGGTATAGGAGAGAGTCGCAGAGTTGGCATCCCGTTTGGCTTTACCTCCGTCGCTGAGTCATTTCCATGGCGTATTTCACGTTTCCCAGTTGAGGAAGTACGTTCCGGACCCGTCCCACATTATTGACTTTGGGGACGTGGAGATCGAGAAGGATGTTACGTTTGAAGAGAGGCCCGTCAAGATTTTGGAACGTCGAGACAAACAGTTAAGGCACAAAACCATTCCTTTGGTTAAGGTGAAATGGTCGAGGCACGGAGTAGAAGAAGCGACGTGGGAGTTGGAGGAGGATATGCGTTCGAGGCACCCCGAGCTTTTTGATTCTTAAGTTTCGGGACGAGACTTTATTTTAGAGGGGGAGAGTGTAATATCCGTAATTTTCCTTTTTAGCAGTTTCCATTTTTGGTGTATACCTATTTTTATCGACTCGCTTGAAACCATTTCGACATTTTGAATCTACTTTGTTCTTGGAGTTTTTCCATTCGGACGAGTTTTGATGATGTTTTCACGTAATTTCGTTTTATGACACATTTTGCCGTATGAACGTTCGATTCTTGTAAAACTCATTCATTTTCGTTGTTTCTTGGTCTGTACATGTTCGTATGGCTGAGTTGGTCATGTGGAGACTTTCGGTTTGTAAATCCGACGTCGTTTCGTGATTTTCGGGCACTTGGGCCATTTTTGTAATTCCCTAATAGTTTAGGGAAATTCGTCTCCTTGTCGTATTTTGGATTCCTCGGTAGTTGGAAGTACAATTACTGTCGAACACTCAGCTTCGTTGTTATGAATACCTCGTATTTACACTTTTGATTCTATCCTCGTGTTGTGGTTCGTCGTTGAATCGACTGTGCAGAATCGTGTTTAGAATCGGGATACATTACGCATAACGACGTTATGCATGATCCATAACGCACGTTATGGCCCTTCCCAATTCATGCAGGCAGTTGGTTACGTACGTTAACCAGTATTGGGTTACGTACGTAACCATCATAACGTACGTTAACAGCTTGTGTTAACGTACGTAACGCGCTGTCAGCGTTTTTAAACCTGACTTAGCCTCAGTCAGTTTCTTTTCATCCTTCTTCGCCCCTTTTCGCGACGTGAGTATTCTTGAGTGCCTTTGGAGCGATTTGTCCAGAGCAATCCGTGGATTTCCTTTAGAGATTGATTATTGTGTACCAAGGGAGATTAATCTACTACATTCACATCTTCCACTAGTCGAATCCAAGGTATTTCCTCAGGAACCCTAACTTTGATGAATTTGGGGGTTTTTCGGGATTCTAGGGTTTAGTTCCGAATTGTTCATCTATATATCGATATTCTTTACCGATTGTGATTATTGAGTGATTCTAAATCCGTTTTCCTTGACTATAATCCGCGAATTATCAATACGGGGAGATTTTGCGTAAACCCTCGCCCGTATCGATTGAACGTCTATTGTCGTGATTTGTAATCGGGGTTTTGGGAGTATTCCTTTCGATTATTGATGTCCGTTGGGACTGAGTTATGTTAATTCTTCGTTTAGGAACCGTTTTTTTCCAGTCGGATCATCCGTAGTCACTTTTCACTTCCGATTCTTCGAAGATGTCACAAAGGCAAGTACTTTACATTTGTTTACATGTTCTAGTATTTGAATTATGGCTATATGTGGTTGTTGTGGGGAGATATGTGTATGTTCACCTAGGGACGGTCCGACGGGGCCTCTAGGGATACGTATTGCCGTGTGTGTGCGTATCACGAACTGTGGTTAGCCACCTGAGGATGTCCGACGGCTCATGGGTACGGTGGCTGTGAGTCTCGTGACAACGGTTAACTTTGAATTATGATTTGTTGGAGATAATGTGTTTTGTGTGTACATCATAAATATTCCGGAATATGAAATGTTTTCTAAATTGACTTTTTGGCGCATATATTCATCTGATTAGAATGTAGTTCAAATGGATTGTACTTGCACTAGCAGTTGTCGCTAACCCCTTAAATGGGGGAAATACTTTTTGTATTTCAGGTATTGATCGTGGGGATAAACGAGCACTCGGGACGTATGAGGATGATGGGCAAGCATGATATTGTCCAGTATTTGATTTTCGATGTTATGTCTGTCGGTTACTATTGATGTCTGATTTTGAGATTTATGTATTATAAAGTTGGTTTAAGTACTCGAGTACTTCCTGTTTGAAATTGTTAATGTTGTGTTCCCGTTTTGGGAAATGGATTTGATGTCAGATTTTGATTGTCGGTTTGTAGTCCTTCATTTGAATTGTCGTTTTATTTATAATAGTTTGTCGTCGTCGAATGTCTTGTTGGTATGTTAGCCTGGTGAATTCCACAGTGTGGGGCGCTGTAATATTCCCTGAACGTCTTGGGGGTGTTACAATATGTTGTGTAGATAATTGTCAAGTCTTTCATATTTTTTACTCTTGATAAGCCACGTAAAACGGACTACAACTCAATATGGATTTTGGCAGATATACACGTATATAAGAGGGTATTTACTATAAGGATTGGGATTCTCTGCAGCACAGCACCCTGCTGTGCTGCATCCCAATTGTCGGATTACACACACCCGCACGGGTGTGTATGTGTGTGCGTGTCAAATCCGACGGTGCAGTGCAGCACAGCAGGGTGCAGCACTGCAGAGGATCCCTGCCGTTACTATAAACACATATAATAAGTGAAAAAATTATCTTCTCTAAAATTTAAATGACGATCTATTGATGGGGTTAATATCATTTGTGAAATAAGTACTTTATTCCTAACTTAAATAATTGCTTGTAGGTAACATTAAAGTAGTACAAATATGCATATTAGGAAATAAATTAGAAAAAAAATAAACTTTCTTGATCCAAACCCGCCCGGATCTTAAACACTTATATATATATATATATATATTAGATTTTTAATTAAGAAATAAAAATACATACACACCATTGATTTAACTAATTTTAATGATACAGATTAAATGAATGAAACGAGAAAAATATTCTTTCATGTATTAGAGATCAATTTACCAAATGAGGAATAAGTCATTAATTATGAAATGAAATAATTCAAATATTATTTGATCCATCCATCACATGCAACCAATAGCTGAAATGTATTTTTATCTCTCAAAATAAATCTCATTCTCATATGATCCCTTATATATATATATATATATATATAATAAAATATTTTGGGTTCCAAGTCTAGTATAGAATTTCGAGTTTGGATTTTAATGTGTATTTACCGAGACTCGACTTGATCCAAATTGTTGCCATCTCTAGACCTGAGCTATGTAATATCATCGAAATAATGTAATTTCATTAATTTTTTGAAATGTCTACTTTTTGCTTCAATAAATATTTTTAAAATTACCTTTTTTTTTTCTAAGTATATAAAATCATACATAACGTAAGATACCTGTATAAAATTATCATGGAGGATAAATTAGACCTCAACAAATACCTACATAAGATGAATGAATTTTCTGCGAGGACTATCTTGTAAATTTAGTCTAACCCACAAGTCATCCAACGGACAATCAAATATGTTTTTCTTTATTTTTTTTGACGACGGGGAACCCGCAGCCGCTACTCTTCGAGTGCGCACTGAATAAATCCTCGGACTGAACGTAATAGCATGCGGCCAATCAAATATGTTAAACTGTATACTTTGTTGTAATATTTAACCAAATACGTGAAAAAAAACAATATTTAGAAGACATATTTGAGGTGTATAAGTTATTATTTGGTCTTTACGATTTCAGTAACCTCAAAACGAGTCCGGATCCTTTCCAGTAATTGGACGGTCCAGTCCAATATGGACCGTCCAGATCTCACACATCCGCTCGGTTGTGTGTGTGTGTGGGTGTCCTGGAGGGTGCAGATCCCTCCAGTACTCTCCGGAAATGGAGAGGATTCGGACTCCCTCAAAACTAGGTTGGTGAAGCAAGTAATGCTCCAATAGTTGAGGATTAAGTTCGGATCCTCTCTATTTCCGGAGAGGACCGGAGGGATCTGCACCCTCTGGTGCACCCCCCATACACCCGTGCGGGTGTGTGTGATCTGGACGGTTCAGATTGAATTGGACCGTGTAGTTACTAGAGAGAATCCCAACTCTTGAGGATTATACAGAACAAAATTAATTTAATTCTACTGTAAAAGATAAAAATAATACGAGACATTTTTTTTTATATTTTTCCTATCTATTTAGTTGTCTATCTATATTTTACAGAAAAATGAGAATGAGAAACAACTATATAGTAAAATTTTTATAAATTAATATTATTGGGATCGGAGAATTTTATATATTTAAAGGGATATTATATAATCTATAAATTATTAATTTATTAATTTAGAGAGGTAGTATATATACATAACTGACCTTTGAAATTTCGGGATTGTATAATCCACTTACAATGTACATTAGTAATTTATGAATAATTTATGATAAATAAATTACAATGTATATACATAACAATATTTTTAATTATCATTCATAGAATGATGAAGCGGATGTTGATTAAATACCTTTGCAACAGGATATTCGAAAAGAAGCATTGCAAGCGGAAAAACTTTTCATAACTTTTTACGCAATACCAAAAGACAATGTCGCAACTTTTGGGTGCAATGAGGAGATTTAAAGATTAGATCAGTAGAGATTTGAAGTTCAACAAAAAAACAAGTAACAGTAAATTATGTTTTACTAAATTATCTTAAAATATTCAAGTGGATAATATATATATATATATGTGTGTGTGTGAGAGATAATTTTTAAATACTTATTAATTTATAGTTTGTCGGGACCTTATATATATATATATATATATATATATATATATATATATATATATATATACACTAGGATTTTTAGAAAAAAGTATTATCTCATTATTTAATTGATTGGTGTCCAAATTTGAACTGGTTCAAGTTGGGATCGAAAAAATTATTATTTTTTTCGATATCATTAATTTATCGAGTATTACTTTATGAAAATATATATATATATATATATATATCGTGCAGAAGTGGGGACGAGAAACAGCTGTGGGGGTAATAATCACAATTCTAACAGTCAACAATTAATTTAAATACCTTAAATGCTAATAATCTATTTGTTGACCAGACATGAATCGTGAACAGGATGGAATGTTTTATGACTAAAAATGGCTGTGTGGCGTATATTAATATTTATTATTAATAATATTATTATGTAATGAAGAAATTGTTTTTGGATTTTAACGGGTTAAATATATGTTTAATAAATAAATTATTTTATAGACTATTTTGTTTTTGAGTTATTTAAAAAATCATATTTAATATGCTACAAACTAACTTAAAAATTAATTTAAAAGTCAACTTATTGAGATACTAGCGAGAATAGTATATTAATAAGTTTGGAATATTTGTGAAACTTTTTGCATGTACATGTGTACCATTCACAGACAATTTTATACAATATTTGCGAAACATTTTGTACCTGTGTAACTAAAACGATGGTTAATTCATCTGCCCCAATATTAGATACACACATGTACCATTCACCGATAATTTTATACAATCATTCATGATTTTTATCTTATCGAGTTAGAATACTCACCAATAGTTTTTTTCGACTTTGGATTATTTTTGACTTTATTAAGTTCCGACGAATAGTAGATATATGTAATTTAGAGTGGGTATATATTAAAATAATTAGAGGGAAAAATGTCATGTATTTTGATTTAAAAAAAATAGTGTAATAATATAATGAGAAAGTTAAGGGAAAAAAATAAAAAGAATAATGCCCTAGTTAGTTTATTTAATTTTGCTGCACATAGCCCAAATACAGTTAAACCTCTTTAAAATAATAAGGTTGGGACCAAGAAAAAAAGTTATTTTATCGAATTTATCATTTCATCGATATAATGATATTTTATTACTTCATCGATAAGGTAATATTCATTACTTTAAAGGGTTAATGACGCCAAAATCCACAACCTTTCATCCGACTTTCATTTTTTCCACAACCTTTTCAAAAATCTTGTAAATTCACAACCTTTGGCACTTGTTCGATTTTTCCATAATTTTGATTTAGCCCCAAATTCGGTCCTACGTGGATCCTACGTGGACGCCGGGAGTGTGTCGCCGCCGAAAATTCAAACTGCGTCGTTTTAAGCTTAGGGTTAATAACGCCAAAATACACAACCTTTGATGCCCCTTTCATTTTTTCCACAACCTTTGGCACTTGTTCGATTTTTTCATTAGCAACATCTAAAAAGTTGAAAAATATTTTTATTTTCTTAGTTTTTTTGCACAATTTTAAGGACGGCTTTATAATGTAGTTCTATTTTTTTTTTTTTGGTTTTTTCAAAAAAACAAAAAAATTCGTTTGTAGAGTTTCTCTTTTTAGATTTTGACTAGTTATTTTTCCAATTAGTATATCATGATCTTAAAACAATATACTTCCTACAAACTGAAAGCTAAGACCCCCCCCCCCCCAAAAAAAAGTTGAAATATGGGGAAAAAACATATTATATTACATAAGTGCAAATAATTAAGGAAAACATTCTTGCCTATTTATTGCCATGAAACCAAATCACCTTACAAACAAACAATTGACATATGAAAAACACACACACACACATAAGAAAAAAACACTAATTATGTTGAGATGCAAACAAACAAATGAGTGTTTTAATATTATCTGAAACTCTTTAAAACTAACTAGTCAAAATCTAAAAAGGGGAACTTTACAAACTGATTTTTATTTTTTTTTTTGGAAAACCAAAAAAAAATAATAGAACTACATTATAAAGCCGCCCTTAAAATTGTGCAAAAAAAAACTAAAAATTGAAAATATTTTTCAACTTTTAAGATGGTGCTAATGGAAAAATTGAATAAATGCCAAAGGTTGTGGAAAAAATGAAAGGGGCATCAAAGGTTGTGTATTTTGGCGTTATTAACCCTAAGCTTAAAACGACGCAGTTTGAATTTTCGGCGGCGACAGCGTCCACGTAGGATCCACGTAGGACCGAATTTGGGGCTAAATCAAAATTATGGAAAAATCGAACAAGTTTCAAAGGTTGTGCATTTACAGGATTTTTGAAAAGATTGTGGAAAAAATGAAAGTCGGATGAAAGGTTGTGGATTTTGGCGTCATTAACCCTACTTTAAATATTATTTTTATATTATTTGTATTAAAGAATATCCTTACTCGTTATAATACATTGTATGTACGTAGAATTATCCTTACTCCTTATAATACATTGTATGTACGTAGAATTAGAATAACTTAGATACATTGTATTTGAATTTAAAAATTAATTTTGTTGTAATTACTTATATCTAAAAAAATAAATTTATGTTCACAAAAACAATAAGAACATACAAAATGTAATCGAGAAATATGAAAAAACATGTAATTTTAGCACCGACTTAATATAAGATCAAGCTTTCTTGGCCTGGCGATAGGAAAACTTAAATAAGATACTAAAAAATAAAATATTAAAAAGTATTTAAATATTGTTCCATCTCTTAGATTATGTGAAATAGTGACATATGATTTGGGTTTTTTTTACCATAAATAAATAAAAACAGAGGAATTTTGAAATGAATGAATTAAGGACAGTAGACTAATTAAGGAGAAACTATACTTGTAGCTTTATATTATGATAACTATCAAATTGTTTCTTCTATTAGAAAATAAATTTAGCCCACTCGTCCTCGTTTATCAAATCGCCTTCAAAAGAATTGTCCGTCCAAATCGCTATTAGAAGCAACTAGTGTATAGCCCGTTGAAAGTCGATGGGTAATCACTTTGTATTGTAATTATAAGTAAAATTCTAAAAATAATTTAATACTTTATTAGGGTTCAGTCACTTACAATCGTACCGCAGCGAAACACACCAATAAACAGAAATAATGAGGATGAAATTCAGCCACCGAACTCATTTAGGATTTATGTACTTCTACTCATCCTATACCTGATTGATTACACCTGATTGAAAGATAATTTTACTACTTATTCCAGTTCAAAACTCATATAGTAACACATGAAACAACGAATGTATGCTACAAATATCCAGACATGTTTAAAATCTTTATACCCATATTCATCAAACTCGATTAAAAGATGATTTATTATTCGTTTATATCCCATACTCCTATATAATATCCGCTAATTATTCAGCGTATTTAAATTCATATAATTTGAATAACTAACATAAGTTGCTAAAGTAATTAATTGGTTAATCCATCTCAATGAAAACTCAAACATTGTAAAATAAAGGTTAAAAATAAATATTATGAATGACAAAAAATTAAAAGTTAAATTCCTATTATAATTTTATAATTATACGATCTTCAAAAATCCTTTATAATTTATATACATATACTTTGATGTGGGATTCAAGATTTTAGATAAATAAGAATAAAAAATAAAAAAAATTCATGTAAGAGATAGAGTTAACGTGGTACTTCGAACGCATATTGCTATTAGATACTTTATATATTTATTTGTAAGTGAAGACAATCGAGCTTATTAAAAAATATATAAATATAGAATTAATATTTATGCATGTATAAATTAGATATTAAAAAATAAATATGTACATATTTAATTAATAATTTGTAAAATTTATTTTTCTAAAAGAATAAAATAATTCATTTGACTAACTCAATAGATGATCAAATTCAAGTGGTGATGTAAAATAATTATGGATCAAATACATACTTATTTTAAATATTTATTTAGTTATTCAATGAGTGAAGTGTCATTGAAAATCAAGATAGAAGCAGGGCCGTCTCAAACAATTTGGAGGCCCTGTTCAAATTTTAAAGATTTAGTGTATTATTCGTTTTAAATATATCGAATATTATTATTATATATACATATTAATTTTTTTCGGGCCCTGAAAAAATAATATTAGGCTAGGTACACATGCAGTATACAACCCGCCTGAGCCCAAAGACGGCCATGGGTAGAAGATTTAAATAAATAAAAATCTAAAAAATAAAAAATACCACGTAAAAAGAGTTAATTAATGCAAAAAAACTCGTCAATGATACTTATTATTTAGGTTCAGCCATTCGGAGTTCCTTACCGCAGTAGAACACAATGAAAACCAAAAAGATGGGGCAGGGATTCAGCCATTTGAATCTGTTTATAATTTATATAACCGTACCCGTCCAAAATCTGACTTAGATATGAATTTACCACATATTTTTATCCTCAAACCATATAGTGATAACCGTAACAATACAACTAAGGTTCAATCATCTAAAACTAATTTATATATCATGTACCTATACCGGTTCCAAAAAAATAATTTTAGTACATGCTTCCCTCACAAATTTGTATAGTTATATGCTCTAATTGCCCAAATCTATTAAAATATACAAAATCTAAATAATTAAATTTAAGTTGTTACGGCTGGCTTTAAAAATTGGTTGTTACGTCTGGCTTTAAAAAAATTCCAAATTTGCTCAAATTATTATATATTGATAAATAAATTAAATTAAACGTCAATATATTAGTCAAATTAATTTTTTAATACAAATATTTATATGGTCAACTTAATGATTTGTCAAATTATATTTTTAATAAAAATAATACTATTTATTTGCCAACTCGATAATTGGTCAAATTAATTGGGGATGAAAAATATGATGGTAAACTACATATTGATTATATGAATGAATTACCCAAATCTATTAAAACTTATAAAATCTACATAATCAAATATAAGTTATTACAATAGTTATTTTTTTTCCTTTTTTTTTGTCATCAGTTCTCCAAGGTGAGTTTAGCATTGTTACAATAATCAGTTGTTATGTCTGACTTTAACAAAATTCAAATTCGCTTAAATTGTTAGACATTGATAAATTGGACAAATTAAAATGAATAATAATAATAAAATTTAAAAGAAATAGGATTATTTATTTGGTCAACTCAATAATTACCTAAAATTCATTTTCAATAAAATAACAATATTTATTTAGCAAACTCTATAATTGATCAAATTAATTGCATATGAGAAATGTGATGGTAAAATACAAATCGATTATATTATATTATATTATATATATATATAAGTAAAACTATTTATTTCATCAACATAAAAATTGACTCAATTAATATCAAAGAAATTTGTTATGTATAGGCAGAAAAAATATTGATCAAATTAAATTTTTCAATAAAAATAAAACTATTAACTGATGATGCAAAATAATTGTGAGTTGAAAAAATGCATATTGATTGTGAATATTTATTTAGGTTATCCAATCGATGGAGTCTTATTTAAAAATGATATGGGATTTAAATTTATATATAAGTACGATTAATACAAACCTAATAATTGGCCAAAATAAATTTTCAATAGAAATAAAACTATTTATTTAGCTTAAAAATCGGCCTAACTAATATTAGCCAAATTATTTTCCTCAATAAATTTAAAACTATTAAACATGCAAAGTAATTATGGATTATTTGTCCAACTTAATCATTAGCTAAATTAAACACAATAAAAATAATATTCTTAAGCTTAGTGTAAAATAACTATGTGGTTGGAAAATACACATTGTTTCTAAGTACTTATTTAGGTTCTCTATTGGTGGAGTCCTATTTTAAATCGATGTGGGATTCAAGATGTCGAATTCTATTTATTTGGATTGTCCATCAATTAAGTATTATTTTAAATTGATGTGAGATTTAAGAATTTAGATAAATAGAAATTCAAAATTAAGAGAATGCCACGTAGGAGAGAGAATTAGTCTAATGCTTCGAATCCGTAGCCAAATTAAACACAATAAAAATAGTATTCTTAAGCTTGTGTGGTTGAAAAATACACATTGATTCTAAGTATTTATTTAGGTTCTCCATTGATGGAGTCCTATTTTAAATCGATAAATCGGTGTGGGATTCAAGATATCGAATTCTATTTATTTGGATTGTCCATCAGTTAAATACTATTTTAAATTGATGTGGGATTCAAGATTTTAGATAAATAGAATTCTAAAATTAAGAGAATGCCACGTAGGAGAGAGAATTAATCTAATGCTTCGAATCCATAACGCTATTATATATATATATATATTATATATATATATATATATAAGTTAAACTATTTATTTCGTCAACATAAAATTTGACTCAATTAATATCAAAGAAATTTGTTATGTCTAGGCAGAAAAAATATTGATGAAATTAAATTTTTCAATAAAAATAAAACTATTAACTGATGATGCAAAATAATTGTGAGTTGCAAAAATGCATATTGATTGTGAATATTTATTTAGGTTATCCAATCAATGGAGTCTTATTTAAAAATGATATGGGATTTAAATTTATATATAAGTACAATTAATACAAACCTAATAATTGGCCAAAATAAATTTTCAATAGAAATAAAACTATTTATTTAGCTTAAAAATCGGCCTAACTAATATTAGCCAAATTATTTTCCTCAATAAATTTAAAACTATTAAACACGCAAAGTAATTATGGATTATTTGTCCAACTTAATAATTAGCTAAATTAAACACAATAAAAATAATATTCTTAAGCTTAGTGTAAAATAACTATGTGGTTGGAAAATACACATTGTTTCTAAATACTTATTTAGGTTCTCTATTGGTGGAGTCCTATTTTAAATCGATGTGGGATTCAAGATGTCGAATTCTATTTATTTGGATTGTCCTTCAATTAAGTATTATTTTAAATTGATGTGAGATTTAAGAATTTAGATAAATAGAAATTCAAAATTAAGAGAATGCCACGTAGGAGAGAGAATTAGTCTAATGCTTCGAATCCGTAGCCAAATTAAACACAATAAAAATAGTATTCTTAAGCTTGTGTGTAAAATAACTATGTGGTTGAAAAATAAACATTGATTCTAAGTATTTATTTAGGTTCTCCATTGATGGAGTCCTATTTTAAATCGATAAATCGATGTGGGATTCAAGATATCGAATTCTATTTATTTGGATTGTCCATCAGTTAAGTACTATTTTAAATTGATGTGGGATTCAAGATTTTAGATAAATAAAAATCAAAAATTAAGAGAATGACACGTAGGAGAGAGAATTAATCTAATACTTCGAATCCGTAACGCTATTATATACATATAGATAGATACTTTTAACCTATCTACCATGACAAGTTATCAAACTACATGCTCGTTTCCTCGACTAAAAAACTCATACATATTTAGTCCACCCACTTCGTTTATGAGATCACTCCAAAGTGATATTTGACTAGGATTGGGATCGGTTCACTTCTTGGTAAAAAATTAAAAAATTGGAATCGGTTTCTAAACACACAAACTGGTTCGGTTTTTGACCACTTTTTTGAACAACCGAATTAGGAACTGAAACCGAAAAAACCGGTTTTTTCTTCAGGACCGAATTAGGAACCAAAACCGAATTTAATGTGTAAAAACCGAGTTTTCGGTTCTTTTAGGAACCGAATTGTGCAAAAAAAACGAAATTTGTAAAAACAACCGAATTTTGAGTAGAAACAGAATTGAATGTGTAATATTTTGAACAGAATACATTTAATTTGCTTTGTTTAATACCTACATTATGTAAAAATTTATATATAATATTATTTTTATTATTATATATATAATATATATAGAACCGGTTCCAAACCATTTTTTTCTAACATCATAAAACAGAAATCGGAACCGAAACCGAATTATTAAAAAGAAATCGAATTAAGAACCGGAACCGATTAATAATAAAAAAACCGAAACCGAAACCGAATTTTTCGGTTCGATTCTTACTAAAATTCGGTTCTTCGGGTAAAAATCTCAGCCCTATATTTGACCAAATTTCACCACTTGTTGCTCATTCAACATTCACCTATTCACCAATGTCACGTTTTCGGTCAATATTTTTCTCATAAGGCAATATAAAACATCTAACCATGTTTTTAAATTTTATCTTATATTATTTGTTTTAATAATTATACAGGCTAAAAAATATATATATAAATATCTGAAAAATAAAAATCTGAAGAAGAAAGATTTTTTCCCACAATTTGAAAAATGTAAATGCTGAGCAAAAATCGACGGAGTTTGAACGACAAATCACTCTATGGGCAGATTTGATAAACGGTGACAAATTGAGTTGTTAATTTTGTGTGATTTTTTGTAAAAGAGGTAGAAGATGACAATTTGATAAATTATCATAACAAGAGCCTAAACGTGTATTTTTTTTAACAAGTTAAAATTAACAGCAATTTAAATGAATAATTATTTTAAAAATCAATTGATAAAAAAAACAACAAATAGAGAAGCTAATTTTGTACTTACATTTGTTAGCTTATAATTGCAACATCTGAATTTTTACGTTTGTCAATACAGAACTTTGACTATTAATATTTTTAATACTTTATTTTTAAAATTTATAAAAAATAATATTTTAAAAATATATTTCGATGATCATATTTGTGTATATATATAAATCACAAAAAATAGTCAAAAAAGAGTATATGCACACTGTAATAATCAACATGTTGCAATAATAAGGGAACGAAAAAAATATAATTTTTGATAGAAATAAAATCAAATAACTTATCATTATAAGAAAACTAAAAAATAAAATATTTTTAATAATTAAAAAGACCCAACCAACTCACAAAGTAGGAAGGATGGTAGACAGCCAAGGGCCACAAAAGGACAGATAAATACTCTCTCCGTCCCACCCAAATGTTGACATAGGGTGTATATTTAGTGTATTTTAGGTAATGATTGTTATAAGTAATGATCATTAAATTTATGGTGGAGATTAAAAAGTAAAAAGTATTGATGATGAATGAGTTGTTGGGATTAAAAAGTAAAAAGTGATTGTTTGATTTGATTGTAAAAAGTGATATATATAAACTTACTAAAGAGACTATTTTTTGATAGAAATGTAAATCTTTGGGCGGGACAGAGGTACTACTTAGTAAGACTTACAATAAAACAAAAGGGACCCCCACTTAAAATAAAGATTTAAATAAACCATCTATTTGGGCCCACAATTGTGGGTCTGATCTGGCAAACTCAGTGATGCCAGGCTAGCATTTCCCATACAATCATTGAGACAATGGGCCCCATCTTCCTCAAAGCACATGCCCTTCTTTTTCATCTTATGACACAAAAAAAAAAATACTGTCATGTCTTGATCAAATGTAAATTTAGCAGTTATTTGAAAATAATATATTAATAAAAATTATAAAAAATAATATCTTAAAAATATATATTTGAGACAAATCAAAAAATATTTTACTTAACAATAAAACTAGTTTTATGTTAACCGAACAAACCACGATCAAAGATTAATACCACTATATGAATAGTGTCAAGACACAAAGTGTTGCAATTAAAAATAAATGATGAAATAAAAAATATCGACATCAAACTTGGGTTCAATTCTACTGATCTAAACATGTGTTTCAAACTCTGTTCCACTCAATACACAGCTGCCACGTGTACATGTGGTCATAAATTAAAGAGGAAAATTTTAAAATTTTAAAATACAGATGTACACGTGGCGACTATGTATCAGATGAAACAGAATTTGTAACATATGTTTGGAATAGTATAATTGAACCCATCAAACTTATATCTAAAAAATCGACCCCAACAGTCATTTAGGAATAAGGAAGTATCATTTAATCGGTATTAAATAAACTCTTTTTTTTAATTTTACCTTTCCTATTGACATTATTAATTAATTTAAAAAGGGAAATAAAAATTTCATTAATCTCCTTTCTTAATTTGACCCCTAATTTTATTTATGTTTAAGGTTCCCCAATCATGTCCTAGGACGACATTACATAAATTAGGGGAGTGATTAGAGGGATCCTAAGCTCACACAAACTTTTGCCTAATATGTGAACGGTCTCAATTGCAGATTTTTTTTTTTTTTTTAATTTTTTTTTTATCATTTTATTAAAGTTTTGTCAATTTATATTTCTTACTCTGTGCTGTCACTTACATTTACCATTTTTTTTTTAATTTTATTAATTAAATTTTTCATTCTTGGAGGTAATTTTTCCTCCTTATTTGCCACTCATCATCATTCAATCACACTCCGCCTTTCTCTCTCTTGTTTCTCTTTCTAAGTTTAGGGTACAGACAGTCATAGATTTTTTTTTCTCAGAGGACTTTGAATGAGGGATTGAAGAAGACAGAGGAAGAAGAAGAGAAAGAGACATGAAGAGGCTAGTAAGTACGTTAATTTTATATATATTTTATTTTCCCAAAAGTGATTTTGACTGGTGTAAGTTACTACTATGGTTTCTTGATTAAGGTCTTTCTGAATTTTTTTATTTTTTATTTTTTATTTTAAAAAAAGAATAAATTTTGCCATTGAACTGTGTTGGTTTAAGTTTCATTTTAATGGTTTTTTGGATTTTTATTTATTTTTGTGGCAGTGTTAATTTAGCTACTAATGAAGATGGGTTCTGCTGATTATTTGTTTTTGAGTACTTAAAAGTTTGATTGGATCTTCACTGCTTTCAATTGTGCTGCTAGAATCTGTCTATGCTCTCTTTATGACAATTGATTCTTGGCTTTTCTGGATCTGAAGCTGTGCTCTTTTTTATTAGCTTCAGATTTTTTTCACTTTTTTTTTTTTTTTTGTGTGTGTGTGTGTGTGTGTGTGTGTGTGTGTGTGTGAGAGAGAGAGAGAGAGAGAGAGAGAGAGAGAGAGATCAAGTAGGAGTAGAGCTGCAAACGGGTCGGATTCGAGTCGAGTACACCCGAACTCGAGTCGAGTTTTTCAGTTTTGGAATTCGGGTCGAGTTATCCCGAGTCTGGTCGAGCAGCACATAAGCCTGCCGAGTTCGACCCGTTCGAGTACACTCGGGTCACTCGAGTAGCTCGTCGAGTCGGGCGGGTCGGGTAGGATCGGGTCGAGTCGGGTTGTACCTATTTTTCTGACATTTTGTGCATATTTTTTTATAAAATTCAAATTTTTTTATTCTACAAAATTTTGTAGAATAAAGACTGCACCTGCACTGCACGGGATGAGGGTTTAATTAACCTAGCCGAGTCGGGTACCTGACGGGTCGAGTCGAATCCGGGTCATCTAATCGAGTACTATGGCGGGTGGGCGAGTATACCCGACTCGACTCGAGTACGAAAACGAGCTCCCAATACGCGCCGAACTCGACCGGGTCGGACTCACGGAATCGAGTCGAGTACAAGAAAATCGAGGCGAACCCGGGTCGAACCCGGGTATACTCGACCGGTTCTGCAGCCCTAAGTAGGAGTGTGCTGGTTGAATATCTTCTTCTCTTATACATTAAGGCCTTGTTTGTTTCCCTGAAAAATGAGAAAAAAAACAGTAAAATACAGAAATTCAAACTTTCCAAGTGTTCAGTTAGTTATATTTGGAATTCCTTAAGAAAATGATAGAATTTAAAAAAAAAAAATAGAAAATCTTGAATATTTATTTAAAAAAAAAACTGTTTATACAGTACAATTTCCTTGAGATCTACTTTACTCTACTGGTAATTGTTATATATATATATATGTGTGTGTGTATGTGTGTGTGTGTTCTACTATTTTCATGATAAAAAAATTGATTATAGTACTATTTATATAATTGCCGTTTCATCTCAGGTAGTTTTGCTTTTGCTCCTGGTGGTATTAAGCAACGCATCGGAGCAGCACGATGGAGTGTGCGAATCTAATTGGCCGTTGACGCCGCGACCCCACAGCGTGTCGGTCTCGGAATTCGGGGCCGTGGGTGATGGGAAGACACTAAACACGGTGGCGTTTCAAAACGCGATATTCTACCTCAAGTCGTTTGTCGACAAGGGTGGGGCCCAGCTCTATGTACCGGCCGGCCAATGGCTTACGGGATGCATTACTCTTACCAGCCATCTCACCCTTTTCCTGGAAAAAGATGCCGTTATTCTTGGTTCTCAGGTTTGTGGCATTCTTGTGATAGGCAACATTGTTTGGGTAAATTGCAAAAACTGCCCCGAGCTTTAGCCTAATTACAGAAAACTTCCAACATTTAATCCCTTTGTGGTGCAATTTGTAAAGGAGGAACATTTCTGAAGGGGGGTATTTGTAACTTAAAGATAAATGTTTTTTTTTATTATTTATCTATAGGATTTTCTGTTTTTACTTAATTTCTTCGAGATGTACCATATAACGATTGGCGCGGTTATTCTCATGCAAATATTCCTTGCTGTATTTTTTTTTTCTTTTAACTTGTACCGAAAAATATCGATCTTAGTGGCGCGGTTTCAGTAATTTTTAAATGTTACCCTTTCAAATTGTATTTTTCTTTGTTCCTTTTTCAGGACTATAGTCACTGGGATGTAGTTGATCCGTTACCGTCATATGGCCGAGGCCTTGACGTGCCTGGTCGGATATATCACAGCTTAATAAACGGACAAAATTTAAGTGATGTGGTTATCACAGGTATATATGTAAATTATATTACATATTTAATTTTTCAGTTGTGTCCATTCACTTTCTTAGTATAGTCATTCTCATGCAAATATTACTTTACTTGCTATACAGGAAATAACGGAACTATAGACGGACAGGGCTCGGTCTGGTGGGAACAATTCAATGATCTTACTTTAAATTACAGCCGACCTCATCTAGTGGAATTTGTTGGGTCAACCGACATTGTTATATCGAACTTAACTTTCTTAAATGCACCCGCTTGGAACATACATCCCGTGTATTGCAGGTATCGTGCTTAGCTTCTGTTCCGAACATTTTATTTTATTTTTCTTTCCATATTGAGATTTATAAAACGTCTCTAGAGTGATATATTCATTTCTTAACGCCCTTTTTTTTTTTAAAAAAAATTATCTTATGCAGTAAATTTCTAGTTCAGAATATTACAATTTTCTCGCCGCCCGACTCTCCATACACTAGCGGCATAGTCCCAGGTCTGTTGAAATCACACACACACACACACACACACACACACACACACACACATTTTCTTGCCTAATGTATCTACTTTACAAATTGCACCCACTTAAAACTACCCCCGAAGATTTTGAAAATTAGGAAAAACACCCACGAGGTTTGATTCTGTATTAAAACTTTAGCCCCTTTCATTTTTTGAAAATACTAAAAGTTGCACCCATAGCTACTACCAGTGTTATAAAAATCGCTAGGCGGGTCTAGGCGGTTAGCGATTAGTCGGATGATCGGTGATTAATCGGAAGGACTAATAGGAGCACTAATCGGATGTATTTTAATATTATATTAATATTATAGTATTATAATTTAAATATATGTAAGTAATGATTTTTATATCATAACTGTATTTGACATTTTAGTTATTAAATAATAAATATTATTATAATATAGATATGCTATTAACTTATATTTAATTTTAATAATTTAATCTTGTACTATAAATATATTAATATATTTTAATATTTATCGGCCTAGGCGGGGGAATTTTAGAACACTGGTCGCAACCACCCTACATTTAATACAAAAAATCAAACCTCCGGGGTAATTTTTGTAATTCACCCTATTAATTAGGCCAAACTCTTAAATCTCAAACTCTTCAAAACTCCAGATTCCTCAGAGCGTGTCTGCATTGAAACCAGCAACATCACCACGGGATACGACGCTATCGCGATGAAAAGCGGTTGGGACGAGTACGGAATTTCTTACGGAAAACCGACCACCCAAGTCCACATCAGAAAACTCGACCTCCATTCCTCTTCTGGCTCGGGCATTGCCTTCGGTGATGAAATGTCTGGCGGCATCTCCGATATATTAGCCGAGCACCTCCACGTGCTCGACTCCACTAGCGGCATCGAGATCAAGACGGCGGAAGGAAGAGGCGGTTACATTAAAGACATTCTCGTGTCGGATGTCTTTATGGAGAACGTGCAGCAAGGAATCAAAGCGACGGGTCAATGTGCATCCCATCCGGACGGCGGGTTTGATCCTGATGCGCTACCGGCTGTGAGCGAAATTACGATTAAGAACGTCGTCGGCGTGAATATCACGACCGCGGGGATATTTTATGGGATTGAGGAATCGCCCTTCACATCGATACGTCTTTCGAACGTTTCTTTTTCCGTCACCACCGACCCGTCCGTGTCTTGGGTATGTTCTGACGTTTTTGGCTCGTCCGTTGATGTTTGGCCGGAGCCGTGTCCCGAATTACGTCGGGAGTCGTCTTCTTTCAGCCCAAATAGCCAGGTGGCGGTGTTGTGATGCTCAAGTTTAGTGAAGAAATCTCGATTATTATTCATTCATTGGTGTTCGTACTGGAATTTATTCCGTCTATCGTGGAATCTCGATAAAATGCTCGAATAATGGGCAAGACAGGCGAAAGGGGAAAAGAACTCGGGCGGTCGAAGGGGTGCTGGTTATATTCCATTCTGTGTACAGCGTAAGTTTCTTTCATTGGTGTGTAAGAAAAGTTTTGGTAGCGCAGAACGGTTCAAGATGTTTGTTGCGAGATTGATTTGATTGTAGGGGGGAGTGGGGGGGGACTATATTTATATATTTTGAAGTTGCAATAAAATTTAAGATTGATTTTAGAATTTTGTTCTTCTTGCTGAAGTTGTATATATATTATATATATATATACGTATATATTCTTTAATTTGATATGCCTCCAGAACTGTTTCCCTAGAGTTTTCAAAGAGTTATTTACCAAATGAGTGTAGTTTTAAAACATATTTACCATATAGGTGTACTTTCAAACATATTTACCAAATATATGTACTTTTCTATTTAAGTGGGTTTTTATTATTTTTTTACTTTTTTTAAAATCATTATTTTTTCTGTTTTTTTAACTGTTTTTTAAACTGTTTTTTTAAGAAAAAAAATCTGTAATATTAATATTAAAAGCTGGAAGTTCTTATTTAAAATTCGTAAATAAAAAAAATTGAAAAAAAGAATTTTGGAATTTATTTGTAAACTGTTTTAAAAAAAACTGGAATATTATTCTACATAAAGAAATAAAAGGTTGAATAATTTTTTTAAATATAGTTTTTTTTAATTGTATTTTTCATAAAAAAACTGTTATGTTCTTAAAAAAATCTAAAAATCTCAAAAAAAAAAAAATCTAAAAATCTCAAAAAAAAAGACAGATTAAGGTTTAACTAAAAAATTACAATATTATAGTAAAAATATTATTTCTATTTTTGAATTTTGAATTTTTCTAGTAAATGGAAATCTATTTTTTATTTAAAATAAGATTGGATTTTTTTAATAAAAAGGCAAAATCTTAGAAAATAAATATTTAAATACCTGAAAATTTATTAAAAGTAAAAATTATAAATATTTAAATATTTAAATTTCAGATTTCCATTTACAAGAAAAATTTAAAATTCAAAAGTAGAAATAATATTTTTTACTTTACTACAATAGATTTTTAGTTTAAAAAAAAATCTATATTTAAAAAAATTATTCAACTTTTTATTTCTTTATGTAGAATGATATTTCAGTTTTTTTGTATTAAAACAGTTTACAAATAAATCCAAAATTCTTTTTTTCATTTTTTTTATTTACGAATTTTAAAGAAGAACTTCCGGTTTTTAATATTAATATTACATATATTTTTTTCTCTTAAAAACAGTTAAAAAAGCAGTAAAAAAACAGTTAAAAAAAGCAAAAAACTAATGAATTTAAAAAGGTTAAAAAATAATAAAAACCCACTTAAATAGAAAACTACACCTATTTAATAAATATATTTAAAAGTACACTTATATAGTAAATATGTTTTAAAACTACAACTATTCGGTAAATAACTCAGTTTTCAAAAATGAAGCATAAAGAGCTTTAGTTGAATTAACCTGACATATATTGGGTTAGATTGATCAGGTCGAGTACACGTATTTAGCATTTTTTTTTTTTTTTTTTGTACTTTTTAGTCAATAGTCCTATAGAGGATCGGTCCTAATAAATTGGAGGGTATAGGCTAAATTATTTTGGGATCCTAATTACGTAAACGACTCGAGCCGAGCTGAGTTTTGATAGAATTGAGTCGAGCTTTATTTTTATTTTTGTCGAACCGAGCCGAGTCGAGCTTCCTTACCGAACAAAAATCGTGTTCGAGCTCGAGCTCGTTAATAAACCGAGCCGTACACGAGCTTTTATCGAACACAAACGAGTCGAGCCGAAACGAGCTCTTAACGAACAACTCGTTAACAAAATTTTGTTTAAACCATTGTCACAAAAAAAAAAAACCCGACGATCCAACCGTATGGATGTCAAGATATATCTAATTTATTAATATTTCAAAATTTCAAAAAATAAAAAATTAATTTGGTTGAAGATCTTAGTAGATCACTACTATTCTGACTAGTACTCGTAACTAGTGTTTTATCCCGGATTATTGTTTCTATTTTTTAAAATTACTTCTCGATGGTACAACCGTACAGATGTTAAGATTTTATCTAATTTATTGATATTTCCAAATTTTCAAAAAATAAAAAATTAATTTGGTTGAAGATCTTATTCTAACTAGTACTCGTAACTACTACTTTATCCTGAATTATTATTTTTATTTTTTTAAAATTATTTCTCAATGATCGAACCGTACGGATGCCAAGATGTATCTAATTGATTTTTCTAAATTTTCAAAAACTAAAAAATTAATTTGGTTGGAGATCTTAATAAAAAATAAAAATTTTAAAACATACATTTTTTCGAGCTTTTTCGAGCCGAACCAAGCTCGAATGATTTCGAGCTGAGCTCGAGCCGTGCATGGTGAAAGCTCGGCTCGAACTTGCTTTCTTATCGCACATATTTTTGTGTTCGAGCTCGGCTCGAGCTCTTAACGAACCGATCCGAACCGAGCCCTTAACGAACTGAACTCGAGCTTGTTCGTTAAAAGCTAGTTTCGTTTACATCTCTCCCTCTCTCTCTCTCTCCCTCTCTCTCTCTCTCTCTCTCTATATATATATATATATATATATATATATATATATATATATTAGAAAATACAAAATCTATAAAAATATGTGATTATATGATGTACAATTAGAAAGTAAAATGTATTGATATAAATATGTGGTGCACAATAAAAAGTAAAAAGTAATTATTTTGATTTGCTTGTAAAAAAATGATATATATACTTATTAAAGAGACAACTTTTTGTATAAAAATAGAGAAATGATAGAAATGGCAAAGCCATGTGCGTGTTTTATGAGTGTTATGCATAGCGTCTTTCTTATTAATTTTATTGTAATATTATTATGAATATTTTATTATAAAGCATGCGGTACAACATCCATAAAGCACGGAGTGTGTATGGAGTGTGGTTCAGGGTGTTCCTATTTTAAAATACCCCTTATTTTTTAGTGGATCCGTCCACAGAGAATCCTCTGCTCATCATCTAAATTAATTTTGCAATTTATATAGAAAATTTACACAACCGTGTTTTCAGCCACTAAAAAAGCAAATGACCAATTATTACAAAGGGCCCCATCATCCGACCACCAAAGCTAACATTCGATTCGTAATCAATATTGCCGGAACTTTTCACGCATTAAATAAATAAAAAATGGATATTACTAAATACCGTCCTAAATTACTAGTCACCGTCTTTGAAAATTACATTTTTACCCCTCATTATTATTGAACCTCTCTTTTTTCTCTCACTACTTTTCCCTCTCACTATTATCTCTCACTTCTCTCTAACAATAAGAATATACAACTTGAATCCACAAATATGAAAAAATATATAGTGTAATTAAGATGTATTTTCTTATCGTCAAGTCGGGAAAACAGTGCTTGTATTAAATTTGTGACTAAAATTGCATTTTTTTCATATTTGTTGATTCTGATCCATAATTTCAACTCTAATAAGAAGAATATCAAATTGGAATCGTGGATATGAAAAAAATATATAATTTTAACACCTAAACGTCAGTAAGTTTTCCGACAATGAGAAAAGCCCAATTGAGTAGGGTACTTATAATTGTTTCCTCATTTATCGCTTATACTCCCTCCATAATTTTTAAATGTTTTTTTAGTTTTTCAAGACAGAATTTTTATTTTATTTTTATTACGAAAAGTTCTCAAGAAGTAATATTATGAATGAAATATTTTAAGAAACAAATCTAAGGATATAACTTGTTTATTTTATCGATACAATAACTAAGAAGAAAAAAATAATCAAAATTCAATTTAAAAAATGTCGAGAAATTAAATATATACAAAATAATTATATATTCATAACGATTCTTAATGCATCATTAACATATAAATTGCCATTATAATTGCCACTCCACAAATCTCGAATTTGAGTCTCAAACTCAGAATCATATCTTGAGAAATTGTCCATTAAAAAACGGTATATGTCTCACACGACAACCACCAAAATAAACATCAACTCGTGAAATTGCGACTTTCTCCGCATCGTCTGAAGTTCTACAATTCATCCAAAAATGTGTCCCTGTAAAATTGCCGCATTTCATTAACTATCTCGATCACATCAAACCACCACACTGACCATCAATACATTTTACCTTTTAATCTACCGCATACATTCGCTACTAATACTTGCAAAACTTTCACCTATATCACATCCAATCATTCATCTAAAATACGCCAATTCTCTTCCACCTACTGCAATTAAAATGGGACGGAGGGAGTATATAAATCTTTACCAAAGAAAAGTAGGAAGAGAGAAAGAACATGAATATCTGCATTACATCATAAAGATGCACTGAGCAAGTGGAGACAAGAAGAACAAGAGCAGCATATAAACTGTTACCTAATTTTTGTCTCGAGCTATTAGAGTGACGACAGGCTACGATGAAGCAAGTTGAACCCAAGCAAATTCCTCTCTGTAACCCAAAGGCCCTTCACATGACGCCTCACATGTGTAGACAACAATAGTAGCCCAATCAAGAGATCCTACGCCATCTTCTACATGGAAGAAATACAGTAACTGTGGCAAAACCTGAGATTACGCATCAACAGTTTGTCAGCACAGAGCTTCTCGACAAAGAACGTACTCTTTGACAAACTAAGAATGATTTGTACTTTTTTTTTCCAACTCCAGTTGGCATTATAAGCCTGTGATTGTTAATAATTTTATGAAGCACGGATACTTCTTCGATAAACTAGGAATGATTTTTACTTTTTTTTTTTCAACTCCAGTTGGTATTATATTTATAAGTCTGTGATTGTTAATAATTTTATGAAGCACGGATACTTCCAATTAGAAATTTTAGACGTGTCATATAAGCATATCAGCGCTGTGCTGTCTCGCTTTGACGTGTCTCTGTCTCATATCCACTCCCGTGTCCAGCTTCACAAGTTCAAATATTGGTATGACACCCATTTGTGGCAATCCAACACTTCATCAAATTTTAGAAGGTAGATTTATTTTTCCCATCAAGATATATTACAAAAGATAATACTATATTTTTTTTTTCAAAAGAATAAATACGCTCCTTAGCCAGTTAGCCTTGAGAGATTGCTCCTTCAAATTGATCCTTTCGCGCGAACCTTTTGAGGTGGTATTTGTAAAGCAAACACAAACTTCATGGAGATACTTGCAACACCTCAAGGAGTTGACGATAATTTTTAAAGATGATTTTTTTTTTCAAGGGAATCAAGTTAAACAACCTGGGCAGTAGTTCGACAATCTACCCTCTTAATTGAAGTGGGCTGAAAGTGGAGCTAAACGGAAACTTTGAAGATTTTAAGCTTTAAATATTGAAGAAAAACTGATCCATTACCGTTGTTTCAACAAACACCAATAAATTACCAAATAAGTATCGCGCACCTGAAATTCAAAACCACGTTTGCCACCACAATAGCTACACTTAGGAATATCAAATTCTGATGGTCGACCACCAGACACAGGCCATACTGGCTTTGCTTGAGTAGACCTCGAGTACCTGTTCGTAAAATAGATAGGTTCCAGATTAAGAGAGCATCAGGCGAGTTAAGCAACCTCACAATATATGCTGTCCAATCATTTTAAATATACAGCTAGACACAAAAAGCAAATTTCCAGTAAATTTTTTGAATACATGGGTGCCTTATACTGAACCCCATCAGATCACCTCAAGATTTGATCAGGGTGCAGAGATATTCTATCCTGAAAAGACGCCCAACTCCTCTTGTCAGCTTCTCCCTATTTCAACAATCAAAACAAAGATATAAATATATTCATCAAACTGGCAGTCTAGAATCACCAAATTATTATTCTCAAATTATTGAATAAGAGACTCACATTGAAACATGTTTCAAATTCCTCAACTGATCCATCAGCGCGGCTTCTAGAAATCAACGCACCAACAGATTCATTATCATTAGGTATCTTATTCTCAGGTTCACAGTCATCCTTATGTGTGATCTCATACTCTGGCCAGAGGGAGTTGCTGGCCGCAGCTGTTCACCAAATGAGAAAATATGTTCTTATCTTTGGTACAACCTTGGAAGAAAATTCCCATTATTTAAATGTAGAAACCATTCCTGTAAAAAGTGTTACCCGATTCAGATTCTTTGCCAGGTATCTCCGCCTGTCGACAGAAGACTCTGTGACTTGAGTTAGTGGACTGCCAATGAGCAGCCTGCAGATTGTTATAACACCATTAGTTACATCAAAATCAATTTCTTTTAAGAGTTAAAAGTTCGGTAAAGCACCTGGTGTTTCATAGAACAATAACGTGCTCTTCTACAGCCACTACAAGTTTTGTCCCCTTTCCATGTACCACACCAACTGCAGAGTAATGCTGTAACAAATAATACTACATTAAGAAGTATCCTCGCAAAGTCTTGTTCACATCAAATACACTAAAACCTAGACAGCACCGTGATCCACGACGTACATGTTGATTTTACAATATCAATCATGTAACGGGACATGATTATATCAATAGTCTCATCTCATTTCTTCTTCATGTGAAGGTTGCGATAGGAAGGGCATCCAAAGTAAACTACTTTGCCTTTTTCATGGATTTTAAGTGTTAACTGATTTTAGACCACTCATGCCACCTAACCCTACATAGTCGGGATTTAAGTTCAGTTGAGGATGATGACATTAGACCTAGACATCCACATCAAGTACACTAAATCGTATCCTACAATCATCAAATACACATAATATATCGATTCATTCTCTCTTTCCCCAATTGCAGGCATGCGATCATGTGTTTCTTTTTAAAATAAAAAAAAACTTCCAGCCCAAATAAAACACAAACTCTTTTATGTCCTTACAGAAAATTTTACCTCCGGCTGTCAAAGGTTGCTCGGTACCTTCTTCGGCAGGTGCCTCACTGAAGTAAAAGGAATTCACCGGAGGCAATTGACATCGAAAAACCTTGACACTTCAAAACAGTTTTTAGATAAGAAACATACGAAACTAATATGTCAATGAGACATCATTCACCAGCACTTGCATGATAAGAATTTTCGAGAAGGATAATTCAGAAATATATACCTTCTGGATTGAGTGTCTGGATGCCGCCTCCACTGCTCATGCTGATCACGTAGAAGACAGGTCATTGATGGACACATGAACACGAACAATGTTCGATGAAAAGTTGATTCCTCAGATAAAGGTGCATATACCTACAAATAAAACCAACCCGGAAAAAAATAAGACGGAGAGAGTGCATTTAATTTCCTGATTTTGAAGTACCATAGCACTTGTAAAGAAGATCCAAAGTTTGTTCCCAAAAGTTAGATATTTAATACTGCACCTGGAGCAGAAACTGCAAAGGCTCACAGCAAAAATCACAAAGAGCGGACTTTTTGGAAGGCAAATGTACGGGATCCAACCATGCCTAAATCATCAAATAATCAATCATTATTTTGAAAAATATCCATAAACAATCATTTAATTGCCATTTCTGTTCACCAGCATAAACAATACTAAGAAACAAAGGCATATACCACTGCTTAATTATAATTTCAAATGAAAAAAATTAACACAAATTATTACTCAGAGATATTTTTGCACGCCGAAAAAACCGAATCACTAATTTTGCCATTTAAAAGTTCGCAGAATTACCGGAGTGCCACCAGCTTTGCTCGGAAAATATTGGCGGAGCAATGACCATGAGTTACTCGGCTCCTCCGCAAACCCTATCGTCATCGGTACTCGATCTTCTTCGTCATCATCCTCGTGGATGACATCATCTTCGACGTCGTCGTTTTGGGGTTCGTCTTCATCCTCCTCATCCTCATCGAGAGGCGGTATTTTCGGATGCTTGAGCCTCTCCGCATTCGCATCGATATCCATTTCTTTTTCTTTGAGTGAACGAAAATGGATAATCGGCGTTTATCTTAATACCCGGCAATGAATGCCAACGAGATTTAGGGTTTTGGGTTTTGCAAGACATGCAATATTTTTTTAAATCTCCATCTCAATTTCATAGGGTTGTACTATTAGAGTAAATTATTAAATACATTTTATTATCACTACATATTAGGAAAAAAATTATGTCATTCAAAAATATATAAAAATTTAGTTTTTTCTAATCTAATTATATTTTGTTCATTAAATGAAAAAAATTTTATTCCACAAAAGTTCTCAATTTGAAATAATTCTATTTTGATGAAATATGTAATTAGATTAATACAATAGTATTAAATTATTGTCTATGTTATCTAAATTATAAAAACCAAACCAAATCAAACTAAACATACCCAGTATATCTCGCTCAGAGCAGGGTCTGGGGAGGGTAAGATGTACGCAGACCATGCCCCTACTTATTATGGTAGGAGGTTTACTTTAGTGAAGGCCAACAGTGCTGTGAGAATCTTGTGTGATAAATACAAAGGAAAACATATGATTCGAAAAGCTCGAGACCATACAGCCCATGGCTTGATCCACATGGGACTTACCTAAGCGGAATTTGGCTACTTCACTCCAGATGAACACCGCTCTAACAAAAGAGAGGTTGGCTCTGTGCATTCACTTGTAAAAATACACCACACGTAAAGACAATAGGATAAAATATACTGATAAAAGTAAAAATGCAATGCTCTAGGTCAAAGCTACCGAGACAACCTAACCCCGAGGCTCTCAACTACAGACCGCACCTCTACAAAAGAATCCACAACTCGATGCAGCGCCTCCAAGCGCACCTATCAACATCATGGTCTCGGAAAGGTTTAAGGCCTTCAAATCGATCTCGATTGCTCCCCCACGTCCTCCTCGATGCCTCTCCTCCTATCCCCGACAACCAATAAACTCTCGACCCTCCTCACCGAGAAAGCCCGCCTCCTGCGGACGTGGCCAAACCATCTCAATCTCCTTCCTAACTTTCTGAAATGGGCGCCACTTCCAAAGACGTTCTGAAAACCCGTTCGCGATTCTATCTAACATTGTGCGACCACACGACCAACGTAACATTCTCATTTCACCACTTCCAACTTGCTCTCAAGCGACTTCTTCATCGCCCAACATTCGAGCCATACAACATTGCGAGTCGGATTGCGCTCTATAAATTTACCCTTCAACTTTAGAGGACTTTCTTGTCGCACAGACTCACATCCTTTGCTCTCCACCTTAGCCACCCCGCCTTGATGCGATTCGTGACATCATCTTCACACTCACCTTCCTTCTGAATGATCGAACCCAAATACTTGAACTTATCCGTACGGGGTACGATCTGATCCGCAATCATTACCTCAACATCTTCCTCGTTGGCATCACCACTAAAGTTACACCAGAGATACTCGGTCTTAGACCGACTCACACGCAAGCCCTGGGATTCTAACTTAGCCCTCCAAAGCTCCAACTTCGAGTTCACCTCCCTCCTCGACTCCGCCACTAACACAATGTTGTTAGCAAAAAACATGCACCACGGGATGCCATCTTGAATCCCTCGCAAAATGACGTCAAGGATTAGAGCGAAGAGAAGAGGGCTTAGCGCCGACCCCTGGTGTAGCCCTATCTCAACCGGAAAATACTGGGTGTCACCAACTGGGGTCCTAACGCACGTCCTAGCTTGGGAGTACATGTCTTGAATCGCCCTAATGAACGGCAACAACACCCTCCTCTCTATTAGGCTCCTCCTAATAACATCGCGCGGAATGCTATCATAAGTGGGAATATAGAAATCGTCAAAATAATGACTTGGGATAATGTTCTTGTTGGTCATTTTACAGCTAAGTGCTCTCAGTTATTAGTTATTTACCAAACATTTTTATACAAATAACTAATCCAAAATGCTAGGCAAACCTAATACAATCATCTAGTCAAAACAGCTAATCAATAAGTTAACAGCTAACAGTTAACCGTTGATTGCCAAAAGGACAAATGACAAAATATTAAGAATTATTTTACTGTGATGTTAATATAGTTATATTATTTTAATATTTTATGATGAGATGATAATAATAAGGACAAATGACTTGTGACATTAATAACGTTTGATATATTTGTCACTTCGATTATTCGTACTCACTTTCGACTCAAATCGATCGCTCAAATATATAAATCGAACGTTAGTGGTTTCACAAGCTTTTGCCCTAATAATAATCGAAACTGGAAGACAAATAAAATCTTACTAAGCAGAAAGAATAATTAATAGTTTTAACTTTATGTATGATTTTGAGCCGGACCGATATCCAAACTCCCTACCCTTTATAATGCAGGCCTTATTATAGAATCGGGTTTATCCGTAAGTTTATCGAGTCGGGATCAGGTAGTATTACTCCTAAATTTTATCGTGTTTAAAAAAAAAGGCAAAAACTCATATCAGACCGTCATAAAAACAAGATTTAAAGTTTGGGTTTTTAGGGAGGATTTTTGAGTTTTTTTAGTTAATTTATTTTTTATCATTCTCAAATTTTCATTTTTTTTTTTTGATATTTTAGGAATTTTTAATCTTTGTCAAGGTTTATTTTCTGGATTACTAAACACCGTCCTAAATTACTAGTCGCCGCCCTATAATATTATATTTTTGCCCTTACTTCATATTCAACAGATTTGTAATCCTACCTTCTCACTACTTTTCTCTCTCGACCTACTCTAAGGAAGCCACCTGCCGCCGCCGTCCGCCGCCGTGTCTGGAAAAGAAAATGCTCCGGTATTTTTTTTTTGGGTTTCTGCTACTTTGGCCGCCGGCCTCCGTGTCGGAGTGCACGACGGATGCGGCGGTCGAAGGCGTCCGCCGATGACGTCTGTCCATGGCACAGGCGTTCGCCGATCCCGCCTGTCCATGGCGCAGACGTCCAGAGCAGACGCCCTGGCCTTAGTATAGACTCCTGGTCGGATTTCTGAACTATGGACAGGCGTCCAGATCGGACGCCTATGCGCTGGAATAGGCGTCCTCATTGGACGCCCTAACCACGATCCTAGCGTCCAGACCAGACGCCCCTGCCTTGGTGCAGGCGTCCTGGCCGGACGCCCCAGCCCTTTTTTCGAAAAAAATAAAATTTTCAATTAATAATTAATAATGTGTATTGTTTGTATGATTATTACTCATTAGTTGTATTGTTTGCTAAATGCAGATGAGAGGAGGAGCGGGCAAATCTATGCCGCTAGTCACAGAGTTGATGGGTTCTAGAGCGCGTCACACCAGAGCTCGTGGTGTTGATGCTTCCGTTCGTAGACAGCGGGAGGCAGAGCATAGGGGATTCGAGCACGTACCTTATACTGACTTTGATACTGAGTATTCGAGCGAGTATTATTCCCACGATGAGGACGACGATCAGGACATGAACGAGGGCGGTGATGATTCTTCGTCGGTTTTGTGTCGGGTTCGGAAGGGGAGAGGGGGGAGGTTTGTCACTTCTGGGTCTACCAGTAGTAAACGACGTAGGGCAGAGGATGACACATCATGGATGGTTACTGAGGATATGCCTGGTGGCCCTATCGACGGCAGCGTTATCCCGAGTTTCGGTGGGCATGTCGCTGCGCATATCTGGACTGGAGAGATGAGAGGTCTGCTGAAGTGTCACACCAGGACTACTGCTAGTCAGAGCTTGAGTCAGTGGCGCTCAGTGATGTCACCCTCTTTAGTGAGCCGGATCAGTGGGACTGGGTTATCCCACCTGACGGACGCCATGTTCAGACACATTGACTCCCCGTTGATTTCTGCGTTCGTTGAGCGGTGTCAGCCCGATACGAACTCTTTTCACATGCCATTTGCAGAGATGACCATCATGTTGCATGATGTGTGGCAGATCCTTCGCATTCCTGTCGAGGGGCGATTGGTTGATGCCGATAGCACATCTACGCAGTTGCAGGTGGATGTGATGGAGGTTCTTGGACTATCGCGGTCGGAGCTACTGAGTACTCACTGGGGGGTGGCAGCGTACTTATGGACTCGATTTTCAGGTCATGCCGCGATGGAGGTCGAGTGGAGGGCACCCAGGCTGTAGCTTGGATGTGGTTGTTATTTGGATCCACCTTGTTTGTTGACAAGAGTGGTAACCGGATTAGGCCGTCCTGCTTATTGGAGGTGAGGGATGGTATAGATACGACCGGTAAGTATTCATGGGGTTCGGCCGCATTGGCTTTCATGTACCGTCAACTCGGTATCGCTAGTCGCGGTGACTCCATGGGTATTTGTGGATGTCTTACCCTCGTTCAGGCTTGAATTTATGAGTATTTTCCCTTCTTCCGACCTCATCGAGAGCGTATGATTGTTGACTCCACGCAGCCTCGAGCTTCTACATGGAGTGTCCAGCCTGAGGGTAATGATGAGCACCGACTCCAGTCTTTGCGTCGCCGTATTGATCAGTTGACAGTCGCAGAGGTATAACAATTCCTTCTAACAATATCACAATTCATTTAAAAATAACTTGTTTAATTTGTTGATTATATGTACGCAGATACAGTGGTTGCCTTATGGCCCTGATCCAGTAAGGGATGTCCCGAGGACCACATTCATTGGATGGCTACGATATTGGGATATTATCGAGCCATACATGCCTGGGCGGGCATTACGACAGCTCAGTTATGTGCAGATCATCCCTTTCTCGATCACGAGACCGGAGAAAACGGTTCGGGCGTGGTCGAGCAGATTGTACCGAGTTGAGTATCCCATTCGGAGGTCATCTGATGCTTGGATGATGTTTCCGGGCGCATACAGGCTTCCTCTCGCTGACTATCAGGCTGCTACTCATGATCAGGCTACATGCGCCGATGATTACATTGAGTGGTATTATCGGTATTCGCACCCTCAACTACTGAACGACGGTGCTGCGGTCGTATCAGTGATCCCTTCTCGTTCTAGCAGTGATTACGTATGTTGTTTAACTTTGCACTTTGTTTCATTTCATCATACATTACTCATTGTATTATATTGTCTATATTTTTTACAGTGGGTGAGTCGATTGGCCGGTATTACCCAGCACTGTATCAGACACCTTCCCCCAGACCAGGCGGCAGAAGCGACGACGATGCTTGAGGAGTACATGAGGGATTGGCATTTGGCCAATTGATTTTTTTTTCATCTGTAACATTTTGTATTGTGTTTGCTTTGCGTATGACGGTATTACCCAGCACTGTAATATTTTTTCATGTTCTAGTAGTTTTGTTTTTGCATTTTGTATTTTGCTGTTTTTTCTCTTCTGCATACATTGTAATAACAATCAACTATCACGATCAACAAAAACGAAAGTATTAATAATTAAGGAACATACAACAAATTTATTTTTACGTCGTGCTCGTATACAAATTCTCCCAGCCACCAACACTACTATCATGGTATTTAAACCAGTTAGTCACTATGGGCGGTACAGGAAAATTGGGCATTAAATCTAGACGAATAAAATATTTGTACGTATCTCCTAAATGACAAATGACAATCTCCTGGATAGGCCGTGTTGCCATTGAGGGTGCTTTCAACGGCAACACAGTGAGACATGAAAATAAAGATCTACCGTTTTCGAATCCGAATAGTATGACGGCGGCATTGAAAATAGTAGCAATAGGGAATAAATCTTCAGCCACAGCCATCCAATGATCCGATCCACACACACCACCATCCCATGCAATACGTCGAACCTCAGGTTCAATCCATCATAGTAGATCGATCGGTAGAGTGTACAGTTAGCCATAATTTCATTTGCAATGCATACACGTACAAGACGCCATTTATCTTGGTCGCCAAATATGTAGTCGGCGATAACACAAAATCCATAATTACCGTCTCCGGGGACATCAAGATAACCTTCTACAAATGGCAAAATAATTCCCGGTATCTTATCGATATGGTGATAGTTACCTATCTCCACTCGGTGGTGTGCATCTGCAAACCTATATTCAATATATTACATATTATCGTAACAATATCAAACTTAAAAAGCATATCACGAGTATTAATAAATTTGTTCATACCCGATGAAGAGGCATTGTGGACTGATGCAGAAGAGCTGCGACCATGACCACTGGATGATCGGGAACGGCCACGACCCCTTTGGTTATACTCCCAACCACTAGGATCGCGTCTAGTCGATGAACTTCCTCTTGGTCGACCCTTAAGTGCCGTATTCACTTGTGGTTCAACGTAACGCATTTGATCAGGATGAAGATGATCGTGGATAATAAGTGATATGTTACGGACAACTGCAAGATCGCTCTGTCTGACCTCATCGATAAGAGCTTGGAAGTACCGCTGGTCCTCCGATTCAGCACCGGTAGAAGGATCGATAAATTCGATCGTGTCCACACCATCACTAATAATAAGTGTTTGCCAAAATATGTGAAGACGATTAACATTACATGGGGTCCGCGATTCCATAACTCTCTTGAGCTCACACGCACAAGGAATCTGCTGGGTGGTTTGGAGTGCACAACCGCAACGATGGTACACTTGATCGCTTAATTCTCTCATACATGTCAATTCATTCGACAGTAATCGCAGACAATGATGGAAAATACGACAGCGCAAGTAGTTGAATGGAAAAGCAGAGTACACCACGCATGTACGACACCTAGACTGTTCAAGTGTGTATCTGATCTGCGTTAGTTGTGATTCAACCTCCTGGTTCACTTTGGTCCAGACGGTATCGAGGGCTCCGGTGGAAGAGTTAAGCCATTGCTTTAACTCGGCATGTGCACTCTCTACTCTACAAGTGGTTGTGTTTCCAAAATGAAGCACTTTATTCGTCTACGCAACAACGAACATCTCCTTTAATTATAGCCATGTACCCTCAACGTAGGATATCACCTTAGGATTCCATCTCCACGTATCCTTCATGAGTTGCACCGCTTGATCGTATTCCTCTTCGGTCACCGCTTCCATGATTTTTTTCCATTTCCCATTTTTAAACTTTTGGCCCATTTCTTTATCTTTTCCACAAATTCTGTAGACATTGTCTTCAACATCCTTATTAATATGCCATGTACAAAGCAAATGGGCACTCTGTGGAAATATCTCTCCAATAGGACGCATCAATCCCAACTCGCTATCCGTAACAATGGCCGTCGGATGAACATCAAACCCAAGCAAAATTTTCAACTTCTCCAACACCCACGCATAGCTCGATTCGGTCTCATCTTTCATAATTGCATAGGCGATTAGGAAGTTCTTGTTACATGGAGTCATCCCGACTATCTCGAGGAATGGCATCTTATACTTATTCGTTTTGTAGGTAGAATCCATGCCAATGAACCATCTGTAGGTCCGGATTAAGTTGATTGATGTTGGATGTGCCATGAACACATGGGTAACAACATTTGTATCCGGGTCGGCCTGCGTCCAATGTACGTAGTTATTAAATCACGAATGGTGAAGTGACTACATCTCTTTCTTCAAAATCATGCTTCCTCAAGTGGTCTCTATACTTATAGATATGTCGTCTAGTCGGTTTGTCCTCGGGAAATTTATTCTGAATGGCCGCCAAGATGGCACACGACTTGGCTTGAGCATCACTCATCTCACGAACAACTTGTTTGGCCGATTTACCCAGTCCACTCATTTGACGATGCCCCTCCGGATATACAATAAATGAGTGATTGTGCATATCCTTACTCCCAGACATCGGTCTGATTATCCAACCACTCAAGTCATGCAATTGTTCGGCCTTTATCTGAAATGTACAATTGCATGCTTTCGTTTTTGTGTCCTTTTGAGCAGCGACATCCAAATCTCTTAATACCCCTCTGTACCGTTCACCACGGTTACATCTCAATAGCTTTGTCTTTCTTTTATTCTTGTACGACGAAATGATCAACTCGAAACCAATTTGAAGAGCAATTTTTTTCGCCCAACCAATCGCATCACAATCACAATCGAATATTTCGTCATTGACGAAATAACCACTATAATCAACGCCGTCACCTTCAAATTCTTCCAACATAACCTGAATTTTTTAATTGACAGAATGTTAATAATAATACGTATTATTATTAAAATTTAAAATCATGCAAAAAAGCGACCAGGCGTCCAGAAATTGCGCCTGGACCATGGCAGAGGCGTCTGGCATGGACGTTTGGCCACGGTACAGGCGTCTGAATCGGACGCCCAGAGACCATGGTACATGCATCTGTATCGGACGCCAAGACCGTGGTCCAAGCGTCTGGTTTAGACACCTAGACCAAGGACTGAGCGTCCGTTGCAGACGCCTGTACCATGGTCTAGGCGGAATTTGTGGACGCCCGGGCCATGGGTCAGGCGGAATATTCAGACGCCTGCGTCATTTTCTCCGAAAAATTACCTCCTGATGTGAATTCTCGCTCATTTTCGTGGTTGTCGATGATATTGACGATATATTTGATTGTGTTGGGTAGAATAAATGAAAAATTACTTCTAGATTTCAATTCGGAAAACTTGTGTGTTGGTAAAGAATTGTGTGTTGGGTAGAAATAATGAAAGATTATCAAATGGGCAAAAATGTAATTTTTAAGGGCGGTGTATGGTAATTTAGGGCGGTGTTTAGTAATCCTTTATTTTTAGTGTTTCAGTATTCACACTTTAAATTTTTTTAGTATTTTTTACCTTTTGGTACTTTTATGAAAAAAATTATTTTAGAATTTATTTTTAGTAAAACAATTTCATAACCACACAATAGACAATGCCCATATTTTTTGTTTATGAATAAACATTTCTTTCCAGGGATTTTAAAAATATATTACGGAAGTAAAAGATGAAAAAAGGTTATCCTTGTTGAAAATATAAAATTTATTACAATGTTGATAAATACTGACAAGTTAATTTGATAAATATGTTAATTGATAAGTTAATTATTTCTTCAAAAAGGACTCTTTACATATATATACAATATTAATAATATAATTACAAATCTATTTTTTTGATACTCAACAATTATTGATTTGGTTACCTAAAATATTGTATTTGGATATCGTTGTTCCATAATTTAATTACTCAGCATCCCGTAAAGTAAATTGCACTTAGAAACTTGCTAGTTGCTAGTAGTGATTTGATTATTTGAATAACAACCGTCATTCTTGTAGTTATTTCAGTAATATATAGAGTATTAGATAGTATAACTTACCCTTATAAAAAAATCACAACATTACCTCGATATACCGGCGAACCATGGCGGGGTAATGGGGATCGGATGTATCAAATTTACTCATGTCTTAACACGAGAGAATTTGTTTAGGATGATCCAAAATGAAAATTAATCGAGAATTGCATGGAATGGTAATCTTCGTGAGAAAGCGAAGTCTGTGGAGTTTAGCGAGTCGTTTTGTTTTATTCCATTATAATCCAGGACCAAATAATAAGGAGTCTTTGGCTCCATTGGAAACAACGGGAGACCCTTACAAAAATATGAAAACTATAAATAAGTCCTCAACTCAATTTGCACCCTTTTTGTAAATTATTTAGTTGAAATATATTGCATAAATTCTTTATGTTTTAATGACTAATGAAAAAGCAAAATGCTAATTAAAAAAAAATGGATCTTCACACCTGTATTCACCTTAAAGATACAAAAGGCTTGAACACTTCCTAAAATATCCAGCAATTAATAATAAATGTGGTTTATTTTCACAACAAATAGTAAAAAGATTAAAAAAATATACATATATAACTGACCACATAATACAGAATAAGAGCAACTGGAACAATTGCTTTTTTGAACCTATATATAGAAAAACAAGAGAGAGAGAGAGAGAGAGAGAGAGAGAGAGAGAGAGAGAGAGAGAGAGAGAGAGAGAAACTGTACATGATGTTCTCTCTCATTCTGAGCCTGATTTTTTTTAAACAAAACAGAAAAAGGTAAAAAAAAAAAAAAGTGAAAAAAATGAAGACAGAAAGAACAAGAAGGCCTCTGGACAGCCATTGATAAGTCTTCTACTTTCTGGATCCCATTTTACGTTTGATTACGTTAGCCGGTTTTGCAATCCTCTGTGAAGCCGAAGCATGGCCTTGGCCAGCTCCATTTTGTAATGGCGAAGGGGCCGGTTTTGGAATCATAGTCCTGATGCAGATACACGCAGATTATTCCAGTTCAAATGCTTGATCATGCTTTTTCTTAACAAATTAGGGTTAATTGCGAAACTACCCCTAAGGTTTAGCCTGATTACAAATACCTCATTTATCTTCTAAAATAAAAAAAACAACCCCTTACATTTTTTCTAGTTTACAAATTGTACCCTCAACAAGGAGGTTATTTTCAGGTAATTACAAACTTCAAGTGAGTATACCTAATTTTGAAAGATAACTGATGCTTTTTTATAATTAGACTAAACCTCCGGGGTAGTTTTGTGATTATCCAAAGTATATATTAAGGCAAGATTAAGGGAAAAATTACCTGATTTCTGGACTTTTTGCTTGTTTTACAAGAACATTCTCCACCTTTGGACCAATGCCATTACTGAAAGGCCCATGTTTACAATTGTTAAATTGCCAAAGCAAATCCGGTTCGGACGAATCGCTGGTTCCCGCATCAATCTCGTCTATATCATCAGTTGCATTAACATGAGACCGGTTATACTTTGACGAATCCAATAAACATTTCTGAATGAAGACATCAGAAATGTTGTTAGTGTTAGAATTCCAACTTATCAAGGGGTTTGGGACTCCATTTTGATCTTGCTTGTTCACCATGAGCTTGTCCACCCACTCGCCCGGGTCTACTTCTCTGTCGTCATCCACATTGTTTTGATCATGGCTGATGAAAGGCGGACACCAGGTAGGTGAATTCCCGCGAAGCTCGTCTAGATCCATGCTTTGCTTCTTTTGCGTCATCGTGGAATTGCTTCGTACCTATATTTTTTGATCAAATTATAGCAAACTACAACTTTATATTAAACACTTGAAGAGTTGTGGTATTTTGTTGAAGGTGTTCCATATGACTCACTAGACAGAAAAATTTAAGTTTGGGATAATTATAAAAAAAACTCGAGATTCAGTCTAATTATAAAAGCTCTAGCTATCGTTCAAAATTAGAAGTCGCCCCATGATCTAATTTTTCTACTCTCAAAATTAAGCAAGCACTCAGATATTTGTAATTTTGAAATATAACCTTTTTTTCAAATTGTGCTAAATCTCGGGTAGTTTTTGTAATTTAACCTTAAATAAAAGTTTCGCTTTTCCTGCATCAAACAAGTGTTAATTCGAAGAAACCTGTATTCTTGCATTTTACAGTTGTTACTTCAATATCCAGTATCCAGATTGTCACTAACGTATACAGATTGCCTTATTATATACAAGAAACGAAGTATTTTCTTTTTGGCTTTTACCTCTATGTTGCCTACATCTTCCATTGGCTTCCTCAGGCCATTTGGTGAAGGCAAGCCTACACCTTTAGCACTTAAAGTAGGTTGAAAAGGTGATGGCTGCATGGCAAATGGACTGCCAGACGGCGGCTTCTCCTGTACATAAAGTGGTTCGCCATCTTTCCTTGCTAAGGCTGCCTTGAGGCTGGCAATCTATCACCAGCAATATAGTCATTGAGCTATTTGAACAAAGACCCAACAGTTTGAACGCACACTACGAGAGTAAAAGGTGTAAGAACCTGTTCTCTGAGCTCTTTAACATCATCCGAATCCTTATTCACTCGTGCAGTACCAAGTTCAACAGTGGCGACACGCTCAGCAAATTTAAGCGTACTGATCGTTTCTCCTACAGCATCAGGCTCGGGGCTTATGTGAACAAACATCAGTGTCTTAGCTTGCCCTCCTGTATAGAAAGACACGCCCAAAACCACATTAAAAAACAAAGAAAAAACAAACAAGTTAGGCTGTCCGAAATATCAACTGTTATGAACTTGTAAAAATTTACACTATTCGTTCACTTTTTCCCACCAATCACTTCCACTCACTTTTCCCCAAAAAACAACCATCAAATCAATAATCATTATTCCTCATTTTTTACAAAAATCATATTGTTCACCCATTTACATACTTCTAATTGCCGAGCATATACAGTCATTATGTTACTATTTTTTTTTAAATCAAATCAACTTTAATAATAACATATTACAAATATGTTTTCATCACTAATATCTAGTTGAATGGAATCTCGCTACTTGGTTTTAGGCAGGAATTGTATCCCGCACCACAAGAGCACCTAACCAAGTCTCACCTTGCTGTATAGATATACATTTGCCATGCTTATCTTACATCCAGAACCTCTCATATACTACATCTCTCAATATGGTAAGGGAAGCACCTTGCTAGGTGCTCCTCGGGTGCGGAGTAAAATTTGCCCGTTCTAAGTACCATTATCCTTACCAAGTGAATCTTGCAGCAATTGGGTTAGTTTGCTATTCCTGTAAGGGACATGTGAATTCTTCTGGGCAAGAGAGGATATAACATCACCCAGCGCAGAAAGAGATTTATTAATATGTTGAGCCTCTTTAAGTCGATCGCCTGTCACTTCAGATTTATCGACTCTCTCACTTCCGGCCAAATCAACTAGATGCATGCAACCTCGAAGAATATTTCGAGTAGTCAAATCTCTTCCTTGCACATGAACAGTTAAACAACTGCGGGAAACCAAAAAAAAAAAAAAGTTGGATGAAAAATCACGAAGGTGGCATGAATTAAATTCAAAGTACGCACCTATGAGATCGACTACTGCGGTCATTGAGTGCTGTTGCACCCACTGCACGGTTTCTTTGTCCGACGTTCATTAGATCAATAATGTCAGGTGTTGAAGATACACGGACCAAAATTGCATCTGGTACACTGAGTCCTGTTTGAGAACTATTTCGGATTTCTAATGTATTATTTAGTAAAGGAATCCTTCAATATCTTTTCTAATGGTTAGATCGCTATGGGATTGACAATTTCAAAAATAATAAATATATATACATCAAATAAATATGATATAACTAGTAATTTCAGTCCTCTGATCACCAGGAAATAGAAAATAATCGAAAATTCACATGTTCATATTTCCATTAAACCTGACGACGTGGAAGTATTGACATCAAAGGGGGTTGAAAGAAGAGAGGGCAGCCGAAGAAGAGTTGGAGCGGGACTATTAGAAGGGAAATTCAACAAAGTTGGAGCGTAGAGCTGATTGTAGATGTCATATCCATATAGCCGACCCCACCGTAGTGGAATAAGGCTTAGTTTGACTGGTTTGGTTATTGGCAAGTCGTAATTTCTGTATGATCATTCTGGATGCAGCCCTATAGTTACAGGACTGAAATTGCAATTTGGCCTTTCAAACATAATGCATTTATTCTGACACTTGTATAAAAGAATATGAAGTTTGAATTCTCATAAGGGGCTCCAACGAGTATAGTCAAATTCCAATAACTCACTGATTATAGAAAAATAGATCGAGAAAGGATATCTTTTACTTAAGCCATCAGTAGTGAGAAGATCCCTGACTTGTTCATTGTAAATCTCAATCATCTGAACAGAGACCTCATAGAAGAAAGTGTCCCTCTGGTCAGCAAGGAGGAACAAATCACTTAAAGCCCTGTAATTCACCCCTTGAGTACTCTCAGTGAGATCCTTGGGTCCAGTCTGGATAAAAATTACAAAAACAATTGACAAGATGCTGATATATGCCAAATCAAAACAGGTGAAAAAAAATTCTATCTTACCATGGTGTAAGTTTTTCCTGATCCAGTTTGACCATATGCGAAAATGCAAACATTGTAACCATCAAGGACTGATCTAACTAATGGTCGGGTGTCTGAAAATACCTCCTCTGCAACGAAAAAAGAAAAAGAGAAATTGTAATTTATTTATTTATTTTTGTTTTGTTAAACCACAAATAAAGGATCCTGAGCAGATGACCTAACCTTGGGTTGCAGAAGGACCAAACACTTTGTTGAAGTTGAAAGATTTTCGCCCTTTTCCATTCTTAGCCAGAGTGTTTATTGTAATAGTTCCTTCCTCAATATGATCCACTGTACTCAAGTGGTTAAATTGCCCTGGCAGGAACGGCCTGACACGGCAATACACCCTAATGTTTCCTGATTAAGTTTAAAGATCAATACATTAATTTACTTGTAGATAGTGGAATCAGAAGAACAAAAAGAAGTGCATATAACAAAGAATTACAGTACTCTTACCTTTTAGGTCCTGCACTTGATTATAAAGCTTTCGGTTTTCCTCAAGAACTCTATGATAACTAGAGGCAGCATGAGCTAGTCCATGAATATGGAGGCCTATAACAAAAAAGTACTATGTGTAAGAAAAAATTAAAAAGAAAGAAAGAACAGAAATATGAACCGAAAATGCTATGTTGATAGAAACTTAAAAAGCAACTGAATAAATCCACAATTTTCAATTTCCTACCAAGATTGTGAATTTCTTCATGGAATTTCATTTGCATGTACTGTATACCCGATTTTGTAGTAGATAGAGTTTGCTTCAGCACCTAAACCAGATAATCAAGATAAGACAACTTATAAGCAAACGTAAAGGAAGTTTCAAAGATGCCCAGATATAACTAGTTTAAATTTTGATTTACCTTAATATCTTTATGTTGTTGGTCAACGATCATTTGCTGCTTCATAATTCGACTTTCAGATTCTTTATCATAAATTTTGTTCTTCTGTAATAGATGGTCTCTGTCTGGAATTGCAGTAATCTTTTGTTCAATCTTATTCTGAAAAGTTAGAAAAATGTGTCAGTTAAGCGGATACATTGTTTATTTGGTAAGAGATTATCTTAAATTTTAAAAGCAAGAGATCACTAGTACATCGTGTGAACAAGGCTTTAACACTGATTTGTTGCCGTGAGAAATACTGGAGTCTCTAGGATTATGAGACTTCTTCTGTTAGAGGAACAAACAAAGCAAGATAAATTGAGATTACAAGTTTTAAGAAATTTAAAGAGTTCCTTTGAGATATCAAATTTCTATAACAGAAATGCCAATAATTTAGGAGCTGGACGTGAATAAGCTAATTACATAAAGAAGTGTCAAAGACTGTACAGAAAACAAACCATATCTATTTTGCTGGAAACGTGATGTTCGAACTCCTCCACGACCTTACTCAATAAAGACTCAACAAGCTGTATAACAGAATCAATACATCAGCTCAACATCAAGAGTGATTGACGACATATTTCTAGATGTCAAATTTAAATGCAAAAACTGATATTCAATGTATTGAGAGTCATTTCTAACATCATATTACAGAAGAACCAAAACAAATCTATAGAGAATATCATATACTTGGAGCTCCTAGTCAAAAATTTTATGAAACCGAGAAGATAACAACATTTAAATGTGCATATCATACATTTGGAACTTCTTCAGGCTTTTTATCTGATAGAATGGCTCGAACAAGCACACTCAACGACGAATTAGGCTGCCAAAAAGAAGAATTTTCTTTTAACGAATACGTGACTATAAATTATATATGCATAGGTGCTAAAGAAGGCTAAAATGCCAACTTGAGTCAGCAGCTTACATACCGTTCTGTTCAAATCTTTGTCGGGACATACTCCATTCAGGGACTTCTCATTTGCGGACACAGTCCTAGACAGAGAACTCATGAATGGTTCAGATTTTTTGCGAACAAACTGCTTCCCAGATGTAGAGGGTTTAGCATTTCCACCAAATTTCCAAACCCCATTTCCTCCTGCCTGTTTCCATTCATAATATGACTTAAGCGCCAGCACACAATTTACGATCCTTGAAGATTTTCCTCCCTGAAGATTTTAACAGTACTGAACCATCACTTGGCATAGATCAATTTTGAATCAACCAGTTCTCGAGTACTATCAAAAACTGTATCTTTGCGGTCAATATATTAAGGGGGATATTTGGTTTTGGTTTCAAAAGCATTTTTTCAGTTATACACTAACCAACAATCTGAAATCATGTTTGTTTAACTAAAATTTCGCTACATATAATTCAATATTGTGGCCCCCGAACCCTTCTTATTTTCCACTATTCAAAACATTCAAAATTTAATTATCAAAGCTATCTGTACCTACCTGCTCAAGATCAGAGGCCTCAAAAGAAGGTATCCCCATCTCTTCCATGACTACAAGAAAATTCCTCAAATTCTCAAAGTACTGATATGCTGACAATGCAGCACCCTCTGGTATAGGAGCTGAGTCACATGGACTCTCAACTACCTGAATTCAAAAAAAAAAAAGCATTAAAACCAATAAGCATTTCCAAAATACATACATCTTATGACTTCTTTCTGAATATAGAACAACAAAGAAACTCAATTATATCAAATACACACACACACATAATATATATATATATATATATATATTTGTTTGTTTGTTACTGACCTTTTGCACAGCTCCTTGCTGAATTTTATTTAGTGCATTGCAGAGAATTATCCCACTTCTTAACCCAAGCCCAAATTCTTCCTCTGAAGGTTCGGCCGGTAAATCTTTTGCAACCACTACTCCAACTAATTTTCTCAGCCAAGTGGCAGCTTCATATCTTCTTAATGCTGCATATGCGGTGACGGGCTTGTTACTAGAGTTACTTGAATACATTAACGGGGTCTATGCTACGGAATCTAGGAAGCTCCAATTGAAAATTGATTGGGGTCATTTTGGTTTTATTTGTAAGATTTCGGATTTTTGATATCAAATTCTATCTAAATATATTTGAACGTTATGGCATAAGCGAAAGAGTGAACTGTAAAAGTAAAAAATCAACCACCAGCATCGTCCTATTACAGTCACCCAGATCGAATATAGCATCAATACATCGAAACAAAACGCACAAAAAAGAAATTCCTTTCTTTTACTTGTAATTCAATTTACAATCAAGAAGAACTTTCTTCATATTTAAACAGAAATATAAAATTAAAATTGAAATTAAAAATAATGAGTGGAAAACAAAGGCATTTAAGAACATTTAAGAAAGAGCAAACTTATCTTTTCAAACAAATTCGAATTCGATCGGTTTAGCATTACAATTCAAGCCCAGACAGTATTTTTAAAAAAAAAAAAAAATTACCAGCTTCCTCCGCTCTGCGAGCATCAAAATCAAGTTCACGCGATCGACTTTCGTGCTGTTGCAGGACATCCTCAACAACTGACGCCACAGAGAAGGAAAATGCCCCTTCCGCCATCCCAAAATTACTCAAAAACACACACTAAACCTCGAATTTTTAATCCTCCGGCATACAAAAATATCATCCACTGGAAGAATAACCGAACTTCATATCAATATTTCCCCTAACCAGAGAAGGTAAAAGCAGGTTGTCAAAAATTTCCAAGATCAGTGCGCGCGCGCGCACACACACAGAGAGAACTGTCAACTTTTTTATCACCCTGCAACTATTCATTGAGGAATTTGGCCATGGCTTCGCCTTTATTCCTCTCTCTCTCTCTCTCTCTCTACAAACTTAAAAAGATAAATACTCCTCTGCTTTATATCGATACTGGTTATAGTGATGATGTTATTGAGTGTGTGTGTGTGTGTGTCACCTTTTGAATATATCTTAGCCTGAAGCCACATGGCTACATACCTCTCCCCGAGCCTCCAGCCTCGGGACCTAACTGTCAGGTTCTTTCCTTTGCCTTCAATTCGCCATTAGATATATATTTTATTCTGTTTTTGACGTTCGGATTTCATTTAAAAATTAATTAAGAAAAGACTTTAGCTTTATTGTTTCTAATAGTATTTTTTTTCATCACTAAAATAATAAATTCCAAGCATATGACCTTAATATTCTTCCCTTATAAAGGGGTTTGACCCAATTTTATCACAAATGAAAATATTTTTTTTATTAATTACGATATTTCGATAAAAGAAATTGGGATTGATCGAGATATTTTCAAATGAAAGTGTATTAATTTAGAAGGAAATTGATGGTGAAATGTACACAAAGGGAAAGATATCTTGTCCTAATTAGCAATTTAAATACATTCATTTGCATATTACCTTTGATGTCTTTAAAAGTACATATGAAAAATGAGCCTATTTAAATTGCATATGAAAAACGAGCTTATTTTTGAGGAATAAATCGAGATAGTCACCTAAAAAATAGGATGATAAAATTAGCATCGGGTTCGGGTACCCTGCGAGTACTTATTCGAAATAAATTTATCAAGATCAAGGTGAGTCAGTTAAGGTATAAAAATGTCGGTATATATTCCCAGTCCGCGAGAGCCGCACCAAAAATGGAATTATATAATATATTCTATTTAGTCCCTACTATAAGTTTTCTTTTAATGAATTTATCAAGATCAAGATAAGTGAGTCAACTGTATAAAAATATGTTTGGAAAAATTAATTTCGCTTTTGTCTCTAAATATAAATATATAAATAGAGTATTCATAGAAAAGGAAGAGTACGTATACATATTGGAATATGAACCATCACATTTTCTTTCTTTTTTTGAGCTTAAATGAAGAATGTTTTGGAAATGATCTTGAAAACTAAACAAAGAGATTCATATTTTCAACCTTGCAAAAAAGGAATTACAATAAGGATCAAAGGGAGTATATAAATACGAGTATCTAAATAAAATAAACTGTTTTATCTATTAACGCCGCTTATTTTATTTGCTTAATAATCATATTGCAAGGATTAAGGATTAATTTATTTAAATAAATTAGGTACAAGAGTAACAGGGCAGGGCAAAAGAAAAATGTGCTACTATTAATCATATTTATTTTTATTTTAAGATTTATATAGATATAATTTAAAAAATAATATGGGTACCCATGGGTAAATGGGACCTGGAACCAACAGTTTCAGGCACTAGTCGAACCAATTTTTCATGGTTTTGGGCCGATTCTGGGTCAAGTTTTTTATCTGTGATTCTGAAAATGGGTAATATATATCCGACCCTGGCCGCCACATTGCCATCCTACAAAAAGCCCCATCAATCACTGTTGTTTTGTCCTTTTTTTCAGACTGAACGTAATAGCCTGCCCACTATGCAAATCAGGTAAACAACACTAGGCAAGTCCTGTGTGACATGCACATTCAAGAAGATATTGGTAGAAGAAATCGAACTCGTGACTTTTCAGTTTTGCGCTCACCTACTCCACCAACTCGACCACTTTTAATCTTACTGCTTCTCACTTTGTTCAGTACTTCAATTTTAAACGATATAATCTAACAAAAATAGAATATTTATTTAATCACTATAATGTGCTATGTATTTTTTTTTACTTTTTGGGAATTAAAGATTGTGTTGCTTCGTTTAGCCTCAAAATTAAAATTAAAATCTATGAATGTCACTATTTTGAATCATTTGTTACTGGACTCACAATAAAACTAATTAAAACATCTTCAAGACATCGTGTTTTGGCCATTTAGCCATAGATAAATTGGTTTTTAGGTGTTGAAAAATAGATTTTTTTAGCAGTTTAGCAGTTTTTGAGTTGAATTGTTCGTGTTCTTGTTACTTTTCGTTTTACGGACTTGATACATTTCTCGAATCTATAACATATTTTTTCGGATAAAAAAAAAACACGCTTTCTCGAGAAATATGTATGGATTCAAGAAAAACTTCTCGGATCCTAGACATATATCTTGGATCTTAGGAATGTACCGTTCTTTTTTTAAAAAAAAGTGGCTAAGTAACTCAATGAGTAGATAAGACGATCATGTTTTAGCTCAAATGGCCGGAAATTTTATTATTAACATATAAAAAAACAGATTTGCTGATGTTACGAATGAAGATATAATGAATCGCTTTTAAAAAATGAAATCTCTTAGTTCATAATTGTAGAATATAATTTATTTCAAGTTTATAATTTAACTTTTATTTTATTTTATATATATTAACTAAAAAATAAGCCTCCGATCGTAAAAAAGTCCGGCGACCATATAGATAATTTTGAACTGCGTGAATGACGAAAAGAACCCATTTCCACATTTTAGAACATCAATCTTTCATCACTTAATAATGACAATTTTAATAATATCAATAAAATGCGAATGTGATAACTTATGAGTTACGAATATTTAATTAAATTAAAAAGGTTCAAAAATCAAATTCGAATTTAGTATTGCCTCACATGTTGGCGGGCAACATATGTCATTCTCTCGCTATTTTTTATCAAACTATTTTTTACTTTCTTTGAGCCAAAGACTCATAAATATAATCATCAACTCGTACTTTTGTCAGTGATACACCGTGTCCGATATTAGACAACTCACATCGAATGTTAGCATATGAATATTATGAAATCACGAATGATTGCAATTAAAATTGAACGAATGAAGTAAGTAAACTTAAAATATAATTGATTATTCAGTTGACGTACTTTTTTTCAGATGGTGAACCTACAATTATTAGAATTCGAGTAATATTAGGTAAACTTTCGAACTTGAGCTGAAATTGGTAAAAAAAAAATATCAGTTATAATTATATAACTTGAGCTAGGAGTATTAATATACGTGGATGGCGGTTTCATGAACCTTTATTGAATCACTCATTTATCTTACAGCATAACGTGAAACTAGGTCCAAGCAGGGACGGAGCCAGAATTTTTTTTTGAGGGGGGCGAACATTTTGAAAATCAAAACTATAAAAAATTATAAATATCTACTAATATGTATGCACCTATAAAATTTTGCCCACAAAATACACAGATTTTATACATGAACATTCAAAAAAAGATAAACATAAATTATCTTATAATAACTAATAATCAATTCATTGGTAAAAGTATCCCGAATAAAACACTACTTCAATCAACACTTAAAGTTTAGATCGTTTAAATTTTACTCGACTCTGCTTTATATCACCAAAGTCATCAGTTATTGATTCTACTACAAATGTTTAGTAATTTCTTTCTCGGTATACATTAGCAACGAAGAATGAATGAATTATTTTATATTTCATGAGATTGATTTGTGAACCTTCAAATTAGTCCAGTATATTTTATTTTCTACTTCTAATGACTTGCTTGATGAGTTGATTCAGAATTGGACTAATTTGTGATTTTCTTCTTCTAAAATCTCGTCCAAATCGAATGCTTATGTGTATCATTATTTTGAATTTGTTAAATTATTAGATATTGGGTTAGTTAAGTGGGCTGGATAATGGACATCAAATAATATGAGAATGAAAGTAATAGTAACTCATTGTTTTATAGACAGAGTATAGAAAATAATATAAAATGCATATATATAAATACAAAATCAAAAAATTTGAGGGGGGCGGTTGCCACCACCTGCCATCCCCCTAGCTCCGTCTCTGGGTCCAAGGGTCTCGTAAGATCGGCAAAGTAACCGACATCCACAATATATAACTTAATTTTTTACGAGGCGGTCGCCTCACCAGGACTATCAAGTTTGTTTATGTTTGGAACATGAGATATAGAAAACTTAAGGGCATGGCTGTGTTAGAATTCAAAATACTGAATTTGAATTTTGAATCTCAATTCTCGTTTACTCCAAGACTCAAATTTTAAATACCAAACAAACAAGTTCGTACATATCATATATCTATTTTATGTCAAATCATCTCGGTCTTTTTTTTTTTAATATACTTAATGAACATGCTCCAATTTAATTAAGTTGGTATCATTCTTTAAAAGCAGCAAATGAAATTAAAATAAGGTTGTTGGATTTACAGACACAAAATAAGGCCAAGCAGCCTGGGGGTGCTTTTGTCTATTCACATTGTACTCACAAACTAACGTTCGAATTTTTTTTAAAATATTGGTTCAGGTTCGATACCGAACCTGGGAGGTTCGGAGGTGTCCACCAAGAGCCTATTGCTTGGGGGTCCATGTCACGGAGGATGACCATGATCCTGTGGTGGCGGCTGTATAGAAACAATTATAGTCACCGAATAATATGATTATCTTGCTTTTAAGTTAAATGTGACCGTTTAACTGCATCCGAATTGATCTCACTCACAAGAAAAGTATTTTATTTTAATTTAAATTTGGATTTTTTTCTTACTACATTTAAATATTCTCGATGATAATGAACGAAAAAGGAATAATGTAAAATAAAATAAATATGGAAATTACACCGATGTATAACCTAATTATAAAAAAATAATTTATCTTTTTAAGGAATTTATTTCTTAGAATTGCAAATACCATCTTGTAACAACTTTGCATATTTATAAATTGTAAACGTACAATATATTGCAATAAGGTATTTGTGAATTTGAATGACGATCAATTTTTGTTAGGGTTAATATCAACTTGAATCTTAAATTATGTAGATTTTTGCGTTTTATACTAAACTGTTTTTTTATCAAATAGCGATTTGTACTCTATGAATATTTCAATATGCAACTTCTGGCGAGAATTTCGGCGAGAAAAATAAAATAAAAAATAAAAATCATGAAAATATTTAAAAAAATTTGAAATATATTTTTAAATTCTAAAATTCATTCAAAAGTCCCAAAATTAACTGAAAATATTGGAATTTTAGAAGTTAATTTAAAAAATATTGGAATTAATTTCATATGATTGTCGTATAGTTATTTACTTTTTGTTGAAAAGGAAACGTAGTAGATTTTCCTATGAAATAAGTAGATTTTAGTGCAGAAAATATCAAATTTTGAATCAAATTAAGAAAATATAAAATAATTTCAAAAAAATATAACAATTTTAAATTTTATGAAAATCTTTTTTAAAAAATCACTTAATTTTCTGATATTTTAAATGAAGAAAAGGTGTTAAATAATTTAATGATTTAAAATATCTTTTCTTTTGCCCACTCTATCTTTTGCCGGAAGTTGCAAATTGATAAATATGTGGAGTATAAATTGCCATTTGATAAAAGTAATAATCTTGGTACAAAATGGATAAAAGTCCACCTAACTAAGGATGTAAATTAATATTAGCACAAACTTTAGAGTTCAATTGCGGGTAGGACTGAAAATCAAATCAAATTACTCGATATTCCATTCGAGTTCGACTGATAAAAAATTCATTTGAACTCAGCTTACTAATATAATGAATCAATCTGAACATATTTTTATAAAATTTAGCTCGGTCTCGACTAAATTATATAAAAATTATAAAATACATATAAAACTAACTTTATTAGTAGAGAGATTAGTTTCAAAAGACATCACCAAACGTTTGAGTTTGAAAAGTATATTTTGATGAATAATATATAAGATAAATATCTTCCACTTATATTCTTACAACTCTTCTATTAAAAAATGATTTATTAAAAAAACGACTCCCGTAAAGTGATAAACTGTTGATGCGAAAATCTTATCGATCGATGATGTCTGCTATTAGCACATCATGTCTTAAGTTGATTCTCTACTTTCTGTCTAGAATCATAATTGGCAAATATTTCGCTCAAAATATGAGCAAGTCTGGATGAACGTTATTTCAAGTTTTCTCTTGAACCAGTCATATGATTCAACGTAATTGATAAATATTCATTAAGTAATTATAAAAAATAGTAGAGATATTACTTTTTTGTATTAAAAATTAGTGAAAAAAATGAAGAAATTTTTTCAAGAAAAATTGTTTTTTTAATCACGTTACTTCATTATTTTATTTATTAAAGGTCGGTATACTTTTGTTGTCATAACCTTAATTTTCACGAAAAATTGCCGCAACCACAATTTGGTTCAAGACTTTTAACCAGCCAACTCCTGCTTATGTGTTTAGAATAAAATAAACAACAAAGAATTTAAAAATGAAAAGGGGTCATCATATGTTTTTCTTATTATTATTACCATTTTTTTTATGACGGAGAACCCGCAGCCGCTATTCTTTGAGTGCCAACTGGATAAATCCTCGGGCCGAATGTAATAACCTGCAAACTACGCCAATCAGGTAAACCACACTAGACAAGCCCTGTGTGACATGCTTAGGGCTGTAAACGAACCGAGCCGAGCTGAGCTTTGACCTAAACGAACCGAGCTCAATTTTTTTTCCTGACGAGCCGAGCCGAGCCGAGCTTTGTTATCGCACAAAAAACGTGTTCGAGCTCGAGCTCGTTAATAAAACGTGTCGAACTCGAGCTGTTCGCGAATAACTCGAGCCGAGTCGAGCTCGAGCTGAGCTCGAGCTGTTCGCAAATAATTATATATTTTTAAATTATTTAAATAATATATTTGAATTATTTAAAATAAATATTTTAAAATAATCATTAAAAATTATATTTTTTAAATATATATATAAATTAATATTTTAATATATGAAAATTATTTAAAAAATTATTAATCAATAATATAATATATAAATATTATTAAAATAAATTTAAAAATATATTTATTAATCGAGCTTAACGAGCCGAAGCGAGCCGAACTGAGCTCGAGCCGATCTCGAGCCGAGCTCGAGCCGCACATGCCCAAGCTCGGCTCGAGCTCGTTTTCTTAACGCACAGATTTTTGAGCTCGAGCTCGAGCTCGAGCTCGAGTTCTTAACGAACCGAGCCGAATCGAGCCCTTAACGAGCCGAGCCGAGCTTTGTTCGCGAACAGCTCTGTTCGTTTACAGCCCTAGACATGCTCAACCAAGAAAGTATTGGTAGGGAGAATCGAACTCGTGACCTTTCAGTCTCGCGCTCACTTACTCCACCAACGTGACTACACTTGCGGGTATTCTATTCTTTCTTTTTCTGAGTATATAAGGTAATTTGGGGTCCATGAAATGAAACAACCAGCTTCAACCGCAACATATCATTTTACAGCATTGCACTCCTCTAATTTGACCTTTTTTATTAGGGAAGCTTTCAACTTTTAAATTAAAGCATAATAGAACTCTTAAAGCATATTGAACGATGATGAAGAGAGAATAAATGAACGGTTTCTCCATGCCCGATACCTCTCCCTTCGCTCGTACCAAAACGATAAGGCAAGAATTCAGATTTTAGATTTGTTTTATAAAAAAAATTCGAGGTTTTTTTAGTTATATTTTTTTTTTCAAAATTTTACTTGAGTTTTTCAGTATTGGTAGGTTCTTGAGTTTTGTTATTTATGTTAGTCTTTTTTATTTTTTTTATTTTTTTAGGAATTAGTTTTTGTGACCATATGACGGATTTTGATGGAAGTGCCTCGAACGATATTAGGATCCTGGCAGGATTGTGCCTCAAATGATATAGGCTCTGTTCTTTTGAATCAATCAATCGAATCAATGAATCGAATGGAATCGAATAGGCCAATCGAATGGAATTGAAATATATATTTAGGGTAAATAATAATAATAATGGTAAATAATAGTAATAATAATAGTAATCAACAACACAACGATAATAGTAATATTATTAGTATAATAACAATAATAATAAGAAGAAGAAGAAGAACTGAATGAATGCACTCGACTGACGAATCGAATCGAATCGAAGCTGAAAAATAAGTCTAAAAAAACAGGGCCTTAAAACTGCTAAATGATGATAGTGTTTTTTATACTCCATGTATCCCGCTTGAAGAATCATATCTAGTAAATGTAAAACCTTCTATAGATTATGAGATATAATACATAAAATAAGTTTTTTGTTATTGTTTTAGTGGAGAAATAATATTGGACTATACATATTAATATTAGTAAGGGTACGAGATGTAACAAAATAAAAATATAACTCTTAGTATCATAACAAAACTATAGGCTTGCTCCAGTGGCAAGGGCCTCCCACTTGAAGTGAGAGATTCGGGTTCGATTCACGCAAGGGACTATTTAGGGGCTTATGACGCTTCAGTTTTCGTTGAGGTGTAGGCCTAACCATTCGGGATATGCTGGTGGAACAATTAAATATTGAGACTTCAAGCGGCAGTGTGGGAGGTATGATCACGGTGAGAATCCGCGGTTGGATGAGTGGATCCAACATGAAGCAATTATTTGAGGGACGACTCTTTATGTATGGTAGTTGAGGATATTTAAGAACCAAAGAGCTGTATAGACATCTCGCGATTTAACTGGTAGCAATTTTGGGAAGCCGATGTTGTTGTCCTGATGACTAGTCAAATGTAAACTTGGAACTTCGGTATAAAAAAAAAATTATATTTTGAAGGTGAACTTTTCAAGTGAACGGTGAGAGTTTTCAAATACAGTTTTGCAGGTTACTACGTTGTTCTCAGAGTAGGAGATTCACTTTGTTTGAGGAGTTGGACATACAAACACAAAACACAACTAAACATCTCTTTCGCGCGCGCGCGCACACACACACACCCATATCCTAGTCTGAAACCTATAAGTGGGACATGCTGCTTGTTAAGGAGCATATCGTTATAAATTACATAAGTACCTCATGCAACACATATTGTGCATTAAACTCGATAAGTTCGACTCGCGCTTATTTATATAACAGGTTTGTTTGTATTTATATTATGGATATATCCGTAATTTAATTATAAATGGTAGATTAGTACATGTAACACAAGTTCCATGAGACTAGTGAGCCTATTATTTTTAACTATTAATCAGTTCGAACTCGAGCTCGATACCTATTCGAGTAGCTCAAACTCATGCCCGACATAATCATGCCAAGTCAATTTAGATCTTTTTGCAAGCTGTCTCGGCTCACTTATACCCCTAATTACGTCTAGTATTTGGGTGGGTGGATTGGGAGAAGGGGCTACAAAATTCACCCTGATAAATTTACTTTGTCGAATCTGCTTAAATAGTGTGATAATATGCACAGAGTAGACAAAAACATCAAAAAACATCATCACTCGTGAGCGTTCGACACGAAGTTGCATAAAATTAGATTGTCAGATGATATTCATAAGATAAAACAATTTCTCGGTATCTCTTCACTTGAAGAATTTCCTTACATAAATACAACAATATATCGTCATCATCATCGTCATCATCATTCCCGTTCGGATACTTCCCTCCTCACAATCAGAATACATCCCAAACAGCAAAAAAAACAGCTGAGTTTATCAAATAGAACTGAATCACTTGTGGAACGGAGCATTAAAATTTTCCACGAGAAAAAAAAAAAGGTTTTTTAATCATGCAAAGGAACTGACCTCAGTCCTCACAGTGTCTGAGCGTGCGGATTTGGAGGGAATAGAGTAACAAGAAAACGGTGAATCATTTCGAAACTCGTGAAGGTAATAACAGCAGCTGGGGTTGTTCTCAGCAGATTCGTGGCACAGCCTCGATAGAAACCAGCAATACCTTCTTGCTGAAATACTTTCTTAATGCAATCAACGACACCAGAATACCGTTTTTCTGAGTGGTGCCCTTGTTCTTGAAGCCTCGAACGGACAACCTTCATCAAGTGGATAAATATTCAAAAAAAAGGAGAAGTTAGTTTAGGAAATAAATTTTCTTCTTTTGATTAAGCTAAAGATAAGGGCTGTGTTTAGCAAAACTAGCTGATAAGTTGATAGCTGATTGGGTTGGGTAGCTGATAAGCTAGCTGATTATGTAGCTGATAAGCTAGCTGATTTTAATGTAGATGTTTAGCAAATTAGCTCATAAGCTAGCTGTTTTTTTTTATAAAATTACATAAAATGACATCACTTTTATTTTTCTATTATTTTTTAAACTTTCTCATTATATTTTAACAATAATTGTTATAAAATAAAATAAATGATATTTCGTCTATTATTAGTTTAATATATACTATTGTGTACTATTCACAGTTCACTGTCACTTTGAAAAGTCATTGATAATTTATTTTTGATGGTTTAAAATTGCCGCTGAATAGGACTTGTGTGTATAATTTTAGTTACGAACAAGTTCACAACAACAATAGGTATCCAAAAGATTCCGTAAAATATAAAAGATAAATCGAACACACAATTATTGTATTATATTTATAACAAAGTAATTCATTAGCAAGTGTAGTAGAGTAATAATCAGACTAACCATAATTTTTCGCGTCCACCACTCATCTGAAGCCTCAATTTTTTCTGAAAAGTTAGCGGATGGTGGGTTTATTTGTAATTTGCCAATTACTCAGGGGATGTTTATGTAAAAAAAAACAATGTTTTTATTTAGGTCACGGACATATATGGAATATAGAAAGATGAGAAGTTAGCTTCTATTTTCATAAGCTTGAAAAATTAGCTTATCATAAGCTAGCTGATTTGAGAAGCTAGACGTTTACGAAACGAGCTTTTTTTTAGTCAATAGTCAAATAAGCTCCTGAAGCTTATAACCACGGTGTAGCTAGAGGTGGCCACGGTTCCGGTTCCGGTTCGAACCGGAACCGAACCGCCGGTTCCACGGTTCCGGAAATGGGAACCGGTAACTTAGTACTACGGTTTCGGTTCGAACCGGGAACCGGCGGTTCCCGATTCGAACCGTTCGAACCCTTTTTTTTTTACTTCACTTTAATTGTTTTTATAATGAAATAATCAATATAAAATAAAAGAAACAATTTTGAAAAAGAACCGAAAAGAAATAGAAGAGATTGGGGCAACTATTTCTTATTATTCCTTAGATAATAGTTTGATAAAGGCATGAAAACCCATGAAGGAGTATTAAACTCTTTTAAAAAATACATTAAATTTCAAAAACTACTAATGATAATCCTAATTACTAATAATAAAGTGGTTTCAAAAAATAAAAAACAAATCTGTAAAGTTGGAACTTCCAACTTGGAAGCAGATTCTGCGGCATTGTAAAAAGGGAACTTCAAACTTCAAACTTCAAACTTGTTGCAACAAAATAGTTCAGAATTTCTGCCTTGATACACGGCCGGTTCCCGGTTCCGGAACCGTGTGAACCGGCGGTTCCGAACGGTTCGCGGTTCCACGATTCGGTTACGGTTCCAAACCGGGAACCGCCGGTTACATTTTCTGGAACCGGAACCGAACCGTCTGGACACGGTTTCGGTTCCGGTTCGGAACCGTCTAACACGGTTCGGTTCCCGGTTCGGGTTTTTTTGGCCACCAGTAGGTGTAGCTATACTAATGAGTATAAAGAATGAAGAATGTTTTTGTATATCCAACATAGAATAAGACAACATCAAATAAATTAACCTTTTCTTTTGGGTAATTACCAAAAACCTCAGGGGTAGTGGTCAGAATTATCCCTTCTTCACGTTAAAAAAAAAAAAAAAAGACGGCCAAAGATGTTTCTCTTTTGCACCATACCTCATGCGGATATGTCAATGTAGAAGCAAATATTTTTGAAACCGATGATGCTACGGCAACGTCACTCGCACCAAGTTTATCCATCGTGATGTTATCTGCCATGATTACAATAGATTTCAACATGAGTTCGTTTCACTGTCGAAACGAAGATGAACGAGAAGAAAAAAAGAAAAAAAATAGAATGCATTTAAGGGCAGAAATTAGCGAGACCACATACCTCGATCAGCTAAGTAACTTTTTATCTTTTCGTATGTGGGAAACTGAATCGCAACATGACTAATACCAGCTAAAGCTGGCACAAGACCACTGCATAAATTGCAAAAACACCCAAGAAGAAGACAGCTTAATACACAGAAAATGAATAATCGGAAATATGCTATTCTGAGTGATGATGTTGGGAAAAAGATGGTAACCTATACAATCCACGAATACCCTCCTCGTGTGCAATTCTTCTCAAGGCAGACAGTGTGTTCCTATAAGGAAGTGGAACCACACCTTTTCTCATTCCTTGTGTCTGCATGACAGATAAAACAAATATCAGTCTCGGAAATTGGTGAATACAAAGTCCTGTGACAGTTGACACTCATCATTTGAGCATCTAAATTATTAAGCCCTACCAAGCAGGTAGAGTATCATATGGTTCAGAGCCAAAGTTATTTAGAAATTAATGTGGATTTTCAAACAATGAATCATCTTTATTCAATTTAAAAAAATGTTTCTGTTAGTAAAGGCAATCATTTTGTTCGAGTGGTAGAGAAGTTCTTAGTCAATACTTTTCTTGGTTCTGCAATTCGACTATACCCTTAACTTGCTGAATCCAATACCCACAAATGAAACTGGATAATTCATTACTCTGATCACCTGAAATTATTCAATGTTCTACACTACATACATCTACAACGCACGAAACGATAAGCTGCTCATTGCCAATCATTTAATTCTAAAATGCCCAAATAATTCCCCCTCTACTTACACCCGGTATAAAACGCATAGGGCAGAACCAAAAAATCTCAGCATTATAGTTTTCATGGATTTTCTTTGACACGTCATGCACTAATAATGGGAATACCAATTCAAAGATAGAAGACATTTCCCAAAAACAGAAAGCCCAGCCTTTTATTCAGCATAAACATTTTCAGGGTCATGCATCAGCAAAAATTTCCAAATGAGAATATATAAACCCGATTTAACCTCCATGTACTATAATTTGACCAATCAAAAGATATCTGGACTGAGCTGATTCATTTTCTTAAGTCAAACATGCGAGAAAATTAAGTTGCCTGTATACTTGAAACAGCTGAATCTTACCAGCATTAAGTCTAAATTATACAAAAAAAAAAAAAACTTCCCCAATTTGCTAAGGGGAAAAAAATGAATCAGCAACTAAACACTAGACATACTTGAAGCCTTGTCTTGACAACCCAAAGAGGATTTATCATAATCGTTGTTGCAGCCCCAGCACCAGAGGCAGCCATCATATTTGCACCAATAGAGAGATGATGGTTTACATCTACAATTTCCATAAATATAAGGCATACTCACTAATAAAAATAAACAAAACAAAAGTTACAATTTGTATACTCATGTCAAAGTAGAAACAGGCAAAGGCTTCAAGAAATAAAGCTAAAAAAAGAAAAGAAAAGGGGAGTTGTTAACTAACCATCAGCACCAAGAAAACTTTTCAATTGATCATAAATAGTAAAATACACCTGCAAAAAGTTTACGGCCAATTATTATTTCATTGAACTTGTTTCCTTTGCCAGAACGAATAGAATGACTTACTACCCCTCTTCAGGAAGCATCATGGTAAACCAAACAAACAGATCACAAAAGTTAAAATGTAAATCGACTTGCCGCCCAGTTTGGAAGCAATGCGAGCACCGTAGGGGCGAGCCCACGGTACATGCCACGTAGCCCTTCCTTTTGAAATATCTGTTCTAAGCTCCCTGCAATAACACTACCTGTACAATTATAAACAAGCATGGTCGTCATGCTTTCATCTAAAAGAGCATCCACATACATCTCGCAACCCCAAAGCAGCAAAACGCAAAAATATTTTATTAAAGACTCAAAATTAATATCTTTAGTTTTGAGATATCGTTAGTTTTGAGGAACAGTGAGTAGATAATTTAAATGCCAATAAATCCACATAGGATTAAGCCTGAGAACAACAAAACTAATCTGACCTTTGATATTAGCACTAGTGAGCTGTGGCAGCCCATGGACCTGTAACCTAGTCTTAATAACATCTAGAGGACAAACAAATGTAGCGGCAATCACTCCTGCACCAAATAAGAAATTCAACCTCATAAGATATTTCTGCAATCAATATCATTTGAAGCCCCACTCTTATAATATCAAATGACTAAGACCTTATAATACACCATTATGACTAAAAACACAAAAAGTACGCACAAAAGTTGCTATGGTATACCGTACCGTATCGATTTTTTTTGTCGATACCGTATACCGCACCGAAAGTTTCGGTATAACAAAATTCATACAGATACCGTACCGAAAGTTTCGGTATACCGAAATATCGATATGACTTTCGGTCCATACCGATACCGTACCGAAATTTCGGTATGCCGAATTTTATTTCGGTATCGGTGTATACCGAACTTATCGAAATACCGAATTACCAAAATATCGAAAAAAGCTTGATATACCGATATATACCGAATAAAAAAATACCGAAAATATCAATATACCGATATATATATATATATATATATATATATATATATATATATATATATATATATATATATATATAGGGGCGCGTTCGATGCAGTACCAATATTAGATTGATCTTTCTGACTAATTTATGCATGAGTTTTGTACTAATTATGCATGAAATATATGCTTTTCTTTAATCAAAATTAAAATTTATTAAAATATGAAATATATTTGATGCATATAATCTAATATTTTAATGCATCGATATTTTGATGCATATATTGCATATTTTAATGCATTGAAATTTTGATGCACGAAATGCATATATTTCATGCATAATTAGTACAAAACTCATGCATAAATTAGTACTGTAAAGTACTGGATCTAATATTAGTACTGCATAGAACGCGCCACTATATATGTATATATATATATATTGAAATACCGAATTTTTTTTGGTATCTCGGTATATACCGAAATACCGAAAATAAAAAAATTTCATACCGTTACCGTACCGAAAATTTTCGGTACGGCACCATACCGTACCGAACATTCGGTATACCAAAATTTTCGGCAATTTCGGTAATTTTTTCGTACGATAAATTCGGTATTTCGGCATTTCGGTATATTTTGCCACCCTTAGCTATGATCACACCTCTGGTTCAATCTCATAGAAACTTCCACCATCAACTTCATACCAGAAAAAGGTTATAATTGCGCAAATATCATTTAAAGATTGAAGGGCATACAAAAGTAGCACCCCAATTAGGAGTCATTGTCAAAAAGGATTCAGCAATCAGTTTCATTTCGAGTTTCACTCTGATAACATGGCAAGTGAGTTTTGACCAAAAACAGCTTACAGCTACACAGTTACGTTTTCTCCGTGTCCCAACTGAATGTCATGTTTACTTTCGAATGGAATCATTTCCTAATTTGACTAAGTTACAGTATTGATCCAAGCTAATTAGGACAGGAAAAACTCAATCCACAACTATAGATGTTCCGTGATCCTCACAAAATATGATGTTTGCTCTCTATATAAAAGTCACAGCTATTTTTATACTGTACATTGATGCTTCTGTGATTTTGATATTAAAAGACCTTCAACTCTATAAATTCATTAGCTTCATTATACAGTCTCATGTTATTGCTAATGAAATAATATTTGAAACTGAAGGACGAAGTGCGCATTCAACTTGGAACAGGGAAAATATTAGTAGTTATGAACAGACAAGGGAAAAGGGCAGTAGAACGGTAGAGTACGGATTTACCAGCCGCAGCACCGGCGCCGGCATTGCAGAGCAGTCCCTTTGGACTAGGGCCATGAGCATCGGCGGCCATCGTGAAGTCTACAACAATCGGCTTCAAACAAATCAGCTGGCTGTGAAACAACAACAAATACAAATACAGCGCCTTGATAGGTGGCGTCGGCGGTGGCCGTGGAGTCCTCTCTCAAGAGGCCGATCGTCGCCGATGACAACCGTCGCATGGCCAATCCGTACAGATCCAATAGATTAATTCAAACGAATCTCCCTTATTCCCGAAAATAACAATTCAAAAAATCAGCTTTAATTACACAACAATCGAATAGACAGCAATATATTTCTAGGTTTTTTAATTAAATATTATTATCAGCTAAACTTGGGAGTTGGTTATTGTACAGAGTATCCGATTGTAACCAGAAAAAAGGAAAAAAAGAAAAAAAAAAAAAAAACGTAACAAAAAAAGGTATGTAAACATATGTGGCGATAAGATCAAGAATCACTGTTCAAATAGCTATTTGGTATACAGGGGTAGATAAGTTTAGAAACCCTTCAAACAGCCGTGAGGAGAGAGAGAGAGAGAGAGAGAGAGAGAGAGAGAGAGAGAGAGCTGAGCACTGAGTTGAATCTTGGATGGCAAAGAAGTGAAAAGGCAATTTGTAAGAGAGAAAAAGAAGACAGAAATATCAAAAAAGGGAATAACCCTAAATTGGTAAATTGAGTTGGTACAACCAGGAAATGTAACCCGCACCGATCACCTAGCGAGTGCCCATTTTTTTTTTTTTTTTTTTTGGTAAACGGTAAAATTTTATTAAACTAGCAAGAGATAGAAACCAAATCAATTACATGTTAAAGAGTTAAATCTCGATAAATAAATATTCGATAAATGAATAAACTCGTCAAATGAATAATTTTCTCCGGGCCCAACTCTTTATAACATGTTCAAATTTTCTCTCAATAAATGAATAATTTCGCTAAATAAATATTTTTCTCCGATCCCAAAACCTCGATAAAATCAGCTGAAGACTCACCTGATGTCACCTGATGGATAACGCACGTTATGTGCAAAGTTAACGCATGCTAAGGATGTTGGTTCCTCTGTGAATTTCCAACAATGTAATTACAATAAAAATTACAAATAAATGCAACCTAATACAATCTAAATAAATTAAAAGCTGAATTGAAAATTACAACTTTAGCAGAGGCGAGATGACTCTTTCCGTAAGACAATTTTGCCCCCGTATAAGAGCAGACGGCTCAGGCAATATGTCCCTAAGATACAACTGCTATATGTTTCTGAGTTAGGTGCTCTCGAAAACTCAGAACTCCGGCGAACGTTCAAGTGCTGGAAACTGGGCACGAAACAAGAAGGAAATATGCTGCAATATGAGATATGCTTGTATTTTTTTATGTTCTGATTATATGAAATAAAATGCATAAGACTCCCTTTTATAGGGTCCAATTCCACTCCATCATGTGGGGGAGTTACAACAAATTAAAGTGCCATTAATTCTCTTTAATCCTCCAGCTCAGGAGTTACAACAAATTAAATCTCCATAAAGTGGGGAGTTACAACAAATTAAAACTCCATAATTCTCATTTAATTCGGACGTTACATTATGGAGTGTGAAGAGTCATATTCCAGAAGCAAGGTTCTCAACCTGCTTCATATCAGACGAAACCAAATATCAGATCAGACAGGTTCCAGATCAGAAAGGTTCCAGATCAGACAGTCGAATCGAGACGAGTCGAATCGGCAGTCCCAGATCGAGACAGTCCCAGATCAGACGAGTCGGATCGGGCAGTCACAGATCGACAGTCCCGAGATCAGGCCGATCGGAGTCGAGATCGCAGACGAGTTTTTCAAACCTCGTTAACTCTTCACCTTTTCAATTAAATGGCCAACTTTAATCATTTGTTTCTCACTCATCGGAAATCGATTTTGAGAAAAATAAAAAACCTACGTTCATCTTCTCGAAGCGTAGATTCACAATTTATTATTTAATTCCCAAGAATTAAATATTCTATCACTATTAAATTGGTTTTAAATTGAGTTAAAACTCATTTTTCTATAACCAATTTCCAACAATCCCCCACATGAGTGGAAATAAATGCAGGCATGAATGCAGACTCACATACCCAGTTTCCGTAAAACACTGCTGCATGGGGAAAGGTAGTTTGTGGCTTTGAACCTTCCTTAGTAAAATATCGTCGGATATACCGGCGGCTTAGTGGACATTGTGCCTTGAACTAATCCTCCTTGGTGTATACCGAGTTAACGACACTTACACAACAATATCTCAACACCTTTCGTTCTCATAGTTGTGTCCGTTTTGGCCATGGACAACATCTTGGTTTCCTAAGTGTTTATTCGAAGCGGCCCGTCCTCACACTTAGATAGGTGGTCTCCTTTTATAAAGTATCCTGCAATACTTCTCCTTTCCAAGGACAAAGAGCCATTAAAAGTCCAGAGACTTAACCTCACCACAATCATAGGACTTAGCACTTATTCTGCTCTATAGGGATGAATTTATTATAAGCGCTTTTCAATAGAACTTTCATAATTTTATTTTCCCATTGAACCAAGTTTCTGGGATCTCCAGTCTTCAAGGTTGGGTTACCACTATGATTGTTCTTTCAAGATGTGGATTTTAATCTCATTCCCTCTAACAGTTTATGAAATTGATCTCTATTCAGACCCTTTGTGAGTGGATCAGCCAAATTAATATTTGACCTCACATAGTCAATAGATATAACTCCATTTTTGATCAATTGTCGCACGGTATTATGTCTCCGACGTATGTGTCGAGACTTACCATTATACATAATGCTCTGTGCTCTTCCAATTGCAGCTTGGCTATCGCAATGGATCATAATACTAGGCACAGGCTTTTTCCAGCATGGAATATCCTCAAGAAAGTTACGGAGCCATTCAGCTTCTTCTCCAGCTTTATCTAGAGCTATAAATTCCGATTCCATAGTGGATCGGGCTATACAAGTCTGCTTGCTTGATTTCCAAGATATAGCTCCACCCCCAATAGTAAATACATATCCACTTATAGAGTGAGAGTCTTTCGTGTCTGAAATCCAATTAGCATCAGTATATCTTTCCAAAACTGGAGGATAATTACTATAAAATAGCCCATAACATAGGGTGTACTTTAAGTATCTTAAAACCCTAGTCAGTGCATTCCAGTGCTCTTTACTCGGATTGCTCGTGAACCTGCTCAACTTGTTTACAGCAAATGCCAAGTTTGGCCGTGTACAATTTATAATGTACAACAGGCTTCCGATTACTCTTGAATATTCGACTTGAGCCACTGGATCACCTCTGTTCTTACTTAAGTGAATACTGGTATCAACAGGTATTTTAACAGGTGGGCTGTCAAAAGCGTTAAACTTCTTGAGCACTTTCTCAACATAATGAGATTGTGATAAGAAGATACCTTCTGACTTTCCGATAATTTTAATTCCAAGAATTAAATCATCTAAACACAAGTCCTTCATATCGAAGTTTCTACTTAACATCCTTTTTGTATTCAAAATTACTTCATTGCTACTACCCATGATCAACATATCATCTACATATAGACAAACTATGACAAATGACTCCGGTGTGCCTTTAATATACACACATTTGTCACATTCGTTGATCTTGAATCCATTTTCCAACATAATTGTGTCAAACTTCATATGCCATTGTTTAGGAGCTTGTTTTAGTCCATATAATGACTTCAACAGTTTACATACTTTCTTTTCTTGACCAGGCGCAATGAAACCTTCAGGTTGTTCCATATAAATTTCTTCTTCTAGTTCACCATTCAAGAATGCAATTTTCACATCCATTTGATAAATTTCAAAAGTATGCAATGCAGCAATAGCAATAAGCACTCGAATGGAAGTTATTCTTGTTACTGGTGAATATGTATTGAAGAAATCATAACCTTCTTTCTGTTTAAACCCTTTGGCAACAAGACGGGCCTTAAACTTGTCTATCGACCAGTCATCTTTGTATTTCCTCTTTAGGATCTATTTACATCCTAAAGGCTTACTTCCTGGTGGAAGTTCAACCAGTTCCCAAGTAGAATTTTGCATGATGGAATCCATTTCACTATAAATAGCTTCCTTCCAAAAAGGAGCATCAGGACTAGCATAAACTTCCTGTATAGTCTTTGGATCATCGTCAACTGCAAAAGTCTCAAAGGCAGGACCAAATGACTTAGCCTTTCGAGCTCTCTTACTTTTTCTTGGCTCTTCATTTATAGGATTTGAACTACTTTCAGTTTCAAGATTTCTTTTGTTTGAGTTTGTCACGATCCTTTCTTTACAAGGATAAACATTTTCAAAGAAAATTGCATTTCTTGATTCAATGACAGTTCCTTCATGCATATCAGGAATTTCAGATTTATGAATCAGAAATCGGTATGCACTACTGTTGTATGCATAACCTATGAATATGCAATCAACTGTCTTTGGACAGATTCTTACTTGTTTTGGTTCAGGTACTTAAACCTTTGCCAAACACCCCCACACTTTAAGATATTTGAAAGAAGGTTTGCGCCTTTTCCATAACTCATACGGAGTTTTATCTTTTCCTTTGTGTGGCACTTTATTCAGAATGTGGTTAGCTGTAAGAATAGCTTCCCCCACATGTTCTGCGGCAACCCTGAGCTTATTAATAAAGCATTCATCATTTCTTTCAGGGTTCGATTTTTCCTTTCGGCAACTCCATTTGACTGGGAAGCATAAGGAGCAGTCGTTTGATGAATTATGCCTGAATTGGCACATAATTGTTCAAACGGTGCTACATACTCACCTCCTATGTCACTTCGGACTGCTTTTATTTTACAGTTAAGTTGATTTTCAACTTCATTTGTATACATCTTAAATGCCTCGATTGCTTCATCTTTGCTTCTCAAAAGAAACACATAGCAATATCTTGTGCAATCATTTATAAAAGTGACGAAGTATTTTTTACCTCCTCTAGTTTGCACAAATTTTAAGTCACATACATCAGTGTGAATTAATTCTAGAGGAGTGGTATTCCTTTACACTGAATGGAAAGGCAATTTAGCTATTTTTGCTTCAACACATATTTCGCATTTCTTATTAAGTTCAACATGGGTTTTTGGAATTAATTCTAGATTAATTAGTCTTTTAATTGATTTTAGACCAACATGTCCCAATCTAGAATGCCATAAATCTGAACACTCGAGCAAGTAAACAGAAGAAGGAGCATTATTATTATTATTTTTGTTCTTGCCTTCACGGCTTACAGGCATCACATTCATTTTGAATAATCCCCTGTCAAGATAACCTCGACCAAGGAACATTCCAAACTTGCTCATAATAAATTTTTCAGACTCAAAAACTAGTCTAAACCAATGACTAACTAGTAAAGAGCCTGAAACTAAATTTTTTCGGACGTCTGGGATATGCAGCACATCCTTAAGAAGGAGCTCCTTTCCAGAGGTCAGCTTTAAGACCACGTTCCCCACACCTGCAATCACAGAATAAGCAGAGTTTTCCATATGCAATTTCCTACCATTAGTAACAGTGTAGGAAGAGAACATGTCTTTTTCAGAACAAACATGACGAGTAGCCCCAGTATCAACGTACCAGGCGCGGTGATTCTCCACCATATTGGTTTCAATCACCATGGCTGAGACCTCCTCATCCAGCTCCTCAACCATAGCTGACAGCTCCAAACCTGACATGTCAACATCGCCATGTTCAACCACAATGGCAACTCGTTTGCCTTTGTTTCGCTGACTAGTTGAACTTATTGGAAAGCGACAGTCTTTTGCCTTATGGTTTGTTTTACCACAGTTGTGGCATTTTCCAGTGAATTTCTTTGCCTTAAACGGCTTTTTCCCTTTATCCTGAACATGATTCAGTTTCCTCTTTTTGCTAGAGGACCCATATTCAAGCAAATTACTTTGGCCACCATAGGGCCTCTCTTGAACTTAGAATCAGATTTTCGGTTGTCTTCCTCAATCCTGAGTCGAACAATCAAATCCTCTAAGCTCATTTCCTTTCGTTTGTGTTTCAGGTAATTTTTGAAGTCCTTCCAACTAGGAGGCAACTTCTCAATTACCGTTCCCACAACAAATGGTTCAGGAAAGATCATTCCTTCAGCATTAATTTCATGCACAATCAATTGAAATTGCTGGACTTGTTCGATAACGGTTTTGTAGTCCGTCATCTGAAAATCCAGGTAGCGCCCGATCACAAATTTCTTGGCACCAGCATCATCGGTTTTATACTTTTTCTCCAAAGAATTCCAGAGTTCTTTGGAAGTCTTGATTTGACTGTACACGTTGTACAGAGAGTCAATCAGCCCATTCAATATTGTATTACAACACATAAAGTCGTCGTTAAACCATTGATCGTAAGAAAAACGCTTTGTACGATCAGTTTCCGTCTCACTAACCACATGAGGATCATCCTTGAGGTAAACAGCAAGCCTCAGGGTAGTGAGATAAAACATCATCTTTTGCTGCCATCTCTTAAAATCAAGACTCGGAAATTTCTCGGGTTTCTCAGCCTGAACTGCAATGGTTGGTGCAGCAGCGGTGGCGGCAGGATCAGCATCGGTCGCCATTGGAAATTACAGAAAATATAAATAAAAATTGTCTTACGATTGTTGGTTCCTCTGTGAATTTTCAACAATGTAATTACAATAAAAATTACAAATAAAGGCAACCTAATACAATCTAAATAAATTAAAAGCTGAATTGAAAATTACAACTTTAGCAGAGGCGAGATGACTCTTTCCGTAAGACAATTTTGCCCCCGTATAAGAGCAGACGGCTCAGGCAATATGTCCCTAAGATACAACTGCTATATGTTTCTGAGTTAGGTGCTCTCCAAAATTCAGAACTCCGGCGAACGTTCAAGTGCTGGAAACTGAGCACGAAACAAGAAGAAAATATGTTGCAATATGAGATATGCTTTATGAAATGAAATGCATAAGACTCCCTTTTATAGTGTCCAATTCCACTCCATCATGTGGGGAGTTACAACAAATTAAAGTGTCATTAATTCTCTTTAATCCTCCACCTCAGGAGTTACAACAAATTAAATCTTCATAAAGTGGGGAGTTACAACAAATTAAAACTCCATAATTCTCATTTAATTCGGACGTTACATTATGGAGTGTGAAGAGTCATATTCCAGAAGCAAGGTTCTCAACCTGCTTCATATCAGACGAAACCAAATATCAGATCAGACAGGTTCCAGATCAGAAAGGTTCCAGATCAGACAGGTCAGATCAGACAGGTTCCAGATCAGACAGGTCAGATCAGACAGGTTCCAGATCAGACAAATCAGATCGAGCAGTTCCGGATCGAGACAGTCCCAGATCGACAGTCGATCGACAGTCCCAGATCGACAGTCCCGGATCGGATGTGTCGATCGACAGTCGATCGGACATGTCACGATCGACACAGTTAGATCGACAGTCGATCGAGGACGGTCCCATCGGACATGTCGAGATCGGACAGTCGAATCGGTGTCACATCGCAGTCAGAGTCGGATCGGAGTCCCAGATCGCACAGTCCGATCGATGGCAGTCCTAGATCGAGACGCTTTTTTCAAACCTCGTTAACTCTTCACATTTTCAATTAAATGGCCAACTTTAATCATTTATTTCTCACTCACCGGAAATCGGTTTTGAGACAAATAAAAATCCTACGTTCATCTTCTCGAAGCGTAGATTCACAATTTATTATTTAATTCCCAAGAATTAAATATTATCATTATTAAATTGGTTTTAAATTGAGTTAAAACTCGTTTTTCTAAAACCAATTTCCAACAAAGGATGATGATTATCGTACGTAATGGATACCAGTTAACGTACGGTATGAGAGTTGAAATACGAATTCAAGCAACACAACCGTTGGAAGATTCAGAGCAAAGTCAAAGATGCAGCGGATACATGGTGACGCACGCAATGACGTCACATTCGCACGCTACGAAGGTTATTAACGCACGCTAACAGATAGAGTCAGAAGCTACTGGACTCAATCGATCAACAGGTAACATACTTAAAAACTGATAATAACGTACGCAACAAGTCTTAGCGCGCGCCAAACCTACATATAGCGCACGCTAAAGAGACACATACAACAACGGCTAGTTGAGGCTTTATGTCTATAAATACCAAGGCATTTGGTATCATTCATAACAACAACTCCAAACAAATCATATATAGTTCAGGTATTGTTGTATTCATCTTTGTTGTTGTAATTGGGCGATATTGTCAAGTATTTGAGTGTTTTGTTGGGATTCGGTGCCTAAAACGAAGGCACAGCGGAAGCGGTAAAACGAAAATTAATTCAATCTGAATCCCTATGAGGATCGATCAAGCTAGTATATACGAATATATAAACGAAATCACAAGAGATATTAGAAACTCACCCTTGTAGTCCGTTGATTAAATTGATTCCTTCTCTTGAATTATTCTCCAAGCTCTTGAAATCCCGAGCACCGAAAGCACCGTGCCTCTACTTGCCACGCACCGGAAAAATGATCGGAATGGCTTCCACTTCGTTGTCCTCTAAGGATACGGCTAAAACAAAGTGGTAGGAGCTTTCGAATATAATCTATATCACTTCAAGTGTATAGATATATTATCTCTCAATTTACTTTTAATTTTTTTCTCTAAGAAAAATGTGAATAAGAAGAAGTATCAAGTAGATGAAAAAGAAAAAACTTTTCTCCCTCCCTTTTCCTTTTGTTCTTCGTGAGTCTAGTAGTTGGAGAAAGAAAAAAGTTTGTCACTTCACTTAATATTCTTCATATCTCACAAAGTCATCTTACTATTATTTAAATAGATATCAAATCTCTCATTTTCTTTGGTCTTCCATTTATAAAAATGGAGACAAAGATCAAAGAAGAAAGTTGGTGAAGGGGGCGGCCTCTAGAAGAACCGGAACGAGTTTGATTCGTTTCGGACTCCTGTGAGTCCAAACAGATAAAACTCCATTCCGTTCCGATGTATTTATATCAATTAATTAATCCAATTAATTAATCATATCAAATACAAAATAATATAATTAATTTCTCCAATAAATAATTATGTTCATGAATTAAATTAATCACCCAGTATTATATTTAATTCATTAGGCCGCAAATTAATTTATCCAATAAATTAATTTAGACATTCATTGTCCCAAAATTAATTAGACATCCAATGTCCAATAAATTAAATATCCAATATCTAATATTAATAAAGAGAGAATAAGCTCGATTCATTCCATCGTCAATCCTATTGCGCGACTCGGTAGGTCCGCCTCAGTCAGCAATGGGAGAAACCAAAGAGTAGTAGCACCACCTAGCCAGCCTGGCGGCCTACACTGTACCCAACTGAGAACGAATGATTGGGATTATTCAAGAACCATTCTGTCATGAATACCAGTATACGTATAAACCCTTCTTTCACATGTCCCGGTCAAGTTATAGGGTCACGGTCAGTCAAACCCTATCTGTACTTGACGCTATGCATGCGTTAATGCAAATCGAGATCATTGAGCTCTCGTGTATCCAATACAACTAGCTCCAATGCTTTGGCCAAAGACTTTTGATCTCATCTGCCAATAACCGCATAGGACATATAACCCGCTCACTAACGGGAGAAAGAATTCTATCTTGGTATTTAGTAGGACCTACTACTTGCCCGTCAACATGCACGTCAAGGTTGACCCCCACCTCCCGGTTTATAGGGTCGAACTACTCTAATGAAAATATTGACGTCACAAGCACATCCCTACTAAATTCTCAAGTCGAAGGTTCATGAATACCTATCACAACCTTTCGATTCCGTCATTGACTGTCCCGGAGTGAAATCCGTGTGATGAATCAAGGGTGAGTCGGTTCGAGTATACTAATCCAATTAGCATACCTATAACGTGTGCTCTCACTTACCATTAGTGTTCGACATGCACTCTCCATGTCAAAGAACACGTCATACAAGTCTTCACATAAATTTAACGCCCAGTCAAGTTTCATCGACTCGCGAATGATTAAGTATTTGAGCTATAAATCTTTCCAGTGCCGACCCCCTTATCCAATAAGGAGTGAAACATTTTGCTCTCAAATACACGGATTAGTTTCTATATGTATGTTTACGAGTTAGGAATGCTAGTAACTACCAGTAAATAAAGAAACATTCATTGCCTTATATTAGTGATTTACATAATTACAAGTACAATGTCCTCACTCAACATCCTCGGAGTGGCATTCGAGGGCATACTTCTAACATGTTCATACACTAAACCATACACGAGAGGAAAGAACAGATTGTAGATTTGATTTGGTGTTATTAGGATTATTGATCCGACATTGTTAGAATCAATATCTAAATTCGAGTGAGGTTTGTCTAGTACCAATCGAAAGTTAGATAGGTTGATTCATTGTCCGATAGAAAAGGAAAGCAGTTTAACTATGACCGACAAAAAAACAAGAGCATAACGGTTTAAATTGGACCGATTGAAGACAAGATTGTAACGGTATCTCTCGGACCGATATAAGACGAGGTGTAAAATATGAAGAGTGGACGTATTGGCCGAACCTCTATAAATTTTGTGTCGTTATCTTCCGCAATTTAATTATGCTTCCGCGAACGCAAAAGAGTTTGAAAACTCTACTCCGCGATATTATCCACCATTCTAAGTGGGATATCAATTCTCAACAAAAGATATTTATTTGATATGATTTGAGGTACTTAGTAAACTATTGCATACTTAAAAAACACTTTTTAAGTACATTTTTTTTTTTTTGTTAATCAAATGAGTTGCCCATCAGCGATTTTTAGATTTAAATTGAATACTATTTTTAGCTTAATACAAACACTTCATTTTTATGACCCAAAATACATTTTAAGATATATTATACCTGATATGCCCTCAGCCCTCACACCCGCAAGTCGCATCTACTAAAAATATGTTTGGGTGATCAATTAATTAAGTTTAAAAAGATCCGTTTTTACTATTGCTTAAACGCACAAACCATATTTCCACAGTGTTATATTTTCAACAATTTATTTTAAAATTCACTGGAATTTAGAATTCTCGAATTCTGGGCTTCCAAATCTTTGGGTATTTTGAATGACGTGAGTTGTAAAAATATCATTGAACTGAATGGAAATGAACTGAATTGAACTGAATTGAACTGAACTGAAATATATATTAAGGGTAAATAATAATAATAATAATAATGGTAAATATTAATAATAATAATAGTAATTAACAACAATAACGATAATAGTAATATTATTAGTAATAATAACAATAATAATAATTAAGATTAATAATAATAATAATAATAATAATAAGAAGCCCAATCCTGAATTGACTCGAATCGAATCGAATGGGCCTGAGGCCCAGATTGATCGAATCGAATCGAAAAGCTAAAAATAAGTTCAAAAGAAAAGGGACAAAGTCATTTATTAGGAAATAGGGGTAACACTATTTGAAGACAAAAAGATAAGAGAAATAAAGTAATTGGACTTTTAAAATATAAAAATAGGAGAGAAGAGAAATTGAAATTTTTAACATAAAAATAGGAGAAATACGAGTAGGTTTGTAAATATAAAAAGAGAAGAGAAAATAATGTAATTTAAGGTGGAGATATAGAGAAAAAATCACAAATAGTCATGTATCTTTTCCCGAATTCAATATTAATCTTTTATCTTTTTATTTTACCACATATAGTCATTTTCGTTATCAAATGTAGTCCTCTCCGTCGGGAAAAATTAAAAAGTCGTCGAGAATTGACACATGCTCTGACTGTATTGCTTACATGGCGTTCCATGTCATTAAATAAATCCACCTCATTACTTATTCCACATTATTTAGCGAGAAAATATTTTTTTTTGTCCCATAACTATTGTACTGTCCAATTTTTATCCCAATAATTATATCTTTTTAATTTTGGTCTCATAACTATTTATGTTGTCCAATTTTCGTCCCATAACTAGTGAAATTATCCAATTTTCGTCCCATATATATCTCATTCATACAAGTGACGCCCAAGTGTCACCGGAAATGGCAAAACTGTGTAGTTTTTAATCGAAATTTTCGGTATTAAATTAGATTTTCGACATCGGGTACACGTGAAGGCTGTCTGGATAAATTTATTTTAATCACAAAAGTGAAAAGTCATTAAATAATAAAAAACAAAAAATTACAAAGTTTTTTTTTCCTATTTTAAGATTTTTTCCCCAATATATTGAGATTTTTTTCCTGTTTTAAGTTTTTTTTTTCTTATTTTAATTATCTTTTAATCCAAATATTTTAGCTTCTACCGTTAGATCCGTATAATTGCTATCTTTTTTTATTATTATTTTAAATATATTTTGAATTTAAGTTTGAAGCTTTTTGAATTTCGTAATTTTTTTGTTTTTTTATTATTTAATGACGTATCACTTTTGTGATTTAAAAAATTATCCAGTCAGCCTCCACATGTGCCCGATGCCGGAAATTCAATTTAATACCTGAAATTTCGATTAAAAACGACACAGTTTTGCCATTTCTGGTGACACTTGGGCGTCATTTGTACGAATCACTACCAAAATCGGGGGTTTAGCCGACGACTTTACAAATGTCGTCGGCTAAAGTTTTTTCAAAAAAAAAAAAAAGTAATATACTTTAGCCAACGACTTTGTTAAATGTCGTCGGCTAAAATATTTTTTTAAAAAAAAAAGTAATATACTTTAGCCGACGACATTTAACAAAGTCGTCGGCTAAATTATTTTTTAAAAAAAAAATCAGATTTTGGGAACAATTTATAGTCAACACAATATACCAATTAATAAATTAGCGAAAAAATACATAACAATTCAACACAAATACATAACACATATACAATACACCAATTCAACAGTAACAAAAATACGTCAATTCAACAGAATACATCAATTAATATCACAACATACCAACAATACATCCAATTCAATACAATACACCAATTAATAACACAATACACGAACAATACATCAAACAAATACAATAAATTCATCAAACAAATGAAAACTAAATAAAACACAAAAATCTAAAAACTAAATAAAACCTAACCTAATAAACTAAAAAAATAATAAAAACTACATGAAAAACAACCTAACTACAGATAAAATTAATACACTAAAAATGCACAAAAAAAATGGGTTGCCTGTGCGGAGGTCGGGCGGCGAGCAGATGGTCGAGCGGCGGTCCGGCGGATGGGTGACGGGCGGTCTGGTGTCGTCGGGCGGCTGACGGATGGGTGGGGGAAGAAAAAAAGAAGAAAAGGAAGAAGAAAGAAGAGAATATATATATATGGATAGGTTGAGGTAGGAAAGTTTTTTTCCGTAAGAAATAAGAATGATTCTGGGCCCTTGATCTTTGGTGATTAATGGCTGCGATTTGTGCACGTTGTGATAAAGAGTTAGCCTAAGTGTGCTACGCGGAATATTTTTGAGGGGATATTTTTGTAATTATACAGATTTTATGTTTGGTATTTCCTACAATCATGGGATTTCATATCCCACTTCTTATCTCTTCCCAAATTTTAGCACCTTTGATAATATTATTTTGATAATTATTGTGATGTCATTTGTGTGATAGTTAGCACTTAAATCTGTAAAATTTTGCATTGTTAATACATTTTATTTCTGTTAATATTTTAATAGTAGAGTTTAGCATAAAAATGTTATTTGTATTAGCACATTTAATAGATAATACTAGCACATATGATATGTAATGCTTGCATAGCAGTTTATGGAATTTACAAATGGAGTCTTATTGTATTTATTGTATTTTTTTAGTAAATGACGCGAAAATCATTTTGTACCTATACTTGAAAACAAGTATGATTATTTATCTTCCAAAAAATAAAGCACAACACATTGTATCAAAATTGACTGTATTGTACACAATAAAGCATAACAAAAAAAATCAAATAATTGGAATATAACTAACCGCACTGTTTTCCAATTTGCAGACACACAAAACAAATGGTTAGCTGATTCCGATTTTTAAAAATAAAAATCAAATAGAAAAAAAAAAGATAATGTTAGTTTTTAAAAAAATAAAAATAAATACACCAAAAATATAAAATATTTGAACGACTAAAAAATATGAAATCCCATAAAAAACAGATATTAACCTAAAATATGAAATCTCATGAATATAGGAACTTCCCATGATTTTAGTAACTTCCCATAAGATAAATTAATCAAATTACATTGGTACCCCCAATAATTAAATTCGTTAGCACTCCTAGTTTCCCGTGTTAGCACACCAGAACGAAATCTGGGTCATTAACCTTCAAGGATTAATGGCTCACAATCATTCCTATTTCTTACACTTATACCATTTCACTCCATAACCCACACACATATATATATATATATATATATATAGGCATAGCCGACGGCCTAGATCAAGTCGTCGGCTAAACCCCATATTTTTTTCGGATGCCGAGGAGAACTGAGGACGATATATAATTTTAAATTCGTGGTTTAGCCGACGACTTGATCTAGATCGTCGGCTAAACCATTGCAATATTTTTTTTTCGAAAGGTGTTTAGCCGACGACCTAGATCGAGTCGTCAGCTAAAATATATTATTATTATTCTTTCGAAAGGGGTTTAGCCGACGACCTAGATCAACTCGTCGGCTAAAGTATATTATTTTTTTTCTTTTTTTGAAAAAGTGTTTAGCCGACGACATGATCTAGGTCGTCGACTAAACCGCTGCAATATATTTTTTTTTTCGAAAGGGGTTTAGCCGACGACCTAGATCAAGTCGTCGGCTAAAGTATATTTTTTTTTTTTTGAAAAAGTGTTTAGCCGACGACTTGATCTAGGTCGTCGGCTAAACCCCTTTCGAAAAATAATAATAATATTACAACGGTCTAGGTCGTCGGCTAAACCGTTGCGAAAGTCGTCGGCTAAAGTTTAACATTTTAGCCGACGACTATGTTACATTTTAGCCGACGACCCAGATCAAGTCGTCGGCTAAACACTTTTTTTATTATTTAATGACGTGTCACTTTTTTGATTTAAAAAATTATCCAGTCAGCCTCCACATGTGCCCGATGCCGGAACTTCAATTTAATACCTGAAATTTCGATTAAAAACGACACAGTTTTGCCATTTCTGGTGACACTTGGGCGTCATTTGTACGAATTAATGAGATATTTATGAGACGAAAATTGGATAATTCACTAGTTAAGGGACGAAAATTGGACTAACATAAATAGTTATGGGACCAAAATTAAAAAGATATAGTTATTGGGATGAAAATTGGACAGTACAATAGTTATGGGACCAAAAAAAATATTTTCTCACCAAATAATGTCGAATAAGTAATGAGGTGGATTTATTTAATGACATGGAAAGCCATGTAAGCAGTACAGCCGGAGCATGTGTCAATTCTCGGCGACTTTTTAATTTTTCCGATGGGATGACTACATTTGATAACGAAAGGACTATACATGATAAACTAAAAAAAAATAAAGGACTAATATTGAATTCGGGAAAAGATACATGACTATTGATGATTTTTTATCTGAATCTTATATACTAAAAGCTTAAGTAGTGTTATAAATGTAAGTGGTCATAATAAATGGCTCACAATTGAAAGTGAAATATGGAGGCTTCATGTGTTAGTACTTTAATTTAATAGTCATGCATAAGGATAAGTACATAGGAGATGAAGTGTTTGGTGCCATGAATGCATAAATTAAACACACCAATTAGTGTTAGTCTTTTTACCTTCCCATCCATGAGTTACAAATATTTTATCAACTATATAATGTGTCAAAAATCACACACAACAAACCACAACTTCCTCCACACCGCGTGCACATTGGGCTACAACTTATTATGGTGGTAAAGTAAGCATCATATCGTCTTACTTATTTAGCATATTGATTTATATTGTTTTATGTAAATTTCACGTGCGTTTTGTGTGTGTAACAATGTAGGACATAAAGATGGTGCTTAGGAGGTTTGATAGTAACACCATCTTCTCTAATGGTTTAAGAGATCCTACACATCGTTGTCTTATCAATTAAGTGCTACATGCACGAACATTTTTACTTTGATCGAAAATGCAATATATTGATTAACTGTATTTAAGTTACTAACGATCAACTATATCTAATTATTTTTTGTAGCACGTCAAGAAGCATTAAAGAAAGAGATCGAGAAGTCACAAAAAATGTATCAAGAACAAAACATGAAAAAGGCCAATGAACAACAACGACAAAGACGACAACAACAAGAACAACAACAAAAACAAGAACGACGTCACGGTCATCGGTGGGATGAATATTTAGCATTCATATTAATATGCGTTACAAATTAAACATGCAATATTTTACTTCATGTAATACCGATAAATGAGCTAATTATATTGATTCGTTAGCAAGTAAGTTTATTGAAAATAATGTGACGAGCATTCAATTTTTAGTCAATAATTATTACTACACTTTGTTGGTGCATTTTAATATTTTTGCTCTTACTGTAGTTTTTTGTCTTGCGGTGTGTTAATGTCACTTTTTTAATTAAACGTCTTGAAATATTGCGTGACTTTGATACTTGATATGACTGTGTAAGTTATGTCGATGTTACATATTGAAAATGGTAGTATATAATAAAAATATTTTCACACTATCATCTTTATCCATAAATGGTGCAAAGCAATATACTATAGATAAAACAAATACATATTAATGATTCGGGTAATCATATCCACAATTAGTATCGCAATTAAGCGATTATGTTATTTTGAGAATTTATCATTTATATAATTTTACTGTAGTTTAAATCTTACATAATAAGTAATATCATTTTGGCGATTTATGTAGTTTAAACAATATAAATATACCATTTAGATAATCTATTATAAATTAAATTTAAATCTTACTCAATTAGTAATATCACTATGGAGATTAATTGATTATCTTAATATGATTTTAGTTTCATTTGTAGAATGACAAACAAATTTGGCAAAATGAAATTGTTATATTAGTTATTAAGACTAGAAAAATTACATGTTGAGATTGATGTCTTCAAATATATTTATATATGCAATATGGTACAAATTAAATATACTAACAATATTGGACCGATTTTCACAACAATAAAAAATATTGAAACTTAAATGGTTTTTGTGCATAAAATAAAATTCGAGTAATTGAGCGTAGTAATGTGGAGCTACCGTATTTGATATGATAAACCAAAAGGATAATTAATTGTCACAAGCTAGATCTCAAAATATAGAGAATATCCACTTTGTTACGATTTTATATAAGGGTTATATTTATTTTGAAAGAACCGTATGCGTTTAACCTCCCTTTGACATTTAGTATGTAACTTATACATATTAAAAAATTACATGGGAAAAGACTCTTTTAAATGTAGCATCTTGAAAAAAGTCTCTTCACATATACTCTTTTAATGTCAATAAACTATTTTAAATGTGTGTCATGCTTAGAAAATGTGTGATACTATCACAACTTAGATATATAATGACGAAAATAAGCGCCAAAGATTACGCTATGAACACTTATAGATGACGAAAATTAGTGTTGAACAATACACTATGAACATTTAGATTAAGCCCATTTGCATCGCACGGGTCTCAATGACTCGGTCTAAATATAAAAATCGCCAAACAACTAATTAAACTCATTCATCTTAGGTGCGTTTGGTATGATTATGGGTTAGAATAGGATTTGGATTTGGTATAGATGGAAAGAAATGGAGGAGAGAGAAAATAAATGATTATATAAAATGTTGTTTGTTTTATAAATGTTATAGGTATTGGATTTGAATTTTAGTAATATTGTATTATTATAATAATAATAAAAATAAAAGTTGAGAATTGTTTTTATGTGCCCAACAAAAATATTCAAAGCAATGGAATGCAGCAATAGTGGTGTAAGTACATGAAAATTAGGGATGACAACGAAGGCGGGTCCGGATTCATAGGTATCTGGACCCGGACCGAAATTTAAAATGGACCGGACCGGACCTGGACTGGGATATTCTGGTCGGGTAGATCCGGACCCGCCAGGGTGCAGGTACCCACCGGGTACCCGAAAATTAACATTAAAACTAAAAATAATTATATATATTTATAATTATATATTAAAATATTATATAATATTATATAGTATATAATTATATATTATATAATATTATGTAATGTAATGAAATATATAATTATATAGTATATAATTATATAATTATATAATTATATAATTATATAATATATAATATTATATAGTATATAATTATATAATATAATTATATAATATTACATATTATGTTACGTAATGAAATAAGATTTCAATATATATATATATATATAATTATTTATATTAATATTGCGGGTCCGGGTCCTACGGGCCTGGATATTATACTACCCGGACCCGACCTGTGAAAACCAATTTTTTTTGCCTACGGTCGGACCGGACCGAGCCGAAATTGAAGACCGAATTGGACCGAATGGGTAAAATCCACGGTACCGGATTCACGAGTTTTTGCCATCCCTAATGAAAATAAAGAAAAAGACAAAAAAGTTAAGAAGTCATGATCAAAATCCACGTATCACCCTCGAGAATAGTGAATGGCACCCATACATGGAAATCCTGCACTGTGTCAACACCCATAGGCCTAAAACAAACATTTTTTTTCTTTGATTTCTTTCCTCAAATCTCACACCCCCATAACAAACACACCCTTAAACTCATGCGATGTTTATAAAAGCTGTGATACTATCACAACTTACAAACCTAATGACTAAAATAAATACCACACATTATATTATGACCAATTAGATAGAGCCCGTGTGCAACGCACGGGTCTGAATGACTAGTATATATAATATTTAAGAAGTTATTGGTTGACTACTTAAATTTCGAGTCACAAAATTAATGGATAATGAAATCCAAAATCCGAGTCCTAAATTCCAAGTCTTAATACAAACACCCTCCATGCAGAATGAATATATATATATATATATAATATTTTTGTGAAAAATTATGCCCAAAAAAAGTCAAAATCTAAACCCCGAGCAAATTATGACCAAAAAAAAAAAGTAAAATACACTTTTGTCCTTTGGTCCAAAAAGAAAGTTTCGGTGTGTATTCTTTATTGGCGATTTGCGTGTGTGTTTCATACGCTATTTCATATAAATCGATCATAAATACTGAAATACAAATATAAAGAAAATTATATTTCAATTAATTATATGATATAATCATACACCACATGATTCAAATACAGATAGAAATACACAATATATATTGGGGTTAACTTTAGATAATTTAGTAAAAATTATGTTCTTAGCTTGATTGTGATGTAATCCTTTTGTGAATGAATTGGACTAAGGTCAATATATTTCTATTCTAATGGTAATATCTAACAACTGAATTAATTGTAAAAAAAAAATATTAAAGTGCAACAATGCAGACTCGTGATTAATTACAAACCATAAAGTATTTGAGAATTAACTGATAGTTTATCTTTTATTTTTAAACAGTAAATCATATTGATTTGTGTGATAATATTAAAAATAGTGACATAATACTGCTTAAATTTTGTTCTCATATTTTTAGGGATCATATTTATATGACAAAAATTATATATATTTGGTACTATAAAGTATTTTTTATTTGTAGAGGTACAATTAATTTTTTTTTTTTTGGTAATTCTGTATTCCATTACGAGTGAGCCATGAATTGGCAAAAATACAAAACATGTCTATCCGGTTAAATTATTAGTCCTACTACTTAATCTAACTTTTAGACTTTAAATATTTCGCAAATTCAATGAATGATCTTAGTGGAATACTCCATCGTATTCACATTATTTGCCATCATAATGTCATGTATATATATATTATGAAAATTATTGGCCTCTATTATAATTTTAATTAATTACTTTGAAATTCTAAATGAGACTTTTTAAATTTATTTTTATTTGATTATTTTTAATAATTTTCAGGGCAAATCAGGAAAAAGCACTGTTAATCAACATTTAAATATATAAAACATCATTGTAATTAATGTGAAGACTCGAAGTAATACTCCCTTCGTCCCACAAGAGTGTGCTCAATTTGCTATTTTGGACGATTTTTCTTGATCTCAGTGGGTAGACACTGATAACGTGTTGTAGTGAAAGCACACAAGACAAGAATTAGGGCAGAAGATGTATTCATTCTCATTGATATGGTCCCTTTAAATAGGGAGAGATTACATATTCTAGAACATTCTAACAGGTCTAGCCCTATACTAGTTGGGAGAAGCCCAATAGCCCGTAGGCTAAGACACACATGTGTATTTACTTTAACACTCCCTCTTGTGCCGAGTCTTCAAAGCAAGTCAATTGTCTCGTTAAAACCTCGTCACGCAAAAACCACATGGGAAAAATGCCTTGATCGTAGGTAAAAAGAGTACAACATCCAGACATATAGGTTATGCTACTTTCGTTAAGCCAAAACCTCTATTGATCATTTCGTCGATCAATATGCTCAAGAACGTGATCAATTCGTCGATTAATGAGCTAAACGTCTAGTTACCTCGTTAAAAACCTTTCCAAGTGATAAAAACCCACTGGGAAAAAAAGAATCCTTGGTTAAGGAAAAGAGTGTAACTTGCGACGTGGATGTAAGACTCCCCTTCAAGTCTACATCTCTCCCTGATTAGTTCGTCAATCAAGGGATCTGAAAAACAGTGTAAGTGGTGTTGCCTCGTTAAAAACTTTGCCAAGTAACAAAACCCAGTGGAAAAAAATAAACGTTGGTCAAAGAAAAGAGTACAACATTAGTGGGTAAAATTCGTTATACCTCACCCTCCCATCCGATCTTTACTTCGATCTCGGGAGTTCGGAAATCCTACGCATTCCGACATTTCTCACATGTTTTTCAAACACGGCCTTGGGCAGAGATTTGGTGAACAAATGAGCCATATTCTCCTCAGACTTCACTTGCTTAACTTGGATATTGAGGAGGGCCGGTTGTTGCTGATTATAGAAAAACTTTGGAGAGATGCTTCGTATTATCCCCCTTGATATACCCAAGCTTTATCTGTTCGATGCAAGCGGCATTATCTTCGTATATGCATGTGGGTGCATCAGTGACATTACTTAGTCCACTGTTACCTCGAATATGTGTGATGATGGCTCTCAACCATATACACTCACGTACCGCCTCGTGTAGAGCGATAATCTCAGTGTGATTCGAGGAGGTAGCAACAAGGGTTTGCTTAGTTGATCTCCAAGATATAGCGGTATCTCCAACTGTGAATACATAACCAGTTTGGGATCAACCTTTATGTGGGTCTGAGAGATACCCCGCGTCAGCAAAATCTACCAACACATTCGTCGGGTAGTAATATTGGCATTCACACTTGCTTTAGTGATTGCACAATCATTGGCAGGTTCATTAACCTTGTATGGGAAGTCCGAAGTCAATGGTTCCTTTCAGTTATCGAAATATGTTCTTTATACCGGCCCAATGACATTGCGTGGGATCAAAACTATATCTTGCCAACAAGTTCACTGAGAAAGCAATATCAGGTCGAGTACAGTGAGCTAAGTACAATAATGCGCCGATTGCACTTAAGTAGGGAATTTCAGCTCCCAAAAGCTCTTCGTCACATTGCTGCGGACGAAATGGATCTTTTTCCAAATCCAGACTACGACCAATCATGAGGGTGCTAGCCAGGTGTGCCTTGTCCATATTGAAACGCCTGAGTATCTTTTGGACATAGGCAGACTGGTGGATGAAGATTCCACAAGCTCGGTGTTCTAGCTCAATACCTAGACAAAACCGAGTTTTCCCCAGATCTTTCATCTCAAATTCGGATTTTAGATAGCTGGCGGTTTCCCTTACTTCGTCAAGGGTGCCGATTATGTTCATATCATCAACATATACAGCTACAATCACTAATCCGGAACTTGTTTTCTTTATAAACACGCAGGGACACAGTTCGTCGTTCTTATATCCCCTTCCGATCAAGTAGTCACTTAGGCGGGTATACCACTTCCGCCCGGATTGTTTTAATCCGTAAAGTGAGCGTTTCAATCGGACTGAATACGCACTCCGTGCCCTAGAGTCACTTGACTTGAGTATTGAAATGCCATTAGGCACTTTCATGTATATCTCTCTATTAAGATCCCCGTAGAGATACGCAGTGACCACATCCATTAACTTCATTTCCAGCCCTTCGAAAACTACTAAGCTAATTAAGTAACGGAACGTTATCACGTCCATTACGGGAGAATACGTCTCCTCATAGTCAATTCCAGGGCGTTGTGAGAAACTTTGGGCGACAAGTCGCGCCTTGTACCGAAGGACCTCTTTCTTCTCATTTCGCTTTCTGACAAAACCCATTTATGTCCAACATGCTTTACACTTGGTGGTTTAGCACTACCGGGCCAAATACCTGGCGTTTTGTCATAGAATCAAGTTTTGCCTGGATTGCTTCTTTCCATTTGGGCCAATCTGCTCTACCTTGGCATTCGACCACGGAGCGTGGTTCGATATCGTCATGCTCCATGATGTCATGGGCGACAGCGTAAGCGAACGCATCATCAATGCGAGTTGTCGACCTATCAACTAGATCACACACACTCTCGTACAAGGAGATTTCTTTGTTCTCTGAGCTTGAGTCAGACCTCGGGGCGTCCCCCGGAAATGATTCATGGGCATAGCAATAGTCAGAGATAATCTCGTGGGAAGGATTCCAGATGTTTAGGGGATTATTATGTGCCTCACCGTCTCGTTTCTTCCTTGGGCGGGTGTCAATTGAACCAAGTGGTCTTCCCCACTTCCTTTGGGGAGCCATGGCCTCAGCCGCACCGCCACCACGTGCGACAGCAGCACTCAGTTCGTCGGTGTTGCGCCTCTTCCTAGGGACTTCTAACCTTGCAGGCACGTTTGCAACAGGTATGTGTGATCTCGTCACTTTCGCGATATTAGTAAACGCATCAGGCATCTAATCTTCTACGTTCTGAAGACTGAGAATTCTTTTCACTTCACTACCACACAGCGAAGTTCGGGGATAAAAAAAGACAGAGTAAGAACCGACCACAATAATTCGTGCCGTTCCTGGAGAAAGTTCGTCTTCTCCCCTCCCCCTAACGATGGGAAGGTTGTCTCATCGAAGTGACAATACACAAATCGAGCAGTGAATAGATCGCCTGTCGAAGGTTCTAAGTAGCAGATAATTGTTGGGGATTCGTATCCAACATAAATACCTAAACGTCTTTGTGGACCCATTTTATTGTGTTGTGGGGGCGCAATTGGCACATAAGTTGTACAACCAAATATTCGAAAATGTGAAACGTCAGGCTTATATCCCGTTACCAACTGGTATGCAGAAAATGGTTGGTTAGCTATGGGTCGGAAATGAATAAGTAAAGCTGCATGCAAGACTGCATATCCCCAGGCAGAAACAGGTAAATTGGTGCGCATAACCAATGCCCGGGCAACCATCTGAATTCATTTGATGGTTGCCTCTGCGAGACCATTTTGTGTATGCATGTGGGGGACATGATGCTCTACGTCGATCCCGATCGACATGCAGTATTCATCAAATACTTTAGATGTGAACTCTCCAGCATTATCCAGTCTTATTGACCAAATAGAATAGGGTGGTCAGGGTGGTGAGCCCTTAGACGGATAATCTATGCTATAAGCTTTGCAAAAGTAGCATTTCGAGTGGACAGTAGGGCGACATGTGACCAACGTGTCGAAGCGTCAACCAAAACTATAAAATATCTGAATGGCCCGCATTCTGGTGGAATAGGTCCACAAATATCACCTTGAATCCTATGTAAGAATGGAATGTTCTCAATTTCATCTTTAACGTATGAAGGTCTCGCTCCTACTTTGGCTAAAGAGCACGCTTTGTAGAAAGGACGATTTGCATTTGACAAATTCAAGTTTGTAGAATGGGATGATGTCTCTGATACTTCGGATGACATGGTGTGGGGAACGCCTACAAAGTTCGTTATGTTGGGTTGTTGTCCTTTTCTACTTCTTATGCAAAAGAAAGGATGTCCTGCGTATTCTTAAGTATGCGAATCATCATCTCACGATCGTGCCAAAGCCTATACGAGTCAACATCCCAAAGTTCGTTTTGGGTAATTGCATAGGATTCAACAACCCTAATCGTAGTTAGGTAAAGTCCACTCGATTGACTCGTAAGTTTCTCTAAGATGCGTTTTCGTCCGCATTCGTTAGAGGTGATATAGAGAAATTCTATTCCATTCTCACAATGTGTTTCAATGTGAAAATCCTTGCTAGATATATCCTTGAAGCTTAGTAATGTTCGAGTTGCTATTGGTGCATAAAGAGCGTCGGTGATGGTAAAAGCCGTGCCGTTAGGCATCAAGAACCGGGCAGTGCCGCGTCCTTGAATGAGCTGAGATGATCCAATCATCGTGGTCACCAATGTGCGATAGGCTATTAGTTCGACGAATAATAACCTATTTCTACGGATAGTATGGGTCGCCCCACTATCTACCAAGCATTCAAGTTCCCCACGATTCATTCCTACGTAAAGTGGAGAAACTATGAACTTACAAACTCAAGCATAAGGAACAATATTCAAGACATAGAATAAAGCCAATCACATGTATAACGTAAGCAACAATAATATCTTGTTCAAAAATCAAAATGCATCACACTATCATTGAATAGAATCGTTTAGGGCAAAAACAGCCAAAATACGAAAAATGTCAACCGAAACATAAATTACTCATAGAGTGGGGCATCTAATGATTCCGACTCGTATGTGTTATTATGACAATCAGTGACTGTGAAATTGACATTGGGTGGAACGTCGTAATCATTTTCCTTCATATATTGAGTCTCTGTTTTGGTCTCTCTATATTTCTTGTATGCAGCTGCCACGTGCTTTCTTGCGTGGCAATTTCTGAACCAATGGCCAGTCATTCCACAGCGAAAGCATAGGGCGTCGTGTACTCGTTCGGTGGGAGCATGAGTCTTAGGAGGTACTTGCTACTTGATTCCATGGTCGGGAGCATTATCTTTCCTTTCTCCGCTGGAAGAGCCTCCACGACCTCGACCACGTCTTCGACCGCCACGTCCCTTACCACCATGCGGTTTCGTTCCATGTGGTTTAGGATTAGCGCGTGCAGTACCCTGTACGTCGGGTTGCTTTCCATGTTTCGTTTTGCCAAAATTAGCCTCAGGAATTTGCTTTGTCCCGGCTGGCCTGGCATTATTGTTCACCAACACCTCATTATGCCTTTCAGCCACCTGAAGGAGGTTGATTAGCTTACTGAATGTGGTGATACGCTTGTTATCGTACTCCAATCGATACTGGTTCGCTAGTATCAATACTGAAGTAGGAAGCGTGGAAAGCGTTTTCTGGATCATGTCGTCCTCTGTGATTTCCTTTCCACAGAAATTGAGACGTGCCTTGAGGCGGAACATATCTTTGTTGAAATCATTGACACGTTTATAATCAAGTAAGCGGATTTCATTCCACTGCACGGTCAACTCGGGAAGTAAGGTATTGTGTATATTCCCGAAACGGCCCTTAAGGGCATCCCACAGTTCTTTGGGACATTTCAACTAAAGATACTCCCACCTTAGTCTAGGGTCGATGTGCCGCCTAAGGAACATTAGCGCACTCGCTTTCACCTTATCAGACGGTCCGTTGGCCGTAGGATCAAGGAGCGTTGCGCTATAGTCCTTAGCGACAAAAGTGGTCTCGACGTCAGATACCCATCGATGGTACTCAAGTCCTTCAGGATGTCGAATTTCAGACGAGTCGGATCAGTCATCTATACAAGATGAGGAAATGAATTAGTTTCACATTATCATGAGTTCGTCCATGATAAATTATTCAATAATGAGATTATTTTATTTTAGAACCAAGATATATGGTCATGATTTCGATGTGATACACATGAAATTTCGTTATCATGGTATTATAAGCAGTAGGTATACAGTCATCTAAATATGCTAGGTATGTAGCCTAATTGCATGTCATATCTAAATATACATGCAAATTATATATATATATATAAACATATAATTAATATGTGGTATAACTAGATACACATTATGTAGTCAAATAGGTATCTTATGGCCCAATTATGATTAGTTATTAAACTAGGGTTATGAATTAAATGATTTAATTCAAGTGGTTAATTAATTTATTGATATAATTAAACATAATTAAATCAATACTTAAACATGTTATGCCACTAAATCAAATAAAGGCATAAAAAGTAATCCACGGACAGACAGTTAGGTTCGTTTTATGTACCTTGCTTCGCGATTAGGGTAGAAAGGAAAAAAAACTGATTAAAACTGTCGGGTTGGGCTCGACAGTAACCGGGTCAGGTTACAAACTGAGTCCATGCGCGGGTCAGGCTGGGCCTGGCGGGCTAAAAACGATCTGGGCGGAGTCACTTCGCAGCAGGGGGCGGGTCGCGTTGGAGCAGGGGGGCGGAGACGAGCAGGAGTCCGATCTGGTCTGGATCGCGCGGGGGAAAACGACGGGGGGGGGGGGGGGGGGACGAGCAGGCCGATCTGGTCTGGAGGAGGAGCCGCGACGGAGCAGAAGCCGAGGACGAACCACGTCGGAGCAGAAGTCGGAGGAGGAGTCGCGCGGGGAAGAAGCCGGAGCTGTGTATCGGCGGACGGGTCGCGGGTTTGCAGCATCGGGATTGGGTCTGGGATGAGGGGCGGCGGACTTCTGCTAGGGTTTTCCGAATTTTTTTTCTTTTTTTTTCGAATTTTCTGAATTTCTGACGATTTTTCTTGATCTCAGTGGGTAGACTACGTGCTGATAACGTGTTGTAGTGAAAGCACACAATGTTGTGTCACGATTTATTCATCCCGACAGGCGATCGACTATAAGGCCGAGCGACCAAGTCAACTCCAGTCAAACTATGACTAGCTCGCCAAGTCGAAGATATCAAACCACCATCAGGCACCTAGCGATCGACTCCCAGGGCGATCGCCCTTTGGCAGCTGGCGATCTGCTCCACTAACCGGCTAAGGGCAATCGACCTGCGCCCCGAGCAGAGACGATCGCCCATCAAAGTCATCAAGGACTGGATCTCAGAAAAGCACCCACGTGCAGATCCATAAAAGGCGCTGACAAGATCTTTTGCTAACTGACAAGATCTTTGACCAGAGCCTGTCACCTACCCCACCTACCGGCATGTGCGCCGAAAGTTGTCAGTAGGGCCGCATGTGACTAACTCAGGACGCGTGTAAGCTCTTCATTGGACCGAGTAGTTGACTCCCAACAACTCCTGCAGGCTTTGAGGGGACAGGCCCATGTGCTAAAAGACGATCGCCCGATTATTATATTGCAGAAAAGGCGATCGCCCGGCGTATCCAAGCCCTATAAATAGAGAACCTCCTCCTACTGGAAAAAGGTTCTCAGTTCTCGGTTCCCAGTTCTGAATTCATTTGAACCAACAGCTCGGAATTCACTCTACAGTTCCCAGTTCACTGAACATACAGTTCCGAATTCATTCTGACCTACGCTCAGAGTCCATTCTCTCACATTCCGATACATCCACGGAAATACTGAAGAACACACACACATCATCAAGCTACCGGCTATCTCACCGGAATCCGTCTCAGGACTTCTCTCTCCAAATCTCTCGTCCGAGACGATCGGCGAGCGACAAGTCTCCACTAGATGATTCCAAGGGATTCACAAGCCGAAGCCCAAACATCCGGCTATACACTCGCCGTGAGAGGCGGCCGATCTCTCACCGCCGCGGCCGTACATCACCTTTGTTACAAGAACTCACGAGCATCAAATCTGGTTCTTAGGCAATCTACACGCTCACTAGCTAAGATAACAAGAAACTTTACACTCATTGTAATTGTATTCTTACATTAATACTTGTATCCCGAATATCGGTAAAAAAAATATCTCGCCATAGCAATCAATCCCGGGACTAACAACCACGGCAAATCTAGTTATAAATATATATCTCTCGTAAGTGCTCTTGCATTAGTATGCTATCAAATCCATTAAAGCAATATCTATCTCGGATAATATTTTGGGTAGCAACAATTAGCGCTAGAGGAAGGGCGATATCTAACCCTCATATTTTTATTTCTACCGTCGAAGAACACTCCTTTGTTCTCGGGGCATATACTTGAAGTGACACTCACCGCACTTCAAAGAAAACCTCCAAAATCATGACATCCGCCGGTCCATCGAAGAAAGCTACTCTCGAACCGCCGGACACCATTTCCCGGCTCGATCGAACCCGGCCCGGCAGCGAGGAAGCGCGGCAACGCGAGACTCTCGATCCCGCATCCGAGAGATGGCTGACCTCTCACTCGATCGGTTCCAAACCGAGGAAGATCGAGGAGGCTATGGCCATCTGGAGGAGCGGCGAAGAGCATGCGCGCCGCGCGATAACTCCCTCGATCATCCGTCGCATGGGAAAACGGAAATTCAAGGGGCTCGAACGAGCGATCGTCAAAAAGCCCCGATTCGCGAGGAAAGGCTCCCGCACGACCGGACGGATCCATATTCGATCGCTTGGGACGCGACCCATCCCGGCGGCCAAGGGCACTCTGTTTCCAACCTTGAGAAGGCGGAATCCGAATCCGTCACGGGGAGTTCGGCCTACTCACTTCACGGCCCGACGCATGTCGGCCATCGACTCCGCCCGATCGCTGGGACTCGGTACTCAACCGCCTCGGCTCCGCTCCGATCGCGAGCCGCTAACGATCGAGCCACGGCGATGGCCGCCATGCTTGTCGGCTCGATGAGATGAGAGCACTCTTGGGCCAGGGCAAGCACCAGCAAGAAGATCGCCGGGCCGACCGAGCCACTCGCAGTCCACATCGAGCTTGCCCCCATACAACCAACGATCGCTCCTCCTAAAACACCTCTCGTATAAGGGGAGATCGGACCGAAACCCACCCGAGTAAATTCGAATTTACATGATAGGTGTGGGGCATCGATGCAACAGTGCGGATCTTCCCGACATTGGGCGGTGGCCCATAAGTGGTACGTCTCATTACCACCACGATCGGTCACCTCTTTTAAGAAAGCGGCGGATGACTTCACGTCATACTTCGCCCGGCAAGGTCGCCAGACCGAGAAGGCCCCAGCGCATGATAAAAATCAAGCGGGGAAGGACGAAAGCAGCCTTGATTACATCGGCCGGGTAGACGAAATCATCCTCACCGGCGAACCGTCGGTGATGAGCTCGCTCTCTACTCGGTCATGGGGGATTCCACGGTCACTCTCCCATGTTCAGACATCTCTCCAAGGATATTCCCCAACTTACACGATCTTCCGCGCTAAAGCCGCCAACTTCTGGCCAGGCAAAGGCTACTCACCCTCCGCTTAGACGAGGAAACGCCACCTCTTGCCCGAGAAGATAGCGATCGCCAAAGCAAAGAAGCGATCGCCAAGACACCGGAGATCTCCGGGCCTTCGAGGACATGGAAGCCCATCTCCTCCATACGTTCAATGAACTCGGCACATATTCTCTATGCCATCGGGGGCACGAAGAGCTAAAAAGCCTAAGGCGATAAGGGACCACGGTCACACTGGACAACAATCAATATTGCGCCTACCACAAGAGTCCGGCCACGGCACCAACAATTGCCGCGACCTCCTCAAGCGGCTGGAGACTGTTCGAGGAGGGCAAGTTGGACGACTTATTGGTTTAGCGAAGCCCCCGCCTATCTCTATAGACGATCGTCCGAGTCGAGCGCATAAAGCAGTGGGAAGCTCATACGAGCCGACCCTGGATCAACCTCGGCCGTCTCTATATGCTTCAATCAAGAGAAGGAGACCACGGAAGTCATCCCGATCTCCCTCCTTATTCAAGAAACCGGAGGACTCGATCGCCATCTACGATTCACCATATAACATGATGGACTAAGGCACGAGATCGCCTCCCGCACGCTGCGTGCCGTCGAAGATCGACATCTACATGACGATCGAGGTGAAAGAGTGCGACCATGGTCACAGTGGTTGATGGAACCATCGCTTAGGCCATGCAAGGTCCCTTTAGGCCAAGATCGCCCGCCCTTCGTTTAAATACGAGGCCGGCGTAGTCGAGGCCCTCGAAATAAATCGGTGGACACGATCGCTCGCCCTCAAAGGTTCATCATCTAACATGGTGAACCGGACAATGCGACGTGCCACAACCCCGTCTCAACGTACACCGTCGAGGTCGGCCATCTCCATGGTGGCCGAGGTGGAAGCGAAGCTAACAAGCCGCGGGCGCGAGTTGATTCATCCGACGCCCAGCGCAAGGACTCCTCTAGGCGAGACCGCACGCCCTTCGTTTAAATACGAGGCGGCGCGGCTAACGGAGGACCCTCATAATAAAGTGAGTCACGAGACACTCAATGTCTTCGCGCATCAAGACATGATCAAGGAGTCGGTCCATCGAACTCCGCGATCGTGCACGGTTCCTCAAGACGGACGACCGCCCCCGAGGATTCGACAAAGTTGAAAACCGCTCACTCAAGGAATTATTTTCATCCCCTTACTTCCACTAAGTGAATAAAAACAAGGGGCAAGAAGAGTGCGGACTACCTACACGACGATCGTCGCTATTCAACCACATACGGAGATCGTCATTTTTTCAGATGTAGTGCAGCGATCGAACTTGTTGTAAAAAGTTGTCTTATGAGTTTATCAATTCACTTGGAACTACCCTGCAAGCGATCTCTCCTCACACATTTGTACAAAGTCAAACAAAGACTTAAAAATAACCATTCATTCAAGTTATAAGTCGGAAAGACAAACGCTCATTTCATTACTTGAAAAATAGAGTACACGGTCGCCCAAGGCCTAAGTGCTACAAAAAGAAAACTACAAAGCTACAAGTAAGCTAAAAACATCAAAAGGAAGCGCCTCGAGGCCCTGCCTTCACCATCGCATTCGGCGCGGTTCCCTCATCTTAGGAGCATCGGGATGAGCAAGACTGCGGAGACGGATACCGGCTCAAATCCACACCGATGTCCGCTGAGTCCAAGATCGGCAAGGAGAAAGCCGGGTGAGAGGATGCTCCAATGCATATGACTTGAACTTCTCGGCAAGAGGACCGACCTCCAAGCCTCCTCTTAGCCGCTCGGATCGAGTCGGCGAACGCCAAGTAATAGGCGAACTCGCCGACATACTCCAAATTTTGGAAGGGATCGGCCTTGGTCGCCTCGACCTCTCCTCTCGGCTCGGCCATCGCTGTTGCGATCCACAGAGCTCGGCCTCCCTCGCAGCAACCTTCTCTTTCGCCTCCGGCTCGCTCATCAGTAGAGCGATCGTCCTGCTCGCGATCGGCCTCCTCCTCAGCAACATTCCTCGCACAGACGGCACTCTGCATCTGGTCCCAACCGGTCGACCGCCATTCGGAATTTCTCGGTCTCCTTCTTCTCGGCTCAAGCTCAAGGCTCGCCGCTTGGCCGCCTCCGAGGAGTCCCTCTCCATCGCTGCAATCTTGTCGGCAAACTCGGCGTTCTCTTTCCGAGCCGCCTCAAGATCCTCCTGAAGGCGAATAGTGGAGGGCCGCCCCTCAAACTCTGGCGGCACAGGCGGCCATGGTCGCCGTCTGAAGAGAAAGGGCGACAACGGCATCCATCGAACTCGGCGATCGCGGCCGGGCGATCGCATCCAGATCGATTGTCCACGCCTTCGGCAAGGCGAGCGGCCTTGCTCACATAGGGAGGAATGTCGCAGGAATGGCGAGGATCGACTCGCGAGAAAATCCACGACCATCGGTGGACAAGACGGGTCTTTGCGACGGATCTGCACCAAAACACCAAGGTTAATACAACTCCTACGCAGATGTAATTGTCAAGACAGAAATGCTATCTACCTCTCGGCCTTCTCGGGATCCCGACCAAAAACGGTTTCCCTCGAGGAGTTTCGCATCCGCGATCGCCGTCTCCGCGAAAAGCCGCGAGAGGCGGCTCGCGCTCGGAGCAATGATGGTGATCGGAGGCGCGGCGATCGGCACTTCATCGCCGGGCGGCAGAAACGAAGTTTCTTGCGGCCTCGGCCTCTTGCGGTCGCCCAAGCCCCTCCTCGGAATTTCCTCCTCAACCTCGACTGCTCTACGCGAGGCTCCGGCTCCGCACGAGGCACCGCCTCCGGAACTATAAGCAATGCGACGGTGGAACCCGAGTCGACCTCTTCGACTTGAGACGGCCTAGGACTCCCGGGTTCGACATAGCGATCTCCTCGGAGGCTCCAAAAAGCGAGAAACGAACCTCTGCGGTTGAAGACGATCGACTAACTCAGACACTATCTTCAAATAAGGCGACCGCCTAGAAATTGAAGGTCGTATAAAGTCATACTGCACCGCGAGATGTCTCGGGAAGCGGAATAGTCGAGCCGACAACCGGCGACTCTCCTTGTTGATCCGAGTGGCGTCTAGGTCGTCGTCCGACAAGCTCCTAATTCGCTCCCAAACAACGAGGAAGTCGAAGGCGGCTCCTCGATCGCGGGATATGAAAGCACCAAAGCAGATCAAATTAGATCGGTCAACACGCATCAGCGAAGGAGAGTCTAAACCCTTGGGATTCCTCTCCCGAAATTCGGTGGGATCTCCGGTTCGCTGTGGGATTGTCGCTCGCGAAGCTCTCCACTTGCGGCGACCCCGAGAACCACTTCGTCGATCGCCCGTATCTTATTCGAACTCCATGAATCACCGGCCAGATCGGCCTTGAATATGGTAACCGCCGACCAACCCTCTATGTGCCGTCGGTTTAAACAAATAGTTCATCTCCAACGGCGACGGAGAGGCAGTGCGGCGGTGGCCAAAAGGGTGAGAGTGCATATGATTTGGAGCCGGGCGTTCGGCGTCGGCGAAGTGGCGCCACATTCAGCGGCGGCGAGATGGGAGACCGCAAAGGACAGAGGAAGCGCGGCCGGCCTCATGCGGCCTCACTCACTGCGACCATACCCATCGGAGGCTGGTCGGCTCGTTCATTCTCCGCGGCGCGAACATATCCACATCTCGAAGGTACATGGAATCTTGTCCTCCAGACGGCCGATCTCTCACGACGTCGAGCTCGTATTTGGCCGAGCGACCACAACGATCGCGCGCTGCGCGACATCGCGACCGCTTGGGGAGCACATAGGGATAAGCGACCAATATCCCCGAAATCGAATCGCGGAGTAGGACCGCCAATCTATCCATTATTTCAAAGAAAGGCCCTATAGCCCGTCCAAAATCACTATGTTGCTCCCAAGAAGCCCCGATCGCAGATCTCTCTCGATCTGCGATCGTCTCTCCTCGGCCGACTCCTAGCAACATCGGCCTCATTGAACAAAGCCTCAACTTCAGCCGGTCGATTCCGGCTCGAATGGCCACCGCCGTCTCAGGTGGAAGACGGAAGAAGTTTCTCCCAGGGCGCCGATGTCCCGGCGGCGTAACCGGTTCCCGCTCCAAACGACGATGAGGTTCCGGCCATTTTCAGAGTTAGAAAAGAAGAAAAGGTTTTTCTTACCCTAAAGTGAAATCGATCGACGATCGGCGCTTAGATCTTCAAAAATTCGGCGGCAGGACCTTCTTTCTCCAATGCGTACGCGTGAGTGAGATCGCAGCCCCGCGCCCCTTTTATAGGAGAAAGCAGGGACCCGAATGCAATAAAGGGAAACCTCAGGGGTCGGATCTCAAACGGCGCACAGTTGACCCTCGAGACCCGCGTACGCGTCTTTTCGAGGACGCGTCGGCCGAGGAGTCATTAATGACCGTTGGCGTCCTCCAATAGAAGCGACACGCGCGCGAGACTTTTCAACGCCCGTTGTTTTTTCCCAGTGATTCGGCGGCCAACCAGGTCGTCCAAATCCAGAGTATATCAGCTCAAAGACGATCGCCAGTTCCATTAAACACGAAGTCGCTCGTCAATAGTTCATCGATCGCCAAGAGAGCCACCTCACCCCACGTTTCCAACGTATGAGCGAGCTGGGGGGCAATTGTTGTGTCACGATTTATTCATCCCGACAGGCGATCGACTATAAGGCCGAGCGACCAAGTCAACTCCAGTCAAACTATGACTAGCTCGCCAAGTCGAAGATATCAAACCACCATCAGGCACCTAGCGATCGACTCCCAGGGCGATCGCCCTTTGGCAGCTGGCGATCTGCTCCACTAACCGGCTAAGGGCAATCGACCTGCGCCCCGAGCAGAGACGATCGCCCATCAAAGTCATCAAGGACTGGATCTCAGAAAAGCACCCACGTGCAGATCCATAAAAGGCGCTGACAAGATCTTTTGCTAACTGACAAGATCTTTGACCAGCCTCACCTACCCCACCTACCGGCATGTGCGCCGAAAGTTGTCAGTAGGGCCGCATGTGACTAACTCAGGACGCGTGTAAGCTCTTCATTGGACCGAGTAGTTGACTCCCAACAACTCCTGCAGGCTTTGAGGGGACAGGCCCATGTGCTAAAAGACGATCGCCCGATTATTATATTGCAGAAAAGGCGATCGCCCGGCGTATCCAAGCCCTATAAATAGAGAACCTCCTCCTACTGGAAAAAGGTTCTCGCCTTGCCTCAGCTCGAATTCATTTGAACCAACAGCTCGGAATTCACTCTACAGTTCCCAGTTCACTGAACATACAGTTCCGAATTCATTCTGACCTACGCTCAGAGTCCATTCTCTCACATTCCGATACATCCACGGAAATACTGAAGAACACACACACATCATCAAGCTACCGGCTATCTCACCGGAATCCGTCTCAGGACTTCTCTCTCCAAATCTCTCGTCCAGAAGACGATCGGCAGAAGCAGCAAGTCTCCACTAGACAGATTCCAAGGGATTCACAAGCCCAGAAGCCCAAACATCCAGCTATACACTCGCCGTGAGAGGCGGTCGATCTCTCACCGCCGCGGCCGTACATCACCTTTGTTACAAGAACTCACAGAGCATCAAATCTGGTTCTTCCGGCAATCTACACGCTCACTAGCTAAGATAACAAGAAACTTTACACTCATTGTAATTGTATTCTTACATTAATACTTGTATCCCCGAATATCGGTACTAATAATATCTCGCGAGAGCATTCAAGCCCGGGACTAACAACCCCGGCAAATCTTGTGTTATATATCTTTCTCTCGGAAGTGCTCTTGCATTTGTTTGCTATCCCATCCATTCCAGCAATATCTATCTCCGGATAATATTTTGGGTAGCAACACACAAGACTAGAATTAGGACATAAGATGTATTCATTCTCATTGATAGGGTCCCTTTAAATAGGGAGAAATTACATCTTATGCAACATCCTAACAGGCCTAGCCTAAACTAGTTGGGAGAAGTCCAATAGCCCATAGACTAAAGCACACATGCGTATTTACTTTAACAAAACAATGCAGACTCATGATTAATTATAAACGATAAAGTATTTGAGAATTAACTATTTGTTCCGGGAATTATTATTCTCGTGATGTGTCTTACCTAATACTGATTGTAGATACATAGATGGAAGGTTCCAGATCCTTCTAGAGGTAGTAGGATCCTATTAGATGTCTTACCTTATCTAGGAATCCTATGTATGGAAGGACTCTCATTGTAATGCCTATATAAAGGCCCCTCTATCATTGTTATGAATAGAATTGATTTGCTGTCTTTTACTTTCTCCTCAAACACGTTATCGCACGTAAAAAAAAAAAATCGGCCAAGCCGGCCGCCAGACGCCCGCCGAGCACCGCGCTCGCCGCTCGCCGCCGCCCGCTGCGCCTCACTGCCTACCACCGATCGCGCATCGCCGCCCGCGCCGCCAGCCGCCGCTAGAGCGCCGCGGGCCGCCGCCAGAATCGCGCTAGAGCCGCTTGACCGCCGCCGCCGACCACCGCGCCAGATTCGCCCAGCCGCCAAAGCCGCCTAACGCCGACCGCTGCCGCGGCCGCCGCCGCCGCCCGACCGCCGCCGCCGACCGCGCCGACCAGCTCCGATCAGCCTGGGCCCAGTTGTGACCCGACCCGATCCGCTTCGATCCGCTTTCATCCAAGCCAACTGTTGCCTAAGGCTGCGACCCGATCTGATCGAAGCATCGCCGGATCGTCGAAACGGTTTTATGCACGTGATATTTAATGTTTGAAAACCTAGTGCAATCGAGACAAAACCTATCAAAATCGAAAAAAAAAGCCGAGAGACGAGAATTTCCGCGCGTGAATTTTCTGCACAGCGCAGTCGTACGAAAATCACGTTTCCCGTTTCGTTAACCGTCGGATCGGTGTGAAATTTTGGCAGCAACTTCCCAACACAAATATCTGTATATTCAACGGTGGAGATCAGATTCTGTGTAATATTGATTAGTGAATCTACTGCCGAACAGAAGTAGATTTTTACGAAAAAATTTGGAGATCCGACCTCATCCAATACCGAGCTGCTGCATCGCCGCGCTCGAGTCCTTTTTCGGCCGAATTATTGAGCCCAGTAGCCCTATCCGGGCGTTTCTCAACTCTTCATTTTTTTTATACTCAATGATTCATTTGTTCATTAATTTGTACACTTATGAATCTTACATGTTTATGTTTTACGTGTATATAGGAAAATACGTCGCTCATGATGATGTGCACGCTATGGAGAAAAAGCCATATTTATCCCGTTCAAGGATCAAAATAAATATAGAACGGAGTACCCACGGAAATATGTTGCTCATATGGAGAGAATCTCCCGTTCAAGGATCAAAGCATATATGAAACCAAGTACCCGTAAGACTTTATTAAAGTTCTCGTTTTTCAATTCCTCTCTTTTGGGAAAAATTTTTTTGGGGGGGGGGGGGAATTGGGTATTTGGGTTCTTTATCTCCCATGCTACTTTGCGGTGGATGAGACAATGAGAGGTGGTATCACTCTCGGATGTCGAAGTAAACTGTGTGACGGTCCTGGGGGAGTCACGGATAATTGTTGAAAGTCGATAGTTGTGGTTGTTGCATACACCACGTTTTGGGTGCGATTTGATGTCGCCGTTTTGTCGATTTTAAACCAACAATTAAATAAAACGAACATTATCAGAACGGTAAAGTTATGACTCGTTCATGATTAGTCACGGATTTGTGACATACAAATGGGACAAACATCGATTGCGACGGATATGTCGTGGTTAAAATCGATTTGTGACGGATTTGTCACGTTGAATTGAGCGACCACCACGTTGGTCTTGACCCAATCCCATACTTGGAAAACTCCATCTTTCATCCTATTAAAATAAAATATTGCATGTGGGTGTAGACATGCACCGTCTCCTTGCAACATGATATATGAAAGAATGTACGAGTAATTCTTATGAATTTTAACATGTAAAGCAATGGCATATTGCGGTAAATACATGAATTCGTTGACCTCGATTATAGTTCGTATGACTATAGGTCCGAATACTTTTCCGAGTATTTGTAAAGGCATGTGCCTTATACATGTTTAGTCGATCTTATTGGATGGTCAAGACGAGTTGGTTATGGTATATTCATTATGTCTCATGGTTTAAAATGCTTAATATTGATGCACCGCGTTGCATCCATATAACATGACTATTATGACGTATGCTTGCAAATTGAGAATTAAAATACTTGGTTGATTGATGCACTTTGGTGGATTTTGCTTACACTTTTGATCATGACTAGGCGCATCCTCCTTGGTATTTGTTTATGCTTTGAAAGTTCAAACGGAGTCAGTGGTTTTTAAACAGTCTTAGCTGTACCGACATTCCTACTTTCTCTGCAAGTCTACCAACTTGGAGTTACCGAAAGGATCATTAGTTGAGATAAAAAATAGAACACCCTGCTGCATTTAAACGCGCATATGGCTGTCATTGCCATGTTTTTGCATCAACACTTATGCCATTGGATATGGTCTCAACCTTGTTTTCTCACTAAACTTGGGAAATACTAAAGCAGCCAATTAAAACATGCACTGTGATCTGAGTTTAATGATCCGTGTGGTGCACAATATATGGATAGAAAGATACGGAAGTCTAGTTTCCAGAACATCAGACCGTTCGTCCATAGCCTTCCTAACAAGGGAGTTACCGCTGTTTTAGTGAACAAAGGTCAAGCTGCACAATTTTTTTTTTTTTCCAAGCGATTGTGCTACCTTTTGTCCCAACCAACTTGGTTCCCATCTTAAATTTGCAAGTAGTCTTAAGACACATATTTTTCAACCTCTTTTTGGCCGAATTTGCCATAGATGATGCAGTTTTTGGTATGCGTTGTACGCTAAACTATCATCTTTAAAATGTTGAAAAATAGTTTCCTTGGGGAAGCCCAAAATACGCACCCTTATAAGAAGGTCGAGCGTGTGCATGGTAGTGTTACACCATGCTTGTGTCGTAATTTTTCCCCTTAGGCATATAACCTTGCCATGTTATGCACTCAATATGATAGATCATTTTGATCATATCAAGCATAAAATCTCTATGTTGTTAGAGTATTCGCTATGCTCATGATTATGAAATTTTGCAAGCGAAATTGAGTGCGTATTAATCTATTTTCAAGGAACATGATATTTTTTGATTTCTGTTTATAAATCCATTGTGACTATGATGAGTAGGTCATCACAATCAATGAGCGGTATGATGCTCAAGTTGTTGAATGCCGAATGGCGTTTTCTAGTCACATATGTTCCGTAACAATTTAACCATGTTATGACTCGATGATATATATGCCAAAGTGTATCACTCATAGCATCTCATTGTGATTTGTGAGAATAAAATCTTATGCATAACTTGTATTGGATATGTGAAAAGAAAAATATTCATGAGTCAATATGGTCCGGCTTGCATCGGTTTTGGTAACCAGAAGATGTATTGGGACATTGACACATTTAGGCTTTAATAGTCCGGAGTTTGGACAGTTTGATGATCCATATACCACGGTATTGTCATGGACATCATTTTCTTTGACCAAAGAAACTAGTTGGATCAAAGACACCAAAGTACATTGGTGGAGTCGTGAGCAGGGCTCATGACCGATGATGATATTTATGTCATCCGCGTCTTGCTTTCATAAGCATGTGTGACGCCAAAGACCCCCCCGATGATCCTTCTTAGCCATGTTCATTTATTAAAGCCTATTCTTTGGCACGATTAGGAGACGACACCCTCCTATGCTAAAGAGAATAATGTAGCGACTCGCATAAGCATGGTGCTGAGTCCTCCCTTTTCACCGAGTCCTTATACATACATGATCATAAGTATTAGCCTGGGTGGCTATGATGGTGTTCACAAATGGTCGTACTCAAGTAATAACATTTATATGTTATGTTGTTCCTTTGGCAATGATTGATAAGTTGATGAAACCTGAGTTATGGTTGTCCAACTTGCGGACCAGTCATTGTAAAGGTCGGTTCACCCACTTTTTAGACCAAGTCTTAAAGTGAAATTTTAACGAGTACTTCCTAACATCCAAGGATACCTTCACACAAATTTTGGTGCCATTTGGAGACTTGGAAGGAGGTGAACCACTTAAATGAAGTTTTCACATACCACCAGCCGTCCTAACGACTAGTTCGATGTCATTTCGATCGGTTTTTGACCAAAAGGTTGATGGTTTTGGAATCCTAAACACCCATTTATACATGCTCACGAAATTTTGAGGTGTTTGGGGCTGGTGAAGGGAGTGAACTCTTCAAGAAAGCACTAGAGGTTCGATAAAACCAACGGCCTATCATCGGTTCAATCGTTTCTTTATGTTCGATCCCAGTGGTGCATGGTGGCGGTTTTGTTGAATTCTCAAGACCAGTAGCTACGGCTATGTAGCATAGGTCAACATGTCATATTCACCTATACCTATCATCATTCAAATGCTTAGTTACAAGTGTAACCATATGCATTTTGTTAACTGGATTGTGTTAACAACTGAAAACCTTTATCGTCCACATGTTCACGTGCCAAAAGTGCGTCACCACAACGCATTATGACGGGTTATAAATGATGAACTTGACATGCACTTTCACTCATAGTCCGCTTAAAATATACCTTGGCAGACGATCTCGTAAGTCACTTTGATGAGCCAGTCTTCCCTTCGTTAGGGGGAGATGCGAACGATCATATTCGAGTAGAACGACTTGAAAATTGTCGTAGTTTGTCCCTACTGTGTCTCACCAAGTTCCCTAAAGTGACGAGATTAAATACATGCTGCAAACATGTCTGCAAGGATTGTGTCCGGTCATGGACGTTCGTCACCTATAAATGGTGATATGGTAACACCACAAATTGTGGTAGATGGTGTTACTAGGCCGTGGATCTCATAAAGTATTGGGATGCCACTTGGTTCGATAAATACTCTCGCTAAGAATGTATGCGAGCTTGGTACATGAAACTTGATCATATGATCAAATGAACTCATCCGTCTCATGTGATTCTGGATTATAGTCATTATTGGGGGACGCCTCAATGAATGCCAATCCATAAAGAGTACTCTATGAATAAAGCCGGTTCATGAGGACGTGGAATGTGAGTTTAATCGAACCATACTTCGTTGAAAATCTACAACGTTGTAGCCTTGGCCTAAAATGGAAATATATGTGACTCTAGTATAAACAAAGTGATAGCCCTTTGTTGAAGTGGTACCGACACTCCAAAGATAAGATCTATCCGTAAACTTTGTTAAAGCGAGTGAGAGAAGGAGTTAAACTCACCTCATGGCGCGAGGTTTCTCATGAACGCACTGGAATCGACTACGATGACACGAAACTTAGTTGTGCTATCGTAATGGATGTTATAGCATCCACTATCTTTTCAGTTAGATTGTTTCCCAAAAACTGACGTGCAGCTTGTGGTTAAATCTTATCTTAGTGGGGAACTAAGTTAAGTGATTAAAGGATCTCGTGGTGGATCAGACTCAAATCAAGTGGCTCCTGACCACGGTGCGCGTCGACAAGTGATTGTCGGGAACGCATACTAAGTATATACTTGATTTGGAAGAGATATGAAGCTTTTGCGTGTAAAACTAAGGGTTTATAGTGATGTACTCTTATGAGACTAAGAGATTCCGCTAAATCCAAAGTTAAGAATGAAAGGATCTTGGGACACTTGATGATGCGTATTCATCAATCGGTTTAAGGCAATCTAAGGGACGGTTTCCCTAAGAGACGATAAAGTAATGCCTATATGATTCCGAATGACTAGTCGAAGTCATCATAAGACTTGGCTCACTTAAGTGATGATGCAGTCTTAAGAGAAAAGTACGGTATTATGTACTCATGTTTGACTCGATGTACTCATTCGTAATAATCCGGTAAAGCCACTGTGATGATGGCTTAGGATGCGCTCACGCAATGTCTGTGATTGACAAGAAGCTTGAAGCTCGCTCTATCTCGATAAAAAGGACACTTGAAAATCGATACCGAATCCGCCTGAATGTGTTGGTCTATCTCCCATATGACCTACAGGGCAGCTCACTTGATGGAAAATGGTGAAATTGGTGCCATTGGAAAGGTTTGTGTCTACTTTCCAAGGAAACCAACCATTTGATCACATACATCATGTTGAGTGACATATGACTATTGTTGCAAAGTAGGACGGGATATGTCCGGTAATTTGCTGAGTCAACTTCGATAGAGCTTTGTGATCTCGGAGTCGATCTAGGTTACGCATTGTATGTGAATGAAAAGCTATGGGTGTCTAGTTTTCATAAGTTCTTACAGTTTCGTTGATACCTATTGAATCGAAGAAGTTATGACTGATTTAGTGCATGGAGGTCAAGACTTTAGAAAACTTGATAAGTCTTTAGCGACTCTGCACTTTGGATGTGTCGCGCTCTTTTTGTCTTTAGACCAAGGTTTGTTTTTTCCCATTGGGTTTTTCACTTGGTAAGGTTTTTAACGAGGCGACCTATGAGAACATCCATACAAATGATGCGTTGTACTTCTGTTCAACTTAAACCAAGAGGTATTTTTCCCACTGGGTTTTTTCTTGGTATAGTTGTGAGGGCAACTTGGCATCCGACTCCTATGATTTGAGGTACTCATCAGGGGGAGTCGTTATGTATACATCAGGGGGAGTATACATGACATGTTATGTTGGTGCGTTGCAATCTTTTCCTCATCAAGCCTTTGTTTTTCCATGGGGTTTTGTTTTGGCTTGGAATAGGTTTTTACGAAGGCAACATCTTCTGCACCATTGTTGTATTAGTGCTCGACACAGGAGGAGTGTTCCGGGAATTATTATTCCCGTGATGTGTCTTACCTAATACTGATTGTAGATACATAGATGGAAGGTTCCAGATCCTTCTAGAGGTAGTAGGATCCTATTAGATGTCTTACCTTATCTAGGAATCCTATGTATGAAAGTACTCTCATTGTAATGCCTATATAAAGGCCCCCTCTATCATTGTTATGAATAGAATTGATTTGCTGTCTTTTACTTTCTCCTCAAATACTATTTAGTTTATTTTTTATTTTTAAACAGTAAATCATATTGATTTGTGTGATAATATTAAATATAGTGACATAATACTGCTTAAATTTTGTTCTCATATTTTTAGGGACCATATTTATATGACAAAATTATATATATTTGGTACTATAAAGTATTTTTTATTTGTAGAGGTTCAATTTTTTTTTTTTTTTTTGGTAATTCTATATTCCATTAGCAGTGAGCCATAAATTGACAAAAGTACAAGTCTACCGAGTTAAATTATTACTCCTACTACTTAATGTAATTTTAGACATTAAATATTTCGCAAATTCAATGAATGATCTTAGTGGAATACTCCATATTCACATTATTTGTCATCATAATGTTATGTATATATATTATGAAAATTATTGACCTCTATTATGAAATTCTAAATGAGACTTTAAAAATTTATTTTTATTTAATTATTTTTAATAATTTCCAAGGCATATCAGAAAAAAGCACTGTTAATCAACATTTAAATATATAAAACATCATTGTAATTAATGTGAAGACTCGAAGTAATACTCCCTTCGTCCCACAAGAGTGTGCTCAATTTGCTATATTCGTCTGTCTCACAAGAATGTCCTCATTCCATTTTTAGAAAATAGCCGTACACTTTTACTCCACATATTTGACTTATTTACAACAATACCAAGGATGACTCACACTATTTATCTTTTAATCAATCAACAGTAATAATTGACATATCCTTACAACAAAAAGTGTGATTTTTCCCCCACTCAAATCTATCACTACCTAACTTTTATTAAAACATGTGTATACCAAGAGTGAACACAATCTTATGCGACAGAGTGAGTATATAATATGAACAACACTTGTTTAAAAAATTATTAGGGTTAAAAACGTCTAACAACATTTCAATCATTATCCATCTTTTTATAATATGGGAGATGAACTAATGAATGTAAATGAGAATCTTGTATAAGGAATCTTGAAAAAGGACTACTATAGTTGATATATCTCACAAGATGGTTTACGATGCAAGGTACACATTAATTGTGATTACTAACATAATCACTCTGATATATAGCATAATCACAACTAATGTATAAGATAATTACAGTAGAAATATAACGCATCAACATAATCACAATTGATATATAACGTAATCACAACTGATGTATCATGCACATTATAATACATTGGAGGGTATAATTTTCTATTTGAATAGTCAAATGAGCAAAAGTCAAATCCAATCGATCATAAATGTGGCTAACGAAATGTATATGTAATAGATGCTCTAATGTTAGACTTCTTTTGTTTAAAAAAGTAAAGCCGTGCAATTATAAACAAAAACTTTAGAGTGCTCTATTGAAATTAATAACCACTGATATTGTTGTATTGCCCCACCATTTACAAAGTGTTGATAAATAAATCCGTATCCAAAAGTTACACTTACTTTGTCTAACTAATAGTAAAGTGCAATTAGAGGTTACAATTACGATTTAGTCTAACTAAACAAAACGCGAAATCGATTGAATGTTTAAAGTACAAATTACACAAAAATACTATAGAAATATCGACAATTTCGTAATTTATACTCGATACCTCTGTACATGTCATAAATGGTCATTGTTCGATAACTCAATGTCAGCCACAAAATCAATATGAAAAACCATATCATTATTGGTGAGAACCGAGCACAGTATTGTGGAGAATTTTTCGAAATACCAGAGTGACTTGTCTTATCACGTATTTCTACCTTATTTTAGCATCGTAATGCTTTGTGTTTTGTTGTGGATTGAGTCTTGTCGGTTGCTTTCTTGTCATTTGTTTTGAGGTTGACAATTATTCGTGTAATAGACACACGTTGATATTTTGTTGTTGTATATGTGCAACTTTCCTTCCATAGCATTGTTTTTTTTGTTCGGATGACGGGGAATCCGCAGCCACTACTCTTCGAGTGCATAATTGATAAAAATAATAGTCTGCAAACTAGGCCAATCAGGTAAACCACACTAGGCAAACCCTGTGTGACAGTCTCAACCAAGAAAGTATTGGTATGAGGAATCGAACTCGTGATCTTTCAGTCACACGCTCATCTACTCCACCAACATGACTACACTTACAGATTTCTATAGCATTGTTTTAATATCAGGTTTGATGTAGTATTCATTTGTTGTGATTTACTTATTCTCATTAATATCACGTGTTGACTAATATCGTGATATGTTATGAGTTGAATATTGTTATTGTCGGAATGACTCTTTTTTGACTTGTGCGCTGAGCTAGTCTGAAGGAAGGAGTGAAGTTGAGGAGCGCTGGAATGAGCTGGGGAAACTCGTAGGACATTATCATGATAGCAACATACTTACCCCTATAAGTTGTCAAAGATCGATCGTAAAAAATGTATGACCATAATACATGTATCTATTGTTGTAATCTTGTTGCTCCAATTCTCGAGAGATTCTAGTGAGATAGTTACGGTCGCAAGTAGGAGTGATGTTCGTAACTCTAACGGTCTATATATACGTCAGACAGATTTTTCAGACAAGATTTTCAATCTTTCCATGTCTTTTCGATATTGTTCAGAATCGTGGCCCTAGAGGTTGAACTTTGGTGGATCCACCATTTTTTTTACCAATGAAATAAACGATATTGTATATGTACACAAATGACCTTTGTTCTGTAATTCAATGTCAAATGCAAAATCAATATGAGAAGCCAAATCACTGTGATATTTCATAAATTTCTCCTAGGCAAAGTCTTATCACTATTTTAGCCCAAAAAACAACTATTTTTTTTATTCGAATCAATAAAGGCCACGGTTTCTCAAATAAATTTTTGAAACCCCATAATAATTTATTCCTCGTGTTTATTTTAAATCCGACATTAAATCTTCTTGCACGGTCATTTGTGATTCGTAATAAATATCAAATATTTAACGGTGCAATATTCATCTGTTCAATAATATTTCTACAAATTACTTAAGTAAATGTAACATGGAAACAATTTCAAGAGTGCATTTGTGAGGTATCAAAGGTTAATTTGGAGAAAACTCAATTAATTTGTAGTTAATGTTTCAGGAGAAAGTAAAAAAGTTATAAATAGAGTCAATCAATTGCATTCATAACACTGATAGAGGGACATTTATATAGGCATTACAATGAAAGTCCTTCCATACATAGGATTCCTAGACAAGGTAAGACATCTAATAGGATCATACTACCTCTAGAAGGATCTAGAACCTTCCATCTATGTATCTACAATCAGTATTAGGTAAGACACATCACGGGAATAATAATTCCCGGAACACTCCCCCTGTGTCGAGCACTAATACAACAATGGTGCAGAAGATGTTGCCTTCGTAAAAACCTATTCCAAGCCAAAACAAAACCCCATGGGAAAAACAAAGGCTTGATGAGGAAAAAATTGCAACGCACCAACATAACATGTCATGTATACTCCCCTGATGTATACATAACGACTCCCCCTGATGAGTACCTCAAATCATAGGAGTCAGATGCCAAGTTGCCCTCACAACTATACCAAGAAAAAACCCAGTGGGAAAAATACCCTTTGGTCTAAGTTGAACAGAAGTACAACACATCATTGTATGGATGTTCTCATAGGTCGCCTCGTTAAAAACCTTACCAAGTGAAAACCCAGTGGGAAAAACAAACCTTGGTTTAAGGTGTAATACCCGGTTGTAATTCATTCATTTTTATTCAATATTAATCAGTCAGTAATTATCATTCAGTAAACTTCACTCATTATTAATCACTCTTCATTCATGATTCAATCATTTCGTTCACTGTTGGCATGTTGTAATCGTATATCAATTACCGATCGTCATTTCATCTCCGTTTCTGTATCGAGATGGGAGTATTATCATTTTCATCGTGATTAGTAGTCTTGTATTGGGAGTATCATCTTTGGCATGTGTTGGACTTGTTCACTTTCACATTCGTATGATATGTCGGATCATTCATCAGTCGTAGCGAGGAATCGGAGTTATCGGATTTTTCACCTTGTCCAGCATTGAGTTACAGCCGTAAGGATTGTAGGTTACGGCCGTAATAAGTGTCTGTTGATTTCAGGCCATTTTGGACGAACGGGACTTACGGCCGTAAGGTTTCGGAATACGGCCGTAAGTTGAGCAGGTACGGCCGTAAGACTTGGCCGGTTACGGCCGTACGTGTCCAGCAGGCTGCCCAGGCATTGTTGGCCGAAGGCGAGTTACGGCCGTAAGAAGGGTAGGATACGGCCGTAAGTGGTATTCGTATATTTCAGGTTTTGTCGGTCGGGAGAGACGTACGGCCGTAAGGGTTGCGGCATACGGCCGTAAGACGAGGAAGGTACGGTCGTAAGGCTTGGCCGGGTACGGCCGTACGCTACAGGCAGGGTGCCTGGTCATTTTTGACGAAGGGGGCTTACACCCGTAAGTTTGGCCGGATACGGCCGTATCATCCGAGTTACGCCCGTAAGGTGTGCGGGTACGGCCGTAAGGATGTCGGCAGATGTTTTAGACGAGGGCGAGTTACGCCCGTAGGTCAGGAGCGGATACGGCCGTAAGGCTGTCGACAGGTATTTGGACGAAGCCGAGTTACGACCGTACGAGTTGGCCGGTTACGGCCATAAGGCCGTTGACCTGGGATGTTACGGTCGTAAGAGGGCCGAGTTACGGCCGTAACTTCCGGCAATATATAAGGAGTTGGCCGGGACTTTTTTTCCTCATTTCTTCATTTCTCCAACTTTTATCCGAGAGAGAGGGTTGAGGGAGAGATTTTCCATCACCTACCACTTGAGTGTTAGATTTTCATCATCTTCATTCGTTTGGGAAGCTTGGATACTTGATTTAACTCGTGTTCATCAGATCGAAGTGGTTGAATCTTCAAGAGGTAATTTCTTCAACATCTTGGATTTCGATTTTGTATTGGAATATGATGTTTTGGACATTATAATCATGTTATATAGAGAGATATGCATATGATTATGAGTTTGTATAGAGATTCATGGGATTATTGAGGGATTATTCAAGAACACTTTGAATATCGAATTGGATTTGGGGGTTTTCGATTAATTGTCGTTATAATCACGTATTTGGATATTCATTATGGATTATTGATCGTATTGAGGACGTTTTGTTGGTTTGAATCACTTCTTGGGGATTTGATGTTGGTATTTTTGAAGTTTGGTTATAAACAATCGAAGTTGGCCACAAAGTATTCGATATAATGCCCCAATGAACTTGGTTTAATCGTATCGATGTTTTGAGTTCGTTATATTCGTGTTTGATTCGTATATTGATCGGATTGTTGGTAATTGTACTTATTCAAGGTTGTTCGAGCGACCGATATCTCAATTAGGACGTTGTTCGTGGAAGGATAATTATCACCGGTGTAGAGTAAGTTAATTCTTACTCGGTTAAAAGGATATTCATTCCTTTTGTTATTGTTCATTCATAATCATAACTCATTCATCATTGTATTAACCGTATTGAGACTTGTAATTGTCGAATAATCATTTCATTCACGAGGAACGGCGGTTCCAATAATTTCATTGGGTTATCAATCACTTCACTAATATTTTCATCTCGGTGAGTCATCCTTGACCTTGTCGAATTATTATCCATTGATATTCATTGTGGTCATTCTCGTTCATATGACCTTCTGGGTTCATATTGCGTGGCCGGGTGCGGATGTGTGGAATTTTTAGTCGGGCACGTGATGACCATGTATTGGGAGTGATACATTGGACTGTGCACACGGTAAAGATTAATTCCGTGAGACTAATTAGGTACAAGGACGGGTGTGTCCGGTCATCTATCTTGTACACTTGCACAGAACACTACGGGCGTACTATGATACTCATATTCAGCGTAATTCATAACTAAGGATATTTCATAACTTCAGTTAAATCATGATTGTGTATTTTCAACCCTTGAGGATTGTTGTTACGTATGGCCCGACCGGGATTTTGTTTTTCAGGTCATGGCAAGGCAAAAGCACGAGAATAGCATGTTGACGTCGAGGAGTCCCAGTGATACTAGTAGGGGGGCCCGATCTTTCAGTTATTCATGTTGTTGTCCTTTAATTTCCGCTGCAGACTTTCATTTGGATACTCCGTTTCATTCAGTGTTGCGTATTTGATCTTCATCTAAAATATGCTAGTATTCGGTATTGTCCTGGTGTGTTGTACTTAAACTCCTCATCGGAGTATTTGGTAATATAATGTGGTTCGGTACTACAATTATATTATTTAATTCATCATTTTCATTCGCCTGGTGGGTCCCAGTCGGGGATTCACGGCACTGTAATATCCGCCTAGTTTGGGGTGTTACATAAGGACAAAAAGAGCGCGACACATCCAAAGTGCAGAGTCACTAAAGACTTATCAAGTTTTCTAAAGTCTTGACCTCCATGCACTAAATCAGTCATAACTTCTTCGATTCAATAGGTATCAACGAAACTGTAAGAACTTATGAAAACTAGACACCCATAGCTTTTCATTCACATACAGTACGTAACCTAGATCGACCTGAGCAGATCACAAAGCTCTATCGAAGTTGACTCAGCAAATTACCGGACATATCTTGTCCTACTTTGCAATAATAGTCATATGTCACTCAACATGATGGATGTGATCAAATGGTTGATTTCCTTGGAAAGTAGACACAAAACTTTCCAATAGCACCGATTTCACCATTTTCCAGCAAGTGAGCTGCCCTGTAGGTCATATGGGAGATAGGCCAACACATTCTGGGCAGATTCGGGTATCCGTTTTCAAGTGTCCTTTTATCGAGATAGAGCGAGCTTCAAGCTTCTTGTCAATCACAGACATTGCGTGAGCGCATCCTAGGCCATCATCATAGTGGCTTTACTCGATTATTACGAATGAGTACATCGAGTCAAACATGAGTACATAATACCGTACCTTTCTCTTAAGACTGCATCATCATTTAAGTGAGCCAAGTCTTATGATGACTTCGACTAGTCCTTGGGAATCATATAGGCATTACTTTATCGTCTCTTAGGGAAACCGTCCCTTAGATTACTTTAAACCGATTAATGAATACGCATCATCAAGTGTCCCCAAGATCCTTTCATTCTTAACTTTGGATTTAGCGGAATCTCTTAGTCTCACAAGAGTACATCACTATAAACCCTTAGTTTTACACGCAAAAGCTTCATATCTCTTTCAAGTCAAGTATATACTTAGTATACATTCCCGACAATCACTTGTCGACGCGCTCCGTGGCCAGGAGCCACTTGATTTGAGTCTGATCCACCACGAGATCCTTCCATCACTTAACTTAGTTCCCCACTAAGATAAGATTTAACCACAAACTGCATGTCAGTTTTTGGGAAACTATCTAACTGAAAAGATAGTGGATGCTATAACATCTATTACGATAGCACAACTAAGTTTCGTGTCATCGTAGTCGATTCCAGTGCGTTCATGAGAAACCTCGCGCCATGAGGTGAGTTTAACTCCTTCTCTCACTCGCCTTAACAAAGTATACGGATAGATCTTATCTTTGGAGTGTCGGCACCACTTCAACAAAGGGCTATCACTTTGTTTATATTGGAGTCGCATATATTTCTATTTTAGGCTAAGGCTACAACGTTGTAGATTTTCAACGAAGTATGGTTCGATTAAACTCACATTCCACGTCTTCATGAACCGGCTTTATTCATAGAGTACTCTTTATGGATTGGCATTCATTGAGGCGTCCCCCAATGATGACTATAATCCAGAATCACATGAGACGGATGAGCTCATTTGATCATATGATCAAGTTTCATGTACCAAGCTCGCATACATTCTTAGCGAGAGTATTTATCGAACCAAGTGGCATCCCAATACTCTATGAGATCCACGGCCTAGTAACACCATCTACCACAATTTGTGGTGTTACCATATCACCATTTATAGGTAACGAACGTCCATGACCGGACACAATCCTTGCAGACATGTTTGCAGCATGTATTTAATCTCATCACTTTAGGAAACTTGGTGAGGCACAATAGGGACAAACTACGACAATTCCAAGTCGTTCTACTCGAACATGATCGTTCGCATCTCCCCCTAATGACGGGAAGACTGGCTCGTCAAAGTGACTTATGAGATCGTCTGCCAAGGTATATTTTAAGCGGACTATGATTGAAAGCGCATGTCATATTCATCATTTATAACCCATCATAATACGTTGTGGTGACGCACTTTTGGCACATGAACATGTGGACGATAAAGGTTTTCAGTGTTAATGCAATCCAATTAACAAAATGCATACTGTTACACTCATAACTAAACATTTGAATGATGATAGGTATAGGTGAATATGACATGTTGACCGATGCTACATAACCGTAGCTACTGGTCTTGAGAATCCAACAAAACTGCCACCATGCACCACCGGGATCGAACATAAAGAAACGATTGAACCAATGATAGGCCGTTGGTTTTATCGAACCTCTAGTGCTTTCTTGAAGAGTTCACTCCCTTCACCAGTCCCAAACACCTCAAAATTTCGTGAGCATCTATAAACGGGTGTTTAGGATTCCAAAATTATCAACCTTGTGGTCAAAAACCGGTCGAAATGACATCGAACTGGTCGTTGGGACGGCTGGTGGTATGTGAAAACTTCATTTAAGTGGTTCACCTCCTTCCAAGTCTCCAAATGGCACCAAAATTTGTGAGAAGGTAGCCTTGAATATTAGGAAGTACTCGTTAAAATTTCACTTTAAGACTTGGTCTAAAAGTGGGTGAACCGACCTTTATAATGACTGGTCCGCAAGTTGGACAACCATAAACTCAGGTTTCATCAACTTATCAATCATTGTCAAAGGAACCACATAACATATAATGTTATTACTTGAGTACGACCATTTGTGAACACCATCATAGCATCATAAGCCACCCAGGCTAATACTTATGATCATGTATGTATAAGGACTCGGTGAAAAAGGAGGACTCAGCACCATGCTTATGCGAGTCGCTATATTATTCTCTTTAGCATAGGAGGGTGTCATCTCCTAATCGTGCCAAAGAATAGGCTTTAATCAATGAACATGGATAAGAAGGATCATTGGGGGGTCTTTGGCATCACACATGTTTATGAAAACAAGACGCGAATGACATAAATATCATCATCGGTCATGAGCCCTGCTCATGACTCCACCAACGTACTTTGGTGTCTTTGATCCAACTAGTTTCTTTGTTCAAAGAAAATGATGTCCATGACAATACCGTGGTATATGGATCATCAAACTGTCCAAACTCCGGACTATTAAAGCCTAAATGTGTCAATGTCCCAATACATCTTCTGGTTACAAAAACCGATGCAAGCCGGACCATATTGACTCATGAATATTTTTCTTTTCACATATTCAATACAAGTGATGCATAAGATTTTATTTCTCACAAATCATAATGAGATGCTATGAGTGATACACTTTGGCATATCGAGTCATAACATGGTTCAATTGTTACGGAACATATGTGACTAGAAAACGCCATTCGGTATTCAACAACTTGAGCATTATTACACTCATTGATTGTAATGACCTAGTCATTATAGTCTGTTGGGCTTCGGTCAGCATCCTGCCTGCATTAGCTTAAAAATGCGCGAGGCGCGGCTTGCGATTCGACTTGTGAGATCTGCACTAGAAAGTGGTTAAATGAATTGATTTGGACTACTCATACCAACAAGATGCATCTTCTTTTCTGGTATCCATCTTATAAAAACTCCAAAGTTAAGCGTGCTTGGCCTGGAGTAGTTATGGGATGGGTGACCCCCTGAGAAGTTTCTCAGGTACGCGTGAGTGAGGACAAAGCGCACTAGAAAAGACTCGTGTTGGTATAGTGGGGACAGTCTTCATCATTCTAGGGACCAACAATTGGTATCGGAGCAGGTCACAGGTGCGGATTCCCTCGAAGTATCATACAGTGGAGGCTGCCAGAGTGTTGGAACTTAGAGGCGGGCATGCAGCAGATGTTGCCACTTGGCCGGAACTGAGATGTTGGTGCAGTGGAGGTTGTCAGGCGCTGGAGGGCTATGTGATCAAATCTAGTATGCTGGAACTGAGATACTGGCACATCTAAAGTAAACGGAGGTGGAACAGATGCTAATGTCAAGTGGTGGAGGACTGTGTGAATGAATCCAGCCGCTAGAGGGCTGTGTGATCAAATCTAGTTCTCGGAGGTTTCCAGACTATGTGGCTGAAAATGCTGGCAGATACTGGGAGGGGGATTGTTGGGCTTCGGTCAGCATCCTGCCTGCATTAGCTTAAAAATGCGCGAGGCGCGGCTTGCGATTCGACTTGTGAGATCTGCACTAGAAAGTGGTTAAATGAATTGATTTGAACTACTCATACCAACAAGATGCATCTTCTTTTCTGGTATCCATCTTATAAAAACTCCAAAGTTAAGCGTGCTTGGCCTGGAGTAGTTATGGGATGGGTGACCCCATGAGAAGTTTCTCAGGTACGCGTGAGTGAGGACAAAGCGCACTAGAAAAGACTCGTGTTGGTACAGTGGGGACAGTCTTCATCATTCTAGGGACCAACATAGTCACAATGGATTTATAAACCGAAATCCAAAAATATTGTGTTCCTTGAAAATAGATTAATACGCACTCAATTTCGCTTGCAAAATTTTACAAATATGAGCATAGCGAACACTCTAACAACATAGAGATTTTATTCCTGATACGATCAAAACGATCTATCATATTGAGTGCATAACATGGCAAGATTATATGCCTAAGGGGCGAAATCACGACACAAGAATGGTGTAAAACTACCAATCATACGCTCGACTTTCTTATAAGGGTGCGTATTTTGGGCTTCCCCAAGGAAACTATTTTTCAACATTTGAAAGATGATAATTTAGCGTACAACGCATACCAAAAACTGCATCATCTATGGCAAATTCGGACAAAAAGAAGTTGAAAAACATGTGTCATAAGACCTCTTGTAAATTTAAGATGGGAACCAAGTTGGTTGGGACAAAAGTAAGCATAATCGCTGGAAATAAAATTCCGCGCAGCTTGACCTTTGTTCACTAAAACAGCGATAACTCCCTTGTTAGGAAGGCTATGGACGAACGGTCAGATTTTCTGGAAACTACACTTCCGTATCTTTCTATCCATATATTGTGCACCACACGGATAATTAAACTCAGATCACATTGCATGTTTTAATTGGATGCTTTAGTATTTCCCAAGTTTAGTGAGAAAACAAGGTTGAGACCATATCCAATGGCATAAGTGTTGATGCAAAAACATGGCAATAACAGCCATAGGTGCGTCTAAACGCAGCAGGGTGTTCGATTTCTTATCTCGACTAATGATCCTTTCAGTAACTCCAACTTGGTAGACTTGCAGAGAAAGTAGGAATGTCGGTACAGCTAAGACTGTTTAAAAACCACTTATTCCGTTTGAACTTTCAAAGCATAAACAAATACCAAGGAGGATGAGCCTAGTCATGATCAAAGTGTAGACAAAATCCACCAAAGTACATCAAATCAACCAAGAATTTTAATTCTCAATTTGCAAGTATACGTCATAATAGCCATGTTATATAGATACAACGCGGTGCATCATAATTAAGCATTTTGAACCATGAGACATAATGAATATACCATAACCAACTTGTCTTGACCATCCAATAAGATCGACTAAACATAGTCAAATGTATAAGGCACATACCTTTATAAATACTCGGAAAAGTATTCGGACCTATAGTCATACGAACTATAATCGAGGTCAATGAATTCATGTATTTACCGCAATATGCCATTGCTTTACATGTTGAAATTCATGAGAATTACTCTTACACTCTTTCATATATTATATTGCAAGGAGACGGTGCATGACTACACCCACATGCAATATTTTATTTTAATAGGATAAAAGATGGAGTTTTCCAAGTATGGGATTGGGTCAAGACCAATGTGGTGGTCGCTCAATTCAACGTGACAAATCCGTCACAAATCGATTTTAACCACGACATATCCGTCGCAATCGATGTTTGTCCCATTTGTACGTCACAAATTCGTGACTAATCATGAACAAGTCATAACTTTACCGTTACCGACAATGTTCGTTTTATTTAATTGTTGGTTTAAAATCGATAAAACAGCGATGTCAAATCGCACCCAAACCGTGGTGTATGCAACAACCACAACTATCGACTTTCAACAATTATCTGTGACTCCCCCAGGATCGTCACACAGTTTACTTCGACATCCGAGAGTGATACCACCTCTCATTGTCTCATCCACCGCAAAGTAGCGTGGGAGATAAAGAACCCAATTCCCCAATTCCCAAAAAAAAATTCCCAAAAGAGAGAAATTAAAAAATGAGAACTTTAATAAAATCTTACGGGTACTTGGTTCCATATTTGCTTTGATCCTTGAATGGGAGCTTCTCTCCATATGAGCAATATTTTCGTGGTACTCGGTTCCATATTTACTTTGATCGTTGAACGGTATAATAAATATGACTTCTCTCCATATTTTGCACATCATCATGAGCAACATATTTTCCTATATTCATGTAAAACATAAACATGGTAAGATTCATAAGTGTACAAATTAATAAACAAATGAATCATTAATTAGGAAAAGATGGAGAGTTGAGAAACGCTCGGATAGGGCTAATGGGCTCGATAATTCGGCGAAAAAGGACTCGAGCGCGACGATGCAGCAGTTCGGTATTGGATGAGATCGGATCTCCAAATTTCCTCGTAAAAATCTGCTTCTGTTCGGCGGCAGATTCAGTAATCAATATTACTCAGAATCCGATCTCCACCGTTGAATATATATATATATTTGTGTTGGAAAGTTGCTGCTAAAATTTCACACCGATCCGACGGTTAACGAATCGGGAAACATGATTTTGGTACGACTGCGCTGTGCAGAAAATTTAGACGCGGAAATTCTCGTCTCTCGATTTTTTTTTTTTCAGGATTTTGGACGAATTTTTCCTACTCAGTTGAGATACTACATGCTGATAACGTGTTTCAGGAGAAAGTAAAAAGACTGTAAATAGAGTCAATCAATTGCATTCATAACACTGATAGAGGGGCATTTATATAGGCATTACAATGAGAGTCCTTCCATACATAGGATTCCTAAATAAGTTAAGACATCTAATAGGATCCTACTATATCTAGAAGGATCTAGAACCTTCCATCTATGTATCTAAAATCAGTATTAGGTAAGACATATCACGGGAATAATAATTCCCGAAACAATTAACAAATATTAGAGATATTTTTTTATAATGTACACAAAAATAAATCTAAATTGAGAATTTAATTTTCCGTCTTGTTTTTTTAAGCATAGCTGGAGGGGGGTGGGGGTGGGGGTGGGGGTGGGGGTGGGTGGGTGGGGGGTCTTCATGCGTAGGGCTGGAAAAAATACCAAAAATATCGTATTGAAAAATATCGACAATATCGAAATTTTCGATATATCGATTTTTTCGGTACGGTATGATACCGTTACCGGTATTTTTGGTACGGTAACGGTATGAGCTTTTGAAATTTTCGATATACCGAGGTATACCGAAAATTTTCGGTATACAGAATTTCTTTCGACATATACAGAAAATTTTCGATATACCAAAAAATTATCGGAATATCGAAATTTTTCAGTATACCAAATTCTGTATAGTATATTTAATTTTATTTGATATATCTTAAAATTTTCGGTATACCGCAGAAGTTTCGATATACTGAATAATTAACAGTATTCCGACTTGGTATCGTAACGGTATGATTTTTGTTATACCGAAAATTTCTGTACGATATATGGTATGGATGATAATTTTCGATATACCGTACCGAACCACCCCTATTCAGGCGATATCGATTTAAAATTGTCCAGAATACATAAACTTGTACTTGAGCATCAAACTAAAAAGCGAGAGATAATGATTTATACGAATACTATTTGTGAGGTTTAATTTAATATATCAAATAATTAAATTGTTAATAATTTATTATCAAATTAAAATTGTTTTCTACTTTAAACAATATGCTACAGTCTTATTTTCAAATTAAATTATTTTTTAAATAAATACTTTTTCATATCAATTTTTCATACTTAAATTAAATTTTGATACGAGACGGGTAATTACTAAGACTTGTCTCTAAAACTTTCATAATTTTAAGATTATTTAAAATTATTTTATCAAGTAACAATAGTAGTAATAGTAATAATAATATTAGTAACAGTAACAACCAAAATAAATGACTCATTATTGTGCATGTAACTTTAGGATTGCAAAAAAAAAAAAAAAAAAAAAAAAATATGGGCGTCTCATCAACATGTACTCTTCATAATTTTATACACTTGTGCGAGTTACGAATAAGTAGAAAGAATTTCAAATACTGAAGCTATGATTAAAAACAAATATTGGTAAGTATAATGATTATAGAAATTTTAAAAACAAATATTGTACCAGTTTTGCAACCAATCATAAGCTTTAAGGGAGAAAAATTTTATGGGGGATATGATTAGAATAATAAAAATATTCCCGTGAGAGATGCATGGAAATTATTTATTATTAGATGAATATTATGGTTTATTGATATTAGATATTTATAAAAAGTATTTACAATGAAGATATAGTTGTTTTAAAATAATAAATATAAAAAGTCAATAGCAGTGAAAAATAATGGCTATAGAAATCTTATCTTATATACTAAAAGATTGAGTCACAATATTAAATGTTTAGTCTTAATGATTCATGTCATTAATTAAATGTTATTAAGTCTTAAAATTTTATAATTTTGAGTTTTATAACAAAAAATAAGAAATTAAATGCTATAACCAATTTTGAGTTCAATATAATTCTGTGTCCAATCAAGTATTCATGCATTTCTTATTTCTGTTTAGTAGTCATAAAATTCATATTCATGTCACAATTTAGAAAGTCTCCCCAACTTCTATGGAGTATATGGTATAAATATGTAGTTTATGCATGGTCACAAAATTAGTTTTAGCTATCTTTATATAATAATTCTGTCATACATGACCACCAAGTGTTTCATAAGTTGACGAAAAGATGAGATAAAATAGTTTTGATCTATTTTCTTTCCGCGCTTTCATCTGTAATATTGGCAGGTTATTCGTCGATGTTGATCGAAGGCTTAACAACACATGTATGAAACTCTTACATAATTCTAAGTAAGTTCACATTTATTTTTCCAATCTCGATCAAAAGCTTAGCAAACATGTTGGATATCATAAATCATTCTATGCCAGTAGGGTCACAAACATTATTGAGTAGTGAATATTTATGCTTGATTCATCTTTGGTCGATGTTGATCGAAGGCTTAACAACACATGCATGAAACTCTTACATAATTCTAAGTAAGTTCACATTTATTTTTCCAATCTCGATCAAAAGCTTAGCAAACATGTTGGATATCATAAATCATTCTATGTCAGTAGGGTCACAAACATTATTGAGTAGTGAATATTTATGCTTGATTCATCTTTGGTTTATTGTGTTTTTGTTTTGCCAATGGCTATAAACGAGAGTAGAATGCAACACGAAAGATTTGGTATATTGAAAGTGAATGAATATTTAGTTGGTACATATGAAGAGCGAAGCACTACTTGAGAGTGATATAGTGCAAGAGTGCAAGATAAAGGACTAAAGTGATATTAAACCGATGTATTTAAACGCTATTATACGCTTATTTACTTATCAAAATATGCTATTTCTAAATCTTATCTTATGATTGACGGTACAAAGAGTTATTTGGTTTAATAAGTTAGCCACATCTAATGTAGCTTAGTAAATTGCCCTATAGAAGAGCTCATCGAGATACCATGAAAGATGATATTTGTATGAATTGATGAAATTTCTATTAATTGGATCAAAGTGCATTATTAACTGAAGATAAATAATAAAAAAAGTAAAAAACTTACAACTCATGATTTCTTACAAACTATAAATAGTCACTTCTAACCTTTACTCACATTATGAAAAGTTATCACAAACAAATGTTTACATCCATTTTTAAAGTATTGAAGAATGTATTTTGTTGGTCAAATAACAACGTTGATATGCTACATGTAATGTAGGAACAATGTCAACGATAAAGGTAAAATAACGTTCTTTTGTAGCGGTGAGCGGTAGTACATCCGATTTGAACAGATAAATTAAATGAGTTTGCTAAAATAAAAAAGGTTTAGTTTTAGACATAAGTAAAAGTTCAATAATTTATCGAAAAACAAAACCAGTGCATCGCACGGATCAGAATGCCTCGTTTATAACAATAGTTATAGCCTACAAATCAGTTATAACCAGTAAAATTCTTTTTTAGTAGACCTTAGTCTCAGTCAGTCAAAATAAGTTTAGCAAGCATAAGTTAGGATTAGTAAAATTCAATTTTAGTCAATACAATTTAGTATTATTCAGTATAAAATATTTTTTCTCAATAAAAATAGTTGTAGTCAGTAAATAAGGTGAAGATAATACGGCCCGAAGCTTTCAGACTTTCTAAAACCATATTGTTTATTCCAAATAAATGTTTTTCACACCAGTTATTATGAATTTATTATCCAAGTTCAAAATATCAATTTTAATTCGCCGAACAAAAAGTTTGTGGGACAAATGCGTTTTCGTTTTCCACCTGCCCGTTGTTGACCCGTCTCACACAACATCTAAAAAAAACACTTTAAAAAAATATTTCAATATTGTACTCGCCTTTATATGTCCTGTCCCATCATGTCCGCTATACTGCACTAGAGTGTGGTTTTTTTCAATTATGACAACGACCCACCTCACGCTCAAACTTTTTTAATATTTTGCAACGAAGTATTTCATACCAAGAGAAGCCTGGCTACTTTCTTTCGAGACGACTGGCGGGCAGAAAGGGGAGGTTCGAAAAGCTTTAGTCAATCCACTTTCGTCGACCTATTTATCCTGGACCCTTAAGCCCACTTTCATTTGGCTTGCTCCGCTTGCCCCCAAGGGGGTCGGAGTCCGGTAACTCCTCCTTCATGGAGGAGAGCTGGTGCCAATGACCAATACTTTAGATAACGCGTTGTTCTTTAAGTTTCGACATAAGACCATTTTTCCTACTAGTCTGTTCTGAAATGACAATAATATGAGTCGGAGTTAAATGTATTGAACGTTGGATTATATATTCCAAAGCCAATATTCACTAGCGGAAAATTTTCATAGCAATATCAAAAGTAAAAAATAATAAATTGTTGTTGATTTTTTGCATGGACAAAGATATAAAAGTATGTAATAAAATCATAAAAATCATGTATACGGAAGTATTTCAAATATGTTGCATAAATAATATAAATTTATGTACAAATAATACTTCATATTTTACTTATTACAAATATAGTGTAGAAGTACAACATGTTTATTCTTAAATATATTATAATTTTTTGGTTAAATCAAAGAGTACAATCATCATCCTCTAGAGTCTAGACGAGTCTGCGAATTCTACACTAGTTACGTACTATTCGAGAATATCTAAGAGCAAGTACATGATATTTCATTTATAAATAACGAACATTCAGCTAAAAAATAATAAAATACGAGCAAAAATAGATGACATCCAAATCGATTTGACTTTTTTAAGATCCTAAAGAATATGTTGTTAGGAAAATAATGAATATTCAGTGACAAATAAATTAGCGCCAATTAAAAAATGATATAGTCCGATAAGCACGATGAACATAAAAAAAAAACATATAGTTAAAATACATTAAAAAAAAACATCAACATTATGTTTAAAGTAATTAGTTCTTAAAGAACAACGCGTTATCACCGGGTCATGTCTTTGTGATTTTTGATCGTTACGGGTTTAGTTCTTGTGGTTTGTCGGGTTTCACATGTTTAGTCCCTATACTTTTTTTTCAGATGGTCATGTCCTTGTGGTTTTTGATCCGTTACGGGTTTAGTCCTTGTGGTTTGTCGGGTTTCACAGGTTTAGTCCCTATAATGCCCAAATACTTCCAGAGTTTACACATACGGTCGACATTCGAATGATGGACGTAAAACAAAGGGTCATATCCCGCGGAGTAGAAGTTACTAGGGGTGAAAACTGGGCGGATATTTCCCGCCCGATCCGGAGCCGTATCCGATCGGGATCGAATTCGGGATGAAAAATAGGTATCCGGTCGGATTCGGATATGGATCTGGATAGTTGAATTCGGATACGGGTTCGAATTCGGATAATGCAATATCCGCCCGTATCCGAGTTTTCCTATATTTTATCGGATATTATCCGGATACAAATCCGGACAATAAATCCGGATACCAATCTGGATAATAAATCCGGATATCCATATTTTTAAATCTTAAATATACTTTATTATATATATATATACTAGATGTCCTCCTGTGCGATGCACGACGTAAAATGTTAAATATTTTATTGTATTAATAATATGTGATCGAATTTCAATAATATTATTAAATTATTATAAAATATACATGAATCAGTACACACACACATATACATATACTATTATTTAATTTAATTTCATTTATAAACTCTTATCATGTGATCTAAGTGCACATGATAGGAAAACCGTAAATTAATTAAGCACCGGCATTTATTTTTTCATATAGGACAATATGAGTCTTATATATAATTTTATAAATAAGAAATTAAATTATGTTTATTGTTATCAACTTTCATTATAGCCGATCCCAAAGAATTTCGGGACTAAGGCTCGGATGTTGTTGTTGTTGTATTATCAACTTTTATTAAAAGTATATAATCGATATTCTTACTAATATAAATTTTTTATATGATTTGACATCAATGTAATATATTTTACTATTTTATAATCAAAACAAAATAATTCTTAAAAATCAAATATTGTTAAAAAGCTATGAAAATAAACTAAAAATATATTTTTCTTCAATATTCTTATATTTTTATATTGAAATATTTTAATCATCTAAATATATTATAATTATATTTATATTATTTTATATATACTATATGGATATCAAATTAAAGAGCACGAAGTAAGAATTAATTTGATACATTTTTTTCAAAATTAAAATTGATACATAAAAGTTATAATTGTTTAAACTATTAACTTAAAAATAAAAAGAATAAAATGAGAGAAAATTTTTAATTGGTAGATAGTATATAATAGAATAACCTCCTAACCCCCTCCCAAAGTAAACGTCTATTTTTTAAGATTTTTAAAAAGAGGATTAATATGGAGATGACAAATGTTTCCTTAGATTTTTTTGCGACCCTCTTTTAATATTAAGTATAGATGTGTAAAAGTTTGATATAAAATATATAAACATGACAGTAATTTATATGATCATTGTATATTTGTAATATTTATATTAATATACTAATATAATTACATATCAGTATACAGGAAAAATGACGTCATATATTTTTGATAAATATTTAGATTAAGGTCACACATTTTATACTTAATAATATACTATGACATCCACAATGATATTAATTAATTAGGCATTAAATAAAAATATAATCAACTTATTATATTTGTTTATATAATTTTTATTTTGCACAAAAAAAAGAATCAATCAAGAAATTATTTTAACTAATAATATATCTTTCTACTGGGAATTGTAAGTCTAACATGTCTATAATTCCTTTTTCAAATATTTTTAAAATAAAATAACTCAATAATCTAAAATTACTATAAGAAGATGAAACTGAAGTAAAAATATTAATCTTGTAAAAAAATAGATTTGCTTCAAAGAAATTATTTGAAAATTAACTAATTTTTGTATTTTATATACAAATAATTTAAAATCAAGATATAATGTAATAATTATTCAAAAATAACTTATATTAAAAAAAAAAAAAATTTATATATATGCCTAAGAAATGTTAAATCAAATATCATAAGGAAAAGATTAATTTAAAATATTAATAATAAAAAATAGAGTTGAGACGATAAAACTATTAATTTCTAAACATTGAGAGAAAAATAAAAAGAAAAAAGAAAAAAATTTGGTTCCCATTAACTTTCATTAAAATGTATAAGAGTTAGTGTATTTTTAAAAAGAAAAGAAAAAGATAATTAATTCAAAAAATCCACATAATGACACGTGTTTTGTACGACTCTTTTTTAATAGTAAAGTATATATATATATATATATATATATATATATATATATATATAACACTTTTGGACATCAGTGTAATAAATTTTCAAACTTTCAAGAAAAAAATATTTTTTTCAAAAAAAAATATTTTCTGAAAAAATATATTATTTTTCGAAAAAAAAATATTTTCTAGGAAAAAAATTATCTTTTCGAAAAAAACATTATTTATGGAAATTTTTTATTTCTTCGAAAAAAATTAAAAAAATATTTTCTGGAGAAAAATTATTTTTTGGCCAAAAAATATTTTTTCGAACAAAATTATTTTCTGGAAAAAATAAAATTAGTTTCTGGATTTTTTATATTTTTTGAAAAAACAAAAAAACTCTTTGCGAAAATAAAAAAAATTATTTTCTGGACAAAAATTATATTTCGAAAAAAAAATTATTTTCTGAAAAAAAAAAATTTTAAAAGAAATGTATTAGCCAAACACTTTAATACTAACTTATAAGCTATTTGTTTCATATGAAATGTATTTTAAAAGAAATGTTCTATTCAAGTAAATAGAGGGGCAATTGTATATATTATAATAATTGTTAAAAACAATTAAATTACCACTTTTTAGTCTTTGCTAAGTATGGAGCTTATGTTTTTTATGGGAGAGACTGAATAAGTAAAAATGAGGGAACCTTATTATGAAACGATTTTTAAAAAAAATTACTATAGTTTGCATTAAAACTTTTATGAAATATTGTGTAGGTAGTTTTTTTATATGCTGCAATCACTTCCAAACGATTTTTGTATGACACGTATTATCCGATTATATTTATTCGAATCCGGCCCGAATCCGTCCTGTATCCGTCCAGTGTCCGTTTCCCGAATAATCCGAATTCATATCCGTATCCGGCCTTCCCGTATCCGACTCCGAATCCGAGAGAAAAATATGGGTTAGGATACGGGAAGAGCACTATCCGCCCGTATCCGATCCGTTTTCACACCTAGAAGTTACCCATGTCCTCATTATTAGGATTTGGCGAGTCACCAACCCATCTTTGCACAGCGGTGTGAGTCCAGCTTCGACCGATCCAATCGACATGGCACCATTTGCAACAGGCGCATCCCCAACTACGTATGTTTCATGGGTTTTTGTAACAACCAACCGCCATATAAGATATGATAAGATAGATAAAACTTTACCAATCAAACATGTGCTTATTTTCAGTAATTCAAGCCTTTAATATCAATTCGGAGGTGTGGCAAACTAAAGAAATGTATGTGTTATTTATAGGCCCCATTCCATGTAACTTATGAATGATTGTAATTAACTATCCTCAATTAATAAGGAAATGAAACTGTTAACCTATCATGTCCCAATCGTTTGGTTATTTGTATTTTATGGTCTTTTGGTTTTCTTGTATTGATGGTTGTGTATTATATTCGGATGTTAAAGATAATGAGTTGAAGATTTAAGAGTTCATAATAATTAAGACATAAAAATTGGAGTCATTAAGGCCCCACAATAAATTTAAGGACTCGATCTTTATATGTATAAGATAATCATAAAATAAAGAACTAATTACAACGTACTCAAATAATAATAATAATAATAAAATATATGAAAAGACGAAAATATACTTCAAATTAACGATCAACTAACAGAATTATTGGTCAAGGGACTAAACCCGTAACGGATCAATAACCAGAAGGACATGACCCGCTGAAAAAAAAGTATAAGGACTAAACCTGTGAAACCCGACAAACCACAAGGACTAAACCCGTAACGGATCAAAACCCACAAAGACATGATCTGCTGAAAAAAAAGTATAAGAACTAAATCTGTAAAACCCGACAAACTACGAGGACGATTTATGTAATTAACTCTAGAAAATAATACTTCTCATTTCATATATTAGGTCGTTTGACTTTTACGAAACTTAACATCCAATGATTCTTTTTTAATATACCGATAAATATAAAAGTTACTTCCTTGAATTTATTTTGAACTGAAATGAAGACTCAAAAGACAATCTCTCTCTCTCTCTCTCTCTCTATATATATATATATATATATATATGGGGGTTTTATTTTCAGAACTCTCTTAAGTGTGTTAATAGTCGATCCACCTTGGCATCCACTTAAGCGCTCCAGGCAGCCGACCAGGCAGCCTACCAGTCGAGCAGATCCTGGAGCCGAACCGGTCATAGACCCGATCGTCTCCCGGGCTCACAAAGAACCGGACCGGACAGAGACATTAGAGCCGACCCGGAAGATGACCCAGGAGGACCGAGCAGACCCTAGATGAATACGCTCCGAACCATAATCATAACAAGACCGACCAGAATAGCGGGAAGCTCGGGGTACGACCCCATAGTAGACCGACCAGAACATCGGGAAGCTCGAAGGCCGACCCCGCTGTCGGTCGTACCAGATAAGTATTGCCAAAAGCACGAAGAACAGGCAGACAGGACAATTAAGGAGGGCTGTCATATCCCTTCCCAAAGCAAACTTAAGAAGGTGACACGCGTCGAAGAAGTCACTACACTGTGACAAATGTCATAAGCATATTCACCTGAATATGCCAGCTGTCATCTCATGAATGGCTAATATTGGCTATATATATGCCAGGAGAATGTACAATAAAGAGACTTTGAAAAAAGCTGGAAAAATAGAGAGAGAGAAAAAGAGAGATAAGAAAGAGAGAAAAGAGAAAAGAATAAGACTTGTAATTAGCAAGCACCACCAAAACGGTCCGGCCAAAATATTTTTGGCCCGGCTCTACTCTTTATCAAGATCATTAATAAAATTTAATGGTCCAACACTTTTCATTCTGTTTACACGCCCTGCTTATTATTTTCTACGTGTCTTCGATCCATTCGTCCAGATCAGCACACGTGACGTTGACAAAACCAGACGTCAACAGAATGGCGCTAGAAGGAGGGCACATCCGGAATCTTGAACGAGTCGCTCAAGCTATAACTACGAGCTCTGAATATAAATTGCCCGCCACAAAGAAGGGAAACCCGTTCAAGTTGGCGGAGCGCTTTGGCATACCTTGCGTTCATCCGGGAATAACCACCCTCACCAATAAGTGGTGATATGAAAGCATAGGAATCATCGTAATCATGAGTCGAAAGCATAGGAATCATCGTAATTAGGAGTTGAAAGCACATGAGCCATTGTGACCATGAGTTCCTGCTCGACTCAGCTGACCTTTTAAAGGTCATAACTCGAGGGATATGGCGCAACTCAAAGCTCTAGAAGATTTCCCAAAGAATCCCCTCGTATCCTTCAAATTAAAGTTGGAATCAACACCATAATGTCTGCAAGCGCTTTCGGGATTCCCATCAGATCCTCACAAAGATCCTGGTAATCCGGAAAGAGTAGTCTGTTGGGATGCAGGCGAGAAAACTCAAACCATTATTGGACAAAGATTAGGCTGAGATCAGGTGGAATCATCGGAGCCCAAGGAGTTTTTCGCATAAACGCCCGAACAGCGATGCCAACGGCGAAATATGGAATTCGATATGACGAAAAAGGGCAGAAAGTGGAACATGTTAGTAAAACTGAAATAAGCAAAGGAATAATCTTTATAAGGAAATAGGGGGCCGGCTGACCGAGTTACCAACAATCCTGCAACTGCCGACCCAAGGAGAATCTCGCTGCAATCTGCACCGCCTTCGCTTGATCGGAAAACGCGGTCCGACATCCGGCCTATCTGATGCCGAGCTCGGATACGCCCCGGTAGAGCTGGTCTATGTACTCGTACTAGCCCCCTGAAGACAAGCGCATGGATGGCCCTCGCCAGCCCCGACCAGCATTTGTTCTGCTCGACCGTTCGCTTAAGTTTTCTAGCCGCCAACTATAAAGCGGAACATGAAGCCCTCCGGGCCGATCTGGAAATAGCAATCTCCCTCGATTTTGCTAATCTCACTATTTTTGGAGCAATTCTCGGGTAGGGGCTGATACGAACCCAGGAAGCCCGGTTTGGTCAAATCCCTCGACCCGTCTCGGACCCGGTGGAAAGATCGTCAAGAAACTGTAACGCCCTCCGCGAACCAAGAAACAACCAAACCGACTCATCGGCAGTCGAACAACGCGAATTGCGAAAATGAACACGACCTCCAGTTTCATGCCCCCAGCTCAGAAAGGTGCCCGAGCGGACACACGACAACCACTTCGGCGGCCCAACCTCGGCCCATAAATCGCCTCGACTAGGATGTTACTGGTCGAGTCAGAGAAAGGTGTCATTGGGCTGGGGTAAAGATACACCCGATGCCAAACCTTCACTTCTTAGATCCAAAACTCGTATGAAACCCACTTGCGTTTATGGCCTACTGCCGTCCGTCAAAGGGACGATCGTCCGGGTTGGTCCCCCCATCTAGAAGATGAAGTTGAGGTAACGGTACGCAGTCGTCGCGATTGGTTATTTTGCAAAAGCGGGTTGGGGCCGAACCACTAGTGCGAACAACCGAGCAAAAAATAAACAATCTTATATGAAAGTTACTCAGGACCCCTTAGTCCGTCATATCCGATATTACCACAACGACGACGAAGAATCTCAAGCGTTCTGCGACGACCTCCATATACGAAACGACTTATCCATGTCGCACGATTGACAATCCAACGGACAAGTCGAGGCGATTAATAGAATTATGAAACAGTACCTCAAGACCCGCCTCGAAAAGCGCAAAGGGTCACGGCCTGAAGAACTCCCTGAAGACTTGGCAATGCATCAGTCCGCCACTTGAGAAATATCTTCGTAGCCTCCGGCACTAAGGCGACGACCCCGGTCGAGATTGGAACACACGCCACCGGAGAACCCATTTCAAAGAACAAGATCAATGTGACCCTAAAAACCTGGATCTCGTCGCCCAAAAACAGAACCAAGCAGAAAGGCGGAACATCTTCTATAAAGCACCCGAGGTTCATCATCGAAGCTTCCAGGTCGAAGACCTCATTATTAAACGAGCATTGGGGCCAGATCCGGGACCTCCTGAATCCAAGTGGCAAGAACCGTACGAGAGTAACAAAGCCCTTCAGAACGGAGTTTGTTAGCTAGAATATATGAATGGCCAAGGATTAATTCATTCGTCGAATGCCATGTCCTTAGGAAGGTATTATCAATAAAATTCAACTCTATTTCATCTCTAATTCAAATGCACTATAAGACCGAGTTCACCTCGGCACCTCGAATGACCGGCTCCTCCGGCACTATAAGACCGAGTTCGCCTCGGCACCTCGAATGACCGGCTCCTCCGGCACTATAAGACCGAGTTCGCCTCGGCACCTCGAATGACCGGCTCCTCCGGCACTATAAGACCGAGTTCGCCTCGGCACCTCGAATGACCGGCTCCTCCGGCACTATAAGACCGAGTTCGCCTCGGCACCTTGAATGACCGGCTCCTCCGGCACTATAAGACCGAGTTCGCCTCCGCACCTCGAATGACCGGCTCCTCCGGCACTATAAGACCGAGTTCGCCTCGGCACCTAGAATGACCGGCTCCTCCGGCACTATAAGACCGAGTTCGCCTCGGCACCTCGAATGACCGGCTCCTCCGGCACTATAAGACCGAGTTCGCCTCGGCACCTCGAATGACCGGCTCCTCCGGCACTATAAGTCCGAGTTCGCCTCGGCACCTCATAAGACCGGCCCATCCGGCACTATAAGTCCGAGTTCGCCTCGACACCTCATAAGACCGGCCCATCCGGCACTATAAGTCCGAGTTCGCCTCGGCACCTCATAACACCGGCCCATCCGGCACTATAAGACCGAGTTCGCCTCGGCACCTCATAAGACCGGCCCATCCGGCGCTATAAGTCCGAGTTCGCCTCGGCACCTCATAAGACCGGCCCATCCGGCACTATAAGACCGAGTTCGCCTCGGCACCTCATAAGACCGGCCCATCCGGCGCTATAAGTCCGAGTTCGCCTCAGCACCTCATAAGACCGGCCCATCCGGCACTATAAGTTTGAGTTTGCCTCGGCACCTCATAAGACCGGCCCATCTGGCACTATAAGTCCGAGTTCGCCTCGGCACCTCATAAGACCGGTCCATCCGGCACTATAAGTCCGAGTTCGCCTCGGCACCTCATAAGACCGGCCCATCTGGCACTATAAGTCCGAGTTCGCCTCGGCACCTCATAAGACCGGCCCATCCAGCACTATAAGTCCGAGTTCGCCTCGGCACCTCATAAGACCGGCCCATCCGATACTATAAGACCGAGTTCGCCTCGGCACCTCATAAGACCGGCCCATCCGGCGCTATAAGTCCGAGTTCACCTCGGCACCTCATAAGACCGGCCCATCCAGTACTATAAGTCCGAGTTCGCCTCGGCACCTCATAAGACCGGCCCATCCGGCACTATAAGTCCGAGTTCGCCTCGGCACCTCATAAGACCGGCCCATCCGGCACTATAAGTCCGAGTTCGCCTCGGCACCTCATAAGACCGGCCCATCCGGTACTATAAGTCCGAGTTCGCCTCGGCACCTCATAAGACTGGCCCATCCGGCACTATAAGTCCGAGTTCGCCTCGGCACCTCATAAGACCGGCCCATCCGGCACTATAAGACCAAATTCGCCTCGACACCGCATAAGGTCAGCCCACCCGGCATAGTCAACGAAAGGTGGACAGAAAAGGCAACGGCCAAACCAACGAGGCCCAAACATACAGAGAAAAGCAACAAATGCCATAAAAAGATTTCATTCATTTAAAATTAGCCGTTCTACATCAGAATACAAAGGAAACCAAGGAAAAACGGCACGCAGGCCATACATGGAGCAAAACAAAAATCTACTCGGCCCTGTCCTCCTCACCGGCCGCTTGAGAAAACTGCCCTTCACCTTCGTTGGACGGAATCAACACCGGATCTTCGACGATTTCTGCGGCCTTCGGCTCATCAGCTCCGAGAGATTCAACCTTCAGGTCGGCCGCCTGAGACTTTATATAGGCCTGGACCTCCTCAACGGTCTTCCCTTCCTTCATGAGATCCAATATCTCATAACAAGTGGAGACATAGTTAAGGTTAATCAACTCCTCGAATTCGGGTGTCTTCTGGAAAGCAGCCGCCCCGTCGGCAAGGCCCCTGGCATAACCCACAGCTTTACAAGTATGGACCCGCTTGGTCAGTTGCTCAAGCTGGGCCTTGGTATTCTGCAAATAGGCCTCGTGCTCGGCCCTTATGTCCAGACACCGTTTCTGCATCTTCTCGGCGGCCGTGGCCATCTCGTCGGCCTTTCCTTTCCAGATATTGGCCTCAAAGGCCCGGCTCTCCAGAAGCTCCATCTCAACCTTCAGAGAGGTCATCTCCTCCTCCAGAGACTTGATAAGCGAATGGCAGAGGTGGTGCTCCTCCTGTAAGGCCTTGAGATCGGCCTCCGCCTTTTTGTGCTTCTCAACCAGGGCCATCAGCTCCCCAGTGGCCTTTACATAGGTGCACAACGCGCGGCCCATCATAGCATTTCCAAATTGTATCTGCTCATCCGGACCCATGTCATTGGTCACCATCTCCATTTTCGGCGTCCAACCCAAAATGGGGACATAGCTGGACTTAACCACCGCTGGAGGGACCCGGTCGAGCATCTCGGCGGTTGGGGTGGCTGCCCGGACGTAGTCAAGGAACCAACGCGGTCGCCGCCCCTTCATTTGGGCACAAGGTTCTTCCCGGTCCTTATTCACCGGGAGATAGTGGCCCTCCAAATCAATCGCGGGCTCCTTACCCTTCGCACGACCCGTACGTACAGGGCTTGGGGCGGGCACAACAATTTCAGGAATGGAGAAACCCTCAGCCCTGGTCACAGGCTCGGCCTCTACCCTCTTCCGCTTGCCCGTGCGCTCCCTACGCTCGGCGGCCTCAGCAGCCAGCCTCGCCACCCGCTGCGCAGGCGTCTCTTTCCGTCCCGACGAACTCCTATCTAGGGACTGGATAAGGAAGACGTGTTAAAAAAAAAAGAGAGCTACTTGATGAAGACATTCTGCTCGGATCAGTTGATCGAAGTCCCGTTGCCTAAAGGTTATCCTCAGTAACCAGAAGATGCGATTTCCTCCGATCGGCAGGAAGATCCAAGAGTTGTTCAACCCAATCGTCAAACGAGGAGGAAGTCTCTTGAGCCTGGATACGTTCTGCACAAGCAATAAATTATAAGTGTTAGACAAAAAAGGGAACAACAATACAAAACACGACACTTACTCATTTTAGCAGTGAAGTGTTCTGGGACCCGAAGCTCGACGTCTATCACACCAGGCTCCCACTCCTCAACCGAGCTTCTCCACGGCCCCCCTACATAGAACCACCGTTCCTTCCAACTATGGATGGTCTCCGGCGCATCCACCAATTCTTTATACAACGCGTGCCGGGCTGTCAAGTAAAACCAGCCAGAGCCGGATCGACCGACCGACCTCCATAAGAAGAGACTATTGAACTCTTCAAAACTGGGCTCGGCCCAGCCATGTTGACTGAAAAGGATCAAAAGGCCCACCATCCGAGCCCAAGAATTCGGATGAATTTGGGCAATACAAAGGCCCCACTGCCTTAACCACCGGGAGAGCACCAACGGAAGCGGAAACCTCAGCCCTGACAACAGGGAGCGGTAATACACCGCCGTGCAGCCGACGGGCGGGATGTGAGGTCTCTCCTCTGGATTCGGAGCAAACATCCGCACCACCGCGGGTATCTTAAATCGCCCCCGCCAAGCCTCCAGCTGCCCATCGGTGACCGTGCTGCGTATCGAGGCCGAATCCCACTCCGCCTCAACAAAAGAAGACGGCCGAGGCCGAGTCCAGGCCCGAGTCTCACCAACCGCCGTCAACGGCGTCACCACCCCCGCATTTCCAGAATCTGCATCTCCAGAACCCGGCGATCTCACGACCTCACCGCCATCCTCGTCGCTCCAGTCAACAGGAACATCACCCATGGACAGATCCGCCACTCCCGTACGGTCCGGAGACACAGTCAACTCCTCCGCCGCCGTATCCCTCTGCTCCGACATCATAAAATAAGAAAAAGAGAAAAAGCTTACTGGGAACTTCTTTCTAAAAACGGGAAAAGAACGCCGAAAAAATCTCTCTCTTCTCTGCAACCAGACACGAAAATGGCGAAGGGAGCAATAGAGAAGGAGGTTTTCTATATTTATAGGATAAAAAAGGGCATTAAATGCCAAAGCACGTGAAGCGGCGATTCATAATGAATCGTCACGAAGATCAAAGACGTGTGAAACACAACGACAAATTACGTCCCGCCACGCGTCCCCCTTATTATGACTCTTGAAGACCCCGAAGTCAAATCGATGCGGCTCTCGAAGAGACGTCCCTTCGAGAGATTTTATCCACCCCCAAGCCGGATCGGCCTCAATCTGAAACGACTCCAGCACCGGCCAACCCGGCACGGCCCTGGATTCGGGGGCCCTTGTTAATAGTCCATCCACCTTGGCATCCACTTAAGCGCTCCAGGCAGCCGACCAGGCAGCCTACCAGTCGAGCAGATCCTGGATCCGAACCGGTCATAGACCCGATCGTCTCTCGGGCTCACAAAGAACCGGACCGGACAGAGACATTAGAGCCGACCCGGAAGATGATCCAGGAGGACCGAGCAGACCCTAGATAAATACACTCCGAACCATAATTATAACAAGACCGACCAGAATAGCGGGAAGCTCGGGGTACGACCCCATAGTAGACCGACCAGAACATCGGGAAGCTCGAAGGCCGACCCCGTTATCGGTCGCACCAGATAAGTATTGCCAAAAGCACGAAGAACAGGCAGACAGGACAATTAAGGAGGGCTGTCATATCCCTTCCCAAAGCAAACTTAAGAAGGTGACACGCGTTGAAGAAGTCACTACACTGTGACAAATGTCATAAGCATATTCACCTGAATATGTCAACTGTCATCTCATGAATGGCTAATATTGGCTATATATATGCCAGGAGAATGTACAATAAAGGGACTTTGAAAAAAGCTGGAAAAATAGAGAGAGAGAGAGAGAGAGAGAGAAAGAGAGATAAGAAAGAGAGAAAAGAGAAAAGGATAAGACTTGTAATTAGCAAGCACCAGCAAAACGGTCCGGCCAAAATATTTTCGGCCCGGCTCTACTCTTTATCAAGATCATTAATAAAATTTAATGGTCCAACACTTTTCATTCTGTTTATACGCCCTGCTTATTATTTTCTACGTGTCTTCGATCCATTCGTCCAGATCAGCACACGTGACGTTGACAAAACCAGACGTCAACAAAGTGCGAGAACTGCGAGAACTCTAAACCAATGAGATTTTTTTAAATATTAAAAAATATTTTTAATTCAAAGGGTATTATAGTAAAATACAATTTTTATATTATTTTTGAATTTTTTTTATTAAATATAATAGCCCCTACTGATGATGACCCCTAGTATATCTATAACCCCTACTATATAGTAGGGGTTATGATCAATAGGGGTTGTATGCATTGACATGATGTACATTATGTATTATTAGGAGTACAAAAAATGGTTCTCGCAGTTCTCGCACTTAACAAGGTTCTGAAAATAAAGTTACACTATATATATAATGATAAATCAAAATAGGTTTTGAGTAGGAAGTAAGAATAAATATGAGCTTATATATATATATATAATGACAAATCAAACTAGGTTTTGAGTAGGAAGTAAGAATAAATATGAGCTATTGGCTTTTGTTTAATCTACGGTCCACCTTACGTACGCATAAAATATATATATTTGAAATATCAAAATATTAGTGCAATAAAATAATGCACTATATACATAACAATGTTGGTGTATTGAAACAAATGAGAATAAATTTTTGTGTAAGAAATAAGAATAAATCCGAATCATTGATCTTTGTATAAATATATATATATATATATATATATATATATATATATATATATAGAGAGAGAGAGATTTAAGATCATATATGTTGTGTGAGAATAAATCTGAATCATTGATCTGTGTGTGATGTACGGTCCAGATTGGCTTATGCATGCATTATATGCATGTCGTGCATCAACTTGCAATGCATAAAAACTCTGCATTATATGCATCAAAATTCGATGCACTAGAATAATACATTATATGCATATATTTTTGTTAGAATAAATATAGGTCATCCATTTAATCAAGATCTATGGATCAAATTCATTATTATTTCTTAACTTAAGTATCATTCTCACCAGAACCCACCCATATATATATTATGATGGATCAAATGAGAATAAATTTTTGGGTAAGAAATAAGAATAAATCTAAATCATTGATCTTTGTGTGATATATGGTCGAGATTGGCTTATGCATGCAATATGTGTATTTCGTGCATCAAAGCATTAAAACTAGGCATTATATGCATCGAAATATCAATGCACTAAAATATTGCATACCATGCATACATTATTGTGAAAATAAATATAGGTAGTGGCGGAATCAGGAGTTCAAATTACTCGGGGCTCAAATATTTAACAGCGAAAATTTGCTCGGTCTTGATTTTTTTTTTTTTTATAAATATCCAATGCTAAAAAAAATTTCTATTGATTTTTTTGAGCCCGTTGCTCTAGCCTCCCTTATTCCCCCTGGTTCCGCCCCTGAATTTAAGTTATCAATTTAATCAAGATCTATGGTTCAAATTTATTCCTATTTCTTAACTTAAATTCATTCTCACCGAACCACTTATATATATATATATATATATATATATAGAGAGAGAGAGAGAGAGAGAGAGAAAAGAGAGGAAAATGAAAGAGAAGAAGAAAATGGTGTGTATTATTATGAGGGTCAAATGCCTATATTTATATGTACACCATTAGGGTTTAGGGGGGATATGTAACACCCCCAGATTTAACCGGAAATATTACAGCGCTGTGGGCCCCGAGATGGAACCCACAAGGCTAAAAGAAATTTTCGCAAACATTTACAAATGCCCAAGAGGCCAACGACGGTACTATCTTTAAAAATTCACAAAGACTTATAAAATCCATTTATCAAAAATCGTCGTAAAACTCATTTGAAATCGCAAGGCCAAACAGCCGATACTCAAAAGTTTAGAAAACGATTTCCAAAGTAACCTCAGTTACCAGATACCAAAAGAGCGTCTCAAAATACTCACGCAGCGGAAAAAGACCAACCAAAACGATACTCTAGCAGCGGAAAACAAGAACCAATCAAGAAACTCAATGTACAGAACATGTCCTAGCCAGTATCCTCCGGGAAGCTCATCTCTTCACGACCGCTACAAGCTCGATACTCCGAGAACCTAAAAAGAAATCCCACGACGGGGTCAGCCATAATATCCAACAATGATAACCGTCACATCACATTAATAATAACATACCAATGAGAATACAACATAAGAATACGACCAACGTAATCTTTACTTACTCAAGAAATTCTCATCAGAATAACCATTATCACATTTCACATCCTGTACTCAATTAACCAATAAACTCGAACATAATATCTGTATTGTACCTCAAACAATACTCAAGATCCTCAAATTTTCAGAACCAACTCACGATACGGAAATCTACCATATCTGACCAATACGATCCATCGAATAATATCATCAAATCCCAAGACGATAACCGATTGTCCCCCAAAGACAAGACCAAAGAAAATATGGAACATACCTCGAAATATGATGTGCCACGATAATCATATCAGTCTAATCCGATATCAGAACAATGCAATGCGGACAAGGTCCTAACACAAGACCTACAAATGCATACTCATATGACAACGTCAATATGCTCAAAAACAATAACAACTATGTATACTCAATGGAAATCCCATGATCCAGCGCCCTCAGCATAGATCCCAAGATGATCCTACAAGATCAACACGAGGTGGATAACCAACAATATACATATGCACAACAATAACACAATACTGGGTAATCCAACGATCCAGCGCCCTCAGCATAGATCCCAAGATGATCCCGTCGGACCAACACGAGGTGGAAAAACCCGTCCAATGATCCAGCGCCCTCAGCATAGATCCCAAGATGATCCCGTCGGACCAACACGAGGTGGACATCCGATCCAGCGCCCTCAGCATAGATCGCGCGATCCCATCGGATCAACACAACATAAACAACACAATATGCATACACATATGCAAAACAATATGTTCATCATCATGAACAACGCAACATGAACGACAATATGACAAATCAATTAAGACAACCTCATGTTCGACAACATGAATGATAATACGCATGATCAAATCACTAACTCTAACTGAATCGATATAAGATACTTGCCCGAGTCCTTCGGGAGAAATCTCGATGTCCAATCATCACCGACGATTATCCTCAATGCTTGGCGATCCAAACGAACAATGAACTATAGATACTCATATCCTCGTCTTTACCATAATGTAACCTTGATACTCGAACATACCAATAACTGAGATAATCATATACATTATGATTTATCTCCCAGAATCGAAAGAACGATATGCGATCCGAATACCCAGAGTTCACAATAATAATCATCGCTATATGCATTATAAACGAAATGAAACTGAAACCATTCATTAAATATTATAACTGAGCAAGTAATAACTTGCCTCGATACCGATACCACGAAGCTGCTGCCGAACACATTGCCTTTGTCTACGAGCTCCTCAGCCTCGATCAAAAGCAATACAATGGACATACTCGAACACGACCGCAATATCCGGTTATACTCACCGACCAACAATCTCAACCTATCGAAGAAATCAAATAACACATATCCGATAACAATCAACAACTGACAAAACTAACCAATCGAACTCAACGGTTCAACACAACCTCGAATAAACACAGTCGGAACCAACCAAGTCAAACCATCACGAATTCCTAATCAAAACACAAAAATACTGCACTGTCTGCCTACTTAGCGCACGTTAATCACCTAACGTAGCGTGCGCTAAGTTGCTCCCGTTAGCGCGCGCTAGGCAGTAAACGTAGCGTGTGCTAATGCTGTGCAGTGGCATGCATTTCAAGCATCGTCGAACACTTCCATCATGACAATGATCAACTCATCTCGAGATTAAGGATTTCATAACAATCATGACATATAATTTAATAGCTCTTCAAGAACACGAATTATCCAAATTCACGTTCATGATCCATAAAATGAAAAAATCCGATGTGTTCTAACATCTAAAAATTCTTATTCATCATGTTCTTCGACATACAATTCATATAACTTCAAGAATCACAGTAGCATCACCATAATCGTTACCATACGAAGTAACCAACGACAAAACATCAAAAATCCGAATTGAAGAAGGGAATTACATCAACATTCCATCCAAAACCATACGAAACATATCAATACTCATATATTGATAACAACACTAACTTAGTACGGTAATCCAACTCGTTGTCATGCTCATCAACTTGTTTATATGATAATCATCAACTCAAGAACATCATATACAATCCAAAACGAAATCTCAAAGTGAAGAGTAATTACCTTTTTTGAAGGAAAGGATTGATTTCCAAGAATCACCAATGATTTCAAGAACAAAGCTTTACTCCATGATTTCCATCTTTAATCTTGTTAAAGAGGATCATCCCTCAGTGTTTAGGAACTCCAAATGTTCTCACAAGGTTGTCTCTATCGGGTGAAAGGAAAGAAATGGACGAAATGTTTCATGACACCCGTTTGTCCCTTTATATAGAATGCACCACTAGCGTGCGCTAAACCCTTATGTTTAGCGTGCGCTAGCCTTAGCGTGCGCTAACTGACTTTGTTAGCGTGCGCTATCGCAGTCCAGAGGCTACTGTCTTGCTTCGTAAACTACCTTACGTACGTAATGCCCATGCATTAACGTACGTAAATCATCATGTCTAGCGTACGCAAGTCCTTACTCTTAGCGTGCGCTATCCGAAGTTGACTTACTACAGTGTTCACCTACCACTCGCCCCCACATTACGACAAAGACATCGGCAAGGATAAGATTCCTTGTTGGTGATACATCGTTAGCGTGCGATAAGCCTAATATTTTATCGTGCGCTAATACTTCAGTACAACAACCGTTGAATTACCTGAACGTGCGCGAAGCCGGTAAGGTCCACACGCAGATTCCTTCCGATCGACTACATTAGCGACGCTAACCTATAAACGTAGCGTGCGCTAATCTGTGCGATAGCGTGCGTTATGCATGAATATCGGCGTGCGCTAATAAGGCTATACTTAGCCATTTTCCGCATTCTTGTCCAACGTCTCGACATACGAGAAACGAACATAAGACACACGAACACAAACACCGAATCCAATAATATCATCATACGATATACCCAATATCAAAAGTACGACAACCCGATACACAATATCCTCAAATGTAGCGTCGACCAACTACGACAATTATACCGATATCGATATCTCAGTCCTTTATTTATTTTATCCCTACTGCATGGATTCCACGCTGTACAATATAACTCGGATAAAATAATATCAAACAACAGTAATAGAAATTCCGGATATTATATTCTACACCCCTTAAAATAAGTTTCGTCCTCGAAACTTGCAATCCGTCATAGAAAACAAACAAACATACTGTTCAACCCAAAATATCCCAAAACCATCACGACACTGATCAATCATCATTATTCTGAATAGCCAAAACCGCATACTTACAAATACGCAGGTCGACGATCTCCGGAGATACTAGCCAGCGTTCTCACGGTACAGTCTCAATACGCTTACGATCACAATTCCCTGTTTCTCAACAAAATATATCATCTTCGGATCAAACAATCTGCCCGAATCAAATCCTGTCTGCCTGATTACATAATCAAGTCTCAATTCTGATAAAACGAATAATATCCGATGTATCTGTGAAACAACTGCTCAATACAATGGCAACGAATCCCGAAACATCGATAGACAATCTGAACGCTCAGATGATCACCAACAATGATCAACAATCAACCGAATTTATCATCGACATGATAAATTCCAATCTGACCAACCAGAGGTCAAAACACAATCGAGAATATCATCAACGTGATAAACTCCAATACAACCAACGAACGATCAACGGAAATCGAGAATACCTTCACACGGTAAACTCCAACACGATCAACACAGAACCACAGAAATAGAAATACGAAAGGGTAACATTCTCAAAATGACACACCAATCACATACAGTGTATCTCAATAAACATACCCGACTGGTGAGCATACCCCTCGGCGTACGAACAACGAATCGCAAATCGACGAACATACCAATTCATACAAGGAGTGGGAACGACCACTCAATATCCAAAACAACCAGCATGGGGTCACCATCCCCAAATTTACACTTACAAAGAAATCATTCAAAGATCACTATGGTAAAATTGCGCTACTACCGTACCAATGGAATCACATAGCACATATGTCCCGGTTTCATAAAACCCATAGTTCCAGAATTACATGATGTACCCGAACCTGCTACACGCAGTATTTTTTTTTCTCTTATCCGATAAATCAACCGATCATCTCTGGATAACCAACCTACCATACTAACGTTCGAACCTCTTTCATCGTACCATACTGATGTACTATCCAGTTCGTGAGTCACACTCCTATCTTCACCATAATAGCATTATGCACTAAATGCGTATGTACATCAATCACATTTTCAAAACCAGTTTGAAATCGTATATTCTTGTCAAAAGACAAATTTTCGAAAATTCTTTCAAGAGTTTGAAAACTCAAAACATAAATTTTCGTAAGACCACGAAATCAATTTTTAAAAATTCAATCAGCTCGCTGGTGCCAAGTTCTCGATAAAATTCTTTTTGAATATACACGATTAAATAAAATGGAATCATGCAAATGATTGACCACAACCATACTCCTGTATACCAATTCGGCTCGTCACAATCCACTGACATTCCAACGGAAACCACATGACCGAGTTCCAAAACCTCAATATATAGACTCCGATAAAAACTCCTTTTCCACACATGACTCGTATCGTCAACCATTTACTCATCCTGGATCACCTCAAATATGATATGACAAAACGTTGGAACAAATCAAGCAAATCAAACACGGCGAAAGACTTCCCGAGAGGTTCCATTTGAACAAGTAAACCAAAGCCTCGAAAGGCGGAAATAACATAAGTAAACGATTGGTAAAGTGTTTCTGAGATCTCGGGAGTTTTAGAAAACATGAAAGTCTTTTGAAACATTAGGGTCTCAGCCGTATCTCATTCCACATTACAAGAAGTTTAAAAAGTAGAAAACTCTTTTCGGACCCCAAGTCCTGAGTTATAAAACCATTTCAAAATCGATTGGGTCTCGGCCCAAAATCATTTTCCGTAAAACATCCGTAAGACATTTATTTTAAAAAGTATCATTTTCAAATGCTCAAAAACAGTTCATATATATCACAAAATGAACTAACATGACTACATGTTCTTCTCGACAATCCATAGCCCTTCTCCCGAATACATAATTTCGTTCCAGAATCTAACCAACATACTGATTCTCGAAATCATAACTCCTCAAGACCATCAATCCTGTCCCAACTCTGTCACCTTATACTGTAACGTATAATATCTACTGAATCTCAGAACGTATCAACTTAGAACGACAATAAATCTCAATGAAATTCAAAAATCCAAATACTTACAGATCGTGAAGCCGACGATTCCCCGTGATACTAGCACATGTCTCGACTCGAGAAAATACTCGACACGGACATTTTCAAAACACATGTTTGCAAACTCAGTTCAACTCGAGAACACAAGACGGCTCTATCCGAAGAAACACGTTAACACCATTTGGAAAAATTATAACAAGCCCAGTACGATACTGGCAAATCCGACAACGCACAAGCCTGAGTGAACAACAAAGACTCACGGCTCTAATACTTGTCAATCGACAACTCGAATGATGCAACAAAAACACGACCCAACTCGACCCAAATGCCTAGGTTTTCTCAACCTATGCTCCGATACCATATTCTGTAACACCCCCAGATTTAACCGGAAATATTACAGCGCCGTGGGCCCCGAGATGGAACCCACAAGGCTAAAAGAAATTTTCGCAAACATTTACAAATGCCCAAGAGGCCAACGACGGTACTATCTTTAAAAATTCACAAAGACTTATAAAATCCATTTATCAAAAACCGTCGTAAAACTCATTTGAAATCGCAAGGCCAAAGTAATGATACTCAAAAGTTTAGAAAACGATTTCCAAAGTAACCTCAGTTACCAGATACCAAAAGAGCGTCTCAAAATACTCACGCAGCGGAAAAAGACCAACCAAAACGATACTCTAGCAGCGGAAAACAAGAACCAATCAAGAAACTCAATGTACAGAACATGTCCTAGCCAGTATCCTCAGGAAGCTCATCTCTTCACGACCGCTACAAGCTCGATACTCCGAGAACCTAAAAAGAAATCCCACGACGGTCACCATAATATCCAACAATGATAACCGTCACATCACATTAATAATAACATACCAATGAGAATACAACATAAGAATACGACCAACGTAATCTTTACTTACTCAAGAAATTCTCATCAGAATAACCATTATCACATTTCACATCCTGTACTCAATTAACCAATAAACTCGAACATAATATCTGTATTGTACCTCAAACAATACTCAAGATCCTCAAATTTTCAGAACCAACTCACGATACGGAAATCTACCATATCTGACCAATACGATCCATCGAATAATATCATCAAATCCCAAGACGATAACCGATTGTCCCCCAAAGACAAGACCAAAGAAAATATGGAACATACCTCGAAATATGATGTGCCACGATAATCATATCAGTCTAATCCGATATCAGAACAATGCAATGCGGACAAGGTCCTAACACAAGACCTACAAATGCATACTCATATGACAACGTCAATATGCTCAAAAACAATAACAACTATGTATACTCAATGGAAATCCCATGATCCAGCGCCCTCAGCATAGATCCCAAGATGATCCTACAAGATCAACACGAGGTGGATAACCAACAATATACATATGCACAACAATAACACAATCTTGGGTAATCCAACGATCCAGCGCCCTCGGCATAGATCCCAAGATGATCCGTCGGACCAACACGAGGTGGAAAAACCCGTCCAATGATCCGGCGCCCTCGGATAGATCCCAAGATGATCGTCGGACCAACACGAGGTGGACATCCGATCCAGCGCCCTCAGCATAGATCGCGCGATCCCATCGGATCAACACAACATAAACAACACAATATGCATACACATATGCAAAACAATATGTTCATCATCATGAACAACGCAACATGAACGACAATATGACAAATCAATTAAGACAACCTCATGTTCGACAACATGAATGATAATACGCATGATCAAATCACTAACTCTAACTGAATCGATATAAGATACTTGCGAGTCCTTGGGAGAAATCTCGATGTCGATCATCACCGACGATTATCCTCAATGCTTGGCGATCCAAACGAACAATGAACTATAGATACTCATATCCTCGTCTTTACCATAATGTAACCTTGATACTCGAACATACCAATAAGCGAGATAATCATATACATTATGATTTATCTCGAGAATCGAAAGAACGATATGCGATCCGAATACCCAGAGTTCACAATAATAATCATCGCTATATGAATTATAAACGAAATGAAACTGAAACCATTCATTAAATATTATAACTGAGCAAGTAATAACTTGCCTCGATACCGATACCACGAAGCTGCTGCCGAACACATTGCCTTTGTCTACGAGCTCCTCAGCCTCGATCAAAAGCAATACAATGGACATACTCGAACACGACCGCAATATCCGGTTATACTCACCGACCAACAATCTCAACCTATCGAAGAAATCAAATAACACATATCCGATAACAATCAACAACTGACAAAACTAACCAATCGAACTCAACGGTTCAACACAACCTCGAATAAACACAGTCGGAACCAACCAAGTCAAACCATCACGAATTCCTAATCAAAACACAAAAATACTGCACTGTCTGTCTACTTAGCGCACGTTAATCACCTAACGTAGCGTGCGCTAAGTTGCTCCCGTTAGCGCGCGCTAGGCGAACGTAAGCGTGCGCTAATCTTTGTGCGATGGCATGCATTTCAAGCATCGTCTAACACTTCCATCATGACAATGATCAACTCATCTCGAGATTAAGGATTTCATAACAATCATGACATATAATTTAATAGCTCTTCAAGAACACGAATTATCCAAATTCACGTTCATGATCCATAAAATGAAAAAATCCGATGTGTTCTAACATCTAAAAATTCTTATTCATCATGTTCTTGACATACAATTCATATAACTTCAAGAATCACAGTAGCATCACCATAATCGTTACCATACGAAGTAACCAACGACAAAACATCAAAAATCCGAATTGAAGAAGGGAATTACATCAACATTCCATCCAAAACCATACGAAACATATCAATACTCATATATTGATAACAACACTAACTTAGTATGGTAATCCAACTCGTTGTCATGCTCATCAACTTGTTTATATGATAATCATCAACTCAAGAACATCATATACAATCAACGAAATCTCAAAGTGAAGAGTAATTACCTTTTTTGAAGGAAAGGATTGATTTCCAAGAATCACCACCGATTTCAAGAACAAAGCTTTACTCCATGATTTCCATCTTTAATCTTGTTAAAGAGGATCATCCTCGGTGTTTAGGAACTCCAAATGTTCTCACAAGGTTGTCTCTATCGGGTGAAAGGAAAGAAATGGACGAAATGTTTCATGACACCCGTTTGTCCCTTTATATAGAATGCACCACTAGCGTGCGCTAAACCCTTATGTTTAGCGTGCGCTAGCCTTAGCGTGCGCTAATCGACTTTGTTAGCGTGCGCTATCGCGATCGAGGCTCTTGTCTTGCTTCGTAAACTACCTTACGACGTAATGCCCATGCATTAACGTACGTAAATCATCATGTCTAGCGTACGCAAGTCCTTACTCTTAGCGTGCGCTATCCGAAGTTGACTTACTACGGTGTTCACCTACCACTCGCCCCCACATTCCGAAATGACATCCGGCAAGGATAAGATTCCTTGTTGGTGATACATAGTTAGCGTGCGCTAAGCCTAATATTTTAGCGTGCGCTAATACTTCGAGGACAACAACCGTTGACTTACGAGCGTGCGCCAAAGCGGCCGGGTCCACATGCGAGATTCCTTCGATCGACTACATTAGCGTACGCTAACCTATAAACGTAGCGTGCGCTAATCACTGCGATAGCGTGCGTTATGCATGAATATCAGCGTGCGCTAATAAGGCTATACTTAGCCATTTTCCGCAGTTCTTGTCCAACGTCTCGACATACCAGAAACGAACATAAGACACACTGAACACAAACACTGAATCCAATAATATCATCATACGATATACCCAATATCAAAAGTACGACAACCTGATACACAATATCCTCAAATGTAACTGTCGACCAACTACGACAATTATACCGATACTGATATCTCAGTCCTTTATTTATTTTATCCCTACTGTACAGATTCCACGCTGTACAATATAACTCGGATAAAATAATATCAAACAACAGTAATAGAAATTCCGGATATTACAGCATAAAGGTCATTCATACACTAATTACAACACTCCCCCTTGAATGACCTTTAATACATGCTGCCTCATTAAAACCTTGTCGGGAAAACCCAGTGGGAAAAAACCCGATCGAAGGAAAAAGAGTATAGCTACTCCCCCTGAAATCGATTACATAAGATCTTTGAGTTGACGCATTCCGATCTTGTGTACCAGTCTTCTGAATGTTAATGTCGGCAACGCCTTTGTGAATAAGTCCGCCACATTATCACTTGAGCGAATCTGTTGAACATCAATTTCGCCATCCTTTTGCAGATCATGCGTATAGAAAAGCTTGGGAGAAATATGCTTTGTTCTATCACTTTTGATATAGCCTTCCTTGAGTTGTGTAATGCAAGTCGCATTGTCTTCATACAATACAGTTGGATTCTCCTTCGACGTAGTTAATCCACACGACTCTTCAATGTGATGTGCCAGATTTCTCAACCATACATACTCTCGACTTGCTTCGTGGATTGCAATTATTTCAGAATGATTTGAAGATGTTGCTGTTAGGGTTTGCTTCACAGATTTCCAAGATATAGCAATTTCTCCACGTGTGAATACATAGCCTGTTTGTGATTTACCCTTATGCGGGTCTGAAAGATAGCCTGCATCTGCATATCCTACTAAAGAATATCCAGAACTTTCTGAATAATATAACCCAAGGTCGATGGTGCCCTTTAGATAACGTAGAATATATTTGACACCGTTCCAATGTCTTATAGTGGGTGCCAAGCTATATCTTGCCAGGAGATTTACAGAAAAAGCTATATCTGGTCTAGTACAATTAGCAAGATAAGTTAATGCACCAATTGCACTGAGATATGGTACTTCAGGACCAAGTATCTTTTCTCTATCCTCGAGTGGTCGAAAAGGATCTTTAGTTACATCAAGTGTTCTAACGACCATGGGTGATGTAAGTGGATGTGCTTTATCCATGTAAAAACGCTTTAACACCTTTTCAGTATAAGAGGATTGATGAACAAATAGTCCTCCATCGACATGTTCAATTTGAAAACCCAAACAGAATTTCGTTTTTCCTAAATCTTTCATCTCAAATTCAGTTTTTAAATATTCAGCAGTTTTATTGAGCTCTTCAGGAGTCCCGATTAAATTTAAGTCATCAACATAAACTGCTATAATTGCAAATCCACTGTCTGTTTTCTTTATAAAAATGCAAGGGCAGACTGTAACACCCCCAAGTTATTCAGGGTATATTACAGCGCCGTGAGCCCCGCCGTGGGATACACAAGGCTAAACATACGCGGAACTATAAAACTTGACCGAGAAGGTCTACATACAATGGAAAGAAAGACGATACAAATGATATTCAAAACCATAACCAAGCATATACGGCACTGCACAAATCAATACCTCGGCAACACAGGCCGGAACATCAAGGAAACTGAAATACAATACTCGAGTATTTAAAAATCCATTCCAGTACAACCACACTGAATGGAGGAAACCAAAAGAGATAACCGGAGACAAGACACAGTATCACACTTAACCCACATCTTCATGCCGACTGGTACCCGCTTGTCCGCTCTCCTGGAACACGAAATACATGAAACGTATTTCCCCATAAAGGGGTTAGCCGTCGAATAGCTAGTGCAAGTATAACATTATGAAACATAATACTCCTCGACAATAAAGTAAATTTTATCCTTAAATTCATAATTTCATGACTTGTTATTCAGGTATGACTATAATCTCATGACGTTTTTGAATTCCGTAGAAACGGTTCGTTCATATCATACGCCGTTACATGTAGGAATGCCGTCAAAACGGTTCGTTCGTTACATGCCAATAATACATATATGAATGCCGTAAAAACGGTTCGTTCATAATATGCCATCAATATATCTATGAATGCCGTAAAAACGGTTCGTTCATATCGTACCATCAATTCCTCTTACTTTCAAAGTCGAGAACGCACAATCATAAATGTATACTTGCCTTGAATAATCGACGATTAGCGAACGGAATGGAAAGTCACCGACGAATGCTAGGAACCATCGAAACCGAACCTAACGATTCGAAGAATACAATCACAACAGATTCTAAACGAATACGGAATTGGAATACGCCCGAAAACCCGCCTACGATTCATGTATATTCGTATAAAAATGACAACGAGGGCGGACCACAACCAAACCCTCTCGATTTCGTAAAAATCACGAAATATACCATGAATCCGTAGGGAAACTATGAATACCAACAAGATTAATCATATTCATCATGAATTACTCAGCAAAACCGAATGAATCGGACAAAACCGCGAAAATCCCCAAATCTCCCCAAAAGTAGGGTTCTAAAGATCTAACCTTGATTCGCTGGATCGAAGGATGTTATAGACGATTGATCGGTGATATAAACTCGAAACTTCATGGATTTGTTGTTCAACAACATGGTTTCGTCTCCTCCAAAACCCCAGCGGAGCGAAGAGAAATGAAATGAAAAATGACGGAGAAAGTCATTTGTCTGTCATTTTTATCTTGGTAGGAACTAGCGTGCGCTAGCCTTCCGACCTAGCGTGCGCTATCGGCCCGATGTCGGCCGAGCACTCTCGGCCATGGCCCGCATGACCCGGCACCACCGACCAATGCCGGCCATGACTCGGCCGAGCTCCCGCTAGCGTGCGCTACGGCCGGAAGCTGCGCGCGCTGGCTGTCGGTAGCCACTGGACTAACAAACCCCAGTAACGTGCGCTAGTCGGCGGCGGCGTGCGTTACCCCTGCCCGGTTAGCGTGCGCTACGGCCAAGCGATGGCGCGCTGCCCGATCTGGCCGAGTCAGAACCTCGAATACCTGTGCCCGGGCCGATAGCGTCTGTTGGTGACTCGGCAGCGTGCGCTACATGCCGAGCTAGCGCGCAGCGTCCCGGCCGTAAGCGTACGCTTACGCCGGTTCTGCCGTGCCGCTCGATCGGTGCGACCATCGTCCGGCGAAACTGCGGCCGTCCGGTCGATCCATAATCGTCCGGCCAGTGTCCGACCACCAGGGCTCGACGACTTGATTTCCGAAAACGTACGGAACGAACACGACGAAAAGTTCGCGGACAACATCAACGACTCCAAATGAAAACGTAATACCATAATTAATCATACGCGACCAAGAAACGGGTCGAGATAACAATTACAGATACGGATACTGATGAGTCGATTTTTGATCGTCTCATTCTGTTCTATCGAGTCGCACTTTCATTTGTTTTCGAGTGTTTTTGCCCTTTTTACGCGTGGTATGTTGTGTTTTTGTTTTGAAGGTATCCGGACGAAGATTGTGGTGAAATATGCGCTTTTATGGCCAATGTTGGAGTTTATGACGATCAAGAGCGCGAACGGGGCCTAAAACGACGAAAGATTTAAGCAATATCGGTCGAATCTCCTAAATACCAGAATCTCCACTCCGAATTGAGATATATTCTCCTTTGATATAAATTCCTCGTGAAATTAGCTTCGAAACGGTATATCATATGCTAAAATCCGAGGTGAATTGATACAAGAACGAAGGATCATGCCGAAGAAGACCAAAACCCGGACTAAGTGCACTGAACCGGACTAGGACTGCCGGACTAGGCTGCGACATGCGCTCGGCTGCATCAGGTAACTCGGCCGTGCCATGGGACACGGCCGGTCTCATTCCAGCAAGAACGGTACTTTCCGGATGAGAAGGACTCGACCGTGCCTTTTGGGACACGGCCGAGTCGCTTTCGGCCATTTCGCCTATCCCGCACAGTACAACACGGCCGTGCCATGGGACACGGCCGAGCCTCTCGACAGACTACTTTTTGATAATTCAGCGCAGCGCGACACGGCCGTGTCCCAGGACACGGGCCGTGCCACTTTTTGGTTCATGTCACTTTCCTTGACATCTTTGCATATTTTAAGCCTTTGTCTTGATTTTTTGGCTATAAAACAAAGTGGAGTGACCCCTTGAGAGATGTACTTGTCTTGTGAAGAAGATATTTTGTGGAAAAACACAAGATTAGGGGAGGAAAACACCAAAAGAGTGGGAAAGAAAGAGATTTTCATCATCTTCCTTGTGTGTTCTTGGAGTGAGAAAAATACTTGAGTGAGATATAATAATTCCTTGTATAAATTTGTTGTGAGTTCTTGTAAGAAGATCATCAAACCTTCATCGGGAATTCGATTTCGGCATTTACAAGGGAAGTTTTTACCATGTTTTGTTCTTCAATTTCCATTATTATTGTTGAATTAATCATGTGTGGCTAAACACTTCATATGGGTTTTTAGATATAGCCACACACATGTTCTTGATTGTTAGTTCCTTTTGATTTTCCGGATAAAGTTTGGGATTATTCCTCTTGTTCGTTCTTCGTTTAAGAACTTTTGAATTAGATCATCAAACCTTTTTCATTGTTGTTATTATTATTCGAATTGAGGGTTTTTATCGGTGTTCGCCATCAAACGACCCGAAAGACACGATTGTGAATGTTCTCGGGCTTTTTCGCGCGATCTTTTAACGATTTACCTCATCAAAAGTAGTCGGTTAATTGATTGTTAGCTAGGGTTTCGTCCCCATCAAAAGAGTATCCCTTAATTTTCGTTGAGAACAATCGTGATTTTAGAATTTCCGCCATCAAACGGATTTCTTTTAATCGTGAGCAATCGATAATTCCTAACCTTATTTATTTGAGTATCGGAACTAATAATTGATTACATGTGTGTCGGTGACTCTAAATTCCCATATTAATCTCATTATTGTTATCTCTCATTTATCCGACCATCAAATTGGTGTTGCTATCACTAGTTCAATTTAAATTTTGTGCATTAGTAATTGCAATCATAATCAACGAATGATGTATTTTAATTTAATTTACTTTTGTTCATTCGACTATTTGCCGAACATCATCGAATTTTAAACCGTTTCCAATTCCTCGTGAGATCGACCTCGGAGTTACTTGCCGCTCACTACAAGAGCGATTCGTACACTTGCGAGTATTTAATTTGAATCCATCAAGTTTTTGGCGCCGTTGCCGGGGAATTGGCGTTTGATTTTTGATCTTGTTTTAATAATAGTTGAATTGTTTTTCTTGATTATTTTTCCGTTTTCATTATTTTCGATAAAGTCTAAAAATTCGCTCTAATTTCTCTTGTTTATGCTTGGTAGGAGATCGTTGGGAAACCCGATTCTTCCACCCATAGATGAGGTTCAAAGAATTAGAGCACCAAAAATAATAGCGCAATCATCAATGGAAAACGACGAGAATAACCCAGATCTTGAAGAGCACCAATTGCTTGAGAGGGAAAACATTCGTCAACCAAGATTTCCGAGATATGATAATGTTGGGCGCAATCAAGGGATGCCCGAAGCTCAACAAGGGAGATACTTCTATCCGAGACAACCACCCGTTGGAGTGCAATATGGAGCGAATTATTATACCGGACCTCTATATGTGATGGATGCGAACTATAACATGCCGAAACAACCTCCGGTCGAACATCTTATGAGGGACTATGCAAAGCCCGTAGTGAACACCGCCATTTCATGCATCCAATTAGCACCGGCCGCAAGGAACTACCACATAAGCGGATTTCACATCGAGCAATTGCCCTCATTTCACGGATTAGCACGAGAGGATCCGTTATCATTCATTCGAGATTTCTATGTGGCGATTGATAACTTCCCATTGAACGGGTTGAGCGAGGATCAACTACGAATGAAGTGTTTCCCTAATACACTCAAGGACGGGGCGAAACAATGGTTGATGACTTTGGCGCCGGATCGTTAAGAACATGGGATGAAGTTTACGACAAATTCATTACCAAGTACTTCTCTCATTCGAAGACTACACAATTGAGAGCCCAAATATCAACATTCGGACAACAAGAAGGAGAGGCATTTCATGAAGCATGGGACCGATTCAAGATGCTCCTCATTCAATGCCCACACCATCACTATCCGCTTCAACTACTCAATCAATTCTTCTATGACGGATTGACTCAATATTTCAAGGAGCGGTGGATAACGCCGCGGTGGAGTCGTTTTGGGGGTTAACGGAGAGACAAGCTTATGACGTATTTGAATTATTGGGGCTAATTCTCAACAAAAAATGTGCGTGTTCATAGAGGAGTTGTGAACCAAGTTAGCGAGAAGGACGAGATGCAATCTAAAATCGATGAGTTAATGAAGGAACTAAGACAACTCAAGATTCAAAATAAATCTTCGAGCTCACGAGTTTGCGAAATTTGTTGGGGACCGGACATCATGCTAATTCTTGCCCTTATATTTTTAGGAGAACAAACCGAACAAGTTAATTGGGCTATGGGACAAAGCACGGAAGGCCCGAGTGGGAGGAGAGGAGGAATAATTATGGCGGAAACGCAAGAAATGCACCTCTCCCAAATACTTATCACTGATGGCATACGGCAAATGTCCAAACTCAATACAACGGAGGAAACCGAGCCCAACAACCAACGCGAAGTGAACCACCTCCACAACAAAGGGACTCTCTTGAGGAGAGTATTGCGGCATTCATTAAGGAGGGCAAGGAAAACCGAGAGGAGAACAATAAAAGGTTTGAATCTTTAGAAGTTTCGATGAAGAAAATGGAGATTCAAATTGGGCAACTTGCTACCGAGGCATGCAAACAAGAAACGGGTAAACTACCAAGTGAACCCGAGCAAGTTCAAGCTATTACCACCATCCGAAGTGGTAAAGTGATAAATAAAGAGATAATTTTCGAAGCGAAAGAGAAGGGCGGTGAGAAAGAAGAATTGCCGAGTCAATCGGAGAAATCTATGGTGATTGAAGAGGATGAGTCGAACGATGAAGAAATCCGAGTAACTGCTACTCAATCTTGCGAGACTCAAATTCCTTGGGACAAATCTAAAGATCTAATCGAGAAGCCAATTGAAGAGAATAAGAGCAAACCAGTCAACTCAATGCATCAAAAGGAGGACCTAGAAAGCTTTGATATGGAAGTCCTTTTCGTGGAGAAAGAAGTTCCCGTTGTGAACTTAGGAGCGAGTATTAATTTAACACAAAAATCAATATACTCGCCACTAGATTTGGGGGAGGTGATAGCCAGATGGATTTTGTGATACCAAACATAGAAGAAACATCACCAACAAAAATCACGTCACTTACGATGATACGAAAATTGAAATGGTGACAAAAGCGCTCACAATGGAAATCCACGGAACCACTCTCCACATCCTTACAAAGGAAAACGAGCGAAAAATGACGAGCTATATGGTTGGACCTATCACATTTCCATTTAATCCGGATAGAAGAACCCGAAGAAGTCGAGCTAAAGACTATAAAAAGCGCCGCTTGGGAGGCAACCCAAGGAGTTTTAATTTTTATCGCTTTTATTATTATTATTATTGCATTAATTTTGTTTTTGTCTATGGCATGTGTAGGTAATCTAATAAAGGAGGTATTTATGGGAGGAAGAAGCCTAGCTTATTGAAAGTTGAGACCGAGCACAAAGGATGGTGCCGCGATCAAAAACCACACTTCTTAATCCGGTAGTTTTATTTTCTTTCTTTTTAATTTGTATTTTCGCATTTTCTGACTTAATCTTTACGCAGGGATAAGCAAAGGTTTAGGTTTGGGGGTGCAACTTCTTTGATTTTTATTTGTTTTTAGTTTGCGTGATGTTTGTTTCCTTTCTTTATTTTTTTTTTCTTGCGTGATGTCGTAGTTGGATTGCAATAACCTTGTTAACTGTTGGGTATATGGATGATTAATCGTGTTTGTGTTTGGCTCGTAGAGTTTAATAAATCTAATTGTTTGCTTGACCTTGCGTGTGAATGTATAGTTTTTGGTTACTTGATTTGACGTGTAAGGAATGAGTATGGTAGTCCAAAAGCCGTGAGTCCTTGTGCCTAATTAAACCGTTCACTTTTAGCGGTGAAATTCTTTCATGAGTGATTTCTCTTCTTGTGGATTGTATTCTTTAGAACTTGCATGATTCTGTCGGATGACGTGTTGATATTTACACGAGGAATGATTAGGGCTGCCCATTTTTTGTCTTGAACCTACTTATCTAAAAATATCTACCAATTCATATCAATATCCTTTGCTAGCCTCGTTGAGCCTTTAGCCGTAATTTTGTTCGAAAAACCCGCATCTTATTGCTCCATATCCAAAATCCATAACTTACCCAAGTATTGGTCCACGTAAGAGCATGAGAGAGTATATTTGAAAAACGAAGGTGTGCAAAGTTTGTGGTGTATAGAGGCAAAAATCTTCTCTCCGTTCCCTGAAAATAATAAGCCCCATCCTAATAATAATAGTGGGATAGAAAAAATAGGGGAGGAGAGGAGTGAGCTGAGAAAAACAAAAGGAAGTCGTTGGGTTGTGAGAAATAGGCGATATCATAAGAATTACACTTAACAAGGCCTAGAAAAAAAAAAAGAGGGAGATATATATACGGGAGAATTGAAGTAGAATGATCGATCTTGCTTTGAGTTTTTATTTCATATATATGAGGATCGTATATGCTCTACTTGGGTGAACTTGTAACTACTAGCCAAATTTTCCCAACTGAGCCACACATTACAACCAAAAGTAAGACCCTATGACTCATGTTTTGTGAATATTGATGCGTTTGATGAAGAGAAGAAGTGCAAGCATATAGTAGAACTTTCCATTTGAATCGAGTTGAGAGTATTGACCTATCTAAACACTTGAGAGATGAGTGAATCGATATAATTCAGTGAGGGACTATTAAGACTTGTTTTCTTTCATGTTCGATCTAGTGCCATTGCTTTCCACTCATTTGTGAGTTTAGGCTTCCATGATGAATTACGAGACTTTACGATACTTTTACATTCTCGGTTGATTGTATGTATACCCGATGATTAACTTGATTATTCAATCCTTCTCGTTTATTTGTCGTGTGTTTTATTTCTTTTTGCTTGAGGGCAAGCAAAGTTTAGGTTTGGGGGGATTTGATGAGTCGAGTTTTGATCGTCTCATTACATTCTATCAGTCGCACTTTCATTTGTTTTCGAGTGTTTTTGCCCTTTTTACGCGTGGTATGTTGTGTTTTTGTTTTGAAGGTATCCGGACGAAGATTGTGGTGAAATATGCGCTTTTATGGCCAATGTTGGAGTTTATGACGATCAAGAGCGCGAACGGGGCCTAAAACGACGAAAGATTTAAGCAATATCGGTCGAATCTCCTAAATACCAGAATCTCCACTCCGAATTGAGATGTATTCTCCTTTGATATAAATTCCTCGTGAAATTAGCTTCGAAACGGTATATCATATGCTAAAATCCGAGGTGAATTGATACAAGAACGAAGGATCATGCCGAAGAAGACCAAAACCCGGACTAGGCTGCACCAGGCAACCGGACTAGGCTGCACCGGACTAGGCTGCGACATGCGCTCGGCTGCATCAGGTAACTCGGCCGTGCCATGGGACACGGCCGGGTCTCATTCCAGCAAGAACGGTACTTTCCGGATGAGAAGGACTCGACCGTGCCTTTTGGGACACGGCCGAGTCGCTTTCGGCCATTTCGCCTATCCCGCACAGTACAACACGGCCGTGCCATGGGACACGGCCGAGCCTCTCGACAGACTACTTTTTGATAATTCAGCGCAGCGCGACACGGGCCGTGCCACTTTTTGGTTCATGTCACTTTCCTTGACATCTTTGCATATTTTAAGCCTTTGTCTTGATTTTTTGGCTATAAAACAAAGTGGAGTGACCCCTTGAGAGATGTACTTGTCTTGTGAAGAAGATATTTTGTGGAAAAACACAAGATTAGGGAGGAAAACACCAAAGAGTGGGAAAGAAAGAGATTTTCATCATCTTCCTTGTGTGTTCTTGGAGTGAGAAAAATACTTGAGTGAGATATAATAATTCCTTGTATAAATTTGTTGTGAGTTCTTGTAAGAAGATCATCAAACCTTCATCGGGAATTCGATTTCGGCATTTACAAGGGAAGTTTTTACCATGTTTTGTTCTTCAATTTCCATTATTATTGTTGAATTAATCATGTGTGGCTAAACACTTCATATGGGTTTTTAGATATAGCCACACACATGTTCTTGATTGTTAGTTCCTTTTGATTTTCGGATAAAGTTTGGGATTATTCCTCTTGTTCGTTCTTCGTTTAAGAACTTTTGAATTAGATCATCAAACCTTTTTCATTGTTGTTATTATTATTCGAATTGAGGGTTTTTATCGGTGTTCGCCATCAAACGACCGAAAGAAGCGATTGTGAATGTTCTCGGGCTTTTCGCGCGATCTTTTAACGATTTACCTCATCAAAAGTAGTCGGTTAATTGATTGTTAGCTAGGGTTTCGTCCCCATCAAAAGAGTATCCCTTAATTTTCGTTGAGAACAATCGTGATTTTAGAATTTCCGCCATCAAACGGATTTCTTTTAATCGTGAGCAATCGATAATTCCTAACCTTATTTATTTGAGTATCGGAACTAATAATTGATTACATGTGTGTCGGTGACTCTAAATTCCCATATTAATCTCATTATTGTTATCTCTCATTTATCCGACCATCAAATTGGTGTTGCTATCACTAGTTCAATTTAAATTTTGTGCATTAGTAATTGCAATCATAATCAACGAATGATGTATTTTAATTTAATTTACTTTTGTTCATTCGACTATTTGCCGAACATCATCGAATTTTAAACCGTTTCCAATTCCTCGTGAGATCGACCTCGGAGTTACTTGCCGCTCACTACAAGAGCGATTCGTACACTTGCGAGTATTTAATTTGAATCCATCAGATACCCGTAACTTTCAAGAAATTATAAAATGGCCCAAAACGCCCGGAAATCACGATACGTAATCGAATAACCAAACCGAAGTTCACAACACGTCTAACAAAGTTAAACGGACTTGCGGAAAACTCGAAACAGCAATTTAGGACGAGATTCGCAAGAATCGAACTCAAGTGCGGAAAAGTCGCTGAAAAGCACGGAACTCAACAAAACGGTACCGAAACGAACTCGGATGTCAAAAAGTGTAGAATTAATCATTCTCAGGGTGACGAAACGGTCCCAAGCGAGTTGTCAAAACGGACTTCCGCCAAAAATAGAAAATTATCGGGAATCAAAATTACGGGTATTACATTCTACCCTCCTTAAAAGAAGTTTCGTCCCGAAACTTAAAACAGGTAGGGAGAAGAAATATTCCGTCAGGAAAAACTCAACGAGATACACAAGAACCGAAAACTTACGCCCAAACGGCGAGTCATCAATATAGAACACAACAATATATTAAACGAAGTTAAACCAAACCAATGCCGAAAAAGAGACGAATTCACACTGCCCGAAGGTTCCAACGGATATACCCCTACATCACAATGGGCTGAAAGCCGAACAGCACAAAGCTGTGAATCATCACAAAATAGATCTCAAAGAGACCAATCTGTATCGGACATACCCCTCGGCGTATGAACAACTGATCGCAAATCGTCGGACATATCGATACAACATGGACTACGAGCGATCAAACAATAAAGCTCAAGAGGGACATCACGACGCCCGATCCGGAAATGTGTCCGTGCACATGTCCACCCCGTATACGGAATCCAGAATATACGTGTGACAATGTACCTAATTAGCCTCAAGAACTACGTCTCGTGTGCACGGTCCAATGCGGAAACATCCACGCATGACCATCGAGTGTCTGGCTAAAAATCCTACACATAACCAATCGGCACGCAGACATGATTCCAGGTATGCCATGATACAACATGACAACGAAATTCAAAGGATAAAATACCCATTACGGATCATACCATTCACCAAGTGAACGATGACACACGAATAATGAAAGATCGACACGACCAACAATATTCAAAACAACCATCCTGGGATCAAAATCCCTAAGGACCGATTAACACGAGCAACGATCACAACACAACAGTTCGGGAAATCCTCCACCCTCAACGATCACAAAATTATCGAGTTCATAAGAATAATAGTGTGCTGCCCTGAGTTGGCCAACACGACAATAATAATTCAACGGATGGGAACTATCCTCGACGGTCCCAATTCAATACTTCGATTACCGTAGAACGGCAACTCGATAACAACGGTACAACGGATGTCTCGGCACACTTTAATCAGTTACCGATAATGAAGATGACATTCGAATACATCAATGCCTTCAATCGGCCGTTTACGAACAACAATAACACTTGACATGATTTGACGACGGGTGTCGTATCAAACAATCCCCTGATATCAATACAATCATAAGTAGACCAAGTCTCGAAAAGATACACACATTCGTACACCTACACGATAACATTAGTCTCATTGATTAGTACGAGTATACAACCTGCCTCGATATCAATACAACGAACTGTTACCAATTCAGTTGATTTCATCTTACGAATTCCTCAGTCTCGACCAAGTTAATCTACGAACCTTTCAACCTTAACCGCAACACAACAGTCATCATACATGATCAAACATCATATCTTATTGTAAAACGAAGGATTAATAATCAACAAGTTCGATGACGACCAATATCAATACCACCAAACCACAAACTCAATCGTTTCACTATATCTTGACTAAACACAGTCTGAACAATCCAACTCAGACACTTACGCATCCTGTCCACAATACGAGTCGAAATATGATGATCATATCAGCAACAAATGAGGACCAATAATAAGGGTCTAAATGTTCCAAACTCAATTCTCAATACGAATTGATAAGGTTCCCTTCTCGTAAATCCGTCGTTAAAATTTACTTTTGACCGCAATCAATTCGAAACATCCGACTGGTTCAAAACAATAGATAATCCTATTAAAAAGGTTATCAAATAGTCCAATCATTCGACTTGAACATTTGCTCCATACGTATGGGATTCCAAATTCAGAGATGAATAATAGTCTCATCAAACTCATAATCACTTTCGTATTCCTATACGAATATTATTTCAAACATATAGTCTAGCTCTAGATATGAATATTCCATATTCATTTTCAAAACATCAACACTCCTAAAAAAAATTTTCATCACCTCGTATAATTCAAGAGTTCTTCAAGAACATGAAATATCCGAAATCACGTTCCGAACAACATCTCCGAGGTATATATCTCCATGTTACCATTTTCTTCATCATGTCATTCATACAATCTCAAGAATCGCAACAAAACCCTTATCACCATATGAAGAAGATCTCAATGATCATATCAACATCCGAAATCTCTTATTACAATTCCAACAAATCTCGTATAACATTATCACATGATACCATAATTGTAACACCCCAGATCCTCCTGGGAATATTACACGCCGTAAACCCTTCTCACAAGGATTTACCAGGCTAAGCACAATTTCCACGTCATTTCAAAAATGTTAAAAAAACCGATGACGGTAATATTTTTCAAATACTAAAAGAAAATCATTTTCCAAATACCGTCAAAACGATCAAGGTCAAAATGCCAAAAACTCAGTTTAGGGAATCGGTTTTACAAAATAAAATTTCAGTTGGCAAAATACCAAAAATCCATTTCAAAAATACTCACGCAGCGGATAAAAGTACAGTCCAATTTATGCATTTTCATCGAAATAAAACGAACATCAAAACACACGATTCCCAACATATAGTAATCCTTAAAAAAAATACGAACCACTATCAAAGGGATATGAGGATTACTTTGTATGGACGAATCACGAATAAGAATAAATGATCTCCATTCCAAGAATCATCAAAAACGTCAAGAACAATACTTAAATCCGAGCTCTCCATCTTAGTCTGGTTTAAGAGAATCATCTCTCCATGTTTAGGAACTTCAAGTACTTCCCAAGGTTCTCTCTATTGACTGAAGGAAGGAGAATGGACAAAATGCCTCTCATCACTCGTCTATCCTCTCTATAAAACACATCACTAGCGCGCTCTAGACCTTATATTTAGCGTGCGTTACATGACTAGCGGGCGCTATCCTTCCTTGACAGCGTGCGTTATCGGGCAGTCCAGAAGCTACTACATTGCTTCGAAACTCATCTAACGTACGTAATGCCCATACATTAGCGTACGCTAACAGGCGTTGACTCGATACAGTGAAATGCTCAGTAGCGTGCGCTATTCTTCGACCTTAACGCGCGCTAATCGTCGTTGACTTGCTACAGTATCGTGCCCCCACATGCCGAAAGCATCCGCGATTATCGGGATTCCTTTGACCGATATGGAATTAGCGTGCGCTAATCATACGGTTCTAGCGTACGCTAGCTCTACACGACAAGCACTCGTTGACCTTATCTGAACACGCGTCGAACATGGCCGGGTCCACCAATAAAGCTAAGATTCCATTATTGGTGATGCGGTGTTAGCGTGCGCTAACCAACATGCGTTAGCGTGCGCTAATCGAATATAAAAATCAACCTGGGCCTACAGCCGGCCACCGAAAAACTAACCCGGCGGTCGTTACGTACGTTAGGGGTCCTCCTTAGCGTACGTAACCGAATCTCTTAGCGTGCGCTAAGTATGCACCGTAGCGTACGCTAAGTATATATCTTAGCGCGCGCTAGACATCCTTGTAGCGTGCGCTAACGTAGCTGTACTTAGCCATTTTCCGCTATTCTCTACCGACATCTCGACATACCAAACGATCATACGGCACAATGAATACATATACGCATTCAGCAACATTATCAACGTTCACAACGTTCTCAAGCACAAATATCCATCAACGATATCCAACATATAAATCCAAATCACCAAGATAACCAAGAATTATCGAATAATTCAAACAACATACTTACAAGTCTGTGAAGTCGAAGATCTCCCGTGGTACTAACATGCGACTTCCAAACAAAGTCTCAACACAAAATCGATACACGCTAATATCGAAATTAGCAATTTGACAAGATCTCAAGGAGGGATTCAAGTCCGTAACCACAGTCACGACTTCTTCTCCTTACATCCCACATTCAAAAGGGCACACACGTGCGGAAGTATAATCCAAATCACACCTTCTCAAAGTGACCAATTCCAAAGAATACCCACTAAAAACGAAGCGATCAAGAAAATACAAGAAGAGTGAGAGGACTTACAAGTACTCTGGCCAGACCGTGATGATGGCAGAGTAGTGATACTGTGGGCAAATGCCGACTCAATCGACCCAAAAGACCGACAGCCTAGGTATCCATAAACCTAAGCTCCGATACCATATTCTGTAACACCCCCAAGTTATTCAGGGTATATTACAGCGCCGTGAGCCCCGCCGTGGGACACACAAGGCTAAACATACGCGGAACTATAAAACTTGACCGAGAAGGTCTACATAAAATGGAAAGAAAGACGATACAAATGATATTCAAAACCATAACCAATGGAACCATATACGTCACTGCACAAATCAATACCTCGGCAACACAGGCCGGAACATCAAGGAAACTGAAATACAATACTCGAGTATTTAAAAATCCATTCCAGTACAACCACACTGAATGGAGGAAACCAAAAGAGATAACCGGAGACAAGACACAGTATCACACTTGCCCATCATCTTCATGCCGACTGCACCCGCCGTCCGCTCTCCTGGAACTCCGAAATACATGAAACGTATTTCCCCATAAAGGGGTTAGCCGAATAGCTAGTGCAAGTATAACAAAGATGAAACATAATACTCCTCGACAATAAAGTAAATGTAATCCGTCAATTCATCAATTCAAGACTAGTTATTAGGAATGACTAAAATCTCATGACGTATGTGAATGCCGTAGAAACGGTTCGTTCATATCATACGCCGTTACATGTAGGAATGCCGTCAAAACGGTTCGTTCGTTACATGCCAATAATACATATATGAATGCCGTAAAAACGGTTCGTTCATAATATGCCATCAATATATCTATGAATGCCGTAAAAACGGTTCGTTCATATCGTACCATCAATTCCTCTTACTTTCAAAGTCGAGAACGCACAATCATAAATGTATACTTGCCTTGAATAATCGACGACGCAACAAACGGAATGGAAAGTCACCGACGAATGCTAGGAACCATCGAAACCGAACCTAACGATTCGAAGAATACAATCACAACAGATTCTAAACGAATACGGAATTGGAATACGCCCGAAAACCCGCCTACGATTCATGTATATTCGTATAAAAATGACAACGAGGGCGGACCACAACCAAACCCTCTCGATTTCGTAAAAATCACGAAATATACCATGAATCCGTAGGGAAACTAAGAATACCAACAAGATTAATCATATTCATCATGAATTACTCAGCAAAACCGAATGAATCGGACAAAACCGCGAAAATCCCCAAATCTCCCCAAAAGTAGGGTTCTAAAGATCTAACCTTGATTCGCTGGATCGAAGGATGTTATAGGACGATTGATCGGTGATATAAACTCAGAAACTTCATGGATTTGTTGTTCAACAACATGGTTTCGTCTCCTCCAAAACCCCACCATGAACGAAGAGAAATGAAATGAAAATGACGGAGAAAGTCAGTCTGTCATTTTTATATCGGGCGGAACTAGCGTCGCTAGCCTTCCCGACTTAGCGTGGCGCTATCGGCCAAGATCGCCGAGGACTCTCGCCATGGCCCGCATGACCCGGCACCACCGACCAATTCTGCCGACCATGACTCGACCGCCCGACTCCCGCTAGCGTGCGCTACGGCGTCAAGCTGCGCTAGCCGACTGGCCCAAAGAGCCACCGGACTAACAAACCCCCTGTAACGTGCGCTAGTCGTCCGGCGGCGCTACCCTACCGGTTAGCGTGCGCTACGACCGACAGAGCGCGCTACCCGCCGATCCCGACCGAGTCCGAACCTCGAATACCTACGCCCGTTCGAGAAGCGTCACTGGCCGACTCGACAGCGTGCGCTACATCGCTGAAGCTAGCGAAGGCGTCCGGCCAGAAGCGTGCGCTACGCGGTTCTGCCGTGCCGCTCGATCGGTGCGACCATCGTCCGGCCAGAACCTACGGCCGTCATTCGGCTACCCCGCAATCGTCGGCCGGTGTCCGACCACCGTGGCTCGGCGACTTGATTTCCAAAACGCATTTTAACGAACACGACGAAAAGTTCGCGGACAACATCAACGACTCCAAATGAAAACGTAATACCATAATTAATCATACGCGACCAAGAAACGGGTCGAGATAACAATTACAGATACGGATACCCGTAACTTTCAAGAAATTACAAAATGGCCCAAAACGCCCGGAAATCACGATACGTAATCGAATAACCAAACCGAAGTTCACAACACGTCTAAAAAAGTTAAACGGACTTGCGGAAAACTCGAAACAGCAGTTTAGGACGAGATTCGCAAGAATCGAACTCAAGTGCGGAAAAGTCGCTGAAAAGCACGGAACTCAACAAAACGGTACCGAAACGAACTCGGATGTCAAAAAGTGTAGAATTAATCATTCTCAGGGTGATGAAACGGTCCCAAGCGAGTTGTCAAAACGGACTTCCGCCAAAAATAGAAAATTATCGGGAATCAAAATTACGGGTATTACACAGACAACATCATTTTTATACCCTTCTTTCAACAGATATTCACTAAGTCTATTGTACCACATTCGTCCAGATTGTTTTAGTCCATACAACAATCTTTGCATCTTAATTGAGAACATGCTTTTGGGATATGAATTACTTGCTGCTGGTAATTTAAATCCTTCTGGGATTTTCATGTATATGTCACTATCAAGTGAACCATACAGATACGCGGTTACTACATCCATAAGGCACATATCGAGCCTTTGTGACACAGCCAGACTAATCAAAAATCTAAAATTAATCGTGTCCATTACTGGAGAGTACATTTCCTCATAATCAATTCCTGGTCTTTGAGAGAAACCTTGTGCTACGAGTCTTGCTTTGTATCTCGTAACTTCATGATGCTCATTTTTCTTTCTAACAAAATCCCATTTGTATCCTACTGGGATAACATTTTTCGGAGTTTGAACTACAGGTCCAAACACCTTTCGTTTTTCCAAGGAATTTAATTCAGCCTCTATGGCTTCTTTCCATTTTAGCCAATCATCTCTATTTCGACAGTCTTCAACAGACTTCGGTTCAGGATCCTCATTTGAAACTTCTCGAACCATATTAAAGGCAAAGATATCATCCATGATGATATTTTCCCTCTCCAATAATTTACTAGAATATGAATAATTTATTGAGATCTCATTATTTTCAGACATTAACAGTTCTTCAGGAACTACATTACTTTCATTTGATTGATCAATCATCATTCCTGTTTGGTTCTTATCTTGCACCTTCCTTTTTCTAGGTACAGAGTCCTTCGAACCAATTGGTCGACCACTCTTTTGACGTACTTTGGATTCGTTTGCTGCTATTACTTGTCCTTCAGGGACATCGATTCTGGCTGGTGCATTTGCAGCAGGTATATAGGATTTTGTCACTCTTCGTGTATCAACGAAGGTGTCAGGTGGTTGATTTGCAACCTTTTGTAGGTAAATGATCTTTTCAACTTCTTGCTCACATTGACTATTCCGCGGATCAAAATGTGATAAGATTTTTTCATTCCAAGAGATATCCTTTTGCTTTTCTAGATGTAGTTTTGTTCCAACTAATGTTGGGTATGTCATTTCATTAAAATGACAGTCTGCAAAGCGTGCAGTAAATAGATCACCTGTTAAAGGTTCAAGATACCTTATAATTGAAGGTGAATCAAACCCAACGTATATCCCAAGCCTTCGTTGGGGACCCATTTTTGTGCGTTGTGGCGGTGCAATTGGGACTTGAACAGCACAACCTAAAGTTCATAAATGAGAAACATCAGGTTCTCGACCAGAGACAAGTTGCATGGGAGAATATTGGTGATAATCCGTAGGCCTAATACTAACTAATGTTGCTGCATGTAATATAGCATGATCCCAAGCAGAAGTTGGGAGTTTTGATTTCATAAGTAATGGTCTTGCAATTAGTTTAAGACGCTTAATAAGCGATTCTGCTAGACCATTTTGTGTATGGACATGAGCAACTGAATGTTCGACCTCAATTCCAATTGCCATACAATATTCGTCGAATGCTTGGGATCTAAACTCACCAGCGTTGTCAAGACGAATTGCCTTGATTGAATTATCAAGGAATTGAGCTCGTAATTTTATTATTTGAGCAAGTAGCCTAGCAAATGCCACATTTCTAGTTGAAAGTAAGCTCACATGGGACCATCTAGTAGACGCATCAATTAATACCATAAAATATCGAAATGGTCCACATGGTGGATCTATTGGTCCGCAAATATCTCCTTGAATTCTTTCTAGAAAAGATGGAGATTCAATGCTAACTTTCGTACTTGAAGGTCTAGTGATTAACTTTCCTTGTGCGCAAGCATCACAAGAGATTTCATTTGCTAAAAGAATCTTCTGGTTCTTTATGTTATGTCCGTATGAAGTATTGAGTATTCGACGCATCATAGTTGCTCCAGGATGTCCAAATCTTTCATGCCAGAGCATAAAGATCTTTGGGTCATTGAACTTCAGGTTCATGACATGATTTGCCTCAATTGCTTTTATGAATGTGTAATACATTACAGACGATAATGTCGAGAATTTTTCTTTTGTTTGCTTCGGCGGACACAAAAGAATTTATACAAAGGTACTCATTATTAACTTCTTGCATTGTCTCAATGTGATATCCATTGCAGCGGATATCCTTAAAACTTAGTAAATTCCTTCTCGATTTACTAGAGTAAAGTGCATAATCTATAACTAATTTAGTATTATTTGGTAAAATAACACATGCTCTTCCGGAGCCTTCAATGATGTTTGATGCACCTGATATGGTATTAACATTATCTTCTGCTAATGTTAATTTGAGAAAGTATTTCTTATCTTGGAGAATGGTGTGCGTAGTTGCACTATCATCTAGACAAATATCACAAGCATCCATTGTAATTTCTGTAATAATTTAAAGGAACTTTTTAGAAATAAATTCATTTATTATGAAATAACCATTCGAAAAATAATTAGTTCAAAAGCAAATCATCATACTGAAAAAATTCCCAAGCAAAGAAAATAACAAAGCAACAATTCTCAAACTAATCAATATCGTCTAACACACCACCCCCAATCAAGTGATCAATATCTCCTTTTGGATGAGCAAAGAAATCAGAGACATCCAAGTGAGTCATATCAAGTGGACCATCATAATCAAGGACATTAGTTTCAATCTTTTCTTTTCCCTTGATTGATTTCTGATAAAGGTCCACGAGATGTTTTGCCGTACGACATGTACGTGACCAGTGCCCATTCATGCCACATATATGGCATTTATCTTCCCTTTTGGATGGGTTACTATCATTGAATGATTTGTGCCTTTTGTTGTTGGATATTTCACTATGTGTTGTGCCACGTCCAAAACCACATCCACGTCCATATCCGCGTCCACGTCCACGCTTGTGTCCGCGGCCACGTCCACGCCCATTTCCATGATTGAATGTAGCATTGGCTTCAGGCAATGCTGCGGAACCAGTGGGTCGTAATTCGTGGTTTCGCATGAGCAACTCATTATTTTGCTCAGCGACCAATAAACAAGATATGGGTTCAGAGTATTTTTTGAAACCACGCTCTCGATATTGCTGTTGCAAGATCATATTTGAAGCGTTGAACGTGGAGAATGTTTTCTCAAGCATATCTTCATCAGTTATTTTTCACCACAAAGCTTCAAAGTAGAGCTGATTCTGAACAACTCTGAATTATAGGCACTCACGTTTTTAAAATCTTGCAAGCGAAGACGTATCCATTCGTGTCGGGCTCTAGGGAGGACTACAGTCCTCTGATGGTCAAACCTCTCTTTTAAACTTTTTCATAACTCAATTGGATCTTTGACGGTGAGGTACTCAACTTTTAAATCATCATGGAGATGATGACGAAGGAATATTAGTGCCTTTGCACGATCCTGCTGGGATTCTTTGTTTCCTTCTTTTATTGTCTCACCTGCACTTTGAGATCAAGTGGATATCGGCATCAAGAGTCCATGATAAATAGTTCTTGCCAGAAATATCAAGTGCAACAAACTCAAGCTTGGTGATATTGGCCATATGTAAATCTACATAGTAAAAATAAAACAAGTCATTTTTAACATAAAATTAAAATTTTCTTGAATTTAGACTTTTAAAAGTTATTAAAATTCATTAATAACTTGAAGTGGATATTGACTCATATAGAGTTTTAAAAATGTTCTTTGTTGTATTCATGGTATTGGAGTGCAATAATTAAAATTATTTAATATAACATAAAATCACATTTGTATTTAAAATTTATGCTACTTCAAGAGCATAATAATTTATGATATTATTTTGTATCAATATTCTTCAGGAATATTGTATTATCATGGGAGATTTAATACGAATATGACTTGTTCTTTTAGAACAAGTGTATTTGTCAATAGTATTGCAATTTAATTGTGCTACTTCGGGAGCAATAATTTTAAGAAAAAAAATACACGAAAAAAAAAGAATAGTACAAAATGGAATAAATTAAAAGCTTCTTCAAGAACCTTTACAATATTCTTCAGGAATATTGTTTTGTGTTTTCCCTCAGAAATTTACATAAAAACTTAGATCTCGTAATGTTCTTCAGGAACACATCATATTTAATTAGAATATGACGAGATAATATTATATTTGTTCAATAGCTACAACACATATTTTATCTTAATAATCTTCTGGACTATTAAGAATTGTTAGATCTTGTTTCTTCAGGAAACAACTTCGATTTGATAATAGATTTCTTAGATCATCATATATATTATTTATGTATGATGATAGTGAAATCAGAATAATTAGTATAGAATATATGAAATATGCATATAATCTATATTAAATTAATAATTAAATAATTGATTCTAAATTATTGATGAATTACAAAATCGATATGCCCAAATAAATCAAAAAAAAAAAAAATTCAACAACAAGATAAATAATAAAATTGTTTTTTTTTTCACTGCCATAAGAAATAAAAGGTGATCTCTATCACCTATTTATGTAGATAGCTGAAAAATTGTAGATCCGCAGGCAACTTTTTTTTTTTTTTGAAAGACGAATACAAACGGACAACTTAAAACACAAAGATAAAAGAAAATCAGAACACAATACCTTCGGTGAAAATCGCTAAAAAAAAAATTCTGAAAGAGATCGTGCTGATAACGTGTTGTGAATTAGAGAGAAAAGAGAGGAAAATGAAAGAGAAGAAGAAAATGATGTGTATTATTATGAGGGCCAAATACCTATATTTATAGGTACACCATTAGAATTTAGGGAACATAAAGATCATTCATACACTAATTACAACAATATAGCATTTCTCATCTCAATAAAAGAAACAAGGATTGTAACATAAACTCGAGTAATACCAAACACACTGATCTCATTATCAGATTACGTACATCAATAATAAGTAATTTGCCATTCATGATCTGATTATCAACATTTATTTTCATTAAATTTTTATGCCATCTTATTATAAATTCGCAAGTAATTGATAAAAAAAAAAAATCATTACATTCTAAAGATTGCGATATAAAGAGCACTAAAGTTATAATCCAATCCAAGAGTACGGATAATAAATATATTTAGTACATTTTTTTCTCTACATTTTGTCAACCCTCTATATATTTTTAACGCTATTATCATACGAAAATTTAACAATAAAATTTACGAACTTCTCCTATATATAATTTGGAATGCCTTAATTTTCGGTCTTTTAAATTTATAAAATTAAATAAAAAATTTAAAAGAAATACAAAAATAGAAACTATTGAAAAATTAAAATAATTAAAAGATCATCAATAGATCGATGGCTATTGGCTTATGGACGGTTGTCTGATGCATTTGGCTTAGTATCAGAAACGAACCGAAATGCTCGCGAACAAAGCTCGCTCGAACTTGTTAAGAGGCTGCTCGGTTCGTTAAGAACTCGAGCTCGAGCTCGAACACAAAAATTTGCGCGTTAAGAAAACGAGCTCGAGCCGAGCTTGGGCATGTGCGGCTCGAGCTCGGCTCAAGATCGGTCGTTAAGCTCGATTAATAAATATATTTTTAAATTAATTTTTATAATATTTATATATTGTATTATAGATAAATAATTTTTTAAATAATTTTCATATATTAAAATATTAAATTTTTATATATATTTGAAAATATATAATTTTTAACGATTATTTTAAAATATTTATTTTAAATAATTCAAATATATTATTTAAATAATTTAAAAATATATAATTATTCGCGAGAAGTTCAGCTCGGCTCGAGCTCGACTCGGCTCGAGTTGTTCGCGAACAGCTCGTGTGCGGCTTGATTTATTAACGAGCTCGAGTTCGAACACGATTTTTGTTCGGTAAGGAAGCTCGGCTCGGCAGAAAAAAAATTTAAAATTCGGCTCGATTCGATCAAAGCTCGGCTCGACTCGGCTCGATTCGTTTACAGTCCTAATTTGGCTTACTAACTGATTATGGTAGTTGTTTGATTATTCACAAATTGTATGTGTATGATAAACTTAACAATCAACTATTGATTTTTTATATAAAAATATAATTATTTGAAAGAAAATGTCAAAATCCGATCTGAGAATCTAGTCTCACTAGTTTTCTCGTGTTGGTTTAAAATCGGTTTTTCTTCCATACATATTTTCGACTGTTTAACCGAACAAAAAAATAAAAACACAATAAGTTGTTACCCATAAAACACTAAAAAGAAAAATTGAAATCGAGTCCTGAAAGCTAAAAAAGATTAAAAATAAAAATTCCAAAAAGTAACCAATGAAATGATAAAAAAGTAAAAAAAAAATAAAAGAACCACAAATCGAACCCCCTTAAAAACCGAGAAAAATAGCAAGAACTCTAAAATTTAGATTTCGCCTCACATTATAATATTAAATTGGTGATATCGCTAAAGTATTTAACTTTTAATAGGTTAAATTTTCAGAAATTACAAGAATCCAATAACCAAACTTTTTTTTTTTAACCAGTGGTCTTAACCCACCGGTCATAAATCTTTCATTTTAATTAAGAGATCCGAGTTTGAATTCTCAAGGATAAATTTTTTCTAGGGTTTATGCCCCTTAGTCACCTGTTGGTCTATGACTAGGGGTGCTGTACCATATCGTACTGACAATATTTATCGATACCGTATACCGTATCGAAATCTCCGATACAACAAATTTCATACCAATATCGTATGATATATCGAAATTTGGTATGCCGAAATTTTGGTGTGGCTTTCGTCCATACTGATATTGTACCAAAATTACGGTATATCAAATTTTATTTAGGTATCGGCATATAATAAACTTACCAAAATACCGAACTACCAAAATTTCGAAAGAAATTTGATATACGACCGAAATACCGAACAATTAAAATACCAAAAAAAAATCGATATACCGATGGACATCGAAATACCGAACTTTTTTGGTATTTCGGTATATACCGAAATACCAAACACCAAAAAATTTCATACCCTTACCGCACCGAATATTCGTCATACCCATTTTTTTGGTGTTTTCGTTAACTTTGCGGTACGGTAAATTTGATATTTTGGCATTTCGGTATTTTTTTACCACCCCTGTCTATGACTAAGGGAGAGACTGCAGCCACTGATACCTACTGGAATGGTTAAAAATTGATGGTTGTAACTGACATTGTGGGAAGCCTGATTTCAGTCGAGCAATTACTTGGGAAACGACACATCATACGCGGTAATTGAGAATAATTAACTTGAAGCCAAATACATATCTCACGATTTAATATTGTCCCAGAAACTAGTCAAGTTTTTTGATACCTCATTATAAAAAAAATAAATATTTTTTTTAAATAATAGACAAACTAGCAATTATTTTTTTCTCCTTTTCTTTTTTCTCCATTTTATTAATAATAAATTTAAATATATTCATTTGCAAGTTTGGCAACTAGGGATCAAAATGGCATTGTGCAAAATGAGGGGCAATTCGGTCAAGTCACGTCACTATAATTGAATGTGATGCGCAAGCATTTTTACAGGTGGAAGAAAAACAAGATTTGGCACTTGAAAACTGCCAAACTGTCGTCGGTTCTTTCTTCCCCCATTTTCTACAAACAGCCCTTTATTTCCCATTCTCCCTAAAATACCCCTCCCTGAGAAACAATCCAAAACAGTACAACTAAAACACACGCACACACTGTAAGTCATAACCTTCCACCTCCTCATCACACACACACACACACACACACACACCAAAAAAAAAAGAAAGAACACAGACTAAAGAAGAAAAAAACCCTTGCAAAAACCTCTCCTTAATTCCCAAATTTTGCTTCAGTTCAATCTCATTTCAATTACATCTTTGATTACGTCAATATTTCAATCCGAAATTCTCCAAAGTCAAGACGCATTTGACACAATTTTTATCTATAAATAGACGCACTCGAGTCGATTGGATTTGAAATTCAAGAGTTAAGATGTCAAGTCAGGGAGGGTTTACGGCGGCGCCTCCGCCCGGTGATAGGTTTTACAACCCTCCGGCTCGCCGCCACCAGCAAATACTTTTGCAGCAGCAACAAATGTTGCAGAGGCAGATGCTCCAACAACAACAACAACAGCAGCAGCAGCAGCAACTGCAGCAACGTCTACTGGATAGGAGGACAGCGTTGACGCCGGAATCTCCCTCTAAGACGGAGGCGGAGACTAGGAACGCTGATGCTGATTCATCGACCGCGGTGGCATTGTCCGTACCGCCTTCTGTTAGCCGTGGTTCGACTTTGAATGTCACAAACTTGGATCGTTTAATGGAATCCGTTACTCCATTTATCCAGGCGCGATATTTGTCGGAGGTACACAAAGAATTAAAGTCTGGTTTATTTCTCGTTTGTCCTTTTGGAGATAAAACCCTAAACCTCTGTTTTGTTTGCGCAAGAATGAGAATGCATGCAAGAAATGAAATGGAAACCCCAGTAATGAATGTTCCGATTAATCAGTAAATCAAGATTTTGCATTCAAAACAAGACCAGTTGAAATGATTCTATTTGGAACTGTTTTTCTTTTTTCCTTTTCCCCGATATTTCTTGAAGCTTAAAAATAATAAAAATGTCCGTTGTAAGTTTGTTTTTTCATTTTTTTTTTTTGGAATTTACTGGCATGTGTCTGAATTTTGGACCCTTCTTAAACTAAATCAAATGCACCCCAAATCCAAAGAGGGAGGAAGTGTTTGGAAATGTTTTCATAGATGTCGTTTTTGAAATTACTGGAGAATAGGTTTAAATGGGGATTTTGAGATCATTTGAAAGAATTTTAGAAAAGAAACTAGATCTTGAAAGGTCTGTATCGAGACTTCTTGGCCCTCCAGATATGTTTCTTGACATTTGTCGTTCTTCAGAAGTTCGTTAATTCGTAGATTTTGTTGTAGTGGTTTTTAAAAATCGTTGAGTTCACGCGGTTGTTTTAAAAAGCCGTATCGTTTGCAGCTCCCTTTGTGGTTGTTTTGCAAGATTCTTTTGTTAGCATTTAAAAATCAGTTAGCAATTGTTTCCAAGATCGTATTAATCTGCGACAGGTAGGAAGATCTTTATGGAGAGTTTTCAGAAAGTCGTTATTTCATGGTTCTATATTGAATTGTTAAAGCATTAGTAATGGAAAGTTTATTAATTGCCGTTGCTTATTATAAGGGTAAATCTGGAAGTTTGTTTGTCGGCCCCATTTTACAGAAGCGAACAAAACGTTATTTTTGCTACTTTATTTGTTGACAGGTAAACCCAAGGGGAAGGCGAGCGCGGGAAGTGGATTCACTTCCTTTTTTTTACTTGGAAGATCTGTGGGAATTTTTTAGCGAGTGGAGTTATTATGGAGCTGGAGTACCTTTATTGTTAAATGGGAAAGACAAAATTGAGCAGTATTATGTTCCGTTTTTGTCAGGCATACAGTTGTACATCGACCCGTCAAATCCTTCTTCTAGACTTGGGTGAGTTTTAACTGAAATAAGCTAGTCACCGCATTAATCATTTTAATTATATGATGTCCTTATTAAATGATTATTGTTACTGATTATTTATTTAGATTTGGTCATTCATACATTTGTGTTTAACAAAAAATATTATGTCAATCGGATTTATATATGTAATTTACGCTTGTTGGTGCTTCTTGACGTTGACCTTTTTGTAACTATATTTCACAACACGATCCACCCGTAGAAAACCAATTAGTAAATACGAAGGATGCCACAATATATAATGATCCGTGACTCCTCGTTGAACCGATATGGGATCGGGAGTCTACCCCTAGAACCCTACGATATAAGTTTCTCCATGATTCTTTACCAACCGATGTTGATGAATGAGTCCATATTCTCATCCACCCACTCTCTCAAGCAGTGTGGTTTCCTGGTTGGCTCTCCTTAGCACTTAAACACATTGTACCAATTCCATCCGAGAAAATCAATTATCCAAGAAGATACCCACTATATAAGTTGTTCCAGGATAACTAACTTATTGTGGAAAGTCCATAATATTTAGCTGCAAAAAAAAAATTTACTGGAGGTTTTAGATTTTTGGACCACTTCATATTGCAGAGCTTGGTCTTATTCGACTTTGCTCCAGTTGTGGATTAATGATCTTAGGTCATCTGAGTTATTTCGAGTTATAATTTTTACTTGTTTTTATCCTATATTGATTTCGGTTTTATCAGACTTAACTGAATAAGTTATACTGGTGTTTTGTTCAACTCAGTAATCAGTATACACCCATCTTACTTTTCTCTTAAATAACACCTGTCCTCGACTGCCTTCTTCCTATGGACTGGCAGAGGGGATATCTGAGAAAGGTGGACTAGTTAGAGCAGCAGGTATCTCTTGCTGACAACTCAACCTTTTAACTACTCTCTATACTATTTCGAGTTATTTGCTTTTGATGACTGTATATATATAACATTTTCAAAATCAAGCTTCTAAATGTCATTGGACTGAATGAACGTCTCTGAATTGTATGGTTTTTATTTATCTACTTGTACATAAATGTTTTTTCTCTTTTTACTTTGCCTTTTACAAGCTATACTTCATTACTTATGATTCAAGTTTCTGTCATTCATTATTGTGTCATCTGGAAATTGTTTCCTTATATGCTCCCTCTGTCCCAAAACAAGTGCCGTTTTAGCAAACTTCACACAAATTAAGGATGCTCATAAAATGAATAATATGTCCTTATTTATGCTTACTTATTATGTTGTCTTTTTTAAACTATGTGGCTCTCTCTTAATGATCTTTTCTATTTCCAAGACTCGTTTACATGAGAGGAAAATTTAGAAAAATTAATTCTTGGAATTCTAAACGACACTTATTTTGGGAGAAAATTTTTATGCTAAAATGACACTTATTTTGGGGGCGGAGGGAGTGGGATCTAATAGTACTACATTTTCTATATGCAAACTATTCTAGGAATTATAGTTCGTTTATATTATAATCAATACCTGCCAAACAAAGGGAGGATAATAATCTGCTATTGCGTGGATCAATTTGATTAGCTCGTTTCTCTATCCTTCTTTTGGGGTTTCAAATTGGAAATGACTTCATCAAATGTTCTAGTTAGCCATTTTTGTAGAAGAATTTGATTATTGATGCGGGATGGTGCTAAAAAGTTTGATAATACAAGCTTTGTCCACTTGATAATGGAAATTTTTAAGAGGACCTAGTGGCAAAATATAGTAATATTAATAGATTTTGTTCCTTATTGTCGAGCCTTCTTCCTCAAGTTTCTTTGGATCTTTATGAAGTGATATGAGCCTTCCCCATGAATATCTCTGTACTTTTATGTTTCCATTCTCTTATTCTCGGACTTGTGGGAGTGATGTGATTATCTTATAGCTTGTGCCACATGTCTTTTGCAATCTCTACTTTTTTTAGATTACAAATAAAATTGAAGCTTCTCATTGGATTCTATTTTTCCTCCTTTTCGTTCCTTTTTCCGCCCCCGTTTTTTGACAAATAATGGCACTAATTAGTTTCTCAATTGCATTTCCAGAGGACCCACTGAGGGCATTGAGGCTGAGTCATATAGGTTGACAAATGGTTCGAACATGCAGCGGTTGAATAAGATATCACTGGGAGATAAATCTGTGGTCAGTTCAGTTATCTCTGAGGTTGCCCATTCTCACGGACTGCCCTCATTTCAATTTTTGGAATACGAACAACCATATAACCGCAGACCACTGGCTGATAAGGTAAATTCAAGCAGCAGAGTTTTAAATGCTGAATCATCTATTCGATTCGTTTGTCCTAGAAAATGATTGTGGTTGGCCATATTACCCTCGCCCTGTGCAGATATCATTACTTGCTTCCCAATATCCTGAGCTGAGTAAGTATAAGAGCTGTGATCTACTACCAACAAGTTGGATTTGTGTAGCTTGGTATGTTTCCCTTTTCCCGAATTTTCCATTATACAATAAGATGTGTTTGAGGTTCATGGCTGATATATGTTCTTTATGTACCGACAAAAAATTTATTTGTTGCAGGTATCCAATTTATAGAATTCCTGTCGGCCCAACATTACAAGATCTCGATGCGTCTTTCTTGACATTTCATTCTTTGTCGACACAACCTAGAAGTACATCTCTCTCTCTCTCTCTCTCTCTCTCTCTCTCTCTCTCTCTCTCTCTCTCTCTCTCTCCCCTCACCCCCTCTGCCTCCCCCTACACCTCCCCCCCCCCCCTCTCCACCCCTCTCTCTCCCCCCTTCTCCCCTCTCTATTGTGTGTGTGTGTGTGCCTGTGGCATGTGACACGGAACAGTATGGGTGGTTTCATTTTTCTCATTTGGGACGATTTCAAAAACTACTCTGATATTTAGCCTAATTCCAAAAAGGAAGTCCAGTTATCTTTAAAATTACAAATACCCCTTTCAATGTCATAAGCAACAAATATCACCCCCCCCCCCCCTCAAAGAAAAAAATGTCAAGGCGGGTATTTGTAATTTCGAAAAATATTCTCTGTTTGAAACAATTGTCAGGGGTGGGGGGTATTTGTAATTTTAAATACTAACTTCCTTATGTTAGACCTTAGTTTTTTTATATTTGTTTGTAATCAACCTCATTCTTATTTATTCTTTTCTTTTGGAGGGGTGGGGTGTGTGGTGGCGGTGGTGGTGGTAAGAACTTGGTTTTTTTATATCTGTTTTGTAATCAACCTCGTTCTTATTTATTCTTTTCTTTTGGAGGGGTGGGGCATGTGGTGGTGGTGGTGGTGGTGGTGAGAACTTGTATTTGTGTGATCAAACACTCCCTAATTTATATCGTCTTGAGACCTTACAAGTTACATGATTTTTTTTTTTTCGTTTTTAAAAACGCAGGTGACTGTCCCCCACGGTTGCATGCGCCGAATACTCGAACTGTTCGCGGCGTCGCTAATCCAACTGCAAAGATTTCATTACCAGTCTTTGCCCTTGCTTCTTACAAGCTGAAAGGATCAATCGTGAGCCCTTGCGGACCCCACGAGTGCGAGCAAGAGAACTCTCTTCTACAAGCCGCCGACAAATGGCTTAACGATTTGGAGGTTATGCTACCTGATTACCAATTTTTCCTTGCTCACTATTCTCAGCGGAGATGATATATGGGAGTCGTGCAGTCGATCCGCGTACCGTTTTGAGGAAGAAAGTTTTGGAAAGTAATGCGTAAGAAAAATCTATTTGCTCGCCGTGAAAAAACACCCGGGTAAATTGTTGTGCAGTGTTGTTTAAGTTTTTTTTTTCCCCAGTGTCGTTAGTTTGTAAAATTTCTTGGTAAAAGGAAAAAAAGGGGAAACAAACTATATTCCCAATACAGTAGGATAAAATGATGAAGGCTTCGAGGCTGGTTTTGATTCACAGAGATGATGCAATTGACATTAGTTAACATGGGACTCTTTTGGTTATATTAGAATGTGGGACTGTGGATAAGTCGGTAAGTAGAAATCGGAAAAATGTCGGTAGTGACGAAATTCGAGAAAAATGTATTTCTGTTTGAAGTACGGAATTCGAAAAAAAAGGTATCTCTGTATGTTTAGGATTGGATAAACTTACACAGAGCTTTATAATGTGTACTTTTGGAGCAAAATCTATATCGCTGTTCTTGTTCATTTTGCCTTTGATTTATTTTCTTTCTCTAAATAAATATCACTATTCGTCTTTCTTTTATCAGCTGATGTTTTTGCTTCTCCTTTTCCTTTTAAATTTATATATAATTAAATGCAACATAATAGTCAAACATCATTAACTTTTCAAACATCATTTAACTCTGTACACAGAACTCTTAATACCCAAAATTTGGAATTCGGATACTCCTAAACACAATGAATCGTAATGCCATCATGTCTTAAGAATGAATAATGCTACACACACATACAAATGCACACCCCTGCTTTGTATGGGTTGTACCCTGCGTAGTACCCCTACACAATCTCTACTAGTACAACTCCTACTACGCAGGGGTGTGCATTTGTGTGTGTGTAGCAGCTTTGCTTAAGAATTGATAGTTCAGGTGTTTAGGCCTTTCAAGCGGAAGTCTACTGTCAAGTCATCGGACCTCTACTGGAGGGCAGAGGTTGGTGTTCGAATTCATTTGGGTGCGTGATTTGTAAGCCCGATTTTTTAGTCTTTTTAACAATTTTTCCAATTTCCGGGTTTTAACTTTTCAGTTTTTTATTATTCGTTTTAATTTTTTTTTTTTTTTCGTTGTTAGAATTTTTTATTTCTGGTAATTTTTAATTATAAAATTTAGTTTTAAGAATCAAACAATTGAATCAGCATCATAAAGAAAATCATCCTTTCCAGAAAAAGGGGGCCTAGAAAGTATGACAATCTCCGAGCCAAAGGCTTCCGGGTTCTCTTTCCTTTGGTTTGACTAAACCGACACTCGAACACATACGAGACCTACTCGATTGAAAGTACCATACATAGCGTCAAACTGGATATTTACGGTTCTCACATCATACAAAACTTGATTCAAAAGGTGAGCAATAGCGCGTGCTCCCACGTCCTCTCAATTGTTCGAATAGACCCACATTTTGTGTGGATGTTGCAATACTGATCTGTGTGGATGTTGCAAACCAATCAAGAATCAAACATCAAGTCATTACTTGGGGAAAATTCTGTCTTGACAGCAAACCTACCAAAAAAACAGAGATCCGACCCATGATCCTATATTACATGCATTACCTGTTCTTGTCCATCATCATTTCATTACTCTATATACAAAAACAGCTCGGGATGAACTGATCACGTTCACCCTTTTTTTTCTTTTTGGCTAAATTTATTGGCGACACTGAATAACATCGTCGGACGGCCTTCTGCAGTCGGTAATTAGGCCTCAAGTAAGAAGTACGCTTTGAGCTCTAATCCATCTGTTACTTCATAAGTCATCAAGAATGGCGGATAACAATAAACCCTGTAAAAACTCACACCGTATTGCCCTCTCATTATTCCCGTCTGTCGACATTGATGACGGTTTACTGAATTCATGATAAGTAAAGAAAACAAAAATTGTTAGCTGCAAAAACGGTGCATCTTGAAATAACCCGTTTTCTACAAGACAGGAAAAAAAAATTTAAATGTACATGAAAAACAAAATGGATCAAATCAACATCATATGCATGACGACGGGTATGAATATTCTACTTATATTTGGATAAAGAGTTCTAAACAATTGAAGCTCGACAATAAGGACTTGTTTGTTTTCCCAGAAAATGAGGGAAAAGAAAGGAAAACAGAGAAAAAATAAATTTCATAGGAACAATGTTGGAATATCCTATTCCACATAATCATAAATTGATTTTGATGATGAGTTGATGATGAACATGATGTTATCGATCAATGGAACAAAGCAAAACAACAAAGAAGTCGAAGACGCTCGAAACAGACAGAAAAGCAATCAAGTGTTGTTTAACAAAGCTAACGTACGTAATATACATAGTATAACGTAGGTAATGGAAAATTACCTGAAGACAACATGAGTTAACGTACACAACACAAGAAGAATAACGTACGCTAAGGCATGGAAGCTAACATACGTAACAAGTTGTAGATAACGTACGTAATGAGATTTGAATATGAATTCAAATATTGGAACCGTTGAACCGTCAGATGACGTCATGGAGTAGGTCAGCATGCAACAGATATTTTGACTAATGATAACGTACGTAATACGTACAACGATAACGTACGTAACGAAGAAACATTAACATACGTAATACAGCTAACGTACGTAATGGGCTACAATTAACGTACGTAATGGGCTACAGTGCAGAGGCTAACGGCTAGTTGAGGCTTTATGCCAATAAATACCAAGGCATATGGTATTATTCATAACAACAACTCTGAGAAAATCATATATACGTTTGATATCATTGTATACACTTATCATTGTTGTAATTGTGCTTAAATGATAAGGGTTTCAGTGTTCATACACGAAAACATACACGAGAGGAAAGATACGGATTGTAGATTGATTTGATGTTATTAGGATCGTTGATACGACATTATTATAATCATATCTAAATCCAAGAGAGGTTTGTCTAGTACCAATAGAAAGCTAGATAGGTTGCTTCCTTGTCCAATAGAAAAGGAAAACGATTTATCTTGGACCGACATAAAGACAAGAGTGTAACAGTTTATCTCGGCCCGATAGAAGACGAGATTGTAACGATTTACCTCGGACCGATAGAAGACGAGGCGGAAAACGTTGATCCTGAGCCTATAGAAAAAGATACGGAGAGAGGACGTAGGCACGTTTGGCCGAACCTCTATAAATCTTGTGTCATTTACTTTCCGCAAGTTATTTACGCTTCCGCAACGCAAAAGAGTTTGAAAACTCTACTCCACAATATAATCCACCATTCTAAGTGGGGTGCCAATTTTCCAACAAACAATTATGAGGAAATTGTCACTGTATAACTAATTTTAAAAAAAAAAAAGTTAATTTGAATAAATATCCACAACTTTCTATTCCTTTTATAAATTCATAAATTGGCAAAGAATCCCAGATCTAAGTGAACACCTAGAAGTTTGATTTTTCCACATTTTCCTTTATTTATCCTCATTTTATGGAGAATCAAACAAGGGATAAAAAGGAATTTGCATACCTTTTCTCTAAATAATCATCAGCGGAACTCGTCGCTGCCAAACTTGCGTCAATCGTGCGAGGCGTATCCACGCTTTGTGTTTTGTCGGCAGGTTTTGGGTTATTGATAAATGACAAAAGCATAGAATCCGATGCTGCCTTAAAGGAAGGACCAGCATTGGGAGACTCCTTAATGCGAAGTAAATGCTTCTCCTGCATTTCTTTCCTCAATGCCAATACAGATGAACGAGAGCGGGGCCCTCTATGCTTCTTATTGCAGAGACCGTATGGTGTTGGTTAAGGTAAATGTTAAATGACCACATATTCACGGTAAACATATCTACGTAAGTATAGGGCGGCACACTCTTTCGCACGGTCTATATATTAAAAAAATAGTAAACACAAAAATAAAAAATATAAAGAACTACAAAGAACCTCAAAGAACTGAAAAATCAAACTGAAAAACTAAAATATTGAGAATCCTAAAAACCATAAGAAATGAAAGGACTAAAAATATGAAGCAATACTCCCCCTATAAACCCATTTTTTTTTTTGAAATATTAAAATCTCAGCTCAGTCACGGACTGACAGGAGTTTTTGTCTGTAAGTTTTAAAGAACCTGAACAACTACAACTATTAACATGGGCCATGATGATAAAGTAGCTCGTTTAAATGGAAATAGTTGAAAGGATATCCTTAAAATACTCTCATGCTGCGTGATTACATGAGAAGCCATGTTTATGGCCACCTTTGCAGCACAAACTGGACAAATCTGCAAAGAGAAAAACGAAAATTCCATTAAGCTACGATTTTTTTTATCTTAAAGCTCAAGAAAGCCAGTTTGTAATTTGACTTGCATACCGTTGATATCCCAGAAGCACGAAATATACCATTTGAACACTAAACAAGTGCTTTCACTCTAAAAACTTATTTCTTCTAAAAGCGAGAGATTATGTATTTCAACATTAGTCACTTGGTAAACGACACTAGTCTGTCTTTTTTTTTTTTTTCTGTTTCCTGCTATTTTATTTTTGTTGAGGAATTAACATAAAATATTAAAATGAGACTCCTTTCTAATGACTTAAGTAAGTTATTAGATGAGGTGTGGTTATTTAATATGGTATCAGAGACCATTATGCTCCAACGAACAATTCGATAACGTGAAAGTTAAAAATAAGCACCTTGATTTCAAATTTGGTCTGCTCAACTGAGCCAACATCTTGCGGGTGTTGACCTGAGAGCCTTTGGCTAACGCCGAGGTTTTGAGTTGAAAAAATGACCACCCATATTAAAACTATGCACTTGATCGGCCACTTCCTCGAATGATACAGTGGAGAATTCAGCCCACAAGCGAGAAGAGGATCGCGACTATACTAATATAGATAATATAAATTTCAAACCTCTCTAACAGCTTAAGCTTTTAGGTGAGATGAAAATCCATCTTTGGTATCAAAGCAGACCAAACCAAAAGGTCATGTATTCAGACCAAACCAAAAGGTCATGTATTCAAACCCACCGCCACCCATTGTAAAAAAAAAAAAAAACTATACGTGTAAGGCTTTGATACAAAAGTTACCCGCCTGGATGTGAGTGGACGTATTGAGAAATTAACATAAATATTAAAATGTTATTCCTTTATAACAGCTTGACCTTTTAAATGAGGCAGTCATTTACAAATTATCAATAGGAATACAGACATCCTTTTTTTTTTTCACTCTTGCCTGTGTGGATCATCAAATGTTATCAACAAAAACGTGTTGTAAAGAAACCAAGTCGGACGTGTCGACTTTGTCCTCCCCAAGTTTACGCAGCAAAACTTGCATTGTGCCTTTCAAACGCTTTCTTTCCTCTGTCTGACACCACAGAGCTAATAACCCCCCCCCCCCCCCCCCGACCCCCGACACACACCCTCTTAAGCACTCATAACTATTCAAGAACACCTCCAATTCCATTAAACAAAACAAAAAAGCAGTTCTTTTTTCTTTTAACAGCAAGACGCATTTAACCAAAAAGTAAATGAACAATTAAAAAGAATATGAATTTTTGTCAAATTACCCCGGGTTTAACCTCCATGCGGTGGTCGGCATCAATGTGGCAGCACAAACCTAGAACATCAAAATCCTCAATGCAAAATGGACAAGCCAATTCTTCCAATTTTCCGACTTCCTCTCCCTCGTACCCGCTTTCCATTTCCTCTTCATCTTCACTGTAATAATCATCTACAGCAGCAATCACAACACATTGAAAATGAATAAATAAATTAATTAAATTAATCATTAGCAAAAAAAAAAAGAGGAAAAATCAATAAACGCATAGAAAAGCTGAATTACACCAAAGATTTGTGTACACTAACCATTACTTGCCATCGAGTAAGACGACAACGCGTTTTCCAAATCGTCGTAAAATCGATCGCCCATTTTGATTTAAATTAAATAAATGAATTATACCGAAAAACTCTACAAGATTGACAGAGACTTATACAGAGAGACGGATATATCCACGGGCACGAAGTAATTTGGTGGTGGGGGGGGGGGGGGGGAGAAAGAATATAATAATATATTATCCTTAGTAGGGTTTGCAGATGGTTTTATCCCTCTCTCTCTCTCTCTGTATAAGCGAGTCTCTGGGTCTATGCACAGAGAGGAAGAAGAATAGAGAGAGAAACGGAAAAATTGTAGAGAGAGATAAAATAAGAATTTTTCAACGAGTTCCGAGTCGGAGTTTGGATCAGGAGTTTCTGCACGCGGATCCGATTCGAGTACCCGATTGACTCCCGCGTTATGTCAATCGTCGGTGGTAGTGGGCTGAATTTCACTTTGTAAGCAATAATAATTGGCCCACGAAGCAAGCCAATTTTTGGTCTAATTGGGCCGATTATTGTTTAGGGCTTGTCCTTAACGACGTTACTTGGGCCGAAATGCAGAATAAACAAAAACACTTAAATAATGTAATACAATAAAATTAGTAAGTAATATATATATTTCACAACAAGAAAACTAAGTGAAAATAATATTATATAAATTTTAATTAGATAAAAAACTATTTTAAAATATAATATTCTATTGAAATAAAATTATATTTAGAAAGTAATAATTTTAAATAAAACAGAAGGAGGATATGTTGATCTATACCACATCATCAAGTATACATATTAATTAAGTCCTGCCCACAGTGGATAGGCGAGCGGTACTGACTACTATGACCTGTCATATCAAATACATACGACATCGGTTCTCTTATGATTGCTACAAGAGCAAAAAAGTATGATCGAAGATTAGTCATGAGTAGTGCAAAATAGTTAATTGTTTCAAAAAGAAAACGAATGTTATAAAAACTAATTTACTCTATTCGGTTCTCTTTATAAACCAAATAGAGAAAATAATTTCTTCGACATTTCTCGACTAAAAACTAATGTGAAAAAGAGGAGCTCTCATATTTTTTTCGACATCTTTTTCTTTTTATCATTTTTCTTTAAATAAAAAAGAGAAGGTTATGTATTAATATTATGGCATATGGCAAAAGAGAATACGTATCATTATTTTTTATTATATTTGAATGAGTTTTTTTTTTAAATTAATAAATATCATCATCTTTTTTAAAGTTTAATTAATAAATGTAATTGTTTTCGTTTCTTAAAAAATTGCATGGCAAATTTGAACAATTCATTACAAAAATACAGAAGCATGAGTAAATTTAATGACCATCGTATATTGAATCTTCAGTGAATTAGCGAATATGAACGAGTGATCATCGTTCATAGCTCCGTTCATGAATCGATTCAAATTGCAAATAAATGAACCTTCATGTTAATAAATAATGAATTTTCGGTAAAGATGGAACCACACGAGTATTCATTGTCAGATAGATTAGCGAGTTCATGGTGCGTGTTTGTGACCTAGTATTGGTAGGCTGGGCACTTGAACCCGAAATCTCGATCCCATTCCGATTCCGTCCCGAAAACTAGCAGGACGGAACGGGATAGTTTCTTAAAATGTCAATCCCGTCCCGTCCCATCCCGCTCTGTTACTATTCAAATGGACGGGATGGGATCGGGACCATCCCGATCAATCCCGTCCCGTCCCGTAATATTTAATATAATCAATTTTTTTTTATATTATTTAATCATGTAAACCCTAAATTGATGTATGATGTATGAAACATCAAAGTTTCAGTTTTAATTTTTAAGTTTTATGTTGATGTTTTCTGCACTTTCAATTTGAATTTTATCTTCACGTGTTGATGTTGATGTAATATGCACTATGCAGTTGGATTGTTGATCTATTGTCCTTTGTGCGTGTTTATGTTATTATCTATTTTGTTCTGTGTGTTTTTTAAGTTTATAATGGATATTGGGGGTCACTTTTGTTTGGAATGATTACTTTGTATTTTTTTAAATTTCTACCTCATTCATTTGATAATTCCAAAATTTATAGCTGTCTCATTCGTTTTTTCACAGTTTCAGATCAATAAATGTGCGGGATATCCCGTCCCGTCCCGGTCCCGACCCGAACCCGAACGGAATCGGGACATGCGGGATGAATTTCAAAATACACAATCTCGTCCCGTCCCGTCCCGGTAATTTATTTTTGGGACGGGACGGGATTCGCCCAATCCCGACCCATCCCGTCCCATGCCTACCCCTACTACCTTCTACCTTTCGACAAGGCCGCCTTGATGTTCCACAACATTTGAAAGTGAGATATGAACCCTAACCCTTGGTTGAGTCTCGTTGGAAGTTTTAGTTGAATAGTTGCGTGTCTTTTATTTTTTGATTTTCTTTTCAAATTTGCATATTATTTCTTAATAAGTCGTTAATCATATGAGCTGGTGTCTTTCATACACTCTCCCTAAATCACTTCTGCACTCCATATTGTACGATATAATGACGGATAATAGATATACCAATTTCTTTGATTGCTATCTTCTATGGATTCACCACAAAACTCTTTTCAATGGAATAATATATTAATTAATGTATTAATATATTGTGCGCTTTTATATTAGTCCAAGTAATTACATTTTTTTTGGAATAATATCTATACTATATAAAACTTATCCCCCTTAATTTAATGTGAAAGGGGATTTATGTCACTTATTTAAATATATAATATAAAAGAATCTAACAAAATACATAAAAAAGATTTAAAAATTATAATTATACCTAACATCAAAAGATGGGTAGTATTTGGAGGCCGTAAGCATTAAACAACTGTCTCATTTATTATTTTTTATTATCATAATTTCATACTTTCGTTTATTAATTTCTGGTTTTAGCAAAGAGATTGCAGAAGGGTATTTTGGGGAGAGAAACATCAGTTTGTAAACGGCAGCAATTATTGGGGTGGAATTACATATGAATAGACTATTTTAATTGTAACTTTTAATGTAAATAAATTAATTTAAATACAAAAGTTATGATAAACATAACAATGCAAGTGCACATTCTAATACACAAGGTGATTAAAATGAACTTTTAAATGATAGTATAAATTACAAGATGGTTCAATTTTAACTATGAAATTTTAGATACAATCGGTGCATCGCACGAGTTGAATAAACCAAAAACAACCCCGAAGCAACATACGGGTTAGTAAAACCTCATTTCATATAATTAATTACATGGACTAAAATAAAAGGACAATAACAATAAAAAAAACATATAAACTTCTCTAAAAAGCATTTAAATTCTGTCATCTGCTCATTCAACCGTATGCCCCAATATTACGTACAAAACACATAGATATTCAACCAAAGACTGTGCATCGCACTGAAAAATGACTCGTATTAATTTAATGTACTCTCCATTCTTTATTACCGTTGAAATATTTTAAATATTTATTTCCCTCTCCTTATTTAGTTTCCTCTTCTGTTACATTATTGACAAAAAAAAAGAAACAACAAGTGGTCCCCACTTTTCCGGCCAGACCGTTTTATTAGAAGTAACAGGCAGCCGTCGATCTCTTCCCATCAACGGTTCGAGTCCCTCGACCGTTGTATTCAAATCCTTCATTAAAAGCCATCAAAACCAGAGGATTTCTCAAAATTATTTCAAAAATTTGAAATACAGAGTCCAGTTTTTTACTTCCCTTTCGATCTCTCAAATTCTCCCAATTTCAGTTTCTTTTGTAATAAAAGAATATCGCATTTAGAAATAGAATTAAATGGTGAAAATGGCGGCCAACTCTCCGACGTCATCTCCGGTGACGATCACCGTCACCTCCTCCGGCGGGTCGCGTAGCATGGGATTAACAAGCCCAATGCCTCGCCACTCGGTTTCGAACAACCCTAATTCCCCCCTCAGCGGCGGCTGTGAAAACAACCGAAGATCTTCATCGAGCGGACAGGGAAGATATCTTTCTCTCTCGAAAGACAGCACAGATGAATTCGTAGCGTATACAGTTCACATCCCTCCGACCCCCGACAATCGCCTTCTTTCCGATCCCCAAAACAGCCCCCCTCTCGAGTCCAGCAAAAGCAGAGGCGAAATGAGAAACCCTAACGAGAATTTAATTAAAGACACTATCTATACTGGGGGGTTCAATTCGGCAACGAGAGCCCACGCAAGGAAAAGCTTGGAAGACGAGCCGTCCGTGATGGCGAAATCGAAAATAATCTGCGGAATGGAGGGCTGCGATGAGAAGGCCGTTAACGGTAAGTTCAAAAATTACTGCGATTGTGGCTTCGGAGTATGCGAGGACTGTTATATGGATTGTGTTGGAAAAAATGGCGGTGGATATTGTCCCGGGTGTAAAGAGCCGTATAGGGATGTTGATGACGGTGAAAGTGAGGAAGAAGAGACGGTTTCCGAAGAGAAAGATCAGGCGAATCCATTGCCTTCTTGGGGGAAAGGAATTAAATTGGAGAGGAATTTTTCTTTGGTGCAGTCTATTAAGAATCCGAATCATGATTTCGACCATAACCGGTGGTTGTTCGAGACCAAGGGGACTTATGGATATGGGAATGCTCTTTGGCCGAGCGATGGTTACGAGTTTGGAAGAGGGACTGAGAGATATGAGAACCCTCCGGATTTTAGTGATAGAAGGAATAAGCCTTTGACTAGGAAAATTGGGATTTCTGCAGCAATTATCAGTCCATACAGGTTATTGAGATTTATCCCTTTTTTTTGTGTGTGTGTGTGTGTGTGTGTGTTTTGTATGATTCCATCCATTTGCAGGACTATGATCTAATAGGAAATATTGATATGTGCAGTACATTTTAAAGAATTTAAGGAATTATTAAAGGAATATATAAAGTTATTATTGGTGTAGCTGCACTTTATATTGTTCCGGTCTTTCTTTTTCTAGATTTTTTTTTGGTGATTAAAATTTTATAAATCTGATAATGTTTAGGATCCAAGATTTATGTAAAATTATTATAATGCAGATTACTGATGGTTCTTCGTCTCGGGGTTCTTGCTTGCTTCCTCACATGGAGAATAATGCATCCTAATCACGAAGCCGTATGGTTATGGCTAATGTCCGTAATATGCGAAATCTGGTTCGCAGTCTCTTGGCTTCTCGATCAGCTCCCAAAGCTTTGCCCCGTGAAAAGAGTGACTGATCTGACCGTTCTAAAACACCGATTTGAATCCCCGGAACCAAATCTTCGCAACCCAAAGAAAATATCCGACCTTCCGGGCGTAGATGTTTTTGTTTCGACCGCTGATCCCGACAAAGAGCCGCCTCTGGTGACAGCAAACACGATCCTCTCAATCCTAGCCGTCGATTATCCCGTTGAAAAAGTGGCATGTTACTTATCGGATGATGGAGGCTCGTTGGTAACTTTCGAAGCCCTGGCTGAGGCCGCTAGCTTTGCAAGAACGTGGGTTCCGTTCTGTAGAAAGCACAAGATCGAGCCTAGGAATCCGGAGGCGTACTTTGGGCAGAAGCGTGACCCGTTGAAGAATAAAGTGCGACTTGATTTTGTAAGGGATCGAAGGAGAGTGAAGAGGGAGTACGATGAGTTTAAAGTGAGGATAAATGCATTGCCCGACTCGATTAGGCGAAGATCGGATGCTTATAATGCTCAAGCTGAGATAAGGGCCAAAAGGAAACAAATGGAACTCGGGGTTAATTTATCTGAGCCGATAAAGGTCCCAAAGGCTACATGGATGGCAGATGGGAGTCATTGGCACGGAACTTGGCCGTCGGCAGAGGAAGGTCATTCGAGAGGTGATCACGAGGGAATAATACAGGTATTTTTTTTTTTTGAACTACTAATATGCAATATTAACTCGAGCTATCTGTCTTTCCCATATATGTTTTCTCATAGTTAATGGCAATGAAAAAAACCAAAATAGTTTTCACTTTTTTTCCCCTTCAGTTGGAACTCTTAGTATCTGTCTGTTTTTTGCATTATTGCATCTTATATGTGTGTATATATATTATATGGGGTACTCTTAATTTGCAGATACCGTTAGTTCCGGCTAGACTTGTTATCAGTTCGGTTCTAGGCTAAAATTTATGGAACCCAGACCAGAACCGGTTTCTCATGAGCGGTTCCGCATATTTTTTTGTGTGGAACAGGATATAGAACCGAACCAGATAAAATGCTTCAGTTCTTTCGGTTCCTCAAGTATCCGAATTAATAACATGAACCAAATATATGTGGCGTTTTCGGTTCTTGAGGAATCGAATTACTGGAATTATCCGAATTTGTGCGATATTTTCGTTTTTCGGTTGTCTGAGGAATCGAATGATCGGAATTAAACATATGATTTTTTTTTTTTTTTTGGTTTAACCTTATAGGTTATTTATTGTCTTTTCTTGCACAATGAAACATAGAACCGAGAACAGAACCGTTATTTTAGCACTAGAACCTGAATTGATTGCTAGTACAAAGTGAAACATAAGAACCTAACCCTGTGGTTTCGATTCGGTTCGATTCGGATCGGTTTCCTTATTCTCGGTTTTAAAATCCCATACTTAGTTCCGGCTAGCCCCGAGTCACTTCTTTACACTCATAATATTGAACACTCTGTTTCTTTCTAATATGCTGTTTGCTTTCTCAATGTTAAAGGCAAGGAAATCAATATGATCCACTTTTAACCTAACATGATGACTGTAATTTGCAGATAATGCTGGTCCCTGCAAGCCCGGACCCGGTTTTCGGTCAAGAAGCCGATGAAGAAAACTTAACCGACACGACAGACGTCGACATCAGATTACCTATGCTCGTGTATGTTTCCCGCGAAAAACGTTCGGCTTTCGAACACAACAAAAAAGCCGGCGCGATGAATGCTCTGGTCCGTGCGAGCGCGATAATGTCCAACGGTGCCTTCATCCTAAACCTCGACTGCGATCACTACATCTACAATTCGTTAGCCGTCCGAGAAGGGATGTGTTTCATGCTCGATAGAGGCGGCGACAAGATTTGCTACGTCCAGTTTCCGCAGAGATTCGAAGGAATAGATCCGAACGACCGGTATGCGAATCACAACACGGTGTTTTTTGATGTCAGCATGAGAGCACTTGATGGGTTACAAGGCCCCATGTACGTGGGCACCGGCTGCATTTTCCGAAGAATCGCACTTTACGGTTTTAGCCCTCCTAGAGCCACCGAACACCACGGATGGTTCGGGAGAAGTAAGAAAAGAAAGCTTTTGCAAAGATCGAAGAACGAGCATAAAAATCAAGAAGAAGACGACGAAATGCTTCTTCACGTCAATGGTGGCGGCGGTCAGTACGACGATGATGACGCGGCGAGAGCGTCCCTCTCGAAACAATTCGGAAACTCGACCTCGCTTATCGACTCGATTAGTGTGGCTGAATTCGGAGGGAGGCTTCTCCACGAGCTACGTGCCAAGGGATGTCTCGGCCGGCCCGCGGGCTCTCTAGCCGTGCAACGCGAGCCGTTGGACGCGTCGTCTTTAGCGGAGGCTGTCAGCGTAATAATGTGCTTCTACGAGGATAAGACAGAGTGGGGCAAAAGGGTCGGGTGGATATACGGGTCGGTGACCGAGGACGTGGTCACGGGCTATCGGATGCACAACCGGGGATGGAGATCGGTTTACTGCGTGACTAAAAGGGATGCGTTTAGAGGGACGGCTCCGATTAATCTGACCGATCGGCTGAACCAAGTCCTCCGTTGGGCGACCGGCTCGGTCGAAATATTCTTCTCCAGAAACAACGCTTTGTTCGCGAGCCCGAGGATGAAGTTTCTTCAGAGAGTGGCGTACTTCAACGTCGGGATATATCCATTCACATCGGTTTTCCTCATCGTGTACTGCATTCTACCCGCGCTCTCTCTCTTCTCTGGGAAGTTCATCGTTCAGACACTGGACGTCACTTTCTTGGTGTTCTTATTGGCTATAACGGTGACTCTGTGCATGCTGGCGCTGCTCGAGATCAAATGGTCGGGCATAACGCTGCACGACTGGTGGCGGAACGAGCAGTTCTGGTTGATCGGCGGGACGAGCGCGCATCCGGCGGCCGTGATACAGGGACTGCTCAAGGTGATTGCCGGGATCGAGATCTCGTTCACGCTGACTTCGAAATCAGCGGCGCCGGACGAGGGGGAGGACGAGTTTGCTGAGCTGCACGAGTTCAGGTGGACGGCCCTGATGGTCCCGCCGATCACGATCATCATGTTCAACGTGATCGCGATCGGGGTGGCTGTTTCGAGGACGGTTTACAGTCCGTTCCCACGGTGGAGCAAACTGCTCGGTGGTGTTTTCTTCAGCTTCTGGGTGCTTTCCCATTTGTACCCTTTCGCGAAAGGGTTGATGGGGAAGAAGGGGAAGATACCGACGATTGTGTTTCTATGGTCCGGATTGATCTGCATTATTGTTTCGCTTCTTACGGTGTATATATACCCGCCTATGGGTAATCAAGGTAGCATTTAGATTTTGGATTATACCCTTTAGCTTATTGTGTGTCAAGTGTGTGGGTTTCGACACGAGCGAAGTTACTCGACTTCATCTTGAGTTAGTTTTTTCGCGTTTTTTCGGTTTTTCGGTTGTTACATGGGTTTCCAATGCTCTATGTTGGGAGTAGGGTTGCAAACGAATCGAATCGAACCGAATACTGAGACATTTTATTCGAATTGGATCAAGTTGACGAATATTGGAATTCGAATTCGATATTTAGTCGAATTCAAAATGCGATTCGTATTCGATTCGTTAAAAAAATTCGAATATTCGAATATTCGATTCGATTCGAAATTCGAAATTATTTATATATGTATATTCCAAATAAATTATTTAACTAAAAATAAATATAAAAACTATATTATAAAATAAAATTATATTTAATAAATACATAACATATATATTCTCTATATATTTATTTTATATAATTAAACTATATTGACTAGCATATATTATGTATTAGAAAACTATATAACTAATATATATTATATATTACAAATATTACATAAATAAACGAATCGAATATTCGAATACATCGAATCGAATATTGGCATATTTGTATTTGTATTCGAAAAATCTACGAATACAAAAAATTATTCTTATTCAAATTCGAATTCGATTTTTCCGAATACGAATCGAACAATACGAATACGAATATCGAATCGAATCAAAATTATTCGATTTGTTTGCAACCCTAGTTGGGAGTATATCATGTATGTCAAGACTTTGATTCTGAATGCTTAATTTTAGCTGATATATACGAGCTATACCTTTTGTTGGACTTTGATGTACGTTTTATGAGATACAACGTTACACAAGCCTCCTCCAGTTTGAGCGCAACGGGGAGGCGCGCTTTTTACGCAGAGGCACAAAAAGTATGATTTTAAATATAAAAGAATTATACATATGAGTATGGGTTATAGTAGAGATGTTAAATGAAATTTAGCTGATTCATTTAGTCTGTCGGGCTAAACGATTCTGACAAAAAAGTCCAGGATTTAAAAGATTTCTGAAATATCGTACTGCTAACTGCTAACGAGTTTCGGGCTAAATATTTAAAAAATCTATTGTTTAGTTTTTTATAAGTCGCAAACCAAAAAAAAAAAAAAACAGTAACAATATATTTTATATATATAGTAACAAATATACTATAATAAATATACCAAAACACACTTTTATGTATCTATATATATACCACTGTTTTAAATAGCGTTTCGTAGCGTAGGCTATAGCACGCTATAGCGTAAAAATTGACTGTAGCGCTACGTAGCACATCCAAAATAGCGTTTTGGGCAAATAACGTAGGATTTTTGATGACGTGGCACGCTTTTATCCAAATAGCGCAAATAGCATAGGCTATTTGAGCTATAGCGTAAATAGCGTGGGCTATTTGAGAAAATTTGATTTTTATCATGTTTTTTATTTTAATTATATATTTTTATTTTAATTACAAATATTTTTTATTTATTATTTTATTGCTTTTATATCTATATAAACTATAAAGTTCTATTAAATTTATTACAAAATATAGTTTTTTTAATAATTCTTAGATATATGTAGTGTCAAAGATAATGTCAAATAACCAATGATAAATAACCGATAGGAAAATTTGTTGATGAGTTCATTAAAAAAACGGTGGATTGTAAATATGATATTTATACATTTATTTTCATATATTCTTATTTTAAGTGTTACTAGTTATAATTTTAACTTAGAATTATATTAACTTATGATAAAGAATTATATATTATATAGATATATTTTATTTTTTTATATAAAATAGAAGGAACGATAAACCTACGCTATACGCTACGTTATTTGCGCTACGCGCTATCAAGACAAACACATCAACGCTGCGCTATTTAAAACACTGATATATACACACTATATTAACAAATACAGTAAGAATATATTATATATAATATTAATATATGTTATATAAATATAGTATTACTGTAAGTTGAAATTAACAATATATATATCGGGCAATTGCTTAACTGTGAACAATTTCAAGATCAGGCCAAACGCCGGATTTAAGCAGTAGAAATATCCCTAACCCGATTTTTTTGACGGGTTAAATGGACCATCCCGCCGGGCCCGAGCCCATTTAACATCTAGGTTATAATACTACTAGCATTTACATATACAAATTTTCAAGTGATTATATTTCATAAAGCACATTATTAGTGGCATTTTATCTAAATATACAATTTCTCCATCTTCTCTCTCTTGTTACCCTATTTCTCTCTCCTAGATATATGGCATCCCTTATTTTCTTCCAACTATTCCCTTCTCTCTCTCTCTCCATCTTTTCTTTCTTCTTTTTTCTTCCTTTTCCTTAATAAAATAACTTTTTCTTTAAAAAACTATTATTTTAACTATATAATTCTCTATATATACTAAAGGAGGGGAAATAGGCTTCCGTGCCATAATATAAAATTGATATGAGAGAGGGCATAAAAAAAACCGTGTTGTATACTATGAGAGAGGGCATAAAAAAAAAAAAAAAAAACCGCTGCAACGCAGCGGGCGCCCTTTACTTGTTTTTATGATAGAAGAGCTGGTGCATATTATTGCAACATAGGATTTCAAAATAGCATCGAAGATGGTTTAAGAATGGATTTAGGAATAACTTTTTCTACAGATGTGGGTTGCTCTAATAACCATTGTAATGACAAAAAGCCCTCAACTCAAATAAAAAAGGGAAAAATTATATTAGCTAATATATTTAGGTAAAATACTGTAAATATAACACTAACTTAAATTAATCAAATAACTATTGATTTAGTTGTGTTTATATGTATTAATGAATTTATTTGATATATTTCTTTTTCTCTCTAGAAATGGTTTTATCCCGCGACAAAGGATTTGCCTTTCCTAAGTTTCCTCCATGGATCGTTTTCGACTTCCTCTTTACCTCTTCGATCTGAGATAATTTTCAATTCCACCTTTCTTCGGCTAGTTCGTTACTGGTTCTCATCTACAATGACATTATTTACTTTCTAAAGTTCTTGCTTATTTCACAAATCGTGACGGATATCAAATGACAAATAAGTAGATGGAATAGAGTTATAGAATGGTAACTTAGTATGGGTTTTCCAAGAATGCAAGATTGATATGTCATATTGGACAACACTTTGTTAGAAGAGGTAACATTATTACTCCTAAGATAATTAAAAATTGGAGATTTGAGGTGACCCAAGCGACCATGCCATAATGATGACGATAAAACTATAAATGTAGAGGGAGAGAGAATGTATTTGGTGAAAGCAGTGGTGGAGAGGGTATAAGTCGCCCTGACTATCACATCTCATAGAGGCGGCGTGTCTGAAAATCATTCATATAAGTTCCATTTAGATCAAATTCAACAAATACATTATTACTGGTGGTAAAATGGCGAACAAATATTAATTTATTGATAAGTTTGGGATGTATGTCATGAATTGGACTTTCTTGATCCCTGCCAACAACAATGTTGCGATTGCTACTCAAATTAAAATAAGACGTTCTTGACTCGTGTTCATATCAGATGTTGCTCCTGTATTCATATATCAATTTTGGTCCAATTGATTGAGAAGTCATAATATGTAAGGCGGCTTCAATATTTAGAGATGTCAATTTCATTCATACCATGCCCTATCCGTCGAGTAAGTTCGTAATATGGTCAGGTATAAGCCGAACCTGAGTTTAAGTTTTAGGATTTAGGATTTAGGGTTAATCGGAGTTAGTGTTCTACTTATCCTTCTGATGATAATTGAGAAAGTTATCAAAAACCTATTTTGAGATCAATGAAAAAGATAGATTGACTAAAATATATTGACGTCTCCATCGATTATATATTATCTAACTCCAAAAAGTTCAAAAGATCAATTAATCATCATAATTAAATCACCAATTTCTCAATCTCGAAATTATTTTTGTCAAATAATTGAGACATATTAATACTCTCGTCTCTCGAATTATGAGCTACAATGCTAAACATGTAAAAACATTAATCAAGTATTCAAACATAAAATAAATTCAACTATTTAAAAATAAAAATAAAAGTAGATGTATTTAATAGTGAATACTCATGTACTCACATGTCCAAAATCCAACAACCTTTACCTCGCATGATGAAATATGAATAAGAAAAGATAACAATATTCATCTTCTTAAATTAAGAAAAATAAAATACCAGTAAAAAAAAAAGGAGATAAAATTGGGGTATGGGATGTATCTCGATCAATCTTGAGCCTTTGTTTTGGATCATTTTGATGTCTTGAACTCCCTCGGTGTAAGAGGCAGAATTGATGTCCTTCTGCCTCTTACACCGATATCAGAATTGATCATCCCCATCATTGGCATTAGGAGGTCTTTTATTGCCGCTAAATTGAATCGAGGAGTGTAAAAACATGTAAAACCTGTCAAAATAAAATAACTGCACCACCCTATGATACATGCCGTGTCAAACGACACGGCTGTGTCGCACTTTCATAGAAATGCTGCTTTTTATCTGGGAGGTGTAATAGTCGGAGCCACGAACGTGTAAATCGACCGGGCAGTGTGGTCTGACACGGTCTTGGTCATGTTCGTTTGTTCGGATCCGGTTTTCTCATTTTTTTTCACTCATTTTCTCATCCGTGCATCATCTCCATGGTGTAGGGTATCAGGACATCTTCACGCTAGTGAGTGGCCTCAAAATATTCAAAGTACAACTTAAAATATCAAAGCATAATCGAGCCTAACAAACCAAGAAATAAGCGCAACACGATAATTTATTAGACATTTAAGAACAATATGGCCCAGAAAACACTATAAAAATATGTATAAAATTGTGTGCAAACAAGGAGTGAGGATAAAAAATAGAGCTAATCTTCTTCATCCATGTTCTAAGCTAACACCTCGAGGTGATTCAAGATATGTTATATGGATACCAATAGAGTGATGATATTTAGAGTCCTAAAGTAAGATCGACACTCAATATATACCATCAAGCTGGATTGGATTTATAAATAACATGTGTATGTAATCTTTTCGAGTTTGATGTTTCCACCAAATTTATTTTGATTAAAACCTTAGATTCATGTGGCACGTGACCAGGGGACGGTTGGGTATGTGCAAGGTGGGTAGGCCCAATTCTCCCGCCAATTAACCAAGGTGGAAATGACCCTCGATCTATAGATCCATACTGTGCATGAGTTCGCTGTGGATGGCCTCCCCCTCAGGTGATCAAAATTTTGCCATTGTTGTCATTTCATCCTCGTCATCCGTGACCTCCGCCTCCTCCGCCATGGTTAGCACGACCATCGCCACGCAAGCCGTTGTTTCCACCACGACCACTCATCCAGAATTTTGAGTTATGATAGTTTGTGTTGCATGAGGAATCGCCGTAGGAATTGTCGATTGAGGAGATCAACACTGCTCCGGCATTGCTGAGGGCGTTGAGGGACTGTTCCGCTTTTTGGAGTTTCTTCCATGATGAGACGCCATCGGGCTTCATAAAATGGAGGAAGTGGATTGCTATGCTGGATGTAGGTGGCGACATTGTTGTAGTTTTTGTTGATGTCTCTTATGAGTTGAAGAACAATGTGATTGCTGTCGATCGGAGCACCTACATTTGAAAGTTGATCGGCCATCATCTGTAATTCTTGGAAGCAGGTTGAGATGGCGGAGAAATCGTTCATCGTTAACCTTATATTTGACCTATTGAATAATATTATATGTTAATTTAGAGATAAATTTAGTTTTATTTTGTTCAAAAGTAGAGTTATGAATAAATATTAATAAAATAAGATTATTTGACGTTCATGCCTATGTTGGTCAACAGATCCACATAATCAATTATGAAAGACGTAGATAGTGAATCCTTACGTGTAAGCATGAATCTTCCACATAGGAGTGTGTAATTGCAATAAAAATATTAAACTGTAATAAAAAGATGAAACTGATGACAATAAATGTCTGTAATATTGAATTGGTGACCTGAAATCTAGATCAATTTTTATCTTTCTACTTTACATGGCTCGGTTAATATAATTTTTTTTGAATTCGTATTGATGACCCCAGTTGCTGATATTTAAGGACATCCTGATCAGACATGTGTCATTATATGGTTGATTCATATACAAGCACGTAGCTCGGTGGCATTGATTAGGACTTTGTTTTGGTATTGTAGCGACAGTTGGCTTGATTTGCGTGGATGGGATTCATATTGCCGACAGTTCGGACACATGGTGTCTTGCTTGTGTTCGTCAGCTCAGATCGGTCGTCTCTTCAACCGAGGTTGTTGGTTTACTGCTCAGTTCTTAGGATGTCTGATCAGATCGCCATGTTTCCGATCTCAATGGTCGGCCCTTAGCATCAGGGTCAAATATTCGTGTCGTATAACATCTGACTCGTCTTAACATGGGCGACCGAATAGTTGGTGAGCTACCGTTACTTATCTCAGAATGAAGGTAGGGATCTCGACAAACAAGTCGGAGGAATGAAAATTTTTAGTGGAAAAGGTAAAGAATAGATTGAGAAGGTGGGAATCGAAGAAGCTCTCTCTTGGGGGAAGGATTACGTTGGTAAAATCTGTTTTAACTTCAATTCCTCTCGACCATATCTCCTTTATCACCTTACCTAAAACCATCCTCAAAGCCATCTCTACGGTACATGCAAAGTTCTTGTGGGGAGGGGGAAAGGGGAGAGGAAAATTACTTGGTTAAAGTGGAACGACGCTTGCAAACCAAAAATCGAAGGGGGCTTAGGAGTCAAATGCGTGGAGTGGTTCAATATGGCTCCGATTGGGAAATGGTTATGGAGATTTATTAGGAATATAGAGGACCTTTGGGCTAGAATTATCACATCGATCCATGGGGAGATCGATCTCCGGGAGCATGGTTTATTTTGTTAGGAGTATGCCCTCGAATGCCACTCAGGGGATGTGTTATTATGTAATTCATTATCATAAGGCAAATGGATGTTTTTTTATTTATTGATAGTTACTGGCATTCCTAACTCGTAAATATATATATATATATATATATATATATATATATATAAACTAGTCCGTGTATTTGAGAGCAAAATATTCCACTCCTTATTGGATAAGGGGGTCGGCAGTTCATAGGTTTATAGCTCAAATACTTAATCGTTCGCAAGTCGATAAAACTTGACTGGGCATTAAGTTTATGTGAAGACTTGTATGACGTATTATTTGACATGGAGAGTGCCTGTCGAACACTAATGGTTAGTGGGAGCACACGTTATAGGTATGCTAATTGGATTAGTATACTCGAACCGACTCACCCTTTCGTCACACGGATTTCACTCCGGGACAGTTAATGACGGAATCGAAAGGTTGTGATAGGTATTCGTCAACCTCCAACTTGATGATTTAGTAGGGATGTGCTTGTGACGTTAAGATATTCATTAGAGTAGTTCGACCCTGTGAACTGGAAGGCCGAGGTCAACCTCGACGTGCGTCTTGACGGGCAAGTAGCAGGTCCTACTGAATACCAAGATAGAATTCTTTTTCCTGTTAGTGAACGGGTTACATGTCATATGCGGTTATTGGCAGATGAGATCATAAGTCTTTGGCCAAAGCATTGGAGCTAGTTATATTGGATACACGAGAGCTCGATGATCTTGATTTGCATTAACTCATGCATAGTGTCAAGTACAGATAGGGTTTGACTGACCGTGACCCTATAAATTGATCGGGACATCTGAAAGAAGGGTTTATACCTATACTGGTATTCACGACAGAATGGTTCTTGAATGATCCCAATCATTCGTTCTCAGTTGGGGTACATTGTAGGCCGCTAGGCTGGATAGGTGGTGCTACTACTCTTTGGTTCCTCCCATTGCTGACTGAGGCGGACCTACCGAGTCGCGCAATAGGATTGGCGACGGAATGAATCGAGCTTATTCTCTCATTATGAATATTAAATATTGGATATCTAATTTTGGGGACATTGGATGTCTAAATTGATTTATTGGATAAATTAATTACGGTCAAATGAGTTAAATAAATTACGGGGTGATTAATTTAATTCGTAGATATAATTATTTGTTGGAGAAATTAATTATATTATTTTGTATTTGATATGATTAATTAATTGGATTAATTAATTGATATAAATACATCAGAACTAAATTAGAGTTTATCTATTTGGACTCACGGGAGTCCTAAACGAACCGAACTCGTCCAATTTTTTCATGGTGGGCGCCCCCCACTTCATCCATGTGAGTTTTGACTTGTCCCCATCATGATGAATGGAATCTCATGACTTGGGGGGACAAGTATCATGATCATTATTTGGTAGGGAATCTCTCAGGTGGGTTGAAGTATTATATGAGGTGAAGACTAACTCTTCCAACTTCACTTGGTGTTTTCATACGTGAGGTGCAAAGATAGATAGAGAGAGAGAGAGAGAGAGAGAATGTTTTCTCTAAACCTTCTTCTTCATCATCCTTCTTGTTTTTCTTGTAGAAAATTCAAGACATAATTTGAGAGATATAGATTGAACACTTAGAGTGTTATAATCTTGATTAACAAACTCCTATAACCTTGTTCTAGCTGTATCCTTAGAGGATAACGAGGTATAGTCATTTCGTTCGTTTCTCCGGCGCGTGGCAAATAGAGACGCGATACTTTCGGCGTTGGATCATCCAAGAGCTTGGAGCGGATTGGAATCATAGGGAGATCACCTAAAGCTTGGGGAAACGCTTTCTCGGATATCACCATTTAATCAACGGACTACGAGGGTATGTTTCTTGTATCTTCTTTTGCTTCGTTTTTATATTCGTATATACGTAGCTCGATCGATCCTCGTAGGGATTCGGATCGAATTAATTTTCATTTTACCGCTTCCACTGGGCCTTCGATTTAGGCACCGAATCTCAACATCTTTGTAGTGGGTGAAAAGAGGGTGGAATCTAAATGGTAGAGGAGCTGGTTGTAATACCTGGTTGTAAATTCATTTGTTGACATTCAGTATTTGTCACTCAGTAAATTTTCACTCATTAATAATCATTCATCTTTCACATTCATTCATTTGAGTTCATCATTGGCGTATTTTAAGTCGTGTATCAGTTACCAATCTTCGTTCAGCTTCGTTTGAGAATCGAGACGAGAGTATTATCATAATCATCGTAATGGGTAGTCTTGTATTGGAAGTATCACCTATTGCATGTTATCGGACTCAATTACATTCATACAAGTATCATATATCGTATCATTCATCATTGGTAACGAGAAGACGGAGTTGTCGAATTTTTGTCATTTCCAGCAGTGAGTTACGGCCGTAACAGATCATCATTACGGTCGTAACATGCATTTGTGGAATTGGTGTCTTTCTGGACGAAGACAGCTTACGGTCGTAAGTCATTTTAGTTACGGCCGTAAGCACGAGGGTACGGCGTATGTTTTGGGAGACTACGGCCGTAGCATGCATTCGTTAGGCAGGAGGGTGTTTTTGACTAAGGCAACTTACGGCCGTAAGTTCGGCATGATATGGCCGTAAGTGTTGTTGTTACGGTCGTAAGGTAACTTTGGTTACGGCCGTAACCCGGTCAGTGCAGGCATTATTGGTTTTTCGACGAATCATTGTTACGGCCGTATGAAATGGATATTACGGCTGTAACGCCGTTGACTTGGGAAGTTACGGTTGTAAGATTGCAGAGTTACGACCGTAACTCTTCGCAGTATATAAAGGATTGAACGGGATTTTATGCTCATTTCACCACTCATTCACTTTGGTTCCGAGAGAGAAGTTTTGTGGGAGATATTTTTCATCATCAAACACTTGTGTGTTCGAGTTTAATCATCTTTATCCGTTTGTGAAGCTTGGGAAGTCGATTAACAATAGTTTTGACGGATTGAAGAGGTTGGATCTTCAAAAGGTAATTTTCTCCATAACCTTAGATTTTGATTCTATGATGGAATATGATGTTTTGGATGTTATAATCATGATATATGAAGAAGTATACATATGACTATGAGTTTGTATGAATATTCATTTGGATTATTGAAGGATTATTTGAAGAATACTTTGAATGTTGATTTGGATTTGGGGGTTTCGATTAGTTGTTATTGGAATCTCGAATTGGGTATTCATATTGGATTATTGATTGTGTTGAAGATGTTTTGTTGGATTGTATCACTCCTTGGAGGTTTGGTATCGATATAATCGAGGTTGGTTGTAAACAATCGGAGATTGGTTACAACGTGTTTGTTATAATGCCCCAATGAATTTGGTTTTGTCGTATCGACGTTTTGAGTTGGTTGTGATCATATTTGATTCTTATATTAAGCGGATTGTTGGCATTGTGTTATTCAAGGTTATTCGAGCGACCGACATTTCTATTTAGGACGTTTGTTCAAGGAAGGACTTTCTCCACTAGTATTGTGTAAGATAATTCTTACTCGGTTAAAAGGATATTCATTCATTTCGTGGTTGTTCATTCATATTCATAATTCATTCATGATATATTATTCATGTCAAGACTTGTAATTATCAAACTAATCATTCAATTCACGAGGAACGATGGTTCCAATCATTTCAGTGAGCTATCATTCATTTCATTATTATTTCATCTCGGTGAGTCATTCTTGACCCTTTGTCGATTTGTGATTCATTGATATTCATCATGGTCATATTTTTTCTGGTGACCTTCTGGGTTCATATTGCGTGGCCGAGTGGTTATGTGTAGAATTTTTTCTCGGGCACATGATAGTCATGTGATCGTGTTCACCGACACAATGGACTGTGCACACGGTACTGTGCCTCCGTGAGACTAATTAGGTACAAGGGCGGGTGTGTCCGAACACTCGTCTTGTGCACTTTCACATCCCATTACGGGCGTACTATGATGCCCTTCTTCAGCTTTATTTCATAATTAAGATATATAATGATTGTGCTTGTTCAACTCTTGAGGATTGTTGTTCTGTGTAACTGACCCCATTGGGGGATGTTGTTTTCAGGTAATGGCAAGGTACGGGAAGAGAATGTTGATGGCGAGGAGTCCCAGTGATACTAGTAAGGGGCCACAGTCTCTTATTTATTCATGTCATCTTGTTGTGTAATTTCCGCTGCAAATTTCCGTTTGGATATTCATTTTATTCAGTGTTGTATATTTTATCTTCATATAAAATATACATGTATTCTGTATTTTTTGGGTGTGTTGTACTCAAAACTCCTCATCGGAGTAATTAATGATAAAATGTGGTTCGGTACTGCAATTATATTATTTAGTTCATTAATTTTCATTCATCTGGTGGATCCCAGTCGGGGGTTAACGGCACTGTAATATCCGCCCTATTTGGGGTGTTATCGAGTTGTTATCGAAGCGTGGTTTTGAATACTACCTTCCGAGTCATGTCTCATTTGAAATCATCGTTCATCAAACTAGTATCATTGGACTTTCGCGTCACGTGTGACCCGTGCAAATGCCAAGCCCCTCAGACCAAGGAAACAGTAATATTTCTGACACCATGGTATAATTTATTGCAATAAGAATCACTCATTCATCATTCATCAGTCAACAATCCTCAATCATCATCTTTATTTTGATCTTGTCGATCATGTTAACTCATTAATCACTCATTTCATTTCATTGCTCAGTTTTCGATCTTGTGGATCGTATCATTAATCTTGTTAACTTGTTCAAGATAATCATTTCAAGAATTTCATCAGATAATCATGTCACCTCAGTTGGTCATTCATGTAATCATTGTGTTAGAGCGTGTATGCTCATTATTATCATTTTATAACGTAATCATAATGCGGTACTCATGCGAGAACTATAATTATCATGTGACTTTCCTACTTCATTATGGAGAGAGCTGTCAGATGACGCAGGGGAAGAGGCCACAGTGCAGGCCGAAACCCGGGAGCTCGTGTGAATACACGTGCGAACGCAAGGAACAATGCTAATTCATCGAGCAGCGATGCTGCCACTCATTCACCTGGAAATAATCATTCAATGTCAGGGAGTCGCACCCGGGACACAACTCATTCAGAAGGTGTTCAGGTTGACCCACTCGTGTTTATGCAGGACATAATGGCCTAGATGAGTCAGATGGCACGCCTCATGGAGACGATGCAGAACTCAACCGCTTAGAATCAACATGCTCCTCTGCCGCCATCTCAGAGGCAAGAGAGGAGTGTGAGCAGTATCATTGGCGATATCTCTCACCAGAGACCACCTACTTTCGAGGGCTCATTTGAGCTAGCGGATATTATTCACTGGCTTGAACATTTTGAGAAGCTGTTTGCTATGGTGGATTGCCCCGAAGGGCATAAAGTTTCAGTCGCGACTTACTATCTGGGTAAGAGCGCTCACTCATGGTGGTTATCTTTGAATCCCACCGACGGATCTTGTACTTGGGATCAGTTCAAGACCCTCATGATGGAGAGATATTATCCGGCCCACTCAGGGAGGCCAAGTTATCAGAATTACTCATTCCCAACCCCTCAGCGGACGATGATGTTCTCGCTATCGCTGAGAAATTTCAGGAGCTACTTCCTTTCGCCTCATCTATTATCCACTCCGAGGCGGATAAGATCAAGTATTTCAGTAAGAGGTTGAAACCTCGTATGCGGATGCAGTTGCTTAATCAAAATTACACCACCCTAGCCGAATTCATCGAGAAAGCTCTTATGAGCTTACTACTAAAGAAGATTGTTAAGCAACAACCCTCATCTGCTAGCAAGAAATCCAAGAATCGAAATCAGTCCGAAGGCGGTCAGGCAACCTTCAAGAAGCCTCGTGCGGGCTCTACTTTTTCTAAGCGACCTACTATGGTGCCGAAACCTACAGAATCTCAGTCCCGAGCGGCCAGTTCGTCCATCACCTGTTTCAACTGTGGAGAACAGGGTCATTTCAGCACCAAGTGTCCGAGGCAGACTATCACGTGCAATAACTGTGGGATTGTCGGGCATAAGGCCCGTTTTTGCCGAAGAGACTCCAAACCTACTCCGGTGATATCTCAGGCACCGAAGCAGTCAGCGGTTCAGAATTAGGCCACTCAATCTGCGTCGTTCAAGACGACGGGAGCAAACAAATGCGGAGCCCACAACTATCAGATGGGAGCATCCGGTTCCGGGGTTGGCAAGCTCCGAATTTATGAGATGAAGAGGACCGGCGATCTGGAGGCCCGAATGATCTCAGGTACACTCGAAATTCTATCTCAACCTGTGTGTACCCTTTTTGATACTGGTGCATCGCATTCATTCATTTTTCGAGTCATGCTTGAGTAGACTTCATCTGGATAGTGCTGCTAGTTGTGAACCTTATATCATTGGTCTACTGACGGTAGAAGAATTATCGGAGATCGTGAGATTAAGAATTGTCCGATTCATCTTAATGGCCATGTTTGGTTGGCGAACCTGATCGTGGTAGATTTACCGAGAGACGACGTCATCTTGGGTATTGATTGGATAGATCGTCATGATGTCATCCTTAGTGTCCGTAAGCGTATGGTCACTATCATTTCAGACGATGTAGTCGAGTGTGTATTTCAGGGAGGAAATCCCAGCTGCTCCGGAAGAGTCATTAATGTGATGAAAGCAGTGAAATTACTCAATCAGGGGTGTGTTGGTTATTGGTGCTATATGACCAAGACCGAGAAATCATCAATAATGTTGGCGGATATTCTGGTAGTGAGAGAATACACCGATATTTTTCCAGACGAGTTACCTGGTTTACCTCCACAGAGAGATGTGGAATTCACGATTGAGCTGGAGCCTGGTACGTCTCAAATATCGAAGGCACCGTATCGGATGGCCCGAACGAAATGCAGGAATTGAATAATCAACTGGAGGAATTGACCGAGAAAGGTTATATCCGACCGAGTGCATCCCCGTGGAGAGCACCAGTGTTGTTTGTCAAGAAGAAGGACAGTTCATTTCGCTTGTGTATTGATTATCGAGAGTTGAACAAAGTGACGATCAAGAATAAATATCCCCTACCCCGCATCGATGATCTTTTGGATCAACTTCCGGGAGCTTCCGTGTTTTCCAAGATCGATTTAAGATCTGGGTATCATCAGTTGTGAATTCGAGAGTCGGATATCGCTAGGACGGCGTATGGAACACGCTATGGTCATTATGAGTTTGTGGTAATGCCGTTTGGGTTAACTAATGCATCTGCGATATTCATGGAATTAATGAATCGAGTTTTCATCGACTATTTGGATCAGTTCGTGGTTGTCTTCATAGACGATATTCTGATTTATTCTCGTGACCGAGAGGAACACGAGGTTCACCTTCATCAGGTTCTCGAAGTGTTGAGACGAGAGCAACTCTATGGAAAATTTTCCAAATGTGAGTTCTGGATGTCGCATTTTTGGAAATCAATTCATCGTGCCATGGGAACTCATCTTAATTTCAGTACAGCTTTTAACCCTCAGTCCGACGGACAATCAGAGAAGACTATTCAGACGTTAGAGGACATGTTGAGGGCATGTGTTCTCGATTGGAAGGACGACTGGGAAGCCCAACTACCGTTGATCGAGTTCACGTACAATAACAGTTGGCATGCTTCGATTAAGATGGCACCTTACGAGGCCTTATACGGTCGTCGTTGTCGATCTCCCTTATATTGGGATGATTTATCAGAATCAATCGGCACCGAGCCCGATATGCTTATAGCCGCCCGTGAGAAGGTAGCTTTGATCATAAATCGTTTATTGACCTCTCAGAGTCGACAGAAATCATATGCAGATAATCGTCGTCGGCCATTAGAGTTCGAGTCAGGTGACCACGTTTTGGTCAAGGTATCCCTGAGTCGAGGTATCTTCTGTTTTGGGAAACGGGAGAAGTTGATTCTGAGGTTCATTGGACCATTTGAGATTTTGGATCGAGTAGGCGAGCTGGCTTATCGATTGGCCTTACCTCCGGCGTTGAGCTGAATTTATAATGTGTTTCACGTCTCTCAGCTGAGGAAGTATGTTGCCGACCCGAGCCACATACTTCAGTTCGATGAAATCGAGATCGCGGATGATCATTCGTATGAGGAGCGTCCGGTACGAGTCTTAGAGCGGCGTATCAAACAGTTGAGGAACAAGACGATTCCTTTGGTTAAGATTCAGTGGTCTAGACACGGAGTCGAAGAGGCTACTTGGGAAACCGAGGATAGTATGCGAGAGAGTTATCCCGAATTGTTCGACCATTAGTTTCGAGGACGAAACTCTTTTTAAGGGGGAGTATGTAATACACGGTTGTAAATTCATTTGTTCACATTCAGTATTTGTCACTCAGTAAATTTTCACTCATTAATAATCATTCATATTTCACGTTCATTCATTTGTGTTCATCATTGGCATATTTTAAGCCGTGTATCAGTTACCGATCTTCGTTCAGCTTCGTTTGAGAATCGAGACGAGAATATTATCATAATCATCATAATGGGTAGTCTTATATTGGAAGTATCACCTATTGCATGTTATTGGACTCAATTACATTCATATAAATATCATATGTCGGATCATTCATCATTGGTAACGAGAAGACAGAGTTGTCGGATTTTTTTCATTTCGAGCAGTGAGTTACGGCCGTAACAGATCATCATTACGGCCGTAACATGCATTCGTGGAATTGGTGTCTTTCTAGAGGAAGACAACTTACGGCCGTAAGTCATTTTAGTTACGGCCGTAAGCACAAGGGTACGACCGTATGTTTTGGGAGACTACGGCCGTAGCATGCATTCGTTGGGCAGAAGGGTGTTTTTGACAAAGACAACTTACGGCCGTAAGTTCGGCAGGATACGGTCGTAAGTGTTGTTGTTACGGCCGTAAGGTAGCTTTGGTTATGGCCGTAACCCGGTCAGTGCAGGCATTATTGGTTTTTCGACGAATCATTGTTACGGCCGTATGAAATAGATATTACGGCCGTAAAGCCGTTGACTTGGGAAGTTACGGCCGTAAGATGGCAGAGTTACGGCCGTAACTCTGCGTAGTATATAAAGAATTGAATGGGATTTTTGTGCTCATTTCACCACTCCTTCACTTTGGTTCCGAGAGAGAAGCTTTGTGGTAGAGATTTTTCATCATCAAACACTTGTGTGTTCGAGTTTAATCATCCTCATCCGTTTGTGAAGCTTGGGAAGTTGATTAACAATAGTTTTGACGGATCGAAGAGGTTGGATCTTCATAAGGTAATTTTCTCCAAAACCTTAGATTTCGATTCTATGATAATCATCCTTATCTGTTTGTGAAGCTTGGGAAGTCGATTAACAATAGTTTTGACGGATCGAAGAGGTTGGATCTTCAAAAGGTAATTTTCTCCAAAACCTTAGATTTCGATTCTATGATGGAATATGATGTTTTGAATGTTATAATCATGATATATGAAGAGGTATACATATGATTATGAGTTTGTATGAATATTCATTTGGATTATTGAAGGATTATTTGAAGAACACTTTGAATGTTGATTTGGATTTGGGGGTTTCGATTAGTTGTTGTTGGAATCTTGAATTGGGTATTCATATTGGATTGTTGATTGTGTTGAAAATGTTTTGTTGGATTGTATCACTCCTTGGATGTTTGGTATCAATATAATCGAGGTTGGTTGTAAACAATTGGAGATTGGTTACAACGTGTTTGTTATAATGCCCCAATGAATTTGGTTTTGTCGTATCGACGTTTTGAGTCGATTGTGATCATATTTGATTTGTATATTAAGTGGATTGTTGGCATTGTGTTATTTAAGGTTGTTCGAGCGACCGACATTTCTATTTAGGACGTTTGTTCGAGGAAGGACTTTCTCCACCAGTATTGTGTAAGTTAATTCTTACTCGGTTAAAAGGATATTCATTCCTTTCGTGGTTGTTCATTCATATTCATAATTCATTCATGATATATTATTCATGTCAAGACTTGTAATTATCAAACTAATCATTCAATTCGCGAGGAACGACGGTTCCAATCATTTCAGTGAGCTATCATTCATTTCATTATTATTTCATCTCGGTGAGTCATTCTTGACCTTTTGTCGATTTGTGATTCATTGATATTCATCATGGTCACATTTGTTCTGGTGACCTTCTGGGTTCATATTGCGTGGCCGAGTGGTTATGTGTGGAGTTTTTAGTCGGGCACATGATAGTTATGTGATCGGATTCACCGACACAATAGACTGTGCACACGGTAACATGCCTCCGTGAGACTAATTAGGTACAAGTACGGGTGTGTCCGGACACTTGTCTTGTGCACTTTCACGTCCCATTTGAAGTGTTACACTGCTGGGGGCGGGTAGTGGTGTAGAGGGCAAGTGGTTCTGGGAGTCATGTGTTAGAGTCTTAGGAGATAAATCTTTCTGGGAGGATATTTGGGGGGGAGGAGTGTCACTGAGGCAAAAATTTCCTAGGCTTTATCATCTTATCTTAGTCTTAATATGAATATGTGTATAAGTGATATGGGTAGATGGGAGGATGGGCGCTGGAAATGGGAGCTGAGGTGGAGGAAGGATTTCTTTGAGGGAGAAATGAATTCTGTAAATGAATTGTTTGCTATTCTTGACAGGTTCAAATCTCAAAGAGACGCGATCGATTCATGGGAGTGGAGAAAGACGAAGAAAGGGATATACACTACAAAAGAGGGATATAAAGCATAATGGAAAGCAAAACAGGGGCTACATGACATTCAAGACCCATGAAGGATTTTTTGGAAGTTTGGAAGAGCAAAGCGCCACATAAGGCGGTGGGAACAACGTGGAGATTACTGTGGAATAGGCTACCAACGAAGCGTAATCTATCAAGAAGACTGTCCAAACTAGGAGATCAATTGGAACAATCAAAACCCAGCCCTGACATCATGAAATAAACTTGGATGATTCTTCATGCTATGGTATATGTTGCAGACTGTCCAAACTAGGAGATCAATTGGAACAATCAATACCGGAAACTTTTTCATCCAAAAGACGAACAGGAAGCTTCCGAGAGCTTTCATTACGATGGCATCCAAAATCAAGTATTTCATCTCAACATGAGGGATTTGCAATCTAGTATGGGCCGTAACATGCATGGAAAAAAAGAAGAAGATGATAGTCAGCAACTTAACAGCCACCTGGACAAGAGTTAACGGAGACCAACGGAAAATGTTAACTTTGCTTAAAATTGGAAAGATAAAGGACTTAGTTGGGACAAAAAAAAAAGATAAAGGACTAAATCGTTATATGAAATTAAGTTAAGGGACCCCAGGAGCATTTTAGCCAAAATTATAAGAAGTTGGTATTTTGAAAATATATTTCGAGATGAATCTAACAAGAACTCACATGACTATATTTTTTAATATATATAAATCACAATAGATAGTCAAAAGAGAGTATATGAATAATATAATAATCAAAATATTATAATAATAAAAGAACGGAAGAAGTATTAATATAAAAGAGATATGACTAACATTATTGAGGAAAATATTAAATATTTTGTGGACCACTCTTTCCAAAAGTAAGATCGTGAAATTGGCAACAAAAAAAATGGAAGTGTGTAAACATCGGATTAAATTGCATAAAACTTCTTTGCATTTTTTTTTTATATTTATAAATTATACGAGATGCGTTTATATTGTAAGAAAGTCCGTAAAAAAAAATTCTATCGATAAATTTTCGTCAAAAATGGTTGGCTTTCCCATTAACAAAAATAAGGAAATACTCCCTTCGGTCCTTATTTTAGGTCTCATTTGTGATAATTAAAGGTCCAAAATATAAATCATTTTATCTAGTTACTTGCAATTATTGAAAATTATTTACAAAAATACCCTTAATTTACCTATTTCCATAAAAAGTAAAAAAATATGGAGAGAGAATATTATCATTATCACTAAGGATAAAATAGAATTTTTTAAAAGGTACTTGATGCTTTTAACTAACTCTCATTGATATTATTTTATGATTTTTTTAAGATAGTAGTAGTGATGAGTGATGTAAACATCAAAGAAAAATATGTGTATATTTATTTTTTGATTGTGCCAGTGTAGTAAACAATAGAATGATCAAATAAAAATAGGTGTACATTTATTTCTTTGATTGTGGTAGTGTAGTAAATAATATAATGAATACTGATCTAAAAATACTTGTACATTTATTCAGAATATCACATTTCATACTTAAAACAAAATAAAAAATAAAAAATTTAAGGACTGTTGGCTAGGCCAAGCAGGCCCTCGGCGGCCACGAGCCTCATGTTTTAGGCTCAGAAAAGATGATTTTTTTTGTCCGGATCAACTTAAACCGAGCCAGTCCGTTTGCAAGGTCCATACACAAATCGACAAAAATAGTTCAATAACTAAAGGCTATTATTAGAAATCTCAATAACGACTTACCAAGAAAAATAAATAATAACATAATGAAACAAGTAAATCGCTAGTGGTTGGATCTTGTTTGATTATCACAAACCGACCAAACCACAAAAATGGACAAATACTTGGAGACCACACCAATTTAGTCTTCAAAGTGTGAAGGAAGCATTAAGATTAGGATCGATTCAAACCGCAGTGGAGTATTGTTGTTTCACCACCAGATACCATCAAATTCAGCTGATATTCGCATTATATCTATTTTTTTAAATTCTAGATTATATTATTAATAGAATATAATGTAAATTATTTTATAAGTCGAAACTTTCCTTACCTCATTTTAAATTCAGTGATGAAAATTCGAAATTAGCTTCCTACGCCCATTATTCGCTACCCATGTTTCTGACTTCAACATTTATTTCAAAATTAATTTCTAATATTTGATTAACTGAAACTCTTCAGCTAGTTTTGTATTAAGGGTGCAACTTAATTTTTTCATCATATTACATAAATATTCTTCAAAAGAAGCAAGTGTTTGCGAAATACTTCAAGGTTGAATAAACAATTTTAAACAGTTTAATTAATATCGTCTTGATCAAAACAGATTACGTCAAATCAAAATAATTTAATAGGTATATATGACTTTACGTATTAAACTTTGAGAGTAAAAAATGATTAAACTCCTTGATAATTCAACTATTGCCAAACTAAAATAACGGGAATAATAATACTGAATATTATCAGGAAATGGGTGTGCATGTGCATCATCAGGTTATGTGTACATCCGCTCCCGAGTGAGATTCCACAGCAGAGACATCCCTTACCACTACCATGAATTTTGGTAAGACTATTGATGATGATGTGGAGCGGAATGTATTGAAGGAGCTCAAGAGTAAAAAAACCAATGAGTCTATTGAAGCATGACAGTGTTGCCTTCAATATGAGGAGAAGAAATTCGAGCTCCCGAAGGCTGAGGCCTTGTCGACTGTGTTGTAGGCGATGTTGTTTGTGGACAGAGGGGTGGAGGTGTTGGCGGAGATGGAAGCGCCTGAGATTGTGCGGATCGGCGTCGTCTGCGGGACGGGGGCGACGGAGGCGGCGGGGGATGAAGACTCGTCCGTGGATTGGGTTTTGTGGAGCTGGTTCGGCGGTATGTAGCAAAATGAGTGGCCCAAACCCTCGGCGAGTGGGTCTGACGAGCACAGAGCGACGTCGTCTTTACGTCGGGAAATCTCACTGGCATCGCCGGCGAAGCATAGACTCAGCTTTCCTCCTACGTTCCCCATTTTTTCGTAAACAGAAGTCAGTAAAAGAGATAAATCTACTTGACTTGCCTTCCTCTTGCTCTAGATAGAGAGGAGAGAGAAGAAGCAGGGGTTAGAAGAATTGAATTTGAAAGAGTCCGTGATTAGCACTAATCAGGTAGCTTCGGGAGCTTATTTGACTATTAATTAAAAAAATTTGTTTCATAAACGAATAGCTTCTCAAACCAACTAGCTTATCAGCTAGCTGATTGATAAGCTAATTTTTCAGGGTTATGAAAAAAAGAAGATAGCTTCTCATCTTTATATATTCTATATATGTCCATGACCTAAATAAAAATAAATTTTCTTGAATAAAGTTCGTGACGACATTGCACATTTGATATGAGAAGTGGTGATCTAGCTTAGTTTGTTCTTTTATAATATTTATTTATTGTACATGAATTATAGGTATTAAATATCATATTTACAAGATTATTCAATTAAAATTTTTGATAAATTTGAATTTTTTTTAAATTATTTGAGCGTCGCTGCAGGATTACATCCTAATAAAACAATATTGCATCATTATTATACACAACACTACAATACTGCTTTCCACCAAAGCAATGATCCGCAACATTACAGCTTATAAAATTTGGGTGTTGTTATATACACCCTAGTCTACCACTCTAACCCTACACTAACTTTATTAACACCCTAGTTTACAACCCTAACTCTACACTAACTTTATTAATAATAATAAATAGTTACATCATTTCACTAACTTTAATAATAATAATAATATAATCATTTCACTAACTTTATTATTTAATTAATATATTAGGGGTGTTCAAAACCGGATATCCAAAAATTCGGATAGTAGATTTTGATATTCGATATCCGTATATCCAGAAAAAATATGAATTATATTTGGATATCTTTATATTCGAAAAAAATATCCGGATTCGGATATCGGATATACGAAAAAAAAACTGGATATGGATATCGGATATCCAAATATCCGAATACCTTCTATTATTTAAAATATAAAAAAATAAAATTTTTAAGATTTTTCGGATATTTCAGATATCCGAATATCCGATTTTTCTGAAAAGTATTATCCGATATCCGAACTTCGGATATCCGAATTTTCGGATATCCGAAACTTCGAATTTTTGGATATTTCGGATCGGATATCGAATATTTTTGAACACCTCTATATTATATTATTATTACTAACTGTATTATTCGGCCCTTTTCAGTCCCAGATTCCCATCATCTCGAAGGGGTTACAATCCCAGCGCCTATTATTATTGAAAATTTAGGGTTATCTTTATAGGTGGAGTGTATATAGAGGGTAGGTGGAGTGTATTTAGAGACTGCCATAAAATTTTCATAGGAACAACGGTTTTAGGGCGCCTACGATGGGGGTTTCAATCAGTAGGGGTGATGGTTTTTAGTTTAAATATTTAATAAAATAATAAATTAATAAATAAAAGAATAATTAGGTTATATTAATTTTAGAGTTATTTTTTAAAATTTTATTTTGATATTATCAGGTGGAAAAGAGGTAGGGGAGGCTGCTCGGGAACCTATCCTAAACTATCAGTTATGCCATTCTGATTTGGAAATTAACACCTGTTATTTTTTAATGGTGAATCGATGTTAATTCAGTACTGAAGCAAGCGAAGCCCAAGTGTAAAAGATATTTTAACTTTTTTGGTACCCACCAAAAACCTAGAACCCTAACGTCTAAAGAGAATCTAAATTTTTGGCTTTAGAGATTTCCTAACACACAAGATCCATAAATGTCGGGAAGAAAATTAGGGGTAGTTAAATTGACAGAGTAGGTAAGTGCTGGAATCAAAAGTCACGAGTTCGAATTTGCCTACTAATATTTTTTTGGTTGAGCCTGTCACACAGAACTTGCCTAGTGTGGTTTATCTGATTGTTGTAGTTTGCAGGTTATTATATTCAGTTCGAGAATTTATCTAATGCGCACTCAAAAAACAACGACAACAATTCCCCAAAAAAAAGTAAAAAATAAAGTGCAGTGAGAAAACATTTTCTCTTTTTTTTACTGACCACAAGAAAGACTAGTTTTTTTAAAGCGAAATAATCACATTCGAGAGAGAGAGAGATGAAAAAAATATGGTTCCCTCAATGGAGAGATCCCATGTAGTGCATTTCTTGCCGGATACACTACACGTGGCGTGCATGGACGGTGCAGATTGATGCACTAGATAGTGCATCGATCTGCACCATCCATGCACGCCACGTGTAATACATCCGGCAGGGAATGCATTACGTGGGGTTGTTGTAACACCCACATAATACGACCGGGAATGTCACACGCCGTAGACCCTTATCACAAAGATCTACCAGGCTAAACTCCAAAAGACTACTCAATAATTGACTGACCGGGGTCAAAATTAATTACAAAGCAGACCGAAAAGGTCATTAACCAATTCAGAAACTAACGACATTCACATTTCAATGACAATAATAAACTTGAACACAGAAAAGAACGGAAACTCAATTTAATAAATAAAAACTACACCATGTGATGTTTCAAATTAAAATACTCGCAAGTGTACGAATCGCTTTTGTAGGAAGCGGCAAGTAACTCCGAGGTCGATCTCTCGAGGAATTGGAAACGGTTTAAAGTTCGATAATGTTCGGCAAATAGTCGAATGAACAAAAGTAAAGTAAATTAAAATACATCATTCGTTTGATAGGATTACAATCACTAACGCGTAAAATTAAAATAAACTAAGCGTTAAAAACACCAAATTAATGGTCGGATAATCGAGAGATTACAATAATGAGAATGATATGGGAATTTAGAATCACCGACACACACGTAATCAATTATTAGTTCCGATACTCAAATAAATAAGGTTTGGAATTATCGATTGCTCACGATTAAAATAAATCCATTTGATGGCGGTAATTCTAAAAATCACGATTGTTCTTAACGAAAATAAGAGACACTCCTTTGATGGGGATGAATCCCTACTAACAATCGACTAGCTAAAAACCTTTGATGGGGTAATTCGCTAAAAGATCGCGGAAAAAGTATAGAACATTCACAATCACTTCTACCGGGTCGTTTGATGGCGAACACCGATTAAAACCCTCGATTTTGACAATAATAATAACTATGAAAAAGGTTTGATGATCTAAATCATAAGTTCTCTTGCGTCTAAATAATATTCGTGCACAAATATCATCAAGAACGCCGATAGATTACGAAGAACAAAGAAAGAGGAATAATCTCAAACTCATACCCGGAAAATCAATCAAAACTAACAACCAAGAACATGTGTGTGGTTCAATCTAAACACCCATATAACAAGATTAGCTACTCATGATTATTTCAACAATAATAGCAAAAATCATAGAATAAAACATGGTAGAAATCTTCCCTTGAGAAAATGAAATCGAAGTCCGATGAAGGTTTGATGTTCTTCCTTCGAAAACGAACAAAATCTCCTTACAAATGATGAAAATCTGTAACAAATTGTATTTCTAGATGTTTAGAACACTCAAAAACTAAGAAAAACTGAGTTTGGATCGTGTTTTGTGGCTTACCCCAAGTTGGATATAAGGTTTCCCTATATATACCCGTCAAAAATCGCCAAAAAGTGCAGAAAATCGCATTTTCTGCATACAGGGGGTTGGACCGCGGTCCGGAGGGCTTGGACCGCGGTCTGGATGATTCTTGGGGGGGGGGGGGGGCGCGGGCTGGATTTGGGACCGCGGTCTGGATGCGGTCCGGGCTTGGACCGCGGTCTCAACTCTTCGGGCCGCGGTCTAGACTGCGCGGCCGTAGTCTAGAAGCCATATCTCCTTCAATACACATCGGAATTTAGCGTATAATATACCATTGCGAAGCTGATTTCACAAGGAATCCATACATATATAGAACACATCCTATTTCGATGTAATGGATCTAAAAATTAGAAAATACGACCAATATTGCTTCAATCTTCATCGTTTTAGGCCCCATTCTTACTCTTGATCGTTATAAACTCCAATATTGGCCATAAAAGTGCATATTTCACCACAATATTCGTCCGGCTACCTACAAAACAAAAACACAACATACCACGCGTAAAAAGACCAAAAACACTCAAAAATAAATGAAAGCGCGACTCAATAGAACGGAATGAGACGATCAAAAATCGACTCATCAAATCCCCCCAAACCTAAACTTTGCTTGCCCTCAAGCAAAAAAAAATAAAACACACGACAAAGAAACGAGAAGGATTGAATAATCAAGTTAATCATCGGGTATACATACAATCAACCGAGAATGTAAAAGTATCGTAAAGTCTCGTAATTCGTCATGGAAGCCTAAACTCACAAATGAATGGAAAGCAATGGAACTTGATCGAACATGCAAGAAAACAAGTCTTAGTAGTCCCTCACAGAATTAGATCGATTCACTCATCTCTCAAGTGTTTAGATAGGTCAATACGCTCAACTCGATTCGAATGGAAAGTTCTACTATATGCTTGCGCTTCTTCTCTTCATCAATATTCACAAAACATGAGTCATAGGGTCTTACTTTTGGTTGTAACGTGGTTGTGGCTCAGGCTGGGAAAATTTGGCTAGTAGTTACAAGTTCAGTCCAAGTAGAGCATATACGATCCTCACATATATGAAATAAACACTCAAAGCAAGATCGATCATTCTACTTCAATTCTCATGTATATATATCTCCCCTTTTTTTTAGGCTCACTCATCTCCTCCCCTATCCTTTTTTTTATATCCCATTATTATTATTAGGATTGTCCCTTTTTTTTCTGTGGGGCTTATTATTTTCAGGGGAACGGGAGAGAAGATTTTTGCCTCTATACACCACAAACTTTGCACACCTTCGTTTTTCAAATATACCTTCTCATGCTCTTACGTGGACCAATACTTGGGTAAGTTATGACTTTTGAATATGGAGCTATAAGATGCATTTTTTTCGAACAAAAATACGGGTAAAGGCTCAACGGGGCTAGCAAAGGATATTGATATGAAATGGTGGGTATTTTAAGAAGTAGGTTCAAGACAAAAATATGGGCAGCCCTAATCATTTCTCGTGTATGTAAATATCAACACATCATCCGACAGAATCAAGCAAGTTCTATAGAATACAATCCATAAGAAGAGAAATCACACATGAAAGAATTTTACCGCTAAAAGTGAACGGTTCAATTAGGCACAAGAACTCACGGCTTTTGGACTACCATACTCATTTCTTACACGTCAAATCAAGTAACCAAAAACTATACATTCACACGCAAGGCCAAACAATCAATTAGATTTATAAAACACGAGTCAAGTACAAACACGATTAATCATCCATACACCCAACAGTTAACAAGGTTATTATAATCCAACTACGACATCACACAAGAAAAAAATAAAGAAAAGAAACAAACATCACGCAAACTAAAAACAAATAAAAATCGAAGAAGTTGCACCCTCCCCCTCCCCCAAACCTAAACCTTTGCTTGTCCCCAAGCAAAGAGATTAAGTCAGCAAAAATGCGAAAATGCAAATTAAAAAGAAAGAAAATAAAACTACCGGATTAAGAAGTGTGGTTTTTGATTGCGGGGCACCATGCTTTTGTTCTCGGGTCTCAACTTTCAATAGGCTAGGCTTCTTCCTCCCATAAATACCCTCCTCATTAGATTATCTACACACACCATAGACAAAAACAAAATTAATGCAATAATAATAATAAAAGCGATAAAAATTAAAAAAAAAAACTCCATTGGGTTGCCTCCCAAGCAGCGATTTTTTATAGTCTTTAGCTCGACTTATTCGGATTCTTCTATCCGGGATTAAATGGAAATGTGCCAGGTCCATCCACATAGCTCGTCATTTTTCGCTCGTTTTCCCAGTGTTCTAAAAATCCCCGCCTAGACCGATTAATCCTCCGATTAATCCCTAGAAGGTCCTCTACCGTTCCGATTATAGCCTAGGCGCTTGTACTGGGCGTTTGGGTGATTAATCAGTCGTCTAGGCTGGCTGGCGGGGGCCTATGAAGGCAAGTTAAGATACTATGGATACTATAGACTACTTTATACCTATATCAATGTTTCAAATTTCCTAACTATGTGTGTGACTAGGCAGATGCCTAGGCTGTTATACTTTTTTGTTTTTTTTTTATTTTGTTCTAATAGTACTATAAATTCCTAAATTGAGATATTATGTATATTATGGACTCCTTGATATCTATATAAGTATTTTCAATTTAATATAATTGATTATATATCTGTGTAAATGATTAAATTTTAATTATTTTTAATTATTTTACATATATATCATTTTTTATATATAAAAATGATTATAAAAATAATAAAAAATAAATCTGTCTAGTCCGATTAATCCCCGATTAATCTCCGAATAATCCTCTGGGCGCTAGGCGTTAGCAATCCGAACGCCTAGCGCCTAGCGTTTTTTAGAACCATGCGTTTTCCTTTGTCACGATGTGGATAGTGGTTCCATGAATTTCCATTGTGAGCGCTTTTGTCACCATTTCAATTTTCATTATCACCGTCACCATGAAATGTATTCCTTGAAGAATAAGTGACGTGATTTTTGTTGGTGATGTTTCTTCTATGTTTGGTATCACGAAATCCATCGGGGCTATCACCTCCCCCAAATCTAGTGGCGAGTATATTGGTTTTTGTGTTAAATTAATACTCGCTCCTAAGTTCACAATGGGAACTTCTTTCTCCACGAAAAGAACTTCCATATCAAAGCTTTCTAGGTCCTCCTTTTGATGCATTGATTCGACTGGTTCACTCTTATTCTCTTCAATTGGCTTCTCGATAGGATCTTTAGATTTCTCCGATTGACTCCGCAATTCTTCTTTCTCACCGCCCCTCTCTTTCGCTTCGGAAATTATATCTTTATTTATCACTTTACCACTTCGGAGGGTGGTAATAGCTTGAGCTTGCTCGAGCTGACTTGGTAGTTTACCCCTTTCTTGTTTGCATGCCTCGGTAGCAAGTTGCCCAATTTGAATCTCCATTTTTTTCACCAAAGCTTCTAAAGATTCGAACCTTTTATCGTTCTCCACTCGGTTTTCCCTGCTCTCCTTAATGAATGCCGAAATACTCTCCTTTCTTGTTTGTTGGGCTCGGTTTCCTCCGTTGTATTGAGCTTGGGCGCTTGTGTCGCACGACATCGGGTTGTTGTTTCTCCATGAAAAAATCGGATGGTTTCTTAGCCCAGGATGATAAGTGTTCGGGAGAGGAACATTTCTTGCATTTCCGCCATAATTATTTCTCCTCTCCTCCCACTCGGGCCTTCCCGTGCTTTGTCCCATAGCCCAATTCACTTGTTAGGTTTGTTTTTCTGGAAAAGTATGTGGGCAAGAATTAGCATGATGTCCGGGTCCCCAACAAATTTCACAAACTCGTGAGCTGGAAGATTTATTTTGAGTCTTGAGTTGTCTTAGTTCCTTCGTTAACTCATCGATTTTAGATTGCATCTCATCCTTCTCGCTTACTTGGTTCACAACTCCCCTACTAACACGCACATTTTTTGTTGAGAATTAGCTCCCAATATTTCAAATACGTCATAAGCTTGTCTCTCCGTTAACCCCCAAAACGAACCACCGACGACATTATCCACCGCACCTTGGCAATATTGTGTCAACCCATCATAGAAGAATTGATTAAGTAGTTGAAGCGGATAGTGATGGTGTGGGCATTGAATGAGGAGCATCTTGAATGGGTCCCATGCTTCCTGAAATGTCTCTCCGTCTTGTTGTCCGGATGTTGAGATTTGGGCTCTCAATTGTGTAGTCTTCGAATGAGAGAAGTACTTGGTAATGAATTTGTCGTAAACTTCATCCCACGTTCTTAGTGAGCCCGGCGCCAAAGTCATCAACCATTGTTTCGCCCCATCCTTGAGTGTATAAGGGAAACACTTCATTCTTAGTTGATCCTCGCCCAATCCATTTAATGGAAAGTTGTCAATCGCTGCATGGAAATCTCGGATGAATGATAACGGATCCTCACGTGCTAATCCGTGAAATGAGGGCAATTGCTCGATGTGAAATCCGCTTATGTGGTAGTTCCTTGCGGTCGGTGCTAATTGGATGCATGAAATGGCGGTGTTCACCACGGGCTTTGCATAGTCCCGCATTAGATGTTCGACCGGAGGTTGTTGCGGAATGTTGTAGTTTGCTTCCATCCCATATTGAGGTCCGGGATAATAATTTGCTCCATATTGCGCTCCAACGGGTGGTTGTCTCGGATAGAAGTATCTCCCTTGTTGAGCTTCGGGTATCCCTTGATTGCGCCCAACATTCTCATATCTAGAAAACCTTGGTTGACGAATGTCTTCCTCATCTATATTCTGTGCAACGTTCTCAACCCTTGGTTGACGAGGGTTATCTTCTTGGAGCAAAAGTCGCTCTTCAAGATCCGGATTCACCTCGTCATTTGCCATTGATGATGTGGCCATTATTTTTGGTGCTCTAATCCTTTGAACTTCGTCTATGGGCGGAAGAATTGGGTTACCCAATGATCTCCTACCAAGCATAAACAAAAGAATTTAGAGCGAATTTTTTAAATTTGATCAAAAATAATGAGGACGAACAAAAAATGATCAAGAATAACAATTCAATCTACTATTAGAACAAGATTAAAAATTAAACGCCAATTCCCCGGCAACGGCGCCAAAAACTTGATGTTTTAAATTAAAATACTCGCAAGTGTACGAATCACTTTTGTAGGAAGCAGCAAGTAACTCCGAGGTCGATCTCTCGAGGAATTGGAAACGGTTTAAAGTTCGATAATGTTCGGCAAATAGTCGCATGAACAAAAGTAAAGTAAATTAAAATACCTCATTGGTTTGATAGGATTACAATCACTAACACATAAAATTAAAATAAACTAAGCATTAAAAACACCAAATTAATGGTCGGATAATCGAGAGATTACAATAATGAGAATGATATGGGAATTTAGAATCACCGACACACACGTAATCAATTATTAGTTCCGATACTCAAATAAATAAGGTTTGGAATTATCGATTGCTCACGATTAAAATAAATCCATTTGATGGCGGTAATTCTAAAAATCACGATTGTTCTTAACGAAAATAAGAGACACTCCTTTGATGGGGATGAATCCATACTAACAATCGACTAGCTAAATACCTTTGATGGGGTAATTCGCTAAAAGATCGCGGAAAAAGTATAGAACATTCACAATCACTTCTACCGGGTCGTTTGATGGCGAACACCGATAAAAACCCTCGATTTTGACAATAATAACAACTATGAAAAAGGTTTGATGATCTAAATCATAAGTTCTCTTGCGTCTAAATAATATTCGTGCACAAATATCATCAAGAACGCCGATAGATTACGAAGAACAAAGAAAGAGGAATAATCCCAAACTCATACCCGAAAAATCAATCAAAACTAACAACCAAGAACATGTGTGTGGTTCAATCTAAATACCCATATAACAAGATTAGCTACTCATGATTATTTCAATAATAATAGCAAAAATCATAGAATAAAACATGGTAGAAATCTTCCCTTGAGAAAATGAAATCGAAGTCCGATGAAGGTTTGATGTTATTCCTTCGAAAACGAACAAAATCTCCTTACAAATAATGAAAATCTGTCACAAATTGTATTTCTAGATGTTTAGAACACTCAAAAACTAAGAAAAACTGAGTTTGGATCGTGTTTTGTGGCTTACCCCAAGTTGGATATAGGGTTTCCCTATATATACCCGTCAAAAATTGCCAAAAAGTGCAGAAAATCGCATTTTCTGCATACAGGGGGTTGGACCGCGGTCCGGAGGGCTTGGACATGATCTGGATGATTACGGGGGGCTTGGGACGGTCTGGATTTGGGACCGCTGATGCAGGCTTGGACCGCGGTCTCAACTCTTCGGGCGTCTGATGCAGGCTGTGACCGTAGTCTAGAAGCCATATCTCCTTCAATACACTTCGGAATTTAGCGTATAATATACCGTTGCGAAGCTGATTTCACAAGGAAACTCGGGGGTTAGCAAATTGGAATTTTGCTAGTGCAAGTACATAATATACAAGATATACGAATAATAACAACACAAAACTCAACAGCCGCGAAGCCTTGACACAAACCATACATTCCCATAGTCAACACAGAATAGCACTCGCATACACAAGGTGAATGATAATCGCATAGTCATATTCTCTTTACGGAACATAACACCAATGAAATTTTAAACGAGCCCAAGGAGTCAAATGATCTAGTTTGAAAATCCATTTTATAAAAGGAAAAGTATTTTGATAAGATAGCTTGAAAATATTATTAATGACTCGAGCCGTCTTGGGTTTTGAAAATCGTATGGGAATACTTTTAGAAAATACTTCAAAAGCTCTCGGGTCCTCGACCCAATTTATAAAACACTATCACAAGCGAATCATTACAACATCTCATGAGGTTCTTGACCCAATCCAAATAATATCATCACAATAAAATCAAGGACACATCCTCTCATTCGACAAATCCTGCTCAAGACCCCTGATCAATTAACCCTCGGAGATCTCGTCAAATATCCTTGGTTAATTAACCCTGATACCAACATTTTAAAACAAGTTGAAACAAACTTTCAGAAACACGAAACGCGGTCTATATCAAGACCAACATTTTAAAGCGAGTTGGAAGAACTTTGAGTTACGAAAATCGTTCGGTAATGGGGTCTTAGCTATCACTCAAATATCTGTTACCAATAAGCCTGCCAGGCGCCTCCATTGCACACCTGTGCACCGGCGTTCACTCCACTATGTTGGCCGCCCCTTGAACATGTCACCGCGCCGGCGAGCACTCCCATAAGAGCCGCCCCTTGCACGCGCATTAGGTAACACCGGTGTTCACCAATCATATGGAGCCGCACATTGCAGCGTACACCAGGCCGGAGTACACGCCCCGCCCTCAGAGGTTCCCGGATACGACGCTTCTCACAACAAGTATCCACATTGTTTCAAACATCAAGCACACAGACAAACGTTACAACAATTATCAACTCAGTACACCAAGTCACATAAATTATCCGTCAGTCCATAACCACACAGCTAAACAATATCACGCACGTTATCAATCAAAACTCAATCACAATAAGCCTTCAGGCGTAATCAACCAACACCGCACATATATCCCTATATTGCGACTCAACTGAATATATATATATATATATATATATATAATCTTACTATATTATATCAATAAGTATGGTTCATCCATCGACCCAAGTTGAGTATGTCAACTAGTGTTAGCATTCATCACTAGGCATTCACCGACATATATATGTATTTAGCTATATACATGTATACATACATATATATATATATATATATACTATATATATATGTATATGTATATTCGTAAAATAATTCAGACACTTCGGCAACAATGATTTCACGTAGTTATAATTCATATATCAAGGTACTTGCCTCAACTCGGATGATACGGGAAACAGCAAACGGATGAACGTACGGTCCGCAATTCCTTTAAAAATTCAATCCTAATACATTGAAATACCGAATCAGAACACAACACCACATAAACGGAAGGATTCACCCTAAGTTCTACCTTCAGGAACATTTAATCGAACACTATGGGGACGGAGTCGTTCATACTCCATTTAATGGATGAAAACTCGGAACAAAATCCATAGACTTCAAGGAAAACAAGGGATTATGACTTCATAATTATAATCTAACACAAATCTGAGCTAAAATAGTTTAGAATCAAAGATCTCAACAAAAACCCCAAAATATGAAGAACTAGGGTTCACGCGGATTTTACCTTGATTTGGACGGTAAAAGTTGATGAGATGTTGATAACTCGGTGTTAGGAACTCAAAAGTGTTGTTGGATGATGAAATCCGACCGAAATCTGCACTTTTATACGCTCAGGAACACTCAGCCGCCGGAGGAGGAGAAGGAAGTGAAGAAAATGACGATTCTGAGCCTGCCCAGCATATATATATACTGGGGGAAACTAGCGCACGCTACGGCTAAGAATTAGCGTGCGCTAACGGGCTTGTCAGGCAGTACAGAACCCACTGTCTGACTCCGGTAGCGTGCGCTACCCACACATTATTAGCGTGCGTTATCGATCAACACTAGCGCGCGCTAGCTCCAAACAATAGCGTGCGCTACCTGCTATCACCTGCAGTCCAGAAACATTCTGACCTCACTGTCCTGCCGGCATAGCGCGCACTAATTCACTAATAACGTGCGCTAATAAAATGAAATAGCATACGCTAGCCCGTCATTAGCGTGCGCTAACGCCCCATTCCAGAGTCCATAAAGCTCACTGCCCAACAGGCCTAGAGTGCGTTACGCACAAGAGTAGCGTGCGCTACTCACATTATTAGCGTGCGCTAGAAATGCAGTCTAGCGCGCGCTACTGCTACTTCCCAGCATTAAATTCGCGAAGTCCGGCCAAAACGAACACAAATCCGAAAATCACAAAACTCAATGATTACCAACCATGAATATTCCAATAACACTCATCATGTCCCTCAAATACAAATAGCCACAATACAACAAGATAAATTCCAAAACGATACACATGAAATACATGGTTATTTAAATAAACACAAAATCAATCGTCGAGAAAATAATACCAACGCTCGACAACCGAGAAATTTCTGGTCTAAAAAAAAAAGAAAAATTCAAATTAATCAGAATAAAAATCTCGGGTATTACATTCTACCCCCCTTAAAATAAGTTTCGTCCCGAAACTTAAAGTAGGGAGCGGTGGAACAATCAAGGAAAAATAACTACTTGCTCAACCCCAAAACATCACGAGCAATGCGCGAATACAAGGTTCTAGAAATACAATGAACGAACCTAGCAAGTATCTAGTACGTGAGTTGAGGCGATAAAAATGTACGTGAACACGATAAGCCGAGATAGAGAAGTACGAATTTGGAGACAAAAGCTCTAAAAGTTAAGAAAATCACAAAACGGCTCAGACGTCCTGAAACTATGTTTCGAGTTCGACCAACCGCATCTAAGTTCATGACACATTTGGAAAAGTTAATTGTACATGTGGGAACAATAGTTTCAAACAAAATTTGCAAGAATCAAATTCGGATGTGGAAAAGCCATAATAATCAACGGGATTTATCAAAACAGCTCCGAGATTCGTTCGGAGGACGGTAGGCTAAGTAGAACAAGGTAGTTTAAAATTGTCGAGAGGATCACAATTGAATGACCAACAATGAAACACAATACCGGAAATACTAAGAAAAGTATGGGTAATACACTCCCCCATACTAAAAAGACATTACGACCCCGAAACTTAAAACAACCAGAGTTGGAAACGTAAAACAATGAAACGAAAAACGATCGAAGTCACGATTGTTGGAACCAGCAACGATTATGACACAGTACAAGATCTTCATTCTCCCATACTAGAATCTTCAGAAGGAAACATAGGGTTTCGGGACACTCCCCGGTCACTTGCTCTATTCTCCAATAGGGTAGCATTCTTTGCCAATTCGGAAATTATCTCACAGTGTTTCTCCCTATGACCTTCACACCCGCACCGGTAACAAGTCAAGAGTGGAAAGGGACAATTTGCACGAACATGTCCCTGATGGTTGCAGTTGAAGCACCTTCTCTTCTTGCCGAGAGTCACCGATGTTGGCTTGGGATCCCCAGCGCTCACTCCCGACCGCGAAGACGATGCGTCCGAACGACGTGGGGGTTTGGGAGCCTTAGACTCTTCACCGCCCAAAAATTTCCCAGATGTCCTCGGTCTCTTCGTTTCGCTCGTGGGCTCGACCACTGAAAAGATTTCATAGGATATCGTTTGATCTTGATACTCCTTCACCGTAGCATGAATCGTTGTCGTACGAACCACCTCGCCGCTTCCATTTCCATCATCGCGTCTACGTCCGTTGAGGCTCGACATACTAATGCAGATAATACCGTTCAACCATATTAATTATCAGTCATATAGTATACCACAATTATCAACACGAGGTTAGTTAGTATCCTTAGAATAACGGTAATATCGTAAAGCACAAAGTTTTCTGAAGTCAATTTCGGGTCCTTCGACGAGGACGATCATTATATGTATGCACTTAATGAAAACAAATTTTTGAAAAAGAGGGCTACTCACGTTACGCCGAAGACTTGTAAATACTGTCTTTTATTTCGGATGAGGAAGTTTATACAACGACTCTAAAAATTATTTTCGAGTAATGTATAAAAGAAAAATTGAAAATTGAATTGTAACTAATTTGAAATATTTCAATACTGTTGACTCCCAAATACCACAATTTTGAAAATCTTTCTTCTACCAAAATATTTATTCGAAAGAATTTTCCACCGAGATACGTGACCATTTGACATGACGACATTAAATCATGGCTTTTCACAATGTTAGAGAGTTTCAAAGCACCACTTTAAAATATTCGTGATATTGCAGCGCCGTGGGACCCGCGTCGGAACCCACCAGGCTAAAAATCATTTTTAAAAATATTCAAAATGCCAAAAAGGCCGATGTCGGTAATATTTTCAAATACTCACAAAAGTCATTTATAAAATATCAGATACCGTCATAAAAAAATACCGTCAAAACGTGCAAGACCAAAATACCAAAACTCGATTTAGGGAATCGGTTTTAGGAAATAAAACTCAGTTTGCAAGATACCATAATCCATGACGAAATATTCACGCAACGGATAAAATTAACACTCATAAATTTATTCTAATGAAATGTAGAAACCAATAAATATACTCGACTTCCGAAGCATACTACATAACCATTTTTATTCGGACCGTACGCACGTTATATCCTAAGGCAATAATATCACTAACAAGTTTCAAATCCCTAGTTCACATTAAACACATTAGCACAATATAATCAAATATGTATATAAGGGGACTTACGATCGGGAGACTTACGATCACGGATTGCTTGAAGATGATGTCGGAACCACGATACTAATCACAACTCTGATGCGTGCGACTTACACAGGGCACGGACTTGACCCAACGGCCTAGTTTTTTCGCAAATCTAAGCTCTGATACAATATATGTAACACCCCCCGTATACCATTATCACAAGGATCTACCAGGCTAAACTCCAAAAGACTACTCAATAATTGACCGACCGGGGTCAAAATTAATTACAAAGTAGACCGATAAGGTCATTAACCAATTCAGAAACTAACGACATTCACATTTCAATGACAATAATAAACTTGAACACAGAAAAGAACGGAAACTCAATTTAATAAATAAAAACTACACCCATGCAAGGGTGAATACTCGACCGACAGAGACATACCGACCAAAATGAAACAAAAGAAAAGACTCTAACTTTGGTGTGATTAGCATCGTTGTCCTCCATCTCCTTCCAAGCCAATCCTGTGACTGCTCCCAAGCTGCCAAAACCTGAGCGCATAATAGGCACCCACCCCCCGAAAACTCGGGGGTTAGCAAATTGGAATTTTGCTAGTGCAAGTACATAATATACAAGATATACGAATAATAACAACACAAAACTCAACAGCCGCGAAGCGTTAACACAAACCATACATTCCCATAATCAACACATAATAGCACTCGCATACACAAGGTGAAAGATAATCGCATAGTCATATTCTCTTTACGGAACATAACACCAATGAAACTTTAAACGAGCCCAAGGAGTCAAAAGATCTAGTTTGAAAATCCATTTTATAAAAGGAAAAGTATTTTGATAATATAGCTTGAAAATATTATTAATGACTCGGGCCGTCTTGGGGTTTTGAAAATCGTATGGGAATACTTTTAGAAAATACTTCAAAAGCTCTCGGGCCCTCGACCCAATTTATAAAACACTATCACAAGCGAATCACTACAACATCTCATGGGGTTCTTGACCTAATCCAAATAATATCATCACAATAAAATCAAGGACACATCCTCTCATTCGACAAATCCTGCTCAAGACCCTTGATTAATTAACCCTCGGAGATCTCGTCAAATATCCTTGGTTAATTAACCCTGATACCAATATTTTAAAACAAGTTGAAACAAACTTTCAGAAACACGAAGCGCGGTCTATATCAAGACCAACATTTTAAAGCGAGTTGGAAGAACTTTGAGTTACGAAAATCATTCGGTAATGGGGTCTTAGCTATCACTCAAATATCCGTTACCAATAAGCCTGCCAGTTGCAAACCTGTGCACATGCGTTCACTCCACTATGTTGGCCGCCCTTGAACATGTCACCGCGCCGGCGATCACTCCCATAAGAGCCGCCCCTTGCACGCGCATTAGGTAACACCGGTGTTCCCCAATCATATGGAGCCGCACATTGCAGCGTACACCAGGCCAGAGTACACGCCCCGCCCTCAGAGGTTCCCGGATACGACGTTTCTCACAACAAGTATCCACATTGTTTCAAACATCAAGCACACAGACAAACGTTACAACAATTATCAACTCAGTACACCAAGTCACACAAATTATCCGTCAGTCCATAACCACACAGCTAAACAATATCACGCACGTTATCAATCAAAACTCAATCACAATAAGCCTTCAGGCATAATCAACCAACACCGCACATATATCCCTATATCGCGACTCAACCGAATATATATATATATATATATGTGTGTGTGTGTGTGTGTGTGTAACCTTACTATATTATATCAATAAGTATGGTTCATCCATCGACCCAAGTTGAGTACGTCAACTAGTGTTAGCATTCATCACTCGGCATTCACCGACATATGTATGTATTTATCTATAAACATGTATATATATATATATATATATACACGCATATCTATATACATACATATAATTAACATATAAATATATATGTATATGTATATTCATAAAATAATTCAGACACTTCGGCAACAATGATTTCACGTAGTTATAATTCATATATCAAGGTACTTGCCTCAACTCGGATGATACGGGAAACAGCAAACGGATGAACGTACGGTCCGCAATTCCTTCAAAAATTCAATCCTAACACATTGAAATACCGAATCAGAACACAACACCACAGAAACGGAAGGATTCACCCTAAGTTCTACCTTCAGGAACATTTAATCGAACACTATGGGGAGGAAGTCGTTCATACTCCATTTAATGGATGAAAACTCGGAACAAAATCCGTAGACTTCAAGGAAAACATGGGATTATGACTTCATAATTATAATATAACACAAATCGGAGCTAAAATAGTTTAGAATCGAAGATCTCAACAAAAACCCCAAAATATGAAGAACTAGGGTTCACGCGGATTTTACCTTGATTTGGACGGTGAAAGTTGATGAGATGTTGATAACTCGGTGTTAGGAACTCAAAAGTGTTGTTGGATGATGAAATCCGACCGAAATCTGCACTCTTATACGCTCAGGAACACTCAGCCGCCGGCGGAGGAGAAGGAAGGGAAGAAAATGACGATTCTGAGCCTGCCCAGCATATATATACTGGGAGAAACTAGCGCACGCTATGACTAAGAATTAGCGTGCGCTAACGGGCTTGTCAGGCAGTACAGAACCCACTGTCTGACTCCGGTAGCGTGCGCTACCCACACATTATTAGCGTGCGCTATCGATCAACACTAGCGCGCGCTAGCTCCAAACAATAGCGTGCGCTACCTGCTATCACCTGCAGTCCAGAAACATTCTGCCCTCACTGTCCTGCCGGCATAGCGCGCGCTAATTCACTAATAACGTGCGCTAATAAAAAGAAATAGCGTACGCTAGCCCGTCATTAGCGTGCGCTAACGCCCCCTTCCATAGTCCATAAAGCTCACTGCCAACAGGCCTAGAGTGCGCTACGCACAAGAGTAACGTGCGCTACTCACACATTATTAGCGTGCGCTAGAAATACAGTCTAGCGCGCGCTACTGCTACTTCCCAGCATTAAATTCGCGAAGTCCGGCCAAAACGAACACAAATCTGAAAATCACAAAACTCAATGATTACCAACCATGAATATTCCAATAACACTCATCATGTCCCTCAAATACAAATAGCCACAATACAACAAGATAAATTCCAAAATGATACACATGAAATACACAGTTATTTAAAGCGAGAAAATAATACCAACGCTCGACAACCGAGAAATTTCTGGTCTAAAAAAAAGAAAAATTCAAATTAATCAGAATAAAAATCTCGGGTATTACGGTTGTACCATGGACGGTACCAAAAAAATATGGTTGATAGTGTAAAGGATGAGCTCAGAAGACAACCGCAAACACACAACTGTATCTAACAGGGGATCCCCGTGACCTTTTTTTTTCCATCCATTGATAACTTGACGGGTAAATTATATGGACAGTCCTTGTGGTTTTATCGAAATTTTATATTTAGAACCTAAATTTTAAAAATTACACTGATAGTATTTGTGAAATTATATTTATCATCTTGTTAAAGTATTGGTTCATATGAAACCGTTGGTATAGATAAAAAGGATATATATATATATATATATATATATATATATATATATATATATATATATATGAGAAAAACAATCAGTGTCATCAATTTTTAACATTCACAATAATTGGTTTTATAGTACTTGTAAGTAATTGTTACTTATGATATTCGTCAAGGCGAGAATCTTATTTTCTTATATCATTTTATTATTTATATTACTATCTTTCAAAGGATTTTTATATTTTTAGGTTCTCATATTTGCAATAATGTTAAGCTACTAGTATTTTTATTTTATTTTTCTTAGTGTTTTAAAAAAAAAAAATTAGATAAGGCTAAAGATGGGAGGTGTTTGGATATTTGGTAGATAGTTATAAAAGTTTTGGTTAAAGGGTGTTTGGGCAAAAACTAAAGCGTATTGTTGTTATTTTAAAAGTGTTAAGGATCAAAGGTGTGCTTATCTAAGAACCACAAGGACTGACAGTGTAATTGCTAAAACTTAGGAATTAAATGTAAAATTTCGGTAAAACCACAAGGACTATCCATGTAATTTACCCTAACTTGACGATGGCAAAAAAGCAATATTTGATTATTTATAGTATATAATAAATTTTTTAAAATACTTTTTCTACTAATATAAAAATAAATATTAATATATATAGTAAAATCTCTAAATTAATGATCAATAAGCTAATAACCTCGATTCAATAATATTTTTTATAGATCCTAACACAAAGGCCTAGTGTTAAATTTATTTGAATTATTTAATAATCTCGATCAGTTAATATTTTTTCTAACCAAAAGCTTATTAATTAATTGAGGTACTGTGTATGAAATTATTGGATTGTCATAGTATATGTTTAAAAATATTATTTTTCTAGAAATTTTTATTAATTATAATTAAAAATATTATAGTTATCGACATAAATTAAACTTGGCTTTTTATATGCATCTATTAACGAACGGATATATGTATATCAAATGTACCTCATAATATTTTTGTATATTCGTCCACAATTATATGACGAATTATTGAGTTAGTATACTAAGTAACTCATAATATTTTTATTAAATATATTATTTTACTATTAGATAATTTAGTCATAAGATGTTTTAATTTCTAGTATTTATATGAATATTCAATAAATAAATAAAAGGTAATTTTATTTTATTTACATTTAATATTTTTTTTATTTATATTCTTTGGCTATTTTTTAAATTATAATAATTTACATTACTATTGAATAAATAAAATAATAAACAAATAATCTAAATGTTTAAGATAACATCTAATTTATTATATTTCAGATAAATATTTAATGAATCAAAATAAATTAAAAATAAAAACAGCAAACATTGAAAAGGAATCACAAACAAAGATGAAGTAAACCGAAAACATAACAAAAAATAGAACAAAAGAAACAAAAAAACAAATTTCATTGCGAAGAAAAGAAAAAAAGAAAAAGCAGTCGGCCTCCATTTTCAAAAAAAAAAAAAACACGCCAGCCGCTCACACATTCATGGTCGCGTCTGTTGCACGTGTCTAAAAGAAGATTTCTGGGAGCGTGTTCATCATACACCGCTCCCTGTAGTTTTCGTCTTTTTTCTTTTAACAGCCTTTTGAACCGGGGCATCCAAATTCATCTTTGCGAAACCAAACCCAAATCACAAACCCTTATTAATTAAATGATAATGTTTAAGTTTACAAATCCATCCGACCCTCCTCTTTAAAAGATAGCTCTAACCACCCTCCTCCTGCATTTAAATTTTTGTTCGTATGGCAAATTTCATTAGTTGGATGGATTACAGACGCTACAAGCGACGATGCTCGAGCCTGATGTGGGAGTTTTATCTCTCCAATGTGGGGGGTAGCTCCTTGTGGGCACCGAACACTGTTCCTCCCACCTAATGAGCTGTTGAGTCACCATGATATAATTCCTCCACAATTTCTATCGATCCGGAGGTGGGGGCGAGGGATTTCGCCTTTTGCTACAAGCTCTAACCCTCTAAGGGAGGAGGGAGTGGGCTCGGGTAAGGGAATCGGGTACCCTTACCCGAGCGGTAACACCGCCGCCGGCGCATCGGGTAAGGCGATCGGGTTTCAATTTCGGCTTCTGAAGCCGAGCGGTGAAAGTGTTTCTTTTTGAAAAAAACGGCCGTTTCCAACGGCTATTTCCATTAAATAAAAAAAAAATTCCCTTTAAAACCAAACCTTTTCAACTCATTTTTTTCAAAATAAAAACACACAAAACACAAATAAAAACACACACTAATCTTTCAAAAACACAAAACCATGGATCCAAGAAGAGGTAAAAAAACTTCCACCTCGCAACCACAATAAACTCCGTTAGGATTTAACCAATTTTATTCTCAAACATCCCCGAATCAATTTTACGTTCCACAACCCCCATCTCCACATCCATTTTACCAATATAATATGAGTCCTCCTCAAATGAATCCTCAACACTACAACATCACTACTACAAGCGAGTTCTCCCCGTTCGAAAACATTGATGAAGACGTAGAGTACGTACCCTAAACACAACCACTACCAAACGAAGAAGACGAAGATGAGGAAGTTCAAGAAGTCGATCCGAGAGGGAAGAAAAAAGCATCCGGGGGGAGGAGGCCCCGTGAACTTTGGTCGCCGGCACAAGAGGAGGCTTTGGCGAAAGCATGGATTCAAATCTCCGAATGTGGTGTTGTCGGTAATGAACAAAAGTCTGACGGTTTTTGGAAACGGATTCTCAAGCATTACGAGGGAACTATGGGTTCGAGTTCACGAACTTTTCATGCGTTGAATACCAAGTGGAAAACAATGAACACGGCCATGGGTATTTTCAACGGCTACTACCTCCAAGCGGTACAAACTATACTTTTTACTTTACATAATCTATATTTTTTATTTTACATAATCTATATTTTTTATTTTGTATATAATGTAGAAACGTGCTAAGGCTAGTGGGTGCAACGACTTGGACGTGGTGAGGCAAGCTGAGTCCGATTACTATACAGCAAAAAAAAGACAATTTACTCATACCTTGGCGTGAGAGGTTGTCAGAGGTCATGACAAATGGACGGAGCAAGAATGTTTTCAAGATATTGCCGGTGCGACAAGCAACTCTTCAAAAAGGAAGTTGGGGGAGTATGAATCGGCAAGCAACACCGTTCCCGACATGAATGAAGACCCCAACCCTCCACTTTCATCAAGAAAGATGAAAAATAAGCAAGGCGCATCCTCGTCGATCTCAAGTGTTGCGGATGAAATCAACTCCTACACACAAAAGAAGACACAATATTTGGAAGAAAAACGCGAGAAGGATGCTTTGGCAAAACAATTGTTGGCTACACAAATCGAGAGATGAAGTTTTTTTTGGAGCCGCATGATCACATTCGCGATCCCGCTATGTTGGAATTCGTTGTTAACCAAAAACGTGAAATTGTGGCCAAACACGGATGAGCTTGCAATTTTTAAGTTGTAGTTTCAACTTGTTTTAATTTCAACTTATGTAATGTTTTTTTTTTTTAAGTTGTAGTTTCAATTTTTAAGTTGTAGTTTTTTTAAGTATTATGTAATGTTTTTTTTAATGAAATGGTATGTTTTTATTTTAAATATTGTATGTGATTTTATGTATGAAAAAAAAAATCGGGTACTAGGTGACCATTCCCTCCACTTAGGGTAGTGTTAGGGTAAAATTGGGTAGTTTTGAGTTGGAGGGTTTTTATTGAATAGAGGTGATGTGGCACCTAGGGTACTAGGTGACCACTCCCTCCTCCCTAAGAAAGCCATTAGGCATTGTCTCAAATGTGAGTAGAAATAGCTTGTTTTGCCCTTTGGCATATAGTAATATTCTTTTCTGCCCCAAGTTTAGTAACAACTCTTTTGATACCCAAATTGTCGAAATTGACCTTTACTCGAATAAAATTCGAGTCATATATTATAATTTCGAGTAATATAATTTCGAGTCAACTTAAAAAAAAACAATATCGAGGAAGGTTGAAAATATGGGTTCTGGTCCGAAATTTCGGGTTACACGAGTCCAATTCGTGTCACCCGAATACAATCAGGACATGTAAATAAAAAAGTCTCGAATGAATTCGGGAGATGTAAAAAAATCGGGTTACACGAGTCCATTCGTGTCACCCGAATACCATTTGTGTCACACGAATTTTTTTATACATCTCGAATGAATTCGAGACATATTTTTTTCATCTCCGTTGATCGGAGACCACTTCTTTCTTTCTTTCTTTTTTTTTTTTTTTTTTTCAAACATACCGAATTAATTCGGGAGACATACCTCTTTTTTTTTTCTTTTCATCTCCCGTTAATTCGGGAGACCACTTTTTTTTTTTTTTTTTTTTTTTTTTTTTTACATCTCCTGAATGAATTCGGGAGACCTTTTTTTTTTATTTAAATGTCCCGAATTGTATTCGGGTGACACCAATTTGACTCTGGTAACCCAAAATTTCGGACCCCGTTAACCCATATTTTCAACCTTCCTCGATATTGTTTTTTTTAAGTTGACTCGAAATTATGTTACTCGAAATTACAATATATGACTCGAATTTTATTCGAGTAAAGGTCAATTTCGACAATTTAAGTATCAAAAGAGTTATTACTAAACTTGGGACAAAAAAGAATATTGCTATATACAAAAGGGCAAAACAAGTTTTCGCCCTAAATGTGACTATAACTCATGTCCCTTACCTAATGAATGAGAGATAGAGACTCTTTTCATTCCTTAACAACCCACCCAAAACATGTCGCATAGCCTATATAGTGAATTACCTACCACCATTTCTATTTCCCACACAACAAACCTGGTCACATTTCTAATTTATTAGTAGTAAATACCAAAAAAAAAAAAGGCAATTCCACAATCATAATCTTTGATAGACCTACCAACCACTATGATCACTTATCACTTTAAGCCTATCGGGAGTTCGTATTATTCCTTCCGTCTCAGTTCAAATGCTACATTAAGCAAAAATTTGATGTATTTACAGTGAATGATTGAATGTGATAGATGTGTGAATTTCGTAAGTATTAATGGTGCGTGTGTGGTGTAGAATAAAATGTAAAAGATATTGGTGGTGTGTGTGGTGGGGATTGAAAAGTATAAGGTAATTGTTTGATGCGATTCGAAGTATTTAATGAAAAATTGTAATTCTAAGATATATGGCACTTCGGCAGGACGGAAAGAGTATCTGATCTGTGACGCCAGACCGGCGTCCATTTTTTTAGTTGCCTCAAATATCATCACTCCAACATTAGCAATGAGAAAGGAAAAAGAAAAAAGAAAAAAAAAATGTCCGTGAGAAGCTTTGTTTGGTTCTCGAATGGCAGATTGCTTCTGAGGGCCAATGTTTGAGTCTGACATTGCATGATGTGAGAGTTTTATCGCCGATATGGGATAGCTCGCTAATACGCATCGCTCCTCCCACCTAGTGGTAGTTGAAGTCATCATTTAATTCCTCCACCAATCCCTGTCGGGTCGGGGGTGGAGCCCTGAGGACGAGAGATTTCGCCTTTTGATAAAAAGGAAAAAGAAAAAAAATACAAAAAAAAAGGAAAATACACTATCCACCATCACTGGAAAGTACAGATGAAATTACTAAATTAGACCCAACTAGGCCGACAGCATCGATTCGTCTTATTATATACTACACTAGGGAATCCATCAGATCAGATGAGCTGTAATATTCAAAGGCAATTTCGTCATTTTGTTCTGTCCCCACCTCAGTACCCCCTACGATTCTTTTCTCAAACAGAGCTAATTTTAGACTTTATCAAACAAAAAAAAAAGACTAATTTTAGATATATTTATATATTTGTTTGAGAAGAAAGTAAAAGACAGCAAATCAATTGTATTGATATGATGAATAGAGCGCTATATAGGCATTCTGATGAGTCGCCCATACATGGGATTCCCAGATAAGGTAAGGCATCTAATAGGATCCTACTACCTCTGAAGGATCCGGGCCTTCCATCTATGTATCTACAATCGGTATTAGGTAAGACACATCACGGGAATAATAATTAGGAACACTCCGTGTCGAGCACTAATACAACAATGGTGCAGAAGATCTAGCCTTCGTAAAAAACTATTCCAAGCAAAAATAAAACACCAAGGAAAAAACAAAGGCGATGAGGAAAAGATTGCAACGCACCAACATAACATGTCATGTATACTCCCGATGTATACATAACGACTCCCACGATGAGTACCTCAAATCATAGGAGTCGGATACCAAGTTGCCCTCACAACTATACAGGAAAAACCAGGTGGGAAAAATACCTCTTGGTTTAAGTTGAACAGAAGTACAACGCATCATTTGTATGGATGTTCTCATAGGTCGCCTCGTTAAAAACCTTACCAAGTGAAAACCCAATGGGAAAAAACAAACCTTGGTCTAAGGACAAAAAGAGCGCGACACATCCAAAGTGCAGAGTCGCTAAAGACTTATCAAGTTTTCCAAAGTCTTGACCTCCATGCACTAAATCACCATAACTTCTTCGATTCAATAGGTATCAACGAAATCAGAAGAACTTATGAAAACTAGACACCCATAGCTTTTCATTCACATACAGTACGTAACCTAGATCGACCTGAGCAGATCACAAAGCTCTATCGAAGTTGACTCAGCAAATTACCGGACATATCCTGTCCTACTTTGCAACAATAGTCATATGTCACTCAACATGATGGATGCGATCAAATGGTTGGAAAGTAGACACAAACCTTTCCAATGGCACCAATTTCACCATTTTCCATCAAGTGAGCTTCCCTGTAGGTCATATGGGAGATAAACCAACACATTCTGGGCAGATTCGGGTATCAGTTTTCAAGTGTCCTTTTTTATCGAGATAGAGCGAGCTTCAAGCTTCTTGTCAATCACAGACATTGCATGAGCGCATCCTAGGCCATCATCACAGTGGCGTTACCGGATTATTACGAATGAGTGCATCGAGTCAAACATGAGTACATAATACCGTACTTTTCTCTTAAGACTGCATCATCACTTAAGTGAGCCAAGTCTTATGATGACTTCGACTAATCATTGGGAATCATATAGGCATTACTTTATCGTCTCTTAGGGAAACTGTCCCTTAGATTGCCTTAAACCGATTGATGAATACGCATCATCAAGTGTCCCCAAGATTCTTTCATTCTTAACTTTGGATTTAGCGGAATCTCTTAGTCTCACAAGAGTACATCACTATAAACCCTTAGTTTTACACGCAAAAGCTTCATATCTCTTCCAAATCAAGTATATACTTAGTATGCGTCCCCGACAATCACTTTTCGTCGCACTCCGTGGTCAGGAGCCACTTGATTTGAGTCTGATCCACCACGAGATCCTTTTTATCACTTAACTTAGTTCCCCACTAAGATAAGATTTAACCACAAGCTGCACGTCAGTTTTTGGGAAACTATCTAACTGAAAAGATAGTGGATGCTATAACATCCATTACGATAGCACAACTAAGTTTCGTGTCATCGTAGTCGATTCCAGTGCGTTCATGAGAAACCTCGCGCCATGAGGTGAGTTTAACTCCTTCTCTCACTCGCTTTAACAAAGTTTACGGATAGATCTTATCTTTGGAGTGTCGGTACCACTTCAACAAAGGGCTATCACTTTGTTTATACTAGAGTCGCATATGTTTCCATTTTAGGCCAAGGCTACAACGTTGTAGATTTTCAACGAAGTATGGTTCGATTAAACTCACATTCCACGTCCTCATGAACCGGCTTTATTCATAGAGTACTCTTTATGGATTGGCATTCATTGAGGCGTCCCCCAATAATGACTATAATCCAGAATCACATGAGACGGATGAGTTCATTTGATCATATGATCAAGTTTCATGTACAAAACTCGCATACATTCTTAGCGAGAGTATTTATCGAACCAAGTGGCATCCCAATACTCGATGAGATCCACGGCCTAGTAACACCATCTACCACAATTTGTGATGTTACCATATCACCATTTATAGGTGACGAACATCCATGACCGGACACAATCCTTGCAGACATGTTTGCAGCATGTATTTAATCTCGTCACTTTAGGGAACTTGGTGAGACACAGTAGGGACAAACTACGACAATTTCCAAGTCGTTCTACTCGAACATGATCGTTCGCATCTCCCCCTAACGACGGGAAGACTGGCTCATCAAAGTGACTTACGAGATCGTCTGCCAAGGTATATTTTAAGCGGACTATGAGTGAAAGCGCATGTCATATTCATCATTTATAACCCGTCATAATGCGTTGTGGTGACGCACTTTTGGCACATGAACATGTGGACGATAAAGGTTTTCAGTTGTTAACACAATCCAGTTAACAAAATGCATATGGTTACACTTGTAACTAAGCATTTGAATGATGATAGGTATAGGTGAATATGACATGTTGACCTATGCTATATAGCCGTAGCTACTGGTCTTGAGAATTCAACAAAACCGCCACCATGCACCACCGGGATCGAACATAAAGAAACGATTGAACCGATGATAGGCAGTTGGTTTTATCGAACCTCTAGTGCTTTCTTGAAGAGTTCACTCCCTTCACCAGCCCCAAACACCTCAAAATTTCGTGAGCATGTATAAACGGGTGTTTAGAATTCCAAAACCATCAACCTTGTGGTCAAAAACCGATCGAAATGACATCGAACTAGTCGTTAGGACGGCTGGTGGTATGTGAAAACTTCATTTAAGTGGTTCACCTCCTTCCAAGTCTCCAAATGGCACCAAAATTTGTGAGAAGGTAGCCTTGGATGTTAGGAAGTACTCGTTAAAATTTCACTTTAAGACTTGGTCTAAAAAGTGGGTGAACCGACCTTTACAATGACTGGTCCGCAAGTTGGACAACCATAACTCAGGTTTCATCAACTTATCAATATTGTCAAAGGAACAACATAACATATAAATGTTATTACTTGAGTACGACAATTTGTGAACACCATCATAGCATCATAAGCCACCCAGGCTAATACTTATGATCATGTGTGTATAAGGACTCGGTGAAAAGGGAGGACTCAGCACCATGCTTATGCGAGTCGCTACATTATTCTCTTTAGCATAGGAGGGTGTCGTCTCCTAATCGTGCCAAAGAATAGGCTTAAATAAATGAACATGGCTAAGAAGGATCATCGGGGGGTCTTTGGCGTCACACATGCTTATGAAAGCAAGACGTGGATGACATAAATATCATCATCGGTCATGAGCCATGCTCACGACTCCACCAATGTACTTTGGTGTCTTTGATCCAACTAGTTTCTTTGTTCAATGATGTCCATGACAATACCGTGGTATATGGATCATCAAACTGTCCAAATTCCGGACTACTAAAGCCTAAATGTGTCAATGTCCCAATACATCTTCTGGTTACAAAAACCGATGCAAGCCGGACCATATTGACTCATGAATATTCTTCCTTTTCACATATCCAATACAAGTGATGCATAAGATTTTATTTCTCACAAATCACAATGAGATGCTATGAGTGATACACTTTGGCATATATATCATCGATTCATAACATGGTTCAATTGTTACAGAACATATGTGACTAGAAAACGCCATTCGGCATTCAAAAACTTGAGCATCATACCGCTCATTGATTGTGATGACCTACTCATCATAGTCACAATGGATTTATAAACCGAAATCCAAAAATATCATGTTCCTTGAAAATAGCTTAATACGCACTCAATTTCGCTTGCAAAATTTTACAATCATGAGCATAGCGAATAGTCTAACAACATAGAGATTTTATGCTTGATATGATCAAAATGATCTATCATATTGAGTGCATAACATGGCAAGGTTATATGCCTAAGGGGCAAAATTACGACACAAGCATGGTGTAACACTACCATGCACACGCTCGACCTTGTTATAAGGGTGCGTATTTTGGGCTTCCCCAAGGAAACTGTTTTTCAACATTTTAAAGATGATAGTTTAGCGTACAACGCATACCAAAAACTACATCATCTATGGCAAATTCGGCCAGAAAGAGGTTGAAAAATATGTATCGTAAGACCACTTGCAAATTCAAGATGGGAACAAAGTTGGTTGGGACAAAAGTTAGCACAATCGCTGGAAATAAAATTCCGCGCAGCTTGACCTTTGTTCACTAAAACAGCGATAACTCCCTTGTTAGGAAGGCTATGGATGAACGGTCAGATGTTATGGAAACTAGACTTCCGTATCTTTCTATCCATATATTGTGCACCACACGGTTCATTAAACTCAGATCACAGTGCATATTTAAATTTGCTGTTTAGTTTTTCCCAAGTTTAGTGAGAAAACAAGGTTGAGACCATATCCAATGGCATAAGTGTTGATGCAAAACCATGACAATGACAGTCATAGGTGCGTTTAAACGCAGCAGGGTGTTCGATTTCTTATCTCGACTAATGATCCTTTCGGTAACTCCAACTTGGTAGACTTGCAGAGAAAGTAGGAATGTCGATGCAATAAAAATTGTTTAAAAACCACTGATTCCGTTTGAACTTTCAAAGCATAAACAAATACCAAGGAGAATGCGCCTAGTCATGATCAAAAGTGTAGACAAAATCCACCAAAGTGCATCAATCAACCAAGTATTTTAATTCTCAATTTGCAAGCATACGTCATAATAGCCATGTTATATGAATGCAACGCGGTGCATCAATATTAAGCATTTTGAACCATGAGACATAATGAATATACCATAACCAACTCGTCTTGACCATCCAATAAGATCGACTAAACATGTATAAGGCACATGCCTTTACAAATACTCGGAAAAGTATTCGGACCTATAGTCATACGAACTATAATCGAGGTCAACGAATTCATGTATTTACCGCAATATGCTATTGCTTTACATGTTAAAATTCATAAGAATTACTCGTACATTCTTTCATATATCATGTTGCAAGGAGACGGTGCATGTCTACACCCACATGCAATATTTTATTTTAATAAGATGAAAGATGGAATTTTCCAAGTATGGGATTGAGTCAAGACCAACGTGGTGGTCGCTCAATTCAACGTGACAATTCCGTCACAAATCGATTTTAACCACGACATATCCGTCGCAATCGATGTTTGTCCCATTTGTATGTCACAAATCCGTGACTAATCATGAACGAGTCATAACTTTACCGTTACCGACAATGTTCATTTTTTTCAATTGTTGGTTTTAAAATCGAGAAAACGGCGACATCAAATCGCACCCAAAACGTGGTGTATGCAACAACCACAAATATCGACTTTCAACAATTATCCGTGACTCCCCCAGGACCGTCACACAGTTTACTTCGACATCCGATAGTGATACCACCTCTCATTGTCTCATCCACCGCAAAGTAGCGTGGGAGATAAAGAACCAAATACCCAATTCCCCCCAAAAAAAATTTCCCAAAAGAGAGGAATTGAAAAACGAGAACTTTAATAAAGTCTTACGGGTACTTGGTTTCATATATGCTTTGATCCTTGAACGGGAGATTCTCTCCATATGAGCAACATATTTCCGTGGGTACTCCGTTCTACATTTACTTTGATCCTTGAACGGGATAAATATGGCTTTTCTTTTTTTTTTTTCCATAGAGTGCACATCATCATGAGCGACATATTTTCCTATATACACGTAAAACATAAACATGTAAGATTCATAAGTGTACAAATTAATGAACAAATGAATCATTGAGTAGGAAAAAAATGGAGAGTTGAGAAACGCCCGGATAGGGCTACTGGGCTCAATAATTCGGCCGAAAAAGGACTCGAGCGCGGCGTCACGGCTCGGTATTGGATGAGGTCGGATCTCCAAATTTCTTCGTAAAAATCTGCTTCTGTTCGGCAGTAGATTCAGTAACCAATATTACACAGAATCCGATCTCCACCGTTGAATATACAGATATTTGTGTTGGGAAGTTGCTGCCAAAATTTCACACCGATCCGACCGTTAATGAATCGGGAAACATGATTTTAGTACGACTGCGCTGTGCAGAAAATTTACGCGCGGAAATTCTCGTCTCTCGATTTTTTTTTTCGATTTGATAGGTTTTGTCTCGATTGCACTAGGTTTTCAAACAGTAAATATCCGTGCATAAAACCATAGGAAAATCTGGCGGTGCTTCGATCAGATCGGGTCGCAGCTTTAGGCAACAGTCCGCTGGGCGAAAACGATCTGAAAACGGGTCAGTAACCGGGTCGGGTCAACAATCGAATCGGGTTTGGCCTTCTGGGTCTGGGTCGCGGACCGAGTAGACTGGACGAGCGGTCCGAAATCTTAACAATAATTAAACTGGGTTGGACGTGAACGGGCCATGACTCCAGGTCCAGTCTGAAATCATCTGCAACGGGAAGGGAACTATTCCAACTCTTTCTTAGCTCCTAAGCCTCCCTTCTGTTGATCGCCTTGACCCTGCTCCCCAAGTATGGTGACAAGAATCCAACACCAGTAAAAGGCGCTCATCATGCTGTGGGCACGAGCCTACTGGCAGAACAAAACAAATTAAGGCTTCATGAACCCATGAATAAAGGAATTCGGGTGGTGGATTTGCAGAGGTGTGAGAGGTATGGCGGAGGTTCGGTGATGGCAGTTGGCCCTAGGAAGATGAGCTAGCCGGGATCTGGGGAAGACTACCGGTGTAGATCTGGTCCAGGATGGGGTGCCGTCTGGAAAGAGGACTTGAACTCGCGGGGAAGACGACGACGGGAGCGGGTTTTAGGGTTTCAGATTTTTTTTTTTTCGGAATTTCTGAATTTCGGGTATTTTTTTTTCTTGCTCAGTTGGGGGCTACGTGCTGATAACGTGTTTGAGGAGAAAGTAAAAGACAGCAAATCAATTGTATTGATAACAATGAATAGAGGGGCCTTTATATAGGCATTACAATGAGAGTCCTTCCACACATAGGATTCGTAGATAAGGTAAGACATCTAATAGGATCCTACTACCTCTAGAAGGATCTGGAACCTTCCATCTATGTATCTACAATCAGTATTAGGTAAGACACATCACGAGAATAATAATTCCCGCAACAATATTTTATTATTTATATAAGCAAAAAATGTACTCCCTCCGTCCCGCCCAAAGGTTTACATTTCTATCAAAAAATAGTCTCTTTAGTAAGTTTACATATATCAGTTTTTACAATCAAATCAAACAATCACTTTTTACTTTTTAATCTCCACCACTCATTCATTATCAATATTTTTTACTTTTTAATCTCCACCACACATTTAACCATCATTACTTATACCAATCATTACCTAAAATACATCAAATATACACCCTCTGTCAACCTTTGGCTGGAACAGAGGGAGTAGTTGTGAGTAGGGGGTGTTCATAACCGGGTACCCGATTTTTCGGGTACCCGAATTTACGGGTACCCGGTTATGCGGGTAATGAAAAATTCGGCCCGTGACCCGACCCGAAAAATCGGGTACCCGAAAAAGTGGGTACCGTATTTTTTCGGGTCGGGTCATAGGATACCCGACCCAAAATTTAATACCACTAATTTTAAATTTTTATAAATAATTTGTAATTTTAATATAAATTTATTTTAAAATTTATTATATAAATTTCCTGAGTACTAAATATATTATAAATATTTTCCATACAATAAGTAAATCTCAAAACTGACTAATTTTTTTTATATATATTATTTTTTATTATATAATTATGCTTAATTCAATATTCAATTATATATATAAAAAAATATATTATTTTTTATTTAAAGATTTTATCTTCTTGTAAATTTCCAAACTAGTGAGAATAAATATCGTTACTGAAAATATAATTAACATGAATTCTCATATCAAATATAATTCATAGTATTTGAAAGATAAAGTTTCATATAATTACAAATTAAATAATTAAATTTATAAAAAAATAAGTATTGAAAAAATAATCGAGTTTTCTGGTACCCGAATTTACGCAACAAGTCGACCCATGACCCGGCCCGATTATATAACTTTTTTCCGAGTCGGGTACCCGGTTCGAAAAAAATTTAAAATTTTTAAAAATACCCGGAATATTTGTTTCGGGTCATTGGGTAGTTGGGCCGGATAGTTCGGGTCGGGTATTTTTGAACACCCTTGTGATAACAACGCCAGGAATATGATGATCTACTATCCTTCTTTTTACATTTTATTATATTATCAACTTATCAAGGGAGCCTGCGAGTGAGAGAATACTATCCTTTTGGAATTGTAACATTTGATTAAAAAAAAAATATCTATTTAAAAATACAATATTTCATTTAATATATCAAATCAAATTAAACAATTACTTTTTACTTTTTAATCTCCACCACACTCACTATTAATATCTTTTATCTTTTAATATACTCACCATCAATATTTCAGTCCCATTTTAATATTTTTTAACTTTAAAAATAAGCAGTTTCTTGATCTAACTTTAAAATTGAACATTATTTGCTAGATGAAAATACAATTTTCTTTTAGAATCTATGGGCCACTAGCATCAAATTGTGGAAATAGTGTTAGACAAGCCGATGTTATAAAAAATATTAAAAATTAATATTTTACATCTTAAAAATATTTTACAACATAATAATATTTAGCAGACACAAATCTGTTTAAATTCACAATTGACTATTCAGATTACAACAGCAATAACTTTTTTTATGTCACCTCAATATCAAATATACGCCTCACATCTTTAACACGGGGTCTGCGGTCTGCGTGGCACAACGTCTTGTCTGCGATCATCCGATCACACACACGGCATGGCGGGTGTGTGCGTGTGCATCACAAACAAGCCTTGCGTGACTACGTGTGATGTGTGACCGAGGGATCCCATCCCTCAACACATCCAATAATTCGGTTAAAATACATTTATTAATATTGTATTTGAACGGGACCGAGGGAGTACTCGGGTAGTAGAATATAGTACAAGTCTATCATAACAAGTAATGTGTTACTCCCTCCGTCCATTTTTAAAGTTCCATTTGCTCTCAAATATTTGTCCACAATTTAAAGTCCCACTCTGCTTTTTGTACCATATTACCCTATCTTCTTTATTTAATTACTACTTTTTTCAGTAATGGACATACAGTGCACTCATAACACTTACTTTTAACACTAACTTTTTTTCTCCAAACCCCTACTCTTTTTTCCAAACCACTACCGTTCTCTTCCACTCACTTTATCTTTATCAATTTTTTAACTTCCGTGCCCAATATCAAGTGGAACTTTAAGGACGGAGTATAATAATCAAAATAAACAGAATTTCAAAAAGAAGGGAATAATAATTATTAAACAGAAGTAAAAAAAATGGATATTATTATTATAAAAAAATTAAAATTATGAGCAAAAAGAAAAAAGAAAAAATACATCCAGTCACTGGAGGAATTACCGGCGGGATACAGAGAGAACAGAAAAGGATTTTCACGATGAGTATCCGTACAGATCGAACGGCGCCCACAATGAGTCGAGAGGGCACGGCTGCTTCGAGTCGAGCCGAAGCCACGGCTTGCCGCTGCCGCTCCAGTGCAGCAGGCTCACTGGACCAGCGTGGAGGTCCCTGCAGCTCCCCCGTACGTTATCCCCACCCAGACCGTGCTGATTCCACCTGTGCTCTATGGGCGCCACGTGTCCGGCGAACACCAGCAGATACGGAGGCAGCGATCCGAGCTCGTAGATCCGGCTCACGCTCGTTTTCTGTATCTCCATCCACTGCTCAATGCGGCGCGTGTAACCGAACCGCCTCCACTTACCCAGATCTATCACCATTACACCGGTGTTGAAATAACACGGCGTCCGGCCGGAAAACACGCCGGCGAATCTAGAATCCGACCAGAAATTTTCGGTGAAATACCTTGTGAAGTTTGCGTGGCAATATTCCGGCGCGCCGATTGTTTTTTCCCCTAAGCTTGTCCTCCAAAGCTTGTATATATCGTCGACCACAACTAGATCCGAATCCAAGTAGATCACCCGAGTCACACAAGTTTCTAGAAGATCGGCTAGATAGTTTCGAGCATAATTTAGCGGTTGTTCAAGCGCCTGCCTGACGGAGCTTGAAATTAGGCTTCGCACTCTGTCCGGGTCGAAATAATACACTTTGAACTTCAATTGGGGAAAAGTGGATCGGACTAAGGCTTCGAGACCCGTCTCCGAGACCAAGAAATGAAAAAACACGCTCTCCGGACACCTGGAATGCTGTAGAATCGAATGGACGGCGGCGATCGAGCCACGAAGGTACTCGACATCGAGAGTAATCGCGACGTGAACCAGAGATGGATCGCAGACGCCGGATTTTTCCAATTTCGTCGAGCGGCATCCATTGTCATTGTGGAAAGCCGGTGCTCTGCGGAAGGGAAATTTATCGAATGAATGTACAGATGTGGGGAGTCTGAGATACGGATCGACGTGGCTAGATCTAATTGCCTCCGCCGGATGAAAGGACTGAAGAGAAGGTGAGAGCACAATCATCACCATCGCCGCCGAGATAAACCCAGAAAATCTCATTACCCACAGCATATTTGTTCCTCTTAGAAGAATTTCTATTATTTTCTCCTCGATTTGAAAATGGAAACAACAGGAGGAATCCGGCGAGAAGAGGAACGCTAGGGTTCCTCAGAGGTCCGTCAGAATTGGGTGGGAAGAAACACAGTAGTAAAAAATAAAAAGAGAAATTGCAAATTATGTGGGAAAAAGTGAATAAAATCCCAAATCACAATGGAGTAAATTTGTGCTTTGCTTTTGGTGATTTTAATCCCTTATTAATGGTATCATTGGGATGCCGTGGGAATAAAGCGATTTTCCATCAGAGAGAAAACTGTAGAGTGAGAAAAAAGAAAATCAATCCATGAACAGAAATGGAAGTTCGAAGGAGAATAAGGGCCAGATGTAATATGCGCCGACGGCTTTGCAGTCACTCAGTTACCCGCACATACAAATACTCTTTTCTCTCTCTCTCTCTCTCTCTCTCTCTCTCTCTCTCTCTCGTGGAGAAGGTGATGGGCAAAGAAGAGCGAGATATAGAGAGAGTTTCCAAAAGCATCGAGTCTGTTCTTAAGATTTTCATATGCCCCAAAATCTTTACTAATTATTTGATGGGGAGAATGAATAACGACAATAATGAAGACAAAGATTTCTCTAAAACAAAAGAATTTAATACGTCACTTCTTTATATTTTCAACAATATAATTATAATAAGAAGTTATAAATATTGACAACTTACTACAATTTTAGTGAAATAAAAAATTGAATTGGAACACAAATTAGTAGAGACGAATACAATTTTTTTCTGTAAGATAATCTTGTCCCCGTATCAGAGCAGACGACTCAAGCGAGATGTCCCAAGATACAACTGCTATGTTTATGAGTTAGGTGCTCTCCAAAACTCAGAACCGCGGCGAATTTCGAGTGCTGAAAACTAGTTACGAGATGAACAAATAATAGTATGTTGCAATATGTGTTCGATGTATGTTGCTTAGTGTCCAAATGAAATGCATGGACCTCTTTTATAGGGTCACCACTCCATGAGATAGAGAGTTACTACAGATTAAAGTGTCTTTAGTTGTCCAATAACTTCTTCAGTTTAAGAGTCACCTCAATAAGTGCAGATTAAATTCGTAGGTTACAACATAGGAGTGTGAACCATCATGTTCCATAAGCTGGCTGAGTTAGTTCATGTCTGGGTCACCTCAATAGTTCAGGCTTGATCAAGCCTGACTGATTCATTTCGTTGGACTTGTCTCCAAAATTATTTTAGTCTCAGTCCATGTCCTCAAGCCCCAAGCCTCAATGCCTAAGTCGCCCAAGTCTAGTCTAGAATTCAATTACCAAGATCCAAGGCCAAAGGCCCGTGCCCGTGCTGGGCCGAGCCGGCCAGCGGGCGGGTGGCGGCTGGGCGCGCAAGTGTGTGGGCTTCGCAATGCTGGCCAACTAGTGTAGAATACTAGTTTGTTGAACTACCCACACATTTTCTTACCAATAAGCTAGTCAAGAAGGTTGTATTTTTTCCAATGTGGGATGACATTTCATGTCCCACTTTAACTCTTCATTAATTTAATTAAATGACCAACTTTAATAATTTATTTTTCGCTCACCGAAAATTATTTTTGAGAAAAATGAAATCTACATTTGTCTTCTCGAAATATAGATTCACAATTTAACATTTAATTATCAAGAATTCAATATTTTATTGTCATTACATTGGTTCGAATAGAGTCAAAACTCATCCTTCTTAAACTAATTTCCAGCAATCCCCACATGAGTGAAAATAAATGCATGCATGAATGCAGACTAACATACCTTGTTTTCGTGAACTGCTAGTGCATGGGGAAAGGTAGTTTGTGGCTTGGTGTAACACCCCAAATAACTCAAGTAGCGTTACACGCCATAACATTCCCCAAGGTCTACGAGGCTAGAAAATCTCATACACAGACATGTCACTTAACATAAAACCTCTAATAATGTAAATTAGGTCATGTCCTCGGCCAAAATATTTGAATAAAATCAAGGTACGACATAAAGTACGTAAAACTATATTCACGGAGGGGACTTTAACGACAGTTTTACAAATAGACAAAGTTTATTCAACTGACTCCATCAAACAATAGAGATACTTGGTGATAAGCCCCCAGGACTCGAGCCTATTAACATCAAGGCTGACCATCATTCACATGCGCTTCCCGGACCCGCTCCTCGAAGCGACCATCACCTGAAATGCATAAAAAGGCATTTCTCCCATTTCGAATAACTAGTGCAAGTACACAATTACACAAGATTATATACATGTACATTTCAAGTCCCACATTCTCATTTTCAATATTTATAAAGCAATATTAAATAATATTATAACACATCATAATACACCATCATCATGAATAACAACAAGGTAACCCGCGATCATGCCCCTTAGAAATAATCCCCAGAGCTTCTGTCGAACCATCCCCATGTGGGGAATCATGTCCGTGATCGAGCGCACTTAGCATAGATCCCCAGAGGGATCGTTAGACCTATATCAAAGTGGATGAACCACTCACACACACTTAAAATTTTCACAAATCATCAATCATGTCAGAGTAACATCAAACATAACACAATGTAATACATGTACTTGCCTTGATTTGTATTACGCAAGAAAACGGTGAATGAAAAGGACCTCGTTCGAACTCTCCCTGGAGGATCGATCCTAAAACATAATGATGTTCAATCAACCATACACTACTAGAGAATAATGGATTGTCCTAAAGTCTACTCATTATAACCATTTGTCGAACACTACAAGGGCACAATTGACCAAATCAATTAACGATGAAAATCATGGGAGTTAATCACAAAACTTCAAGGAAAATAATGGAATATGATTACACAATCATAAATCGATCATCAATCTAGACTAAATTGGATTCGAAAGACAAAACTATAAGAAAATCTCTAAAACTAGGGATATAAGGGATTTACCTTGATTATGATGATGAAGGAAGATCAAATGGTGCTTAATCCATACTAGGAACTTGAAAATGTTGTTAGATGGTGATATATGGATAGATTTCGCACTATAACACTCAAAATCACCGCTGGTCGTCGAGGAGAAGGAAAATAAGTGAAAATGAAGGAGGTTGATTGTTTCCCGCCTATATATACATGCACTCTTAGAACGCGTTAGGCCTGATGCTTAGCGTGCGCTAACAGGCTGCAAAAACTGAGGAGTTTGTCAGAAAAAGGGCAGCACGCTGCAGACACTTAGCGCGCACTAATTGATGATGTTAGCGTGCGCTAACGGGCTGTAAAAACTGAGGGTTCTATCTCGCACCCATTAACATGCACTAATGAAATAATTAGCATACGCTAATCCCTCTGCTCAGTACAACTAAAAGCCCGATCAGTTCAAACACATCTCGGATGTTACAAAACTCAAAGGTAGATAATAGACAACGAAACGCTTCCGAAGAGCACCAAAATAGAAACTCAAATGCTAAACAAATCCTGATTCCGATCACCCGACGGTACGTAAAAACGAATACAAAAACCAAATATCCAATGCTTAGGGAAATTACAAAATGGCCCAAACATCCCAAAATCACGATTCAGGATTGAACAACAACACCCAAGCACACGATACATCTAAATATATAAAACGAAATTGTAGAAATAACGAAACAGAAGTTTCGAACAATATTTACAAGAATCGAATCTAAACGCGGAAAAATTACATTAATATACTAATTTCCATAAAACAATCCCAAAGCTCGTTTGGATGACCAAATGTGTAGATCAAAATAATTCCAAAATATCAAACGATCATAAACGAGTTGCCAAAAATAGAAATTACTAAAAATAGAAAATACGGATATTACACTTTGAACGAACCTTAGTAAAGTATTGGGATATACCGACGACTTAGTAGATACAGTGTCTTGAACTAATACATCATGATGTATCGAGCCAAGATATTTACACAACAATATCTCAATACTTTCCGATCTCATTGTTGTGTCCATTTTGGTCATGGACAACATCTTGTTTTCTTAAGTGTTTATTTGAGATGGTCCGTCCTCACACCTAGATAGGTGGTCTTCTTTTATAAAATACTCTGCAATACTTCTACTTTTCGAAGGACTACGAAACCATTAAAATTCAAAAGACTTAACATCACCACAATCATAAAGATTAACATTTATACTGCTCTATCGGGAGGGAGTTATAATAAGTGCTTTCTATAGAACTTTCATAACTTTCTTTTCTCATCGAACCAGATTTTTTGGATCTTCAGTCTTCAAAGTTGGGCTACCACTATGATCATTCTTTCAATAAGTGGATTTTTCATTCCCTCTAGTAGTTTATGAAATTGATCTCTATCCAAACTTTTTGTGAGTGGACCCGTCAAATTAACATTTGACCTCACATACTCAATGGATATGACTCCATTTTTGATCAATTGTCTCATAGTATTATGTCTCCGACAAATGTGACAAGATCTACCATTATACATAAGGCTCAATGCTCTTACAATTACAGCTTGGTTATCAAAGTGGATCATAATACCGGACACATACTTTTTGCAGTATGGAATATCCTCAAGAAATTACGAAGCCAGTTAGCTTCTTGTCCATCTTTATCTACAAAAATAAATTTTTATTCAATGGTGGGTCGGGATATGCAAGTTTGCTTGCTTGATTTCTAAGACACTGCTCCACATCTAATGATAAATATATACCCACGTGTAGAGTAAGAATCTTTAGCGTCGGAAATCCAATTAGCATTAATATATCCTTCCAACGCTGTATGATAATTACTATAAAATAGCCCATAATTCAAGGTGTAATTTAAATATCTTAAAATCCTAGTCAATGCATTCCAGTGCTCGTTACACAAATTACTCGTGAATCTGCTCAATTTATTTAAAGAAAATGCCAAATGTGGCCTTGTATAATTCGTAATGTACATCAGACTTCCAATTACACTTGAATATTCAACTTGAGTCATTGGATCACTTCTATTCTGACTTAAATGAATACTGGTATCAATGAGTGTTTTTACATGTGGGCTGTCAAAAACGTTGAAATTTTTGAGCATTTCTCAACATAATGAGGTTGTGACAAGAAATTACCTTCCTACGTTATGCTAATTTTAATTCCAAGAATTAAATCAACTAAACCCAAATCCGTCATGTTGAAATTTTGACTCAATATCATTTTTATATTCACAATTACGTCAATGCTACTACCCGTGATCATCATATCGTCCATTTGTCACATTCATTAATCTCGAATCCTTTTGCCAACACAATTGTGTCAAACTTCATATGCCATTGTTTAATAGCTTGTTTTAGCCCATACAATGATTTCAAATGTTTACACACTTTCTTTTTCTTATCAAGAGCAATGAGACATTCAGAGTGTTCCATATAAACTTCTTCTTCTAATTCACTATTCAAAAATACAGTTTTCAAAATACGTCCAACACAGTCGGCTCAGTCCTTCAGTCTCGTATACCCACGTCCAACACTCACCGGGAGTCGGCCTCCAATAGCCCAAAGTAACCCCCAAGACAAACGATTTCAGAGACCAAAATAGTACCCGAAGAAACCCTCAAGAAATTTCACTTAGAAAATGGTTTTCGCACATAAAATAAATTGATTTCACTCAGTTATGAAGAAGACACTTAGAATCTCAGAAATCAACACAAAGCTTTTCGTTTTTCTCTTGGATGATAAATAACTCAGCGAAAAGGGGTATAAATACCCAAAAATCCCAACGATAACCTCTGAAACCAAGGGAATAACAACTAACCTTATCATTAGATCGATAAGGGGTTGCGATTCCTTATTAATCGGAGCCATGAAAATAGGTTTAGAGAGAAACGGAAGGGGAAAAATAGATCGGCGGCGGAGAGTCAGATGAAGAAGAGAGAGAAACAAACGAGAGAAAAATGATCTAGGGTTTAGGTTGGGTAGGCTTAATATAAGGGAGATGGACGGGTGCGATTGCACCGTTCAAATCAACGCTCAGGATTAAAGGCCACGAAATATCCAGAAACCGGGCTTGGATAAGGGGCAATTTTTGGGCTGGGCTGCTCATTAGAAAATAAATATTGGGCCCAGTAATATTAAATTCATTTGGGCCCAAATATAACATTTCTCCACCGGACCAAATGAGCTATCGGGGTACACAAATCTGAGACGGATGTCATCATCGTCGAACGTCACACTACCTGCACATCACACAAAGTTAGTACAAATATAAAGACGTAAATCAATCACTAAGAAAGAAGACTAGTTATCACAAAGAAAACTAGAAAAGCTATCACTAAGAAGAAAGCAAAAGGGAACCGAAAAACTAGAAAGTCTTCAGTTAAGGGTGTCGATATTCAGCATCGACTTGCAGGATCGGACCTTCTCAACTGGTTGGCACTTAGTGCCCATATCTGCAGGATTAGAATGAGACGGGAACTTCTTCAAATCAATTATGCCCTTTTCCACGATGTTACGGATGAAATGGCGCCTGATGTCAATGTGTTTAGTACGATCATGGAAAACAGGATTTCTACACAAATAGATACTAGATTGACTGTCAGAAAATACCACAACACTATCACGAAGAACACCAATTTCAAGTAGTAAACCTTTCAACCATATAGCCTCCTTAAAGGCTTCACTGGTGGCAATATATTCAGCTTCAGTAGTAGATAGGACAACTATGTGCTGAAGTTGAGATTTCCATGAAATGCAAGAGCCACACAAGGTAAACACATAAGAAGTTGTGGATTTATATTCATCTCTGTCATTGGCATAATTAGAGTCAACATAGCCCTTAAGACTGACCCCATCTACAGATTTGGAGAAAACAAGACCATCAGAAACAAAATTTTTTAAGTAACGAAGTAGCTACTTGAGGGCCTCCGAGTGAGGTTTACCAGGATTAGCCATATACCTACTCAAACAACTCACAGCATAAGCAATGTCAGGCCTAGTACTGACCATAAGGTACATGACAGATCCAATAGCATTCGCATAAGGGACAGATCTCATTTCACTAATTTCAGAGTCAATTTTTGGTGAGTGAGTTTTAGATAATAATAAATGAGGAGCCAATGGTACACTAGCAATTTTAGCATCGGTCATAGAGAATTTCTCAAGAATTTTATCAATATATGAAGACTGATTGAGAAATAAAGTGCCATTAGGTCTGTCCCTAACAATACTCATGCCTAATATCCTTTTGGCATCTCTTAAATATTTCATGTCAAATTGTTTATCTAGGAAACTTTGAACATGATCAATAGATTTAATGCAAGAACTAATCAATAGCATATCATCTACATAAATAAGCAAGAAAGTAGGAACTCCAGAATCATTCTTGAAATAAAGGCACGGATCATATGCACTACGACAAAATTTCAAGGAAAACATGCAGTCATTGAACTTCTTGTTCTACTGTCTAGGAGATTGCTTTAAACCATATAAGGATTTTTACGTAGGCACACATGATCAGTATGGTTACTGTATATAAAACCTTCTGGTTGTTTCATGTATATGGTTTCTTTCAATTCACCATGTAGAAATGCTGTCTTAACATCTAATTGTTTTATTTCCCAATTATGATGTGCAACTAATGCTAGCATGATGCGAACAGTGGTGAATTTAACTAATGGAACAAAAATTTCGGTATAATAAATACCTTCACGTTGAGTGAAACCTTTAGCAACTAACCTGGCTTTAAATCTGACATTATTTTCTTCATTTTTAACCTTGAACAACCATTTGCAATCAATCAACGAGCAGTTCTTAGGTTTCTAAACAAGGCTCCAAGTTTGGTTAGCATGCAAGGATGTCATCTCTTCATTCATAGCATTTAACCATTCATTAGAGTTATCAGATTTTAGAGCTTCGTTGTAAGATTTGGTTCATCAACATCAAGCATATCAAACATATTGAAAGCAAGAGAAGCCATGTGAAAATCATCTAAATGAGCAGGTCTTCTAATGTTCCTTCTAGGCCTATCCCTAGTTAATTGATAATCAGATAAATCATCAGATTCATCTTCGTGTTTAGAGTTATCAGACTGATCATTAGAAGATTCAAGATTTTCCACATTCTCAGATTCAACAGGTACATCACTATCACTAAGATGCTCCACTCTGATCTGAACAGGGTGAGAAGAAGTTTTGGTTGGTAAAACAGGAGCAGGTAATGGGTTATCAAGACAAGGAAATTCAATTTCATTGAAGGCCACATCCCTACTAGTTATAACTTTCAAACCAGGTTCAGATCTAACCCATAAACGATAACCTTTAACACCATCAGGGTAACCAAGAAAAACACATCTAATGGCCTTAGGTTCAAGTTTATCAACATTTTGATGCACATAAGCAGCACATCTAAACAAACGAATGTTTGAGAAATCAATAGAATAACCTGACCACAGACTCGGGGTAATTGCCATTCAACGGAACAGAAGGAGATCTATTAATAAGATAGACAGCAGTTAAAAGAGCCTCACCCCAAAAACTTTTAGACAATCCGGAGGTGGCAAGAATGGACCTTACCTTTTCAAGAAGGATTCGGTTCATTCGCTCAGCTACCCCATTTTGTTGAGGGGTGTAGGGAACTGTTGTAACACCCTAAACTAGGCGGATATTACAGTGCCGTGAATCCCCAACTGGGACCCACCAGGCAAATGAAAATGATGAATTAAATAATATAATTGTAGTACCGAACCACATTATATTACCAAGTACTCCGATGATGAGTTTAAGTACAACACACCAGGACAAAACCGAATACTAGTATATTTTATATGGAGATAAAATACACCACCCTGAACAATTAAACATCTCAAACGGAATTTGCAGCGGAAAATACAAATGACGGATATGACTGAAATGACTGAAACAAACGGAATGACTGGGGCCCCCTACTAGTATCACTGGGACTCCTCGCCGCCAACATGCTCTTCCCGTGCCTTTGCCTTGCCGTGACCTGAAAACAAAAATCCCCCAACGGGGTCAGTTACACAGAACAACAATCCTCAAGGGTTGAAATTACACAATCATGAATTAACTGAAGTTATGAAATATCCTTAGTTATGAATTACGCTGAAGAGGAGTATCATAGTACGCCCGTAATGTTCTGGGCAAGTGTACAAGACGAATGACCGGACATACCCGTCCTTGTACCTAATTAGTCTCACGGAGGTAAGCGTTACCGTGTGCACGGTCCAATGTATCGGTGAACCCAAAACATGACCATCGTGTGCCCGACTAAAAATTCCACACAGCCACACCCGGCCACGCAATATGAACCCAGAAAGTCATGTGAACGAGAATGACCACAATGAATACCAATGAATAATAATTCGACAAGGCCAAGATGACTCACCGAGATGAAAATAATAGTGACTTGATTGATAACCCAATGAAATGATTTGGAACCGTCGTTCCTCGTGAATGAAATGATTATTCGACAATTACAAGTCTCAATATGATTAATACCATGATGAATGAGTTATGATTATGAGCAATCAACAACCAAAGGAATGAGTATCTTTTTAACCGAGTAAGAGTTAACTTACACAATACCGATGACAATGTCCTTCCACGAACAACGTCCTAATCGAGATACCGGTCGCTCGAACAACCTTGAATAGCAATAATTTCCAACAACCGATCAAAACACGTGTCAAGCAACAAAACACGACCAACCCAAAAGTCGATACAACAATAATCAAACTCATAGGGGCATTCTAACGAATACGTAACCAACCACACAACTTCGGAAATATCCAATCCCGAATTTATCGAAACCAACACCAAAATAAGTATTTCGTAAACACTTCAATGATATCAATAATCCAATAGGAATCCACAATTCAAGATTACAACCACATCAATCGGAAAATCCCCAATTAACCGAAGTCAACCCCAAGGGTTCTTGAAATAATTCCAAAAATAGCCATTAAATCCATAGGAATATATTTATCCAAGGTAGATAATCCATATCTAACATATTCCAATGATAATCCAAGCTTACACGAAGAAATCGGAAGGAAAAACCCAAAAATCCGAAATTCTAGATCCAAGAGATTAATACCTTAGATTCGATGTGATGAGGATGTTGAAATGATGATTAATCCAAAAGATAAGCTTGAAGATGATGTTTGATGATTACTCCCCGAAGAACACTCTCCAAATCGCCCGGAATCGCCCCAAACCGCCGAAGAAACGAAGAGAAATGATAAATGACGGATTAAGGGCTGAAATGTCCTACTTATAGCAATCCCAGTTTAGCGCGCGCTAGCCCCAGCTTTTAGCGTGCGCTAACGGGTGTTTTGGGTAGTCCAGTACCCATTGTCCGAACACGGTAGCGTGCGCTACGTACCTTTTGTAGCGTGCGCTACAACCATACCATTAGCGTGCGTTAATACCCATGGTTAGCGTGCGCTAACGAATTATTAGATGCCCAGTACTGGAATCTAGAAACCGTCTGTCCTCTGATCTGACCTCGGTAGCGTGCGCTACAACCAATATTTAGCGTGCGCTACTACACCGTTTGCGTACGCTAAAAATCACTCATAGCGTGCGCTATGAATTAATCCAGTGCAGTCCAGTAGCCACTGGACTCAACCTGATCCGTCCTTAGCGCGCACTACAGCAATTATTAGCGTGCGCTACTACAACCCACTAGCGCGCGCTACTTACCACTCGTAGCGTGCGCTACTTATAACTCACCTACAAGATCCGGTACCTTACGGATGCGGCCAAGGTAACATTAGCGTGCGCTAATGCTGAGTGGTAGCGTGCGCTACCTGTACTCAATTAGCGTGCGCTAGAAAGAGTACGTAGCGTGCGCTACTCCTCACGCACAGTCCACAATGAAAAAATGACAAAGATGATAAACACGGCACGGAACTCCAATTATATTAGTGATGAACGACGATTGATACACGATACAATTACTCTGAACGGTGAATACCATGATTGAATATGAGTGACAAATGATCATTAATGAGTGAAATTACTGAATGATAAATACTGAATGATAATTACTGAATTACAACCGGGTATTACAACTGTCTTATGCCTACGGATGCCATTTTCGGTACACATAGTATCAAAACAAGCATTGCAAAATTCAAGACCATTATCAGTCCTAACTTTTCGAATTCGTTTACCTGTTTGATTTTTCATTAAAATTCTCCAATTCTGAAATTTTTCAAACACATCCGATTTTAGTTTAAGCAAGAATACGAAAATGTTCCTAGAGTAATAATCAATAATAGACAGAAAATAACGGTTCCTACCATGCGTTGCTACACTGGCAGGACACCCACACATCAGCATGAACATAAACAAGCACATTGGAACTTTTACTAGATTTCTCAGGAAAAGGATGAGGAGAATTGAGAGGTTTAGGAAATTGCAATTTGTGTTGTTTGGCATACATGCAAGAGTCACAGAAAGACATCTTAGAGATTTTATCTTTTCCAAAACATCCTTGTTTATGCAAGATATATAATACTTCATGCTCATGTGTCCTAACCTATTATGCCACAATTCAGTTTTATCGGCACAAACCATGTTAGCACATACAGTAGTTTCAGTTTGGCAAATATATAAATTAAATTTCCTAATGCCTTTAAACAACATTAAAGAACCCCTACAAATTTTCATGCAACCATTCCCCCAGCAACCTCTAAGACCTTCATCTTCCAAGGTAGTACATGATATTAGTGATGGACAAATTAAAAACTCGCAAGTGTACGAATCGCTTTTGTAGGAAGCGGCAAGTAACTCCGAGGTCGATCTCTCGAGGAGTTGGAAACAGTTTGAGGTTCGATTATGTTAAGCAAATAGTCAAATTAACAAAAGTAAAGTAATTTAAAACACGGTGAATGATTCGATTGAGATGAAAGTTCGTAAAACAAGTGCGGAAAATTAAATTAATCGAAGCGTTAAAAACACTAAATTAAAGGATGGATTTCTAGAGAATACAATTATGAGAATGATATGGGGGTTTAGAATCACCGACACACACGTTATCAATTATTAGTTTCGATACTCAAAGAATTTATGGTTTGGAATTACCGATTGCTCACAATTAAAAGAAAACCTGTTTAATGGCAGAGAATTCTAAAAATCGCGATTGTTCTTTTCGAAAACAAGAGAAACTCTCCTTTGATGGGGATGAATCTCTACTAACAATCGACTAGCTAATACCTTTGATGGGGTAATTCGCCAAAAGATCGCGGAAAAAGGTTTAGAACATTCACAATCACTTCTATCGGGTTATTTGATAGCGAACACCGATAAAAACCCTCGATTTTGACAATAACAACAACTATGAAAAAGGTTTGATGATCTAAATCATAAGTTCTTTTGCGTCTAAATAATATTCGTGCACAAATATCATCAACAACACCGATAGATTACGAAGAACAAAGAAAGAAGAACAATCCCAAACTCATACCCGAAAAATCAATCAAAACTAGCAACCAAGAACATGTGTGTGGTTCAATCTAAACACCATATAATAAGACTAGCTACTCATAATAATTTCAACAATAATAGCAGAAATCATAGAATAAAACATGGTAGAAATCTTCCCTTGCGAAATCGAAATCGAGGCCCGAGGAAGGTTTGATGTTCTTCCTTCAAAAACTCACAAAATCTTCATACAAGGAATGAAAATACCTCACAAATGTGTGTCTAGATGTTTAGAATACAAGAAAGTTGAGAAAAAAATGAGTTTTTCCTCCAGAATTTCGGCTCTCCCAAGTTGAGTGTAGGGTTTCCCTTTATATACCTGTCAAAAATCGCAAAAATTACAGAAAATCGCATTTTATGCACAAACAGGGGTTGGATCGCGATCCGGGCATTTGGGATCGCGATCCGGGTGTCCAAAAAAAAAAATCTGCCTCGCGGTCTGAATTCTGGATCGCGATCCGGACTGTGAGGCCGTAGTCTAGAAGCCATATCTCCCTCAATACACCTCGGAATTTAGCGTATAATATACCGTTGCGAAGATGATTTCACGAGGAATCCATACAGATATAGAACACCTCCTAATTCAAATTAATGAATCTGGAAATTAGAAAATACGATAGGTAGTGCTTCAATCTTCATCGTTTTAGGCTCCGTTCTCGCTCTTGATCGTCATAAACTCCACTATTGGCCATAAATGCGCATATTTCGCCACAATCTTCGTCCGGATACCTACAAAACAAAAACACAACATACCACGCATAAAAAGAGCAAAAACACTTAAAAACAAATGAAAACGCGACTCGATAGAACGGAATGAGACGATCAAAAATCGACTCATCAAATCCCCCCAAACCTAAACTTGGTTGTCCCCAAGCAGAAATAAATAAAACACACGATAAAGAAAACGAGAAGGATTAAATAACCAAGTTAATCATCGGGTATACATACAATCAACCGGGAATGTAAAAGTATCGTAAAGTCTCAAAACTCGTCATGGTAGCGTAAACTCACAAATGAATGGATAGCAATGGCACTTAATCTAACATGCAAGAAAACAAGTCTTAGTAGTCCCTCACTGAATTATATCGATTCACTCATCTCTCAAGTGTTTAGATAGGTCAATACGCTCAACTCGATTCGAATGGAAAGTTCTACTATATGCGTGCACTTCTTCTCTTCATCAAACGCATCAATATTCACAAAACACGTGTCATAGGGTCTTACTTTGGGTTGTAACAGGGTTGTGGCTCAAGTCGGGAAAATTTGGCTAGTAGTTACAAGTTCAGTCCAAGTAGAGCATACGACCCTCACATTTATGAAAACACTCAAAGCAAGATCGATCGTTCTACTTCAATTCTCCCGTATATATATCTCTTCTTTTTTTCTAGGCCGTGTTAAATACAATTCTTATGATATTGGCCTATTTATCACAATCCAACGACTTCCCTTTTGTTTTTCTTAGGCTCACTCCTCTCCCCCCCTATCTTTTCTATCCCACAATTATTATTAGGATCACTTTTTTTTTTTTTGGGGGCTTATTATTTTCAGGGGAACGGGAGAGAAGATTTTGGCTTCTATACACCACAAACTTTGCACACCTTCATTTTTAAAATATACCCTCTCATGCTCTTACGTGGACCAATACTTGGGTAAGTTATGGCTTTTGGATATGGAGCTATAAGATACGGGTTTTTCGAACAAAAATACAGCTAAAGGCTCAACGGGGCTAGCAAAGGATATTGATATGAAATGGTGGGTATTTTAAGATAAGTAGGTTCAAGACAAAAAATGGGCATCCGTAATCATTTCTCGTGTATGTAAATATCAACACATCATCCGACAGAATCATGCAAGTTCTAAAGAATACAACCATAAGAAGAGAATTCACATATGAAAGAATTTTACCGCTAAAGGTGAACGGTTCAATTAGGCACAAGAACTCACAGATTTTGGACTACCATACTCATTCCTTACACGTCAAATCAAGTAACCAAAACTATACATTCACACGCAAGGTCAAACAATCAATTAGATTTATAAAACTCTACGAGCCAAGAACAAACACGATTAATCATCCATATACCCAACAGTTAACAAGGTTATTGCAATCCAACTAGGACATCACGCAAGAAAAAAAAATAAAGAAAGGAAACAAACATCACGCAAACTAAAAATAAATAAAAATCGAAGAAGTTGCACCCCCAAACATAAACCTTTGCTTGTCCCCAAGCAAAAAGATTAAGTCAGGAAAAATACGAAAACGCAAATTAAAAAGAAAGAAAATAAAAATACCGGATTAAGAAGTGTGGTTTTTGATCGCGGGGCACCATGATTTTGTGCTCGGGTCTCAACTTTCAATAGGCTAGGCTTCTTCCTCCGATGAATACCTCCTTTTTAGATTTCCTACACACACCATAGAAAAAAAACAAATAAAAGCAATATTAAGAATAATAATAAAAGCGATAAAAAATTAAAAACTCCCTTGGGTTGCCTCCCAAGTAGCGCTTTTTTATAGTCTTTAGCTCGACTCTTTAGCTTCTTCTATCCTGGATTAATTGGAAACGTGTTAGGTCCATCCACATAGCTCATTATTTTTCACTCATTTTCCTTCGTCAGGATATGGATAGTGGATCCATGGATTTCCATTGTGAGCGCTTTTGTCACCATTTCAATTTTCATTATAACTGTCACCATGAAATATCTTCCTTGAAGAATAAGTGACGTGATTTTTGTTGGTGATGTTTCTTCTATGTTTGGTATCACGAAATCCATCGGGGCTATCACCTCCCCCAAACCTAGTGGCGAGTATATTGGTTTTTGTGTTAAATTAATACTCGCTCCTAAGTTCACAGTGGGAACTTCTTTCTCCACGAAAAGAACTTCCATGTCAAAGCTTTCTAGGTCCTCATTTGGATGCATTGATTTGACCGGTTCGCTCTTATTCTCTTCAATTGGCTTCTCGGTTGGATCTTTAGATTTCTCCCAAGGAATTCGACTCTCGCAGGATTGAGTAGCAGTTACTCGGATTTCTTCATCGTTCGACTCATCCTCTTCAATCACCATAGATTTCTCCGATTGACTCGGCAATTCTTCTTTCTCACCACCCCTCTCTTTCGCTTAGGAAATTGTCTCTTTATTTATCACTTTACCACTTCGGATGGTGGTAATAGCTTGAACTTGCTCGGGTTGACTTGGTAATTTACTCCTTTATTGTCTGCGTGCCTCAGTAGCAAGTTGCCCAATTTGAATTTCTATTTTCTTTACCGAAGCGTCTAAAGATTCGAACCTTTTATTGCTTTCCTTAATGAATGCCGCAATACTCTCCCCAAGAGAGTTCCTTTGTTGTGGAGGTGGTTCACTTTGTGTTGTTTGTTGGGCTCGATTTCCTCCGTTGTATTGAGCTTGGGCACTTGTGTCGTACGGCATCGGGTTGTTGTTTCTCTATGAGGAATTCAGATGATTTCTTACCCCATGATGATAAGTGTTCGGGAGAGGTGCATTTCTTGCATTTCCGCCATAATTATTTCTCCTCTCCTCACACTCGGGCCTTCCCATGCTTTGTCCCATAGCCCAATTCACTTGTTCATTTTTTTCTTTTCAAAAAGTATATGGACAAGAATTAGCATCATGTCCGGGTCCCCAACAAATTTCGCAAACTCGTGAGCTCGAAGATTTATTTTGGGTCTTGAGTTGTCTTAATTCCTTCGTTAACTCATCGATTTTAGATTGCATCTCGCCCTTCTCGCTTACTTGGTTCACAACTCCCCTACGAACACGCACACTTTTTTGTTGAGAATTAGCTCCAAATATTTCAAATACGTCATAAGCTTGTCTCTCTGTTAACCCCAAAAACGAACCACCGGCTGCGTTATCCACCGCACCTTGGTAATATTGAGTCAATCCATCGTAAAAGAATTGATTAAGTAGTTGAAGCGGATAATGATGGTGTGGGCATTGAATGAGGAGCATCTTGAATCGGTCCCATGCTTCGTGAAATGCCTCTCCGTCTTGTTGTCCAAATGTTGAGATTTGAGTTCTCAATTGTGTAGTCTTCGAATGAGAGAAGTACTTGGTAATGAATTATCGTAAACTTCATCCCGCGTTCTTAGTGATCCCGGTGCCAAAGTCATCAACCATTGTTTCACCCCATCCTTGAGTGTATAAGGGAAGCACTTCATTCTTAGTTGATCCTCGCTCAATCCATTTAATGGGAAGTTGTCAATCACTACATAAAAGTCTCGGATAAACGACAACGGGTCCTCACGTGCTAATCCGTGAAATGAGGGCAATTGCTCGATGTGAAATCCGTTGATGTGGTAGTTTCTTGCTTCCGGTGCTAATTGGATGCACGAGATGGCAGTGTTAACCACGGGCTTTGCATAGTCCCGCATTAGATGTAATACCCGGTTGTGAATTCATTTATTATCATTCAGTAACTGTCACTCAGAATTTTTTTTCACTCAGTAATAATCATTCATCATTCATATTCAGTCAACTATGTTCACCATTCGGCGTATTTTGGGATCATCACTGTTTGAGATCGAGCCGAGATTATTGTCATCATCATCATCATGTTTTGATTTTCAGTTTGAGAGGTAGCGCACGCTACACATTGTAGTTAGCGCACGCTAATGAGGTGCATGTAACGCACGCAATGATTCAGTATTAGCGCACGCTAGCGCAAGTGAGGCAGACAGTCCAGAAGGTACTGGGCTGATTTGGGAAATTCGTAGCGCACGCTACGAGTGGTAAGTAGCGTACACTAACTATGCTGGTAACGCATGCTAAGACTCCAGAGTAGCGCACGCTAACGCGCTCAGAACAGAGGACAGTAGGTTCTGGACTCCAGGATTTTGGATATCAACTATCAGGTAGCGCACGCTAACATAAGGTTAACGTACGCTAAGAACAGGCTGTTAGCGCACGCTACCAAAGGTACTTAGCGCACGCTAACGATTCAGTCAGGAGGTACTGGATTACTCGGTACACGCGTTAGCGCACGCTAACATCAGGAGTTAGCGCGCGCTAAGCTGAGACAGTATAAGTAGGACAGTTCGGTCCAACTTTCGTCATTTCTTCATTTCTCAATCATTTCGGACGAGCTCGGGCGATTCGGAAAGGTCTTTTCGAGATGCAATCATCTAGCTTCATCTTCAAGCTCCTAAGTTGGATTAATCATCATCAAAATCGGTTTCTTCACTCCAAATCAAGGTAATGATTCTTGGATCTAGAATTTCGGATCTTGGGTGTTTTGCTTTCGATCTCTTCGTGCAAATCGATATTATGTTAGAATATGTTAGATATGGATTATCTATCTCGGATACTTGTATTTCTACGGATTCATTGGTATGATTTTTCGGAATTTTCGAATAATTGAGAAATTGTTCAAGAACCCTTACGGGTCGACTTTGGAATTTTGGGGGTTTTCGACTAGACGTTGTTGAAATCTCGATTTAAGTATTCCTATTGGATTATTGATGGTATTCATGAGGTTTTGTGGGTTTGAATCATTCATTGGGAGTTGGTTTCGGATGTAATTGAGTTTTGGTTGTAAACAATTGGAGATTGTTTACAACGCATTTGTTTAAATGCCCCAATGAGTTTCGGGTATTGTTGTATCGACTTTTGAGTTGGTTATGATCATGCTTGATTCGTGTATTAAGAGAATTGTTGGTTTTTGTGTTGTTTAAGGTTGTTCGAGCGTAGGTAATTTCATTTAGGACGTTGATCGTGGAAGTACCTTCTCGCCTTCGGTTTGAGGCAAGTTTTATACTTGTACTAGTCAATGAGCTAATGTCATCATGTATGTGTATGAATGTGTTGTATCATTCCGAGACTTAGTCTCTTCATGAATTCATTGATATCAAGAGATCGTTCGACACACGATACCTTAAGCAATTTTGCCAAATGTTTATAATTGTTAGATAACGTCCGATTAAAGTCATTTTAATACTAATTATAAATGTCATTGTCGATATCAGTTTCGCGGTATCGATTTATCTAATGTTTTTAATATATATTTCAATTTAAGACATCGTTGAGATCATTGTTATTCTGTTTGGATCGTCATTAAAGCATGCAGCCGATTAAAGGCATTGGGTTATTCATTTCTCACCTTCGCCGGTAGAATCGATTAAAGGTGCCGAGGCATCATTCGTATCATTGTCATCGATTGGCCGCTCGTGCAAATCTAAATGTTCAATCATTCATCGCATCATTGTTATCGATTGACCTTTCTAAGGCAATCGAGGTATTCACTCATTCATCGTGTCATTGTTATCGATTGGCGTTCTCGTGCAAATCGAAGTGTTCAATTATCCATTGCATCATTGTTGTCGGTTGCCGTTCTAAGGCAATCGAGGTGTTAATTTGGGACTGCCAAGGGCGGTGTCTATCCGTGTGTTACTATCATCGTGTTGGCCGACTCAAGGCGACACTATCATTCATCGTGATACATTTGGATGCCGTGGCTTGACCCTAATTGTGATACGGCCGATGCCGTGGCAGCCCCTAATTGTGATACGGTGGATGCCGTGGCTTCGCCCTCATTGTGATACGGCTTCGTGCCGTGGCTTCACCCTCATTGATCTGACTTAGGTGCTTTGACAGTGTTTGTGATATTTGTTAATTTCATTGAACGGCTTGCAAGCCTTTATTATTGTCTGGTAATTTCATTGGAGCCTTCGGGCATTGTGACTCATAATTAATTCGATCCTGGTTTGGTTCATGCCTTGTAATTCATTGTGGTATTCGTGATTTTGATTCGCCGTCGGGCACTTATGTTCTAACTTTGTCACAATGTATTAATAGTATGCCGTGGGCATAGTATTTCACGAATGCTCGGTTCTTACCTTGGTTTGTGAGCATCTCGTATTATTATTATCATTATGCGTTTCATTCTGCCTTTGGATGCATATCATGTTATACATGTATTTGATGTTCATTATCTGGATGACTGACCCCGTGGGGGCGGAACATGTTTTCATGTTTTAGGTGCTTGCGAGGAGAGAGTTGAGACACAGGGGCATGACGTTGGCAACGAGGCATTCGAGCGATACTAGTCCGAGTTGTTTATTGTTGGTGAGTCAGTTGGAGTGTACTCCGGTATCGTCAGTTGTTGTCATGTTGTATTACCCGAACAGATGTTCGTGGATGTTGTTATATTTCATTTTGGCCATGTAGGCCACTTTTGTCATTGAAATTCCTTATCGGAATATTGTGTCGGACATCATGGTAAGGACTATGATTGTCCCTTGTTGTTCAATTTAATGTATATTAGTCATGTTTGCCTGGTGGATCTCCTGGTGTGGGGTCCATGGCACTGTAATAACCCAATAGGATTTGGGAGTGTTACAGAAATGGTATCAGAGAATTGGGTTGTGAAATACCCTGAGATGTGAGTTATGTGGTCCTACCGACGCGGTAGTAGTGGGATTGTCAGGTTATGACAATCTAGTCAGTCAGGTTTTGTGAGTCGTAATATTAGTGCGACTGCACGAGTCATTCATTCATCGAGTCGTCGTCAGTGAAGACTAGTATCGCGAGACCTCGAAGCTCCGTATGACCTGTGTAAGGACTCGATTCTCTTTATGTTCATACATTCATCATGTCATTAATTGTTCATGCCTTGTTGAAACCTATATGCGATATTAGTGTTATGATTGATTCATGACTAATTGTTTTGGGATACGTGTGGCTTGTGTAAGCATTAAGGATCAACTCATTCATCGGTTAATAATCCTCAATCGTCATGTTGATCTTGTCGATCATGTTAATTCATTCATCACTCAGTCAATATCATTACTCAGTTAATTCATCACTCAGATAATTCATTCATCACTCAGTCAATATCATTACTCAGTCAATTCATCACTCAGATAATTCATTCATCACTCAGTCAATATCATTACTCAGTTAATTCATCACTCAGTTAACTCATTCATCACTCAGTTAATTCATTCATCATTCAGTCAATATCAATTACTCAGTTGCTTCGTTCATCACTCAATTAACCTCATCGTTCATCTAATTCATTCATCACTCAATTAATCTCATCGTTTAGCTAATTCACTCGTCACTCAGTCAATCTCATTGCTCAGTTAATTCATTCCTCATTCAGTCAATCTCATTGTTCAGTTAATTCATTAGTCATTCAGCCCATCTCACGGTTCAGTTGTTGATCTTGAGGATCGAATTTTCAACCTTGTTAACTTGTTCAAGGTAATCATTTCAGGAATTTCATCAGGCAATCATGTTACCTCATTTGATGTTTCATACGGTCTTATCATACTCTGACGTAATGTCGACGATCATTTCATTAAATCATTAATGCATTCATTGTGTTAGAGCGTGTATGCTCATTATTGTCACTCTGTAACGTAATCATAATACGATATTCATGCGGAATCTATAACCATGTGACTTTCCTACTTCAGTATGGATAGAGCTGTCAGAGGGCGCAGGGGAAGAGGCCGCGGTGCGGGCCGGAACCCGGGATCTCGTGTGCATGCCCACACGAACGCGAGGGATATCATTAATTCATCAAATAGCGAGGCTACTCATTCATCAGCAGATAATCATTCACTGTCAGGGAGTCGTACCCGAGAGGTATCCCACTCGGAAGGTGTTCGGGTTGATCCATTCATATTTATGCAGGGCATGATGGACCAGATGACTCAGATGACGCGGATAGTGGAGACCATGCAGACCTCGATGGTTCGTGGTCCACCGCAACAGGGATGCCAGGTGCCATTTCATGGACAGACTGGAGGAGTGAATCAGATTGTTGGCGATATCTCTCGTCAGATGCCGCCTACTTTTGAGGGTTCGTCGGAACCAGCTGATATTGTTCATTGGCTCGAGCATTTTGATAAACTCTTCGACATGGTTCAGTGTCCGAAAGAGAGTAAAGTGGCAGTAGCGGCTTATTACTTGAGTAAGGGCGCTTATTCGTGGTGGCTTTCTGTGAAACCCATCGATCGTGATTGTATTTGGAGCGAGTTCAAGACTCTCATGTTAGAGAGGTATTATCCGCCCACTTCGTGAAGCTAAGTTGTCGAGGTTTTGAACCCCGAACCCGATGGGGACGAGGGTGTTATTGTCATTCCGAGAAGTTTGGGGACTACTTGATTTGCTTCGTCAATTATCCGTCTTGAGGCGGATAAAATTAAGTATTTTAGCAAGAGGCTAAATCCATGATTGAGGATGCGATTGTTCAATCACAATTGTAATTCACATAGTGAGTTCATCGGGAATGCTCTTGGAGCAGAGCTTATAATCCAGGAGCTTACTCGAAGCATCCTTGATTTCTTCGGTGAGAGGACTAGAATACCGGCTCGTTCAGAGGGACATCGGGCTCCGACGTCCAAGGGGTCATTTTCTAGTCGTCTTCGTGCTGGGATAGCGTCTTCCTCTCAGGCGGCGAGTTCGACTGTTGTTTGCTTTAACTGTGATTCAGCAGGTCACGTTAGTACCCGGTGTACGGTGCCAGCTATTGTTTGTTTTCTGTGTGGGAGGCAGGGACACCGACAGAAATACTGCAGGGGTTCTAGCGCCAGTAAATTTCTAGAGAGCTCAAGAGCCTCGAGGGATTTTGTTACCCCAGCCCGTACTTCATTCAAGGGGCCCTATCAGGCTTCGAGAGCCCGAGGTAAGGACATTCATCACCAGTTTTGAGTAAGTTAATTCTTGCTCGGTAGGAGGATAATCATTCATTTCATTGTCGTTCATTCATTCATATAATTCATTCATCATATATATCAATCATGTTGGGACACATAATTATCGATTAATCATTCAATTCACGAGGAACGGCGGTTCCAATCACTTCAGGGAACTATCACTCATGACGTTATTAATTCACCTTGGTGAGTCATTCCAAATCCTTGTCGGATTTGTAGTCATTTATCATTCATCATTCATTTTTGTCACTTTCATTCTCGTGACCTTCTGAGATCATAGTTAGCGGCGAGTTCATCGTCGGATATACCTTAAATCGTTGAGATAGAGGAAATCGATGATATGGAAGGATATCGATGTTGGGTACATTTGAGATGTAACCTTGTTTTTGGATGACTGTGTAAATCTATCCGTCATAATGTATCGTGACTGTGGATCATTTATTGTTGATCTATCTTATTATGATCATATTTGAGAATCTTGAGATTTGGGTCATTTGTTGGGAGTTCATCCCTCCGGCGTTGTGCTCGAGATTTCGTGATAATTTGAGAAATCGTTCACTGTGTTTCGAGACGTCAAATCTTGGGGACTTGGGCTTGCGGTTGATTTGGTCCCGAGGACTATTTGGGCGTTATTGTTTTCAAATCGTGATGGATAGTTCATATCCCGAGTTGTTTACCCTCAGTTTCGAGGACGAAACTCTTTTTAAGGAGGGGAGTATGTAATACCCGGTTGTGAATTCATTTATTATCATTCAGTAACTGTCACTCAGAATTTTTTTTCACTCAGTAATAATCATTCATCATTCATATTCAGTCAACTATGTTCACCATTCGGCGTATTTTGGGATCATCGCTGTTTGAGATCGAGCCGAGATTATTGTCATCATCATCATCATCATGTTTTGATTTTCAGTTTGAGAGGTAGCGCACGCTACACATTGTAGTTAGCACGCGCTAATGAGGTGCATGTAACGCACACAATGATTCAGTATTAGCGCACGCTAGCGCAAGTGAGGCAGACAGTCCAGAAGGTACTGGGCTGATTTGGGAAATTCGTAGCGCACGCTACGAGTGGTAAGTAGCGTACGCTAACTATGCTGGTAACGCACGCTAAGACTCCAGAGTAGCGCACGCTAACGCGCTCAGAACATAGGACAGTAGGTTCTGGACTCCAGGATTTTGGATATCAACTATCAGGTAGCGCACGCTAACATAAGGTTAACGTACGCTAAGAACAGGCTGTTAGCGCATGCTACCAAAGGTACTTAGCGCACGCTAACGATTCAGTCAGGAGGTACTGGATTACTCGGTACACGCGTTAGCGCACGCTAACATCAGGAGTTAGCGCGCGCTAAGCTGAGACAGTATAAGTAGGACAGTTCGGTCCAACTTTCGTCATTTCTTCATTTCTCAATCATTTCGGACGAGCTCGGGCGATTCGGAAAGGTCTTTTCGATATGCAATCATCTAGCTTCATCTTCAAGCTCCTAAGTTGGATTAATCATCATCAAAATCGGTTTCTTCACTCCAAATCAAGGTAATGATTCTTGGATCTAGAATTTCGGATCTTGGGTGTTTTGCTTTCGATCTCTTCGTGCAAATCGATATTATGTTAGAATATGTTAGATATGGATTATCTATCTCGGATACTTGTATTTCTACGGATTCATTGGTATGATTTTTCGGAATTTTCGAATAATTGAGAAATTGTTCAAGAACCCTTACGGGTCGACTTTGGAATTTTGGGGGTTTTCGACTAGACGTTGTTGAAATCTCGATTTAAGTATTCCTATTGGATTATTGATGGTATTCATGAGGTTTTGTGGGTTTGAATCATTCATTGGGAGTTGGTTTCGGATGTAATTGAGTTTTGGTTGTAAACAATTGGAGATTGTTTACAACGCGTTTGTTTAAATGCCCCAATGAGTTTCGGGTATTGTTGTATCGACTTTTGAGTTGGTTATGATCATGCTTGATTCGTGTATTAAGAGAATTGTTGGTTTTTGTGTTGTTTAAGGTTGTTCGAGCGGCCGGTAATTTCATTAACGACGTTGATCGTGGAAGTACCTTCTCGCCTTCGGTTTGAGGCAAGTTTTATACTTGTACTAGTCAATGAGCTAATGTCATCATGTATGTGTATGAATGTGTTGTATCATTCCGAGACTTAGTCTCTTCATGAATTCATTGATATCAAGAGATCGTTCGATACGATACCTTAGGCAATTTTGCCAAATGTTTATTGTTGTTCGTTAACGGCCGATTCAAGGCATTGTAATACTCATTATTAATGTCATTGTCGATAGCGGTTCGCGGTATCGATGTATCGATTGTTGTTAATATAGATGTCAATTTAAGACATCGTTGAGATCATTGTTATTCTGTTTGGATCGTCATTAAAGCGTATGCAGCCGATTAAAGGCATTGGCTTATTCATTTCTCACCTTCGTAAATCGGTAATCGATTAAAGGTGCCGAGGCATCATTCGTATCATTGTCATCGATTGGCGTTCTCGCAAATCTAAATGTTCAATCATTCATGCATCATTGTTATCGATTGACCTTTCTAAGGCAATCGAGGTATTCACTCATTCATCGTGTCATTGTTATCGATTGGCGTTCTCGTGCAAATCGAAGTGTTCAATTATCCATTGCATCATTGTTGTCGGTTGGCCGTTCTAAGGCAATCGAGGTGTTAATTTGGGACTCAAGGACGGTGTCTATCCGTGTGTTACTATCATCGTGTTGGCCGACTCAAGGCAGCACACTATCATACATCGTGATACCGCTGTATGCCGTGGCTTCGCCCTAATTGTGATACGGTGGATGCCGTGGCTTCGCCCTAATTGTGATACTACCGATGCCGTGGCTTCGCCCTCATTGTGATACGGCCGTGCCGTGGCTTCGCCCTCATTGATCTGACTTGTTTTGACTTCAGTGTTTGTGATATTTGTTAATTTCCATGAACGGCTTGCTAGCCTTTATTATGGTCCTGGTTATTTCATTGGAGCGTTCTTGCTTTGTGACTCATTATTAATTCTGTCCTGGTTTGGTTCATGCCTTGTAATTCATTGTGGTATTCTGTGATTTTGATTCGCCGTCGGGCACTTATGTTCTAACACGTCGAACAGGTATTAATAGTATGCCGTGGGCATAGTATTTCACGAATGCTCGGTTCTTACCTTGGTTTGTGAGCATCTCGTATTATTATTATCATTGTACCGTTTCATTCTGCCTTTGGATGCATATCATGTTATACATGTATTTGATGTTCATTATCTGGATGACTGACCCCGTGGGGGCGGAACATGTTTTCATGTTTTAGGTGCTTGCGAGGAGAGATTTGAGACACAGGGGCATGACGTTGGCAACGAGGCATTCGAGCGATACTAGTCCGAGTTGTTCATTGTTGGTCAGTCAGTTGGAGTGTACTCGGTATAAATCGATTGTTGTCATGTTGTATTACCCGAACAGATGTTCGTGGATGTTGTTATATTTCATTTTGGCCATGTAGGCCACTTTTGTCATTGAAATTCCTTATCGGAATATTGTGTCGGACATCATGGTAAGGACTATGATTGTCCCTTGTTGTTCAATTTAATGTATATTAGTCATGTTTGCCTGGTGGATCTCCTGGTGTGGGGTCCACGGCACTGTAATAACCCAATAGAATTTGGGAGTGTTACATTAGATGCTCAACCGGAGGTTGTTGCGGCATATTGTAGTTTGCTTCCATCCCATATTGAGGCCCGTGATAATAGTTCGCTCCATATTGCACTCCAACGGGTGGTTGTCTCGGATAAAAGTATCTCCCTTGTTGAGCTTCGGGTATCCCTTGATTGCGCCTAACATTCTCATATCTCGAAAATCTCGGTTGATGAATATTTTCTCCCTCGAGCAATTGGGGCTCTTCAAGATCCGGATTCTCCTCGTCATTTGCCATTGATGATTGCGCTATTGTTTTTGGTGCTCTAATCATTTGAACCTCATCTATGGGTGGAAGAATCGAGTTTCCCAACGATCTCCTACCAAGCATAAACAACAGAAGTTAGAGCGAATTTTTTAGACTTTATCGAAAATAATGAAAATGGAAAAATGATCAAGAAAAACAATTCAACTACTATTAAAACAAGATCAAAAATTAAACGCCAACTACCCGGCAACGACGCCAAAAAATTGATGGACAAATTAAAAACTCTCAAGTGTACGAATCGCTTTTGTAGGAAGCGGCAAGTAACTCCGAGGTCGATCTCTCGAGGAGTTGGAAATGGTTTGAAGTTCGATTATGTTAAGCAAATAGTCAAATTAACAAAAGTAAAGTAAATTAAAACACGGTGAATGACTCGATTGAGATGAAAGTTCGTAAAACAAGTGCGTAAAATTAAATTAATCGAAGCGTTAAAAACACCGAATTAAAGGATGGATTTCTAGAGAATACAATTATGAGAGTGATATGGGGGTTTAGAATCACCGACACACACGTTATCAATTATTAGTTTCGATACTCAAATAATTTATGGTTTGGAATTACCGATTGCTCACAATTAAAAGAAAACATGTTTGATGGCGGCGAATTCTAAAAATCCCGATTGTTCTTTTCGAAAACAAGAGAAACTCTCCTTTGATGGGGATGAATCTCTACTAACAATCGACTAGCTAATACCTTTGATGGGGTAATTCGCCAAAAGATCGCGGAAAAAGGTTTAGAACATTCACAATCGCTTCTATCGGGTCATTTGATGGCGAACACCGATAAAAACCCTCGATTTTGACAATAACAACAACTATGAAAAAGGTTTGATGATCTAAATCATAAGTTCTTTTGCGTCTAAATAATATTCGTGCACAAATATCATCAACAACGCCGATAGATTTCGAAGAACAAAGAAAGAAGAACAATCCCAAACTCATACCCGGAAAATCAATCAAAAATAGCAACCAAGAACATGTGTGTGGTTTAATCTAAACACCATATGATAAGACTAGCTACTCATGATCATTTCAACAATAATAGCAAAAATCATAGAATAAAACATGGTAGAAGTCTTCCCTTGCGAAATCGAAATCGAGGCCCGAGGAAGGTTTGATGTTCTTCCTTCAAAAACTCACAAAATCTTCATACAAGGAATGAAAATACCTCACATGTTTAGAATACAAGAAAGTTGAGAAAAAATGAGTTTTTCCTCCAGAATTTCGGCTCTCCCAAGTTGAGTGTAGGGTTTCCCTTTATATACCCGTCAAAAATCGCAAAAAGTGCAGAAAATCGCATTTTATGCACAAACAGGGGTTGGATCGCGATCCGGGCATTTGGGATCGCGATCCGGGTGTCCAAAAAAAAAATCTCCCTCGTGGTCTGAATTCTGGATCGCGATCCGGACTGTGAGGCCGTAGTCTAGAAGCCACATCTCCCTCAATACACCTCGGAATTTATCGTATAATATACCATTGCGAAGCTGATTTCACGAGTAATCCATACAGATATAGAACACCTCCTAATTCGAACTAATGAGTCTGGAAATTAGAAAATACGACATGTAGTGCTTCAATCTTCATCGTTTTAGGCCCCGTTCTCGCTCTTGATCGTCATAAACTCCAATATTGGCCATAAAAGCGCATATTTCACCACATTCTTCGTCCAGATACCTACAAAACAAAAACACAACATACCATACATAAAAAGAGCAAAAATACTTAAAAACAAACGAAAGCGCGACTCGATAGAACGGAATGAGACGATCAAAAATCGACTCATCAATTAGATTATGAGATAAACCAGGAATATGTCTGACATTTTTTAGTGTGAACTAAGTACCTGAAGCAAATTTCAGACAAACATTACCAATACCATCCACAAGTCGTTTCACTTTATCAGCCATATAAACATACTGATCACCAAGATTAGTGTAATTAGTGAAGTGTTGTTTATAAGGGGTCATATGATGAATGCATCCTGAATCAAGCAGCCATTCATTTTCACTTAGACGAGCCAGCACATAATTCACAGAAGTATGCATTTCATCAATTACCGTAAAAACATCGTCCATAGCTATATTAGCCTGGTCATTTTGCTGATTCTTCTTAGATTTAGTGCATTCTTGTATGTAATGACCAGGTTCCCCACAGTTATAGCATTTGCGATTCTTAGGCCGGGACTTAGATCTATCCCTCCATTGCCCCTTTTTCTTATTAGACTTATCAGAATCATTTTTGTTAAAGGGTTTGTTTTTAAGATTTTGTCTACCCCTAACAAAGTTGACATCACTAACTGGTTTAGAAACCTTAGTTCACCTTTAAGTCTAATTCCTTACTTTTTAAGCCACTAATGACGGTATCTAAAGTGACGGAATCCCTTCCATATTTGATAGCAGATTTAACATCATTATAGGCAACAGGAATTGCATTCAAGAGCACAATAAGAGTATAATCATTAATGTTTTTATCACCAGATTATTTTATATCTTGTACTAACTTTATAAAAGTATCAAGATTCCCACCGATATCCTTATTTTAATGGAGCTTATATCGGAAAAAAAAAATTCAAGAAGGAATAACTTATTGGGCAGAGAGGTTTCAGTAAACGTTTCTTCTAGTTTATCCCAAAGTTGTTTAGCATTATCAGTTTTGCCTATTCGTCTAATCACATACTCAAATAAGTTCAAGATTATAGATGAATAAGCAACTCAACCAATTCTTCACGTTTCTCAGGAGTTACATTTGACTGAAAAGTACCTTCAATGGCTTTAAAACATTTTTGTTGGACAAGTATAGATTTCATCTTCTGTTGCCAGATTCTGAAATCTCCCTTGCCGTCGAAAGGTGCCATGGTAAAGGAAGTAAGAGAGCCCATTTTAGTGTTTTTTAAAAATCACACAAGATTTTAACCAAAAACACAAGGTACTGCTAATAATGTAAAAGCTGATGACGGTTAATTATCACACAGATATCACAAAGAACAAAATCACACAAGATTTTAAAATAAAACGAGCTGGAATCGTATCCCCAGGCCCCTACAAGATCCGAGGAACACTCACGGTCCAGGCAGGAGGGTTTGGTGTACTCGGAGATTACGATTACAACAGTCTCAACACAGAGGCAATATATCGAAGCGGTCACAGAGACAACACACAATAAATAAACGGAAGCTATGTGAGTAAACAGAATACTACTAAAAAGCCACACGCCACCAATCACACGATACGAAAAATAAATAATGGAGAGTGAAAGCTGCAATACCTGAGTGGATCCCTCGACCGGAATCCGTACGCCCTTCCGAATCGAAACCATGTTTAGTGGCTCTGATACCACTGTTAGGTATCTATCCGGAATACATAGAATTACACAACTCAACAATAGTAAGCGAATTACAGTTATTGAACCTATGGTATTGGGGTTTAGGGATTAAAAAAAATCCTAAGACAGAATACGAATTAAATTACATGAAAATAAAATAAAATAGTAACCACACAGGTATATAATAAAGTTCAAGAATTTAAACCGAGTAGATCAATATAGATCTAAAACTCGAGGGATGAAGGTGGTGTTCAACGTATGATAGTCGGCTCAGTCCTACAGTTCGTATACCCACGTCCAACGCTCACCGGGAGTCGGCCTCCAGCAGACCAAAGTAATCCCCAAGACAAGCGGTTTCAAAGACCAAAACAGTACCTGGATAAACCCTCAAGAAATTTCACTTAGAAAATGGTTTTCACACAGAAAATAAATTGATTTCACTCAGTTCTGAAGAACACACTTAGAATCTTAGAAATCAACACAAAGCTTTTTGTTTTTCTCTCGGATGCTAAATAACTCAGCGAAAAGGGGTATAAATACCCAAGAATCCCAACGATAACCTCCGAAACCAAGGGAATCGCAACCAACCTTATCATTAGAATGATAAAGGTAGGGCTGTCTAAATAGTTCTCGATTCCCGGTTAGAACCGGAACCGAACCGGAACCGCGCGGTTCCGGTTAACCGAGAACCGTTAGTACGGTTCCCGAGTCGGTTTTCGGTTAGGGGTTTCGTGAATAAAACGGTTTCGGTTTAACCGAGAACCGATCGGTTCGGAACCGAGAACCATTTAAAATTAATAACTATTATATTTATTAATCATTAAATAATCATTTTACTATTTTTTTACCACCCTGTCCCTACCCTAATGCCTAATCAGCCAATCTAATTATCTAAATTCTAATCTCAATCGTCAACCACTTCCACTCATTCTCTCTCTGTTCTGTTTCACATTACTCTCTCCCGCCGCCCACCGCCTCCTCTCTGTTCTGTTCTGTCACTGTTAGTCTGTCCACAAAAAAAAAACAGGTTTTTCGGTTAACCCGAACCGGAACCGAATTAATTCGGTGCGGTTTCAGTTAACCAAAAATGTAAAACGGTTCGGTTTACAGTTCCACTTTTTTTGGCTAAAATGGTTTCGGTTAATCAATTTTTTCGGTCCGGTTAACCGGAACCAAACCGTTCGACAGGCCTAGATAAGGGGATGCGATTCCTTATTAATCGGAGCCATGGAAATAGGTTCAAAGAGAAACGGAAGGGGAAAAACAGATCGGCGGCGGAGGGTCAGAGGAAGAAGAGAGAGAAACGAACGAGAGAAAAATGAGCTAGGGTTGGTTAGGCTTAATATAAGGGCGATGGACGGGTGCGATTGCACCGTTCAAATCAACGCTCATGATTAAAAGCTACGAAATGTCCATAAACCGGGCTTGGGTAAGGGGAACTTTTGGGCTAGGCTGCTCATTAGAAAATAAATATTGGGCCCAGTGATATTAAATTCATTTGGGCCTAAATATAACATTTAGTGTATAGAATAAACCTTTTGAAGGTGTATATAGGCTCAGATTTTCTAAAATCAAACCCACAAGATTGATAGTATCACTCAGATAACTCGCGGCCGACGGACCAGGCACCTGTAGCATCCAAATATCAGTCAACCAAGTCCAAATCAATCCACCACAATTTTCACCCAAGGTTTCTCACTCAGATTCCTCACAACCTCACAAGAGAAGTGCATATATCACATAAAAGCGATAAAATGTTGAAGAGTAACTCTGAGATTTTCCGTGTTTTTGAAAGGAGGGCCGAAACCCCTACTTATAGATAGAACCATCGATCCGTTGAGAAAGAGACGGAATCAATAAGAGAAAGACGGAAGAGAACAGAGAGAATCAAACGGGTGAAGAAAGCTCCTAGAGATAAAGAACACAGAGAAGGTAGGACGAGGCGGATGCGTGAAATGATGAGGTAGCAGCCATAGCTGCCTCATCCATACTTAATATTAAAAGAGAGTCGCAAGAAAATTTAAAGTACATGTGTCATCACCATATTAGTTCTCTTTTTAAAAATCTTAAAAAAATGAATATTTAATTTGAGAGGAAAGTTAGAGGGTTATTTCATATATAATATCTACCAATTAACAAATTTCTCTCATTTTATTTCTTTTATTTTTAGCTTGATACTTTAAACAATTATAACTTTTTCGTATCAATTTTATTTTGATAAAAAAATATTTCAAATTAATTCTTACTTCGTACTCTTTAATTTGACATCCATATAGTATACATATAAAATAATTTAAATATAATAATGATACATTAGATGATTAAAATATTACCATATAAAAATATAAGAATATTAAAAAAATATTTTTAGTTTATTTTCAAACTTTTGTATTTCAACAGATATTTGATTTTTCAGAATTATTTTGTTCTGATTGTAAAATAATAAAATAATTATAATAATGACAAATCATATAAAAAAATTATATTAATACGAATATGGGTTGAATACTTTTAATAAAAGTTGATAATAATAAATATAATTTAATTTATTATTTATAAAATTAGATATAAGACTCATATTGTCCTACATGAAAAATAAATTTCTATGCTTAATTAAATTATTGTTTTCCTATGTGCCCTTAGATTATAAATTACAGTAAATCAAATAATAATTTATGTGTATGTGTGCGTATATTGGCCCACGTATATTTTCTAATAAATTTATAATATTATTGAAATTCAATCACATATTACTAATATAATAAAATATTTAATATTTTATGCCGTGCATAACACGGGAGGACATCTAGTTAATAGAACAAAATCGGGGGCCAAGAATACCCTAGAGAAATCAGACGGCTGAGAGGGAAAGGGGCTGCCAATAGGTATGTTGGGCCAGGTCAGTAATAGGCCGAAAATAGAGAGAATATGGAAGGCCTATGTTGGGCCTTTATTTCCAACAACACCCACAATAGAATTAATCAAATAGTTATAAATGTTTCTTTTTATTACAATAAGTACACGGTACGACAGTTGTCAAATATGAGAATTGGTAAAAGTGAACGTAGCTAAAATAGTAAGTACATTTTATGTGTTATAACATATCCATTTCTAAAATTTACGTAATGAGCCATCAACGTCTCCATCTGGTATATCCTTGTTATCTTGACTTTTAGAATCACTTTGATCTTTGTAGAGAATAGGTCTAAATCGAGTGAGGAATTATTACAATAATCATAACGAATATAACTATTACACAAACACTTACGGGATAAGGATTAGGGTTTACACAACTTCTAAATTAATTAAAATGCAGATTAAAAGAAACTGAAAATTTTAAAAGAGGGGGCAGTAAATCGTAAACCAACGAATCGAAAGATTCGGAAGTGATGTCACTGTTGAAGAACAACCCGGCTCAGTCCTCTGTCCCAAATGCCCACGTCCATGACACACTTAGCCGCGGCCAGCACCAAAACGAGACCCGAAATCCGACCGGAAGCTGCTCCTCAGGAAGAACCGAAGCACACAGTAATGATTCGAACCGAAGACCCACCCAGAAACACCAACCTCAGATCAAAGCCCCAAAGACCGTCACAAAGATCTCAGATTTCAGTTCACAAGAAGAAGAAATCGTAGAGAGTAAACAGATTACTTTTTTGCTCGTTTTTTGTGTGTCTCTCTCAACTCTCCCAAAATGGATATATATAGATATATCGGAGTAGGGTTAGCAGAGGGAAAACCGGAACTGCAATCGGGATTTCCATGGCGGAAGACCAGGAAAGAGACCAACAGTCGGGAGAGAAAAAGGGGAGAGAGAATCGGGCAGAAGATAAAACGGAGGCGGGGGTTGGAAATGGGGCTAGGGTTTTTCTGGGGGTAGTTTTATAAGGGTCCACACACATCCAAGGGCCAGGATTAATTGAGGCCAACAGATGGATGAGATTAATCCAGCCTTAAATGATGGGTTGGGCTGCTTCCATGTGTCGGGCTGGGTCAACATTTGGTGGGCTGCAGGAGATAATAAATTGGGCCATCATTTTTAAATCACTTTAGCCCACATAATCCAACATTTCTCCACCTGGGCCAAATGAGTCATCGGGGCACACAATAGAGATAGAGGTCATCATCGCCGTAGGACACCACCTGCACTCAAAACACAAAGTAAGTACAAGTAATCACAAAAAATAGTAGCATTCACTAAGAAAGCAAGACCATCACAAAGATACAAAGAAAGCAAGGCATAGATTTGAGTGGACACCACTCCACCTCAAACACAACGCACTAAGCATGTTGCTCCACCCGAAAAGGAGCGGAGGTTTACAAAAATCCACCAACACTGCAGCCAGCTCAAAAAACGTCAAAGAACACAAAGTTCAAGGAAAAATAATCACACAGATTAGTACTACCTACATCCACAAAGGATTGGAACCACGAATAATTTATATAAGTCACATAGACACAAAAAACCATACACATATCACAAAGACACTCCACAACCCACCAAGGACTGAAAAACACAAGAATCAACTAATATACATCACTAAGATTGATATCTGACGCAGCGAGATTAGCCTTATCATCAGGTTGATTTTTACCCCTTTTGTTCTTATTATGATAATTTCTAGCAATATGACATTGTTTACCACAATTATAACAATTACGTAAGTGCTGTCGAAAATCAGAATTTTGACCATCCTTCTTATTGAAACAATCCTAGCAATTTTCATTCGTAACCATCGAAACTGATTCGAAATTTAAATTATTAGTCACATTCGTTTTTTAATCTAATTCCTTACTCTTTAGACCAGACACAACAATATCTAAAGATATATTATCTCTACTATACTTAATAGCAGATTTAACATCACCATAAGACTCAGGAATAGCATTCAAAAAGACAATAGCATAGTAATCATCAATATGTTTATCACCCGAATTTTTAATATATTGAACTAACTTGGTAAACCCATCAAGGTTTTCATCAAGACTTTTATTCAAATCTAGTTTAAAACAGAAGAATTTTTCAAGCAAAAACAATTTATTCGGCAAAGAGGTTTCTACATATAATTCTTCCAACTTTTCCCAAAGTTCTTTAACCGAATTTTGTTTACCAACTTTTCTTATCACAGAGTCAGACAAGTTCAAGATAATAGCAGAGTAAGCAAACTCATCAAATCCAGCTCTTTTTTCCGCAGTTACATTAGATGCAAAAGAGTTGTCGATAGCTTTGAAACATTTTTGTTGAATGAGTATGCTTTTCATTTTCTGTTGCCAAATGGCAAAATCACCTTTTCCATCAAATGGGGCCACAGAGAACGCAGGGATAGTTCCCATTTTAATTTTCAAAATAAACGAAATTTTTGAAAAATTAAAGGAGACTTTTGATTTTATCAAAACGCAGAAACACAAAATAACTAACAAAATCACACAGATAAATAAAATTAAAGGAATCCGAAAAATTCAACATCAAGCCCCTACAAGATCCGAGGACGCTTAAGTGGTCCAGGCAGGAGGGTTTTAATGCCGGTTTACGAAAATTTCCAGACTCAAAATCAACACGAAGTAATATCATAGTAATAAACACACATAATATCACCAACAATGCGTCAAACAACATACGCAGCAAAAGCAACAACGCCAGGACAGTATCACGAAGAACAGTACCGAGAATATCACGAAGAAGAGCAAACAAAAAATGTCACGAAGAGCAGCAAACAGAAAAACAGTAAATGGAGAGGGTAAAGTCGTTATACCTGAGCGATCCCGGGTTGACCCGATTCAGACAGATCCGAACCAAACTCCGGTACCAATGTAGAGAATAGGTCCGAATCGGGTGAGGAATTATCACAATAATTATAACGAATATAACTATTACACAAACACTTACGTGATAAGGATTAGGGTTTATACAACTTCTAATTTAATTAAAATGCAGATTAAAAGAAACTTAAAAATTTAAAAGAGTGGGCAATAAATCGCAAACCAACGAATCGAAATATTCGGAAGTGATGTCATTGTTGAAGAACAATCCGGCTTAGTCCTCTGTCCCAAATGCCCACGTCCAGGACACACTTAGTCGCAGCCAGCACCAAAACGAGACCCGAAATCCGACTGGAAGCTGCTCCTCACGAAGAACCGAAGCACACAACAAGGATTCGAACCGAAAACCCCCAACCTCAGATAAAAGCCCACAAGAAGACGAAATCGTAGAGAGTAAACAGATTACTTTTTTGCTCCTTTTTTGTGTGTCTCTCAACTCTCCCAAAATGGATATATATAGATATATCGGAGTAGGGTTAGCATAGGGAAAACCGGAACTGCAATCGGGATTTCCATGGCGGAAGACCAGGAAAGAGAGCAACAGTAGGGAGAGAAAAGGGGAGAGAGAATCGGGCAGAAGATAAAAGGGAGGTGGGGGTTGGAAATGGGGCTAGGGTTTTTCTAGGGGTAGTTTTATAAGGGTCCACACACATCCAAGGGCCATGATTAATCGAGGCCAACTGATGGTTGAGATTAATCCAGCCTTAAATGATGGGTTGGACTGCTTCGATGTGTCGGGCTGGGTCAACATTTGGTGGGCTGCAGGAGATAATAAATTGGGCCATCATTTTTAAATCATTTGGCCCACATAATCCAACAATCTTCATCTTCATCTTTGCTTGCATATAAATAAAATGTTCATTCACCATCGTCGTCATCCGAATTGGAGTGTGCATCACATAAGTCTTCCGTCGTCTTTTCTTCTGGTATCAACCCCAACGCGAGCACCTGATCACTAATAAATGACAACAACTGTGTACCATGTACCTATTGTAATAAAAGAAACATTATAACTATATGATTATGGGTGTCAAATTGAAAAAATATATATATAGAGAGAGAGAGAGTGGGGTGGCAAGGCCAAGGGGTGGGCCGGGCAGGTTTTGGCATTATTACAGAAATTATTACAGATATTAGTGTTGGGTGATCTATAGATATTACCAGTGAACTACAGATATTACTCGTTTCAGAAATTATTAGGGGTATATGTGAAAGGAAAATTAAGGAGAACTTTGCAAAGGCAAACTAACTTAGGGAAAACTAGAAATCATTCATAAAATAAAATTATTTTTAAATCATTCATAATCTTCACTTCATTATTTTTCTTTCCTCTGACAGCTAGTTAACTGTTATAAAATTATTTCATGTTATAAATAGATTTAGATATTATTTAAAAACTCATTCACCTTATACTATCTTCTTGCAAATTCTCAAAAACAAAATATTCTGCAAGATGTTTAATGCTTTTTTCGGTATGCTACATTATGTTAATCATAGCATATACTATATTAGTTGTATATGTAAAGTGTAACACACAAGAGGAATATTTGGATTTATCATTAATATTTTTTTTTTATCAATACTTGAAATCTTAACATTTAATAGTATCTCCTTTGATAAAATATGTGTTTCTCGAATATTATATTATTAATGATATGTATGTTCTTTCATATAGCTATTCGTCATGTCAAATCTTGTAAAGCTTGATTTCAAGGCACTTGATATAATTGGAAAAATTAATTTTCTTAAGTGTTGAATGTTGATATCTAACTTAAGTGGGAGGTCTTAGTGGTATGGTAATTTAGTCAAAGGAAACATCATCTCAAGAAAATGTAAAACCTATTATTTTCATTCGCCACCACCTTCATGAGCGATTGAAAATTGAATATCTAACTATGAAATATCCTGTGGATCTTTGTAAGGCATTAAGAGGATGTGATCATCAAAAAGCTGTGATCCTCCGAAAATCTCGTTATGAGTAAATCAAACTTCATTTACATGATTTTAAGTCTGTTAGTCAATATAATTCAACTATGTTTCGGATCAGTTCAAATTTAAAGTTAAGTGAAGAAAATATTACTGATTACGACATGCTGGAGAAAATGTTCACCACATCCCAATTTTCATACATGATCTTACAACAACATATCGTGAATAGGGTTTCATAAACTATTATGAACCATTTCATGTCTTCTTTTGGCTGAACAAAATAATGAAGTATTGATGAAAAATCATGTATCTCACCCCATTGGAAAATCATCTGGTTATAACCATGGTCGTGGTCGTGGATGTAGAAGGGCGAGAGTTTTTCAGCCTAATAAGACAGACAAGGAAGGGAAACACAAAAAGATAATGGTGGTCCGAATTAAAAAAAAAAAAGAGGAAATATTTGTTATCGTTGTGGTATGAAATGCCACTTATCACGTATATGTCATACATCGAAACATCTTACTGGACTCTATCAGGAGTCACTGGAAAATAAAGGGAAAAATATTGAAACAAACTTCATCACAAATTATCACGATGATTTATACGACATCGATTACACAACTCATTTGGACATAGATCGTATGGCTTCCATGGAGACGACTGATTAGTTTTGTGTTTTAAAATGAATATCGGAATAAACATAAGCTTCATGATCGCTTGCTTGTTTTATTTGTGTTATGTGTTTTTATACTTATGTACAGCGAATTCTATGTCATTGTACTTGCATTTGTGTGTTAAAATAAAAAATCTATTGTTATTTGTACGATAAATTTTATGTCATTTTACTTATTTTAGTACGTTGAAATAAATGGTTTACCTTTATATTATTGAACATTTATATTCATATCTATTTTCTTATATTTGATAGACCATAAATATGTCTCAACCCAAATTTCAAGGGGTGATTTATGTCTTGCGAACAGTGCACAACACATACTATACTTAAGCATAAGAGATATTTTTACACTTTGAAGATTGACGGAGCAAACGTGAATACCATATATGGTAGTGCAAAAATAATCGAGGGATATGGTAAAATCAATTTTATAATGTCTTGAGATACAAGATTCACAAATAAGTAATGCCTTATTTTCTCCCAAGTCCCAAAGAAATTTACTGAGTTTCAAAGATCTTCATTCGAATGGATATCATATTGAAACAGTGAATGAAGGAAATAATGAATATCTTTGTATTACTTAAATGACTCGAAAGACAAGTACATGCTAGAGAAATTACATACTCTATCATCTGGATTATACTACATTAAGATAAGAATGTTTGACTCGTGTAACATAGTAAACCCAAAGTTTACTGAAATATTTAAAAATTGGCATGATCAGTTGGGTCGACATTCCAGATCGATAATGATGCAGAGAAACTCTAGTGGTCATTCATTGAAAAATCAGAAGATTTTTCAATCTCATGATGTGCCACTTGTTATCAAAGTAAATTGATAATAAGACCATCACCAACCAGAATTGCTAACGAAGCACCATTATTTTTGAAAAGAATTCATGGTGATATATGTGGACCTATTCATTCATGTGGACCATTTCAGTACTTTATGGTACTAATCGATACTTCCAGCAGATGGTCATGCACATGTCTATTACCAACTCTTATTATGGCATTTGCCACACTCCTTGCAAAGTTAATTAAAGTGAGAGCACAATTCCCATATTACACAATCAAGAAAATTTGACTTGATAATGCGGGTGATATTACATCCCGAGCATTTAATGATTATTTTATGGTAATGGACATTAATATTGAACATCAAATAGCACATGGTCATATACAAAATGGTGTGGCTGAATCATTAATCAAGAGCCTTCAACTTACTGCCAGATCATTGATGATGAGAACATAACTTCCTACTTTTGAATGAGGACATGCTATTTTGCGTGGTATAACACTCGTACGTATTAGACCGGGTGCATACCACAAGTACTTCCGATTGCAGCTGACATTTGGTCAAAAACGAAATCTTCCACACCTTAGAGTTTTTGGTTGTGCTATATATGTACCAATTGCTCCACCACAATGTACAATAATTCTGCCACAAATAAGATTTGGAATTTATGTTGGATATGAATCACCTTCGATTATAAAATATCTTGATCCAAAAATAGGTGATATTTCTACAGTCTGTTTTGCTAATTGTCATTTCAACAAAGATGAATTCCCAATTTTAAGTGAATGCTGACAAGTCAATAAACAAATCGAGTGGTGTACAACGTCGTTGTTGCACCTTGACCCCCCCCCCCCCCCCCAACGTGAAATGGAAGTTCAAAGAATTATATACTTGCTTAGGTATATCAAATCAAGTGCCGAATGTATTTACAGACACAAAAGGTTAACGAGATCTCATATAATTGCTGCAAATATTCATACTCGGATTGAAATTTCAAAGGGGCAATTTATTACATGTATGTCAAATAACCCCTGAGCACGCCTGCAGCGTGGGCGATTTATTGCTTCCCATGATAAAAATTCTCGAAAAAAAAGCCAAAATACTCGACAAATCTAAATTAAATATATGTGTTCTAGAAAAATGCATCACGAAGCACGGAAAATTCCAAAAATGAAGAAAACTACGGAATTTCAATTAATTATGTCAGTAATGAAAAATTATGGAATTAAACTGAAATAGAAGATATCTATGACATATTATGTTGTTCTGTATCATGAGAAATTGATAACAAACATGAAGATACCGAGCCAACACCAATATCTGAATGTCAAAATGAGACATGATTGGTTCAAAATGGGAAGTCACTATACAGACTGAATTAAATTCTCGTAATAAACAAAATGTATTTGGGCCTATTGTTATCATCTGAAGCTGTGAGTTCTGTTGGATACAGATAGATTTTTGTTAGAAAACGAAACGAAAAAATGAGATTACGAGGCATAAAGCTAGCCTGCTTGCACAAGATTTTTGTCAAAGGCTTGTAAAATGAAGAAACATATTTTCCTATCATGGATGCCATTACATTTATATATTTAATCAACTAGTCAGTCTCAATAAATCTTGAAATTGGCTGATATCTACATGAAAGTTCCCCAAGGATTCAAAATGCTCGAAGCATTAGAAGCATGGTCCAAGGAAATATGTGTAGTTAAATTGTAGCGATCAATATATGGACTAAATCAATCTGGACGTATATGGTATAATTGTTTAAGTGATACGTTGAAAATGATTATGTAAACGATCATATTTGTCCATATGTCTTCATCAAGAAAGCGATAATTTGATTTGTGATTATTATTGCCTATGTTGATGGTCTGAATATCATTGAAACTCCTAATGAATTAAAGAAGCAATTTATTATCCGAAGGGATAATTTGAAATGAAAGATCTTTGAGAGACAAAATACTGTATTGGTTTACAATAGAATATTTATAGAGTGGAATATTTGTACATCAATCTTATGATACGAAAAGGGTCTTGAAGCTTTAATATGGGCAAGACAAATCCTCTCAATATCCCGATGGTTAACATAACATTGAATACTGAGAATGATCCATTTCGCCCTTATGAAGGTAGCGAAAAAATACTTGGTCCTGAAGTACCATATTTAAGTGCAATTGTGGCTATGTATCTTGCCGCACACGAATAGATATAACATTTGCTACTGGAATGATACAGTACATTACCAACACGTAGGCATTAGAATGGTATTAAGCATGTACTTCGTTATCTATAGGGAACTATCTATTTGGGATTATTTTATTCAAAAGATTAAAAAGATGAAATAATTGATTCTGCAGTTGCAGGATACTTATCAGATCTCCATAAAAGTAGATCACAAACCTGTTATGTTTTCATAATTTGTGGCAATGCAATATTCTGTTGTTCCCAGAAGCAAATATTTGTTACCACATCTTCAAATCATTTTGAGATTATCGTACTTCATGAAGCAAGTGGATAAAGTGTGTGGCTTAGATCTATAACTCAATGCATCAAAGAAGCCAGTAGATTACTAATTAATACAGACACGATAGTTTTATTTGAAGATAATGCAACATGTGTTTCCGAAACCAAGGATTCAAACCTTACATATTCCCCCAGTTCTTCTCGTATACTCAAGAACTAGAAAAGATCAAGGAGATTGATATTCAATATATCCAATCAAGTGAGAATGTTGCAGATGTATTTACAAAGGCGCTCCCTACTATAAACTTCAGAAAATATATTTGTAATATTGGGACGCGGCAACTACGAGATCTATGAAGATGATGATCCTTGTTAACTCGAGTGGAGCTTACATAGCCGTACAATTTTTTCCTTGCCATGGTTGTCACATATGATTTTTCAGTAAGGTTCTTAATGAGCAGTCTAAATACATCTTTTACAAATAGTTGTATACTCTTTTTCCCTTATATCCGATTTTTTCCACATATTTTTTCGGTTTAAGGTTTTTAATGAGGCACACTTATTTAATTTACAGTGCTATGTCTAAGGGGAAATGCTATAAATATATTTTTAACGGCACACACTTTATGGCATCATAGAATAAGATTGTTATGTCCCTGATGTAATATATAATCAAGATTGTGCTATTTGAAGTTTTGCTTTAAATTTGACTTTAATTATTAATGAAAAGGTACACTTGAAAATTTATTTTCTCTATTTTATCTTTATCTTTCCATAATATTTTAGTTTTATAACATCTATTATTTGATCACATATTTCGATTTAGGGAGTATTTGGATCTATTTATCATCATAATACAAAGTGGATATTTTGAATCGATAAAAATTCCTCGTGGCTTTTCTGTTTAGACAAAAAAAAAGTCTTTGTAAATTTATAACAAGTCACCCACCATTTTTTTTTTCTTTTTTCTTTTTTTTTTACTCAGTCTTTTTGGGGAAAAGTTATATATATTCTCCGTTCAGAATTCACTGTGATACTGGATTTTAACGGAGTCTAATACTCCTTCCATCATATTTGAAGTGCAATAGTTTGAGTAAAATTAGTGTATTTTAGGAGAGTGACTGGATGTGATAGATGTATAAGTTTTATAAATATTGATGATAAGTGTTGGTGTAAATTAAAAAGTAAAAAGTATGGATAATGAGTGTATAGCGGAGATTAAAAAGTAAAAGATGATTGATGTGATTTGAAGTATTTAATAAAATGTTAGCAATCTAAAAGGTCAATTTTTTGGACCAAATTTTGTATTTGGGGGTGGAACGGAGGGAGTATATATTTTTAAAAAAAAAATTGTATTTTTGAATATTATAAAACTATGAAAATATATTGAGATCAATCAAACACATATCACATATTAATATTTAGTTTTATATGATAGAACCAAGGTACTATAGAAGATGGTATATGAATAATGTCAAGAAGTGTGCAATTAAGAGTAAAGAATTAAGTGGGGGAATGGTGGGTGGTCCAGTGGTAGGACGCCTACTCCCAAGACATTCTTTTGGAGAGGTCTTGAGTTCTAACCCCACCAAAGGAGGTGAAAGAGGAAGTTTTTTCTCTTTATGATCCTCTAGCTCCCCGGGGATAGCTCAAGCAACCGCTAATCAATGTTTAATCTCGCGTCAAGCTGAAGATGAGTATTTCCTTCTTGGGAACCCGAGAGTCTTGACCAATCAGTGGTTGTTCTCCAGAAGCTCTTTGGGAACTGGCGCTGTTAATCGATTAAGGGTTTCTCGCTTGCGCAAGTGTACGAAAAGCGACGGCAACCCTGGAATTGCTCGAGCGACTCGCGATTTACTTCTCTCAATGGGTTAGGAGTGGGTTCATTGAGGGACTAGGATTAGTCCGACTAAGCTGGGATCACCTAGTTATCAAAAAAAAAAAAAAAAGAATTAAGTAGTTTATTAGCTACTTTCTCCATTCCACCTAAAGAGTGCTGACTTTGGATAAATACCAAAAAAATTGTGTAAATTTTTTTTAAATCGAACCATTTAAATGAATGCAAAAAAAGTTTGAATCGGTTGGAATATTTTATTCTAAATATTTATTATTGAGTTTTGACGATTAATTGTTAAACAAAGAAAACAACAAAGAAGCAAAACAAAACAACGAAAAAATCGAAGACGCAAAAAATTAGAAATTGCAAGCATAATGTACGCTATGAAGCATGCATAACGTACGTAATATAAAGATACTTGATCAGACGAGTCAGAAAAGTCGGTTGCAGATAACAAGCTTAACGCACGCTATATGCACTGTATAGCGCACGCTATCAAAGGTGTTTAACGTACATAAATGGATATGTGTAACGTACGTAATGAGAATTCAAACAAGACACTCGTTGGAAGATTCTGGGTCAAAGTCAAGCGCTCAATGGATACTTTGACAAAAGCAGACAACGGATATATTAACTAATTAACGCACGCTACGAGTAAGGATTAACGTACGCTACAGCAAGCAGTTAACGTACGTAATGAAAAATGACAACGTACGTAAAGGAAGAAATGAAAGCCAGTGGACTGAAACTGGAAGCAGATAACGTACGCTACAGGATAGCTATAACGTACGTAACGAGCTTAACGTACGCTACGCAGGAAGGCTAGCGCACGCTAAAGAGTCAAATAGAGCTAACGGCTAGTTGGAGGAAATTGGCTATAAATACCAAACCATTTGGTATCAAACCACACAACAATCTTTAGCAAATCTAGTTGATATGCAAACAAAACTCTAAATGATGCCAATCTAGTTGATAAGTTAACTGTTGCGTGATAAACTAGCTAATGGAGTACTAAACATCACATTTTAAATAAACTTAAGAAATAGACTAATCTATTTTTACCAAACATGTGATCGATAGGCATTCGACTTTTTCTCAGGCAATCGATCTCAATTTCATTCCTGTACAAATACATGAGTTGGTATATCCCATCACGTGACCCACTGTACAAATACACACTGATTGTGATTACTGTCATAATCAGTATTGGTTTATAGCATAGTCACAACTGTGTATAATATAATTACAGTAAAAGTATGACGCGACAACATACTCACAATTGGTATATAATATAACCACAATTGATGTATCTTGCACAACACATCATGTTGCAAGGCATAATTTTTTCATCTTAATAAGCTATTTTATCAGCTAATTAATTGGATTAATTGGAAAAGACATCTGAAGAACAACATGGGTATGAAGACAAGTACACCATTAATCGATGAGAACTAAAATATATATAAACATAAACAATTTCAGAAAACCATGAATCAGCATAATTACCACCGGCAGGCAATTTCAGAGCCAATCCACGCAGTGTTCCGGGACACCAATCGTCCCTGTGCCATCACAATCGATTGTAGATCTCAACAATCATTCGCTCGTCGTACTCCTTAACCGATCTCAATCCGGATCCCATGACTCCATGGCCAGGATACCCGTTGATGCCATATCCGCTCGCGACAATCACGACCAAGTTCGCAATTTCATCATCATGTTAACGTATGCGGCTCGCAATCCCACCAGAAAAATCTTCAGCGAGAACCGAAGCTTCAGCTTTAGCCGCGATGCCAACTTAATCAGTCAGAAATAATTCCGTCATGAGGAGCCCTCTCCTGCGGCTGGAGCTAGCTCCGGCACACGCATCTTTTATTTCCGGCCGCCACGGCGGTTCAGAAGTTCGTAGCCTTTCCGCCTCAAATATCTTTTGTATACCGCGGTTGAAATTCCCTCCATGTTTTGGTACCATGGGTTAAACTGTGGATTTAAACGAATTCTTACCTCTTGTCTTGTATATTTAGCCCTCGTTTGGTAGTCTAGATTAGCCAATATAGGATACATATCTTAGCTAAGATAAGGCGTATTTCTTTTACTTAATCGAACATCTTGTCAATTTATATTTTGTTGTTTACTTTCTACTTAACGATCTTAATAATGTCTTTTTCATTAAGAACTTTTGGGGTGTCTTACAATTAAGGCAAATCTTTCTAAATATACCAAAATTACCCTCTTTAATAATAAAAGAATTGAGTATATATAGTATAAATTATCATATAATCTTAATTATAATTAAGTATATATAATATAAATTTAAAATATATATTAATATTATACATTTAAAATTCATAAAATATAAGCTATTTATTGATAAAAATTAATATAACTATATATTAAAATATAACTTAATATATTTATAAAAATATTGTCCGATTATTTAAATATACCCGAAAATTATAATATGATTTATGAATATAAGTATATTATAATATAAATTAAAATATATATTATTTTATATTTTATAAATTGATTTTTTTTATATTGAATATTAAAAAAATTAATAAAACTATATATAATAAAATATAACTTAATATATTTATAAAAATATTGTCTGATAACTTAAATCTACCAGAAAATTATAAAATGATTTATGAATATAAATATATTATAAAATAAATTAAAATATATATTATTTTATATTATATAAATTAATTTTTTTTATATTGACTATTAAAAAATTAATATAACTATATATAATAAAATATAACTTAATATATTTATAAAAATATTGTCTGATTATTTACATATACCTAAAAATTATAATATGATTTATGAATATATATTATAATATAAATTAAAATATATATTATGTTATATTGTATAAATTGATTTTTTTTATATTGACTATTAAAAAAAAAATATAATTATATATTAAAATATAACTTAATATATTTATAAAACTATTGTCTAATTATTTAAATATATCTGAAAATTATAATATAATTTATGAATATATATTATAATATAAATTAAAATATATATTATGTTATATTACTTAAATTGATTTTTTATATTGATTATTAAAAAATTAATATAACTATATATATATATTAAAATATAACTTAATGTATTTATAAAAATATTGTCTGATTATTTAAATATATCCAAAAATTATAATATGATTTATGAATATATATTATAATATAAATTAAAATATATATTATGTTATATTATTTAAATTGATTTTTTTATATTGACTATTAAAAAATTAATATAACTATATATATTTAAATATAACTTAATATATTTATAAAATATTGTCTGATTATTTAAATATACCTGAAAATTATAATATGATTTATGAATATATATTATAATATAAATTAAAATAAATATTATGTCATATAATTTAAATTGATTATATAAACTAAAATGCTCAATCCGTCCTTTATCAAAAAGGACTTAATTCATATTGAGGGGTAAAATGGTCATTCAGATAGTTCATTCAGAAAAGAAAGAAACAACAGGATATTTTTTCAAATCAGACAGATTAATCCACCCAGACAGCTTAATCCATTTAGGTATTAATGGAAAAAAAGTAAACAGCCCCTAAGTGTTTGGTAGCCAAGAAAAATAATGTAGGAGGCACGTGACATAGCTCAGCCCGTGGTTAATTTACTGTTCACCTTCAGAAACTGCGTTCCTCCAACTTGGCTCGATTCCTAAGCTATGATTCTACAGTAATCAAGATTATAGTGTTATATGACATTATTACCCTTCCAAACTTCTCAGTTCTCTTCCTTCTTATCTCTCCTCACTCTTTTTCTCTTTCCCATCTGGCGAGATGACGTATGGGAACCTTTTTCGGCCGCAGCTGCCGCCATCACCACCAGGGATGTCAATTTTATCCGTACCCGATTCTACCCGTCGGATAAACCCGAAATCGGGTCAGGTATCGGCCGAACCCGAAGTTTTATGATTGGGTACGGGTAGGGTATGGATATAGTATATTACCCGAATACCCGATCCGATTACCCGACCCGCGTACCCGTTTGAATTATATAAATATATTATTATTATATATTATACATAAATATTATAATGTACTATAAATTAGATATATTATTATATAAAGTATTATATTTTAAATATTTATTATACTAACTTGAACTTATTAATTACATTATATATGATATATATTAAAAATATTTATATTCTTAAATATAGGGTATACGGGTACCCGAATATCCATTGGGTACCCGATTACTCGATGGACAATACCCGAATCCGATCCGAATCAAATAGGGTAGTGTATGGAGGAGGCATACTCATACCCTACCCGACACATTGACATCCCTAATCACCACCACCGGACCTCTGGAAAACATCATCTTCGATATTCAGAAAAATCAACTCTCAATTTTTATCACAAGTCCTCATTTGAATTTGAGAATTTTTATTGATTTAGTGCAATTTTGTTTGATTTGGGAAATGATTCAGACGAGATCAAAAGAGAGAGATTGGGGGTGAGAGAGAGAGATGATGGTTCGAAAAATAACTTAATTAATACCATAATTAATTATGGTAATTAATGACATTAAATGATATATTTGGAATCTACATTTTGTGCAAAGCACCTTCCGAGTTCGAGCACGTGCACGTCGCACTTGTCGCAACGGGCGCTTCGTAGGTGCACTCATACTAGCCTAAATTCATACTACAAGTCCCAAATATCCAGTAGTTCGCCCGGAATTTGATTCCTAGTACAGGGTATCGAGTTCGTCGAAAAACCGTTGTATCTTGGGGACGTTTGCCGTTCAACCGTGTGTACTGTGCGGGGCAATTTCGTCTTACGGAGAGAGAGTCCAACTCTTGCCTCGGTTTTGCATCATTTGTCATTTTCTACAGCATTATATTCAACAATCGTAAGACGAAATTTTTCTGTAGAAGATGGCATCGTCAAGCAACAATGTTCATGCTCCTGCCCATGCCGAAAAACCATAGAAGTTCTCAGGTACTGATTTCAAACGTTGGCAATCAAAAATGCTGTTCTACCTTACTACTCTCAATCTCTGTCGCTTCCTTTCCGAATCTCGTCCTGTTGTGGGGGATGATGAAACTGACACCCAGAAACGCACGGCATTGGATGCATGGCATCATAGCGACTTCTTATGTCGGAACTATATTTTGAATGGGCTGGATGACACACTTTACAGTGTTTATTCCACAATCAAAACGTCCAATGAGTTGTGGGACTCGTTGGAAACAAAATATAAAACAGAAGATGCCGGTTTGAAGAAGTTCATCGTGGGTCGATTTCTAGACTTCAAAATGGTGGACACCAAAACTGTTCTCGAGCAAGTGCAGGAAATACAGTTGATCCTGCACGATATTTTGGCAGAAGGAATGAGCTTGTCTGAAACCTTTCAAGTTGCTGCCATAATCGAGAAGTTGTCCCCGATGTGGAAGGACTTCAAAAACTACCTCAAGCACAAACGCAAGGAAATGGGCCTTGAAGATCTAATTGTGCGACTGAGGATCGAAGAGGACAATCGGAAGACCGATGTCAAGATGAACAAGTCATCTATGGAGGTAAAAGCAAATCTCATCGAGTCAAGCAACAACAAAAAGCAGAAATTTAACGGGAAGAAGCAAGACTCGAAGAATCAAAAGAAGATCAAAGGAGAATGCTACAACTGCGGTAAATTCGTGCATATGGCGAAAAATTTCCGCAAACCAAAGAAGGACAAGAAGAGAGATCAAGCAAATGTTATCGAGAATAAGTATGTTCCCATCGATTTGTCCAGTCTTGATCTGTGTGCAGTTGTAGATGAAATCAATATGGTTGGAATCCCAGTCGGATGGTGGGTGGACACCGGCGCTACTAAACATATTTGTGCCGATAAAACCATGTTCTCCTCATACGAGCCCGTCACCGAAGAAAAAAAGTTGTACATGGGAAACTCCGCTGCCTCAAATGTTGTCGGAACTGGAGAAGTTATACTCAAGATGACGTCGGGATTGAAATTGACGCTCAAGAATGTGCTACATGTTCCAGACATCCTTAAGAATCTTGTTTCTGGCTCAGCATTGAGCAAAGCCGGATTTAGGCTAGTGTTTGAAGCGGATAAAGTTGTAATAACTAAAAATGGTCACTTTATCGGAAAAGGCTATATAGATAACGGCCTTTTCAAACTGAATGCTATCAATGTACGTGGTGGAAATGAAATAAACGATAAAGTTGTTTATTTGGTTGAGTCTCCTAATTTATGGCATGATAGATTAGGACATGCAAATCTAAATATACTACGTCGTTTAGTACATTTAGATTTATTGCCAAAAATGACTTTCGATCAACACAAAAGGTGTGAAATATGTGTTGAAGCAAAAATGGCAAAATCTCATTTTCATTCAGTGGAAAGATCGACAAAACCTCTTGAATTGATTCACACCGATCTGTGAAATTTAAAACTTGTGCAAACAAGAGGTGGAAAGAATTATTTCATAACTTTATAGATGACTGCACAAGATTTTGTTATGTGTATCTTTTGAGAAGTAAAGACGAAGCATTCGAAGCTTTCAAAACATACAAAACAGAAGTTGAAAATCAACTCAACACCAAAATCAAAATGATTCGAAGTGATCGAGGTGGTGAATATGTTGCACCTTTTGAAGAATATTATCGTGAAAATGGCATTATTCACCAAACGACTGCACCTTATGCACCTCAATCGAATGGTGTTGCCGAACGAAAGAATAGAACATTGAAGGAAATGATGAATGCTATGTTGATAAGCTCGGGCCTATCACTTAACATGTGGGGAGAAGCTATTCTTTCGGCCAATAAAATTCTGAATAAATTACCCAAAAAGAAGCAAGATAAAACTCCATATGAATTATGGAAAGGAAGGAAGCCGTCCTATAAATACTTAAAAGTGTGGGGGTGCTTAGCAAAAGTTGAAGTACCGAAACCCAAGCAAGTAAAAATAGGACCAAAAACGATTGATTGCATTTTCATAGGATATGCAAATAATAGTAATGCGTACCGATTTTTGGTACACAAATCGGAAGTACCCGATATAAATGAGGGAATGATTATAGAATCAAGAAATGCCATATTTTTTGAAACTATATTCCCTAAGAAAGAAAAGAATGAAATAAGTCCGAAAAAGAGTACTTATGATGAAATCTCGCCAAATAGTAATGGTCCAACACCGGAACCAAGGCGAGGAAAAAGAATAAAAACTGCAAAAACCTTTGGTCCAGATTTTGTAGTCTATTCTTTAGAAGACGAACCAAAGACAATCAAGGAAGCATTGTCTGGTTCCGATGCCGATCTATGGCAAGAAGCTATTAATAGTGAAATCGAGTCAATCTTGAACAATCACACTTGGCACATTGTTGATCTTCCTCCGGGAAATAAACCTTTAGGTTGCAAGTGGATTCTCAAGAAGAAATACAAAGGTGATAAATCTATTGACAAATACAAGGCCCGTTTGGTAGCCAAAGGATACAAACAAAAGTAAGGGTATGATTACTTTGCTACATACTCACCAGTTACTCGGATTACATCCATTAGAACGCTACTTGCAATAGCAACATTGTACAATCTTGAGATACACCAAATGGATGTAAAAATGGCCTTTCTAAATGGAGATTTAGAAGATGAAATTTATATGGAACAACCCGAAGGGTTCGTGGTTCCCGGCCAAGAAAACAAAGTTTGTAAACTTGTTAAGTCTTTATACGGACTTAAGCAAGCACCCAAACAATGGCATGAGAAATTTGACCAAGTAATGATGTCAAATGGTTTCAAGATCAATGAATGTGATAAATGTGTGTACATCAAAGGTACATCTGACAATTTTGTCATTGTGTGTCTATACGTTGATGATATGCTAATTATGGGTAGCAACAATAAAATCATCTTAGACACTAAGGAAATGTTAAAGAAGAACTTCGACATGAAGGATATGGGATTAGCCGATGTGATTCTAGGAATCAAGATCTCCAGAACACCCGATGGAATAGTCTTATCACAATCTCACTATGTTGAGAATGTGCTTAAGAAATTCAAGGCATACGATCTACCTCCGGCTAAGACACCTGTTGACTTAAGTTTACACTTAGCCAAAAATCGAGGAGAACCCATATCACAAACAGAATATGCTAGGATAATTGGAAGCCTAATGTACTTAGCAAATTGTACAAGGCCAGACATAGCATATTCTATTAGTAAACTGAATCGGTTTACGAGTAATCCCGGAAAGGATCATTGGACCGCATTGACAAGAGTGTTGAGATACTTAAAACACACTGTCAATCATGGTATACACTATTCGAGATATCCAGCTGTTTTGGAAGGATATTGTGATGCCAACTGGATATCCGATACTAAAGACTCTAAATCCACAAGCGGTTATGTATTTACCATTGGTGGAGGAGCAATATCATGGAAATCTTCTAAGCAAACATGCATATCCCGATCTACAATGGAATCGGAGTTTATTACTTTAGACAAAGCCGGCGAAGAAGCCGAATGGTTAAGAAACTTCTTAGAAGATATTCCCTGTTGGGAAAAACCTTTGCCTCCCGTTATGATATATTGTGATAGCATGGCAGCCATAGGGAGGGCAAAGAACAGTATATATAATGGTAAGTCTCGACATATTCGTCGAAGACACAATACCATTAGACAATTGATCACTACAGGAATAATGTGTATTGACTATGTAAAGTCAAAAGACAATATAGCGGATCCGTTTACGAAAGGTATTAACCGTGATCAATTATATAATGCAGTAAGGGGAATGGGATTGAAATCCACGCATTGAGAATTTTCATAATGGTAACTCAACCAGGATGATTGGAGATCCCAAGAACTTGGTTCAATGAGACAACTAAGTTGTGAAAGTTCAAGTTAAAGCACTTGAAAATCCATTCTCGTAGCTGTTCAAGTGCAAGCCTGCAGTTTGTGGTAAAGGGTAAGCTTTTTAAAGCTTTTAATGATTCCTATAGCCTATTATAGGTGGAGTATGGCAGGATAATCTTCATAGGAGGTCACCTATATAAGTGAAGAAGTAAGGCCGCTTCATAAATTAGTAACGCTTATGAATCCAAGAAATGGTCCAAGGCCAAAATGGACACAACGTGAGAACGAAAGATATTAGATCTATTATTGTGTGTATGTTATTGTCTTGGTTTAAACAAAAGTTGACCGGTTCAAGACATCACGTTCACTGAGCAACGAGTAAATCCGATAGCATTACACTAAGGAAGGTTCAAGGCTAACTACCACCTATCCTGAAGCAATAATAGGTCGTCGGGACTTAGTGCATATTGCATTTGCATTAATCATCATTCATGTGGGGGATTGTTGGAAAAATAGCTTAATTAATACCATAATTAATTATGGTAATTAATGAAATTAAATGGTATATTTGGAATCTACATTTTGTGTAGATTAATTTAGTGTATTTACTTGTTCAATTTCGTTAAGAAATGAATGAGTAATTAATGCACAAAGTTAAGCCATTTAATTGTTGGGAATGTGGTGTGGAATCCCATCCCACATTGGAGAAGTAAGGAAAAGTTGAGGTATTTATAAAGGACTTTCCATCATAAAGGAGCAATCAAGTGTGCTCCATTATGGTGCACCCTAGTTGCCTTTAATTAATTTTTAAGGCTAAAATCCGAATCCTACGAGAAAGGTGCAAAACACCTTCCGAGTCTGAGTCCGAGTCCGAGTCCGAGCACGTGCACGTCGCACTTGTCGCAACGGGCGCTTCGTAGGCGCACTCATACTAGCCTAAGTTCATACTACAAGTCCCAAATATCCAGTAGTTCGCCCGAAATTCGATTCCTAGTACAGGGTATCGAGTTCGTCGAAAAACCGTTGTATCTTGGGGACGTTTGCCGTTCAACCGTGTGTACTGTGCGGGGCAATTTCGTCTTACGGAGAGAGAGTCCAACTCTTGCCTCGGTTTTGCATCATTTGTCATTTTCTACAGCATTATATTCAACAATGAGGAGCTCAACTGAGATTGGATGCGGTAGATTTATTTGGTGGTGGTGGTGGTGGTGGCAGTGGCAGGGAGACGGGTGAAGGAATAGAGACAGGTTGTGGTGGTGTCGATGAAAGGGAGCGAGGTGGTGGTGGCGGTAGAAGGGAGACAGGTGCAGCAGGGAGATGGGTGAAGGAAGGGAGACGGGTTGTGGTGGTGTCAATGAAAGGGAGAGGGGTGGTGATGGCTGCAGAAGGGAGACAGTGGTGGTAGTGGCAGTGGAAGAATGGTTGGAGAAGAGCGAGTGAGAGAGGAAAGAGGATATGGAGAAGACGAGAGTGAGAGAGGAGAGAGGGAAAGGGATTTTGTTGTTTAATTCTATATTGAGGTTATAATCGTACTTTTAAATTTAATCTTGACTTTAAACTATAATACCAAACAACTAACCTACTATTCACTGTATTTATCTTGATATTATCTTATTTACCAATAAAGATACACTAATTATCACCTCATATCTACTATATTTATCTTGATATTATTTATTTTGTCTTATCTCACATATCTACCAAACGAACCCTTATTGGGGAGGAATGGGATGATAATTGAGGAGAAATGGGATGTTCATGTTGAGATATGAAGAGAGAAAAAAGGTGGGGATTTAGGGGGTTAGAGTAGTAGGATATAGCATTATTATTATTATTATTATTTTTTTTTTTTTTTTGCTCCAGCAGAAAGGAAATAAACTTAAAAGATGGTTACATCTGCCGCTAATATCGGCAATAACAACAGCGGTGCATCAGTCCAAAGCTGGAAACCAACAACCTCGTGGCCCAATTTTGCGAGATAATCAGCACAGGCATTTCCCTCCCGTTTAGTGTGAAGTAAATAGAACTCCCACGGGAGGGTCTTGAATCTACGGCAGTCCTCGAGAAGATAATGTAAGGGAAGGACCGTCGTGTTCTGAGAATTAAAAAGCTTGAAAATTACCTCTGAATCAATTTCAACTTGTATGCGATGAACCCGCCGCTCCCAAGCCATCTCCAGTCCATCGCGAAGAGCTAGTAATTCCGCCACAGTGATAGTAACACCATGGAGTTTCCTAGAAAAACCGCACAGCCAACTGCCCTCGTCGTCTCTGAGCAAACCGCCACACGCTACATCTCCCGATGCTTGCCGAAGACTGCCATCCGTGTTAAGTTTCGTCCAGGCGTGCGGCAGACGCTTCCAGGGAACAGCCGGTGGTGTTGGTATGCGCCGCTCCATAGTGGGAAATGCCAACCTTAGTTCGCCAACAAACATTTTGATTCTACGAGCAATGGCGACTGCAGGTAAATGTTGTTGTTGGAAAATCCGTTCGTTTCTCGATTTCCAAATGTGCCATAGACTAGCAAAACAAAAAACAGACCATGGGGTTCAAGGAGAAAGTGTGTTAGTAAAATCCCCATGCAACAAACGGCTCAACCAATCCTCCTCCACCATATTACAAATCCGATTCAACACACCTCTCCCAACACATAACTCCCATACCTCTCTCGCAAAACCGCACTCCAATAGAATATGTTTGATTGATTCGACGCCAAGACCACACCGAGTGCACAAGCCATTTTCCACAAGACCCCTACGGAACAACAGTAGTTGAGTACAAAGGTTGTCATGGCCACAAAGCCAAAGAAAGGTTTTGATTTTTGCCGGGCATTTTAACTTCCATAACCAGCCCCATTTGCCGCCGCCACACTTCGAAGGACTTCGCACTAACTCCTTTGTCAACCACCTGTACGCTCCACTGCAGGAAAAGACGCCATCACCACTGTCCAGAAAAACGCGTTGATCCTCTCCCCAAGAGTGTCGCGGCATAGGAAAATTAAAAATGTGATGCTTTACTTCAGTTGAAATCGAGGTATCCACAAACCCCAAAACCCACCCCACATCCGCGTACCATACATCTGCTACCCGCAGCAATTTCTCATGCTCAAGAATCCCATTATCCAATCTCGACACAATGGACTTCCCCCCACACCAATTAGCGAACCAAAAGGAAGTTCGCTCGCCAATCCCTATACGCCAGCCAAAAGCATCCTCAAGCGCATGAAAACCCCTAAAAAAACTCCCTTGAAGATCTTGGATTCAGTGCCCTTCAAACGATACATGGATATATCGCTACCTTTAAAGTACCGAGCTCGGCAAATATTGAGCCACGGACTGTTTTGTCCCGTTATAAGTCTCCAACTTTCTTTGGCATGGAGAGATGTATTCAACTTTTTCGATTGTCGAATTCCAAGGCCGCCTAAAATCTTGGGTTTAGTCACTGTATACCAGTTCACAAGATGAAGCTTCCTTTTATTTGGGTCTCCTGCCCACAAAAAGGACCTATTCGGTCTATCCAAAGTATTGCAAGTTCCCTCTGGTAACCAATGCGATTGCATTAAATGAACTGGAAGAGCACTCGCAACTAATTGAATGAGTGTAGCTCTACCAGCAAGGGAGAGAAGCTTGGCCTTCCAGGATGAGAGTTTTTTAGTCACCTTATCCACCAAACCCCGGAAATTTCTAGTAGTAACACGCCCATGAATCAAAGGTGCACCCAAATATTTTCCCAAATCTGTAGTGATGCCAAAACCCAAGAAATCACCAATAACTCTTTGCCTACTAACCCCCCTCACACTAGAGAAGAACACCTTAGACTTTGCTTCGCTAATTTTCAAACCGGAAGCCTTACAGAAATCCATCAACACACTTTTAACACATCATGCATTATCATAATCAGCCTTCGCCATAATAATAAGATCGTCAGCAAAGAGCACATGAGAAAAGGTAGGCCCATTTCTACACACTTGCACCGGTGTCCATCTCCCCTCATCCACCTTATCCCGAATCAAGTAGGACAGACGTTCAATGCAAAGCACGAACAAATACGGGGATAAAGGATCCCCCTGTCTAAGCCCGCAGGACGGAGTGAGAGGGTCCAACAGGGAACCATTCCAAAGAATCTTGGGCTTGAAAATCCGAACACAAAACATAATCAAGTGCTTAAGCTTATCAGGAAAACCAAAGAAAACGAGAGTCTCTTCAACGAAATCCCAATTAACCTTATCATAGGCTTTCTCTAAATCCAGCTTAATTATCATACTCCCATGCACGTTCTGTTTCCTTCCACGCAAAATATGTAGAATCTCCTGGACTAACCGAATATTTTCTTGCATGCCCCGCCCTTTGATGAAACTGTTCTGTGTGGGGGCGATCAAATTAGGTATCAGTTCCCGAAGTCTCATGGTAATGACTTTAGTGATGATCTTGTACGTCACATTGCATAGAGTAATTGGCCTGAAATTCTCAATCACATCTGGGCCTGGCACTTTAGGAATTAGGCAAAGAAAAGACGCTCCCACCTCCTCTTGAAATGCCCCACTCTCGAACGTGTCCTTCACAAACCGCAAAAGCTTATCCTTGCAAACATCCCAGAAGTGCTGGAGGAAATTGGCTTGAAAACCATCCGGTCCGGGTGCCTTATTAGGATGAAAGGACCAAAGGACCGCCCGCAATTCGTTCATGTCCACTTCTCGGCATAGGCCAGTCACTTCATCAGGGTGTATCATTGTTTGCAATCTGGACCTAGGTAGCCTGACACCCTTAAAAGCCTTATCATTAAAAACACAATTAAAATAGTGACAAACATGGTCCCGTAATGTGTCATCTGTCAAGCACCAATCACCATTAATTTTTAGCCCTGTGATAACATTTCTACACCGCCTCTGGATAGTAGTTTGGTGAAAAAGGCGGGTATTACGATCCCCATTAGAATGCCATAACACCCTAGATTTCTGTTTCCGTAACTCCTCCTCCTGTGCTAAAGTCCTGCTTAACATTGCAATAAGATTGCTCTCGAAGTTGAGGAGTGAATCACTGACTACTTTCTCTTCAATGCTCTTCCTGGATTGTGAACTTAAAAATTCTTTCCTGGAATGTACGGGGGGTTGTGAAGGATGGTTTTTTGTCGAATTTTGGTCTTCTTTGTAAAATGTATACACCTGATGTGGTTTTTATATCCGAGACACATGCTAGTTTGGAGGTGTCTAATAGAATTGGGCGCAATCTGGGGTTTCCTAACCAGGTTTTTTGTATTTCGAATGGGGCATCAGGTGGTTTGTGGATGCTTTTTGACAATGATAGGACTAGGGTGGATGTCATTGGTTCCGATTATCAAAGTATTCATGTTGTGGTTAGCCCAGAGGGACCTGCTCCTTGGGTATTATCAGGAGTCTATGCTAAGCCTACTAGTGTAGACAAGACGAATTTGTGGAATAAGCTAGCAGATATTCATCGAAGTTATTCTTTGCCTTGGTGTGTGACGGGCGACTTTAATGACATCTTGCTGGCCTCTGATAAGCGAGGTGGTAGGGTTGCTACCTTGAGTCGGTGCAGGAGATTTCAGAATTATCTTGATGAATGTGATCTGATCGATCTTGAGTTTCAGGGGCCAACATTTACGTGGTGCAATGGGAGGCGTGGATGTGAGCGGATTTGGGAACTTCTTGATCGAAGTTTGGTTAATTTGGATTGGAGAGATTTATTTCCGAATGCTGTGGTAGTTAATCTTCCACGTACACACTCAGATCATAGCCCGATTCTTACTTTATGTGGAGGTCAAGTGAGGGGAATGCGAAGGCCTTTTCGGTTTGAGGCCGCTTGGCTTCTTGATGATGGCTGCGTACGCCTTGTTCAGGATAAGTGGAAGCATTTTGAGGGTGTAGAGCAAGCGCTAGGTGAGTTTCCGGATATTTTGCAAAATTGGAACAGATCGGATTTTGGGAATATCTTTCGGAGGAAGCATTATTATTATTTTCAATAGGAAGGAAGGTGAGTAATCAATGCTGGATGTGTTCTTCGATCAAAGTCTCTTTTTACTCACTCGGCTCCGCTCCGCCCCGCTCGAATTATAAGATTTGGCCAGAAAGTATATTTATTTAAAAATATAATATTTGATTAAATATTTTAAATTAAATTAAATAATCATCTTTTATTTTTTAATCTCCATTACACATTCACCATTAACACCTCTTGCCTTTTAATCTACACCATAAATTTATCATCAATGTTTACAAAACTGATACATTCATCTGATCCAATAATTCTCCTAAAATGCACTAATTTTACTTCAAATTTGAACGGAGGCAAGAACAAGTTTTTCCCCATAATAGGAGATGTTTGGTTGGACGAAAAAAATATGGGAAATGATAAATATCCACGGAGATTAAGTATATGTTTGGTAAAATTATGTTACCTTATTTCTAAAATTATTAAATAAGCATTGTTCGACTTACCGACTAAACTATCAAATACACAATATAATTTAAACTCTCTTTGTTCTCACTATTTTATTTTTTTAAATATATTATTGAAAATTACAAAAATAATATTGTGAAAACAAATATTGGGATAAATCGGACACATATTACAAGATAAAATTTATTAGTATATTAAGAGAATAAAGTACAATCAAATTAGTATATAAATAATTTAAGAAATAAATTATTATAATCAAAGGTAAACAAAGAAGTAGTCTACTAACTACTTTGTCATTCCACATAAAGAGTCGATTTTCGAAAATGTATTATATAATGCATTTTTTTTCAATTCATACATAGTCTTGCTTATTTTGTGAATTCTTTTTTTTCCAATAAATATATTTTATAATTTGAGAAACATATAACATATTTTGAGAGGTAGTATTATTTTTATTGAAATCAATTAATCGAGATATGAATATTTAGGGAAGTTTGGGAAAAATAAACTAATTATTTTTGAGCTTATTTAGCAAATTATAATCGGTACATCATAAATTAGTTTATAAGATAGCTTATCAACCGTCAACTAAATTATCAACTAAATTATCAAACATATATATATAACATGACTTTTTATATGGAGATGTGAGAACCGGCATGTTTGTCGGCATAGGCGGATCTATGCATAACCTGGTGGTGCACGTGCACCATCAGATTTTTTTCATAATAAGACCCCCTTCCCCGATAATATCTAGTATTATCTTTCCCGTTATTTTATTTTGGCAATAGTTGAATTATCGAGGAGTTTAATTATTTTTTACTCTCGAAGTTTAATAGGTAAAGTCATATATACCGATTAAATATATTTTTTGATTTGACATAATCTGTTTTGATCAAGGCGATATTAATTAAAGTGTTTAAAATTGTTTATTCAACCTTTAAGTATTTCGCAAACACTTGCTTCTTTTGAAGAATATTTATGTAATATGATGAAAAAATTAAGATGCACCCTTAATACAAAACTAGCTGAAGGGTTTCAGTTAACCAAATATTAGAAATTACTTTTGAAAGAAATGTTGATTTTGCCCGTAGCAATTGCAAGTGTTGAACGAGTCTTCTCAGCTATGAAGTATGTGAAAAGTGAGTTATGTAGTAAGATGGGTAATCAATGGTTAAATAATCGTCTTGTAACATTTATAAAAAAATATGTACTTAAAACTATTAGTAATGATGTTATTTTAGCACATTTTCAGGAAATGGACAGTAAATGTAGGCGATTTTCTTTGTAAATGTACGGATTCTTTGTTTTTTTTTGGTTATTTTTCCCACACACGAACACGAGGGGATCGTCCCCTGTCCTGAGTACCCCCCAAGAGGCTCGACCTCACCCCGATCTAGAGGTAAGTTTTCCAGCATGACATGTTCGTCTCATTGTCCCCCACTTTGTTATTACTGACTTTCTTTATGTATTATTTGTTATCTTTAATGTAATTTTAATATATATTCTATCGTTCGACATTCTTTTTCGTGGGACGGTCGGTGCACCAATGGTTTTTCAGTCCTGAATCCACCTATGTTTGTCGGTCTAATTGATGAGCTAATTGTCGGACGGATAAGCTAACTTATACCTTATCATACGGGATCTTTTAAACAAGTTTAAAAAATAAGCTAGTTTATTTTGACAAACATGAATATAACAGTCTAACTAGGGTCTTTAAAAATATCCGATATTCGATATCCGATCCGAAATATTCAAAAATCCGAAGTTCCGGATATCCGAAATTCGAATATCCGGAACTTCGGATTAGGATATCGGATAGTACTTTTCAGAAAAATCGGATATTCGGATATCCGAAATATCCGAAAAACCCTAAAAATTTTATTTTTTTATTTTTTAAATAACAGAAAGTATTCGGATATTCGGATATCCGATATCCATATCCGAAGTTTTTTTCGGATATTCGGATATCCGATATCCAAATCCGAATATTTTATTCGAATATAAGGATATCCGAATATAATTCTTATTTTTTTCCGGATATTCGGATATCCGATATCAGTATCCGAAATTTCGGATATCCGTATCCGAAATTTCGGATATTTGATTTTTCGAATATCCGAAATTTCGGATACGAATATCGAATATCAAAATCTACTATTCGAATTTTCGGATATCCGATTTTAAACACCCCTAAGTCTAATTGATAAGTTAAGTGTTGGATGACAAGCTAGTTTATCATGTATCAAGTAAGATTTTAAAAATAAGCTCATAAATAAATGATTTTTACTAAATATAGACTCGATAACATCAAAAGTTACATTGGTATTTCAAAGTAGGCGGTAAAAGTTAGCAGCAAGTTACCTAAAGTCGATTCAGTTTGAGAGAGAAATGGAAATTGAAAAATAAAATAAATAAATAAACAACCGAATTGAAATTTTATTACTGCTGTGATTCTTGTTAATCTACTGGGGACTGAAATATAAACATCAACGATTTCGGAAAACCATTAACTGAAAATAATTACCGCCGGCAGGTAATTTCGGAGCCAATCCACGCTGCGTCCCGGGGCACCAACTGTCCCTGCGCCATCACAATCGATTTGTAGATCTCAACAATCATCCGCTCGTCGTACTCCTTAACCGGTCTCAACCCAAATCCCACGACTCCATCGCCGGGATACCCGCCGGCGCCGTATCCGCCGGCGGCAATCACCCCCGAGTTCGCGATTTTCGTCATCGTGTTAACGTACGCGTCTCGCAGTCCCAGCAGAAATTTCTTCGGCGAGAACCGGAGCTTCAGCCGCGGCGCCAGCTTGATCCGCCAGAAACGACGCCGTCCCGCGGAGCCCTCTCCTGCGGCGGGAGCTAGCTCCAGCACACGCATCTTTCGTTTCCGGCCGCCACGGCGGTTCAGACGCTCGTAGCCTTTCCGCCTCAAGTATCCTTTGATTCCCTTGTATACCGCGGTCGAAATCCCCTCCATGTTTTGTTTCCTTGGATTAAACTGTGGTTTTAAAGCAATTTTTACCTCTTGTGGTTTATATTTATATGATACTGGGGAGAAATGGGATGTTCATGTTGAGATATGAAGGGAGAAAACAGGTGGGAGTTTGGGGGTGACGGAGAGTAGTAGGATATATTATTATTATTATTATTATTATTATTTTTAATAGGAAGGAAGGTGAGCAATCAATGCTAGACTAGATGGGTTCTTCAATCAAAGTCAATCTTTTTTTAACAAATTTTTTCCATGCTAGGTGATGTTTGGTTGGAGGAAAAAATTATGGCAAGTGGTAAATAAATGTTCACTAAACCTCTAGTCATATGTTTGGTAAAAATTAAGTTATGTTTTTTTTTTTTTATGACGGGAGAATCCGTCGCTGCTATTCTTCGAGTGCGCATTGGATAAACCCTACTAACGTAATACCGCAAACTACGCTAACTGTAAACCACACCAGCAGTTCGCATGTGATGCGCTCAACCAAGAAAGTGTTGGTAGGGGGAATCGAACTCGTGACCTTTCAGTCACGCGCTCACCTACTCCACCAACTTGGCTACCCTTGCGGGTATAAGTTATGTTTTTTGATTTACTTAGTTCTACTTGACAAAAAAGTAACGGATAGCGAATAAACCAACTTATAGTGGATAAATTAGCTTATAACGAATGAGGTAGTAGATAAGGTAATTGATTAAATTTAGAGTATTTTGTAAAATTATTGATTGAAGTAGCTTATAAAATAAAATTACATGAATAGATAAATCTAATTAATATTTAAAAATAAAGAGAAATTAATTTAACGGAGAATAAATGAGAAATTTAATTAAATTAATGGGGTAAAATTGTATGAAAAATAAAACGTTTTAAGATATAACCTCAAATATTATTTCAAAATTTAAGTATATTTTAAAAAATATTATAAACTACTGAAAAAAGATATAAACTAACATTCTCAAACACATATCAATGACTCATATAAAATAACTTATTATAGACCATCGGTTACCTTATCACTAAAACAAGTATGAAGGCGCCCGCTGCGTTGCAGCGGGAATTTTCGAGAAATTTTTGCAATAATCATTTACGAATAATGTTTGAAAAGGGCTCTTCGTTGTGAGATCATGGTATGTTTTTTAACGACACGTGTTGTATTTGTTTGCAATAAATATTGTGTCAAGCTGTATTTGTTGTTATCATATTTGGTCGGGCACCATTGTAATTATACGTACGTCAAAACCATATCAAGATTGAACTTGTTTTGTTCGTTATCGAAAGACTTTTTTGTCAGTATTTTTTTTTATTTAATAAACCGCTAGGTATTTATTATATATTTGGCAAATAAAGTTTGTTATATAAAAAAATCTTAAATATTAAAAGGTCCAATGTTTGTTTTGTAATTTTTTATTTATTTTTTTATTTTATTTTATTTATTTAAATTTTTTTTAATTTTTTTAATATTGGCTCTTCGCTAGGTGGGGCTAAATATTTATGCAACCGCCCTTTTTCGTTTTTAATTCATGTTTTTCTTTATTAGTGTACATCAAACTACTACGCATGCCCCTCCTTTTCTTTAAATGATAAACTATATTTAATGGCGAAATGAATTTTTATCTATGCACGGAGACCTATTTCCTCCTATAGTATTTAGAGAGAATAAGTGACAAAATAGATATTTTTTATTTTCTACTTAATATACACGTACATATAATAGTTCTTTGATTCCATACGTTAAATCTTGGAAGTGTTTGAGTGTACTTTTCTAATAGGGACAAAATAGAACAATGTCTTGCAAAGTAATTTAAATTTTAATGTTTCCTATTAAAGTAGTTTTTCTTATTTATATATCTGGTTGCTTGTTTGTAAGTAAAATATTATTCATATCAAAATAGTAACACACAACACATGTAAAAAGTTGTTGTTTTTTAATGTAACAAAAAGTTACTCTATTTACTCCTTTATATATTATTCACTACCTACACTACATTTATTTAGTCAAACCCGAAACCCATGACTTCTCCCATAGTACACAGCACATCACAATATTTGAACATATGCTCAATTTTCTATATAGAGAGAATAAAAAAAAAAGAAAAAAAAAAGCGTAGGTGCCTTAAAAAAAAACCGGATGTCCATAGAATATAAAAGGAAAAAAAAACAAAGGAAAAAAAAAAAAGGGGGGGAGGAATTTTTTAATGGGGCACGGAACTCTATTCCCACCCCTTTAGTATATAGTAGGAATACCAAACACACTCTATACTTTCATTTTCAACTCTTCTTTTCTCATTATTTTACGGGCTTATTCTTTTATTTATTTATTTTTTTATATTTTTATTTCCGGTTAATAAATTTTTTTAAAAACAGACTATTTTAAAATAAAAATAAGAACGGTGAAACTATTTCTTTTATTTTTTTTATTTCTGTATTTATTTTCTGTAAGTAATTTTTTTCAAAAAAATAGGTCATTTAAAAAGAAAAATGAAAACGAAAAAATATTCTCATTTTATTTTTAAAAAAATAAAACTGATCAAACTATTTTTTTTACTTTTTTTTATTTCTGAAGGAGGAAGATCAATAAGATTGTTTGGCCCACTGGTATCACAATGAAGGATAATAACCTTAAGCCATTAGGTGCGGGGTTCGAGTCTGGAGCAGGACGGGTTTACCTAACGTTACTCTGTGAGAACTTGTGTGAGGCGAGACGGTTTCCTCGCAAACTATTATGCCCCACTACCCAGCGTGGCCCGATTAAAACAACGTAGTGCAGGCAGTGGTGGTTAAACTTCCTCCGATTTGGAGGGTGCCACTGAAAGTTGAAATTCGTCATTCAAAAAAAAAACAAGAATTCAGATGTAATTAAAACATCTAGCAAGGAGTCCAGATTTAATGCATCCTTATTTTATCTTTTTGTGAAAATTGGGGAGAATAACTTCCAAATGTATTTTGGAGACAATAAATTCCCCATCGGTTTCTTTATTATTACAAAATATAGACTTACATTGTTTACGTACTCTTTTTTTAATATTCGTAATGTAATATCTTGTTCAATATACTTAAATCATATTGATATATACTTTAGAAATATCATTTTTTTTCTTATTTTTTACAAATAATTAATTAAATATTTCTATATCACTATTGTTCACTGACAAACTTTAAAGTCGAAATAGTACAATTATAAAATAATAGAGATTGTATGTTAACTTTCAATTGTCCGTATCTTTTGCGTATTCATCTTTGTAAGAGGCCATTTCTTTTGCTATTTTTCCAAATATATTTACTATCCTCTATTTTCTTTTATTTGCAGTTTTTGCTATATTTTATATCCACGTACTAATCATTGATGGTGTTAGTTTTATTAATTACGCAAAAATATTAGAAAATTTAAGATTGCGGAATGATTTAGTCTGAAATGGTTGAGAGCTAGGAATGGTTGTGCTCTGTATTGAGTGCGAGAATGAAATTTGGTTGTTTGGTAATCGCTACGAATGGTAACTCTAAATGGTAACAAATTACCATTTTACACTTCTGTATAAAAGTAGCGATTAAAAATCCAATTTTTTCCTACCCTTGCGTACCAAAACCTCTCCTTTTTATAAATAAAAACCCTATTTTTATAAATAGTTATGTATAATATTTTTAAATTTAATTCATTTAAAATAATAATAATAATAATTATTATTATGTATAATATTTTTAAATTTAATTCATTTACAATAATAATAATTATTATTATGTATAATATTTTTAAATTTAATTCATTTAAAATAATAATAATTATTATATATAATATTTTTAATTTAATTCATTTAAAATAATAATAATAATTATGTTAATATTTTTTAATTTAATTCATTTAGAAAAGTTTAATAATAATTATGTATAATATTTTTTTATTTAAATTCATTTACAAAATAATAATTATTATTATGAATAATAATTCTTAATTTAAGAAGAGGGGTAAATCTGGAAATTGTTTGCCTCTGAATGGTTGAGAGAGGGTATGGATGCTTAATGGTTCAGATCTCTTTGTAACCATTAAGAGATAAAAAATTTTTGCCAAACAGCCGTGACCTCTGAGCGATTCAGAGGTAGGCTCTTAATGGTTACATTCCGAGCCAAATAAACGGCCCCTTAGTATATGAAATGTTATTGAATTTGTGTAAATCTACACTATTTAAAACTTATCCCCCTTAATTTAATGTGTAAGAGGGTTTGTGCACAAAGTAAAAGTTATCCCCCTTAATATTTATCAATTTATTTCAAAAATATTTTCTCTCACATTATTTTCACCGTAAGAAATTATATTGATCAAAATAAATAATGCCAAACTAACTACAAAAATTTCTGAAACTATATATATTTCATTCTCTTGGCTTATGTGTTTACTCTGTTTATCAACTGTCGAAGACTTTGTCCAATTAACATTATCAATATACAGTTGATATATGTTAATAAATATATATATCATAAAATCATCATCTAATGTTTCTGATGCGTTAATGTTGAAATAGTACAAATTTTCGTTTGTGATAAACTCTTCTTGAATGCTCACAATAAACTCATTTTGAATGCTCCCAATAAAATATGCAGGTATGGAACACCAAAGGGCTGCGATTTTTCACCCTCAAAGAATACGAATCACTTTTATCATATATGATTATTAATATAGAACAATAAAACAATAAACATTAGTATTCAACGGTACCTCATATTTAAGTCATCATATTCTAGAGAATCCAAAGATACACTATGAGCACCTAAAGCTTCCAAGTTCAACATCATGGTATGGTTCTTTGTCATTACCCACCTCAAATGCTGACAACAACCAAAAAGCAACCTCGAAAATGCATAATCTTCACCTGCCTGTTGCACAAACCACAAACGCATACAATCATGCAATCTAGAAGATCCAGAAACATTCATCGAGTTCTCTAACAACTCGAAATCTGCAATTGGATATATATATATATATATATATATATATATATATATATATCAAACTACAAATGGTTTTATAATTCGCTATGGCAAAAGTGCCAAATAAATAGGCAAAAAAAAATTATGTAACTTATTCATATTAAAGGATTACATATGAAGAGACTATTTTAATTGTAACTTTTAATGTAAATAAACTAATTTAAATACAAAAGTTATGATAAACATCGCAATACAAATGCACATTCTAATACACAAGGTGATTAAATTGAACTTTTAAATGATAGTATAAATTACAAGATGGTTAAATTTTAGCTATGAAAACTTAGATACAATTGGTGCATCGCACGGTTGAATAAACAAAAACAACCCTGAGCAACACACTGGTTAGTAAAGCTTCATTTCATATAACTAATTACATAGACTGAAATAAAAGGACAATAACAATAAAAAAAACATATAAACTTCTCTAAAAGACATTGAAATTCCGTCAGCTGCTCATTCAACCGTCTGTCCCAACATTACATACAAAATACGTAGATATTCAACCAAAGACCGTGCATCGCACGGGTTGGATAATGCCTCGTATATATTATTAAAACAATTTTTTGTATAATTGTACTGATTATATTAAAGATCAAAATTATACAAAAAAAACTACGTGTTTTTCTATCTATTTCAAGTAAAAAGAATTGTAACATGTTTTGCCCATTATTTATAAGTCGCCCATCCATAAATGATTTCGATTCCAAAACTCAATTGTAGGATTGCATTCTACGTATCATTCCCATTTTCTATCTTTTTGTAACACCCCCAATATCTGGCAAGATATTACATCATGGGACCCCACACTGTGGAATCCACCAGGCTAACATACCAAACAAGACATTCGACGACGACAACTATTATGAATAAAACGACAATTCAAATGAAAGACTACAAACCGGCAATTAAAAACTGACATCAAATCCATTTCCCAAAACGGGGACACAACATTAACAATTTCAAACAGGAAGTACTCGAGTACTTAAACCAACTTTATAATACATAAATCTCAAAACCAGACATCAATAGTAACCGACATACATGACATCGAAAATCAAACAGTGGACAATATCATGCTTGCCCATCATCCTCATACGGCCCGAGTGCTCGCTTGTCCCCACGATCAATACCTGAAATACAAAAAGTATTTCCCCCATTTAAGGGGTTAGCGACAACTGCTAGTGCAAGTACAATCCATTTGAACTACATTCTAATCAGATGAATATATGCGCCAAAAATCATTTTAGAAAACATTTTATATTCCGGAATATTTATGATGTACAAACACAAACACATTATCTCCAACAAATCATAATTCAAAGTTAACCGTTGGCACGAGACTCACGGCCACCGTACTCGCAGAGTCCCGTCGGACATCCCCGGGTGGCTAACCACGCTCACGATACGCACACTCACGGCAATACGTATCCCTAGAGGCCCCGTCGGACCGTCCCTAGGTGAACATACACATAACCATCCACAACAACCACGATACCCATAATTCAAATACTAGAACATGTAAACAAATGTAAAGTACTTGCCTTTGTGACATCTTGAAGGATCGGAAGTGAAAAGTGACTACGGATGATCCGAATGGACAACGACGGTTCCTAAACGAAGAATTAGCATAACTCGGTCCCAACGGACATCGATGTCGAAAGGAATACTCCCAAAACCCCGATTACCAATAACGACAATAGACGATCAATTGATACGGGCGAGGGTTTACGCAAAATCTCCCGTATCGATAATTCGCGGATTAAAATCAAGGAAATTGGATTTGGAATCATTCAACAATCACAATCGGTGAAGAATATCCTAACATACTGGAATAATTCGGTTCCAATTAGTAAAACCGGAAAACCCCCAAATTTGACGAGTTAGGGTTAGGCGAAATTACCTTGATTTCGGATGATGGATGACGATTATACGATGATAATATGTTAGCACAACTCTACGGTGATGGAATGTGAATAGAATGCCGATCGAATCGATGGAAATCGCCTCGAGGTCGCACGTCAAGAAACGAAGGGAAAAGAATGAAACCGCCGCTCAAAGCGCCTACTGGGCTTATATAATGTGAAGTTAGCGCACGCTAATCGCCATATGTAGCGTGCGCTAACGGCCGCGATACCCGATGGCTATCACATTCGTTAGCGACGCTAACAATAAGGGTTAGCATACGCTAATCGTTCTTGATAGCGCACGCAAGGCAACAGGGGTAGCGTGCGCTACCTACACAGCAGTTCAGTACTGCTGATGTCATATCAGCAGTAAGCTGCTGTCGAGGGTACGATACACGATACACGCGACGAGACCAGAATCCAGGAACATGAATACGAAGCATACAAGACGACGGAGCTAAGTGCTGAAAGAAAAATACAATTCCGACCACCGAAGGGTCCGTAATGCGACAACGAAAACGAGATTCCCTAAACTATTAGGAAATTACAAAAATGGCCCAAGTGCCCGAAAATCACGAAACGACGTCGGATTTACGAACCGAAAGTCTCCACAAGACCAACTCAACCATACGAACTTGTACAAACCCAGAAATAACGAAAACGAACGAGTTTTACAAGAATCGAACGTTCATACGGCAAAACATGTCATAAAATGAAATTACGTGAAAACATCATCAAAACTCGTCCAAATGGAAAAACTCCAAGAACAAAATAGATTCAAAATGTCGAAACGGTTACAAGCGAGTCGATAAAAATAGACATACACCAAAAATGGAAAACTGCTAAAAATGGGAAAATTACGGATATTACATTCTCCCCCTCTAAAATAAAGTTTCGTCCCGAAACTTAAGAATCAAAAAGCTCGGGGTATCTCGATCGCATATCCTCCTCTAACTCCCACGTCGCTTCTTCTACTCCGTGCCTCGACCATTGCACTTTAACCAAAGGAATGGTTTTGTGCCTTAACTGTTTATCACGACGCTCCAAAATTCTAACGGGTCTCTCTTCAAACGTAACATCCTTCTCAATCTCCACGTCCCCAAAGTCAATAATGTGGGACGGGTCCGGAACGTACTTCCTCAACTGGGAAACGTGAAATACGCTATGTACATGACTAAGCGACGGAGGTAAAGCCAAACGGTACGCTAACTCACCGACTCTCTCCAATACCTCGAAAGGTCCAATATATCTCGGGCTGAGTTTCCCCTTCTTCCCGAATCGGAAAACTCCTTTCGTCGGAGATACTCTCAACAGAACGTGATCTCCCACCTCAAACTCCAAAGGTCTACGCCTAACATCCGCATAAGACTTTTGTCGACTCTGGGCAGCCAACATCCTCTTTCTAATCAATTCGACTTTCTCCCTCGTCTCCAACACCAGATCCGGCTCAGTGCCAACAAAATCGGACGGCTCATCCCAACATATCGGTGATCGGCAACGTCGGCCATAAAGTGCTTCATATGGTGCCATCTTAATCGACGCGTGCCAGCTATTATTATAAGTAAACTCAATCAAGGCCAAATGATCCTCCCAGTTACTACTCCAGTCTAACGCACACGCGCGCAACAAATCCTCGAACGTCTGAATGGTACGTTCGGACTGCCCATCGGTCTGGGGATGGAACGAAGTGCTCAAACGTAGCTGAGTCCCCAATGCCTTATGTACCGCTGCCAAAAATGCGATACAAATCGGCCATCTCTGTCTGAAATAATGGTCCTCGGCGTACCTTGAAGCCTCACTATCTGAGTGATAAAAATACGAGCCAACTTTTCTGGACCCCAAGTATCCTTGATGCCCAGAAAATGTGTCGACTTAGTCAGTCGGTCTACAATCACCCATACCATATTCATACCAGTCTTCGTCTTCGGTAAACTCGTGACAAAATCCATAGAGATGTCCTCCCATTTCCATTCCTAACGGGAAGTGGTTTCAATAATCCGGGTCCGATGCTCAATCTTGACTTGCGACAAGTCAAACACTTAGCTACAAACCGAACTACCTCCTTCTTCATATCGCTCCACCGTAAATTCTTCCTCGGATCTTTATACATCTTACTCGAGCCGGATGGGTGAGTATGGTGACGCATGAGCCTCTCGCATAATGCTCTGTCTCGATTCCGAGTCGTTCGAACACACAACCGACCTCGGAATCTCAACACGCCGTCCTCATGAATAACGAATCCCGGGCTTTCCCCTTCTCTACACTCTCCCGCACTGAATAAACATCGGGTCCTCCAACCGTCCCGATTTAATGTCCTCGACTGCAGACGAAGAAATCTCAAGAGTACGCAGCCCGAACTCTGGCGGTACAATCTCAATGCTCAACCTCATAAACTCGCTGAAGTCCCGATCGGGCCATGAGTAACTCAAGCACCCGAAGCGATACCGATTTACGCTCAAGGCATCTGCTACCACATTAGCCTTGCCGGATGATAGAGGATCTCAAGATCGTAATCCTTAATCGGCCCAACCATCTCCTCTGTCTCATATTAAGCTCCTTCTGCGTGAAGATGTACTTCGTGCTCTTGTGATCGGTGAAAATCGACACGACGAGCCATACAAGTAATGACGCTGATTTTCAACGCAAACACAATGCGGCCAACTCAAGATCGTGCGTAGGGTAATTCAATTCATACGGTTTCAACCGACGGAAGCATAGGCAATCGTCCTCCCGTCCGCATAAGTACGCATCCGAGCCCTTGGCCCGAAGCATCACTATAAACAGAGAAACCATCATTACCACTCGGTAAAGCCAACACGGAGCGGTCGTCAACCGCTTCTTCAACTCCTCAAAACTATTACGCCTCTCATCGGTCCACACAAACTTCTCCGACTTCGTAACAACCGAGTCGGTCGAGCGAGCTTAGAGAACCCCTCGACGAACTGCGGTAATACCGCTAATCCCGTAAGCTGCGGACCTCTTTCACGTTCTTGGCGGCGCCCAATCCAACACCGCTCTACCTTATGTGGGTCCACACGAACACCCTCGAGATCACATGACCGAGAAACATGACTTCCCGTAACCAAAACTTCGCACTTTGAGAACTTCGCAAAAGATCCGAGTTCTCAAAATATCTAACACAATATGCAAATGACGGCGTGTTCCTCCTTGCTCCTCGAGTAAATCAGATGTCGTCAATAAAAACGACTACACACTTATCGAGGTACTCGATAAAGACTTTGTTCATAAGTCGCATGAACACGGTGGTGCGTTAGTTAGCCCAAAAGGCATAACCACAAACTCGTAGTGACCGTATCTCGTCCGAAAGGCCGTCTTCGGAATATCGGTATCCTTCACTGAGCCGATAATACCCGATCTCAAATCAATCTTCGAAAACACGGTCGCTCCTTGCAACTGATCAAACAAGTCATCAATCCTCGGGAGTGGATATTTGTTTTTGATGGTCACTTTGTTCAATTCTCGGTAGTCGATGCACAAACGAAGTGACCCATCCTTCTTCTTTACGAATAGGACCGGTGCGCCCCAAGGCGAAGCGCTCGGTCGAATATATCCCATGTCCAGCAACTCTCCCAACTGTTTCTTCAACTCAAGCATCTCGGCAGGCGCCATACGGTATGGCGTCTTAGAGATAGGTGCTGCACCCGGCTCTAAATCGACGGTAAACTCAACCTCTCGGCCCGGCGGCAAACCCGGCAACTCATCTGGAAAAACATCAGGATACTCACATACTACCGGAATAGACGAGAGCTCGACTCCCCCTTCTTCCGATCTCAAAGCGTAACACCAATAGCCCGTGCAACCTCCCCGAAGAAGCCTCACCGCCCTCAAAGCGCCGATCGGTAATCTCGACTACCCCGCTTACGCCCACAAAAGAATGCTCGGTACCATCGAGAGGCTAACATCGTGATCCTCGTTCTATAATTCATGATCGCCCCATGACGGTCCACCAATCCTCACCTTAATCAAATCCTCATCTCTAATATCTATCGCAATCGATTAGAAAGCCAATCCCTCCCCGCGATACTCACGGAAAAATCTCTAATCTCACGGTCCCCACGATGCTATCCCGCTAGGAAGTTTAACAACAAAAGGCTCACAAGCAACAAGGCAATCAACATGCATTTACGCACGCAATCCATAGATATAAAAGAATGCGTAGCACGAGAATCGAACAATACGGAAACAGGATGGTCAAGGATGTGGACGGTACTGTAGCCACCGTCGCGTCGGGATCTCGGCTCGCCTCATCTCATACACACGGGGCGGAACAGACCCCGCACTAGAAGCTCCCCTCTAGAAGGCCGACCACGACCTCGACCTCTACCAAAACTCTGCTGGCCGAGGAACCTGCTGCACGATTCACACTCGGCTCTCCTGCAGTGGAGCAGATATCCGAGTAACTGGAGCCCGAGCCGCATCCGTACAAAACTTAGCACGGTGACCCATACGACCACAAGCAAGACACCGAATCGGAGGCCTATCACACTCACTCATCATGTGGCCGGACGATGCGGTTGAAGCATGTAGACCACGAACGGAACCAAGCAGGAGTGACCTAGAACAGTTCCCTCGACCAACCGATGGCGGCCGACCCGAAGACTCGCGAACCGACCGAGCCTTGGATACCCTCTGACTTGCCTCCCGAAAACCGACCGAGGTCTTCGCTTCTTTCCTTGAGTGCCGTCTGCAGTAAAACGACATCTCGTAAGCCATCGCTTTATTCGATAATCTTTCAAAGTCGTGCACCCTGCACTGGACATGTAGTGGCGCACCTCGGCTTCATCCGCATATCAAAGTGGCGGATCTTATCTAGCTCATCTCGGACTTGGTTTCTCACGTAATGCGGTTGTTGATTGTAGTCCTTGATAGCTTGAGAAATAGGAACATCTTGGGGCTTAGCCTCAAAGAAGGCTCGGATCCTCCCCTCTTTCATCGGCCAAGGACGGTATTCATCTTCCATCGATCTCGAAACTCGCCCACGTAGCTTCTTGGCCACGCGGTTTCACCGCTTGCCACCACGCCGCCTCCTTGGCGAGGAAGTACCGAGCAATGGGTACTTTCCTCTCCTCGGAACAATTAGCGCCTCAAACACTTTCTCCAACTCGAATAACCAATTCTCCCAACCGGAAGGGTCGAAGCACCATCAAGCTGCGGAGGACGCATACGAATCACGTCTGAAGTAGCTTATCATTACCGGATCCAGGGCGGAACCGGGTTGGCATTAGCATGGCCGACTGTAACGGCTCGAGTCGCAGCGTCATCCGGTTCGCTACTTGTCGTAATATGTTGGCCACTCCAACATTCTCATGGGCATTCACGAGCTAGCAGATAGTCCCGTGACCTCCGAACTAGGGGGAACACTGCTCGACAAAGAGGGCATCGCCGACCGGTTCCCGAGTGATCGGACATGGCGCCCACCGGCCGCGCCACGCCCCTACTGGCGTCGCGACCGGCCCGCGTCCTCTACCAGCAGGAATTCTGAAGAAGCAACGGGTAAGTACAATTCAAACGCAAAAAGCAAAAGATACTAAGACAGGAATAGAACAGAACGGTGAAACGAGTCAAGTTAGGAAAACTTACGAGCACCGGCGTACTGAGATGATGGCATAGCAGTGATACTGTCCAAATTTTGCCAAACAGCCGTGACCTCTGAGCGATTCAGAGGTAGGCTCTTAATGGTTACATTCCGAGCCAAATAAACGGCCCCTTAGTATATGAAATGTTATTGAATTTGTGTAAATCTACACTATTTAAAACTTATCCCCCTTAATTTAATGTGTAAGAGGGTTTGTGCACAAAGTAAAAGTTATCCCCCTTAATATTTATCAATTTATTTCAAAAATATTTTCTCTCACATTATTTTCACCGTAAGAAATTATATTGATCAAAATAAATAATGCCAAACTAACTACAAAAATTTCTGAAACTATATATATTTCATTCTCTTGGCTTATGTGTTTACTCTGTTTATCAACTGTCGAAGACTTTGTCCAATTAACATTATCAATATACAGTTGATATATGTTAATAAATATATATATCATAAAATCATCATCTAATGTTTCTGATGCGTTAATGTTGAAATAGTACAAATTTTCGTTTGTGATAAACTCTTCTTGAATGCTCACAATAAACTCATTTTGAATGCTCCCAATAAAATATGCAGGTATGGAACACCAAAGGGCTGCGATTTTTCACCCTCAAAGAATACGAATCACTTTTATCATATATGATTATTAATATAGAACAATAAAACAATAAACATTAGTATTCAACGGTACCTCATATTTAAGTCATCATATTCTAGAGAATCCAAAAATACACTATGAGCACCTAAAGCTTCCAAGTTCAACATCATGGTATGGTTCTTTGCCATTACCCACCTCAAATGCTGACAACAACCAAAAAGCAACCTCGAAAATGCATAATCTTCACCTGCCTGTTGCACAAACCACAAACGCATACAATCATGCAATCTAGAAGATCCAGAAACATTCATCGAGTTCTCTAACAACTCGAAATCTGCAATTGGATATATATATATATATATATATATATATATATATATATATATATATATATATATATATATATATATATCAAACTACAAATGGTTTTATAATTCGCTATGGCAAAAGTGCCAAATAAATAGGCAAAAAAAAATTATGTAACTTATTCATATTAAAGGATTACATATGAAGAGACTATTTTAATTGTAACTTTTAATGTAAATAAACTAATTTAAATACAAAAGTTATGATAAACATCGCAATACAAATGCACATTCTAATACACAAGGTGATTAAATTGAACTTTTAAATGATAGTATAAATTACAAGATGGTTAAATTTTAGCTATGAAAACTTAGATACAATTGGTGCATCGCACGGGTTGAATAAACAAAAAACAACCCCGGAGCAACACACTGGTTAGTAAAGCTTCATTTCATATAACTAATTACATAGACTGAAATAAAAGGACAATAACAATAAAAAAAACATATAAACTTCTCTAAAAGACATTGAAATTCCGTCAGCTGCTCATTCAACCGTCTGTCCCAACATTACATACAAAATACGTAGATATTCAACCAAAGACCGTGCATCGCACGGGTTGGATAATGCCTCGTATATATTATTAAAACAATTTTTTGTATAATTGTACTGATTATATTAAAGATCAAAATTATACAAAAAAAACTACGTGTTTTTCTATCTATTTCAAGTAAAAAGAATTGTAACATGTTTTGCCCATTATTTATAAGTCGCCCATCCATAAATGATTTCGATTCCAAAACTCAATTGTAGGATTGCATTCTACGTATCATTCCCATTTTCTATCTTTTTGTAACACCCCCAAGACATTCAGGGCATATTACAGCGCCGTGGACCCCACACTGTGGAATCCACCAGGCTAACATACCAAACAAGACATTCGACGACGACAACTATTATGAATAAAACGACAATTCAAATGAAAGACTACAAACCGGCAATTAAAAACTGACATCAAATCCATTTCCCAAAACGGGGACACAACATTAACAATTTCAAACAGGAAGTACTCGAGTACTTAAACCAACTTTATAATACATAAATCTCAAAACCAGACATCAATAGTAACCGACATACATGACATCGAAAATCAAACACTGGACAATATCATGCTTGCCCATCATCCTCATACGGCCCGAGTGCTCGCTTGTCCCCACGATCAATACGAAATACAAAAGTATTTCCCCATTTAAGGGGTTAGCGACAATCGCTAGTGCAAGTACAATCCATTTGAACTACATTCTAATCGATGAATATATGCGCCAAAAATCATTTTAGAAAACATTTTATATTAGGAATATTTATGATGTACAAACACAAACACATTATCTCCAACAAATCATAATTCAAAGTTAACCGTTGGCACGAGACTCACGGCCACCGTACCCGTAGAGTCCGTCGGACATCCCCGGGTGGCTAACCACGCTCACGATACGCACACTCACGGCAATACGTATCCCTAGAGGCCCCGTCGGACCGTCCCTAGGTGAACATACACATAACCATCCACAACAACCACGATACGGCCATAATTCAAATACTAGAACATGTAAACAAATGTAAAGTACTTGCCTTTGTGACATCTTGAAGGATCGGAAGTGAAAAGTGACTACGGATGATCCGAATGGACAACGACGGTTCCTAAACGAAGAATTAGCATAACTCGGTCCCAACGGACATCGATGTCGAAAGGAATACTCCCAAAACCCCGATTACCAATAACGACAATAGACGATCAATTGATACGGGCGAGGGTTTACGCAAAATCTCCCCGTATCGATAATTCGCGGATTAAAATCAAGGAAATTGGATTTGGAATCATTCAACAATCACAATCGGTGAAGAATATCCTAACATACTGGAATAATTCGGTTCCAATTAGTAAAACCCGGAAAAACCCCCAAATTTGACGAGTTAGGGTTCTAGACGAAATTACCTTGATTTCGGATGATGGATGACGATTATACTGATGATAATATCATGCTTGCCCATCATCCTCATACGGCCCGAGTGCTCGCTTGTTCCCACGATCAATACCTGAAATACAAAAAGTATTTCCCCCATTTAAGGGGTTAGCGACAACTGCTAGTGCAAGTACAATCCATTTGAACTACATTCTAATCAGATGAATATATGCGCCAAAAATCATTTTATATTCCGGAATATTTATGATGTACAAACACAAACACATTATCTCCAACAAATCATAATTCAAAGTTAACCGTTGGCACGAGACTCACGGCCACCGTACCCCGTAGAGTCCCGTCGGACATCCCTGGGTGGCTAACCACAGTTCACGATACGCACACTCACGGCAATACGTATCCCTAGAGGCCCCGTCGGACCGTCCCTAGGTGAACATACACATAACCATCCACAACAACCACGATACAGCCATAATTCAAATACTAGAACATGTAAACAAATGTAAAGTACTTGCCTTTGTGACATCTTCGAAGGATCGGAAGTGAAAAGTGACTACGGATGATCCGAATGGACAACGACGGTTCCTAAACGAAGAATTAGCATAACTCAGTCCCAACGGACATCGTGTCGAAAGGAATACTCCCAAAACCCCGATTACCAATAACGACAATAGACGATCAATTGATACGGCGAGGGTTTACGCAAAATCTCCCGTATCGATAATTCGCGGATTAAAATCAAGGAAATTGGATTTGGAATCATTCAACAATCACAATCGGTGAAGAATATCCTAACATCCGGAATAATTCGGTTCCAATTAGTAAAACCGGAAAAACCCCCAAATTTGACGAGTTAGGGTTCTGACGAAATTACCTTGATTTCGGATGATGGATGACGATTATACGATGATAATATGTTAGCACAACTCTACGGTGATGGAATGTGAATAGAACGCCGATCGAATCTGATGGAAATCGCCTGCGAGGTCGCACGTCGAAGAAACGAAGGGAAAAGAATGAAGCCGCTTCAAAAGCGCTACTGGGCTTATATAATGTGAAGTTAGCGCACGCTAATCGCCATATGTAGCGTGCGCTAACGGCCGCGGCAGTCCGTGGCTATGCCACATTCGTTAGCGACGCTAACAATAAGGGTTAGCGACGCTAATCGTTTCTTGAGCGCACGCAAGGCAACAGGGTAGCGTGCGCTACCTACACGAGCTCAAGATCGCGATGTCATATCGCCAGCAGTCGCTGTCGAGGGTACGATACACGATACACACGACGAGACCAGAATCCAGGAACATGAATACGAAGCATACAAGACGACGGAGCTAAGTGCTGAAAGAAAAATACAATTCCGACCACCGAAGGGTCCGTAATGCGACAACGAAAACGAGATTCCCTAAACTATTAGGAAATTACAAAAATGGCCCAAGTGCCCGAAAATCACGAAACGACGTCGGATTTACGAACCGAAAGTCTCCACAAGACCAACTCAACCATACGAACTTGTACAAACCCAGAAATAATGAAAACGAACGAGTTTTACAAGAATCGAACGTTCATACGGCAAAACATGTCATAAAATGAAATTACGTGAAAACATCATCAAAACTCGTCCAAATGGAAAAACTCCAAGAACAAAATAGATTCAAAATGTCGAAACGGTTACAAGCGAGTCGATAAAAATAGACATACACCAAAAATGGAAACTGCTAAAAATGGGAAAATTACGGATATTACACTTTTGTGGAAGATTTTAAGATGGCTATGGCTTAAAATCGAATTACTTCTTCACAAATTTCATGTAGCTATTTAGGGCCGGCAAGACAATAATACGGAGAATGCCGAAATATCGAAAACATCGTACCGAAAAGTTTCAGAAAAAAAAATCACACTTTTTGTCATACTGATTTTTTGGTACAATATGATACTGTTATGGATATTTTCGGTACGATACCGAAATTTTTCAGTACATATAATTTTGCATATGCCGAGAAAGTATCGGTATATCGAAACTTTTCAGTATTTTGAAATTTATTTGATATATCATAAAAATTTTCGCTATACCAAATATTTATGTTATACCGACTTGATCTCTGTATGTCGATTTCGGCACGATAACGGTATGTAACTAATACCATACGGAAAAGTTTAGGGCTGAGATTTTTACCCGAAGAACCGAATTTTAATAAGAACCGAACCGAAAAATTCGGTCCAGATTTCGGCTTTTTTATTATTAACCGATTCCGGTTTTTCATTCGGTTCCTTTTTAATAATTCGGTTCCGGTTCCGGTTCCTGTTTTATGAGGTTAGAAAAAAATGGTTTGGAACCGGTTATATATATATATATATTATATAATTATAAAAATAATATTATATATAAATTTTTACATAATATAGGTATTATATAAATCAAATTAAATGTATTTTGTTCAAAATATTATACATTAAATTCGGTTTCTACTCAAAATTTGATTTTTTTTTTTTTTTACAAAATTCGGTTTTTTTGCACAATTCGGTTCCTAAAAGAACCGAAAAAACTGATTTTTACACATTAAATTCGTTTCCGGTTCCTAATTCGATCCTGAAGAAAAAATCGATTTTTGCGGTTTCGGTTCCTAATTCGGTTCCTGAAAAAAGTGGTCAAAAATCGAACCGATTTATGTATTTAAAAACCGGTTCCGATTCTTTAATTTTTACCAACAGCCGAATCGGTCCGAGCCCAAAAAAATTTTATATGTTAACAATATGATTTTTATTGTGTCGAAAATTTTAATACAACGAGACACTCTAACCCGTGCGATGCACCGGTTTTATTTTTGGATCAACTATTGAACTTTTGCTTATGTCTAAAACTTAACTTTTTTATTTGTTATTATAATTTACAAATGGCTTCGAGCCAAAATTATGTATTTTTTTTCTTTCTATTCATTATTCAATGTGATAAAATTCATCTATATGAAATCTATAAGTGAAATATATAAGATCATATATGCTATTTAAAAAGCAAGCTCTGATAATGGATTATAATTTAAAATGATATATGCTATCTTGAATAGCGAGAAGCTAATGCATGTTGCAGATATCCGTGGAGTATCCAAAGCCAATTTCATATGCTTAGAAAAGTCTGCATTTTAAGTAGCAGGTCCAAATAGTTAAATTTAACTTGGTGTATAATGTAAATGATTCAGTGACTAAATGGCAAGTTGTGCCATTGTATTACACAATCAGCCCAACTAATAAAATCGTCAAGTAGAGAAAAAAAACTAAACTTCTATTAATAGTATCCAAACATATGATGAGAAATGATTCATGAAGTTTGAATTAATAACACTGAAATAAAAGATGGCAAATGATTAATTGTCATCGTCTCTCATCTATCAACAAATATTATGCATCTTCTTTCTAATTAATATAGCGTAGTGCTTTATTAGTTTGAATATTCTTCAGCCTTAATTTACAAAAGTTAAACACAAATATTCTTCAGCCTCAACGTGTCTTCAACTCGATCAGGGCTTTCATGGAGTTTTTTTCTCGGTTCTTTCTCAATGGTTGCATGAAAAAGAAGAAAACATATGATGCATCTGTCCAATCCCTATCTCTCGGTTCTTTGTGTCCTTTAATGCCCAAATACTTCCATAGTTTACACATACGATGGACATTCGAATGGTGGACGTAAAACAAAGGGTCATACCCCGCGGAGTAGAAGTTACCCATGTCCTCATTATTAGGATTTGGTGAGTCACCAACTCATCTTTGCATAGCGGTGTGAGTCCAGCTTCGATCGATCCAATCGACTTGGCACCGTTTGCAACAGGCGTATCCCCAACTACGTATGTTTCATGGGATTTTGTAACAACCAATCGCTATGTAAGATAAGATAAGATAGATAAAACTTTACCAATCGAGCATGTTGTGCTTATTTTCAGTAATTCAAGCCTTTAATATCAATTTGGAGGTGTGGCAAGCTAAAAAAATGTATGTGTTATTTATAGGCCCCATTCCATGTAACTTGTGAATGATTGTAATTAACTATCCTCAATTAATAAGGAAATAAAAATATTAACCTATCATGTCTCAATCGTTTGGTTATTTGCGTTTTATGGTCTTTTGGTTTTCTTGTGTATTAAATTCGGATGTTTAAGATAATGAGTTGAAGCTTTAAGACTCCATAATAATTAAGACATAAAAATTAGAGTCATTAAAACTCCACAATAAATTTAAGGACTCAATATTTATATATATAAGATAATTTAATATGAACTAATATTAAATGTAAAAATATCCATTAATATCATTAGAACTCCACAATAAATTTAAGGATTCAATCTTTATATATATAAGATATATGGCATGAATGATAATTCTGAGCATATCGTACGGACCAAAGTTGCTCATGTGCATCATGCAGTTAGGTTGGGATGCACATACCCGATCATCGGGACCGTTGACTTCGATCATGTTAGTGTTATAACTGATGAAGTGTCATGAGACATTTATTGGCATAGTTATTTACCAAACATGTGTATTTATAAAATATATTTATCTTTTAGGTGTAGTTTTGAACATATTTACAATTTAAGTGTTATTTTCAATTTAAATGGATTTTTGTTTTATTTTTTTCAATCTAATATTTTTTTACTGTGAATTAAATCTGCCCTAAATATTTTTTACTGCTTTTTATAAAGATTAATTTACCAAAGGAATGTAGTCTTAAAACATATTTACATTATAGGTGTACTTTGCTTTCAAACATATTTACCAAATAGGTATAGTTTTCTATTTAAGTGGTTTTTTTTTTACTTTTATTTAAAATCATTATTTTTTATGCTTTCTTCAACTGTTTTTTACTGCTTTTTTAAACTATTTTTTTTAAGAAAAAATATTTGTAATATTAATATTAAAATCCGAAAGTTCTTATTTAAAATTCGTAAATAAAAATAAATTGAAAAAAAGGATTTTGAAATTAATTTGTAAACTATTTTAATAAATAACTGGAATATTATTCTACATGAAAAAATAAAAAGTTGAATAATTTTTTTAAAACCTGCTAGTTTATTTTCATAAAAAAATTGTTATGTTCTTAGAAAAAAATGTAAAAATCTAAAAAACAGACAGATTAAGATTTTTTTACTGGTTTTTTAACTATTTTTAATGCCTTTACTAAATTATTTTTTTTACTGCCTTTTTTTACTGTTTTTTACTGTTTTTTTTTTAAACTATACTAACAATAAAAATTGTTTGAACAATGCTAACAATAAAAAAATTGTTCAAAAAAAAAATTGTTTGAACAATACTTCTTCTTTGTGATGATGTTGGTTTTAATTTTTTTTTGTTAGCATTGTTCAAACACATTTTTATTGTTAGCATAGTTTAAAAAAACAATAAAAATCAGTAAAAAAAAGCAGTAAAAAAATAATTTAGTAAAGACATTAAAAGACAGTTAAAAAATCAGTAAAAAAAATCTTAATTTGTCTGTTTTTTAGATTTTTAGATTTTTTTTAAGAAAATAATAGTTTTTTATGAAAATAAACTAGCAGGTTTTAAAAAAATTATTCAACTTTTTATTTCTTCATGTAGAATATTATTCCAGTTTTTTTATTAAAACAGTTTACAAATAAATTTCAAAAAAAAAATTCACTTTTTTTTATTTACGAATTTTAATAAGAACTTTCGGCTTTTAATATTAATATTACAAATATTTTTTTCTTAAAAAAATTGTTTAAAAAAGTAGTAAAAAACGGTTGGAAAAAGCAGAAAAAATAATGATTTTAAAAAAGTAAAAAAAAAACAATAAAAACCCACTAAATAGAAAACTATACCTATTTGGTAAATATGTTTGAAAGTACACCTATAATGTAAATATATTTTAAAACTACACCCTTTTGGTAAATCAGTCTTTATAAAAAGCAGTAAAAAATATTTAGGGCAGAGGTAATTCACAATAAAAAGCATTAAATTGAAAAAAATAAAACAAAAACCCATTTAAATTGAAAACAACACCTAAATGATAAATATGTTCAAAACTACACAAAAAAAGTAAATATATTTTATAAATACACTTATTTGGTAAATAACTCTTTATTAGCAAAACCTCTATGACTTTTTTCTGGCATTTGCTTCAAACATTTGCTCGAGATGTTGTACACAAAATAATTAAATAAAGCACAATTAGCATTGTTCTGTTTTTTCAATTCTCTCAGAATGGAATCTATTCAAAAAATATATGCCATGGTTCCTTACTTCGACAAGGTACAAATATCTAAATTTTACACCATTTTCTCTGAAGAATTCGCCATGACATCCATTTTTCAAGCATAATATTATGAAAAATGGATACAAAATTTTGACTACTACTTATTAGTATCGGCAATAGTTCTGTAAAAGTATCTAAAAATATTAAATTTAGAGATTTGTACCCTATCGAAGTAAGGAACCATAACATAAAAAAAAAAAAAACCACAATCTTTAGTAGAAGATTTAGTAGAAGTCAACTCTCCCAATATATTCTCGTCACCCTTTGAATAATTCGGAATACGCCACTAAGTACATCATCACTTTATTAAAGTCATGTTTAATTTGAATTCGTATTTAAATAATGGGCTCGTTTGGATTGGACTCGATATGAAAAAATCCAAATTGGAACCTAGGTGTAAAAATATGGAGGTGTGGAGTTGTCTTCTCAGGTGTACAATACGACAACGACAAAAAAACACAATTGTCTCTTATCTTATTAATTAAAGATAATTCTTACTATAATTGCACGACGAGGGCGTCATAATTAGATCAAATAATCAAATTACTATATTTACTTGCTAGAAAAAATTAGTGGCTCTCGGACCTCTGCTAGCGGCGGCCGCACCAAAAACACAAAAATGACCGATACATGAAGGTTGCCGACTACGACCATACCAAAATGAAAAAATAATTGTAACCGGAAGTCTACCAGTAGTCAGCACGCAGGTTAACAGGCGGTCGCACCCCAAAAAAGAAAGAACAAACTGGCCGATTGTTGGAGGTCCGTCCGAAAATAAGACGACACAGAAATAAAAAGAAACTAGTCGGTCGCGGAAAAACATTACGCCGTGTAGCACAAAAAAGAAAAAAAAACGGCTGATCACTGGAGGTTTGTCGGATACCGGCGGCCTAGTCGGAATAAAGACTGACATGACGGCCACCAGAGTTTGTCGATTGAGAGCGGCGACCCCATCGGAAAATATGCTAGTAGGCCTGCCGCCAAAAGGAAAATTTGCTGCTGATCAGCTTTGGGCCCGTTGGAAAGCAGAACGACAAATCTGACGAAAAGAAAAATATGCCAGCCACTAGAGGTTTGTCGTGGGTGGCCCCTTTAATTCAAGTACTTAATTTAATATTCTAAGAGTATTTTTGAAAATTTATTATTGGTAAATATTTGATATTATTAAATTTAACACAAATGGGAGAATATGGTACAATGACTTTTTCAGGTACATACTTAGAGGTGCACAAAAATGCAAAGGGCTTGATATAGAGGGTGCTCCATTTTTCGACTTTACAGGCTCGTGCCCTCTTACCAGGGTCCTCCGACCTCCTATCATGATCCACCGGCAGTGCCTATTCTGTATAGCCCGTGTGAACGATCCAGCGAACGATAAAGATCTTTTGGACCCGGCGGGTGTAATATCCGTACCTTTCTATTCTTAGCAGTTTCCATTTTTGGTGTATGTCTATTTTTATCGACTCGCTTGTAACCGTTTCGACATTTTGAATCTACTTTATTCTTGGAGTTTTTCCATTTGGACGAGTTTTGGTGATGTTTTTACGTGATTCTATTTTATATCATGTTCTGCCGTATGTACGTTCGATTCTCGTAAAACTCGTTCGTTTTCGTTGTTTCTTGGTTTGCACGAGTTCGTATGATTTAGTTGGTCGTGTTGAGACTTTCGGTTTGTCAATCCGATGTCGTATCGTGATTTTCGGGCACTTGGGCCATTTTTGTAATTTTCTATAAGTTTAGGGAATTTCATATTCGTTGCCGTATTTCGGATTCCCGGGTAGTCGGAATGATGTTTTCTTGTAACGGTTAGACTCGTCATCGAATATCCTTGGTAGTCATATTTTCGGTTCGATAGCAGGTCCGAGTTTCGGAGTCGTCCGGAGTCCTTTGGACAGCAGCAGCCAGAACCTGCTGTCCAGCAGGGTGTTACGGCCGTAACACCCCATCTGTTACGACCGTAATATGGCCATTGTTACGGCCGTAATACACCACTTGTTACGACCGAAACGGCCCGCTGTTTTAAGAACAGTGGGCAGGTCAGAACAGCAGTTTTTCATCCATTCTCTTCGTTTTCTCCGACGTGCGACTTCAGAGGCGATTTCCACCGGTATTGCTCGGAGTTTTCTTCAAATTCTATCACCATAGAGTCATGTTAGCATATTATCATCAGCGTAATCATCCTCCATCATCCGAATCCGATGTATTTTCTTCAGGAACCATAGCTTGTCAAATTTGGGGTTTTTTCGGGTTTTTCTTGATTAATTCCGAATTGTCTATGTATGTTATGAACTTTCTTACCGATTGTTGTTATTGGGTGACTCCCAATCCATTTTTCTCGAGTTAAATCCGTGAATTGTTGATACGGGGAGATTTTACGTAAACCCTCGCCCGTATCGATTGAACGTTTATTTTCGTGAATTGTAATCGGGGTTATGGGTGTATTCCATTCGATTATTGTTGTCCGTTAGGACTGAGTTATGTTGATCCTTCGTTTAGGAACCGTCGTTTTCCATCCGGACCGTTCGTAGTCGTATATCATTTCTGATTCTTCAAAGATGTCTCAAAGGCAAGTACTTTACATTTGTTTACATGTTATAGTATTTGAATTGTGGCTATTCGTGGTTGCTGTGGTTGGATATGTGTATGTTCACCCAGGGACGGTCCGACGGGGCCTCTAGGGATACGTATTGCCGTGCGTCTGCGTATCACGAACTGTGGTTAACCACCCAGGGATGTCCGACGGGGCTCTGCGGGGTACGGTGGCTGTGAGTCTCGTACCAAGGTTAACTTTGAATTGTTTTGTTGGAGAAAATGTGTTTCGTGCGTGTGCACCGTAAATATTCCGGAATATAAATGATTTCAAAAATGATTTTTGGCGCATATATTCATCTGATTAGAATGTAGTTCAAATGGATTGTACTTGCACTAGCAGTTGTCGCTAACCCCTTAAATGGGGAAAATACTTTTTGTATTTCAGGTACAGGTCTTGGAGACAAGCGAGCACTCGAGCCGAATGAGAATGATGGGCAAGCATGATACTGTTCAGTAGTCAATTGTTGGTGTTATGTTCTGTCGGTTGTTATTGATGTCTTGTTTTGGGATTTCTGTATTATGAAATTGGTTTAAGTACTCGAGTACTTCCTTTTTGAATTTGTTAATGTTGTGTTCCCGTTTTGGGAAATGGATTTGATGTCAGATTTTATTTGTCGGATTGTAGTCTTTTATTTGAATTGTCGTTTTGTTGATGATTGTATGTCGCTCTCGAATGTAGTATTGGTACGTTAGCCTGGTGGATTCCATAGTGTGGGATCCACGACGCTGTAATATGCCCTGATCGTCTTGGGGGTGCTACAGAATATGGTATCAGAGCTTAGGTTTATGGATACCTAGGCTGTCGGTTATTTGGGTTTAGTCGAGTGTCGTTTTTGAACAGTATCGCTGCCATGCCATCATCTTAATACGCCGGTGATCGTAAGTTTTCCTAACTTGACTCGTTACGTTGTCCTGTTCTGTTTCCTTTCCTGATATCTTGTTGCGTTTTGCGTTTGAATTGTACTGCCAGCGATCTGGGAGTACAATGCAGCCGCCGCCGTTCTCTCCAGCGGCGACCATGGCGCCAGCCGTGCATGCAGGAGTTTGAGGGGCGTCCTTCCACTACTCGTCTGCATGCGGATCTCGAGGCGGCTCGGAAAGAGAACGCCGAGTTCGCCGACAAGATTGTGGCAATGGAGAAGGACTCATTGGATGCAGCTAAGCGGGCGAGCCAAGAGCTTGAGTTGGCGAGGAAGGACGCTGAGGAAGCCCGGGCAACGGCCGACCAATTTCGGGACCGAATGACAGATGTCGTTCGCTTGCAGAAGGCCGCTGAGAAGGAGGCCGATCGGCTGAAGGTGACTATCGCTCGGCTGACTAGCGAGCTGGTGGAGTCGAGGGAACAAACAGCTGCATGGGAGGTCGAGCTCCAAGGTGCGCAACAGGCGATATCGGAGCTGAAAGGGGAGGTAGAGGCGACCAAGGCCAATCCCTTTCTTAACTTGGAGTTTGTCAGTGAGTTTGCCTATTTATATGGCGTTCGCTGACTCGATCCGATCTGCTAAGAAGGGAGGGTCGGAGGTCGGCCCTCTTGTTGAGAACTTCAAGGCGTATGCGTTGGAGCATCCCCTCCATCCTGCTTTCTTCTTGCCGATCTTGGATCTCGCGGATATCGGTGTGGACTTGAGTTGGTATCCGACTCCGGCGAACCTCGTTCATCCTGACGCTCCGGAGGATGGGGAGGCCGCTCCGGAAGCTGGCGAAGGGCCGCAGGCCGATCCGGTGGTTGAAGGCGAAGGCCAGACGGGGGCCTGAGGCTCTTCGTTTTTGTTTGCTATAGCTTTTCTTGCCTTGTAATTTTGTAGCTTTCTTTTTGTAGTACTTAGGCCTTCGGGCGACCATGTATGTAACTTTGTAACTTCAAGCAATGAAATGAATGTTTGATTCTCCGATTTCTACTTGAATGATTGTTTCTCGAGTCTTTGCATGACTTTGTATGGACGTGTGAGGAGAGATTGTTGAGAGTGTAGTTCTAAATGAATTGATAAACTCATATAGATAACTTTTACAACAAATTCGATCGCTACACAAACATCTGAATAATGCCGATCTCCGTATGTCGTTGAATAGGGACGATCGTCGTGTATATCTCCGCACTCTTCCCCCATGTTTTTGTTCACTTCTTGAAAGTAAGGGGACGAAGATAAATTGTTGAGTGAGCGGTCTTTAAGTTTGTCGAATCCTCGAGGAAGTCTGTCCATCTCGGTCTTGAGGAACCGTGCACGATTGCGGAGTTCGAAGGACCGATCTCCACGACCATGTCTTATGCGCGAGCGACTTTGTCTGTCTCGTGACTCATTTTATTGTGAGGGTCCTCCATTAGGTTGCGCCTCGCCTCGTATTTAAACGAAGGGCGCGCGGTCTTGGTCTGGAGGAGTCCTTGCGCGGGGCGTCGTCGGATTAATCAACATCACGTCCGTGGCTTGTTAGCTCTGCTTCCACCTCGGCCCATCATGAATATGGCGACCCTCGACGGTGTACGTTGAGACGGGGGTAGGGATGCGTCGCATTGTCCGAGAGGACCCACCACGTTAAGCGATGGACCTCCGAGGGCGGGCGAACGTGTCCACAAATTAGTTTTGGAGGGCCCTCAGACTACGCCGGCCTCGTATTTAAACGAAGGGCGGGCGATCGTGGCCCAAATGGACCTTGCATGGCCTAAGCAGTCGGTTCCATCGACCACCAGGACCATGGTTGCACTCTTCTACCTTGGATCGTCAAGTTAGATGCCGACCTTTGACGGTGTACGTTGTGCGTGGACGCGATCCCGTGCCTTAGTCCATCATGTTAGATGATGAACTGTAGATGGCAAGCGAGTCCTTCGGTTTTCTTTGGAGAGACCTTCGGCTACGCCCGCCTCGTATTTAAATGAAGGGCGAGCGATCGGAGCGCAAAGGAACCTTTGCATAGACGGATCGTCGGTTTAATCGATTTTCGCGACCGTGGCGGCACTCTTCTACCTCGAACCATCATGTCAGACGACGATCCTTGACGGTATACGTTGTGCCAGGGGAGGCGATTTCTGCCTAGGTCCATCATGTTGATGACGAACTTTGGAGGGCGAGCGAGTCATCCTCTTTTTCGGAGCGTTAGCTCAGGCAGTAGCCTTTTGTTCAATGAGGTGGGAAATCGGGGAGAGACGTCCGAAGTTCCCTTCTCTTGATTTAAGCATGTAGATACGGTCGCCGAGGTTGATCGAGGGGTCGGCTCGTATGAGCTTTCCGGCCTATTCGCGTTCGACTCGGGCGACCGTGTTGGGAGATTGGAGGGGCTCTGGCTAAGCCAATAAGCTGTCCAACCTGCCTTCTTCGAACAATCTCCAGAGTTGTCTGAGGAGGTCGCGGCATTGGTCGGTGTTGTGGCCGGGACTATTGTGGTAGGCACAATATTAATTGTGGTCCAGATGACCGTGGTCCCTTATCGGCTTTGGCCTGCTTAGGGGTTCGCGCCCCTTGATGGCGTGGAAAATGTGGGCCAGAGTTCGGTTGAACGCATGGAGGAGATGGGCTTCCACATCCTCGTTGGCCTTGTGGTTGCCAGATGGCTTGGCGACCTTCTTTTTGGTTTTGGCGATCGCCGTCTTTCGGACAGGAGGTGGCGTTTCCGCGCTTAGGCGGAGGGTGAGTAGCCTTTGCCTGGCCATAAAGTCGGTAGCCTTAGCGCGGAAGATCGCGTAGGTTGGAGGGATGTCCTTCGTCAGATGTCTAAACATGGGTGAGTGTCCGTAGAATCCCCCCAAGACGGAGTAGAGAGCGAGCTCGTCGCTGATGGGCTCGCCGATGAGGACGATTTCGTCTACTCGGTCGATATAATCTGCGTCGGATTCGTCTTCCCCCTGCCTGATTTTCATCATGCGGTGGGGGCCTTTTGCTCTAGCGACCTTGGCGGCGAAGAATGACGTGAAGTCATTCGCCAGTTTCTCAAAGGAGATGATCGATCGCGATGGTAGTGAGATGTACCACCTATGAGCCATCTCGCCCAATGTTGATGGGAATATTCAGCACTTGGTTGCATCTGTTGCCCCACACCCAGTCATGTAGATTCGGAACTTACTTAGGTGGGTTTCGGGGTCCGATCTCCCTTCATATAGAGGCGTTTTGGGAGGAGCGATCTTGGGTTGCACGGGGGCGAGCTCGATGTGGACCGCGAGTGGCTCGGTCGGTCCTATGATCTTTCTGCTGGTTCTTGCCCCGGTGTCCAAGAGTGCTTTCATCTCGTCGAGCTGGCGTTGCATAGCGGCCATCGCCGTGGCCTGACTGCTCGTGGCTAGGCGCTGGGAGCGGGAGACGAGGCGATCAAGTACTGACCCCCTAGCATTTGGAGTGGGAGCCAAACGATAGACTTGTGTTTGGCTAGGAGTTAGGTATGCCGAACTCCTGGTGACGGACTCGGATTCCGTCGTCTCGTGGTTGGGGCCAGAATGCCCCGGTCGCCATGATGGGTCACTTCCCAAGCGACTGAATACGGAACCGTCCGGCTTGACGAGAGCCTTTCCTCGCGAATTGGGGCTTTCTGACGATCGCTCGCCTAGCAGCCCCTTGAATTTCCGTTTGCCCACACAGCGGATGGCCGAGGGAGTTAGTGCGGGAGACGCGCATGCTCTCCGTCGCTCCTTTAGGATGTCCATAGCCTCCTCGATCTGTTCCGCGGTTTGGAACTGGTCGAGTGAGAGGCTGGGGCCACCCCTCAGGTGCGGGATCGAGAGTCTCGCGTTGCCGCGGCTTCCCTCTGCCATCGGCTGGGGCTCGGATTGAGCCGGGATATGGTGTCCGGCAGTTCGGAGAGTGGCTCTCTTCGATGTAGAGGCGGACATCATGATTTTGAAGGCTTTCTTTGAAGCGCAGTGAGTGTCACTTCAAGTATATGCCCCGAGAACAATGAGTGTTCTTCAGGACGGTATGGATAAAATAAAGGTTAATAGCCGCCCCCCTCCTTCTTCTAGCGCCAATTGTTGCTACCCAAAATATTATCCGGAAATAGATATTGCTGGAATGAGTGGATAGCAAACAAAGTGCGAGAACACTTCCGTGGGAAAAGTAAATAACACAAGATTTGACGGGATTGTTAGTCCCGGGCTTGAATGCTCTCGCGAGATATTATTAACACAAATATTCGGGGATACAAGTATTAATGTAAGAGTACAATTACAATGAGTGTAAAGACCCTTGTTATCTTAGCTGGTGAGCGTGTAGATTGCCGGAAGATCCAGATATGATGCTATGTGAGTTCTTGTAACAACGTTGATGAGCTGCGACAACCGTGAGAAATCGACAGTCTCTCACGGTGTCTATCTGCTGTATACTTGAGCTCCTGGGCTTGAGAGATTCTTCGGATCTGTGCTGTGGAGACTCCTTGCCTCTGCCGACCGTCTTATGGATGAGAGGTACTGAGAGAGAAATCTTGAGGTAGATTCCGAAGATGAAACCAAGAGCTTGAATGTATCTAAGTATTTGAGTGTATTCTCTGAACTTAATGGAGAATGTGTGAACCGAATGAAGAATTCATGAACCCCTTTCCTGTAGATGGAGGTTCTCTATTTATAGGACTGGGATACGCCGGGCGATCGTCTCTGCTGTATTATAATGAGCGGGCGATCGTCTTTAGCACATGGGCTGGTCCCCTTAAAGTCTGCAGGAGTTTCTGGCAGCCAGCTGTGCAGTCCAATGAGAAGCCTGCACGCGTCTGAGTCGCTCTCACGGGTGGCCCCACCTTACACCTTTCGGCGGGTCTGTCGGTAGGTGAAGCCATCCTTGTCAGAGACAGCTGTTGGTGGTCAATGATCCATGAAATGCGGTGCCTGTCTCGGATATGCACATGGGCGCTGCTTTGAGATCCAGTCTTCGTGGACTTTGACGGACGATGGCCTCTGTTCGGGGCATAGGACGGTCGTCCTTGGTCGGGCACCAGGGTCGATCGCTAAGTGTTGAAAGGCGATCGTATTGGGGGTCGATCGCTAGATACCCGAAGGTGGTCTGGTATCTTCGCTTAGGTGAGTTTGCTATAACTTGATTGGTTGTGGACTCGGTCGCTCGGCTTTGCAGTCGATCGGCTTTGCAGTCGGTCGCTCGGCTTTGCACTCGGAAATGAATGAATGCGATGCACCAGTATCAAAAAGGGTACACACAGGTTGAGATAGAATATCGATTGTACCTGAGATCATCCGGGCCTCCGGATCGTCGATCTTCTTCATCTCATAAATTAGGGGCTTGCCGGCCCCCGAACCGGACGCTCCCGTCTAATAGCTTTTTGCTCCGCCTTTGTTCGCTCCTGTCGTCTTGAACGATGCAGACTGAGTGGCCTGATTATGAACAGATGACTACTTCGGGGCCTGAGATGACGCCGGAGTAGGTTTGGAGTCCCTTCGGCAAAAAACGGGCCTTATGCCCAGCAATCCCAGAGTTATGGCACATGATAGTCTGCCTCGGACACTTGGTGCTGACATGACCAAGATCCCCACAGTTAAAACAGGTGATGGCCGAACTGGCCTCTCGGGACTGCGATTCCGCCGGTCTGGGCGCCACAGGAGGTCGCTCAGAGAAAGTAGTGCCCGCACGAGGCTTCTTGAAGGTTGTCTGACCGCCTTCAGATTGATTACGATTCTTGGACTTCTTGCTAGCAGATGAAGGTTGCTGCTTAGCAATCTCCTTAGCAGTAAGCTCATAGGTAAGAGCTTTCTCGATGAATTCGGCCAGAGTGGTGCAATTATGATTAAGCAACTGCATCCGCATACGGGGTTTCAGCCTCTTGCTGAAATACTTAATCTTATCCGCATCGGAGTGAATGATAGATGAGGCGAACGGAAGAAGTTTCTGAAATTTCTCGGCAATGGCGAGAACATCCTCGTCTGCTGAGGGGTCGGGAGTGAGTAATTCTGACAGTTTGGCCTCTCTGAGTAGGGCCGGATAATACCTCTCCATCATGAGAGTCTTGAATTGATCCCAAGTACATGATCCGTCGGTGGGCTTCAACGACAACCACCAAGAATGAGCGCTCTTACCCATATAGTAAGCCGCAACTGAAACTTTGTGTCCTTCGGGACACTCTACCATAGCAAATAACATCTCGAAATGCTGGAGCCAATTAACAATATCCGCCGGCTCGGATGAGCCCTTAAAAGTAGGTGGCCTATGGCGAGAGATGTCGCCGATAATACTGCTTACACCCCTCTCTTGCGCCTGAGGTGGCGGCGGAGGAGCCTCCTGATTCTGAGCTGTTGAGTTCTGCATCGTCTCCATGAGGCGTGCCATCTGAGTCATCTGGGCCATCATGCCCTGCATAAAAGCGAGTGGGTCAACCCGAACACCTTCTGACTGAGCTGTGTCCCGGGTACGACTCTATGATAGTGAATGAGTACGTCCCGGTGAATGAGTGACAGCGTCGCTGCTCGATGAGTTAGCATTATTCCTTGCGTTCGCACGTGTATTCACACGAGCTCTCGGGTTTTGGCCCGCACCGCGGCCTCGTCCCCCGCGTCCTCTGCCTGCTCTCTCCATACTGAAGTAGGAAAGTCACATGATAATTATATCTCTCGCATGAAAATCACGTTATGATCACGTCATGAAATGATGAAAATGAGCATACGCGCTCTAACACAGTGATTACATGAATGATTAACTGAGGTGACATGATTATCTGATGAAGTTCTTGAAATGATTATCTTGAACAAGTTAACAAGATTAATGATATGATCCTCAAGATCAACAACTGAACTATGAAATGAACTGAGTGATTAACGAGTTAACATGATCGTTTTGATCAAAATGAATGATGATGAGGATTGTTGACTAATGAATGATGAATGAATGATTCTTATTGCCAGAAATTATACCATGGCGTTAGAAATTTTACAATGCTTGGTCTGAGGGTCTCGGTATTTGCACAGGTCACACATGACGCGAAAGTCCAATGATACTAGTCCGATGACAATGATTTCAAATTAGACATGACTCGAAAGGTAGTATTCAAAACCACGCTTCGATACCAACTCTGTAACACCCCAAGCTAGGCGGATATTACAGTGCCGTGGAACCCCAACTGGGACCCACCAGGCGAATGAAAATTAATAAATTAAATAATATAATTGTAGTACAGAACCACATTATATTACCAAATACTCCGATGGGGAGCTCAAGTACAATACACCAGGACAATACGGAATACTAGTATATTTTATATGAAGATAAAATACACCACCCTGAATAAATATACATCCCAAACGGAATTTCCAGCGGAAATACAAATGAAGAGAAACAAGAATGACTGAAAGGACTGGGCCCCCCTACTAGTATCACTAGGACTCCTCGCCGTCAACGTTCTCTTCCCGTGCTTTTGCCTTGCCATGACCTGAAAACAATATCCCCCAACGGGGTCAATTACACAGAACAACAATCCTCAAGGGTTGAATATACACAATCATGATATATATATCAATTATGAATTATCCTTTAGCTATGAATTTAAGCTGAAGAGAAGCATCATAGTACGCCCGTAATGTTCTGTGCAAGTGTACAAGATGAGTGACCGGACACACCCGTCCTTGTACCTAATTAGTCTCACAGAGGTAAGCGTTACCGTGTGCACAGTCCAATGTATCGGTGAACCCAACACATGACTATCGTGTGCTCGACTAAATATTCCACACATCCGCACCCGGCCACGCAATATGAACCCAGAAGGTCATATGAACGAGAATGACCAAAATGAATATCAATGAATAATAATCCGACAAGGTCAAGAATGACTCACCGAGATGAAAATAATAGTGAAGTGAATGATAGCTCAATGAAATGATTAGAACCGTCGTTCCTCGTGAATGAAGTGATTATTCGACAATTACAAGTCTCAATACGGTTAATACATTATGAATGAGTTATGATTATGAATGAACAACAACAAAAGGAATGAATATCCTTTTAACCGAGTAAGAATTAACTTACACAACACCGATGAACAATGTCCTTCCACGAACAAACGTCCTAAATGAGATGTCGGTCGCTCGAACAACCTTGAATAACATAATTACCAACAATCCGTTCAACATACGAATCAAACACGAATATAACAAACTCACAATGTCGATACGACTAAACCAAGTTCATTGGGGCATTATATCGAACACGTTGTAACCAATATTCGATTGTTTACAATCAATCCTCAATTATACCAATATCAAATCCCCAAAGAGTGATCCAAACCAACAAAACGTCTTCAATACAATCAATAATCCAATATGAATATCCAAATTCGTGATTACAACAACAATTAATCGAACCTAAATCCAACTCAATATTCAAAGTGTTCTTGAATAACCCTTCAATAATCCAATGAATAATCATACACATCCATAATCATGCGCACATCTCTTCATACAACATGATTATAACGTCCAAAACATCATATCCCAACACAAAATCGAAATCCAAGATGTTTGAAGAATATTACCTTTGAAGATCCAAGCACTTTGATCCGATGAACAAGCGTTAGATCGACTATCCGAGCTTCACAATCGAATGAAGATGATGAAAACCGAACACCCAAGTGATTGATGATAAAAAATCTCCCCTCAAGCTCTCTCTCTCGGATAGAAGTTGAAGAAATAAGAAAATGACCTCAAAAATCCGTCCAGGTCCTTATAAATTGCCGGAAGTTACGGCCGTAAATCGGCCTACTTACGGCCGTAACATCCCAGGTCAACGGCCTTACGACCGTAACCAGCCATCTCGTATGGTCGTAACTCGGCTTCGCCCAGAATCTGCCGACAGCCATACGGCCGTACCCGCACCTGTCTTACGGGCGTAACTCGCCCTCGTCCAAAACACCTGCTGACATCCATACGGCCGTACCCGCACACCTTACGGGCGTAACTCGACCGATACGGCCGTACCCGGCCAAACTTATGGGCGTACGACCCCTTCGTCGAAACTGACCAGGCATCCTGCCTGCAACGTACGGCCATATCCGGCCAAGCCTTGCGGCCGTACCTGCCTCATCTTACGGCCGTATGCCGCAATCCTTACGGCCGTAAGTCCTTCTCGTCCGACAAATCTTGAAAATTACGAACACCCCTTACGGCCATAGCCTGCCCATCTTACGGCCGTATCTCTCCTTCGGCCAAAACAACCTTGATCCGACGAAAGAAAGTCTTCTTCTCCGATAAAACGTATATAACTTCCGGCAGTTTATAAGGACCTGGACGGGTTTTTGAGGTCATTTTCTTATTTCTTCAACTTCTATCCGAGAGAGAGAGCTTGAGGGGAGATTTTTCATCATCAATCACTTGGGTGTTCAGTTTTCATCATCTTCATTCGATTGTGAAGCTCGGATAGTCGATCTAACGCTTGTTCATCGGATCAAAGTGCTTGGATCTTCAAACGTAATATTCTTCAAACATCTTGGATTTCGATTTTGCGTTGAGATATGATGTTTTGGACGTTATAATCATGTTGTATGAAGAGATGTGTGCATGATTATGGATGTGTATGATTATTCATTGGATTATTGAAGGGTTATTCAAGAACACTTTGAATATTGAGTTGGATTTGGGGGCTTTCGATTAATTGTTGTTGTAATCACGAATTTCGATATTCATATTGGATTATTGATTGTATTGAAGACGTTTTGTTGGTTTGGATCACTGTTTGGGGATTTGATATTGGTATAATTGAGGATTGATTGTAAACAATCGAAGATTGGTTACAACGTGTTCGATATAATGCCCCAATGAACTTGGTTTAGTCGTATCGACGTTTTGAGTTCGTTATATTAGTGTTTGATTCGTATGTTGAACGGATTATTGGTAATTGTGTTATTCAAGGTTGTTCGAGCGACCGACATCTCATTTAGGACGTTTGTTCGTGGAAGGACATTGTTCACCGGTGTTGTGTAAGTTAATTCTTACTCGGTTAAAAGGATATTCATTCCTTTTGTTGTTGTTCATTCATAATCATAACTCATTCATAATGTATTAACCGTATTGAGACTTGTAATTGTCGAATAATCACTTCATTCACGAGGAACGACGGTTCCAAGCATTTCATTGAGCTATCATTCACTTCACTATTATTTTCATCTCGGTGAGTCATTCTTGACTTTGTCGGATTATTATTCATTGATATTCATTTTGGTCATTCTCGTTCATATGACCTTCTGGGTTCATATTACGTGGCCGGGTGCGGATGTGTGGAATTTTTAGTCGAGCACACGATAGTCATGTGTTGGGTTCACCGATACATTGGACTGTGCACACGGTAACGCTTACCTCCGTGAACTCTCCGGCCATTGGATCGCGTACCTGAAGCCCCCACAATTAGAGACTCGATTAGCTTCCTTCGGGAAGTGCAGGGAGCTTTGAGCTAGGCTGCTGCTACAAATGCTTGCTGTCGAGCGTGCCCCTTAAATAGCGCACTCTTAGTAAGCAGCTTGCGGCGCTTCCCACTATGATTGATGTCTTTCCTTCTTGATTGCCGGTCCGGTTAGAAAAGAAATCGGTAAACCCGCCACAAACATCAAACCGGAAACGAAGCTAAAGCTTACCTTGCGCTTTACCTCCGCCTGGATCGCGGATAGCCTCTCTCATTTATGTAACTTGACCCCGTCCCAACATGAACCGCCATAATCTACTAGTGATCCCGTAATCGCTGTTGATACTTGTGAGTCACCCGGAGGAAAGAGGTACGTAACGATGAGTGATCGCCCGCGCTTTCACTTACATACATAAGACATTTCAACAACTAACGGAAGAGGTCTTGAAGAGCCATAGGGCAATGGAAAGAATCCGTGTAAAACAAAGCGGTGGCCCATGCCCAAACGAAAGAAAGAGTCGTAAGGCATACCATACCTGGGAGAGTGACTGGGGCCAAATACACTTTCCACAGTCAAGCAAGGAAGGGGTTAGCTCAAAGTAGGCGATCGGATTCAAGGATCAGGTGCGAAAGGCGGTCGAGAGCTTGGATCTGTGTCATTGCTCCGCTCGTTCGTACTCCTTGATGGATGGATGGGAAGAAGATTGCTTGAGGTCGGCCGACGGGCGCGGGTTTGGGACAAGGAGATGGTGGGTTGATATCTGCGCCTTAGCATCGGAAGAGATAAGAGGTAGGGTTGGACCGGTTGGTGCTAGCGGCAGGAGAGAGAAAGAGATGGTTGAAAGGCCGGAATCAGGAATTGGTGAAGAGCAATGAGAAGGCTCTTCAAGACCGCTCATTCGCTTCCATCCGGTTCGGGAGAACTCATTGTCAACGGGGTAGTTCGGATCTGGGAGGGCGATATGAAGAGCTTTCACGAATTAATACATATGTAATGATTGGAATCCGGGTCATCGTTTGCTCATCCTGCTTGGTCTTAGCCCATTAGCGATCGAACATCCAGTAAAGATCGAAAGCGCTGACTTGGCATTAGACCATTTGGAACACAAGGCCAACTCTTCCCACTTCCCCTTTTCTTTCTTGAATAAACGTCGCCTCACCGCTTGAATGCAAATTGGGTGAACTGCAGTCGGAGTTCTCTCGAAGAAAGACCTATCCCATGGAAGATTCTTTCATCAATCCGCAAGCTCGTGCAAAAGGGTGAGATCGCCTGTAGGAGCGGTAATCCAAGTCAAGGGGCAATGGAAGACGATTTTTGTCCTTCTTTTAGTCAAGCTATTATATAGGTGTGTGAAGAGAGATGGCGGAATAAGTCCCTTAGCCTTCGATCTCGTACCCGGAATGGGATTGTGAAAGATCGAATTGGCAATTCTAGTCTTTGGTGCTGCAGCCTTGCAAGAGCTCTAAGTAAGGGTTTTCCATCTCCTATTTGACTCGCATCCTATTCATCAGTATTGACTAGTTCTGATCAAAGGGGGCTAGCCTATAGGAAGAAACTACGACCCCGCCCACGGAATAAGTCCAGTGACGGATTCGAACGAATGCCCGGGCTAGCTTTAAGGTAGACTAGAGTAGTAAGAGTCCCACTTGAAACGGTTGTACATTACGAGTCCATCTCATCAACCCCTAAATTTGGTACTAGATCAAGGATTGGAAGCTAATGCGACTCAGAGCCACGGTTCGACGATATAATCCAAAGATGAGGTCTTTGAGCCTTCCTTCGTCAGTCGTAATTGAATGTTTTTCGTATATAAAGCTCTTTCTTTTGACTAATTCACTGGTCTCGCGAAAAGCTTTGCCTTTGTTGTGTCGGCTTAGCCTCATTACCACAATCTCTTTTTGTTGCTTTTAGATCCTTTTCTTGAAGTCTCGTATACCCCAAAGTTATTATTAATTTAAGTGGGCTTGACTTTATTCTCGAGAACTTTGTTACATTATTAAATCTGGTTCCTTTGTATTTTATATACTGTCCCTTCATAGAAAAATGGATCAAAATACGAGAGTTAGTCACCATACCTTTTCTCGCTATCTCGTGTGCATCCTTAAAGGTTGATTCTCGTCGCTTGAGCTACCCGAGTTGACGGCGTAAGAGGGAGAGAAAGAAGTCCGGAGTTCAAATGAATGGAGTTAAGGATAGGCATTTTAAACTACTAGTAGATCTACAACTTGACTCCTACGTGGTTTCGTTTCCTCACCCTTAGAAGGTGGGTTGATATGAGACAACCACGAAGCTAACGAACGAAGAATGGCGGCTAAGGCGCTCTTGAGCGCCTCGTAGCTCTTTAGTTACGAGCTCCTCTAGCTACCGAGTTCGAGCTACCAATCTGCAAAGAATAGACGGGAGGGAAACCTCACGATATCTAGCATTCCAGGAGGCAAAGCGTGTCTTGCTCTTTTTGTTCCCTTTCTGAACTCTTGGGATGAGTAAATGGACTTCCCAATTGTTGATTAGGGGTTGAGGAAAGCCCTTGTTATATTCGGAGTAGAGGAGATATGAACTCTTTGGAAGAATGCTTTAGCGGCGGGTGATTATCCATATGAGGTTGAAACTTTTTCTTTAGGCAACAGAGCAACGGATTATCCAAATTTTCTTTATGCTTGGTAGGAAGAAAGAACAACTACTCGTTCTTTTCTTCTCTCCTCTTTTCTTTCAAGGTTGCGTTTTATATAGCTTATAAAGTTTCAAGCAATTTCCCTTCTTAAGATGCCGAGGGGTCGCTAGAATTGGTTCCGAGTCATGAATAGAGGGCTAAGGTCTCAAAGAGCCTCTTTCTTTGAGTGTGCTTATGTGTCTTCTTCTTTTGAGTGGGCTTCGAGAAGCCAATATGTCACTTGAAGCGCTAGGCAAGAACGACTGTGCTTTACGAAAAGGTCTTGAAGAGCCCGAATGATAGAAGTAAGGAAGTAAGAGCGCATCTGCGACTATAGCTTTATAGCGTATAGCAAGCAAGTAAGGAAGGGGTCTTAATAGGTCGGCTGTCGCTAGTGTGAAGCTAGTGGTAAGGAAGCAGTAGCATTAACAGGAGCAGTAGGATTGGGGGTGTGGTATGATGAGGAGCTGGATTGACTAATAACCCCTTATATCTTAGGAGAAGCAAAAGAAGATGATGAGGAAAGGAGATCAGAAAGATACGCGAACGACGTATAGGTCGCCGTGAGCAGTAAGCAGCAGATCTCCCCTTATTTTGGGAAAGCTGGTGGCCGCGTGTGAATTCTTTCAAGGCAAGGACGGTTGTGTCCGGTCACTCGTCTTGTAGACTTGCACAGAACATTACGGGCGTACTATGATGCTCCTCTTCAACTTAAATTAATAACTAAAGGATAATTCATAATTGAGATATATCATGATTGTGTATATTCAATCCTTGAGGATTGTTGTTCTGTGTAAATGACCCCGTTGGGGGATATTGTTTTCAGGTCATGGCAAGGCAAAAGCACAGGAAGAGAACATTGACGGCGAGGAGTTCTAGTGATACTAGTAGGGGGGCCCAGTCCTTTCAGTCATTCTTGTTTCTCTTCATTTGTATTTCCGCTGCAAAATCCGTTTGGGATGTTTATTTATTCAGGGTGGTGTATTTTATCTTCATATAAAATATACTAATATTCCTTATTGTCCTGGTGTATTATACTTGAGCTCCTCTTCGGAGTATTTGGTAATATAATGTGGTTCGGTACTACAATTATATTATTTAATTTATTAATTTTCATTCGCCTGGTGGGTCCCAGTTGGGGTTCCACGGCACTGTAATATCTGCCTAGCTTGGGGTGTTACACAAGCGAGCACTAGAGCTGTATGAGAATGATGGGCAAGCATGATACTGTTCAGTAGTCAATTGTTGGTGTTCTATTCTGTCGGTTGTTATTGATGTCTTGTTTTGGGATTTCTGTATTATGAAATTGGTTAAAGTACTCGAGTACTTCCTTTTTGAATTTGTTAATGTTGTCTTTCCGTTTTGGGAAATGGATTTGATGCCATATTTTATTTGTCGGATTGTAGTCTTTTATTTGAATTGTCGTTTTGTTGATGATTGTATGTCGCTCTCGAATGTCGTATTGGTACGTTAGCCTGGTGGATTCCACAGTGTGGGGTCCACGGCACTGTAATATGCCCTGATCGTCTTGGGGGTGTTACAGCGGGTCAACCCGTCGACCCGGACCCGGCTGACCCGTGTAGGACCCGGACCCGGCCAACCCGTCGGACCCGTGGTATAAACGGGTGGGGTCCGGGTCTTACATTTCCCAACCCGTCGACCCGGCGGAATTAAAAAAAATTGAAATTGTGACCGTTGCGGGTCCGACGGCTAGAATTCAGATTTAAAAAAAAAATCTATCTATAAATACTTCCCCAACCCAACACATTTTTTCACACCTTCATTTTAATCTATCTCTCAAACTCTCATTGCTAATTGCTATACAAATGCAACCCAAATTTTTTACTCCAGACGTAAATCATAAATGAAACTCAACTTATGAGATGTTAAAAAAAAATCATCTAGTGAATATAAAGAATTATTGTGTGAATTTTTTTATACGTATTTTCACGTAGAAGGATTTTATTTACTGCCAACATATTGGGATGAAACTAAAGACTTAATAAAACTATTAAATGTCTTTGAAAATGCAACTAAAGATTTAAGCGATTGTTATTATCTCACGTCTCCTAAAGTTTTATTTCATTGTTGTTTTATTGTATCTGAAATGGATACTTGTAGTAAATCCAAAAGATTATTGAATGCTATTTACAATATGTGCTTAAAATGGTAAAATACTTTAATCGTATTCATGATATTTTCTTGATTAGTGTTGTTTTATCTCCCGATTTGAATTTAGCTCAAGTATAGGAATTACTTGAAATATATATTATAATATTCTAAAAAATTGGGGTTTTCCTAATATTGTGGATAATTGTGAAAGTCAAACTTTATTTGAAAATATTCCTGACGTTGAACAAGTAAAAATTGATTTAAAAAATAGTTTAGAAACTGTTTTTGCTGAATATTCTTCTAAATATGGTGATAAGATTCAAACTCAAAAAATAAGAACTAAGACTACAAATACATTTAACATGTAATTCGAGAGAACTCCCACTAACCCATTTCAACAACAACTCTATAATATAGCAAGAAATAGAGGTGGTAGTAACGTCGGTCAAAGAAATGACCTTAGTCAATATTATTAGGGGTGTTCAAAACTGGATATCCGAAATTTCGGATATTCGAAAATTGGGATAGTAGATTTTGATACCCGATATCCGAAAAAAATATAAATTTTATTCGGACATCCGTATATTCGAAAAAAATATTCGGATTTGGATATCGGATATCCGAATATCCGAAAAAAACTTCGGATATAGATATCGGATATCCGATCCGAATATCTTCTATTATTTAAAATATAAAAAAAAAATTAGGATTTTTTGAATATCCGAATATCTGATTTTTCTGAAAACTACTATCCGATATCCGAATCTGAAGTTCCGGATATCCGAACTTCAAATTTTCGGATATTTCGGATCGGATATCGGATATTTTTGAACTCCCCTAGATATTATGGAACTAGTTTTGTGCCGGAGGATGACAATGCAGGTACATTTGATCTGCTGGATTGGTGGAAAAGAAGGGGAACCGAATTTCCCATACTTTCCATTATGGCACAAGAAATTCTTGCAGTGCCCGCATCCACAGTCCCCGTTGAGAGTGCTTTTAGTTAAAGAGGCTATATGTTGGACGAGCGAGGATCAATAAAATAAGTGGGATGACCTAATAGCGGACCAAGATGCCTATCAAGAAGGCACTAGTGAAGGAGAGTATAGTCAAATGAGTCAAACCGATGATGATCAAGACGATGACGACATAGATTTCGACTAAAGGTAAGTAAGGTAAGTCAAGTAAGTAAAAAGAACTACGTAGGGCTTTGATTCCTCACGAGAATACGTAGGAAATTTAATTTAAGTGAAAACTTAAAATTAAATACAAGCCTATTTTTTTCAACTCTTCTCAAGTAAAAAAAACTACGTAGAGCTTTGATTCCTCACGAGGATACCTAGACAATTTAATTTTAAGAAAAATTTAAAATTAAATACAAGCTCATTTTTTCAAATGATTTCCTTGTTCACTTATAGTTATTTTTCGTGTATAAAATGATAATTAATAAAAATTTTTATATACTTCTAAAAAAAATACCGGGTCGGACCCGGACCCGCAGCCGACCCACCCACCCGTACATTTCATATGTACGGGTGGGGTCCGGGTCATGGCCGGCCGACTAGGCGACCCGGCGGGTCGAACCCGGACCCGGCGATGGACACCTCTATACATACTACCAAAAAACACCGATGTCTTCTACTACCTCTTCTCTTTAAATTATCATATCTATATTTTCATGATTGACAATGCACAGATTTGACTATTAAAAATTTTAATTTTTTATTTTTATAAAATTATAAAAAAATTAATATTTTAAAAATATTTCAAGATGAATTTCCGCATGTATACATCAGAAAAGATAATGGTGATGTTTTGTCTAAACGTGCAGAAGGTTTATACTTTTGGCAACAGTAATGGTTTTTTTTTTTGTCTTATATACGTATGCGCAATAAAAATCCCTGATGCAAGGGAATTGACATTTGACACATTCTTATAAAATGGAAGCGTTTTTCCATGAAACAAAACCCCTTGTTCTTTAATTCTTGATTATAATGGAATAAAACAAAACGACTCACTAAATTGACTGCACTTCTTTTTCTCATGAGGTACTAGTCATTCCATGCAATTTTCATTTTGGATCATCGGAAAACAGCCTCTTTGTGTTAAGACAGGAGTAAGACTGCGTATATCTGATTCCCCCTTACCCCGCTTTTTGCGGGAGCCATTGTGGCATTGGGGTAATGTTGTTGTTGTTGTTATAAAATGGAAGCGGTAAAAGATGTTTACGGTATCATCCATGGTATACCCTCATATAGTGCATCTGTCGTCGGATGCACTATACGTGACGTGCATGAACGGTGTAAATTGATACACTAGATGGAGAATCGATCTACACCGTCCATACACACCACGTGTAATGCATCCAATAGGAGATGCACTGCACGGGTGTACCGTGAACCCAAGCGATGCATGACCACGATCCACGAAGGAACAAACTCTCGAGATCCGAAGATAAACAAGCTCAACAGATCAGAGAAAGATTCAACTGTCATTATAATAATTGTAATCGAATATTATTTATAATACTTTTTATTATCAAAAAATTATAATAATCATGGATGTGTGAAGCGTGTCAATAAAATATCGCATTGCCGGATCTTGGGGCCAAATATATAGACATTAAATACAACGTGTGGACCATGATTAAATTCATCCCTACTCAAGCTTTCTTTTCTCTATCTATATATAAATCCTATTCTCTCAATGAACCCATTCCTAACCCATTGAAAAAAGTAAATCGCGAGTCGCTCGAGCAATTCCAGAATTTCCAATGTCTTTTCTGTAAATTTCCGCGCACAAGGAGAAGCCCTTAACTGATTAACAACGCCAGGTTCAAAGACAGCTTCTGGAGAATGCCCACTTATCGTGAAAGACTCCGAATTCCAAAGCGAAATACTCACACTGCGCTGACGCGAGATTAAACATTGATAAGCGGTCGCTCGAGCTAGCCCCGGGAAGCTAGAGGATCATAAAGAGAAAAACATCATCGTTTACCTCATTGATGGGGTTAGAACCCAAGACCTCTCCCAAAGCAGTGTCTTGGGTGTAGGCGTCCTACCACTGGACCACCAACCCTTTATAGCTCATTAGGTAGCTGATAAGTTATCTGATGTTAATGTAGATGTTTAGCAAATTTTCTGATAAGCTAGTTGTTTTCTTATAAACTTACATAAAGTGACATCAGTTTATTTTTTTTTATTATTTTTTAAACTTTCTCATTATATTTTAACAATAATTGTTATAAAGTAAAATAAATGATATTTTTGTTTATTATTATTTTAATATATACTACTCCTAAATTACACATATGTACTATTCACATTTGACTGTCACTTTGAAAAGTCATTGTAATTTGTTTTTGATGGTTTAAAATTGCCGCTGAATAGGACTTTTGTGTACAATTTTAGTTACGAACAAGTTCACAACAACAATAGGTATCAAAAAAATTCCGTAAAATATAAAAGATAAATCGAACACAAAATTATTATTATATATTTATAACAAAGTAATTCAAGTTTTTATGTCGATTTCCAAGCTTTCAGGTTAGCTTTGTTCGGAGACAAGCAAATCTTGCCGCTCACTCGTTAGCAAGAGCTTCAAGATTTAATGCTAGTTCCCGAGTTTTTGATTGTATTCCAACCTGTATCGACTCTATTATTCATAATGAAATAAAATGATTTTGATGTTGTCAAAAAAAAAAAAAATCAAATGTAATAGAGTGATGATCAGACTAACCATAATTTTTCGCGTCCACCACTAATCTGAAACCTCAATTTTTGCTGAAAAGTTAACGGATTGTGGGTTTATTTGTAATATGTCAATTACTCAGGGTGTGTTTATTTAAAAAAAAATCATATGTTTTTATTTAGGTCACGAACATATCTCCCCTATATACTAATGCAGAATACGTTGAGCCTAAATGGCAGCTTCTCATGCTTCGGTTGCCACATGTCTTCTGCTGGTGCTTCGTGTGCTTATGTGTCACCCTTTCATGCTTCAGCTGACACATAATCAATTACTCGCCTAATCATCATTGCATTAATTACATTATAATTATACCTCAAATAACTCCTACCTACCTTATTGATTTCTACGGATTAAGGAATATGAATTATGAATAAATAGAAATTGATTATATTACAAAAATATTTTACGTTTTCATTAATTAAAAAATATAAATTCCAAACAAAGAGAATTTAATATAGTAGTGTGCACTATATATTAAAAACTTAAACCTAAAATCTCGCGAAAATATTATATATTTCCATTAATTAATTATTTTGTATTAGTTAGTCACTATAATTATTTATATCAATAAAAGAAATATCAAGTGAAAGAAGTGTTGAATATATATATATATATATATATATATATATATATAATTAAAAAGGTACTCGAAGTGATTTTTTAAATAATTTTAAGTGATTTTTTATTTTTTAAGTTTTAAAAGATTTGTTAATTTATCTACTTTGAAATCAATTATATATTTTTGAAAGGTTTGAATTTTCTTTTGTATTTTAAATTATATCCAAATAATTTATGTATTTTTTTTTTTTAAATATAAGGATCGAGAAGTGCTTTATTTTAAGTTATAATTCAAGATCTATTATGTATTTCCAAAAGTTCTTTAAATTCCAAAAACATTACTAAAACTAACCACAATTATTTAGTATAATTCTACATATGGAGTTGTATTAAAGGACAATACATATATCGTTTATTCAAGTATAAGTTCTTATTCACTTTGGCATCATTGCAAACTCATAAGACTGACCAAGAATATGAGATTAATGTAATATTCGCAAATTCGATTTTCGGTATTTTTTTTTTTGGCGGAAGTCTGTTTTGACGACTCGCTTGGGACTGTTTCGTCATCCTGAGAATGATTAATTCTACACTTTTCAACATCCGAGTTTGTTTCGGTGTCGTTTTGTTGAGTTCCGTGCTTTTTAGCGACTTTTCCGCACTTGAGTTCGATTCTGGCGAATCTCGTTCTAAACTCCTGTTTCGAGTTTCCCGTAGGTCCGTTTAACTTTGTTAGACGTGTTGTGGACTTCGGTTTGGTTATTCGATCACGTATCGTGAATTTCGGGCGTTTTGGGCCATTTTGTAATTTACCCAAAGTTATGGATATCCGTATCTGTATTTGTTGTCTCGACCCTTTTCTCGGTCGCGTATGATTAATTATTGCATTACCCTTTCATTTCGGGTCGCTGATGTTGTCCGCGAACTTTTCGTCGTGTTCGTTCCGTACGTTTTTCGGAAATCGAGTCGTCGAGCCCTGGTGGCCGGGCACTGGCCGCACGGTTGCGTGACTGGCCGGACGATTGCGGGACTGGCCGGACGGATTTCGAGTTCTGGCCGAACGATGTCGAACACTAGCCGAGCAGGCACAATGCCGAGTCACTGCCGCGGCACACCTGTCCGGGCCGCGGCACACTCGTGTTCAATTGTTGGCCGACCCGTCTGTACCTGGTGCCGCGGCACATGCCGGCAGGGCCGCGGCACACTGCCGAGTCACTGCCGCGGTACACTTGGTCGGGCCGCGGCACACTGTCGACCACTGGGAGCATTTGGGCTTGTGCCGCGGCACACTCGGCCTCGGCCGCGGCACACATGACAGTCAGCCCTATATCTGCGTTTTTTGAGCGGATCACCTCATTTTTTCCCCATTTCTTCACTTGGGCACGAGAGAGAAGGCTTAAGAGAGAGAAGTTTCTTCACCTATCACTTGAGTGTATGATTTCTCCTCATCTCTTTTCGATTGTGAAGCTCGGATCATCGATCTATCGCGTATTCTTCGAATCATAGTGCTTGGATCTTCAAGAGGTAATTTCTTCAACATCTTGGATTTCGATTTTGTATTGGGTAATGATGTTTTGGATGTTAAAATCATGGTGTATGAAGTGATATACGCATGATTATGGACACGTTTGAGTATTCATCGGATTATTGAAAGATTATTCAAGAACACTTTGAATATTGTGTTGGATTTTGGGGGTTTTCGTAGATTCGTCTGATTTATCCGATTTGAAGCTTGAGAACATTGAGATTATGATATATCTATGCCCTATGCGTGTTTTTCTTACGATTTTACGGGTTGGATTGTGCCGTTTTCGAACTCGTGGGAGTTTGGGCGATTTCCCAACCTTTAGTTGTTCACCCGTGTATTTTCTTGAATCGTAGACGAGTTTCGGGAGTCTCTTCGTGTAATTTGAGTATGGATAATTAATTATCATATTCCTTGCGAATCGTTTAGGTGCCGGAAGCGCGTTCTTGGACCTACCGAACTCATACCCTTCCTCCGTTTGATTTCTCGATGTCTCAAAGGCAAGTATATATTTATGATTGTACGTTCTCGACTTTGAAAGTAAGTAATATTGATGGTATAATATGAACGAACCGTTTTTACGGCATTCATAGATATATTGATGGCATAATATGAATGAACCGTTTTTACGGCATTCATATATGTATTGATGGCATGATATGAACGAACCGTTTTTACGGCATTCATACATGTATTGACGGATGATATACACGAACCGTTTCTACGGCATTCACATACGTCTTGATGTGACACTATGAGATTTAGTTATTCCGGAATACTAGTCTTGAATTGATGAATTGACGGTTACATTTACTTTATTGTCGAGGAGTATTGTGTTTCATACTTGATATACTTGCACTAGCTATTCGACGGCTAACCCCTTTATGGGGGAAATACTTTTCATGTATTTCAGGTTCCAGGAGAACGGACAGGCGGGTATCGGGTCGGCATGAAGATGATGGGCAAGTGTGATACTGTGTCTTGTCTCCGGTTATCTTTTTGGACTCCTCCATTCAGTGTTGTTGTACTGGAATGGATTTTAAATACTCGAGTATTGTATTTTTCAGTTTCCTTGATGTTCCGGCCTGTGTTGCCGAGGTATTGTTTTGTGTAGGTGATGTATATGGTTTCACTGGCTATGGTTTTTAATACTATTTGTATTGTCTTTCATTCCATTGTATGTAGACCTTCTCGGTCAAGTTTCTTAGTTCCGCGTATGTTTAGCCTTGTGGGTCCCCCGACGGGGCTCACGGCGCTGTAATATACCCTGAATAACTTGGGGGTGTTACAGAATATGGTATCAGAGCTTAGGTTTATGGATACCTAGGCTGTCGGTCTTTTTGGGTCGATTGAGTCATCATTTGCCCACAGTATCACTACTCTGCCATCATCACAGTGCGACCGGTACTTGTAAGTCCTCTCACTCTTCTTGTATTTTTCTTAATCGCTTCGTTTATAGCTTGGTATTCTTGGGAATTGATCACTTCGAGAATGTGCGATTTGGATTATACTTACGCACGTGTGTGCCCTTCAAAATGTTGGCCGAAAGTAGGAAGAATCGTGGCCGTGGTCACGGACGTGAACTCTTCCTTGAGATTTTGTTAAATTGCTAATTGCGATATTGGTATGTATCGGTATTATGTTGAGACTTTGTTTAGGAGTCGCATGCTAGTATCACGGGAGATCTTCGACTTCACAGACTTGTAAGTATGTTGTTCGGATTATTCGATAATTCTTGGTGAATTTGAATTCCCGTTGAAATGTTGTTTGTGCGAGTGATTGCAAGTTTCGAGGACGAAACTTGTTTTTAAGGGGGGTAGAGTGTAATACCCTGATTTTTTGGATATTTTTTTTTCGTTTATATGTTGGATGTCGTGATGGATAATTGTGCTTGAGGATGATGTGAACGTATGACGATGTTGTTGAATGCGTATATGTATTCATTGTGCCGTATGATCGTTTGGTATGTCGAGATGTTGGTCGAGGAATAGCGCATGCTAGTCCTGTAGCGTACGCTAAATATAAGGTCTAGCGCGCGCTAGTGATGTGTTTTATAGAGGGGATAGACGAGTGCTGAGAGGCATTTCGTCCATTCTCCTTCCTTCAGTCAATAGAGAGAGCCTTGGGAAGTACTTGAAGTTCCTAAACATTGAGAGATGATTCTCTTAAACAAGATTAAGATTGGAGAGCTCGGATTTAAATATTGTTCTTGAAGTTTTGATGATTCTTGGAATGGAGTCCAATTATTCTTCTTAGTGGTTCATTTTTTTTAAGGATTACTACTTGGGAGGGAGTATGTTGGGAATCGTGTATTTTGAGGTTCGTCTTATTTCAATGTAAATGCATAAATTGGACTGTACTTTTATCCGCTGCGTGAGTATTTTGAATGGGCTTTTGGTATTTTGCCAACTGAATTTTATTTCGTAAAACCGATTCCCTAAACTGAGTTTTTGGCGTTTTGGCCTTGATCATTTTGACGGTATTTTTATGACGGTATTTGAAAAATGATTTATTTTTTTTGGTATTTGAAAAATATTACCGTCATCGGTCTTTTTGGCATTTTTGAAATGATGTGGAAAATTGTGCTTAGCCTGGTAAATCCTTGTGAGAAGGGTTTACGGCGTGTAATAATATTCCAAGGAGGATTTGGGGGTGTTACAATTATGGTATCATGTGATAATGTTATACGAGGTGATGAAAATTTTTAAGAAGTGTTGATGTTTTGAAAATGAATATGGAATGTTCATATCTAGAGCTAAACTACGTGTTTGAAATAATATTCGTATTGGAATACGAATGTGATTATGAGTTTGATGAGACTATTATTCATCTCTGAATTTAGAAGCCCATACGTCTGGAGCAAATATTCAAGTCGAATGATTGGATTGTTGGATAACCTTTTTAATATGACTATCTATTGTTTTGAACCAGTCGGATGATTCGAATTGATGACGGTCATAAGTAAATTTTAACGATGGATTTACGAGAAGGGAACCTTGTCAATTCGTATTTAAGAATTGAGTTTGGAATCGATAACATTTAGACCCTTATTATTGGTCTGAATTGGTTGCTGTTATGATCATCGGATTTCGGCTCGTCTTGTGGACATGGATTCGTGAGGGTCTGAGTTGGATAATTCAGACTGCGTTTAATCGAGATATTGTGGAACCGGTGAGTTGGGGCCTTGTTGTATTGATATTAATCATCATCGAACCTGTTGTTTATTAATCCTTCGTTTTACAATAAAGCTGATGTTTGATCGTGGATTATGACTGTTTTGTTTCGGTTGCGGTTGAAGAGTTCGTAATCAGCTTGGTCGGAACTGAGGAACTCGTAGACGAAATTAACTGAGTTGGTAACAGTTCGTTGTATAGATATCGAGGCAAGTTTTATACTTGTACTAATCAATGAGATTAATGTTATCATGTGAGTGTACGAATGCGTGAATCATTTCGAGACTTGGCCTCTTTATGATTTTGTTGATATTCGGGAATTGTTTGATGCAATACCCTTCGGCAATTATGCTAAATATTATTGTTATTCGTTAACGGCCGGTTTAAGGCATTGAGATTCTTTTTTATACTGATGTTGGCGATAGCCGGTTCGCGGTATCGATGTATCGATTATTATTGTTCACGATTAATGTCGTTCTGAGGCATCGTTGAATCTTTATTATCGAATTGGAACTGTTGCTATGATGTTGCGTTAGCCGATTGAAGGCGTTTGATATATCCTTTTATCATCTCCGTTTCGGTGGTCGGTTTAAGGCGCCGGGGCATCTATTCTATCGTATCATTGATTATCGATTGACCGTTCTAAGGTAATCGAGGTATTGAATTGGGATTATCGAAGATAATTCCCATCCGTGTCAAAAATATTCTCATTCGTTGTATCGTTGTTATCGATTGGCCATTCTACGGTAATCGAAGTATTGAATTGGGACTGTCGAGGATAGTTCCCATCCGTTGAATTATTATTGTCGTGTTGGCCGACTCAAGGCAGCACACTATTATTCTTGTGAACTTGGTAATTTTGTGATCGTTGAGGGTTGAGAATTTCCCGAATTGTTGTGTTGTGATTATTGCCCGTGTTAATCGATCCTTAGAGATTTTGATCCCAGGATGGTTGTTTTGAATATTGTTGGTCGTGTCGATCTTTCATTATTCATGTGTCATCGTTCACTTGGTGAGTCGTATGATCCGTATAGGATATATTATCCTTTGAGTTTTGTTGTCACGTCGTATCGTGGCATATCTGGAATCATATCTGCGTGCTGATTGGTTATGTGTATGATTTTTAGCCAGGCACACGATGGTCATGCGTGGATGTTTCCGCATTGGACCGTGCACACGAGACGTAGTTCGTGAGGCTAATTAGGTACATTGTCACACGTATATTCTGGATTCCGTATACGGGGTGGACATGTGCAAGGACACATTTCCGGATCGGGCGTACTGTGATGTCCCTCTTGAGACTTATCGTTTGGTCGTTCGTAGTCCATGTTGTATTGGATATGTCCGACGATTTATGCATCGGGTCGCTCATACGCCGAGGTATGTCCGGCGATTACGTTTGTTTCTTTGAGATATGTATTGTGATGATTTACTTGAGTACATTGGCTTCGAGCCATTGTGATGTATCGGTATTTTCCGTTGGAGCCTTCGGGCATTGTGATTCGTATCTATTTCGGCATTAGTTTGGTTTACCTTCGGGTAACGTATTGTAATGTTCTATCTTGATGATTCGCCGTTTGGGCGTAAATTTTCGGTTCTTGTGTATCTCGTGAGTTTTTCCTAGCGGGATATTTTTCTCCCTACTTGTTTTAAGTTTCGGGACGAAACTTCTTTTAAGGAGGGTAGAATGTAATATCCACAAATTCGATTTCCAGTAATTTTCTTTTTTTTTTTGGCGGAAGTCCGTTTTGACGATTCGCTTGGGACTGTTTCGTCATCCTGAGAATGATTAATTCTACACTTTTCAACATCCGAGTTTGTTTCGGTGTCGTTTTGTTGAGTTCCGTGCTTTTTAGCGACTTTTCCGCACTTGAGTTCGATTCTGGCGAATCTCGTTCTAAACTCTTGTTTCGAGTTTCCCGTAGGTCCGTTTAACTTTGTTAGACGTGTTGTGGACTTCGGTTTGGTTATTCGATCACGTATCGTGAATTTCGGGCGTTATGGGCCATTTTGTAATTTACCCAAAGTTAGGGATATCCGTATCTGTATTTGTTGTCTCGACCCTTTTCTCAGTCGCGTATGATTAATTATTGCATTACCCTTTCATTTCGGGTCACTGATGTTGTCCGCGAACTTTTCGTCGTGTTCGTTCCGTATGTTTTTCGGAAATCGAGTCGTCGAGTCCTGTGGCCGGGCACTGGCCGGACGGTTGCGTGACTGGCCGGACGGATTTCGAGTTCTGGCCGAACGATGTCGGACGCTGGCCAAGCAGGCACAATGCCGAGTCACTGCCGCGGCACACCTGTCCGGGCCGCGGCACACTCGTGTTCAATTGTTGGCCGACCCGTCTCTACCTGGTGTCGCGGCACATGCCGGCAGGGCCGCGGCACACTGCCGAGTCACTGCCGCGGCACACTTGGCCGGGCCGCGGCACACTGTCGACCACTGGGAGCCATTTTTGGGCCTGTGCCGCGGCACACTCGGCCTGGGCCGCGGCACACATGACAGTCAGCCCTATATCTGCGTTTTTTGAGCGGATCACCTCATTTTTTCCCCATTTCTTCACTTGGGCGCGAGAGAGAAGGCTTGAGAGAGAAGTTTCTTCACCTATCACTTGAGTGTGTGATTTCACTTTATCTCTTTTCGATTGTGAAGCTCGGATCATCGATCTATCGCGTATTCTTCGAATCATAGTGCTTGGATCTTCAAGAGGTAATTTCTTCAACATCTTGGATTTCGATTTTGTATTGGGTAATGATGTTTTGGATGTTAAAATCATGGTGTATGAAGTGATATACGCATGATTATGGACACGTTTGAGTATTCATCGGATTATTGAAAGATTATTCAAGAACACTTTGAATATTGTGTTGAATTTTGGGGGTTTTCGTAGATTCGTCCGATTTATCCGATTTGAAGCTTGAGAACCTTGAGATTATGATATATCTATGCCGTATGCGTGTTTTTCTTACGATTTTACTGGTTGAATTGTGCCGTTTTCGAACTTGTGGGAGTTTGGGCGATTTCCCAACCTTTAGTTGTTCACCCGTGTATTTTCTTGAATCGTAGACGAGTTTCGGGAGTCTCTTCCTGTAATTTGAGTATGGATAATTAATTATCATATTCCTTGCGAATCGTTTAGGTGCCGTAAGCGCGTTCTTGTACCTACCGAACTCATACCCTTCCTCCGTTCGATTTCTCGATGTCTCAAAGGCAAGTATATATTTATGATTGTACGTTCTCGACTTTGAAAGTAAGTAATATTGATGGTATAATATGAACGAACCATTTTTACGGCATTCATAGATATATTGATGGAATAATATGAACGAACCGTTTTTACGGCATTCATATATGTATTGATGGCATGATATGAACGAACCGTTTTTACGGCATTCATACATGTATTGACGGATGATATGAACGAACCGTTTCTACGGCATTCACATACGTCTTGATGTGACACTATGAGATTTAGTTATTCCGGAATACTAGTCTTGAATTGATGAATTGACGGTTACATTTACTTTATTGTCGAGGAGTATTGTGTTTCATACTTGATATACTTGCACTAGCTATTCGACGGCTAACCCCTTTATGGGGGAAATACTTTTCATGTATTTCGAGTTCGGGAGAAGCAGACGGTAGTATCGGGTCGGCATGAAGATGATGGGCAAGTGTGATACTGTGTCTTGTCTCCGGTTATCTTTTTGGACTCCTCCATTCAGTGTTGTTGTACTGGAATGGATTTTAAATACTCGAGTATTGTATTTTTCAGTTTCCTTGATGTTCCGGCCTGTGTTGCCGAGGTATTGTTTTGTGTAGGTGATGTATATGGTTTCATTGCCTTGTGGGTCCCCCGGCGGGGCTCACGGCGCTGTAATATACCCTGAATAACTTGGGGGGTGTTACAATTAATTATTGGACAGACACTGTCATCTCACCATCTATAAGAAATTAAGAACTTCTCCGAATGAATTCTCAAAATTGTAGATGGTGAGCTGGGTGAAGAAGTCGATAGAGAAATCTTGATTGATATTCTTGATATTACTAATCTGGAATGCCGAAGATCATATTGCAGCATTGCTGAAAGTACTATCATTCACTTATAAGTAACTTTCCATAAAGTAATTTTCCGAAGAAAAAGCTACCGTGACGCCAACAACCAACATTGTGGAGAGAGTACACGATTACGTGATGTCTATAATTTCAAAAGACAAACGAATATATCTAAGTTCTGATAGTATATGCAAAATCTCTGCGACCTCTAAAGTCAAAATCAAGTATATTCAATGTATTTTTTTGAATAGCATCAACTGTTCTAGAATTCCAAATCACATCTTGAAATCGTAAGTTAGAGTCTCGATTATGCTAATTCAAATGGACAATCATCAGGATTATGATCCGTAACCATATTATTGAACAAAAAGTTCGGGGAACAATTTTGAGAGTAAGGTACTTATTCCACAATTGATATTAAGCCCGTTAGATAGCAGATTACCATTTAAATTTCAAATACGCCAATTCCCACTTATTATGAGCTTTACCATGACTATATTTAAGATTCAAGGTCACACGCTCTCTCATGTCGATATGTATCTTCCAAGACCCGTATTCGGTCTTGGTTAGCTTTATGTAGCCATATCAAGAGTGAAGATCAGGAAATACTAGAAATCTTTTGTTGCGATGAGAATGGTGTACATAAACAGACAAATAATGTAGTTTATAAAGAAGTATTATGAAATTTATAATGAACAATTTACATATTATATATTTACATAAGAGTTCTTTTTTGTGTTCCCGTGTAATTACACGGGTGTTATACTAGTATGAAATATATAAAGATGATAAGCTAGCTTCTTTTTTTCATAAGCTTGAAAATTAGCTTATCAATCAGCTAGCTGATTTGAGAAGCTAGTCGTTTACGAAACGTGTTTTTTTTAGTCAATGATCAAATAAGCTCTTGAATAAGTTAATTGATAAGCTAGTGCTAAACACAACGAAAGATAGAGCGAGAGAGTATGGATTGAATGAAAAATCGAAAACGACTTCTTGAATAAGAAATATAAATAAATTTAAATTATTATTTTTGTGTGATCTATACTTGAATTAGCATATGTATATAAAGTATTATATTTAATTTATCAAAAGATTTATATTGAAATTATGTATTATATAGATAAATATGTCAATACAATAAAATAATGTATATGCATAATTTTTTATGGGAATAAATATTGATCATACATTTAATTAATATATGTGTACCAAATTCATATATATATATATATATATATATATGTGTGTGTGTGTGTGTGTGTGTGTGTGTGTGTCTGCGCGCGGGCGCACGTGTGTGTGTGATTGTGTGTATATACGGATATTTAAGGATTACGAGGATCATGTCTGCCACTCATACTTTTATATCGAGCTTAATTTTAGATTTTTTGTGTTTTTCAGGAGTCCAACTCTATATCTTTAAATTAGGATAGAAGTTCATGGCAACTGTGGTACCATTAAATTATATATCGTTTTGTAATTTAAGATAAAATATTGATCATGAATAATTTTTTAATTAGATCATGAACAAATTATCAAGATATAATAATATATTATACTTGATAAAAAGGAATTCAATAATAAAATATTGATTGATATAATATATAAACATAATAGATAATCAAAGTTTAATATGACCAAAGTTTGACGACATTTATATTGAACAGAAGGCGGGATAAAACATGACATACCGAATTACCGATACTTATACAAAAGTACCTAGATAAATTCAGCTAGAGAAGTCTAGAAAATTATCGAAGTGTTGGTCAAACTTTCACAATTTTAAAGATTGTTTGATTATTAAAACTAATGAATTCTGTAGTTACTTTTAATATATTTTTTTTAAGTTCGAACGGACATAATCATTCTATTTAAACTAGTCATTCAGACTCGTGCGTTGCACACGTATTGCATAATTTTTTGTGATATTTGATGTTTAGCGTAAAGTATTAAAAGTACCGATAAAAGAATTGTTCGAACTGTTAATTATAACTTTTTAATTGATTGGATCGGGTTGGGTCGAGTCGCACCAAATCGGTGTTTACTAATAGATTGTGGTACATTTTTTTTTCAATAATATATGCAGCTCTAAGTTTTTATTTGGTTTAATAGAATACCTTTCTGATCGATGGACAATGACATCCAAAACAACTTTCAACATAATCAAGATTATTAACCAATCACAAAACCAGAAAGAGTTCTTAATATCTACGAATGTAAAAAATAAACAAAAATTGAGTTGGTTGTGACCCCGAAACTTTGACTAATCTTTTAATTACCTCAATATAACCCAAATAATTAAAGGTTGTATTATATTTCACAACTTAGAAAAAAAGAAATTTAACCATTTTTAAAATGTATTTTGACATTGATATTTTGACATTGTTGATAAGTATTTTTAACATGATACTAAAAATTCAAGACATTAAAAACAATTGACTTTATATGTAAAGATGTATTAATGACATTAATAATTAAGACTCAACATTTAATTATTGAGATTAAATTTTAATGACATTAATCATTAAAACTCAACATTAATTATTAGGACTCAATTATAGATAGATTGCATTTAGTTTGTATCAACATGTTCCACGAAGAAATACTAACAAAACAAGATCTATCATGACATTATTCATACCATAATATGAAAAATAGTATTATAATTGAGTCACATAATTTTTTCACTAAATTGCAAATTGAATTATAAATATGATTAGGTATTCCAACGTGATATGTATATTTCATACAAAATATTTTCCTTTTAAGAATAGTTAATTGTATTTTAAAGATTTAACAAATTTTTTTTATAAAATCTTTATTTTCTCACATGCTAAAATTTCATCTATTATTAATTTGTGCAACGCGCGAGGGCCACACAATTTAAGTGGTGTACAAGAAAACATGAAGATGAAAAAAGGACCAACAATTGTGTATATATTTGCACAAATTTAAACACGTTGGTTAGTCTTATGGGTGAATTTGATAAACTATATGTTATTTAATTTAATAAATTATTATTTTGGTATATTAGAAATAAGAGCAACTAGGACTGTCAAAAAAGTTCGTGATTAGTGGTTTTAACCGGAACCGAATCGAACTGACGTGGTTCCGGTTAACCGAGAACCACTATTTGTGGTTAGGGTGCAGTTTGTGGTTCATACTTCAAAAAAAAAATATGGTTAGTGGTTAACCCAGAACCGAATAGTTCCAGAACCATAGAACCACAAACCGAAATTATGATAAATTAATAAATTATAATTATATATTTTTATCTTAAAAAGAAATTCAATTGAATTAATAATATGTAAATTAATTACCCCCACATCAATTCTTCATTTGTGATTGTGTTTGCATTTTAATTGTTGGATTTATGGATTAATTTTGACTTATATAGTTGTTGAATTTATGGATTAATTGTGATGTTGTCTACTATTTTTGTTTTAAAAGATTAATTTTTGCATTTTAGAACTGATTATTACAGTTTTCTTCGAATCAAAAAAAGAAAAATAGTTTTTAAGGTTAACCGAACCGAAACCATATATAATCAGTGTGATTACGGTTAACCGAAATTTAAAATGGTGTAATTAATGATTCCTAGTTTGGAACGTTTATGGTTCCGATTAATCGAAAATTATGATTCGATTAACAGGAACCGAACCACTCCACTGCACCAGGAGCAACAACCAAACAAGGCTATTACTATATGAGATGAACCGGCCCACCCCGTCGAACCGGCCCACCAACGCTTCCAGAATCACTTGGAAAATAAAAGTTGATTAATTTAGGTTCACCATTTTTTTTAGGTCTTGACTTTAGCATGGAAAATTAAGAGGTTGGATAAGAAAGAAGGTGTCTGAAGATATTTTGGTCAGCCGAGCTTTTTCGTTGAAGAGTTTTGACAATTTATACTCCCTCTGAATGTTCCCCATCTTTTTTACTTCGGATTTTAAGAAATATTAGGTGAGTGTAATGTGAGTGGAGTTTGGGTCCCACATTAAAAGTAATTTAATATTAATTAAGTTGATTAAATAATTTAATATGTGCCTGATAAAATGTGTAAATATATAAAAATTATAATGATATATTAGTAAATTGTATTGTGGGGTAGTGTTTAAAAATAGAAAGGGAATATTTTTTGTGGACATACCAAAATGGCAAAAATGGAACATTGATTGTGGACGGAGGGAGTATTTCTAATTTAATATAATTATATATATTGAAATTTATTTATTTGATGAATATTTAAGTGAAGTTACTCATATTTTTAAAAGTTACGCCAATAAACAAGTTTTACAATGTATGTTAATCAGCGTTTAATTTGATTTTTCTTTATAGTCTATTAATTATTATTATTATTTTACAATAATATTAAATATAAATTGGAAAAATTTGATCTATAACGCGATTGGATGAGCATGGAACTATGATAACTTAAGCATACATGTAAAAAATGGTAATTAATTAGTATATGGGTGAGAAAGTGAATTTATAAATGATTCTAACTAGATTAGAATATTTAAGGAAGGATAATTTTGGAATCAAATGTATGACACTATGGCTCTGTTCGGTAAAAGGTAGTGGATAGCGGATAAGTTAGATTATAGCGGTTAAATTAATTATACCGGATGAGGTAGTGGATAAGCTAGCTGATTAAATTTAAGGTGTTTGGTAAAATTAGCGGTTGAAGTACCTTATAGAATAAAATTACGTAAATTGACATGTAGAAAGAAATTCATTTAATGGAGGATAAATGAGGAATTTAATTAAAGTAATGAGATAAAATTGAAAGGAAAAATGAAACGATATAAGCTCAAATCCTACTTCAAGTAGCATTTTAAAAAAGCTATAAATTATTGAAAAATATTATAATCTATTATTGTCAAACACTTATCAGTGACTCATCTAGTGTAAATTATCCATTATAAGTTAGAAAATTGACATCGCCAAACAGAACCTCTAACTAGCTTACATTTTTTTTGGGGGGGGGGGGGGGGGGGGTGTTATACTTGCGCCTCGCTAAGTTACTTCGCCGTGCGGCACTATCTTAGATTGTCACAAGTCTAAGTAGTAAGCCTTTCAACAAGCAAGATTGCTAAGGAAGGAAAGTAGGAGAATGCTTGGAGGTGTATTACACTGTAGCAAATCTGATTTCGCAAGATGATTTACAAATGAGCCCCAAAGGGGTATTTATACTAATCCTCCAAGCCTACAAATGACCATCATCCCACTAATAGTCTAAGTATTTACAAGAATGCCATCATCTAGGATGGTCTATACAATTCTAAACAATTCTAAGAAGACTCATTGGAGTCCCCAGGCTTTTCTGGAACGTCCGGCCCGACCCGGCCCGAAGTGTCCCGGCCCGGCCCGACCAAGGTCCGATTCGGCCCGTAGCAATCCGGCCCGATTTCTGAGCTTCTGGAATCCTCTTTGTCATTCTGGAACTTATTGGTCACCATCTTGAAGCTTCTAAGGTCTTCTTCTGGTCGAGTGTGCTCCTCGGCTTTTTAATGTTCAGTGCACTCAAGCCATAATCCGTCTAAGCCTATTATAGGGAGGGTAGTCCTCTGTGAGCTTGACACGGTCCCTGCACGCGCGTGGCCCTGCCGCCTGTCCTTCCGCAAGGCTTCGGCCTCATGCTGCTCGATGCTTGCTGCCTTAAGGTGGGACGTGACATTCTCCCCCACCAAAGTCGTGACTGTAACACCCCCATATCCGACCGGAAATATTACAGCGTCGTGGGCCCCGAGATGGAACCCACAAGGCTAAAAGATATTTTCTCAAACATTTACAAACGCCCAAGAGGCTAACGACGGTACTATCCTTTAAAAACATTCGAAGACCTATAAAATCCATTTAACAAAACCGTCGTAAAATCTCATTTGAAAGAACAATGCCTGAAATGCCAGAACTCAACAGTTAAAAAAAAACATACATTAAGCTATCGCTTACACGTACCGACAAAATATTTTAGAAAACCCTATCCAAAGTAACTTAAGATACCAGATAACGAAAGGTCATTTAAAAATACTCACGCAGCGGAAAAGACAACAGTTAAAAATACTCTAGCAGCGGAATACAACAACTAATCAGGAAACTCAATATACAAATACATGCCCTAGCCAATATCATCCGCAAAGCTCATCTCTCCATGACCGCTACAAGCTTGATATTCCAAGAACCTAAAAAGAAAGCCCACGACGGGGTCAACCATAATATCCAACAATGATAACCATCACATCACATCAATAATTACATACCAATGAAAATACTAAGTAAGAATACGACCAATGTAATCTTACCGCCATAACTTTACGAAAGTCCACGATTCGTATCCTTAACAACACAATAAACCCATACCCAAACATATGTACTGTATTTCAGACAATACTCAAGGTTCTCAAAATATTATCATAACTCACCTTTACGAAATCTACTAATTCGGTCCAATTCAATCCATCGGATATCATTATCAAATCTCAACACTAAAACCGATTGCCCATCAAAGACAAATACCAAGGAAAATACGAAACATACCTCATGATACGCAATGCCACGACGAATCACGTCAATCTAATCCGAGAGTAGATCAATACAACATACGGACATGGTCCTAACACACGACCTACAAATACAAACTCTTATGACAACGTCAATATGCTCATCTCAATAACGACAATGTATACTTATGGCAAACCCATAATATACATATGCACAACAACACATGGTAATCCGATGATCCAGCGTTCATTGCCTAAATCCCACGATGTTCCCGTCAGACCAACCAAGGTGGAAAAACCTGTCTGATGATCCAGCGCACACTAGCGTAGATCCCAAGATGATCCCGTCGGACCAACTCTGATGGACATATGACAACAATGCACAATTGCACAAAACAACGATACACAATGCACGACAACAACAATACACAAATGCATGACAACAATGATACACAAATGTATCACAACATGATCGACACAAATGACAAAAATGATTAAAATACTTGCTCCGAGTCCTTCGAGAGCAATCTCGATATCTAATCCATCACCAACCATTATTCTGAATATTCGACGATCCAAAATGTCACGGACGGTAGATAATTCACGTCTTCGTCTATACTACAATATATCCTCGATAGCAAGTATACCAATAATAAATGTAAATCATATACATTATGATTTAATTCCCAAAACTCGAATACAACTTATAATCCCAAATCTCCTGTGATTACGATTATAACCATTGCTATACGAATTATAAACGAATGAAACTGAAACCATTAATTTAATATAATAACTGTGCAAATAATAACTTACCTCGATACCGATGAAGCCGTTACCAATTCCTTGCCGTCATCTACATGTTCCTCGGCCCTGATCAATGCAATCCACGAGCATTCCCGAACTCGACCGTAAAACACGGTTCTTATCACCGATCAATTGCCACAACCTATTGCAATTATCGATAAACCACAATCCGATAACAATCAATGACCGACATAACCAATCACGAATTCATGTTCACCATACGAACCGAAATCCGATAATTATCAATCAATATAACCGATCAACAACCCAGCGATTTCACACTTATCCCGATTAACTATAAGTCTGAACAATCCAACTTAAACGATCATGAATTCATAACCACAACACAATATATTGCACTGTCTGTCCACTTACTGCACGTTAATCACTTAACGTAGCATGCGTTAAGTCGCTTCAGTTAGCGTGCGCTAGCCAGTAAGCTTAGCGGGCGCTAATGCTGTACAGTTGCATGCATTACAGGTATCGATCAACATATGGCGATTATCAAGAACACTAAGTGATTCGAAATCATGTTCATAGCTATCAAAACAACGAAATCCGATATCCTTTAACATATAGATAATCATCCAACTCATAATCCAAGTCATATATTCACATATCATCTTCTTCCTCAAATATCAACATCATGAACACCAAGAACCATAACAACACTTCCATAATCTATCATTACAGAGAGTAATCATCAACAATAACATCAACATCCGAAACTGAGGAGAAGGATTAACCAACTTATTTCAAGAAGACGAACAACACAATTCAAACCACAAGAATCATGGCAATATCCATATATCAACAACAACATCATCATAATCCGGTAATCCATCTCATAGTCATGTTTATCAACTTGCTTATATGATAATCATCAACTCAAGATCAACATTCAATCCAAAATGAAATCCAAAGGTGAAGAGTAATTACCTCTTTGAAGGAATGGATTAATTTCCAAGGTTGAATCCATTCTCAATCACTTCCAAGCTTCAAATGTTGTTAGGAACGATCAACTCAAGTGTTTGGAACCTCAACTTCTCTATAAGAACTCTCTCTATCGGTTCACATGAAGAAAAGGACGGAAGTGACGAATAATGCCCAACTGCACATATATATACTGTACATTATTAGCGTGCGCTAACATCTTCATTTAGCGTACGTTACATGCTTTAGCGTGAGCTAACTTACTTTGTTAGCGTGCGCTATCGAGGTCCAGAGGCTACTGACTTACTTCGTATAATGATTTATGTATGCAATGCCCATGCAATAGCGTACGTAATTGCCTCTATTTAGCGTACGATAGTGTCAGAGCATAGCGTGCGCTATTCATAGTTGACTCGTTTGTCTGTATGCTCCGAAGACGGGTCCACACGCCAAAAGCATCTGACAAAGATAAGATTCCCTTTGGACCGATCTGGTATTAGTGTGCGCTAAGCATATGCATTAGCGTGCGCTAATCCTTCACAACAAACATCCATTGACCTTATCGGAACATGCGGCAAAAGTAGTCGGGTCCACACGTAGATTCCCTCTGATCTGTTCTGCACTAGCATGCATTAACTTTCACCTTTAGCGTGCGCTAAACTTGCACGATAGCGTGCGCTATGCTTGAATATTAGCGTGCGCTAATAAGGCTATACTTAGCCATTTCATCTATTCTTGTCCAACGTCTCAACATACTATATATGAACATACGGCATACTGAATACGTATACTCAACACATTATATCCTCAAATGCAATTGTCGACCAAATACAACAATTATACCAATACTGACATCTCAGTCCTTCATTTATTTTATCCATACTGTACAGATTCTACGCTGTACAATATAACTCGGATAAAATAATATTAAACAATAGTAGTAGAAATTCTGGATATTACAGTGACCGTCCTCGGACGATGCTGTCCCGATATTCTTCGATCTTTTGCCGGAATTGCCATAGGTGATCCTCATGTTCCCAGCTATTTTCAGCGTCTGGGAGTCCCTTCCAATGCACAAAGTATTCGGTGTGTGGGGCCACGCCCCTTCGTCGAACCTCCCGATGCGAAATGATCTCGGCTACTTCCTTGATGAAGGAAGTAATCACGGCAGTAGGTGCTCGATATGATTGAGCTCGGTCCGGATCCTCCATGTCTTGATGATATGGTTTCAAATGGCTTACATGAAAGACCGGGTGTATCTTCATCTTCAGTGGTAGTTCCACTCGATATGAAACTGTCCCAACACGCTGCTCGATTTTGTAAGGTCCCTCGTATCTCCGGATAAGTCCCTTGTGCACAGCTCGAAATGCTTTAAATTGTTGCGGGAGAAGTTTCACCATAACCAAGTCCCCTTCATTGAACTCAACCGCTCGTCGCTTGAGATCGGCCCACTTCTTCATCTTCTTGGCCGCCTTGTCCAATGATGCTCGGGACAAGTCCGATTCCTCCTGTAATGACTTAGCAAAGGTGTATGCCGCGGGACTCTGTCTCGTGTATCCGATGGCAATTTTGTTCATTGTCGCCGGTTGTCTCCCGGTGGCAAGCTCGAATGGGCTTCGTCCGGTTGATTCACTCTTCTGCAAATTGTATGAGAATTGGGCCGTGTCTAAGAGTTTGTCCCAATCCCGCTGGTTGGCACTCACATAGTACCGCAAGTAGCACTCAAGCAGTGCATTAACTCTTTCTGTCTGCCCGTCCGTTTGTGGGTGGAAACTTGTTGAGAATGCTAAATTCGAGCCCAATAGCTTGAAAAGTTCGGACCAAAACTTCCCTGTGAAATGTGGGTCTCGACCACTCACGATTGTCCTTGGAATACCCCAATGTTTTACCACATGTTTTAAGAACAACTTTTCCAGTGCACTCACAAGCCATTTTCCGTCTAAGCCTATTATAGGGAGGGTAGTCCTCTGTAAACTTGACACGGTCCCTGCACACGCGCGGCCCTGCCGCCTGTCCGTCCGCAAGGCTTCGGCCTCATGCTGCTCGATGCTTGCTGCCTTAAGGTGGGGCGTGACATTAGTGAAGAGGGTGATTGCCAATGGAGATACCAAGCTTGACGGCGACCGACAAGCTGTTTGCATTTGTGGACGGACTCAAGCCTCTTGCGAGGCAAGAGTTGGAAAGGCGCAATGTTCAGGACGTGGCGACTGCCATTGTTGTGGCCGAGGGCTTAAGGGAGTTGAAAATCAGCGATAAGCCAAGGACTTTCCGCATGGATAAAGGCAAAGGTGGGGGAGACTGCCCATCAAGATTCAGGCAAAACAAATACTCGGGCAAGCAACCAGTGGACGAGATCGATAAGCCGAGAGGTTGTCACATTTGTCATAGTACCTCTCACATACTATTGCCCATTTCGTAGAAAGAAGGTCGCAGCCATTCAAGAGACCACGAAGACCGAGGTTGCGGATGGTGCGCATATGGGCTCATTGAGTTTGCTCAATGCTGTCAAAGTCGTCGTAGAGCCGGCGAAGGGACCCAGGAAAGGGTCTATGTTCGTGGATGCCTTGATCGGAGGCACACACATTAAAGCCTTGGTGAATACAGGAGCTACGCACAACTTCATGCGGGACGGCGTAGCCAAAGCATTACAACTTACCGTCACCTTAAAAAATGGATCGATCAAGTCAGTGAACACCCATGCTAAACCAGTGACCGGCGAAGCAAGATGAGTGAAAGCAATGGTAGGTGATTAACAGGGAATGATCACCTTCACCGTAGTGACCATCGATGACTATGATTTGGTTCTTGGGTTACAATGGTTCAATCAAGTTCGGGCTTGCATTCTTCCATTTTCATATTCCTTAGTCATTTTGGACTCTGACAAGACACAGGCCATTCCGGCCAAGAGGGAAGCAAAGGGGACAAGCACCCTTTCAGCCATACAACTTAGTCAAGGACTTCGGAAGCAGGAAGAGACCTTCGCTGCATTTTACGTTCCTGATGATGGGGGGACCGCCCATCAAGATGATTGGCTTTATCCGTGCGGAAAGTCCTTGGCTTATCGCTGGTTTTCAACTCCCTTAAGCCCTCGGCCACAGCAATGGCAGTCGCCATGTCCTGAACATTGCGCCTTTCCAACTCTTGCCTCGCAAAAGGCTTGAGTCCGTCCATAAATGCAAACAGCTTGTCGGTCGCCGTCAAGCTTGGTTAACACAATTTCTTGGAACTCCTTGACATAGTCTTTGATAGTGCGAGTGTGGCTAAGTCTCTTCAGCCTGCCCCGAGCTTCGAACTCCACATTCTCGGGATAGAATTGTTTCTTCAATTCAGTCTTGAAGTCTTCCGAGGAAGCCATTCTGCACGCACCGCTCTCAATGTCAGCCTGCTTGGTCCGCCACCATAGTATGGCTGTGTCAGCTAAGTACAAGGGCGTCGTCCGCAACTTGGTGTCATCATCTCGAATGTCGATGCACCAAAGTACTGTTCCAGGTTCCATAAGAAATTGTCAATCTCCTTGGCGTTTCTCGATCTGTTGAACTTCCGAGGCCTTGGGATGTCAATTCGTGTGGGTGTCGCACCCACATGTCCTTCTCCAATGGCAATCGCCCTCTTCACTGTTGCCATCTCCGTCTTGAGAACCTCCATGCTTTCTTGCATGGCCAAGATCATGACCCGAAAATCGGCCAACTCTTGCTTCATGTCCCCATCGCAAGCATTAATAGTAGAAAGTACCTCGTTATGCAGCTCTTCACCAGCATCTTCTAAGTCATCCACCCTCTTCGCAACCTCATCATAGACCTCATCCAGTCGAGTCACTCGACTGTCCATGGCAGCAATCCGGTCGACAGACTTGTCTTTGCCCTTCTTGGTCTTTTCGGCCTGAGTGTTGGGTTGGGTAACGTCGGATGATTGTGCCATAAAAAAAAAAAACTAGCTTACATGTTTTAATTGATTTATTAGTTAGAAATGAAATGAAAATGACAAGAGCATACCCAATGACGGGAAATGCTTAAAAATAATGCAAAGCAATATAAGCAATTAAATCATATATTAAATTATGATAATACTGAATTGTGATGTAAGGTGTTTCCAAGGTTGAATATTGTTGAAAATGATGTTTGAAATAAATATAATTTGGATTACTCATCTGAATAAAAACCTTCACATTAATTATTTCAATTAAAAATATAATCATACGACAGAATACCCTATGCCCAACCAGCTTCATAGTCAATACAACACATTCAATGTTCTAAAAAATCCACTTCCAGGTCGATTAATCCTTCCGATTAATCCATAGAAGGTCTCATACTGTTCGATTATGGCTTATGCACTTGTACTGGGCGTTTGAGTGATTAATAGGTCGTCTAGGCTGGCTGGACGAGGACCTATGAAGGCAAGCTAAGATACTATGGATATTATGGACTACTTTACTTTATATATATCTATATCAATGTTTCAAATTTCCTGGCTATGCGGGCGGCTAGGCAGATGATGTCTAGACGGTTATATTTTCATTTTTGCTCTAATAGAACTATAAATTCATAAACTAAGATATTATGGATATTATGGACTCATTTATGTCTATATGAATATTCAAGTTTAATATGTAATTGATTAAATATTTGTTTAAATGTTAGATTTTAATTATTTTGCATATATATAATTATTTATATATAAATAATTAAAATAATAAAAAATAAATCCGCCTAGTACGATTAATCCTCGATTAATCCAGAGTAATCCTCTGGCTGGGCGCTAGGCGTTAGCAATCCAAACACATACTGCCTAACGTTTTTTAGAACCATGAACACATTATTGTGCATAAGAGGATCGGGTGCGTGATTGGGAACAATATTGCTCTAACAATCCGCTCACGAGTCTTACTTTTGAGCTATTAATAGTTCAACAAAACAGTTGAATAAAAAAGTTGCAATCACAATTAAGGTTCACCAGTTTTTAACAACAATAAGTCACATATTAGAATATTCATTCATCAAAATCACATAAACACTTGATAGAAAACTACCTAATAAATTAAAAACATAAACCAGTTCCATTAAAAAAAAACATTCTAATCGTTACTAAACATCCACCATCAATTCTTCTTGGATCTCTTCGACGGAGGATTCGAACCCGTTTTCGCCGATTTCGGGCCCACTTTTCTCTTCGCACCGGCCGAACCTTTTTTCGTCATTGTTTTCGTCTTCTTGTTTTTCTTCATAGCCTCGGGAGTTTTAACCTCACTCAGCCTCTTCGTCTTCTTCGCCTTCTCCACGGTCTTCTTCGCGAGTTTGATCTTTGAGCCCGTGATTTTCGCTGTTGCTTCGGTCGACGACTTCTTCGCCATGGTTGTGATTGTTTTCTTCAGCACCGAATTCTGCGATTTCTTCGGTTTCCGGGCGACAGAGATTTTGTACGAGTTTTTGACTTTGACAACCTTCTCTGATCTCACGAGCCTCTTCAACTGTGTGGAGAGATTTTTTCTGAAATTAGGGGGAAGCAATTTGGGGTAGTTCTCTTCGATGAATTTCGCAATTGCCGGTTGGCTTGAACCGGTACGATCCTTCATTGTGGTGATAGCTTCACTTATCATCTATAATAATAATAATCAGAAATTGAAAAAAAAAAAAAAAAAAAGAAGAAGAAGAACAAACGGTTATAAATTGCAATTATTTATCAAAAATAAAAATAAAAACTGTTAATTTAAGATATATGAAAGTCGGAGCACCTGAAAGTATGGAGGATGGAGAGATGCAGGAGACGAGCTGTTATTACCGGCAGCGGTATTCTTCTTAGCAATCGCCATTTTTTCGTCGTCTGCTTCTTCTTCTTCTTCTTTTTCTTCTTAGATGAGAGAACTAACTGAATGATGAATCTGAAAAAGATGATTTGCTTCGTTGTTAATAATCCAATTTTCGAAATTCAAATTTCATCTCAGTTTTTTGGGCGGGGAAATCTTTTTTGGAACAAATCGTGCCATCGTGGGGGCCTCAGCGATGTTATCCTGACAACTTCTTGAGGGACGGTTTAATTTTATATTAAACATGCGTCCAAACCATAATCCATCTGATACATAGGGTATGTTTGGATGACCATTTAATCTAGATTATAATATTAATCTAGATTAAAATTGGTCAAATAATCTAATTTGACTTTCAAAATCTTATTTGGATGGTGGTAATTTAATTTAGGTTATAATCTTAATCTAAATTAAATTCAAACGCTTTCAAATATAGCTTTCAACCCAAAGCTACCAGATTTTGTTTTTTCATTCCGGTTTTACCCTTAATGTATTTATATATATATATATATATATTATTTTTTTATTCCGATTTGACCCTTGATAAATATTTGTATAAAATTTATATAATAATATATATGATAACATTAAAAAAACTAAAATACCATTAGAAGTTGAAAACAAAATAAATAATAATATTGCATAATGTCAAAGAATAATAAGCAACATAAGAGTTAATATATAAATATTAAGGTTGTTTTTTAATATTATAATATAACAATAAATATAAAAGATGTACTTTTATGTCATTTTATAAATTTCAGCTAGTATGATAGCTAATTTTGCCAAACACTTTTAAATACAATAATCTAAATTATCATACTACAGCTAGATTATCAATTTCCAGCTAGATTATCTAATATAATCTAGATTATTGATTTTCAGCTAGATTATCAACAATCAACTAGATTATCAGTTAATGCATCCAAACATACCCATAGTCTCCACGTGTGCAGCTGATCATAACTTAGAGATAAAAATTTTAAAACTTATAAATACATCTGTACACGTGGCGACTATGTATTCGGTGGAATAAAATTTGCAGAACATATCCATACTTAAATTTAAAAAAAAATCGCAAAAAAATCTAAAGAAACATGTGTCATTTCCACGCTTTTTAAAAATCTTAAAAAAATGGGTCAGAGGGTTGTTCTATTATATACTATCTACCAATTAAATATTTCCTCGCATTTGATTCATTTTATTTTTAACGCAATAGTTTAAATAATTATAATTTTTTCATATCAATTTTATTTTTGATAAAAAAATAATCAAATTAATTCTTACTTCGTGTTCTTTAATTTGATATCCATATAGTATATATATAAAGTAATTTAAATATAATTATGATATATTGAGATGATTAAAATATTTCAATATGAAAATATAGGAATATTGAAGAAAGATATTATTTTAGTTTATTTTCATAATTTTTAATTTTTCAGAAATATTTTATTGCGATATAAAATAATAAAATTAATGCCAAATCACATAAAAAATTATATTAGTAAGAATATGGTTTTATACTTTTAATAAAAATTGATAATAATAACCACAATTTAATTAATATTTATAAAATTAAATATACGACTCATATTGTCCTATATGAAAAAATAAATGTTTGTGCTTAATTAAATTACATTTGTCCTATCATTTGCCCTGGGATAATATGATAAGAGTTTATAAATGGAAGTAAATCAAATAATAGTGTATGTATATTGACTCATGTATAATTTATAATAATTTTACAATATTATTGAAATCCAAGCACATATTATTAATAATAAAATACTTAATATTTACGACGTGTATCGCACGGGAGGACATCTAGTTTGTAACAGTAAAATTGAACTCGGGGGACACATGTCAACTCTACAAGTTATTAGGGTTTTTAAAGTATTAAAATAGATAAGTTGTGTGTATTTTTTTTTTCAATTTGTTATTTAAATCGAGAAAAATATAAGGGCTCGTTTAGTAGCCATGTTTCGGCAGGTTAAGATAAATTAACCTACCGAAACATGCGCTTGGTAGACTTGTTTCGTTAACTCCTTGGCTCGGCTTTAAGCCCAAACTTGGCTTACAAACTCACCAAAATGGTGGGTTTAAACAGCATGGATTGAATAGTGCTCATGTTAACCCAATAATCTCAAAATTACCCCAAACCTTATTTTTTTAAAATTCGGAATATTAATATTAAAAATCGGAAATTTTTATTTAAAGTTTGAAAATAAAAAATAAAAAATAGTTCGAAAATAAAAAATAAAAACCGGATGTTTTTATTTAAAGTTCGAAAATTAAAAATAGAAAATAAAAATTAGTTCGAAAATAAAAAATAAAAACCCAATGTTTTTATTTAAAGTTCGAAAATAAAAAATAAAAATCGGTTCGAAAATACAAAATAAAATCGGATGTTTTTATTTAAAGTTCGAAAATAAAAAATAAAAATCGGTTCGAAAATAAAAAATAAAATTCGGATGTTTTATTTAATGTTTTTGAAAAAAAAGTGGAATATTCTTTTCCATAAATAAATAAAAACTGAATTACCATATATATTTCTTTAAAATCCTCTTAGTTTTTGTTTTTGTAATTTTTTTACTTTTCATAAAAAGCTATTTTATTTTTTCAAATAGTATTCCAGATTTTTTTTACTTTTCACAAAAATAAAAATATAATTTTATAATTTAATCTAAATAGTATATTTTTTCTACCAAACTATCATCCCCATCTTATTTAACTTGCTATAACTAACTTGTTATATGCTAATATCCTATATCCTACCTTGACTACCAAACTAGCCCTAATGGTCTTACTTTCATTTGGCCACCATTAACAGAACCTTTTTGATTTTTGCATATGGTCGAAAAGGTCCCCGTCGACCTACTTTCCTATCCGATGGGAGAGCGCCGATGACCAGTGGTGCTACGCGTCTCCGATTGACTGTTGTTGGGTTTGCAGATGATGGTGGAGATGAAGACGAGTGGAGACGGAGAGAAGATGAGGAAGAGTGGAAGGTCAATCATGTCTTTTCAGCTCTAATTCTGTGTTTACTGTTGGAGTTGTGGTTTTTTTATCTCACGGTGGGGAGGGATTCCTATTCTAGAGAGGAACAGTGATTTAGATGCGGGCTTAGGGCGTAAATGAGCCGAATCGAACCGTATATCACAAGGTTTTGGTTTGCTCGCAACTTTTCGAACCCAAGATTCGATTAGTCTCGGTCGAATCTTGGATGTTGAGGTTCGGGTCGAGGTTTGAGGTTCGAGCCGAACACGTTCGATTTGGATCGGCTCGGTATTTTTAAAAAAAAAACCTTGCACATGACACTTGAAACTGAAATTGAACAATTGATTTGGGATATTGAACCATGAAATTGGACAATCGGTCTTGTGATTCGTGATTTTTCAAATAACAGGCACAAAATCCGGGAATTATTATTCCCGTGATGTATCTTACCTAATACTGATTGTAGATACATAGATGGAAGGTTCTAGATCCTTCTAGAGGTAGTATGATCCTATTAGATGTCTTACCTTATCTAGGAATCCTATGTATGGAAGGACTCTCATTGTAATGCCTATATAAAGGCCCCTCTATCAGTGTTATGAATACAATTGATTTGTTGTCTTTTACTTTCTCCTCAAACACGTTATCAGCACGTAACTCAAAGAAAAAAAAAGAAAAAAAAAATCGGCCAGCCCAGCCCGCCGTCGGACCGCCGCCGGACCACAGCCGCCGCCGCCGGACCACAGCCGCCGCCCAGTCGCCGCTGCCCGCCGCCGCCACTGCCCAGCTGCTGCCGCCGCCGCCACCGGCTAGCTCCAGCCCAGCCAAGTTCGACCCGGTTCAGAACCTTGGACCAAAAACCAGATCGGATTCCTCCATCCCGTTCGCGCCCGCTGTTGATCGACCCGACCCGATAGCTGCAACAAATCAGATTTTTTTTACCCTCTCAACCATGTAGCAAAAACTACAAATTTGACCGTGAAGATCTGATTCGGAACAATATTTCTCGATGAAACTGTACGCGAAAGAAAAAAAAAAACAGACGAGAATTTCCGCGCGTAAATTTTCTGCACAGCGCAGTCGTACTGAAAACATGTTTCCCGATCGGTGTGAAATTTTGACAGCAACTTCCCAACACAAATATCTGTATATTCAACGGTGGAGATCGGATTATGAGTAATATTGATTACTGAATTTGCCGCCGAACAGAAACAGATTTTTACGAGGAAATTTGGAGATCCGACCTCATCCAATACCGAGCTGCTGCATCGCCGCGCTCGAGTCCTTTTTCGGCCGAATTATCGAGCCCAGTAGCCCTATCTGGGCATTTCTCAACTATCCATCTTTTCCTAGTTAATGATTCATTTGTTCATTGATTTGTACATTTATGAATCTTACCATGTTTATGTTTTATGTGTATATAGGAAAATACGTTGCTCATAATGATGTGCACGCTATGGAGAGAAGTCATATTTATTATCCCGTTCAAGGATCAAAGTAAATATAGAACGGAGTACCCACGAAAATATGTTGCTCATATGGAGAGAAGCTCCCGTTCAAGGACCAAAGCAAATATGGAACCAAGTACCCGTAAGATTTTATTAAAGTTCCCGTTTTTCAATTCCTCTCTTTTGGGAAAATTTTTTTTTGGGGAATTGGGTATTTGGGTTCTTTATCTCCCACGTTACTTTGCGGTGGATGAGACTATGAGAGGTGGTATCACTATCGTACGTCGAAGTAAACTGTGTGACGGTCCTAGGGGAGTCACGGATAATTGTTGAAAGTCGATATTTGTGGTTGTTGCATACACCACGTTTTGGGTACGATTTGACGTCGTCGTTTTGTCAATTTTAAACCAACAATTGAAAAAAAATGAACATTGTCGGTAACGGTAAAGTTATGACTCGTTCATGATTAGTCACGGATTTGTGACGTACAAATGGGACAAACATCGATTGCGACGGATATGTCGTGGTTAAAATCGATTTGTGACGGAATTGCCACGTTGAATTGAGCGACCACCACGTTGGTCTTGACCCAATCCCATACTTGGAAAACTCCATCTTTCATCTTATTAAAATAAAATATTACATGTGGGTATAGTCATGTACCGTCTCCTTGCAATATGATATATGAAAGAATGTACAAGTAATTCTCATGAATTTTAACATGTAAAGCAATGGCATATTGCGGTAAATACATGAATTCGTTGACCTCAATTATAGTTCGTATGACTATAGGTCCGAATACTTTTCCGAGTATTTGTAAAGGCATGTGCCTTATACATTTGACTATGTTTAGTCGATCTTATTGGATGGTCAAGACGAGTTGGTTATGGTATATTCATTATGTCTCATGGTTCAAAATGCTTAATTATGATGCACCGCGTTGCATCCATATAAAATGGCTATTATGATGTATGCTTGCAAATTGAGAATTAAAATACTTGGTTGATTGATGCATTTTGGTGGATTTTGTCTACACTTTTAATCATGACTAGGCGCATCCTCCTTGGTATTTGTTTATGCTTTGAAAGTTCAAACGGAATCAGTGGTTTTTAAACAGCCTTAGCTGTACCGACATTCCTACTTTCTCTGCAAGTCTACCAAGTTGGAGTTACCGAAAGGATCATTAGTCGAAATAAGAAATCGAACACACTGCTGCCTTTAAACGCACCTATAGCTGTCATTGCCATGTTTTTGCATCAACACTTATGCCATTGGATATGGTCTCAACCTTGTTTTCTCACTAAACTTGGGAAATACTAAAGCAGTCAATTAAAACATGCACTGTGATCTGATTTTAATGATCCATGTGGTGCACAATATATGTATAGAAAGATACGGAAGTATAGTTTCCAGAACATCTGACCGTTCGTCCATAGCCTTCCTAACAAGGGAGTTATCGCTATTTTAGTGAACAAAGGTCAAGCTGCGCAGAATTTTATTTCCAGCGATTGTGCTAACTTTTGTCCCAACCAACTTGGTTCCCATCTTGAATTTGCAAGTGGTCTTATGACACATGTTTTTCAACGTCTTTTTGTCCAAATTTGGCACAGATGATGTTATTTTTGGTATACATTGTACGCTAAAATATCATCTCTCAAATGTTGAAAAACAGTTTCCTTGGGGAAGCCCAAAATACGCACCCTTATAAGAAGGTCGAGCGTGTGCATGGTAGTGTTACACCATGCTTGTGTCGTAATTTTGCCCCTTAGGCATATAACCTTGCCATGTTATGCACTCAATATGATAGATCATTTTGATCGTATTTGGTATAAAATCTCTATGTTGTTAGAGTGTTCGCTATGCTCATGTTTGTAAAATTTTGCAAGCGAAATTGAGTGCGTATTAAGCTATTATCAAGGAACACGATATTTTTGGATTTCGGTTTATAAATCCATTGTGACTATGATGACTAGGTCATCACAATCAATGAGTGGTATAATGCTCAAGTTGTTGAACGTCGAATGGTATTTTCTAGTCACATATGTTCCGTAACAATTGAACTGTGTTATGACTCGATGACATATATGCCAAAGTGTATCACTCATAGCATCTCATTGTGATTTGTGAGAAATAAAATCTTATGCATCACTTGTATTGGATATGTGAAAAGGAAAAATATTCATGAGTCAATATGGTCCGTCTTGCATCGGTTTTTGTAACCAGAAGATATATTGGGACATTGACACATTTAGGCTTTAATAGTCCCGAGTTTGGACATTGATGATCCATATACCACGGTATTATCATGGACATTATTTTCTTTGAACAAAGAAACTAGTTGGATCAAAGACACCAAAGTACGTTGGTGGAGTCATGAGCAGGGCTCATGACCGATGATGATATTTATGTCATTCGCGTCTTGCTTTCACAAGCATGTGTGACGCCAAAGACCCCCCCCGATGATCCTTCTTAGCCATGTTCATTGATTAAAACCTATTCTTTGGCACGATTAGGAGATGACACCCTCCTATGCTAAAGAGAATAATGTAGCGACTCGCATAAGCATGGTGCTGAGTCCTCCCTTTTCACCGAGTCCTTATACATACATGATCATAAGTATTAGCCTGGGTGGCTTATGATGCTATGATGGTGTTCACAAATGGTCGTACTCAAGTAATAACATTTATATGTTATGTTGTTCCTTTGACAATGATTGATAAGTTGATGAAACCTGAGTTATGGTTGTCCAACTTGCGGACCAGTCATTGTAAAGGTCGGTTCACCCACTTTTTAAACCAAGTCTTAAAGTGAAATTTTAACAAGTACTTCCTAACATCCAAGGCTACCTTCTCACAAATTTTGATGCCATTTGGAAACTTGGAAGGAGGTGAACCACTTAAATGAAGTTTTCACATACCACCAGCCGTCCCAATGACCAATTTGATGTCATTTCGACCGGTTTTTAACCACAAGGTTGATGGTTTTGGAATCCTAAACACCCGTTTATACATGCTCACGAAATTTTGAGGTGTTTGGGGCTGGTGAAGGGAGTGAACTCTTCAAGAAAGCACTAGAGGTTTGATAAAACCAATGACCTATCATCGGTTCAATCGTTCCTTCATGTTCGATCCCGATGGTGCATGGTGGCGGTTTTGTTGGATTCTCAAGACCAGTAGCTACGGCTATGTAGCATAGGTCAACATGTCATATTCATCTATACCTATCATCATTCAAATGCTTAGTTACAAGTGTAACAGTATGCATTTTGTTAACTGGATTATGTTAACACTGAAAACCTTTATCGTCCACATGTTTATTGGGATGCCATTTGGTTCGATAAATACTCTCGCTAAGAATGTATGTGAGTTTGGTACATGAAACTTGATCATCTGATCAAATGAACTCATCCGTCTCATGTGATTCTGGATTATAGTCATCATTGGGGGATGCCTCAATGAATGCCAATCCATAAAGAGTACTCTATGAATAAAGCCGGTTCATGAGGACGTGGAATGTGAGTTTAATCGAACCATACTTCGTTGAAAATCTACAACGTTGTAGCATTGGCCTAAAATGGAAACATATGCGATTTCAGTATAAACAAAGTGATAGCCCTTTGTTGAAGTGGTGCCGACACTCCAAAGATAAGATCTATCCGTATACTTTGTCAATGCGAGTGAGAGAATGAGTTAAACTCACCTCATGGCGCGAGATTTCTCATAAACGCACTGGAATCGACTACGATGACACGAAACTTAGTTGTGCTATCGTAATGGATGTTATAGCATCCACTATCTTTTCAGTTAGATAGTTTCCCAAAAACTGACGTGCAACTTGTGGTTAAATCTTATCTTAGTGGGGAACTAAGTTAAGTGATAAAAAGGATCTCGTGGTGGATCAGACTCAAATCAAGTGGATCCTGACCACGGAGCGCGACGACAAGTGATTGTCGGGAACGCATACTAAGTATATACTTGATTTAGAAGAGATATGAAGCTTTTGTGTGTAGAACTAAGGGTTTATAGTGATGTACTCTTGTGAGACTAAGAGATTCCGCTAAATCCAAAGTTAAGAATGAAAGGATCTTGGGGACACTTGATGATGCATATTCATCAATCGGTTTAAGGCAATCTAAGGGACGGTTTCCCTAAGAGACGATAAAGTAATTCCTATATGATTCCCAATGACTAGTCGAAGTCATAATAAGACTTGGCTCACTTAAATGATGATGCAGTCTTAAGAGAAAAGTACGGTATTATGTACTCATTCGTAATAAAAAGCCATTGTGATGATGGCCTAGGATGCGCTCACGCAATGTCTGTGATTGACAAGAAGCTTGAAGCTCGCTCTATCTCGATAAAAAGGACACTTGAAAATCGATACCCGATTTGCCCAGAATGTATTGGTCTATCTCCCATATGACCTACAGGGCAGCTCGCTTGTTGGAAAATGGTGAAATTGGTACCATTGGAAAAGTTTGTGTCTACTTTCCAAGGAAACCAACCATTTGATCACATCCATCATGTTGAGTGACATATGACTATTGTTGTAAAGTATGACAGGATATGTCCGGTAATTTGCTAAGTCAACTTCGATAGAGCTTTGTGATCTGCTCAGGTCGATCTAGGTTACGTATTGTATGTGAATGAAAAGCTATGGGTGTCTAGTTTTCATAAGTTCTTACAGTTTCGTTGATGCCTATTGAATCGAAGAAGTTATGACTGATTTAGTGCATGGAAGTCAAGACTTTAGAAAACTTGATTTTCGGATAAGTCTTTAGCGACTCTGCACTTTGGATGTGTCGCGCTCTTCTTGTCCTTAGACCAAGGTTTGTTTTTTCCCATTGGGTTTTCACTTGGTAAGGTTTTTAACGAGGCGACCTATGAGAACATCCATACAATGATGCGTTGTACTTCTGTTCAACTTACACCAAGAGGTATTTTTCCCACTGGGGTTTTCCTTGGTATAGTTGTGAGGGCAACTTGGCATCCGACTCCTATGATTTGAGGTACTCATCAGGAGGAGTCGTTATGTATACATCAGGGGGAGTATACATGACATGTTATCTTGGTGCGTTGCAATCTTTTCCTCATCAAGCCTTTATTTTTCCCATGGGGTTTTGTTTTAGCTTGGAATAGGTTTTTGCGAAGGCAACAACTTCTGCACCATTGTTGTATTAGTGCTCGACACAGGGGGAGTGTTCCGGGAATTATTATTCTCGTGATGTGTCTTACCTAATACTGATTGTAGATACATAGATGGAAGGTTCTAGATCCTTCTAGAGGTATTAGGATCCTATTAGATGTCTTACCTTATCTAGGAATCCTATGTATGGAAGGACTCTCATTGTAATGCCTATATAAAGGCCCCTCTATGAGTGTTATGAATACAATTGATTTGTTGTCTTTTACTTTCTCCTGAAACAGTTCCCTATATTTTAAAAATATTATACATTAAGCACAGAAAGTGCTTTCCGCCCAATAATAATAATATTATAACACATAGCAATCAAATAACAACAAAAAATAATTGAAAATGAGAGCAAGAGCTGAGGTGGAAGTTATAGGGGCTGATTATTTTGTCCCCAAAACAAGGGGTTCTATTTCCAATCCCCTAAAAAATATAGGGATAGGGTACGGTTGGAGAATAATTTTTCAAGTAAAACCCCTAAATTTTGTACAAGTGGGCAGATATAGGTAAGGAGACTCAGCCTTGGAGATGCTCTAACATCGTATATCCTACCTTGACTGCCAAACTAGCCCTAATTGTCTTACTTTCATTTGGCCACCATTAACAGAACCTTTTTGATTTTTGCATATGGTCGAAAAGGTCCCCGTCGACCTACTTTCCTATCCGATGGGAGAGCGGCGATGACCAGTGGTGCTACGCGTCTCCGATTGACTGTTGTTAGGTTTGCAGATGATGGTGGAGATGAAGACAAGTGGAGACGGAGAGAAGATGAGGAAGAGTGGAAGGTCAATCATGTCTTTTCAGCTCTAATTTTGTGTTTACTGTTGGAGTTGTGGTTTTTTTATCTCACGGTGGGGAGGGATTCCTATTCTAGAGAGGAACAGTGATTTAGATGCGGGCTTAGGGCGTAAATGAGCCGAATCGAACCGTATATCACAAGGTTTTGGTTTGCTCGCAACTTTTCGAACCCAAGATTCGATTAGTCTCGGTCGAATCCTGGATGTTGAGGTTCGGGTCGAGGTTTGAGGTTCGAGCCGAACACGTTCGATTTGGATCGGCTCGGTATTTTTTTAAAAAAAAACCTTGCACATGACACTTGAAACTGAAATTGAACAATTGATTTGGGATATTGAACCAAAACATGCAATTGGCTTCTATCCAGATCATCTCTCATATCCAAGTCCTCTATGGGTAAGACTTGTTCTCCAGTTCCATCTGCCTTCAGGGCTGCCACATAACAACTTCTCGCCAAATATTGGTTGCCTCTAGCTTCCCCAACACCTTTTTTTGTTGGGAACTTAACCTTCAAATGATATGTAGATGTCACATCCTTAAACTGATGTAGACTTGTCCTTCCAAGGATAGCATTATAAGAAGATGGTGCCTTTACCACCATAAAATTCACCATTTGCGTTGCTTGTAGAGGCTCTTCTCCAAGAGTCACTGGTAACTGTATAGTTCCATCAATCTTTGTCTCCACTCCACTAAATCTAAAAATTGGTATGGTAGAAGGAGTTAATTGACTATCTTCATATCCCATTTGGATGAATATATTATGAAAAAGAATATCTACTGAAGCTCTATCATCAACAAGAACTCTCTTCATGGAATTATTTCCAATAACCAGCATGATGACCAACTGATCATTATGTGGAAACTCAATCGGTCTTGTGATTCGTGATTTTTCAAATAACAGGAACAAAATCTAAACAACATCAAATTGTAAAATCCTAATATATACCTACAGTTAAACCTCGATAAATGAATGTTCGATAAACGAATAACCTCGCCAAATGAATAATTTTCTCCGCTCCCAATTCTTTATAACACACTACGCCATATCTGGGCTTTAACAACGCTTTTTTCAATGTTACAAGCAAAAGTGTAACCATATATGCCTTGAAAGTGATCTACGCCTACACATTTTTTCGGTGTTAGCATTGCTATAAATCACTGTTACGGTAGACATTATTCAGTATCTACGATAACGTTGAAGTCGGTGTAGCCATTGGTCTTTAAAAATGTGTAGCCGTTGATCTTTAAAAATCAATAAAAAATAGGCGAGATCAATGATTATCTGAACATTAGTCAATTAAATAGGCGAGCTCAATCTTTGTACAAATATTTCAATTAAGCGGGTCAAATTTCAATTATTCACTCCCAACTCTTTCTCTCAACTCTCTTACAGCTCAACCGTTGACCAGCCAACCGGCAAATACATTTCACATCATATATCTTCTATATATATATATATATATATATATATATATATAAAAGTAGGAAAAATAAATATTAGTTATATATATATTTATATAGGGGGCTTTATTTTCAGAACTCTCTTAAGTGCGAGAACTGCGAGAACTCCTCTAAACCAATGAGATTTTTTTAAATATTATAAATTATTATTAATTCAAAAGGGTATTATAGTAAAATACAAATTTTATTACGGGAGATAACCCCTACTGATGATAACCCCTACTACAATAGCCCCTACTGATGATAACCCCTACTATATATATAACCCCTACGATATAGTAGGGGTTATGATCAGTATGGGTTGTATGCATTGACATGATGTACATTATGTATTATTAGGAGTACAAAAGGTGGTTCTCGCAGTTCTCGCACTTAACAGGGTTCTGAAAATAAAGTTACACTATTTATATATCCTATCCTTATATAATATATATCCTACTTCCTACTTAAAGAGTGAAGGGTCAAATGGTCACGTGTTTCCTCCTTTTTTTTCCTCGCTGAAAACGTCCTCTTTGCGCCTCGCTTCATTTTCTTTTCTTCCTGAAAACGTATTTCTTTTCCTCTATCTTCTCACCGCTTCGCCTTGTTTTTGTCATCGACGTGTTCTTTCACACGATATCTTCTCTTCATCTATCTGGTGAGTAAGGTGGTGACGGGATTTGTTATCGGGATGGTTGGTGGCTTAGTGGCTACAGGTCGGGGAAGAATTCCGGTTTAGGTAAATGGATCTCTATGTATGCTATCTATCTCGGGCAGAGTCTCCTATTTCAATGGATTTTTATGGTGTTGATCAATGGGATTAATGATGAAATGATGTTGGTGAGGTGAAATGTGCTGAATTTCTTAGAAATTTAGTGTTCTGAGTTTTTAATTTTTCTGATTAATTCGTAAACTACTTAGAAAAAAAAAATCATAATTCTATCCGTATTACATTTTCGAATCACTGTAATGTCCTGTCTTAATTTGTGTAGAGGAGAGTATAACTAGAAAGAGGAACATATGAGCATATGGCTGGATATAATTTTTTTTTTGTAAGTGAATTACTAATTGATTCTTATAGTTCACATCCCACTTAAACCGATGCACATAATCGTTCTTTAATTCTGTCGAATTTTTGTGTAGAAATTTTGGGTTTTCTGATTGTCTTTCCAAGTCCATTTTCATGGTCCAAGAAAGTGTCAATTCACTAATAACTCCCGAAAGGAATGAATCCGACTTTAAGAAAATGGACTCAAACTCTGCTGGAAATCCGAGCGATGAAAAAGCCACTACCAAACGTAGAGTTCCCATTTATCTCAGAGCCTCAACCGATTCTTGCCACGATATCTGTAAGTACGGAAAACACCATGCTTTGGTAAAGAAGATAATTTCGAAATTCTTTCTTGAATTATATTTCTTTCGTGGGTGGTATTTGTTGTAATTTATTTATGGTTTTGTATTTTTCCTTTATTTAGTTGCTCTTTTTGTTTATTTTTCTTGGTTTTTCAATATCCTTTTGGTTCGTTGTTACGTATTAAGAGTTGTTCTGCGTAGGTGTTTGGTGATTTTTACCAAGCTTTTATTCATTTGTGCTATTGAAAAACTCATAAATGCATTATTCCTCTAATCCTACATTTTGTGATCCATGGCTTGCTGACTTCACACCTTGTCTAGAGAATTGGTGCAACGGGTAGCCACCTGCAAAATCCTATCCCACATTCCTTCAATCCTGTTCAACTGTTTCATACCTTTCGTATCTCCAAAGGAAGCATGTCCTCTTCACCCTTAAAGAACCAAGGGAACAGGGCACTCCTAAAGTGTCATCTTCCATCATCGAAATTTATGTGTAGGGAGAAATGGGCATCTTTTGTGTTCACCATCAAATGGAGAATGAAGCGTGTTTGGTCTCACCATGGATGAGGTTACGTGCTCTCTCTCTCTCTATCCCTATCTCTCCCCCTCTCTCTCCTTCCCTCCCTCCCCCCTCTCCCTCTCTCTCTCCCTCTCCCTCTCCCTTTCCCTCCCCCTCTCCCTCTCTCTCTCTCTCTCACTTCTTTATTCTTAATTTTTTGGACTCTTGCGTAGGAATTCTTACTTTTCTACGTGTGCTTTTTCTGTTTGAGTTGTTTCAGAAGAAAGCGTCAAATTTCAATCCTGATATTGCATAATCATTTATGATTCATATTGGGCGTGTTTAGTTGAGTTCAGCGGTGTATCCTGTCATTACTGTCTTGCAATATGATGTCTTCAGATTTAGGTTGAGTTGGTTATGTTTGATTATTCAATTGTTATCTGAAGACTGATTCTGATATTATCTGACCGTATTATCTTGCAGCTGCCTTTTGATTGTTGTTCGGATGATGTTGTTGTTGCTCGAAATATTATCCGAAGATAGATATTGCTGGAATGGTCGAGCAACAGCAAATTGCGAGAGCACGTCCGAGGGAATGGAAAAAACAACAAGATTTGACGGGTTTGTTAGGCCCGGGCTTGAATGCTCTCGCGAGATGTTATTAATACAAATATTCGGGGATACAAGTATTAATGTAAGAATCTAATTACAATGAGTGTAAAAGATCCTATTATCTAGCTGTTGAGTGCTTGCCGGAAGAACTAGAATTGCTCTGAGTTCTTGAACTGCTGGGAGCTCTGGTTTCGTCTCTGCCGACCGTCTTTTGTGTAAGAGGTGCTCAGAGGGAAGAATGGCCGAGAGATAGCTTTGCCAAGAGTGAGAGCCGAAAAAGCCAAGCCCCTGTCCAAGTGCAGGAAGCCTTCTATTTATAGGAGCTGAGATGCCCTGTTTTCTGGCGGGCGATCGCCTTTTAGGTAATATAATAAGGGGCGATCGTCTTTATGTCACATGGGCTGTCTGCCTTAAAGCCTGCGGCTACTGCTGGCAGCCAGCTGTGCGGTCCAATGAGGAGATTGCACGCGTCCTGAGTTGCTGTCACGGGCGGTCCCACTATACACCTTTCGGCGGGTCTGTCGGTAGGTGAAGCCGTCCTTGTCAGAGACAGCTGTTGGTGGTCAACGATCCATGAAATGCGGATCTTGTCTCGGAACTGCACGTTGTAACACCCCCAAGATATTCGAGGTGTATTACAGCGCCGTGGACCCCTACATGGGACCCACCAGGCTAACACAATAAAACACCACTCGACTAACCATCTCGGTTAGCAAGGAAACAACTATTAACGACAAGAACATAAAACAACACGTCCGGTACAACCGGCATAATAAACATCAACCGACAAATACAGTAACTCCAACGAAGTCCAAACACAATCCGAAAAGAAAAGCCTAAGTACTCGCGAGTACAATCTATAAGTTTACAATTTGGAAAACATCCACATCAAAAGAGACAGTAGGAAATAACAAGACTCAATTGCACATGTCAACAACCTTGGCCAACATCCTCGTACCATCCCGGTAGCTCAAATGCATTTGAACATAACCTGAAATCCATAACAAGAATTTCCCCGACAACGGGTCCCCAAAGGGGTTAGCAATTACGCTAGTACAAGTATTCAAGGCAAACCAATCGCTTACACATTTCATAGTACATGCGTCAATATCAATTCGAAAGTCAAAACCAGACATGTCTTTTCCGGAAATAAACAGTCAAACAATTTGCCGTGGTAACAGGGCTATACCATTGATCCCGCTCCGTGATCCCTAAGGACCCTCCCGAGTGGCCATATTATAAAACAAACCACGCACACGCATCGCCTTGGGAACAGGGCTATACCATTGATCCCGCTCCGTGATCCCTAAGGACCCTCCCGAGTGGCTAGCGAAACAAACTCGTGAATCTGTGGCTATACCATCGATTCCCTCCGTGATCCCGTCGGACCCTCCCGAGGTGAGCAATCACACACAATATACATTACTATTTCACGTTAAGCATAAAGGTTTCCAAAAATACTTGCCTTGAATTATTGACGACGCAACGAACGGAAAGGAAGTCACCGACGAACGCTAGGAACCAATGAAACCGAACCTAACGATTCGAAGAATACAATCACAACCACTTCTAAACGATTACGGAAATGGAATACACAGGAAACCCGCCTACGATTCATGTATATTCGCACAAAAATAACAACGAGGCGGACCACAACCAAACCCTCTCGATTCCGTAAAAATCACGAAATATACCATGAATCCGTAGGGAAACTAAGAATACCAACAAGAATAATCATATTCATCAAGAATCCATCAACAAAACGGAAAGAATCGGACAAAACCCCAAAATCCCCAATTATCCAAAAAGGTAGGGTTTCAAGAGATATTACCTTGAGTGATTCAAGTATTAAGATCCGTAGAACACGCGTTAGATTGTTTATCCGAGCCTCACAACCGAAAAGAAATGATGAAAATCGACCCTGGATGAAGAACTCTCTCCCTCTATATCTCCTCTCTCGCGGCGCAGTGGAAAAATGGGAAAGAAATGAGCTTCACGCTCAAAACAACGCATTTATAGTGTAACACGGCAGAACCTATCGGCCGGCCTATTGGCCGATAGGCCCAACCGATAGCCATACAGGATGTAGGCGGAGAGTCTATCGACTTCCCCTATCGGCCGAAAGGCTCTGGAAGTGCTCGGCCAAAAACTGAAACGACCATAACTCTCTCGTCCGGACTCGATTGACTCACCGTTTGAACCATTGGAAAGCTAATTCGATGTTCTATAATATTGCAAAGATTTATAATTTTTGGAGTTACCAAAAATTAATGGTGATCTAATAAAGACGAACTCATACTTAGAAAAGTCGTTTAGTAATCCCGAATTCAACAAAACGACACCGAAACCCGAACACGAATACGAACCGAAGATACGGTTACGAAGTACTCACAAAGACGAATCTAAGAGCTAGTAGGACACACAATTCCGACCACCCGAAGGCTCGAAATTCGACAACGGAAAGTAATTACCCCAAACTTTGGGAAATTACGAAAATGGCCCAAATGCCCGAAAATCACCATACGTCAACGAATAATCAAACCGAAGTTCACGACACGTCTAACAAAGTTAAACGGACTTGTGGGAAACTCGAACAGCGATTGACGAGATTCGCAAGAATCGAACTCAAGTGCGGAAAAGTCGCTAAAAGCACGAACTCAACAAAACAACACCGAAACGAACTCGGATGACAAAAGTGCAGAATTAATCATTCTCGGAATGACGAAGCGGTCATGAGAGAGCCGTCAAAACGGACTCGGCCGAAAAAGAAATTCACCAAAATCGAAAATTGCGGATATTACATTCTACCCTCCTTAAAAGAAGTTTCGTCCAAACTTAAAACAAGTAGGGGAAGAAATATTCCGCCAGAAAACTCAACAAGATACACAAGAATGCGTAACTAATGCCCAACGGCGAAATGTTACAAACAACGCAAAGGAATATACGGCGTGAAAACACGCTCACGGCGACCAACACAATGTCGCCGTTAGAGATACAATAAAATCAACAAATGACAAGCGTCATCAAACGGATAATATAGCCAAGTCAATTATCCGACAATCACAAAACACAACGAACGAAAGTCGGTATGATCGACCAACCCAACGGTACATCAATCGAAACGCGAGCCAATCACCGAACTAATATCAATTCCACCGCCCAAGGGTTGGAAGATCGAAAACGAGACTAATTTCCCAAACTTAAGGGAATTAGGAAGGAGCATGAATGCTCAACGATCACAAAACGAGAACCAAAAACCGAACGAACAAACGATCGAGACAACAAAGATCGAACAATCATGTCCGAAACACGAAGGATAATAAAACTCAAACAACAACTCCCATGATGATCTGGTGAGAACTACAAGGAATGCATTCCCATAAGATCCACAGGATAGGGAATAGCGATTGAAAAGTCACAGCGACAAACGAGTTATTCCAAAACAATATCACACTCGTTCGATCAACAATAGTAAGGGATAGGGAAAGTTTAGAAATGTCAACGAACATAAACGAGTCGACAGAGTCGAAAATACAGAAGTTCCAAATCCGATCCACTTCGAATAAAAGAACTAGTAGGACCAAAAGATGTTACTTCCGAACAAGGTTCACAAGAATCGAACCGAACTCGGAAAAGTCACAGCGATAACCAGATCGACCCAAAACAAGATCACAGCTTGTTCGAATGATAAACCCGAAATACAAAACAAGTTCAGACAGTATCAACGAACACGAGCGAATTGATAGACTGGAGAAAGAGAAGATATAGAAGTCAAAATAGTACGGCTATTACCTTTGACCTCGCCCCCGAAACTCACCACAACGGAACCAAGGTAACAATACAACAAGCAACCGACACAATGTGGAACAATCACCGATGCACACAATCATACCAACCCGATCTCTAACAGCTCGCATATATGCGATAACGCATAAACCGCTACGAGGCGACAACATCCAATACCAACCTCACACCCCTCGCAGAGGCTACCACGACAACTGTGTGGCGAACGGCTCAACGCTCACACCACCAATTCAACAACAGCTCGGGGGTTAACACCCTAACGAGAGCACGGACATCACACATATATTCCCGGACCACAAATAGGAGTGATAGGTTTTGAAAACGAAAACCATCTTTTGAAAATAACTTGCAAGCACCAGTTGATCTTGAGTATCATATATCAAAAAAAATAGTACAAACATCGTCATCGAGACTTAAAAAAAATCATATTGCGTTTAAAAAAAAAGAAATGAAGACACCTTTCGTTAAATTAAAACTTTTCAGCTATTTTCGACCTTCGGGTCTAAGCGAATGCGTTTCTAAATCATTAGAAATATCTCAAAATATTTTGATCCTCAAAGTAGGATAATTTTGAAACATAGCGTGGCACTAGTAGGCATCTTGAGAGCACTGTGAGAAATAATTCATTTTTTTTTAAAGTACGTCTCGAGGTTTATTTTCTAAGATACTCAAGGTTTTTCAGAAGTACAATAGGCCAAAATGCCGAAAATTCGCACGTATCAACATTTACTTAAACACATCATATCACACGCATTAAATCGCTCAAAATTACGACAATGATATACAATCCTCAGGATATGTTTAACAACATCGTTAAAACAACAATCAGTTTATCAAAACTGGATGGAAAACGATATCAAGAACAAAACTCCCGACCAAAAAAAATACACTGTTAGCGTGCGCTAACCCAAAGTGTTAGCGTGCGCTAACGAGAACTTCGCAGTCCGGTAGCTCTGGATCGCCTCGAACTACTGGTAGCGTGCGCTATCCTCCCCTTAGCGTGCTACCAACGCACTCTTGCGCGCGCTTAGCCGCAGCGTAGCGTGCGTTAATGACCAACAGAGACAACAAGAACATATCGGAAAGATTACATGCCGTAAACCTTTCTCACACGTTTACTGTGCTAAGCACAATTTCCCACGTCATTTCAAAAATGCTAAAAAGACCAATGACGGTAATATTTTCCAAAACTCACAAAAATCATTTGTCAAACCATCATGAAATATTCAAGATCAAAATGCCAAAACTTGATTCAAGGAATCGGTTTACGAAATAAAACTCGGTTGCAAAATACCGAAAGCCGTTTGAAAGAACTCACGCAATGGATAAAATACGTGCGAAAATACATCAAGAAGGTGACACTCATCGTATAAACCAAATACGAGAGTCTAATAAACACATATCGTGAAATCAAAATCCACGTAAGGATTCCATCATTTAATGACTAATCATACAAATAACTCGTGTCACACGAGGCACAACACAAGGAAGGGAGTTTAACATCCATAGGTCGCACGTAAGTGACGACCACCCTCGATACTAATCACGACCAATGATCTCAAGCGACGCGTCGCGATGCGACTAAGTCGGACAAAATCCGTTAAGACAAAACTCGACAAACACAACATGATTCGACACTAGGTTTCCCGTGCTAATCGATTTTTAAAATCGTATACTCTAGTCATTCGAAAATAAAACCGTAAGTTAAAAATCGTTTTCAAGACCCTTTAAAACACGACAAGGGCTTAACAATGGTAGCATTTTATAAAATGTCCTAAAACACTAATAAACATCACCTTTAAATACGACACAAGGTTTTATTTGAAAATACAAGGCTGGCTCGCCCAAATTCATGTCACTTTCAAAAACCCAACAATACGATCAAGTCTAAGAAATTTTCAAGCAAGCACGCCGCATGTATTATTATTAATAGAAACACATTGGTTGTAAATAATAATAATTAGCCAAGTACCAACAATTCCCGGACACACTCATATACGACATTCAAAAATCACCAGTTCAAAAAGCGCAACTCGGAAATACTAATTCCAAGCATATGTCAAACTATCTCTCCAAGTTTAACAGCGTAACCAAAGATCACCGATTTGGACCTATGTCGAAACCAGCTACGTGAGTTTCTCAACTCATCGGTACATTCGGCTCAACATACATTTAGTATATCGCAATTACCAAACACAGATTCCATCACATAGCAAAAGACTAGAGAGTCAAGCCCTCTCACAATATACCACGGAGCAAAACTCGGATCTTTCGATCACCAACGATCCCACCAACGCTAGGAAGTTTAGCGATGGAAAGCTCGCAAAACGGCAAACGGTCAAGCCCAGAACGGCGCACATACTCCAGAGAGACAAAGGACTGCGCAATACTAGAATCAAAAGTACACGAACCGGATGGATCGAAAACAACTCGACAATAAGTACGAGAGAGGCAATCACAATTCAAGGAGTGGAATTTCACTACGAGAAAACAAGAGAATTGAGTAAGGAAAACTTACGAGCACTGGATGTACTGAGATGCCGGCAGCGGTGTGACAATGTGCAAAACAAAACACAACTAGACCCAAATAACCAACAAGCCTAGGTATCCATAACCTAGAGCTCTGATACCATTTTCTGTAACACCCCCAAGATATTCGAGGTGTATTACAGCGCCGTGGACCCCTACATGGGACCCACCAGGCTAACACAATAAAACACCACTCGACTAACCATCTCGGTTAGCAAGGAAACAACTATTAACGACAAGAACATAAAACAACACGTCCGGTACAACCGGCATAATAAACATCAACCGACAAATACAGTAACTCCAACGAAGTCCAAACACAATCCGAAAAGAAAAGCCTAAGTACTCGCGAGTACAATCTATAAGTTTACAATTTGGAAAACATCCACATCAAAAGAGATGAGGGAAATAACAAGACTCGATTGCACATGTCAACAACCTTGGCCAACATCCTCGTACCATCCTGCCGCTCGTCTGGCTGAACATAACCTGAAATCCATAACAAGAATTTCCCCGACAACGGGTCCCCAAAGGGGTTAGCAATTACGCTAGTACAAGTATTCAAGGCAAACCAATCGCTTACACATTTCATAGTACATGCGTCAATATCAATTCGAAAGTCAAAACCAGACATGTCTTTTCCGGAAATAAACAGTCAAACAATTTGCCGTGGGAACAGGGCTATACCATTGATCCCGCTCCGTGATCCCTAAGGACCCTCCCGAGCTGGCCATATTATAAAACAAACCACGCACACGCATCGCCTTGGGAACAGGGCTATACCATTGATCCCGCTCCGTGATCCCTAAGGACCCTCCCGAGCTGGCTAGCGAAACAAACTCGTGAATCCAGGGCTATACCATTGGATTCCCTCCGTGATCCCGTCGGACCCTCCCGAGGTGAGCAATCACACACAATATACATTACTATTTCACGTTAAGCATAAAGGTTTCCAAAAATACTTGCCTTGAATTATTGACGACGCAACGAACGGAAAGGAAGTCACCGACGAACGCTAGGAACCAATGAAACCGAACCTAACGATTCGAAGAATACAATCACAACCACTTCTAAATGATTACGGAAATGGAATACACCCGGAAACCCGCCTACGATTCATGTATATTCGCACAAAAATAACAACGAGGGCGGACCACAACCAAACCCTCTCGATTCCGTAAAAATCACGAAATATACCATGAATCCGTAGGGAAACTAAGAATACCAACAAGAATAATCATATTCATCAAGAATCCATCAACAAAACGGAAAGAATCGGACAAAACCCCAAAATCCCCAATTATCCAAAAAGGTAGGGTTTCAAGAGATATTACCTTGAGTGATTCAAGTATTAAGATCCGTAGAACACGCGTTAGATTGTTTATCCGAGCCTCACAACCGAAAAGAAATGATGAAAATCGAACCAATGATGAAGAACTCTCTCACTCTATATCTCCTCTCTCGCGGCGCAGTGGAAAAATGGGAAAGAAATGAGCTTCACGCTCAAAACAACGCATTTATAGTGTAACACAGCGAGAACCTATCGGCCGGCCTATCGGCCGATAGGCCCAACCGATAGCCATACAGGATGTAGGCGGAGAGTCTATCGACCCCCTATCGGCCGAAAGGCTCCTGGAAGTGCTCGGCCAAAATCGAAACGACCATAACTCTCTCGTCCGGACTCGATTGACTCACCGTTTGAACCATTGGAAAGCTAATTCGATGTTCTATAATATTGCAAGATTTATAATTTTTGGAGTTACCAAAAATTAATGGTGATCTAATAAAGACGAACTCATACTTAGAAAAGTCGTTTAGTAATCCCGAATTCAACAAAACGACACCGAAACCCGAACACGAATACGAACCAAGATACGGTTACGAAGTACTCACAAAGACGAATCTAAGAGCTAGTAGGACACACAATTCCGACCACCCGAAGGCTCGAAATTCGACAACGGAAAGTAATTACCCCAAACTTTGGGAAATTACGAAAATGGCCCAAATGCCCGAAAATCACCATACGTCAACGAATAATCAAACCGAAGTTCACGACACGTCTAACAAAGTTAAACGGACTTGTGGGAAACTCGAAACAGCAGTTTCGGACGAGATTCGCAAGAATCGAACTCAAGTGCGGAAAAGTCGCTAAAAAGCACAGAACTCAACAAAACAACACCGAAACGAACTCGGATGACAAAAAGTGCAGAATTAATCATTCTCAGAATGACGAAACGGTCATGAGCGAGCCGTCAAAACGGACTCCGGCCGAAAAAAGAAATTCACCAAAAATCGAAAATTGCGGATATTACACACGTGGGTGCTGTTTTGAGGTTCGGCCTTCGCCGTGCGACGGCTTAGCGTGGCATGAGGCGGTCGTCATTTGGTCGGTCACCAGGAATCGATCGCCAAGTACCGAGAGACGATCGCCTTAGATGTCGATCGCTCGGCACCGGGACTTGTCCTGGGACCGTCGGTCGGCCAATATGCCTTGGCTGTTGGGCTATGGCTCGGTCGCCTGGTCTCTGAGGCGATCGCCTGTTGAGACATATAAATCTCGACATAACAACCCCAGCTTGCTTCGATGTTGAAGACATGGGGTGAGGTGGTTCTTGCTGGCGATCGTGTAGGATGAAGACGGGCGATCCGTTGAGCGGACTTTGGTTTCGGACTTTTGGGCGATCTGGTCGATTGGCTAGATATCTTCGGTCTTGTACCTGCAATAAACAATTTGGCCAGTCCCTCGTAGAAACTTGATTGTTTCGTCGCTGAGGAACCGTGCACAGTCGCGGAGTTCGATGGACCGACTCCATGACCGTGTCTTATGCGCGAGTGACATTGTCTGTCTCGTGACTCATTTTATTGTGAGGGTCCTCTGTTAGGCTGCGCCTCGCCTCGTATTTAAACGATGGGCGTGCGGTCTTGGTCTAGAGGAGTCCTTGCGCGGGGCGTCGTCGGATTAATCAACTCCACTTCCGCGGCTTGTTAGCTCTGCTTCCACCTCGGCCCGCCATGAAGATGGCGACCCTCGACGGTGTACGTTGAGACGGGGGTAGTGGCACGTCGCATTGTCCGGGTTCACCATGTTAGATGATGAACCTTTGAGGGCGGGCGATCGTGTCCACTGATTAGTTTTGGAGGGCCCTCAGACTACGCCGGCCTCGTATTTAAACGAAGGGCGGGCGATTTTGGCCCAAAGGGACCTTGCATGGCCTAAGCAGCCGGTTCCATCGACTACCAGGACCATGACTGCACTTTTCTACCTCGAATCGTCATGTTAGATTCCGATCGTCGACGGTGTACGTTGTGCGGGGGAGGCGATCTCGTGCCTTAGTCCAACATGTTAGATGATGAGCTGTAGATGGCGAGCGAGTCCTCCAGTTTTGGTGATGTTGCTTGATAATGGCGATCGGGCTGGAAGACTGGTGATCGTCGTTCGGCTGCCGATCGTGTTATTCATACGTTGAAAATTAACCTTTGCCTAGCCAGAAAGTCTGCGGCTTTAGCACGGAAGATCGCGTAGGTCGGGGGATGGTCCTTCGTAAGATGCCTGAACATAGGCGAAAGACCATGGAATCCCCCTAGGACCGAGTAGAGGGCGATCTCATCGCTTACGGGCGTGCCGTTGAGGATGATCTCGTCTACCCGGTCGATGTAGTCTGCGTCGGACTCTTCTTCTCCCTGCCTAATTTGCATCATGCGATGGGGACCTTCCGGCCGAGCGACCTTGGCGGCGAAGTAAGCTGTGAAGCTGTTCGCCAGTTGATCAAAGGAATTGATGGATCGCGTCGGCAATGAGGTGTACCACCTGTGGGCAAGGTCGTCCAGCGTCAGTGGGAACATTCGGCATCTGGTTGCGTCTGATGCCCCACACCCGGTCATATAGATTCGGAACTTGCCCAGGTGAGTCTCGGGGTCCGACCTCCCCTCGTACAAATGTGTTTGCGGAGGAGCGATTCTACGCTGCACAGGAGCGAGCTCGATGTGGACCGCGAGCGGCTCGCTCGGCCCGGCGATCTTGCTATTGGCGCCTGCCCCAGATTCTAAGAGCGCATTCATGTCGTCGAGCTGGCGTTGCATCTCGGCCATCACTGTAGCTTGGTCGCTCGTGGCTCGGCTTTCGGAGCGGGAGCCGAGGCGATCGTGTACCGATCTCCTGACTCCGCTGTTGCCGACCTCGGTTCTTTGGTGAGGAGGAGCCAGATGGTTGGTCGGCCTTCTGGGAGTCGGATACGCCGAACTCCTGGTGACGGACTCGAGCTCCGTCATCTCGTGGCTGGGACCGGACTGCCCCGGTCGCCATGATGGGTCGCTTCCGAGGCGGCTGAAGACAGAGGTGCCCCAACTTGCGAGCGCCTCTTCTTGTGAATGGGAGCCTCCTGGCGATCGCTCGGTCAGTATCCCCTTGAACTTCCGTTTGGTCACGCGGCGGATGGCCGAGGGGGTTAAAGCGGGCGGCGCGTCGAAAGCTCTCCGTCGCTCCCATAGGATGGCCAGGGCTCCTTCGATCTGTTCCGCTGTTTGGAACTGATCGAGCGAGAAGCTTGGGCCGTCCCTCGGGGGCGGGATCGAGACTCTCGGACCGCGGCGGCTACCCTCCGCCATAGGCTGTGGCTCGGATTGAGACGGAAAGAGGCGTCCGGCGGACCGGCCAGCGGCTTTCTTTGACGTGGAGGCAGAAGTCATGATTCTGAAAGCTTTTCTCTGAAGAACAGTGAGTGTTTCTTCAGGTATATGTCCCGGAGAAAAGTGAGTGTTCTTCGAGACGGTAGGAATAAAAATGAAGGTTAAGATGCCCTTCCTCTAGCGCCAATTGTTGTTGCCCGAAATATTATCCGAAGATAGATATTGCTGGAATGGTCGAGCAACAGCAAATTGCGAGAGCACGTCCGAGGGAATGGAAAAAACAACAAGATTTTCCGGGTTTGTTAGGCCCGGGCTTGAATGCTCTCGTGAGATGTTATTAATACAAATATTCGGGGATACAAGTATTAATGTAAGAATCTAATTACAATGAGTGTAAAATATCATATTATCTAGCTGTTGAGTGCTTGCCGGAAGAACTAGAATTGCTCTGAGTTCTTGAACTGCTGGGAGCTCTGGTTTCGTCTCTGCCGACCGTCTTTTGTGTAAGAGGTGCTGAGAGGGAAGAATGGCCGAGAGATAGCTTTGTCAAGAGTGAGAGCCGAAAAAGCCAAGCCCCATGTCCAAGTGCAGGAAGCCTTCTATTTATAGGGGCTGAGATGCCCTGTTTTCTGGCGGGCGATCGCCTTTTAGGTAATATAATAAGGGGCGATCGTCTTTATGTCATATGGGTTGTCTGCCTTAAAGCTCATGGCCGCTGGCAACACTGGCGGGTCCAATGAGGAGCTTGCACGCGTCCTGAGTTGCTGTCACGGGCGGTCTCACTGTACACCTTTCGGCGGGTCTGTCGGTAGGTGAAGCCGTCCTTGTCAAAGACAGCTGTTGGTGGTCAACGATCCATGAAATGCGGATCTTGTCTCGGAACTGCACGTGGGTGCTGTTTTGAGGTTCGGCCTTCGCCGTGCGACGGCTTAGCGTGGCATGAGGCGGTCGTCATTTGGTCGGTCACCAGGAGTCGATCGCCAAGTACCGAGAGACGATCGCCTTAGATGTCGATCGCTCGGCACCAGGACTTGTCCTGGGACCTTCGGTCGGCCAATCTGCCTTGGTTGTTGGGCTATGGCTCGGTCGCCCGGTCTCTGAGGCGATCGCGTGTTGAGACGTATAAATCTCGACATAACAGATGTGACAACCATAATGTTTTCCAGAATTTCATATGTTCGGCATTGTACTGCAGATGTACAGTATATGCCTCTTTTTCGTAAGCTTAGTTGCTCTGTTGTACATGTGGCTAACTTCTCAAGTTTATTTATTTTGTACCAACTTATTCCTTGTAAGCATATGTGCTACGGTGTCTTTTTACACTACAAAAAAAACAGTTTTTACCGACGCCATTTACCGACGCCAGCACCGCCGTTGTTAAACTTATAATTTACCGACGCCATTTACCGATGCCCGTACCGCCGTTGTTAAACTTATAATTTACCGACGCCATTTACCGACGCCCGATTTACCGACGCCATTGCCGACGACCGGTTCGCAGACTTATTTTTTTACAATTAACGACGCCGTTTACCGACGCCATTTTGGCGTTGGTAATTTTTTTTTTTTTAATTTACCGACGCCGTTTACGCCATTACCGACGCCAGCACCGACGCCATTTTGGCGTTGGTAATTTTTTTTTTTTTTTTTAATTTACCGACGCCGTTTACGCCATTACCGACGCCATTTCGGCGTCGGTAATTTTTTAACACAATCCCACATCGAAAAAACATCAATGTTTTTGGTGGTTTATAAACCAAAATCCTTCTCAACCATTTGAAATTGAATGGAGCCCGAACCTGATCCGCCCGCACCCGACCCGCCCGACCCGACTGGACTGGACCGAACCCACACTTTGAGCCGGACCTAACCCGCTGAGCCCCTTTGAGTCCCGACTCCGACTTTTTAATTTTTTTAATGTAACGACGCCAAAAATGGCGTCGGTAAATGGCGTAAACGGCGTCGGTAAATTAAAAAAAAAAAAATTTACCAACGCCAAAATGGCGTCGGTAATGGCGTCGGTAAATGGCGTCGGTAATGGCGTAAATGGCGTCAGTAAAAAATTACCGTCGAGCGTTTTTCCAACGGCGGGTTGCCGTCGGTAATGGCGTCGGTAATTTTTTTACCAACGCCATTTTCTGTTTTACCAACGCCATTTTGGCGTCGGTAAAAACTGTTTTTTTTGTAGTGTTATCGTCTCGACCATGATTAGGTTTAAGCAATATTTATAAGTTTGTTTGTCGTAAATCTCGTATTATTTTCAAGAGGATATTAGGCGTAGCACCATTGTTTTTGTCGTAAATCTCGAAGAATTGTTCTATAGTAATTTGTGATTGTATTTAGGTTTAGTTTGTGCTAGAGAGTGAGCTTTTTGATGAAGATGTTCCTTGCTGAGAAATGAATCAGTTCTTTTTCTTGGTTGAAAAAATAAACATATGGCCCATGTGAATAGCTCACACTATATTGAAGTCATTTAGTATAAAATGATTGTGTAAAATTATAAAATTCAGATTATTTACAATAATTGGTTCTCAATTTTTCGAGTTGAAAATATTAGTTTATTGTTTTCTCGCAGATTTTTTGTTCTTGGTTTCATAAGGTACTGTTCCAGCTTCTATAACCTTACCCTCTCTTCATTTTTTATTGTTGTAGTCCATGCATAGTACTTAAATTTTAAGAAAAAAAGCATTTTCTCATAATCATACAAGTGAGCCTGACTCATGACATATTCATTTTTTTATTGATTGAGGTAGCGATTGCAACGACAGATCTTTAAATCTACCTAAGAAATTACTACTTATCGCAACATATTTGGCCTCCGGATCAAATCAATATGAGGTCAATGAATGCGATGATAGACTAGGCCAGCCTGAGTGTTGCCTCCATAATCCATATGATAAATGAACCTACCCACTATGGTAAAACTATCAATCATTTTATTTCTATCTCAAGTTATTTGTTCAATGCCTAACATGACTTATCTTGTTTTTAATTGGTATTTGCAGTGTCAACTTGTTGGCACACTTATCCAAAACTTCTTATGTACACATTAAGGTTTGTGCTGCTGATTCATCCGTTGCTAATGACTATGGTACTTTATATTGCCTAAATACCATGTTCATTTTCCTGAGCCTTTTCTTCGTTCACGTGTGATGATTGATAATCTCCCAAAAAGGTAAGATAGCTAATCTTTGCCAAACAATAAACCTTTTTTCTTCTTACATAGTTTTTTCTTGCTAAAGATGACATGTTCTAGAGGTTGGATTTATAGTTCCGATGTAGATAGAGAAATAGTGATATATGTGTAATAAATTTGTATTTTACCAATAGATTTTGAGTAATTTCTGATCTTTTGTGACAGTACTGAGCTTCAATTTAGTTTTTCTTCTACATTTATTTTCAATTAGACATTATTTTTCATATTTCATTATGAGAAGAGGTGTCGGCCCATACGATGAATGGAATTCATTATTTTGGATCATGAAAAACCAATTGGCCAATGTTTATTCTGAATGAAAGCTGTTAACAATAATAGGTACCTTTGCAGGGTGGTAAAGCAGCTTTGTCACTGACCATGTTAAGTATTTGCAAAATCAAGTGAAGGTAAATTTTAGTCCTAGTGATTTCAATCTGACATTTTCTAATTTCAAATCTTAAAAGAGATAAGAAAAGAAGTTTTCTTAAATTGTTACCTTTGATTCCTTGGAAAAACTTGATGGTTAACATCTCTTGAATCCCAAAAAACTAAAAATAAAAAGGCTTGCTTATGTCACTTGTGGTGGCTGAGATTTTAAGAACCCATAGACATCCTGTGCAGTATGCACAGTTCTAGGTCAGACCTGTTCAAGGCAAATGCAACATTTCTGATTTCACAGCCTTTCACTTGGTGATGCACCATATTGCTGTAATGAATATTCATATTTTTCTGTAAACTTTATAATCATGCTAAAAATATTTTTGAGGTTCTGGTTTTTGTAGTTCGTGCGCTCAATTCTAAACCTTATCAAGGTTCTGACCATGATATCAGTTGTCAACATCATATTAATCCCTTTGTGTGGGGGGTGCTCTTCTTCATGCTGTCAAATTGCTCATCATAATTTCACTATTATTTATTTCACGCGTAAAAAAAGTTTCAGTCGTGCGCTTACAATGTTGATTCCTAGCACTATTCTTATCCAAGTTAAGCGATATTTGCTCAAACACACTCATTGTTGGGTGTTTACTATGCAGGAGCTTAGTCACAGCAGATTGGGAGGTGAATCACCTTCAAATTCTCTTATATTCCTTGTGGTATTAGGAATCATGCTTAAATAGTTTGCCAAATGGCTCGAGGAAAATTTGGGAACACTTTCAATGTATTAGAAAAAGCTATGCATTCTGCGTAATCTGGTTCTGACATTGAAGTCTGATTGTTCCAGAGCAACCCATCACCGGCGCCACTCAAAAACATGTATTGTGTGCTTATTGGTTAGTTTTTATACAAATGTTAATTTTAATGTTATTCATCCGTTGATTGATGTCGGTGAATACATGTAAACAATTAATTGCTTTGCACAGACTGCAACGAAACTAACTAATTATTTTAATTTCAGTTCCGTTGTACAATTGGTTAGGTTGGTGGTGGTCGAAATTATATTTTATGCTTGTGTAGTCAGATTTAGTATTTGCAATATCAAACTGAGGTAGTACGAAAAACATCATAGTAAGAAATCATATGATTTTGTTCTTTTATATTTCGTTTAGGAATCGCTCTGTATGATTTTGCTATTTATTATGTTATATTTCACCAGTACGAAAAACATCATAGTAAGAAATCATATGATTTTGTTCTTTTATATTTCGTTTAGGAATCACTCTGTATGATTTTGCTATTTATTATGTTATATTTCACCAGGTACCTGTTTGATTCGTCGAGATTTAACTTTCTGCTGCGTATACCATATTTCATAAGGTATATATCTCCCAATACTAACTTTTATATCCTGTCTTACAAGTTTAAATATGTTGTTTATATTCATGTCAATCTGTGCAGGATTACTCAGTTGAACAAACACCGCAATTGTTCGGACATCAAATTTTTGTTCGGTTGCCCGAAGCCTACAATTGTTGTGTAGTTAGGCAAAACCTGAGGGTTAATTTTATAATTAGTCCATAAGCTTATAAACTAATATTTGCTCATGCTAAAAATATCTGTATTTATCATTTTAGTTTTTAAAATTCAAGATTTCTGAATTGGGATTCAGATTCCGTTTGATAAACCTACTCTAAGCGGCAATTTTTTTCTACTGCAGGTTTTGAATGTGTTGTTGAGATTAGCATGGATGCAAACCGTGATGAGTATCACCATTTTTTGTAACGGGTGGATATACTCGGCCCTTTGGTGATTCGAATCATTGCAATAGGATCCTTAACATCCTTATATTCATTTTGGATTTATGTAGTTATTTCGGATGGTTTATGTATTTGGATGGTTGTTTGATAACCTTTTATGTATTGGGATGTTTGAATTTATTTTTAATGGGTAACTCTATTTTTAAATACCATATGTTAATTTTTAGCATTTAGAGTGTTGGTAAAAAAAACCTGCGAAAATGTAGCCATTGACCTAAAAAATATGCTCTTTACGTGTTGGTAAAAGAATAATAGTGTAGCCAGAGATATTAAATTGTTTAAGAAATAAGTGTAGCCATAATGATAAAGGGTGTTGCCAACAATATCGAAGTGTTTCGCAATTTTATGTTACAGTCGTACTAAACAGGTGTAGCCATAGGTCTATAGCTATACTTTTAATGGTGTCACCACATAGATAACGGTGTTGGCATAGGTCTACAACAACACCTCTTAAGGTGTAGGAAAACAGTAAGCACAGATAGTCTACTGCCTACACCTTTCCGTAGTGTTACGAGAAACTATAAAAGTGTTAGCGTAGACCCCTATGGTAGCGGCCATTTTTGTAACACCCTCAAATTTGGTCAAAGTGTAGCCGTAGCCTGTTTTTTTTCTTTTACCAACACTTTTTGGGCTGTGAACACATTTTTTTAGGTGTGACTGAAGCCCATATATGGCGTAGTGACATGTTCAAATTTTCTTTCGATAAATAAATAATTCCGCTAAATGAATATTTTTCTCCGGTCTCGATCATATTCATTTATCGAGGTTTTACTGTAATTAACATCTTAATTGAAATCTAGCTAAAATTCAAAACCGAATTAAATATGTAATTGAACCAAAAAAACAATTGAATTAGCTAAAATCTGGAAATCAAAACGAAATTGCAATAATTCGGCTCAGCAAGCTGGTCCATTTATTATATATATATATTAAAGGCAAAAACGAAAAGGCGAGTCAAGCCGAGCCATTTCAATCGGTTCGGCTTGACTCGCCGAATATCAATATTGAGGTTCCGGTGTTGTGTTTTGCCCTCCGGACCGAGCTTTGAGTCGAACTTTTTTTAATCAAATATCCCTAGCCTTTCCGAACCTTAAGGTTCATTTACAGTCTTATGCGGGCTTTAGTTAATAACGGGCTCCAAGATTTTATTTATAAGCAATTTAGGCTGTGTCTTGCCTACCAAGCTAGGCCTTGGTATATAACAAAATATTGGCAGAATAAGAAAATTTTGGGTGTACTTTGGTATACCAAAATTTCAAAGAACACATACCATAATTGCACTGAAATTCAGTACTGATATCATATTATACGTAAAGAAAGATGGTACAGCTGGAAAATTCGATGTGGTTGATATTTTTTGGTACGATGTTTGGTATTTTGATATTTCCGACATTTTTTAGCCCTACAGATTCAATACAAGTCGTATCATGTGAGGTTCATTGTCATAGACCTTGAGTCGTTGTACTAGGCAATAAGAATCTTAAAGAAAGAGTCCACTCGCCTGAGCTACTTCTCCAGTAATTGCTTATTACGATTTTTTTTATTTTATTTTACTGTATAGATTTGTGAGTAGTTCAAAAGTTCTCTCTTTTTTTTTTGCTTAGTGAGATGAACGAAAAAAAAAATTACATCGAAACGCAATCCAATCTATCCTGATCTAACACATGGAGGATTGAAGGAGGAGGGTCGGACCACAGGCACCGACCATCCACTTCATGTCCCAACTTCGCGAGCAGATCCGCAGCTGCATTTCCTTGACGCCGAGTGTGTTTCAGCTCAAAATCCCAAGGCAAATGTGATAACACTCATTTTTACACATATTTTTATAAGGTTTTTCCGGATTTTAAGATCCTAAAATGTGTAGAATTGTGTCGTTTGTACTCATATTGTGTTTGTTGGACTCGATCACGCTTGGGTATATTTTATTTGAATTTATAGGTGTTTTAAGGACATTATCAAGCAAGACCAAAGTCTCAATCCCCAAATACATATCAAGCAATGCAGAAACGAGAGAACGAGGCCTAAAACGATGAAGATTGAAGCACTACCTGTCGTATTTTCTAATCTCCAGATTCATTACTTCGAATAAGGATGTGTTCTATATATATATGGATTCCTCATGAAATCGGGCGCAACGGTATATCATACGCTAAATTCCGAGGTGTATTGAGGGAGATATGGCTTCTAGACCACGACTTCCATTCAGAAAGTTTTGCATTTTATGGGACAAGATGACACGGCCGTGTCAAATGACACGACGTCCGGCCCGTAAAGTTTTTGCATTTTCTAGACAAGTATGACACGGCCGTGTCATTTGACACGGCCGTGTCATTTGACACGGCCGTGTCACTTTTCTGGAAAAATCACTTTTGACATTTTGAAGATTTGAACATGAAAAGTGGTTTTTAAGCTTTATAAAAAGAGGATATGGGGCAAGACTTGGAATATCTCAAGATTGAGAGATTGGAGAGAGAGAGAAACACAAGATTTGAGAGTTTTTCATCCAAAAAGAAGGAGATTTGAAGGAAATTCTTGAAGAACACTTCAAGAACATTTGAAGGCTTCAACCGGGATAAATCAAGAAACCATCCGAGTTTTATCTTCTTCCTATCTTTTATTCATTTTGTTGTTTTATTTAGCATGAACATGATGAACATGATGATTATTAATCTTTCTTTCATTACCATGTCCGCTAAACTCGTTAGATTCCTGCATGGGAGTACGTTGATTTGCTATGGTTTGAGGGATTGATGATTATATATATCTAGTGTGATTTCTTTATCAAATACTTGGTTTTAATTCATGTTTAGACATTTGATCAATGTTTTTATATGTTTAACTTAATTGCTCATAATTCGAGAGAAGAGGGCATTAATAGGTTTCAAGTATTTGACGTAGTAAATTACGAGATTGAGAAATCGGTGATAAGCTATGATGATGTTTAAATCTTATGAACATTTTGGAGTTAGATAATTTATAGTAAACGGAGACGTTGTTGTAGATTGTTTAATCTACGTTTTAATGCATCTCGAGAGGGACTTTAGAATATTATTGTGATTATCATTTTGGAAACACACTTAGAACTTTTGGAACTAATCCCGACTAAACTTAGTGATCAACGGAAACCGAGCCTTGAAATCTTTCTTTCTAAACTCTTGCAATTCTCCTTAATTCGGATATTTTCTTTTATTGTCATCATTTTATTTTATTTCGTTAACCATCCATTCAACTTTCGATCGTCTAAATAAAACAGGAATCATTATAATCTAGTACTCAACACAATAGGAATATTTAGTCTCTGTGGAATACGACCTTGCTCGCCGCTTTCTACATTTACTCCGTACACTTGCGGATTGTTTAAAAATATAGCGAACAAGTTTTTGGCGCCGTTGCCGGGGACTAATTTATTTTTGTTCGTATTGATATTACGATAAGTGTTTCCGGTCTTATTTTAGACATATTTTTCTGTTTTATTTTATTTTGTTACTTCCGTATTGTTTTTGGCTGTGTTGCAGGACGTACATGAACACCCGCTCCTCTCGAGAACCTTTGGAAAACTTTATTCCCGAAGTAGAGGCATTTGCTCGAAGAACAAGTGTTGCTACACGGAAATTACAAAGAGATCTATCTGACGAAATGGAAAGAGCGGGAGACGTAATTGCCGACATGGGCAATGATAATGCAATAGCCCACAATCCAAACAATGAAGGCGACGGCCGAAAGAATCGCATCCAATTCAATCGATTCGGGATGGATTTCGGCCGAGGCTTGACCAAAATTATGGGGGAATTTCTCATATTCATATCAACACCCTCAATTTTGAGTTGAAACCTTCATTAATATCGATGATTCAACAAAATCAGTTTGGGGGATTTGCCACAGAAGATCCGCACGCCCATTTATTCCATTTTATTCAAATTTGTGATACCATTAAAATGAATGGGGTGCCAAACGATGCAATAAGATTGAAGCTATTTCCGTTTTCCTTGAGAGAAAAGGCTCGTAGTTGGCTTGGAACTCTTGCTTCGGGGAGCATAAGTACATGGGACGAGTTGGGTGAAAAGTTTCTTTTCAAATTCTTCCCGCCCAACAAGACCATGAGATTGAAAAGCGAAATAATGCAATTCCAACAAATGGATTCATAGATGTTATATGAGGCGTGGGAACGCTTCAAGGATTTGTTAAGACGATGTCCTCGTCATGGGTTTCCGGAAGACCAACAAATGTGTTTCTTTTATAATGGGTTGACCGGAGAGACGAGAAATCTTGTTGACGCTTCGGCCGGAGGAGCTTTGCTAGCTAAAAGTGCAGAGGAAGCTTATGAATTGATCGAGGAGATGGCCATGAATAGCTATCAATGGCCTACCGAGAGGAGTAATATTCGTAGAGTGGCTGAAGTTTCAGACTCGGATCCTATAAAGGCTTTAACTGCACAAATGTCGATTTTGACCAACCATTTGGGAATTCTGACGAAGAGTGCAAATGAAAAAATAAATCCAAAAGGAAGTTCAAGTTCACTACCATCCGATCCATTGGAGGAGGCATATTACATTAATAATCGGATTTACAACAATTTCCGGAATAATCCACCACCGGGCTTCTACCATCCCTCCAATCAAAATTATGAAAATTTTAGCTATGCTAATCCAAAGAATGCTTTGCAACCACCGGCCGGATTCAAGGTGTTGAATGGTGAGATAATTGAAGAAGCAAATCCGACGTCAAATCTCTAGAATATTCTAGCTACCTTCATGATGGAGACGAAAAGCCGATTTACCCGAGATGAAGAAAAACTTGATCGGATTGAAAATCATGTGACTCAATTAGCAACCACCGTTGGAGCTCAAATGAGAAACTTAGAAACGCAAATCGGTCAATTGGCTAAGATTGTGGGGAGCCAACATCAAAAGGGCCAATTTCCAAGCAACACCGAAGGAAATCCAAAAGCACAATGCAATGCTATTTTTTCGTATACTGTGAATGAAGAGCTACCGGAATCGGAGAATAAAAACGAAGATGCAACCGTGTTGTCTAATAAAGTTGATTTGATAGTTTCCATGAATGAAGTGAAGGAGCGGTCCGATACTGAGCATATCAAGGAGAAGAAAATTTTTGAGGTTTTCGTGCAAGACATGGCGTCAAAGAAAAAAGAATTGGAGCGCCTACCGACTAAGCTTAAGGATCCAGGGAGTTTTTCAATTCCTTGCTCTATTTTGGGTTGTTTATTAAATGATGTATTTGTTGATCATGGTTCAAGTGTCAATATATTTCCTTTGTCTATTTGCAGGACACTTGGATTAGGAGAGTTGAGACCATCTCCAGTGAGCTTACAATTCATAGATCGATCTTTAGCTTACCCAAAGGGAATTGTGGAGGATGTAATTTTAAAAATTGATAAGTTCGCCTTCCCCGTTGATTTTATAGTGCTTGATGATGATGGGAAGCAAAATGGTCTAGTAATACTTGGACGTCCGTTCTTAGCCACTGCACGAGCATTAATTGATGTGGATCGAGGAGAATTAACGATTATGACGCATAGTCAAAATGTTGTATTTTTGATGACTCCTCCCGATAAAATTGCACGTAAACAGGATTATGAGAGCTCGTTGAATGATCCGGGATGAAGGAAACATGCGTCTGGCTGAAGACGTTAAATTTAGCGCTGGTTGGGAGGCAACCCAACACTTGCGTCTGGCTGAAGACGTTAAACTTAGCGCTAATTGGGAGGCAACCCAATGGTTCTTGTTAGTTTATTTTATTCTTATTCGCATTTTATTTCTATTTTTACTTGATGAGAAACTGACCGGTTCAACTATAGTTGTCCAATTCGCAGGAAAAAGATCCAGAGACCAGAAGCGCACTATCCAGGCTAGTACGACACGGGCCGTGTCATTCGACACGGTCGGGTTGGCCATCCAGACGTTTTTTGAGTTTATGGGCAAGTATGACATGGGCCGTGTCATTTGACACGGTCGGGTCAGGTGGGCAGACGATTTTTGGCAAATCTGAGCAGGTGTGACACGTGGCATGTCCAACAAGGCCACTTCCCTCCGCCCAATCAATATGACCGGTTGTAAGTATTTCTTGACCCAAAGTTTTTATTGCTTAAATACTATACCCCCTTCGTGTGTACATTCTTTAATTCAAGTTTGGGGGGAGATATTGGGTCAAGATATACTTATATTGTTCGTTTATTTTTTTTAACACCTTGTTTTGTTTGTTTATTTTATTATTTGTTTGTTTCTATTTTTTCGAATTTTAGTGTGAAGATTTGCTTGGATTTTGGTGTGGATTGTTGTTTTTGAACTTGGTGTGTTTTGAATATCATGTACTTGGATGAAACTCGAAAGAATGAACTCTTGTCTTGGATACCTCGGGATTTATTTTGTTATTTTGATATGCAAATCGAGGATAATTTGAAGAGAAAAAAATTGTAGGATAATCAAAATGGTGTGAAATTGAATAAATAGTTTAATCTCTTGGAAATATGAACAAATCTAGCTTGTGAGCTTTTGAGCCTTCATGCATCTTTAAATATGCAAGTTTCATTGTCGAGTGTACCATTCATGTTTTAAGACTCTAGAACTTACCCTGGTATCTTATTCGAAACTACAAGTGTGTGCGCAAATTAGTGAAAGTGATTTTAGGCGATTTTTATTGACAACCCTTCAAACATTTTGGCCAACCCGAAAAATTTATTTACCTAGTTAGCCCATTTGAGCTTAAAGCATATTTCTTGTTAGCCACATTATGAGCTTTCCGTTCCATTATAAACTTTTGTCCCTATACTTGAGCTACTTAGAACAAATTGGCAAAAGAATGAAAAGATATGTGGAGGCGATGGGGAAGATTGTTGGTTCAAAATGCAATGATTTATCAAAATAAAATTGAAGGAAGATTGGTGTGATTTAATGATGATGTTGTCCACCACATAAAAACATAAAAAAAAAAATCGTGGACACAAAAGAAACGAGATGTATGGAGCAATAAGGAGGAATAAGGTTGTGATTCTCACTTTCAAAAGTGCTTAGTGCGATGATATTAAAATCAAGGGGTTGAAGGAAACAAATTCTAAGGGATTATTGAGCTTCTAATTGAGCGAAGTGATTATTGAGATAATGTTCTAATTTGCTCAAGTCAAGTCACTTTAAGCCATACTTATCCTACCCCGACCAAAAAGCCTACATTACAACCGATAAAGTCCTTTTTGATTCACCAAATTTGCATGCACAATTAGTGGTAGAGATGTAGACGATTTGCAAGCCTATGGGGATTCTTATTTCATTGAATGAGTTTTGAGTGTCACTTATCCCATTATACACTTTGAGAGTGAGGGAATACACTTGACCGGCGAGATTCGTATTATTCAAGTATTAGCTATGATGTTAATGAAGCACCCCCGAGATTTGAATACTTTATAGAACTCGACTTATTTATTTCTTGAGGCGTATTGATGAATTTTCAAATTGATCCTTTGAGGTATGTTGAGGGACGAGTTCCCTTAAGAGTGGTTATTTTAAAGTGCATTGCTCGGGACGATTAACGTTCAAGTTTGGGGGATTTTGATAACACTCATTTTTACACATATTTTTATAAGGTTTTTCCGGATTTTAAGATCCTAAAATGTGTAGAATTGTGTCGTTTGTACTCATATTGTGTTTGTTGGACTCGATCACGCTTGGGTATATTTTATTTGAATTTATAGGTGTTTTAAGGATATTATCAAGCAAGACCAAAGTCTCAATCCCCAAATACATATCAAGCAATGCAGAAACGAGAGAACGAGGCCTAAAACGATGAAGATTGAAGCACTACCTGTCGTATTTTCTAATCTCCAGATTCATTACTTCGAATAAGGATGTGTTCTATATATATATGGATTCCTCATGAAATCAGTTTCGCAACGGTATATCATACGCTAAATTCCGAGGTGTATTGAGGGAGATATGGCTTCTAGACCACGACTTCACAGTTCAGAAAGTTTTTGCATTTTATGGGACAGTATGACACGGGCCGTGTCAAATGACACGACCGGGTCTCGGCCCGTAAAGTTTTTGCATTTTCTAGGGACAAGATGACACGGCCGTGTCACTTTTCGTGGAAAAATCACTTTTGACATTTTGAAGATTTGAACATGAAAAGTGGTTTTTAAGCTTTATAAAAAGAGGATATGGGCAAGACTTGGAATATCTCCAAGATTGGAGAGATTGGAGAGAGAAACACAAGATTTGAGAGTTTTTCATCCAAAAAGAAGGAGATTTGAAGGAAATTCTTGAAGAACACTTCAAGAACATTTGAAGGCTTCAACCGGGATAAATCAAGAAACCATCCGAGTTTTATCTTCTTCCTATCTTTTATTCATTTTGTTGTTTTATTTAGCATGAACATGATGAACATGATGATTATTAATCTTTCTTTCATTACCATATCCGGCTAAACTCGTTAGATTCCGGGCATGGGAGTACGTTGATTTGCTATGGTTTGAGGGATTGATGATTATATATATCTAGTGTGATTTCTTTATCAAATACTTGGTTTTAATTCATGTTTAGACATTTGATCAATGTTTTTATATGTTTAACTTAATTGCTCATAATTCGAGAGAAGAGGGCATTAATAGGTTTCGAGTATTTGACGTAGTAAATTACGAGATTGAGAAATCGGTGATAAGCTATGATGATGTTTAAATCTTATGAACATTTTGGAGTTAGATAATTTATAGTAAACGGAGACGTTGTTATAGATTGTTTAATCTACGTTTTAATGCATCTCGAGAGGGACTTTAGAATATTATTGTGATTATCATTTTGGAAGCACACTTAGAACTTTTGGAACTAATCCCGACTAGACTTAGTGATCAACGGAAACCGAGCCTTGGAATCTTTCTTTCTAAACTCTTGCAATTCTCCTTAATTCGGATATTTTCTTTTATTGTCATCATTTTATTTTATTTCGTTAACCATCCATTCAACTTTCGATCGTCTAAATAAAACAGGAATCATTATAATCTAGTACTCAACGCAATAGGAATATTTAGTCTCTGTGGAATACGACCTTGCTCGCCGCTTTCTACATTTACTCCGTACACTTGCGGATTGTTTAAAAATATAGCGAACAAAATGTCCATAACTTCGGCAGTCCTCAAGGAGATTATGCAGGGGTGATCCTTTGTAGCATTTGATTGGAGAAGTTTAAAATTTACCTCAGAATCCGTCTCCGCAATGATTCGGTTCTGTCTCATGTCCCAAGCAAGTCGCAGTCCTTCTCTCAGAGCCAGAAGTTCTGCCGTATTGATTGAGATGTTATCAAATTTCATTGAAAAGCCACCGATCCGGTTGCCAATATGATCACGAATCAGGCCACCCCCAGCCACTCTACCATCTGGCAAAATAAGACTTGCATCAGTGTTAACTTTAAGCCATGACTCAGGCGGTGGCAACCACCTGATTCTCCTTGATGTCGCCCCAATTGTTGTTGCAGAAACACGAGGGAATGCTTTCATCATATCCAAAACCATACCTTTAATTCTCGAGGTGACCACACCGATGGACAGGCTCTTAGCATTAAATACCCAATCATTCCGGCTCTTCCAAACATGCCAAATTGTGGCCAAGAATACCCAACGCCAAGGAGCATCTGAAACGATTATATTCCCAGATTCTTTCTTTAACAAATTGAGCTCGATCCATTTTTCTTTTTGAATCATTTTAAATTCGTACCATGGGATGCCGTGACACAAAATTCCCAAATCTTAGAGCTTCAGGACAATCACGTAGCGTATGTATGATATCTTCTTGCCCATTCCCACATCTAGTGCATAGTCCATTGTCTTGGATCTTTCTTTTTTGCAACAAAGAGTTCGTCGCTAAACAACCATGATGGCACAACCAAATAAAATAATGCAATTTCGCCGAGCATTTTAACTTCCACAACCACGACCATCTCTTCCCATTTGGCATGGCTTCGTTCTAGGCGAATATTGGTCGGTATTGCCATTTGGAGATAGAGTTATAAAACTCTTTCGCGTTGCGAAAGCGATTTAAATAAAGGTGCAAAAAATAAATTGACACAAGATTTATAGAGGTTCGGCCAAACGTGCCTACGTCCTCTCTCGGTATCTTTTTCTATAGGCTAAAGATAAACCTCTGCACCTCTCTTCTATCGGTCGATGGATAGCCGTTACAAAGCTCGCCTTCTATCGGTCCGGTCTTTATGTCGGTCCAAGTTAAACCGTTTTCCTTTTTCTATTGGACAAGAAATCAACCAATCTAGCTTTCTATGGATACTAGATAAACCTCACTTAGATATCGATTGCGATTCTAACAATGCCGGATCCTTGATCCTAATAACAATGAATCCAATCGTATCCTTTTTTTTCTCTCTTGTATGATTTCGTGTATAACACTCAATCACTAAACAATATAAGCTAAAATACAACAACTAGAATGATTACAACGATATCTCATGTATGAATAATTTGCTCAAGGTTATTGTGTAATTTGATATCAAGTGGTTTTGTATTTATATCCATTTCCATCCAACTACCCGTTAGTCACTTTTGACTTGCTAGCGTGCGCTAGCCTTTCTCCATAGCGTGCGTTAATCTCGTTACGTATGTTATGGCTGACCTGTAGCGTACGTTATCGACTTCCAGTTTCAGTCCAGTAGCTTTCGTTTCTTCCTTTACGTATGTTGTCAATCTCGCGTTACGTACGTTAATCTGACTTCTTAGCGTACGTTAATATTATGCTTTAGCGTACGTTAATCGCATATAGCCGTTGCATCCAATTTGTCAAACTGTCCGTTGAGTCTTTGACTTTGACCAGAATCTTTCCAACGTTCATCTGATTTGAAATGTCATTACGTACGTTAACCTGTATGTGTTACGTACGTTAAGTTGCTTCGATAGCGTGCGCTATACAATGCGTATAGCGTGCATTAAGCTTGTCATCTGCAGTCAACTTTCCTACTCGTCTGATCAGGTAGCGTACGTTATGCATGTCTCATAGCATACTATATGCTTGCAAATTCCAGCTATTTGAATCTTCGATTCCTTCGTTGATGTGCTTCGCTTCTTTGTTGTTTTGTTTTGTTTAACAATTAATCATCAAAACTCGATTAATTAATATTTGGAATAAAATATTCCAACAATCTTTCCAACCAAGAAAGTTATACGCTTCCTTGCACGTGAGCCTCCCCGAACTCGACCCCCGAAACACCCGCTTGTCCTCCCCCCACACTGAAAAAGGGACTGGAAATGCATCAATCTATTGTCGAATTTGGCTTGGTAAGGAAGTGATAACTCTACTAAAATTCCAGCCACTATTCACATTATAAACGTCTGCAATTTCCAGCTCCTTATCATCCTCATGAACATCAGTTTCAAGCACTTCAGCAATTGATTTTTCTCCCAACCAGCACTCAAACCAGTAAATTTATTCTATTCCCAATAATTTTAGGTTTCTTATTTTGTAATACGAACTAATGGCAATCAATGGAATCACGATTGGATCGACTGTCCCCGTCCCTAGGGATGACAAAACTAACTGTGGATCTAGGTTTTAGCGGGTATTTATCCGAACAGGTTTATATCAATTATCAGGTAGTCATTTTCGATTTCGGGTCTGAAACGGGTAGGAATAAACTCGCGTATCAACGAGTCAAAATGTTTGCTCACTCAGATGACATCCATTTATATAATTTATGTTTATAATATACTTTGAAAGTGACATTTCAATTATCCATTTGTTTTTATATAATGTGAATGACTATTATGTCCCTGATGTAATTATATAATTACGATTGTGCCATCTGAAGTTTTCCTATAAATAGAAATTCAATTATTAATGAAAAACACACCTGAGAATCATTCTCTAATTTCTGTCTCTATAATATTCGATTTTATAACACGTTATCACCACGACTCTAACCAAATGAGTAATATGACGAGAGTATACTCTACAATTGCATCGTATAGATGATCCTCTATATCAGAAATCAATTATTACAGCTTCAACGTGCTGTGTTTCCTTGGACTTTCTCCACTTCCCCCAACTCCAAGAAAGCATCTAATCCCATTACTGAGATCAATCAAATTCAAGCATCACCTTGCAATTTCTCTCACTAAAAAAAAAGGAATCATCCCACGCTCAAAGTCTCCATCTTCAGAAAAATAATGAAACACACAAAAAAAAAAAGTCTGAAAACACTACAAAAGAATACCCCATCAAGACGGTCGTGATTCTTGTACAGGAAAACAGATCATTCGATCACACGCTGGGATGGATGAAATCCATCGACCCCGAAATCCAAGGCGTAGTAACCGGCCAACACTCGAACCCACTATCAACTTCCGATCCCAACTCCAGCCGCGTGTACTACGGCCACCAGTCGACCAATGTCGAACCCGATCCCGGCCACTCGTTCGAAGCAGTGCACGAGCAGATCTACGGTGTCCCGTGGGACGAGAAAGCCGGCGGTCTTCTACCTCCCACGATGGAAGGCTTTGCTGAACAAGCTGAGAGCATACAGAAAGGGATGTCTGGAATCGTGATGAATGGATTCAGACCGGAGACGGTACCGGTTTACAAAGAGCTGATATCGGAGTTTGCGGTTTGCGACCGTTGGTTCTCGTCCGTTCCGACTGTGACACAGCCGAACAGGCTCTTCATACACTCCGCCACGTCATATGGGGCGACGGTTAACGACACGAAGATGCTTCTTCAAGGGTACCCGCAGAAGACGTTATTCGAATCGGTTGAGGACGCCGGTTTCTCGTTCGGGATCTACCATCAGTATCCGCCTTCAACTCTCTTCTACAGGTTTGGCAGAAAGAAAAGAAATAAAAAAAAAAGGGTAAAGGTCACGGGGAAAAGAAACCAAGAAACAGAAAATTAAAAGAATAAAATATTATTTTAATTCATTAAATTATAAATCTTGTTTTTCTTAAATATAAGATACGTATGATATCAGAACTGATTTTTCTTGATACCATCGTGACCCATTTCACGAGAGCTTTAATTTGACACTAATATTGATATGGGTAATAACTCCTTTCATACATGTCATTATTAAATTTATTACAACGTACGAATTAATATCCAACCCTAAACCGCAGCATTTATGAATACATACCATTACACTTGCTATTAACGGCAATCGATATTTCGACATATACCTTGACGATGACTATTTTGCGGAATTGATTGACGATCCTGCTTCCTGTAGAAGCGATTAATTATTTCAGCTTTAAATTACGCTCTTACTTATATCAATGTGGCGGTTTAAAACCACATATTTATTGCGTTTATTTTATATAATTATAATACCTCCCATATGATGAGTTCAATTATCACAAGACGGATGGTTTTACATACACGTAATTTATATATTATATATCATCATCGTGGTTGGTTATACCACATGAATGGTTCATAAATCCTGCTCTCGAAGAAGAAGCAATTGATAAAAATAAATCCTATTCTGGAGAAGTAGTTGATCGATTATCTAAATCCTGCTCTGAAGAAGCAGTTGAAAGAAATAAATCCTACTCTGAAGAAGTAGTTGATCAATGATTCAAATCCCGCTCTCGAAGAAGAAGCAGTTGATAAAAATAAATCCTACTCTGGAGAAGTAGTTGATCGATTATCTAAATCCTGCTCTGAAGAAGCAGTTGAAAGAAATAAATCCTACTCTGAAGAAGTAGTTGATCAATGATTCAAATCCTGCTCTCGAAGAAGAAGCAGTTGATGGAAATAATATCCGATCTCTATAATTATTAAATACAAACGGAGAAAATTGAGCAAGTGATATCATAAGCTATCACCGATTAATTAAAGAAAATCTCATGCAAACTGCATGATGAGATCATTTGACAAGTGATATGAAAAACTATCACTGGAAAATAATTGCTCAATAAATCCCATGTTGATTATATTACATGGTGGGATCATTAAAATCATATTGATTGACAATATTTATGGAGAAACATATATCACATATTTGTGAAAATATTGTATTTGCATAAAAGCAAAAGATGGTCTTACTATTGCTGAAGAAGCACACAACAGTCGAGGTGAAAATATCGAAACTAGCTGAAAGGCAGTAAACACTCGACAATATGAAACGCGAAAAAAAAATACATATGAAACCCATAAAAAGAAAATGGGTGCGTCTCGAGAGTATAAAACTCCGTAACTCTGCCACCCCATGGCATAAGGGTTTATAATGAAATATTTAAAGGATCTAAACTTCTTTTCCGTTTGGCAGCAATAGTCTGTGGCTGATGAGCTTTGACTTCCAAATTCTTAACTGAAATATATGCTTGAAACTTTATAAGTAGATCAGCAACAGTGTCAGCACATATTACTATATCTCTTGATGGCTGAGATATAAACTTGTGATCTACTCCTTTATCCAGAAAGACAAGCAAATCGCTGAAGAAATTATTAATATTCAACAAACCTATAGGTTTGGTATGGAAGTCCCGCTCAGCCCATGATGTGATGTTAAATATCTCATTGAGTGTGCCATAGCCACCTGGAAGAACAATAAAGCCATCACTATTATTCACTACATACATCAAACTATCATGCACACACTGTGCTTGAAGCATAAACCCAGTTGAACCTCCTATACTACTGGTTCTAACTGTGGGAAAGTGTAAAACACTTGTTACTCTTATTCTCCCATTTTGTGCAGCCTCTAAAAGATAACCCAAAAATCTATAATTACTCCCACCATACAATATATCGATTTTGTGTTTTCCTAATTCTTTTATGAATTGATATGCCATATCTATATGCTGGATATGACCTATCAATTTGGATCCACCTAAAATACATATAGTTTTAATTGGATGAGATCTATATGAGGATTCTGAGAACTCCATCTTTCTACACTAGACTTTCAAAATACTTTTATGAGAATACATTTTCTGATATGTGGATCCCAAATTTAAAGAGCAAACTTCTTACTAAACGACAAATGACTTCACTATTTTCATTGAAAAAGGAGCGGCATATAAGACATTACTTTTGACAAAATTACAAAAGAAAACGATAGATATGATATTATATTTTTCAATGAAAATGACGTTACCGATCGGCAGCTGAGAAATTTAAATATTGGAAAATAATATTCATCAACTTGCATTATTTTTTCTATTACCTTATACCAACTTTCATAGAACGGACTTACAAACTGGATCTTTTGAGACTAATTTTTCATGACTATAACGTTCCCGTTCATCCTTAAATTGCATCCACAAAGCCATTAGTTCTCGATGAACGTATCCACTGGGATGTGCATCAAGAATCTGTTGGATATCATGATCAATAGATTCGTTACTCAATCCATCCTTGATAAATGTTATTTTATCTTCTCAATTTTTGGATACAAACCCCACAGATTTGCATCGTGTGTCACATGTCCACCGAGCAAATTTATAGCACCCACCTAATATTTTTGCTCTTCCTTTCTTTGCAAAACTACTCTTACCTGTACCTGGCATGTACTTAAATGAATTTGAAAATTCGCCAGATAATCGAACTTGTGCTTCGATTAACCATCGAATATCTTCTGGGATGCCATTTCGCATTAGCACCCTTAATCTTTCGAGTCGAGCTCGATAAATTCTTTTTATGATATTCACTGGAAGAGATGGATAATATTTACGAAGATTCGAAAGCATTGAATCCATTATGATATTCATACCCTCGGTATGGGTGAATTTTGTGAATACAATGATAATCTATTTATAGATTGGAATTACGCGTATGAGATTTGACTCCGCGTCCTGAAGCGTATGAACTACAGCTCTATATTTGAATAATGAACATAATATGACATGTGGGAGCGGCGACTCCATGTTGACAATGATGTGCAATAATGGCACCGAAAAATAATGTGATATGCCGATAAAATATCTATATGGTGATATAGACACATCATGTCTTCAAACATTTATTCTCGATTAATATCACTACTAGTTAATATTAGGAATGAATCCCTAATAAATTTGGAATATATTAAGGGGGAGTATGGGCCCACTTCCTCTACATGTGAACTACTAGATATTATGGATCCACTAGATAGTCACATATTTATATGACTCGTAATCAATTTACGAGATAATTTGCTCACGGTTTGAGCACATATTCCAAATCAGATAAAGGTAGTAATATATCCCAAATAAACTTGAATAGATCCTAGAAAGGATCGAGATATGCGCATACAAGTGTGATATCAATTGGCATACTATTTGAAGTCCTCCAACCAATATCGAGAACATAATATACAAACTCCCATGACTGAAGATAAATACTGAGATACTGGTATACGAGTTTGGTGCTCAAGAAATCTCTTAGCATGAGGGGGAGTATTGGTAGTTGGAAATATGTGAAATGCATCACAATATATCCTCACAACTCAAATATGAACTTGAAGTTCAAAGATGCATGACAGATTATTAATCTTTGGTACCAACTACAACTGCTTTGATAAATACATAATAATTCCTCGAATATGAATCAAAGCAAATGATAAAAGGAGGCATATACTTTTGAGAAGTATATAGACATAATCCCAATGGGTGATTGATAATGAGATATCTCGGCAAGTTATATTGCCATGGGGAAATAAATATTGAAAAGTGTCGACACAATATAGCGCTATGAATGAAATGAGGATATCAATGATTGGAAAGAGGATATCAATAAATGATATAAGGATATCCATGACTGTGAAATATGGATATTGAAAATGAGGATATTGAAATCCATCGAAATTGAAATATATGCCCTTATAATAAAATGAAATATAATGGCTTAGTGAAAGTGACTCGTAAGGAGATTTTGAACATATTATCGGTGCGTGCAGTCACTCAAAATAAAACATTGTGAACAAAAATTATATGTTGTACTCTTTTACTTGACTGAGGTTTTATCCCACTGGGTTTTCCCAGCAAGGTTTTTAACGAGGCAGCCTAAACAAATATGGAACCTCCAAAAGAAATTTGGAATATATCGCAGAGAATATGAGTTCGATATTACAAATTGCACTGAAAATGATACTCATACTAATCCATGGAGGATAATTGGAATGCCTGGGGCATATTTGTATAAAATACGCGTTGCACTCTTTTTCCCTTGACTGAGGTTTTGTCCCATTGGGTTCTCCTAGCAAGGTTTTTAATGAGGCAACTGGAATGGCGTATTAGTATGAATAATGTACTATTTTTCCTTCATTAGGATTTTTCCCATTGGGTTTTTCCTAATAAGGTTTTAACGAGGCATATTCATGGCATAATGAGGAACACTACAAAGATCAAGATTATTCCTCAAAGCCTGAAAATAGGAATTGTTGTACTCTTTTTCCTTCGATCAAGTTTTTCCCACTGGGTTTTCTTGACAAGGTTTTAATGAGGCAACACGTGGATACTCCAACAACGAATGGTATACATGACAGATTCACTCAGTTTTTATCCCACGAGGTTTTACTGAGACGGCACAAGAATATTCATACAAGAACTATCGAGATAAGGGGAGCAAATTTACGAGATCACCGATTGCTGAAGTTTTATCCCACGAAAATTTCCTACCAACATTATGATGCAACATGATATGATTGCCACAAGCTCCAATACAAACAGTTCGAAAGTTTTTCTCTCATTGGGTTTTTCTTCAAACTAATTCAGCAGATATTTATGTAAATAGTCATTCAAGGGGGAGTGTTATAATATACCTTGAAAGTGACATTTCAATTACCCATTTGTTTTTATATAGTGTGAATGACTATTATGTCCCTGATATAATTATTTAATTACGATTGTGCCATCTGAAGTTTTCCTATAAATAGGACTTCAATTATTAATGAAAAATACACCTGAGAATCATTCTCTAATTTCTCTCTCTAATTTTTGTCTCTGTAATATTCGATTTTATAACAATTTATTCATTTATCTGTTACACTACTATTATTTATCTTGATTTCATAATTCATCACGAGCCTGAATTTATTATATAAATAGCCTTTTAAATAGTATGTATATATAGGGGGTTCGAGTGAGAATGTCATTTAAGTTAAGAAATAAGAATGAATTTTATCCATAGATCTTGATAAATGGATGTCCTAGATTTATTCTTACAAAAATTTGATGCATATAATACATTATTTTAATGCATATAATGCATATTTTAATGCATTGCAATTTTGATGCACGAAATGTACACACACACACACATATATATATATATATATATATATATATATATATATATATATGTGAGTGGATTATGGTGAGAATAGATTTTTAGTTAATATAAGAATATATCAACGCCATTGTTTGATTTTACTATTTTTAATGATCCAGTTAAATCAGTGGTGGTATACCGTACCGTACCGAACTATTTTGCCAATACCATATACCGTACCGAAAATTTCGGTACAACAAAATTTATACCGATACCGTACCGAAATTTTCGGTATACAGATATCGGGTATACCGAAATTTAGGTATGGCTTTCGGTCCATACCGATACCGTACCGAAATTTCGGTACACCGAATTTTATTTCGGTATCAGTATATACCGAACTTATCGAAATACCGAATTACCAAAACATCGAAAAAATCTTGATATACCGATATATACCGAAATACCGAACAAATAAAATACCGAAAATACTGAATATCGATTTATATTGAAATGCCGATTTTTTTGGTATTTCGGTATATACCGAAATACCAACAATAAAAAAGTTTCATACCGTTACCGTACCGAAAATTTCCGGTACGGTACCACACCGTATCGAAAATTCGGTATACCAAAATTTTGGATATTTTCGGTAATTTTTCGGTACAATAACAGATTATTCAATATCTCACGAAAAATAATAACAACATCCTTAATGATAACAATAACAACGAGTCTCTACCACGAAAAGACTCACAATACCATACACAACATGACAAACATAACATGGTACAACATGGTAATTCCGATGATCCAGCGTTCACTGCATAGATCTCAAGATGATCCCGTTGGACCAACACGAGGTGGAAAAAACTGTCCAATGATCCAGCGCACACTAGCATAGTTCCCAAGATGATCCCATCGGACCAACACGAGGTGGACATACAACGACACATATGCATGACAACATATATAACATCAATACATAAAACATAATTAAAGTACTTGCCTTTGAAAGATGGCAAGAAATAAACACTTCACGACTTCAACAAACTCGAAGGTCGCTCCTTCGGTCAACCGTTCGCAAACCTCAAACCTTACAAAAGAAAATAATGACACTCAACTCACATAATAAAACTAACGTACGAACATCTAATGTTCTAATCCGTGGCCGAGTTAACACTCCCGATAAATATGGTATTTCGACATTTCTGTATATTTTGCCACCCCTAGATTAAATGCATGAAATGAGGGAAGATTTTTTCCATACATTAATGATGAGTTTAACAAACGAGAAATCACTCATTAATTAAGATACAGTCCAAGTATTCACACAATTCGTATCATCGATCAAGGGTTGAGATGTACTCTTATTTCTCAAAATAAATTCCATTATCATCTGGTCCCTTATATATATTATATATATATATATATATAAGATGAATCAAATAGGAATGGCTTTTTTCAGCATGAAATAAAAATAAATTTGAACCATCAATCTTTGTGTGATCTACGATTCAAATTAGGTTATCCATAAAACATATGCATTTCATGTAATAAAATACCAAACATTAAAATTATGAATTATATGCATCAAATATCGATGTATTTATATAATGTACTAGTATAACACCCGTGTGATTACACGGGAACACTAGAAAAAAACTTTTATGTAAATATATAATATGTAAATCGTTCATTATAAATTTCATAATACTTATTTATAAACTACACTATTTGTTCTGTTTATGATTAAACCATTCTCATTGCAAGAAAAGATTTATAGTCTTTCCTGATCTTCACTCTTGATATGGATACATAAAGCTAATCATGACCGAATACAGGTCTTGGAAGATACATACCGATATGAAAAAGCGTTTGACCTTGACTCTTAAATATAGTCATGGCAAGACTCATAATAAGTGGAAACTGCATATTTGAAATTTTAATGGTAATCTGATATCTAAGGGGCTTAATATCAATTGTGGAATAAATATTTTACTCTCAAAATTATTCCTCGAATTTTTTTGTTCAATAATATGGTTACGGGTTTGGATAATCATTAATGATGTGGCATGCATAATTCTGATGATTGATCCATATTTTGAATTAACATAATTTCAACTTACGATTTTAAGATGTGATTTCGAATTCGAGAACACTTGATACTATTCAAAAAAATTCATTGGATATACTTGATTTTGACTTTTAGAGGGCGGAAATTTTGCATATACTATCAGAATTGCGATATATCCGCTTGTCTTTTGAAATTATAAACATCATGTAATCGTTTACTATCTCCACAACGTGATATATCTGTTAGGAATATGCCCTCGAATGCCACTCAGAGGATGAGAGAGTGAGAGCAATTGTATTGTAATTATGAATATTATATTTAATAAGGCAATTATTATTTCTATATTATTGTATATCACTGGCATTGTGATTTGGTATATAGAATAGTAGTCCTTGCATTTGAGAGTGAACATTCTACTCCTTATAGAGATAAGGAGATAGGCACTAGAAGTGTTTAGAGCTCGAATGCTTAACTAGTTCGCAAGTCGATAAAACTTAACAGGACATTAAGTTTTAATAAGACTTGTATAACTGATGCTAGGACGTGTGCACGTCTTGATAGCATAGTTATAAGTATATTGGTGGGACCAGTATACTCGAACACGACTCATACTCGATTCACACGGTATTCACTCTCGAAGAGTCGATGAAGAATAGAAAGTTTGTGATAGTATACGTGACCTTTGACTTGAGGGTTCAGGTAGAAGATGTGTCCGTGACGCTTAGTTTGTCATTAGAGTAGTTAGACTCATTTGCTTAATTGCCGAGTCGACCTCGGGTGCGGACTATACGGCAGTAGCGCCTTTGCCGTACGCCAAGAAAGGATTCTATCTCTGTTAGTGAGCAGGAATGTCCTATACGGTTAATGGCAAATAAGATCATAAGTATTTGGAGAAAGCATTCTGATATAGTCGTATTAGATACACTATTATTCAGTCGGTCTTGATGTGCATTAACACATGTCTAGAGTTTAGTCAAAAGTAGGGTTTGAGTTTACCGTGACCCGAAGACTTGACCGACATCGATGAAGGGTCTATACGTATATAGTATTCACGACATAATGGTTCGGGAATGATTCGTTCATCTGCTCGCCTGGGTTTACAAAGGCGGCCCGCCAGTCAAGGGCTAAGTGTTGCCCGCACTCATTGGTTCCTCCCAATGCCGGCTGAGACGAACCTACGGAGTCGCGCAATAGGATCATTGATGGATAAATATGAATTAATAATCTCTCTTATAATATTAGATATTAGATATCTAATTTTGATTTATCGGATAAATCAAATAGCGGTCTAATGAATTGTAAGTAGTTACTGGGTGATTACTTTAATTCATAAATTATATTTCTTAGAGAAATATATATTTGTGTTTGATATAATTAATTAATTGGATTAATTAATTAGTCCAAACACATTGGAAATAAAACGGATTCGTTTGACGAACATCCGGTACACGAGGGATTCGTTTTTTCGAACATCCAAAGACACGAGCCGAGTAAATTCGACCCGTCTTCTTGGAAATTTCCTTAAGGCCACCACCCTCCATCTCTTGTCTCTTATATACTTATTTTATGTCACTAGGTGACATATGTGAGGTGTATTTGATACCCTCAATCATGTGTTAAAGGTAGACTTTCATTTTTTTATAAATAAAAGTCTTTAAAAAGGAGTTATGATAACTTCTTCTAGCTTTAACTCATAATCACGAATTTGAGAGAGAGAGTAAGGTAGAAAACTTCATCTTGATCTTAGAGACAAGATATAAGAAGAATACATTGAGAGAGAAAATTCCTACAAGCTTCCCTAGCCGCATTCTTGAAGAAAGGAAGCTTGTCGATTTTTCCATCAAGTTCCGGCGTGTGAAGTAGAGGCATCTTGCTTTAGGTGCTTGGAACGAAGGGCTCTTCATCATCATCATCATCATACGAAGGTTTTTCAGAGACATCATAGGTATGGGACTTTGATTCCTTGATCTTCGTATTTTTTTTATTTTCGTATATACGTTACTTGATCGATCCTCTTAGGGATTCCGTTTATTCTTCCGTTGCGTTTATTTTCTGAGGAATCCCAACAGTGGTATCGGAGAGAGGTCAAATATATCGTATATACGATCATCTTTGCATTTGGAATGTTATTTGATGATGTTTATGATTTAGAATCATAATAGATATAATCGAAGAAATTTAATCGTTCGTAGTTAGTCAAGTTTCGACTATTTTATGTGAATTATAAATCTGAAAAATTTGATTTTTGTTGATTTATAAGTTCTTCATGAAGTTAAGAAACTTTTCGCTTTGGAAGCGAGTCGAAAAAATGAGAAAACGGGGTTAAACACGAATACCGCATTTAAGACGAAATGCACGGCAGCAGCTTCATCGATCACGCTGGCCGCCGAGAGTGACTCGCTAGCCATCAGTTGCCGCCACTGCCGGCAAAGGGCCGAGAGTGACTCGGTCCCGCGGTTGAGTTTTCGCCCGATTTTGAATCGGGCCGTGGTCAGCCTCGATACCGGATTTTCCGGACTCCATTTTTGTGTTTATATTTCGTTGTAATAATTTCCAAATTTAAATTGGATTTAATTAGATTTAATAAAATATTTGGAATATTTTTTTAAGGGAAATTATTAGACGAGAATATTATTTTGGCGGATTACTTTGAACGGATTAAAATGACGATTATAAATATTAATTTGATTAATATTGTAGAAATTAAATAAATTAATTTTTATATTAATCGATTAATATATTAATTGATTATTTAATTTTATTTACCGTTACATGTTGTATTAAATGCCTTATGTGATGGTGATATAGCTCGTGGACTTAGTTGTTGATTTCTTCGATTCGATATGGTTGTAAAGGCCATTTTGAGCCTATTTATTTTTACTAGAAAATATGTATAAAAGGATGTATTGTTCAATGATGTAATTATTCATATGGCTATGACGAAGACCGAAGACGACCGACTGGAAGACGAAGAATCAATACGTATTTTTCTTTTCGTTATTTGGCTTGGCCCAATACTTAGGAAAAGTCCATGAGCTATATGTTGGTAGTAACTAGGTTGCTATTTATTGTTTTTCATTTTGAATGATTGACAAATCACAAATCGCGCTTATAAACGGATTAATGTGCAAAGTGTAACATATAATCGCGTTAATACTCCCACTTACAAACACTAAGTTATAAAGGTTACGAGGTTTCCTACCCTCCGTCAAACTCATGGAAAATTGAAATCTAAACCGAATATTATTCTTCCGAGTATGTCGGGTAATATTTTTGGGGAAAGTTGATAAATTCCTAGAGTGCATTAGATGCCTTTGGTTGTGACAAATCAAACCCCTATAAACCGTATGGGTTGCCGGTAAGATTCAATTGTCGACTAATAGAGTTGACGGTTTAAACTTAGATAGTTCAATGAGCCATAGAAACCGAATGGGTTGAGGGCAAGTGAACTAGGGGTAAAAGAAGATCGAATCATCCATTAGATGGGTTGGTATTAGACACCACTTTATAAAGAATAATAGAATATAAACCGTATGGGTTGCCCTCTATTAAACTTTGTAAAGAAATCGATCACCACTATGAAGTCACCCAAGACTTCCGGATTTAACATGGGAGTGTTTAAATGCCGATAAAATAGTGGGAGCCGAGTTATGAATAAAGAAAGTCCTTAAATTCTTTACTCGGATCATAATTAAACAATCACTAACAAATCTCGAATTATTCTCTCAGCTTAACAAAACTCTCAATATGACAATGAACCCACTCGCTATACTACTTGAAAAGAACGTCTGATCGGGTCCGAACTATGTGGATCAAGCCGGAACTTGAGGATTGTCCTAACTATGGAAATGCCGGGATACGTCGAGGCGGACATCCCAGCGGCTCTGCAAGAACCCGAGCCAATCAGAAGATGTCGATGCCCATGAGAAATGGGTAAAAGACGACATAAGAGTGCGAGGGTACATGTTAGGCTCAATGACCAATGAGCTTCAACGTGCCCATGAAAAGATGACGTCTTCACGAGCCATCTTAGCGCACTGGCCGAGCTCTATGGAGAGCATAGCCGAACCGCTAGATATGAGATATCAAAGCAATTATTCGGCGCCAGGATGAAGGAAGGAGAGAAGGTTGGGGACCATGTCCTCAAGATGATCTCGATGATTGAGATTGGAAGCTCTTGATTTTCGGATGCATGCATCTCTCCAAACCGACCTTATCCTGCAGTCACTTCGACTCCTTTTCCCAATTTGTCATGAACTTCAACCGCAATGAGATTGCATGTAACTTAGCCGGGCTAATGAACAACCGACAACCGCCTGGGCCTCGATGAAGACAAAGGGAAAGGAAGTGCACTTGTGATTTCTTCTAAGACTTGGAAGTCCAAGAATAAGAAGAAAAAGAACAAGAAGCGATTAGGTCCGATAGCCAAGATCGACAAGGGAAGGGGCAAGGCCCCAATGGTTCAAAAGAGCAAAGGGGCCAAGAAAACGGATGTATGCCTCAATCATGTGAGCTAGGCCACTGGAAGAGGTATTGTCCAAAGCTTGACCATAATGCGCCTTCAGTACGGAACTATTGGTTTTAGAAACAAATTGTTCTCAGAATCAGATATTCTACTTCTTGGATACTTGATTCCGTGCGAGTTCTCACATTTGTACAATGAATCGGGATCTGGAACGGTAGGAAGTCGGATTCAGGGAGGTGATGGTCACCGTCGGAAGTGGGCATAGTGTCGAGGCTTCGATATCGGATCCCTTATGTTGATTTAGAATCGGTTTTATTCTCACTTTAGATGATGTACTTGTTTTGCCCAAGGGGCACAAGAATATTGTATCAATTAGGTCATGGACCGAAAGGGATTTCACTTCTTTATTGGAGATGGGTCCTGTCGTATTTATTTGAAATAAATTGGTTGGTATGCTACATTATTAAATGGTTTATACCATTTAAATTTAAAGAATAAGACAACCGTGAACACTATAACTAGGAAGCGTGGTAGGGATGAAACGAACCAAGCACTTAAGTGGCATCTTAGACTTGGTCATATCGGTCGGACCAAGGTTCATAAAATGGAGAAAGATGGGCTTACGGGTCCATTGGGATCAGATCCCTATCCAACTTGTGAATCTTGCCTTCAAGGCAAAATGACTAAGTTACCCTTCGAGGACTTTTGAAAGAGTCTGAAAAACTTGGATTGATCCATACCGACGCCTGTGGCCCTTTTGAAGTGGCACGAGACGGCTTTCAGTATTTCCTTACATTTAAAGATGACCATACAATGTATCGAATCGTGTACTAAATAAAACATAAGTCTGAATCTTTTGATAAATTCATGGACTTTAAAGCCCTAGTTGAAAAACAAACAGGAAACCGTGTTAAGACTCATAGGTCAGATCGGGGTGGTGAGTACATGAGTACCGAATTTGATGAGTTCTTAAAAGAACTAGGAATAGTGTCACAATTCACACCTCCAGCTACTCCACAATTAAATGGTGTATCAGAAAGAAGGAACCGAACCTTGTTGGACATGGTTCGCTCCATGCTAAACTATACTGATCTACCGATTTATCTGTGGGGTTACTCGCTCCTTACTGCTGTGCATATCTTGGACAGATGTCCTTCCAAAACCGTTCCTAAGACTCCCCATGAGATGTGGAGAGGTAGGAAACCAAGTCTTAATCACATTAGGATTTGGGGATGCCCCGCTTATGTCAAGAAGACTAAAGTAGAGAAATTGGAAACTAGGTGCGTGAAAGGTCGTTTCATAGGATATCCAGGGATTCCATGGGATATCTATTCTACATGCACGAAGATCATAGGATCATCGTTGCTATACAAGCACACTTCTGGAAGATCGGTTTATTCAGAAGGAGGGGCAGTAGAAATATTTCTTTGGAAGAAATAAAAGAAACACCAAATGAGACACCTATGCAAGATACAAGAACCAAACCTTCAAATACAAATACAACCTCGCAAGTCTAGTAGAATTTCTCAATTACAGGAGAGGTATGGCTATCTGCATCAAGAGGAACCGGGTGTCCATGAGATGACAGAAAGTAGTCAAGAGAAAGATCCTTCTACATACGACCAAGCGATGGTAGACGTTGACTCCACCAAATGGCAAGAAGCTATGGAAGCCGAGATAGACTCAATGCATGCTAATCAGTCTGCGGACTTTAGTAGATCGTCCTAAAGGCATAGTGCCTATTGGAAACAAATGGATCTATAAGAGAAAGACTGATGGAGATGGCAAGGTTGATACCTATAAGGCCGGGCTTGTGGCAAAGGGTTATTCCCAAAGAGAAGGAATCGATTACTTGAGACCTTCTCGCCCGTAGCTATGATTAAGTCTATTCGCATGATGCTTGCTATAGCGACCCACTTAGATTATGAAATATGGCAAATGGATGTGAAAACGGCATTCCTAAATGGATTCCTCGAGGAGGAGATTTATATGGAAATGACCTAAGGGATTCATATCTCAAACCAATATTCATAAAGTATGCAAACTTCGTGCAATTTATGGATCAAGCAAGCTTCACGGAGTTGGAATCTTCGTTTTAACGAGACAGTCAAAGAGTTTGATTTTGTCCAAAACGAAGAAGAGCCCCGTATTTACAAGAAGGTTAGTGGGAGCAAAATTGCGTTCTTAATACTATATGTAGATGACATTCTACTTATAGGAAATGACGTAGGAATGCTCGATTACGTGAAAGCTTGGCTTTCTAAAGAGTTCTCAATGAAAGACTTGGGAGAAGCTACCTATATTCTCGGGTATTCGTCTCTACCGGATAGAGCGAAAAGAATGTTAGGTCTTTCCCAAGCCCTCTACATAGAAAAGATCTGAAGCGATTTAGGATGGAAGATTCTAAAAGAGGGTTTCTACCTATGCAACATGGTGCAAAACTTTCCTTAGAGATGTGTCCTCAAAGTGAGGAAGATAGAAAGGAAATGAGCAAGGTACCTTATGCTTCAAAGAGGTAGCCTTATGTATGCAATGATTTGCACTAGACCGGACATTGCCTATGCCGTAAGCGTAGTAAGTCGGTTTCGGTCAAATCCAGGGCAGAACATTGGGCTTTGTAAAGAACATTCTTAAGTACCTAAGGAGGACTAAAGACTTGGTTCTTACATACGGCGGTGGAGAACTAAGAGTGATGGGTTATACAGACTCGATTTTTCGGGGGACATGGATGCTCGGATGTCCACATCAGGGTATATCTTTACTCCGAATGGTGGGGCGATTTCTTGGAGAAGTGCCAAGCAAAGTTCGACTGCTATCTCCACATGTCAAGCCGAATATCGGGCGGCACGGAGGTCGCTAAAGAAGCTTTTGGATAAAGAAGTTCACCGAGGAACTTCAAGTGGTTCCTAACGCAGAAGCCCGTGACCTTTGTTTTGTGACAACGATGGAGTCATTGCAGGTGCTAAGGAGCCTAGGGCTCACCACAACACCAAACATATTGCGAGAAAATATCATTTTGTTAGAGAAATGGTTCGGGATGGGAATGTTACCTTTGCAGAGAGTAGACACAAGAAATAACGTTGCCGATCCGCTTACCAAGCCACTATCTCGAAGGTCTTAGAGAGACATCCGGAGAGTATGGGTATTAGATACCATAGTTTGTGGCATTGAGTGCAAGTGGGAGATTGTTAGGAATATGCCCTCGAATGCCACTCGGAGGATGAGAGAGTGAGAGCAATTGTATTGTAATTATGAATATTATATTTAATAAGGCAATTATTATTTCTATATTATTGTATATCACCGGCATTGTGATTTGGTATATAGAATAGTAGTCCTTGCATTTGAGAGTGAACATTCTACTCCTTATAGAGATAAGGAGATAGGCACTAGAAGTGTTTAGAGCTCGAATGCTTAACTAGTTCGCAAGTCGATAAAACTTAACAGACATTAAGTTTTAATAAGACTTGTATAATCGATGCTAGGGCGTGTGCACGTCTTGATAGCATAGTTATAAGTATATTGGTGGGACCAAGATACTCGAACACGACTCATACTCGATTCGATCACGGTATTCACTCTCGAAGAGTCGATGACGAATCGAAAGGTTGTGATAGTATACGTGGACCTTTGACTTGAGGGTTCGGTAGAAGATGTGTCTGTGACGTTTAGTTTGTCATTAGAGTAGTTAGACTCATTTGCTTAATTCTTGAGTCGACCTCGAAGTGCGGACTATACGGGCGGTAGCGATCTTTCTTTGTACGCCAAGAAAGGATTCTATCTCTGTTAGTGAGCGGGCGAATGTCTATACGGTTAATGGCAAATAAGATCATAAGTCTTTGGCCAAAGCATTACGATATAGTCGTATTAGATACACTATTAATCAGTCGGTCTTGATTTGCATTAACACATGTATAGAGTTTAGTCAACAGTAGGGTTTGACTTTACCGTGACCCGAAGACTTGACCGGGACATCGATGAAGGGTCTATACGTATATAGTATTCACGACATAATGGTTACGGAATGATTCGTTCATTCGTTCTCGATCGGGGTTTACGGTGCGGCCCGCCAGTGGCTAAGTGTTGCCCGCACTCATTGGTTCCTCCCAATGCCTACCGAGACGAACCTACTGAGTCGCGCAATAGGATCATTGATGGATAAATATGAATTAATAATCTCTCTTATAATATTAGATATTAGATATCTAATTTTGATTTATCGGATAAATCAAATAGCGGTCTAATGAATTGTAAGTAGTTCTTGGGTGATTACTTTAATTCATAAATTATATTTCTTAGAGAAATATATATTTGTGTTTGATATAATTAATTAATTGGATTAATTAATTAGTCCAAACACATTGGAAATAAAACGGATTCGTTTGACGAACATCCGGTACACGAGGATTCGTTTTGTGAACATCCATTACGAGCCGAGTAAAGTAAATTCGACCCGTCTTCTTGGAAATTTCCCTTAAGGCCACCACCCTCCATCTCTTGTCTCTTATATACTTATTTTATGTCACTAGGTGACATATGTGAGGTGTATTTGATACCCTCAATCATGTGTTAAAGGTAGACTTTCATTTTTATAAATAAAAGTCTTTAAAAAGGAGTTATGATAACTTCTTCTAGCTTTAACTCATAATCACGAATTTGAGAGAGAGAGTAAGGTAGAAAACTTCATCTTGATCTTAGAGACAAGATATAAGAAGAATACATTGAGAGAGAAAATTCCTACAAGCTTCCCTAGCCGCATTCTTGAAGAAAGGAAGCTTGTCGATTTTTCCATCAAGTTCCGGCGTGTGAAGTAGAGGCATCTTGCTTTAGGTGCTTGGAACGAAGGGCTCTTCATCATCATCATCATCATACGAAGGTTTTTCAGAGACATCATAGGTATGGGACTTTGATTCCTTGATCTTCGTATTTTTTTTTATTTTCGTATATACGTTACTTGATCGATCCTCTTAGGGATTCCGTTTATTCTTCCGTTGCGTTTATTTTCTGAGGAATCCCAACAATATCCACTTGTTTTTTTAAATTATAGACATCACGTAATCGTTTACTATATCCACAACGTCGTTCGTTGGCGTCATGGTTGCTCTTTCTTCCAAAAATTACTTTATGGAAAGTTACTTTTAAGTGAATGATAGTGCTTTTAACAATGGCTGCAATATGATCTTCGGCATTCCGGATTAGAAAATATCAAGAATATCAATCAAGGTTTCTCTATCGACTTTTTCACCCAACTCACCATTTACAATTTTGAGGATTCATTCGGAGAAGTCCTTAATTTCTTGTAGATGATGAGATGACATTGTTTGTCCAACAATTAATCTCACAATTAATCTCATAATTATGAGTTTGCAATGATGCCCAAGTGAAGAAGAGTTTATACTTGAATAACATGCATTGTCCTTTGGTACAACTTCATATATACAATTATACTAAATAATTATGGCAAGAATAATTCTAGTAATATTTAAAATAAAAAAAAACTTTTGGAAATGCATAAGAGATTTTGACTTATAGCTTAAAATTAAGCACTTCTCAAATTACAATAAAAAACATAATAGTAGAATATATAATTTAATTACTTGTATGACCTATTATAAATATACCTATTAATTTAGAAAACTACATCCAAGTCATAGCCTTAAAATTACCAAGAAATTTAATAATTATAAAATAAAAATAGCTTTGGATAAGTTAAAAAATATACATCAGAATTTTGTCCTAATTAAAAACGACCTTAAAATTTTAAAAAATTACAAAATAAAAAACTCAATTGATTTGATTGAAGTGAAACGACCTATTTATGCTTATATGATATTTTTTTAAATATTTAGCTTTATATTTAAGAGTATTAAAGTCTACCCATTTTACATTAAAAAATAGAAAAAGAGTTGAAATACTTTTATTAATTTCTGAAACTTGTATTACAAAAAATTCTCGTTTGGTGGAAGTGAAACTATATGTATATTTATTTTAAAATATATTTTGGAATTACAAAGTAAGGAGATTATGACTTATAACTTAAAATTAAGTACTTCCCAATTTGCCAGAAAAACAAAGAAGAAGCATCATCATCGTATTTTGTGTGTATATATATATATATATATATACATATAAGTGAATTACTTATATGACTTATTGTAAATATACTAATCACGGGGTTAACTAAGAAAACTACATCCACATCATAGCCTAATTAAAATTATTCCCATTTTTTAAAAGTAAAAAAATACCCAATTTTGTTTGTAATATAAGATGAGTCGGAAAAAGTTATAGGGTACTTTTCAGGCATTGAACTTCATAATTAAGAGTACTAAATTCAAGACATTTTACATTCAAAAGAAGAGAAAAATATTTAAGAGTATTTAGTAATTTGTGAAACTTGTATTACAAAAAACCCAAGTGACAATTGGTTCACTTGAAACTTTATATCATTTTTATATGATATTATTTTCAAACATTTAACTTAATATATAGAAGTATTAAAGTTGACACATTTTACATTCAAGAGAACACATAAATAGTTGGGCACTTTTAGTAATTTCGGAAACTATATTAGAAAAAACTTCAATTCATATCTGATTGTGTTAAACTGTACTTGATAAAATTTTAGTTCCACGTTTTTTGGTCCTTTGTTTTGCCAAAATGATCCAAATCATTAAGTATTTAACGGTTTCTGTATATGGCCAAAAAAGAGATAATTAAATCTTTATATTTGAAAAAAATTACATAAATTATTTGGATATAATTTAAAATAAAAAAGCAAATCCAAAACTTTCAAACATATATAGTTGATTTTAAAAAAGTAGATAAATTTAAAATAAAAAAAATCACTTAAAACGATCAATTTTTATTTTCTGAAATTCTCTTTGTACAAAGATCTACGAATTAGTATATTATTAAATTTAGTTTCTTATATATTTTGAAATATCTATTTCAAAATTCTTAAAATCAGTAATTATATAATTTATTAAATATAAGTTTTTTCATTTATTTTTTTATTTTATATTAATTAAATAAGATTTAAAACTAAAATAGACTAATTGATTTATTCCATAGTTTCTTTGATTTATTTATAAATAATAATTAAAATCATTGTTACTACACTTTCAATAATACTTTTTAATAAGATTATTTCGATTTATTTAATTGATTAGGACTTCATGTACCTTTTTAAGAATATATATATATATATATTCAACACTTCTTTTGCAATACTCCCAAGCATCTTTCATTTCAGTTGATATTTTTTTATTGATATACCTAATTATAGTGACTAACTAATATAAACTAATCAATTAGTAGAATATATAATATTTCCGCGATATTTTAGGTTTAAGTTTTTAATGTATAGTGCACACTACCATATTAAATTTCTCTTTGTTTGGGATTTATATTTTTAATTAATGAAAATATGAAATATTTTTGTAAATATAATCAATTGTTATTTATTCATAATTCATATTCCTTAATTCGTGAAAATTAATAAGGTAGGTAGCAGTTATTTGAGGTATAATTATAATGTAATTAATGCAATGGTGATTATGCCAATAATTGATTATGTGTCATTAAAGCGTGAGAACACATAAAGACCAAGCCACAAAGGCGTGGCGTAGAAGCGTGAGAAAGGCACTTCAGATTCAAAGATATTCTGCATTAGTATATATGAGAGATTTCATGTATAAATTTTCATATAAACTAATTTTAATCATTCATTTACTCAAAGTACCAAATTAATTCTTATTTCTTTATTTAAAATTCGTTATCACGAGAACACACACATACTTTTATCTTGAAATTGAAGAAATCTACACATTGTTATATGGAGTATCCGCTAGACCATGTGACATTTTCACAAAAAATACTTATTTCCATAGTAAAAGATTCATATTCTGCGATTTTCCTTTAGTAGTAATCAATTGTAAGCATAAATCTCAAATTAACTTCATAGAGAATATTTAAATATTAAGCTTATTACACTTTCTTTATCTGAAATTATATCTCACGTCAAATATTAACCTTTATTTAGTACACTTCAAATTAACATTTTAAGTGAATCTTTAACGATAAAAGAATAAATACTACTATAAATCTTAAAATAAATTCTATAATAATTCTATATATGCCCAAGCGATTAAGAGCAATGATAAATAGATCCACAAAATCAACATACAAATAGGCCTACACCACAAGAATGTGACAAGTGTCAATTGTTAACTAATTAATAGTAAGTAATTGACACTTGTCATGTATTGTATGGTTTAGGTTTATTTGTAGGTTGATTTTGTAAGGCGATGAATCATTTTTGAACGATTAAATGTGATTTTGCAAGTAGATATGCGTATCTATAATTTTTTAATAAACCCTAACAATGGAAGATTCTCCTTTTTTATATAAATAATTAAATAAATTTTCCATACACGAGAAAAAAAAACGCAAAAATATTAAATTCCGTGACTTTTATTTCCTTTCATCCCATTTTTTTCTTTTTTTTTTTTCTTTTCTTTTTCCTTTCCACAATTAAATAATAAAATAATTACACTCTATTATTTTTGTATATAAATAATCACTCTGAAACACTCGACACTACCATTTTTTTTTTATTTTTTTTTAATCAACAATGGCTACAATTGTTCTCTTCTTGTTCTCAATAATCTTCACTGTGCCCTTAAATCTCTGTTTCGCAGCGACAACGATAACCGCAATAACCAAAGATCAAATATCCTGCACAATGTGCTCTTCCTGTGAAAACCCTTGTCAGCCCATTCTATCTCCTCCTCCGCCGCCGTCTCCGCCGGTGCCGTCTCCTCCACCACCGTCTCCGACAGGATCCAACTGCCCTCCCCCACCTTCGCCGCCGAGCGGCGGCGGCGGCGTCAACTACCTCTCACCGCCGCCGCCGGTGCAGCCCTCCACCTATCCGTCGCCGTTTGGAGGCGGCGGCTCGTACTATCCACCGACGAATCCCGGCGGTTACCCAACTCCGCCGCCGCCGAATCCAATTGTTTCCTACTTCCCTTATTACTATCACAGCCCTCCGCTGCCTTCTGCTGCCTTGCATTCTCTGCAATTCAAAAGCCACCCTCTTATTTCTTCCTTTGTTATCATAATAATCACTTTTCTCCTTTTTATTTAATTCCCAACAAAAAAAAATAAAAAAAAAATGCTTATATAGATATTAACCATTATATAATATAATTTTTTTCATTTTTTATTTTTGCCACATACTCTCTATTTTGTCAGGTTAATCTTCAGATAAGTGCTCTGCAGAATTCCAGTTTCTTGGTATGAAGATGAAGAAAGGAGATATGCACATTCAAGTGAAGTTTAATTTCATTATTATTTTTGTAATAACCCCCCCCCCCCCCCCCTTGTAGTAGAATTTGTTTTAAGATCACTATTTATTGTTCATAATATTCCAATAATTGCTACAATTTTTTTTATATTATTAAGGTGTTTTTTTACAATACTATGCGTCTTGATCAGGGCCGGCCCAATGAATTTGGAGGTTTAAGACGATAAATTTTTTGAGGCCCTAAAAAATTAATTTAAAGTTAAGAATTCCGAGTAAAGTGTCAAAAGTTTAAAAATCTAAACATAAATAGTATTTCCATTTCAAAGTATCACTGAAATATGACACGTATTGTATTTTTAGATATATTGTGATCTTTTAATATATTGTTTAATTGTTATTTTTTATTAAAATTAGTTGAATGTCAGCTATTATGTGGGATAACAATTAAAATAGGTTAATGGTCCAAAACATGGGCTGGACTGATTTTATGATGGACTGTTAGGTTAACACATTTTTTTTATCAAACCTATATATAATTTTTTAAAATTTTGCAGGTCCTACAAAAGGTGAGGCTCTAGGCCCAAGCCTCACTCGCTTTAGCCCAGGGCCGGCCCTGGTCTTGATATTTTATTTGTTCTGCATTATAACTTTACTAATTTACACAAATACACCTATTTAATATTTATAAATTAATTACATAAATCTAACATAAAAACTGAACATGAAATGTTTGCAAGTACTATTAGTTTTGTTACATAAAATATTACAACTAAATAGTGATTATTCGGTAATCTAACGCCACAAGCCATTAAAGTATACTAAATTCGAATATTTCGAAGTAATAGATTATAGTTTGATTATCTGTATATTTGAATTTGTATATCAATCCAAATCGGTACGTTAGGTAAATTAATAGTTCAAACCCCAATGTTGTTAATTTAGGACTCGTTTGCTAAGTTGTATGGGATAAAGTTCGATAAGATTGACTGAGATTTCTTACACAATATAAGAAATTAATATCATATTTGGTACGATTTATTAAATTCTCTGCAAAATATAGATTTCAGGATAGTTTATTGAATTTATTAGTTGCAGTATTACTTAGGGGGTGTTTGGGATTGCTTATTGAAAATAGATTATGCGTTTTGAAAACGGATAATCAGATAATCAGCTGTTGCAAAACGTGGTTTTGAAATATAGTGTTTGGATTTAATTATGCTGTTTGATATCGCAATAATCAAATAATCAATTTTATGAGTGTTTGTCAAATTAGATCATTTAAGGACTTAACATGTAAAATGACCAAAAAGACCTTATTATATTATACTGCATTAGATTAATTGGTGTTAACATCTACGATTATAAATTTGTTTTGCTAAAAATATAAAATAGTAAATGCTTTTAAAATATTAAGCTAATTTGTACATTGAAGTATTGTATAGAAAACAATTTAAGCTTATTAAATTCATTGAACTGGCCCTAAATATAATTGGGCTACAGTTAAATATTTTAGGGATGCATTACATTATAATGTTATATCTGAGGGCAATTGGAGGTAATTTGAAGGTAATTTGAGGTAAACAGAGGGCAATTGGGTAATTTGAATAGGAGGAGCATAATCACGTTTTGTGGCAGTAGGTAGTGAGGTGCTTTTTCAAAACTGCGTTTTGAGAGGGCAAAAACGCAGAAAATCAATTTTTTAGAATTTGCTGCCAAACACTTCAAACTGATTATGTGCGTTTTGTAACCGTGATAATCAGAAAAGCAGCATGAAAACGCAATCCCAAACACCCTCTTAATATCACCTAATACCACCTCTTAGGTGGGATACATAATACAAAAAATCAGTATTATTTATACGAGCCCGGATTTTATCAATAACCTTATATTTTATACCAAACAAGATATAAAAGTGTATTAGATATATTATACACCTTAATCGCACATAGCAAACAAGCCCTTAAAATATCCTTAATATTTATAACTTCGCTATTTTATTTGTTCTGCATTATAACTTTGCTAATTTACACATATTTAATATTTATAAATTAATTACATAAATTTAACACAAAAAACGAACATGAAATATTTGCAAGTACTATTAACTTTATTACATAAAATATTGCATTTGAATAGTGATTATTCGGTAACCTAACACCACAAGCCATTAAAGTATATCACCAATGAATATTTCGAAGTAATATAGTATAGCTTAGTTATCTGTATATTTGAATCTGTATATGAATTCAGTTCATGACTTTACGTAAATTAAAAGTTCAAACTGCAATGTTGTTTACTTAAAATTTCCTTATAATTACGGGTTGCAGGAAAGGGTTTATTGCTCTTTTATTTGTAAAAATCAATATTACGATATTTTTTATAATGTTTTTATAAAAAATATATTAGAGGATGTAAATTCTTTGTGATTTCTATCAATTGTCCAACATAATGAAGAGTAGTGAGACTAAAAAAAAAAAAAAAAATAGAAAAACAAATAAAAAATCTTAATTTTAGATTATGACAACATCATGAGTTTTTTGTTAGGAAGACATAACATAATTTTCGAATTAGACAAAAATGTTCTATTGCTCCCACGAATTAACAAAAGGAGAGCTAAAATTATTATTATTATTATTATTATTATTATTATTATTTATTATAATACTAAATTTTATTAAAAAATCATAGGATTTACAAGAAATTAGTGGAGAGTCGAGAAACAATCGGCGCCCACTCCTCTGTGCAATGACGCTAATGAGCAAAGACGCGTCTCCAACGCCTTGAGCCATGAGAATCTTCGGATACGTTTTAGTAAGGCCACTGCATCCTTCTCAAGTTCTCCAAAAGAAGAGAATGAAAAGGGAGAAACCCATATCCCATATCCGAGCATTTAGCCTCGTACTTGACGCGTTTACGTTGTGCGGCTTCAATCACCGCACGACCCGGCACAAAATCAACCATGCCAGTTTGCGTAAAGGGCGATGACCCTGTCAGATCAACACATACTGCCCCACCATCCCATGAGTAAGAAAGTATATATCACCGGACGTAAGGGTTTGTCCCTTTCCCCAATAAGCCCAATGTCAACCTCCTTACGTGCCGAAATCCCAGACCGAGAACATATGTCAACAAGAACATCACGTCCAACATTATGCCGATGTTTAATACCAATAATACCCGCGCACGATACAATATGGTACCCATAAATATCCCCAGTAAAGACCCGGAACAAGGTGAGCACGACAATAATAATAATAATAATTATTATTATTCATTATTTTATTTTTTTGGTTGCTGGGGTGGGGAGGGTTTGGGGGGGGGGGGGGGGTTGGTGGTGGGGGGGGATGCTTGTTGCTTAAATTTGACAAGAAGTCAAAACCAGATGACAGGTGTACGCAAAGTGTTACTCCTAGACCTAGTCCCTTTAGTTACAGGGGGTGGGCTGGAAAATGGGGGATTTGATGATGAAAGGGGCTGAAAAAGGGAGAGGCAAAATGGGCCCACTAGCGGTGGGGCTGATGCTGGACGGCACTAGGGAACGTGCGGTGGTTGTTGGAAAGTAGAAAAAATTTGTAATCCCATCAAAATTTTATATATACATATATATCAAAAATTAATTTATTTAGTAATTTATATCTATATATATATAGATATATATATTATATTTCACAATCAAATAACTTTTACTTTTAATTTCCAATACATATTTATTATTACTATTTTTATTTTTTATTTTTATTTTTTATCATATATTATTATTAATTATATTAATTATTATCTAAATATATTATATAAATATATATTATATTTCACAATCAAATAATTTTTATTTTTTAATTTCCAATACATGTTTATTATTAATATTTTTATTTTTTATTTTTTATCATATCTTTATTATTTAACTGGGCTAGAAATAAGTATCAATGTAATGTAAAGATTCGTTTTCGACTATATTTATTCTTGCTTCACATGCACTCTTGTGTCTTTTTTCTAAACGTGGTTTATTCAGATTTCCTTTAAGAGTACGAAAAATCGAGTGTGTGGACTGTTTTAGGGTGGCCAAAAAGAAAGGAATACACACAAACACAATGCAGTTTGTACTTTCTTTTTTAATTAAACTATGAACTAATTAAATGATTTTTATGTGCAATATAATTTATCTTTGTTGTATTTTTCTAAAGTTATATATATATATATATATATATATATATTAGTTCTTGAAGAAAGATTAAAAAACTAAAGTTTATACGGCATTTAACGAGCGTTGTGCACGGGCTAGATCGGGTCAGTTTTGGGCTAAAATCGATCCGGGTTTGATTTTTTTTTTTTGGTTACAAAAGGAGGCCTAAGCCGGGTAACCATCCGCTAACTGTCCTAGCAGATGTGTTCACGATCAACTGCCAAGAGAGGAGCGATCACATCAGGGGGTTGATAAAAAAGGATCATGTCATCCGAACTTGCTGGGAAACTTCGCCATCATATCAGCCACAACATTCCCATCTCTTCGAAGCTGTCGAAATTGCACCACCCATTGTTTATCCTGAACATGCCCGATCCTGTGAATAATATGGTCATTTGACGTTTTTCATTTTTGAGCTCTCAACGCATCCATTAAGTCCTTATTGTCATTTTCCACCGCCAGCTTTCGGTATCCTCTAGACCACGCACATAATAATCCTTCAAGCACTCCTCTAGCCTCAGCCTGAAAAATCCCACTTCTGCCGATGCTCGCACCCGATGCTCGCACCCGATGTTTGGCCGTGCACCGCCCCATCCGTGTTAAGCTTAATCCATCCTGGACACGGAGGATCTCAACTGAATCTTCTAGAGCTCGATATTCTTTCATTACGCCTTTGGTCAATATCTTTTTTAAAGAGGATTCTTGCCCATGACATAGCAGATTTTAAACATTTATTACTGTCATGCTGAATCCCGGCAATCACACCCTCATTACACATTTGCCAAATTTTCCAACAAACAATTCCAAAGAGACAATTCCAAGAACATTCACTATTACCATAAATTGTAGATGCATTTAGATTCTCAACTAACCAATCCATAAGCGGTAAGGCGAAAAATCTGTTTTGCGCCGGGATATGAACAATTTTGCACCATACCTCTTTGCCACATAGCAATCTCGAATAGCATGGATAGGTGACTCGATAACCGCCCCACATGTAGCGCAACCTGCAAAATCAGTCATGTGTCTGCGACACATTTCCAGATTTGTTAAGAGCTTTCCTTTTAATAGCAGCTATATGAAATTCCTGGCCCGTTCCGATCCCTTATACTGCCATGACAGGTTCTAGATTCCATGTCTTTCATTCCATGAATGCTGCATCATGTTTGCATACGTTAGGGATCTTGAGAATTGACCTTTGTGGTGCCATCGCCAAGTACACGTGTCACTTCCCACATTATCATTTGGAGGACAGATCCCTGCAATAGAACTCAAGCATCGTTGATCTACCAAATTCCTAATCTCCTCCCAATTCTAAGCCCCAATCGGGAGCACCATATCACAAATATGAGTGTTATCATCCCAGCCTGTCTCAGGCTTCTTATACTACGAAAGCTTACCTAGTTGTGAAATCCAGCAATCGGTCCAAAACCTCATAGTTTTGCCATTACCAATAGCCCAACACACATTTTGAGACATCTCACTCCAAACTGACGACAACGGCTTCCAAAGGAAGGATGTATCGCTTTTTTTGATAGACGTTGGGCAAAGACTCACAACCTTATACTTGGACCTCAGAATTTTCACCCAGAAGGCTTCCGGATTCGCAACAATTTGATAGCCCAGCTTCATGAGAAAAGTAGCATTTTGATCTCTTAACTTGCGCAAGCCCAGACCACCACATTCCTTCGGCATGCAACATTCGTCCCACTTAACCAGAGCAACCGCGTTTTTCTCGGCAGAAGCTCCCGAGATGAATTGTCGTACTAACTTTTCTATCTTCTTGCAAACACAAACAGGAATGTATGCCGATTGCATAAAATAATATGGAATGGTTTCATTAACACTGACCTCGCTAATGTGATCCTCCCCGCACGTGATAATATTTGAACATCCCATCCGCTAAGCTTATTCCTTACTCCACGATAAAACTCCAGAGTACATCAACGGTACCCCGAGATATTTACCAAGGTCCATGACACGTTGGATTCCCATTCGTTCCAACTTAGTTTACTTTTTTATTTTTTGTGTCCATTTCTGGTTATTTATTTTATTTTAATTCGTTATGGATAAAATTGACGTAAATTTTAACATCGAAAATATTTGAATATGGCTGCGTAAAAAATGATTGATACATAATGAATATGAATTAGTATTGCATTTGAAAAATCTAGCGTATTATAGTTATATCCCAAGTAAAGCATACAAATGATGTGAAATATTATAAATAAAACAATAATCCATCAGAATTTTCAATAATTAATATTGTTGGGATAGGAGAATTTTATTAATTTAGAAAGATAATATATAATCGATAAATTAATATTTTATTAATTTAGAGAGGATACATATATATACATAACTGACCTTCAAAATTCCGACTTGTATACTTACAATTTACATTAATTATTTATGACAAAAAATTACAAATTATATACATTACATTATATTTAATTATCATCCGTAAGATGTATACTCATATCATCATGTTCATTGGAAATTTGAATGGTCTCATTCATTATTTTTTGTCTAAATAAGAGAATGATTCATGTTTATGACTTATATACATTGTCTAAAAATAGATTAGTATATAATGATCCATTGTGTTGTTTTAAGCTACACACAACTAAGGCTGTAAATGAACCGAGCCGAGTCGAGCTTTGATCAAACCGAGCTGAGTTTTTTTTTTCTGACGTGCCGAGCTGAGCTTCCTTACCGAACAAAAATCGTGTTCGAGCTCAAGCTCGTTAATAAATCGAGCCACACACGAGCTTCTATCGAATAATATCGAGCCGAATCGCACACGAGCTTTTAACGAGCAGCTCGTTAATAAGATGTGTAATCTTTTAAATTTAAAGACTTAAATTTGTTTGACTGGTACTGGAAGTTGTTTAATGATTACAACTGTTTGTTTAAGACTTCAAGTTGATTGATTTGGTAATGGTTATTATAAATATGTTACTTTTTACGACAAGTCCAGCAAATCAGGATAAAATATGTACATATTTTTTCGAGCTATAATGAGCCGAACCGAGCTCGAGCCGCACACGCTCATAGCTCGGCTCGAGCTCATTTTCTCAACGCACAGATTTTTGTGTTCGAGCTCTGTTCGGTTCACGAATAGCTCGATTCGTTTACAGCCCTACACACAACAATGACTTTTCATCTAAAAGGTTTCCAAGAATCAATCATGACCAACCAACAAAAAATAATATTATGTGAGTATAAGAGGGAGAGTCCGGGTGCATTCAAAAGACTTGGTACAATGGGTTGAAAAAAGATTCAATCTAAAAGTTAGTCAAGTAACAATATCGAACACTCTCAAGCGATCAACCAAGATCATCTCAAAAAATTTGAGAAAAGTGGTTCATATTTTATTAGTTTATAGTTTTGCTGGTACCTTATATATTTGGGAATATGTAACATATATTAATTATCTGGGAATATATAACAAGTATATTGAGGAAAGTGATAACATATATATCTCAAAAATTTTAAATAATTATTAATTTATAATTTCGTGGCCCTTATATATATTATGATTTCCAAAGAAAATATTATCTCTATTACTGTCCAAATTTGATCTGGTCCTATGTTGGAACCGAGCAAATTATTAATTTTATCAAAGTTATATTTATCTAGTATTATTTTATAGAGATTTTGCCGTAAGAAGAAATATCGAGTGTAGACTATTTTAGGTGACCAGAAGGGATGCACATTATGCAGTTTGTAGTTTTTCATTTTTTAATTAAACTATGAACAGGTACCAATGTGTCGTAGGTGCCTCTCAACTAGAGGCGGCCAGTGGACCGGTCCAGCCCAGCCCAGCCCAGATTTTCTAGGCCCAGAGGCCGACCGGGCCAGCCCGGTCCGGGACCGAGCCCAGCCCCCCTGGTCATCCGGTCGGTCCCGGTCCCGAAATCTCCAGCTCAGACCCAGTCCGTCCCGGCCCACCTCCGAGCCCAGACCGGCCCGGCCCCCAGCCCGGCCCCAGCTCGGCCCATGCCCGGCCCACCCCTAGCCCGGCCCCAATCCACCTCCAGCCCACCCCAAAGCCCACCTCAAAGGCTACCATTCAAATTTAAATGGTTGGGTGGCCATGTGGCACCAACATATTGATTGGTTGAACCAACTTGGTTTACATAGCCGTTGCAACTCAACGGTCAGACAGCCTTCAAATTTTTTTTTTTTTTTGGAAAAAATCATCTTATAAATACCAACACATCTTAACCATTTTTCCACACCATTATTCACTCTTCTTCTTAATTCTCAAGTTCACAATTCTCAAGTTAATTTTCACAAATTGTAATCTTGCATTATTATTTTTTGTTAAGTACCTTTATATAATTGTATAATACTATGGCGGACGGATCAAGGAACGTTCATCATGAAGGAACCGCCGACAATGAAACCAACTTGCATTTCGGTAAGTTTACTACTTCTACTTTGTAATATTTTTTATATTTAGTAGAGTTTATTTATTTAGTACTTATTATTATAAATTGTTATTAGTTCACAATCTCTCTCAAGACTCTACTACGTCTACCATGCCACCTCCATCCGAACCTACGGCCGAAGCTTCAAATAAAAATCAAAAATCATGGGTTTGGGCATTTTATGAGAGGGCTATCGGTACCGTACCAACGCATTGTAAAATGATATGTCTTGTATGCAAAAATTAAAAGAAAACTACTACTTTTTCTTGGAAAATTGATACCGGAACCGGAACACTAGCTCGTCATTTGGCAAATGACCATGGTTTGACTAAGGATAATCATGATCAAGAACGTTCGGATGATCAATCTCAACTATCCGGCTATTTCTCAAAAGCGCCCGGTGGAGGTATGCCTTTCGTTTACAATCAACAAAAATTAATTCACGGATTTGCTAAATATGTTACTCTTGATGAACTGCCTTTAAGTCATGGTGAAAGTGAAAATTTAGAAATTATGACTAGGACTTTAATGCAACCGGCATATCGGAGAATACCAAGGAATACTCTTAAACGGCGTATTCAACAATAATATTATATTCAACGTGCTCAATTAATTGAATTTTTTAAAAGATTTGAAGGTTGTATATGTCTTACTAGTGATTGTTGGACTTCTCCAACTGGTAAACCTTATCTTTGCATTACAGTTCATTGGATTGGAACTAAATATGTAATAGAAAAACGTATTATTGCTTTTGATATTATGGAAGAATCACATACCGCTAAAAATCTAAAAGATAGAATAATTGAATGTTGTAAGGAATTTAATATATTTGATAAAGTGCTTTCTCTTTCTCTCGATAATGCGGCCGCGAATAATAAATGTATGGAATATTTGTTGGACGAATTACCTTTACTTGCAAACGGTATTTTTATGCATATTAGATGTTGTGCCCATGTCTTGAATTTGTCAGCTAAAAAAGGAATTGATATGTGTTGGTCCCCAGAATGATGAAGACTATCCTCACTGTACCAACACGAGTCTTTTCTAGCGCGCTTTGTCCTCACTCACGCGCACCTGGGAAACTTCCCAGGGGGTCACCCATCCCATAACTACTCCAGGCCAAGCACGCTTAACTTTGGAGTTTCTATGAGATGGCTACCAGAAAAGAAGATGCATCTTGTTGGTGTGAGTAGTCCAAATCAATTCATTTAACCACTTTCTAGTGCAGATCTCACATGCCGAATTGCAAGCCGCGCCTCGCGCATTTTTAAGACCATGCAGGCAGGATGCTGACCGAAGCCCAACAATCCCCCTCCCAGTATCTGCCAGCATTTCAGCCCCATAGTCTGGAAACCTCCGCGAACTAGATTTGATCACACAGCCCTCTAGCGGCTGGATTCATTCACACAGTCCTCCAACACTTGACATCAGCATATGTTCCACCTCCGTTTACTTCCGCTGCGCCAGTATCTCAGTTCCAGCATACTAGATTTGATCACATAGCCCTCCAGCACCTGACAACCTCCACTGCACCAGCATCTCAGTTCCGGCCAAGTGGCAATATCTGCTGCATGCCCGCCTCTTAGTTCCAACACTCTGGCAACCACCACTGTAGGATACTTCGAGGGAATCCGCACCCATGACTTGCTCGGATACCAATTGTTGGTCCCCAAGAATGATGAAGACTATCCTCACTGTACCAACACGAGTCTTTTCTAGCGCGCTTTGTCCTCACTCACGCGCACCTGGGAAACTTCCCAGGGGGTCACCCATCCCATAACTACTCCAGGCCAAGCACGCTTAACTTTGGAGTTTCTATGAGATGGCTACCAGAAAAGAAGATGCATCTTGTTGGTATGAGTAGTCCAAATCAATTCATTTAACCACTTTCTAGTGCAGATCTCACATGCCGAATTGCAAGCCGCGCCTCGCGCATTTTTAAGACCATGCAGGCAGGATGCTGACCGAAGCCCAACAATATGATTTCACCCCTTTTAAATCCTATTAGAAAAATAATTAAATGGCTAAGACTGAGTCAACATATTAGGAGATATTATAAACATCTATGTAAGGAACGTAATTTGAAACCAAAAAAATGGAGTATTGACACACCTACCCGTTGGAACTCTACTTTTAAATTGCTTGATGATGCTATTCCTTATAAGGAAATTATTACTCAATTATATAACTCTGATCCAAAACATTTAGCCGAGCAAGACCTCATAACTGAGGCTCATTGGGAACTTGCTACGATCGTTCATAGTATATTACATGCTTATAATAATTCTACATATTTATTTTCGTATGTTTATGAACCTAATGTGCATTTGGTTATTTTAGAATGTTGTAAAATTGTTGGTTCTTTAAGCGAACACAAAAATAATATACATTTATCTCAAGTTATTTATACAATGACAGAAAAATGGTTAGAGTATTTATCACAATTTCCTTACATATAAGGTGTTGCATGTCTTCTTGACCCGGGTGTGAAAAAAGAAGCACTCGGTAATCTTATTGATTATTATTATAATGCATTAGGTGATACTTCTTTTGATAGTGAGGAGTACGTAAATGAGTGCGTAAAAATATTAGCTTCATTAGTTGATTTGTACATTAAAAAATATAAACCGGAGGTTCTAGCCCCTCAGTCAACTTCAAAAAATAAAGGTAGATTTGATCAATTTACATCTTCAATTCTTTTCAAAAAACCAAAATCGTCATCAAGCTCTAATTCTTCAACTTCTTCTAGTCAAATCTTAAATGAGTATTTTACGTGTTCACATGAGCTTGATGCTGATTTTGAGATTTTAAAATGGTGGAAATTACGTGAAGAACAATATCCTATATTGGCTAGAATTGCAAGGGATATCCTTGTCGTTCCAGCTTCTACAATTGCTTCGGAGTCTGCTTTTAGTGCAGGTAGAAGAGTTATAACAGATAAACGAACATCTTTATCTCCCGACGTTGTGAAGATTCAGTGCAGAAAAAGATTGGGAACAAGCGTAAAACGTCAACAAGGACGGACGGAAGAAGAAGACGAACACAACGAGGATGATGATCCGTGGATGATGATGGATTCTTCATCCGAATCGGGAGCTTCAGGGAGTGGCCAACACGACGATTGAGCACATCACCTACCTTTAAGTTCCAGGTAAGTAAAGAGGTAAGTAAAAAGAACTACGTGGACTTTGATTCCTTAGGATACGTAGGCAACTTAATTTTAGAAATTAGATTAAATTTCAAAAAATAATCTAATTTTTACAAATTAAGTCCAAGTCCAATTTTTTTCCCTTTTCTCCCCATTTAATTTAATGTTAACATATCTTAAAAATTCAAAATGAATTTTTTTAAACATATTGAAACAGTTTTTTTACTAAGTTTTACATTTTTTCTTAATTCAAAATGATTTTTGTAAATTGATTTTTTAATTAATATTAATTTATTTATTTTAAACATTGAAAACAGATTTTTACAAATTGATTTTTATGAATTTTTTTTTACACTTCCGGCCCAAGCTCGGCCCGGCCCACACCGGCCCACGACGGCCCGGGGGCGGGCGGGCTGTGGGTCGCGGCCGCCCAGCCCAGGCCCAGCCCGGCCCAACCCGCTAAATACATGGGTCGGTCCTGAGCTTCGAAGTTCCAGCCCGGCCTGGCCCGGCCCGGTTCGGTCCATGGCCACCTCTACTCTCAACCAAATGGTTGTTGGTTCATGTCCTGTTGTGTACATATAGTGTAGATTTTTTAGGAATAGAATTTAGGGTATGTATGTGTTCGGCTGTTAAAAAAAACATATAAACTGATTAAATATTTTTACGCCCCATATAATCAACCTACAAATAGACCTACACCATACAAAACATGACAAGTGTCAATTACTTACTATTGATTGGTTAACAAGTGACACTTGTCACATTCTTGTGGTGTAGGTCTATTTGTATGTTGATTTTGTAGGTCTATTTATCATTGCTCCTAAAAAAACATATGAACTGATTAAATAGTAAGTAATTGACACTTGTCATGTTTTGTATGGTGTAGGTCTATTTGTAGGTTGATTTTATAAGCCTATGAATCATTTTTGTTTTTTTTTTAGTTAGAGGTTATATAGGTATATATATATTAACCATAGTACGGGTCACCTAAAAAGATTATATTAACCATAGTTTATACGGCATTTAACGAGCGACACTGTCAGTACGGGTCGTTTTTGGGCAAAATCGATTCCGGTTGATCTTCGTTTCAATTTAATTTAGCTTTTACTTTTTGGCCCATTTTAGTTTTTTTATTTTATTTTAATTTGTTATGGATAAAATGGATGTTGTTTTTAACACCAAAATATTCGAATATTGTCGCGTAAATAAATGATTGATACATAACAAATTGAAATATACAAATGATGTGAAATATCGGCTTTGCATTTGAAAAATTATAACTAGCAAAACATACAAATGATGTGAAATATTTGAGATAGAATAATGAACCATCAAAATTTTCGAAAATATAAAGAGTATATTTGATAAAGAATCGACATATCAAACACAACATATATAATTCAATTCCATTTGAAGAACGAGATAAGCATCCCAAGGTAAAACCAAGGTCGTCGGTTACACGGAACAATCCACGATCTCCATAGTCAGTCGATAAACCCCGCCTCTAGATTCTCATCATATCGGCGTTGAGCTAAAATCGACCCACATTGAATAAGATTAATTGTTTAGAGTGGGAAATCGTCCGGAATGATTATTCGGGTGATATCAATATACTTTTTTGGATTATACTTGGTATTCAAATTCTTGTACTTTTACACACACCTACTTTTAACTAGACCTTGACAAATCGTTTGTGTCGTATACTTTCGTGTCGTGTACCAAAAGTCCAAACACATACACGACACGAAATGAATTCGTGCCATGCCGTGTCGTGTACCACGCAAATTTGTGTCGTTTTGTGTCGTGTTTTCGTATCAGACATATAATATAAACTAAATACTAAAATATTATAAAAATAACAATTATAATATTTTAATATTATTTTTACAGGTTTTAGTAGATATGATATGAATGGCAACAAAAATACGAATATTTAAATGAAATTTATGAAAGTTCACATTATATTTTCGAATTTTAAAGTTTAGTACAAAAGAATTCATAAAATATTTGTTTTTATAAAATTAAATATAAAATTTTAAATTATGCTATGATATATATATATATATATATATATATATATATATATATATATATATATATATCTTGTATCTCGTGTCGTGTCGTGTATCCAAAGGGTAAACACAAAACCGACACTAAATCTCGATCGTGTACTTCGTGTTTGCGTATTTTCGTGTCGTGTATTCAAAATGCGAACACAAATACTAAATTTTTTTGTCGTGTTTTTGTATCGTGTGTCAAATTACCAATCTACTTTTAACCATCAACCTCATTATTTGAAAAGAAAAAAAATCAAAACCAAAGGCGAAAATGTCACTAAATAAATTACCATATTTTCAAAATGTCATGCCTCTTAAAAGTTAAATATTGTTGTAATTAATGTATTTATTAATGAATGACATTTATACTCCTAAAACCCTAGATGTGTACCTATAAATAAAGGCTTTTGGTCATCATAAAAATAAATACATTATTCTTCTTCTCTTCCAATTTCTCTCTTTTTCTCTCAAGTTTATAACACGTTATCAGCACGATACTCTACGAGTAAAATTTTGTTTTTCTCTCCGATTTTCGAAATCCAAAAAAAAAACGCGAGCAACTTTTCTACACTGCGAGACCGCGTTAAAATCGTGATTCCTGCTTTTAACAGTCGGATCAGCATGAAATTTTTACAGTATCTTCCTGACAAACAAATCTACAAATTCAACGGTGGAGATCGGCTTCTAAAATGTATTGCATAAATAAAAAAAATCGGAGCAGAAATAGTCCTTTTTTTTACATTGGTGAATGATATTAATTCTATTTACTCCTTCAAAACTTTCTTGCATATGATGATTGTGAGGAAAAATATATTATATTTAGTTATTAAATTTTATATTTTTGTGTGCATCATATATAAATAATATATATATGATGACCTCAAAATTTATTATAAAATCATATTCCTCTTTGTTTCCGGAAGAAACACGATTCAACAATACTTAATAATCCAGCAGATTATTAAGATAAAATATTTGTTGTGGATCTTGATGAAGGACAACGTTATCTCGTCATATTGTAGTTGAATATGATGTGTTCATGAAGAACACTATGGAATCTAATAATTTGTGCAATTCCTAATGAAAAATACAAAATAATATTCCTGAAAAAAATTATAAGTGCTCTTGAAGAAGCAACTATTTTAGTTTAGTTATTTCGAGCCTTGATTAATTATTGTACTATTTTTGTCCCTTTGTATATTCAATTATGGATCATAAAATTATTGCTCCCAAAGAAGCACAATTAATTGTAATATTCTTGAAGAATATTACTATTCTAAATGAATAATTCTTATTTATACATGAATTATGTGATGATACAATATTCCTGAAAAATATTGAGTTGTTACTTATAAATATAATAGCATAATTAAATCATTATGTTATTGATGTAGCATGATATTATCCCTGAAAGAAAATATAACTTATATCTCAAATAAAAAAATATTAATATGATTTGAGAATATTCTCTATCGAGATTGTACAAGATATGATATACTCCACAATCATAATCCGTCTGGCTCTAATGGTATTAGTGAGTGGTCGAATATTCCTATCAAGTTGTTCCCGGAAGTGAACAATATTAAATTAAAAACTTCAATATTACATGGCTCAAATTTTATCTCCCGAAGTAGATAAAATTTAGAGTTTATCCTTGTAGGGGATAATTATTTATAAATTTTATCTCGTGGAGTTAATATATCAACTGTTAATGATAAAGACACGAAAATGATAATCTTAAGATTATATGTCAATATCTAATCTTATATATTGTGTAGTTTAATATTTTATTATCTCTCATGATATATTGTGAGTTTTTATCAATATAAGATATGATGTCATACGTGAAGTATGATTTGAATTGATAGTTGCTATATAATTAGTGATAAAATGGTCAAATATCCTAAAGATATTTGTATCATTCAAATTCTTGGCTTATCTTATTTCTTCTTTTTGTGAATAGAATGCCAAGTTTTTGGGATTAAATATCGGTCATGATTTATTGTCTCATCAAAGTGCAAATATGCATGATATCTTTAGAATGATACTTTTCGTATGGAAAAAAAAGATAGTGCTAAATTTATTGACAGTTCCTGAAGAAGTACTAAATTCCTTCCTACAGGGTCGAAGATTATGCACTATTATCTTCTAAGTATCGATAAATCTATGAATTTCTAAACTATCGCTTGAAATATGTATGATTCCGCGATAACAAGTGAGACTAATGACATATACAATTTCTGAAGAAAAAGAATTGGTATTAGAGAAAATATCGATGTAAATGACTTATAAAATTCACCACTTATTAGACTAGAAGTCTACTAATCCCAATACTTTCAATATTTACATGTTTAAATTTACGATTTTGGTGTTAAAGTCTATTTATATCATTTTATATATTTTTTTTAACTATATGTTTATTTATGATATATATCCTGAAGATATATTAATACAAATTCACACATATTGTATGATAAATATCACAAATTACTAGTATATCATGAGTACATTTATACACTTAAAATTATATTATTTTGAGTTGACCAATTTTCATCAACATCTTATAGATGTTGGATTAATTGCATAATAATTATTGCACTTTCTTCTGGAAGAGAGTAATAACGATAGTTATTACATATTATATTGATGATAATACTTGTATCAGTGATATAAAATTATTTGTAATGATTCTTTTAATACATTACATTAATATATTTTCATGGTTTCCTGAAGAAACATGAATTTGTAATTTTAATAATCCAAAAGGTTATTAAAAAGAAATTATTGATGTTCTTGATAAAACACAACTATATATAGTCATATTTTTATGATAGTATTTACGATAAACACATCAATTAAAATTAATATTCCTGAAGAATATTAAACAAAAAAAGACATTATTTTGAATATTTTCTATATGGCCTTGTGTTATTGAATTGCTTTTATTATCACCATATTGATATAAATTGTTTCTCATGACGTAGCACAATTAATACTTTTAATTAATATTTACATACTCTTTAGAGTATTTTATCTTTTTGGTGTTATATGCTTATAAATTGTTGCTCCCAAGGTAGCATAATTGATACTTTTGAAGAATATCACATATTCTTGATGAGTAATTCATATTTTCTGTAATATATGATTATCTTTGATTTAAATTGTTGTTCCTGAGTTAGCACAATTAATATTTTTGAAGAAAAATACATGCTCCTCGAGAGCAATTTACATTTGAAGTTGCATGTATTTATTTCAAATGAAAAATACATAACTTTATGTCATATTGATTTGTTTAATTTCTACTTGAGGAATGGAAACACAAGCCCGAAGGATTGGTATAATTTCATATGTCAATATTCTTATTGTTGGCTCTAAAAGGAGTTTTATTCAATGGGTATCGAATTAATTATAACCGATCTTACTTTATCCAATGATCATGTTGCGATGAATTTCAATGTCAAGTATCCATATCAAAGGCACAATATTTGGGTCACCCCCTCTGTTATTAGTGCATCTCCTGAAGAGGATTGATTTTATAATCCAATTCCAACTATCTCCGACATTAGGGGGAGATATGATATATAATTAAGAGAAAGTCGGAAATTCTCGTTGGGTTGGATATTTAAATTTACGCACTATGAACTCGAAGTTCGACAAGTTATTGATTGTCAAAGGAGTGATGAAATCTCATATACCAGTTGTATATGTACCATAAAGAATTAAAGTCGAATGTGAACGAAATATATCTGTTGATACTCCTCGACGCCAGAAGCGTGAGAGACGTATTATTTATTGGTATTAAAGATAAAATCCGCGGAATACAAATAGATTAAACAATACATCACTTCAAAAACCTCCTGAAGAGGATCGTCTCGAAGACGAGAATCTCAATACCTTAATTTGCACATGCACTAAATAATTACTGTATTGAGATTATGGAACGACCAAATCAAATGTTATGGGAAATGTTGAATATTTGATTTTGTTGAAGTTGTCATGGACTTTGTGATTATGGGAGAATTGTTTATAAGAATGGTAGTTGTCGACAACACTTTGTGTCTCAACAATTGCTAGTGGAGTGCCTAAAGCACTAAATGAAATATAAGCAATTGAGACAAAGCTTAACTCGCAAAATAAAACAAAGTGGTGAAAGATAAGCGAGATTAGCATATCAGGGGTTTAAGCGCATACCCAAACCATATTCTCCCGTTGACACTACATCTCGTCATTTAATATACATATGACAATTATTATGAATAAAGATATTCAATTAGTGACGTCATCACCATATTTTTTTATTGGTCATTGGACGCGAATATCTATATGAAAGTCCCTAACGGACTTGAGGCTCCGAAAGTGAAATTCGAAACATGTACTATTTTGAGTTATAAATATTTATACATATTGAAATAGTCTGGTGGATCAACCGACTAAGTGAATTCCTCCCGAAGAGGATATATGTGAATTATTTGAACTCATGTCTATAGACAAGTTCAAAAGGAAAAACTTAGATAAAACTAAGTATTAGTATTCTCTCGACTTGTAGATCGAGCATATATGATGGAAATTTTTTATCCATTTAGCTACCTAAAGGTTGTCTTACCACTTGAACTGGATACTGACTCATATAGATCTCAAGAAAATAACAAAGCTATAAGATGACCAGAAGTTCCGTACTTGTATGCTATTGAAGTATAACACAATCAGGCCTCATATACAATTTGAAGTTAACATGCTAGCAAAATATTTCTCCAGGAAGGAGAATGTGGAATGGTGTTAACCATATTGGTCTACTACATGAAAGAGATTGAGATTCGATATTGGTGGCTATTAGGGTATTATGATCTCATATTTGTTCTAATAATGCCTATTTATTATGATGAGAAATATTCTCCATTTATGTGTTGCATATAATGTTTGGGCAAGTAAGATGAAATTTATTTCCACATGAGCTTCAGAAGAGCAATAATGATAATCTAGATTTATTCACTAAATCTCTCCAAGTCTGAAAATTATATTCATGGTATTGGAGTGCAAGATTGTTATCTTGAGGGGGAGAAGTGATCAATTTTAAATTAACTTGAAAATTATGTTGACCCTGAAGATCAAAAGGTCCTGAAGACCAAATGGTTGTAATCTTTTTCCCTTTCTAACTTTTTTCCCACCGGAGTAGCTAAGTTTTTTAACGAGGCAACCAATGCAACACATGAACAAATTTATACTATATACTCTTTTCCTCTATCGGTTTTTCCCACTGGTTTTTTCCGAAGGAGTTTTGATGAGGCATGAACATCATAATATTCAAGAAGAACTATTGTATGCAGACGATGTCACTTGTATCTCAAAGGTAGATACATCAAATATTCACTTAAGTGATTAGTCGGCGAACTTATTCACAAAGGCGTTGCCGACATCAACATTCAGAAGACTAGTATACAAGATCGGAATGCGTCAACTCAAGGATCTTATGTAATCGATTTCAACGGAAGTAGCTGTACTCTTTTTCCTTCGATCGGGTTTTTTCCCACTGAGTTTTCCCGACAAAATTTTAATGAGGCAGCATGTATTAAAGGTCATTGAAGGGGGAGTGTTGTAATTAATGTATTTATTAATGAATGACCTTTATACCCCTGAAACCCTAGATGTGTACCTATAAATAAAGGCTTTTAGCCCTCATAAGAATAAACACATTATTCTTCTTCTCTTCCAATTTCTCTCTTTTTCTCTCAAGTTTATAACAAATATTACATTATACTCCTATTATCTGTTTTAGCTGAAAAATGTACCCAATGAATCATCATTTTATGCTTTACTATTTATCTTTGATGAGACCTACCTAAAAACATAAATATCACAGTCCACACAGTAGAGGTGGCATTTCGGAACCGAAAATCAAAAACCGAACCGAAAAAACCCGAAAAAAGAACCGAAAAATCGAAACCGAAGAAGACCGAACCGAAACACAAAAAAACAGAACCGAACCGAACTAATTTGGTTTGGTTCTCGGTTCGGGGTTGGGCGGAACCGAACCGAACCGAAATGGACCGAAGTCAAATTTCAACATACTAAAATGACCTTATTTTTGTGATTTTGGTGTGTTTTGAATTTTAGTACAATTCGTTTTCATTTTGTAAGACCTCATGGGTCCAAGAAGGACCGATAATATGCTCATGAATTTGTGATTCAATTAATTTAGGTTGAGAGAGTGAGCTACTGTGATTTACGATTGTTATATATTTTGAGATATTTGGAAATTGTCATGTAACTCTAGCTTTTATCTTGAACATATATATAACTCTTGTTGGCTTGTTGTTATATATAACTTATTCTATTGCATATAATATTTGAATTTATATTGTGAAGAACCGAAAAAACATCAAACCAAATCGAAACCGAACCAAATATTTATAAAACCGAACTTAACCGAACCGAACTTCAAAAAGAACCGAACCAAACCGAAACCGAATATTTGGTTCGACTCTCGGTTTCGGTCAAAAACCGAACCGAATGGAACCGAGTCCACCCATACCACACAGTAAGAAATAAATTAAATGGTAAGAAAATGTTGGTGAAATAATGCCCAATTAGCCCAATTAACCTGCCAATTAGACGGTGATCAAATAAATTTAGAAGTGTGCAGGCTGGCCCATCAGCACAATTAACCTGCCATTGCCGCGTTCCTTAAAGTAGGTTTTCATGAACTGATGCACATTATTGGGTTTTAAATAGGCTGAAAGCCCATGGGCACTCATGGGTCTGTTCCTTCTGTATCCCGACCCATCATCTGGAAGTGTCTATACGATTTGAACCGTCGGTTCTGATTCGAGATTTGCGAAACCTCGAACCGATGATTTTTTAATTCGCCAATTCCGGTTCAATCTGGATTCAGAACCGCTAAATACATAGTGGAAGGAGGAGGAAAAAAATTAGAATCGGCAAAATAATAGAGGGAAGGAGAAAAAAATAAACAAACTTGAAAACTTTAAAATAAAAAATTTCAACTTTAAATATGAATTTCAATCATCCATTCCCTTGAGAAGTGCACGAAAAATTAAATTTAGACTTAGTTCAAATAATCAAAATCAAATTTAAAAAATTGAATCGGAAGATGGCCAATTTTGAATGGTTCCCCATAGGGGTGTCAAGTGGTTCGGTTCCGGTTAACCGAACCACAATTTTTGGTTAACCGGAACCATAAACGCCCCAAAATAGGAACCACTAACTACACCACTTTAAATTTCGGTTAACCGGAACCACACCGATTATATATGGTTCCGGTTCGATTAACCTAAAAACCATTTTTTTTATCCAAAAAAAACTGAAATAATCAATTCTAAAATGCTAAAATTAATCTTTTAAAACAAAAATAGTAGACAGTAACACAATTAATCCATAAATCCAACAACTATAACTCAACATTAATCCATAAATCCAAAAATTAAAAATGCAACACAATCACAAATAGCGAATTGATGTGGGAGTAATTAATTTACATATTATTAATTCAATTGAATTTCATTTTAGGATAAAAATATATAATTATAATTTATTAATTTATCATAATTTCGGTTTGTGGTTCTGTTGTTCTGGAACCATTCGGTTCCGGTTAACCACTAACCATGTTTTTTTTGAAGTAGGAACCACAAACCGCACCCTAACCACAAATAGTGGTTTTCAGTTAACCGTAATCACGTCGGTTCGGTTCGATTCCGGTTAAAACCACTAACCACGAACCTTTTAGACAGCCCTAGTTCCCCCAAACACTACTAAAAATGTCCCCTATTAGCTTCACCATAATAATTTCACAGGTAAATGTGAAGGTAAAGAAAAAAGTCGTTGAATAATTAAACGAAAAGGCGTGAGAAAAAAACATGTCAACTTTAAGAACATTGGCGTCACTGGTGTGACGTCATTGTGTAAAATTTATTTTTTTTATTTTCGTTCCACTAATTGCGTCATATATGCGACTCCAAAGAGTAAAGGTTTAGCGTCACATATGTGACGCCAATATGTAATAGTCGATTTTTTTTAAAAAAAATATTTTTCCTTAAACGGTGTCACATATGTGACGCCATTAAACAACTGAAAAATAAGTAATGGTGTCACATACATGACGCTGTTCTAAAATTACATATATTTCTTCATACTAAATCAATTTTAAATGTACAAATTTGTGTTGCTTTAAATATTAAATACTATAAATAATAAATTTTAAATTATATTTAATAATTATAGTGTAAGAAATTTCTTAACATTAAGAACTTAAATTACAGTATATTTATTTATGCTTAAATATTTTGAAAATTGATTTAATTTGAAAGATAAATTAAATATAAGTAGGAAATATAGTATAAGGATAAATAAATATAATGTAATATATATAGTGAAATAAAACATAGCTCAGTGGTTAATGGCCACGCATTTATGCCATTAGGTGTGGGTTCGATTCCCACGCCTCCCACTGAGCTATGTTTTAATAATATTAAGGTCCTTCTATAGCGTCACATAAGTGACGCTAATGCTCTTTCCCCTTTTTTTTTGACAGCAGAGGCAGAAACCACTGAACAGCACAAACCATCACTAGCAAACAACATTGTAACCATCAATACACCATCATAAACAATATTGTAATATACAACAAACAACATTGTAACCAAACCATCATAAACAATATACCATCAATACAACAACAAACAACAAACAACATTGTAACAATCAATACACCATCATAAACAATACACTATCAATACATCACAAAAAAATATAAGAATAATAAACACAACACACTATCAACCAAACTAATAAACCAACACAACAACAAACAACATTGTAACCAAACCAACAAAGCAATATATTAAACACCATGCAACAATAACATTCTATGCAAATCAAAAACACAATATATGCGAAATATAACAAGTACGATCATCAAAACATATATCTAACGTGCTACTTATCAGATATTGAACGCATCAACTCATCCTCATCAAAGTCGTCGGAGTCATCATCCTCACTATTCGCCCGAGGTGATGAGGTATTTACCTTCTTCTTCCCTTTGAGTAATCTCAACGTGAGTTTACTCATCTTTAAAAATTTGGACTCCATTTTCTCTCTTGACTTCTTCATCTCCTCTCTATCCTTCTTCATCTCCTCGTTATCTTTTTTTAGTGCCTCGATGGTAGCCTCCAAAGATCGATCGACCTCGACAGGTCGTAATGATGCTCGTGAGTCAACAAGACGGTGATTTGTGGGTTGGTCGATGATTTCATTTATGATGATCCCATTTGAAATTCCCCTCACCCTTCCACACTGTCTAACTCCGCCACCCGCGTGAGCCCACAAGTTCGGGTAAAATTTGTATTCCGGAGGGGGGTTTGGCGAATGCAATGCCTCAACGAGCTTATAGTATCGATCCTCTTTCAAGTAATATTTACACAAAAAGTGAACAAGCTACACAGTTAACAAATTAGGGACGTAATCGTAATACAAGTGAACAAATATAAAGCTACACTTACGTATTGTTCTACACTTCGTGCATCTATCCATTTGGGAGTAAAGACTCCCGACTCAGCTTCTCCCTCTCCGGTTGAGCCTCGCTGCTGCCCTCACCAATTTTTTTTGATGTTTTTCCATTTCTTTCACATTGGTGATGTGAGTCTTCATGAAGTCCAGAAGATTAAACACTGGGTCCTCTACCAGTCTCTCCCTCTCGCATGCCGGTCTTTGGTACATCTCCGATGCAGCATCACTCGCTTATGCGTTAACATAAAATATTAACAATATTGATGATGACACATAATTAAAGACAACATATATTATATAATAAAACTTTGACAGAAGTTATACGTACCATAGAATGAGCATGATCGTACATGCTCATACTGCCTCCAGTATATGTACCCGGTGCCTTTTGCGTAATCACATTGGTACTCTCATCGTAAAAAGTGCCCTTGTTTTTAGATTTCTGAAAGGGTATGTGTCGGGTCAGATCTTCTATCTCTGGTCGTCCAACAGATGCACTCCTATGTGACGATAAGGACTCGGGTATACTACGAGAAGACGAGGGGCTCGAACTAATACTCATCCGGCGAGGTGCCCTGGTATGAGAAGGAACATCAGCACGCTGGTCGGTACTACGTCTCGACATCTGACATGCAAAGTACAATAAAATCGAACACCAAAATCAGTCCATGAACACTAGCTTTTGATTAAACGCATATATACTGCAAAACCAACTTTTGAAATAGTACATACTCCATACATACTTCAAACATACTGTATAAATACTTTCAACATGCTGCACACGAAGGTGAATAAATACATACAGTTATAGTGAATAAATAAATACGAAATTCATACTGCATAAATATTTTAGATTTGCGAATACATACTTCAAATTCTAAATAAATTCGAAATTCGAAATCAAATTCTAAAAATTCAAACATACTTCAATACATACAACATACTGTAAATGTGAATAAATTCGAAATCAAATTCTAAAAATTTCAAGAAACAAATTCGAATCAATTTCAAGAAACAAATACGAAATCAATAAGATAAATACCTTTTGAAGCGGTTCAATATGTCCTTGATATGGTGGAGAATAAATCCTTAATTAATAATTTGGATGATATGGTGGAGATTGATGAGTGGTTTTAAAATTGGGGATTGGGTTTTGTCGCTGCGATGAATAGAAAAGAAAAGGGGAAGAGGAAAGTGGGTTATGAAAAAGTCTGTCTTTAATTTAAGAAAATCAGGACATTAACGTCACATATGTGACGCCATTGTTAATAAAAAGAAAATCATTCTAAAGGCGTCACATATGTGACGCCGATACATATCAAAGAAAATGGAACTAAAAGACATAGCTCAGTGGCCGGCGCGGAATTCGAACCCGCATCTATGTGATGCATGGAGTGGCATGTTGCCACTGAGCTATGTTTTCATTCGATAATTGTAGTACATAAATATAATATGTACTTACTAAGTAAAATATTTATACTTATTTGTTATTTGAATTAATTAAATATCCTAAATAAGAAAAAGTTTGCTATTAAATTATGCAATATATTTCATTTAATTATTTATTATATTACACTGGGTTAATAATGAATATTATTAAATATAAAATAACAGTATTATTTTATATATTACAGTAGGTTAATAATGAATGTTATTAAATATAAATTTAAGAGCATTATTAGTAAAAAAAAAAAAAGAAAAAACATTATTATGCATTAGCATCAAATATGTGACGCCATTGTCAATAAAAAGAAAATCATTTTATACATATTAAAAGAAAAGAGAACTAAAAAACATAGCTCAATGGTCGGCGCGGGATTCGAACCCACGCCTATGTGATGCATGAGTGGCATGTTGCCACTGAGCTATGTTTTCATTCGATAATTGTAGTACATAAATATTATTTGTACTTACTCTGATAAATATTTATATTTATTTGCTATTAAAATTAATTAGATTATTTAAATGTTTAACATTAAATTATGCAATATATTTTATTTACTTATATATGATATGTGATGTATGGAGTAACATGTTGCCATTGAGAATTAAGTAAAAAAACTTTATATTGGTTTGTTATTTAAATTAATTAGATTTTCTAATTAATTAAAATTTTATATTAAATTATGCAATATATTTTATTTAATTTTTTATTATACTACAGTAGGTTAATAATCAACATTATTAAATACTATATAAAAAAGAGCATTGTCGATCAATATATTGAAATAATTATAATAGAAAATATTACACATCGTTAATGTTCGACAAGTTATAGTAAAGGAAAACATATCATTCTACACCATCTTCTTCGCTCGAAGCTTCATCTTCTTCTTCTTCATTATCATCAAGTATTTCAATTGGATTGGCATCTCTATCAACAAATTCAATTTGCATGTCGTATCCGCTCAAGTCAACTACGAGATTAAGTATTGGAGCTTCTGCCTCTTGATAGTACTCGGGTTGAGGAATGGGCTCCTGCAATATTATCAATGATACTGCTGATACATCAACAACATGTCTAGCTCTTATCGGACAAACCACCCACGCATCTGTTGAATTACATAATCCATTAAAGTAAATAATTGTATGTATAATAAATAGACGCGGATATAATATTATTATCATATTGTACCTCTTCTATGACGACCAAGTCTTCTAGATGGGTACCGAGCATAATACACTTGACTCGTTTGACTTGGGAAGGTAAATGACTCGACATTCGTTTGTCTTGCTAGAGGATCGAGTTCAACTAACCCGTGTAGACATTTCACTTTGCGGTTGTCGAACCAATCACATTTAAATAGATGAATAACTTGTTCAGGAAATTCAAGATTGTAGAACGTGAACTCCAATGCCTCTAGTAGCATCCCGTAGTACTTAGACAAATCTCCGAAACTGTTTGCACGTGTAATACACAATCCACTATTCATAGTCTTTTTTTCCCCGTGAAAATTGGTATGAAATTTGAATCCATTCACTACGTAACCTTTGTACATCTTCACTAATCGATCACCTCTAAACAATGCAGCAAGTTGAGAGTCCTTTAATTCTGTGGTCGCAACCAATCTTTCAAACCATGGAACTAAGTGATTAACTTGTGCGAACTCTAAGTCTCTGGTGGAGATATTACTCTGTAGTTGATTCTCAAATGCACTAAAATATGTAATGTGTAAATACATGGTTACATGTAAAAATATGGAATATCAAAATAATAATCGTAGCATAGATATGGTTCTGCTTCTTCACAGTTCGTCAGAATATATAGGATTGCCATATTCCACTCAACTTCAGCCATGCGTCGTCCCTTACTTTTTCCCATTACTCGACCTTTTGGTGTAAAGATCGACAGATGTCCTTCAAATTGAGGGGCAAATAGAACCTCGTTCCTTTTTATTCGTATTGTCGTTGTGTCGATTTCTTTGTCGAATTAGAAAGAACAAAAATTTGTGATCTCAGTCAGTAAATAGGCCTCACATATGGATCCCTCAACCTTCGCTTTATTGCTCACCATGCCTTTTAGAATAAACATCATCCTGTATTGTACGAATACTTAATTTATAAATACATGCACAACATAATGCATATATTAACAGAAATAAAAGAAGAATACCTCTCGAATGGGTACATACATCGATAGAAGACCGGTCCCCCGACAAGGGCCTCGTATGGCAGATGAACGAGCATATGTTCCATTGAGTCGAAGAATGCCGGAGGGAATATCTGTTCCAACTTGCACATAGTCACTATGACAGTCTTGGCTAAGTTTCTCATGTCAGACGCTTTAATCTCACTCGTGCACAATGCTCTGAAACAGTTGCTCACCACCGTTAATGCTTCCCAAATCGGCTCTGATAAAATATCTTTCAAAGCAATAGGTAGTAATTGTTGCATAAAAACATGGCAGTCATGGCTCTTCATACCATTTATTCTATTAATATCGAGATTCACACAGTTTGATATATTCGAAACATGCCCGTCTGGAAATTGTAGCTCTTTAAGCCACTCACATATTGCATGTTTCTGTTCTGTGGTCATGAGCGTGTATGTTGCTTTTGGCTTTCTATTTGTTCCCTCTGGTACAAACAACCCATCTCTTGTTGTATACAATGGCAAGTCGCGTCTCGCCTTCAGGTTGTCCTTAGTTTTTTAGGGAATGTCCATGACTTGTTAAGTATATTATCAAAGAAATTCTTTTCACAGTGCATGACGTCTAAATTATGACGAATCAGTAAGGTAGACCAGTAAGGGAGCTTCCAAAATATGCTCCTCTTTGTCCAATTATGCTTTTCTTCAAACCCTTCAATACCTTCATAATTCACACCAAAGGTCACATCAGGAATACGATCAGCAATAATTTTCATTTCTGCACGCCCTCGACGTTCCGGAAAAAATGAACTTTCTTCATGACCTTTGTAAAAATCATGTTTTTTTTTCTGTAAGGGTACCTATGTGGGAGAAAACATCTGTGATAGTCGAACCATGATGGTTTCCCTCCGTTATTTAAACGAAAAGTAGAAGTACTTTCCATGCAATAAGGGCATGCTAACTTTCCATGTGTGCTCCATCCCGACAACATGCCATAGACTGGAAAGTCATTAATATTCCACATCAGAGCCGCACGCATCGAGAAATTTTCCTACCTTACACAGTCCCAGGTTGTAGCACCATCTGTCCACAAACTTTTTAGCTCATCGATCAAGGGTCGGAGCATCACATCTATGTTCATCCTCGGCCCTTTAGGGCCAGATATAATAAGACTTAAGTAAATAAACTCCTCACGCATGCATAAAGTTGGTGGTAAATTATACGGAGTTACGAAGACCGGCCAACAAGAGTACTGGGCACATGTTCCTCGAAATGGATTAAAACCATCAGTACAAAGACTAAGCCTGACATTTCGAGGATCTGCATCGAATGAAGGATGCGTACGTTCAAAGTGTCGCCAAGCTTCAGCGTCGGCAGGATGAATTACTCTTTCTGACTCATCATGGCACTTTGTGTGCCATGTCATGTGTTCAGCAGTTTTGCGCGACATATACAGCCGCTTCAACCTATCAGTGATTGGAAAATACCACAATTTCTTTTGTGCACTCGATTTCTATTCCTCGTACCGTGGCGTTGTACAACTATAACAAAATTTCAAACTCTCACCTTCCCCATAGTACATAAAACAATTGTTGCCACAAACATCATCACTCGAAGACCAAGTTTCGACATGATATTTTTTACTTCGGAATAATTATCGGGGATTTGGCTCTGATATTGCTCCGGTGCCATGCCCTTGTTGCTTTTGATGAAATAATCCATTGCTTTTTGTGAGGCATATCGTCTTGAAATTCATTACCTCCGTAACCCACTGCAACAACGACTTATTATGCAACTCATACAAAGGCCGACCATCATACTCTAACATATCATAATATAATTTTGCTTCAGGATTTGGCTCTGCCGGCTCATTATCAGTGTAATTGTGAAATTAAGGAAAACTATCCATGATCATATCTCTTTGTGATGTAAAATAATTTTCTACAGGTGTAGAAGATGAACCTCCTATATTGTAATCATTGATCCCACAATTTTGATAATCTTTACCATGGCATACCCAAACATGATAATCCGGTGCAAATCCACACTGATATAAATGTTGCAAGACTGTATTGCGATCACGTTCACGCCAATTCTTACCCTTTTTGCATGGACATAATATCTTACTACCAACTACTACACGAGCGAGTCCAAAATCCAGAAACATATTAACACCATCAATAAATTCTCTAGTAATCATACCGTTGGGACCACGGCGTTTTTCGTACATCCATTCTCTAAAAGTTGACATTTTTTCACTGCATACAAAATAAATATCTAATATAAAAATATTTTCATTGCATTCCAAATAATCTATTATCAACTAAAATATAAATAATATTTTCGGATTTAATATAACATTTATAATCAACAAGAAAATGAGTATAATCAACTAACTTAAAATTGAATAGAAACTTCGTATCCGTAACTTATGAAAATATAATATTTTTTTTGAATTATGAATATAAAATCAACTAACTTTCATCAAACTAAATTCTAATTTAACATAACTACAACTAAATTATCAACTAAAAGATAATTCTATTTCGTATTAACAACAACAAAAATAAGTATAATCGTATTTGCATACAAAATTAATATGCAAATTAAATTTCAATTATTTCTACATACCTTATAATATCGACGAATATTGCTTCAAATGCTCAATATATCCTTGAATATACTTTATGAAAGTATAATATTTGATTTTGAATTATGAATATAAAATCAACGAACTTTCATCAAACTAGATTTTCATTTAATATAAAACTACAACTAAATTATCAACTAAAAAGATAATTATATTTCGTACTAACAACAAGAAGAATAAGTATAATCATATATGCATACAAAATTAATATGCAAATTAAATTTCAACTGTTTCTACATATCTTATAATATCGACGAATATTGCTTGAAAATGCTCAATATATATCCTTGAATATATATTCCGGAAAAAAATTCAGGAAAAAAAAACGATGTATGAGGTTCTGTGTATTTTTGTGCGTTATAGTTCATCTGTCAAACGAAGTATGAGCTATATAATATACTTATCAAATATTGGCGTCACATATGTGAAGCCAAATAATAAGTTTACAACAATTGCACAGACGGTAGGTGTAACACCCCAAACTAGGCGGATATTACAGTGCCGTGGACCCCCGACTGGGACCCACCAGGCGAATGAAAATGAATGAATTACACAGGTAAATGTAGTACCGAACCACATTACAACATCAATTACTCCGATGAGGAGTTTTATACAACACACCCAGGATAAAATAGAATACATGTGTATTTTATGTGACGATAAAATACACAACACTGAATGAAATGAGCATTCAAACGGAATGTCTGCAGCGGAATAAATAAAGGAAACATAAATGACTGAATAAATGATCAATGCATCGGGGCCCCTACTAGTATCACTGGGACTCTCGTCACCGTGCTCTCCCCGTGCCTTAGCCTTGCCATGACTAAAAACAAGATCCCCAACGGCCGATACGTAACAACAATCCTCAAGGGTTGAAAATACACAATCATGATATATACGAAATTATGAATTATTCTCGTTGAAACATACGCAATCAAACATGCTATATGAATCAACTATCGACGGCTCAAAGGAATGGCGCCACACTACGCCCGGATGGAAATGTGTCCGTGCACAAGCCACCAACGATCAATACACGCGTGGTCTTGTACCTAATCAGCCTCACGAGACACATTGACTCGTGTGCATCCAATGTGAGGCCAACAACCAACACACGACCATAATGTGCCCGACATGAAAATCCTACACATACCAACTGCACGCCAAGATGACCCTAATGCCACAATATGACAAAAGTGACAACGAAAATGAATAATGACTCACCAAGATTAAATGATGGTGAAATGAATGATAGCTCAATGAAATAATCGGAACCGCTGCTCCTTATGATCGAGGTGATTAATTGACAATGACAAGTTTTGATACGGTTAATACAATGATGAATGAGTTACGATTATGAATGAACAACAACAAAAGGAATGAATATCCTTTTAACCGAGTAAGAATTAACTTACACAATACCGATGAAGAATGTCCGTCCACGAACAACGCCCTAACCAAGATACCGATCGCTCGAACAACCTTGAATAACAATAATTACCAACAATCGCTCAATACACGCATCAAGTAACAAAACACGACTAACCCAACTCGAAACAACGATAATCAAACTCATAAGGCATTCCAACGAATACATAACCAACCACACAACTTGAATTATCGATCCCGAATATGTCGAAACCAAACCAAAATGAGTATTTCGAACTAACAAAACACTTCAATGACATCAATAATCCATTAGGAATCCATAATTCATGGTTACAACAACATCAATCGGAAAATCCCCAATTAACCAAAGTCAACCCCAAGGGTTCTTGAAATAATTCGAAAATAACCATTAAATCCGTAGGAATATATTTATCCAAGGTAGATAATCCATATCTAACATATTCCAATGATAATCCAAGCTTACACGAAGAAATCGGAAGGAAAACCCAAAATCCGAAATTCTAGATCCAAGAATTTAATACCTTTGATTCGATGAATAGGAGATGATGAAGTGATGATTAATCCAACTCAAAGTCTTGAAGATGATGATTGATGATTACACCTTGAAGAATCCTCTGCAATCGCTCGAAATCGCCCAAAACTACCGAAGGAATGAAATGAGATGAATAATGACGAACTCGACTAAACTGTCCCAATTTATAGTCACCCGTGTTAGCGCGGCGCTAGCTGTGCGTAGCGTGCGCTAACGAGTAATTTGGGTCGTCCGACCCACTGTCCGAACACGGTAGCGCGCTACGTACCTTCTTGTAGGCGTGCGCTACGGCCATATTACTAGCGTGCGCTAAGATCCATTATTAGCGTGCGCTAACGAAATATTGATGCCCGATCGGAGTCCGAAAACTGTCGCCCTCGATTCGACCTCGATAGCGTGCGCTACAACCATAGTTTAGCGTACGCTAATATATCGGTTGCAGACGCTAACAACAACACATAGCGTGCGCTATGAAATAATCGAAGGCGATCCAAAGAGCCACTGGACTCAACTCGATCCGCCTAGCGCGCGCTACTCCACACATATAGCGTGCGCTACTACAACCCGTTAGCGTGCGCTACTTACCACTCGTAGCGCGTGCGCTACAATAATCTCACTGCGGCCAAGACCTTACGGATCGCGGCCAGACAACCTTAGCGTGCGCTAAAGCTGAGTGGTAGCGTGCGCTACCTATACCCAATTAGCGTACGCTAAAAGGAGTACGTAGCGTGCGCTACTCCTCACGCACAGCTCGCAACGAACATAACAATGATGATAAACACGGCACGAAACTCCAAACCGATTAGTGATGAATGACGATTGATATACGATACAATTACTCTGAATGATGAATACCATGACTGAATCTGAGTGACAATTGATTAATAATGAGTGAAAATTACTGAGTATCAATTACTGAATGATAAATACTGAATGATAATTACTGAATTACAACCGGGTATTACAGTAGGTGGCGCACGCGGATATAGTGATTGACAAGTTTTATCTTCACATATGTGAAGCTAATGTGCAGGACAAAATTATCTTCATTAAAGGCGTCACATATGTGACACCAATAAAATTTTAAAAATTTTGGCGGAAGTTTGAAATTTTTGGCATGGACGCGGGAAAATTCAAATTTACTGAAATACTATGGCTTCACATATGGTAAGCTATTGAGTTTCAAAATATATTATAAATACAACATCACTACAAACCTTCCTTCATTCCAAAATTATAATCCACATTTCATCTCATTTCTTCAACTTTCATCTCTCAATCTTCAAGGTAATTTCTAAATTATTTTCAATTTTGTTAATAATTTTACTTATATTATTTTTTTGTTTCTACTAACTTATTAATATTTTTGTTTTTTTAGTCTTTCTTTTGCAGGATTTTTATTTATTTAAATATAAGTGAATTACAATATTAATATTATTGGAACATAACATAATATGATTTATCTTTTCTTATAATCAATTTTTACAAAAAGAGTATATTTATTTTCTAATTAAACAAATATATTTTTAGTATAATATAGTTATCTTTTAATAATAATTAGAAGTATAGTTTTTGGCATATTTTCTAATTACAACAAAAAAATATATTTAAAATATATTTATGATTAAATTATATATATACACATACATACACACCTCAAATTAGCCAAAAATTCTTTCTGGCTAATTTCATTTTTTTATTTTAAACGAAGATCTTTAGCGTCACGTTTGTGACGCTAATATAATAATTGTATTTAAATTACTAATACACTTTGACGACACACATGTGACGCTAGAAATAAATTATTTAAAATTACTGGACTTTATTTGGCGACACATATGTGACGCCAAAGATATAATATTTAAAATTGCTGAACTCACTTTGGCGTCACATATGTGACGCTAAAGATATAATTTTTAAATTTCGTGGACTGCCTTTGGCGTCACCTATGTGACGCTAAAGATATAATATTTAAAATTGCTCGACTATCTTTGGCGTCACATATGTGACGCCAAAGATAAAAGAATAATATTCTTCTCGTTCGTTTTAGCTTCACCCATGTGAAGCTAATGTAATTGGGTTAATTGTTTTACGTTCGCTTTAACTTCACATAATTGACGGTAAAGTTTATTCTTTAGCTTCACACGGTCAAACACTTGTTGGTAGCCCATCCTACTCAGAATCCACGTAGGCACTCCAGGCAGCTAAACCGGCCGAGCAGAACCCGAAGTCGGACCGGACAAAAAACCCGATTTCCAACCGGGCTCGCTAAAAACCGGAACGGACGGTGACTCCGAGGCCGACCCGGTATCTGATCCAGGAAGGCCGAGCAGAGCAAGGACGAAGATGTCCCGATTCAAGACTACGGCAGGGCCGGCCTGAACGGCGGGAGACCCGAAGTCGACCAGAGCGGCGGGGGGCCCGAGGACCGACCCTATCGGATAGACATCACCGGAAGTCGGCAAAACAGACCCGCATGCTAATTAACGCATGCAGTCACGCCCCTTCCCAAGACACTCCTTAGAGGCCGCCACGTGTCCAAGACTTAAATGCAGACTGACAAGTGTTATGGGCATATTCCCCAAACATGCGCCAGCTGTCATCTCTCCACTGGCCCAGATTGTCTATATATGGAAGAAATGAACAGTAAAAAGGGATCTTTGGATTTTGAGCATTAATAAGAGAGAGAGAAAAAGAGAGAGACTTGAGAGATACTGAAAAAGAACAAAAAAAGACTTGTAATTAACAAGGAAACTGGATAGACCGGCACACATTATTCTGCTCGGCTCTATGCTATCAAAAGGTCATTAATAAAATTTAGTGATCAAATATCTTTCACTTTATTTGTTATTTTCTACGTGTCTTCGATCCATTTGTCCCGATCAGCACACGTGACGTTGACCAAACCAGACGTCAACAGATTGGCGCTAGAAGGAGGGCCTTCGATAAAAAAGGTAGAGATAGACCCTTCACCAGCAATGTCTCACAACAGTTCGAAAAACCCTCAGCCCGCGACGGAGGAAGAAAACCTCTTTAAAGTGGTTGAATGCTTTAAACACCCTGCCTTCATCCAAGGCATGGCGGCCCTTATGGAAAGAGTTACAGGGGGCAGGACCCTTCAAAAACCCGAGGATCAGCTCGAGGCAGAATCTCAGACGGCCCGCCCCGCTGCCTCGGGACGAAGCAGAAAAAGGACGGCCTCTGGGGCCGCCGGCGAAAGGGCAGAGAGCCACGGCGAAAGCTCACATCCCTCACGGAAAAGTAAGCTTTCGCGCCCCCCGTCCGTTTTTGAACGCCTCGGGGCGGGAAGGAAAATCGAGAAGGCAGCACCGGCTCATACTGTCCAGAGTCAGAGCCGTAAGGAAGAGAAGGCTCACCACCCGTCCCTAAATCCAACGCAAATATTGCCTCCCACTCCGGGCGATAATTCGAGCGAGATCGAGTTTCTAAAAAAGCGCCTTACGGAGCTCGAAAATAAACAACTCCAGCCATCCCAAAGTTCGGAATGGCTCAACAGCCAGGAGAGTCCCCTGGCCCCTAGCGTTCTGGCGGAACCTCTCCCGGAGAAGTTCAAAATTCCTCAAATTCCACCATACAACGGAGAAACAGACCCTAACGCCCATCTTGGGCATTATAATTTTTGGATGGATCTACATGGGTCTCAGGACGCGTTCCGATGCCGAATGTTTTCCCTAACTCTGGGGGAGAGGGCCCAGAGGTGGTATCGGACGCTGCCCCATCATTCGGTTCAAACATGGGCTCAGCTTTCGGCGACGTTCCGATCCCACTTCATGGGGTCCCTTGTGCGGGTCGCCCCACGCTCATCCATTGCTTCCGTGATCCAGGGGCCGAACGAGTCCCTTAAAGATTATATATCCCGTTTTAATAAACGGATATTAGAGACGGAGCCCATGTCCGACGATGCGCTGGCCATTATTGCCTGTGCCGCCTTCTCAAAAATTCTTTCTTTAGCCGGACGGTGTGCCGAATGTCCCACACACCTACCAGAATTTTGGAGCGCGCTAGCTCCCACATAGCTGCCGAGGAAGCCATGCCGGCACCAATGTTAGTCATGCCCTCCGATCAGAAAGGATCGTATAAAAAGAAAGAAGAAAGGCATGACTACAAAGAGACCCGTCAAGAACCTCGACGGGAAAATAAAACCCCTGCCTCTTCCTCGGCAGCCCCGGCCGCTCAAAGCTATCGCCGGCCCGAGCTCATGGCCAATTTCGCTGAAATATATTCCATTGGAGCCGCGGCGATATTCGATCAAATAAAAGGCAAAAACTTGCTCCCAGTCCCCCGACCGATCTATAAAGATCAGAAGGACATGGACCAGACCCGCTTTTGTAAATATCATGAGTCAGCGGGTCACAACACCGAGCAGTACCGAGACCTCGTTGCCGCCCTGATCGCAGCATGCGACGAGACAGGCTTGAGGCGGTTTACCCGGAACCCGTGTCACATCCCGGGACCCCTCCGCCGTAGCATGATATTGTCCGCTCTGGGCGCCCTCCTCTGAGCCGGCCCTCACGGTTTTGTTTCTGGGAACCCAACGAGCAGCTTCCCAGGAGGTCACCCATCCTGCGGTTGCTCCTCGCACCAGCACGCTTAACTTCGGAGTTCTCATCACCCCGAAGCCAATGGGTTCCCAAAAGGCCTCATGCTATTGGAGTTCCGCATGCACATATAAGGCACTTCGCCTGCTCTCTGCTAGTCAGTGTGGGATATCACAATCCGCCCCTCCTCAAATGACCCGATGCCTCCGTCGGCACACTCGCACGGCAGAGTGGCTCCGATACCAAATTGTCACATCCCGGGATCCCTCCGCCGTAGCATGATATTGTCCGCTCTGGGCGCCCTCCTCTGAGCCGGCCCTCACGGTTTTGTTTCTGGGAACCCAACGAGCATCTTCCCAGGAGGTCACCCATCCTGCGGTTGCTCCTCGCACCAGCACGCTTAACTTCGGAGTTCTCATCACCCCGAAGCCAATGGGTTCCCAAAAGGACTCATGCTATTGGAGTTCCGCATGCACATATAAGGCACTTCGCCCGCTCTCTGCTAGTCAGTGTGGGATATCACAACCCGCCTCGGGATCGCCAGGATAGGGCCGACCCGACGAGAGCCAAGAATTATCGGGTGCCTCCGGCCCCCAAATCCCCCCGGGAAATTCTAACGATTATGGGCACCGCCGAGGTCGATGATCATCGGTCCAAGCGCCAGAAAAAGGCATCCATCCGAGAAGCCACCACTTCCTATCAGCGGACCGAGCGCCGAGCAGAAGGGTTTCTATCGGTGGCCGAAGAAGCCCCCAAAAACCCCCAGCTGGCGGTTACTTTTGAGGAATCCGACGCAGGCGGCTTGGACCATCCCCATTCAGACGCACTTGTCATCACTCCGGGTCCCGGTCCACAGGGTATTGGTGGACTCCGGGGCTTATGCAAGCATCATTTACCTTCATACCCTTCGTAGGATGAAGGTAGACCAATCGTATGACCGGCCCTGCAACGAGGACATCCGGGGATTTGCCAACTGCCGCACCTCCCTGGGAAATTGACTCGCCCGGAATTTGGTCGGGGACGATCGGAAGAACGATGATAACAACCTTTAAGATCATCGACGTGCACAATGACTACAATGCCATCGTAGGCCGACTGTGATGTCTACCGAGAGCCACTCAGTCCACCTACCACGTGTGCATGGAATTCCCTACCCCGGACGGCGTCGGGGTACACAGAGGGGATCAAAGGGCTGCCCGGGAATGCAATCTCAGCATCCGGGCTCGCGAGATCAACGCCGCAGAAACCATCCCGGAAAATCTGCCAGAAGAAATGGAGACTACCAACTCCGAGCAACAGACGGGAAACACCCTGCTTGACCGGGGGCCCGACGGTCCCGGAGCCGCGCAAACCCCCGGAATGAGAATCGGACAGGCGACGGACCGCGGCCGCAGGCCCGAGAAAGAGCCGATCTTAGAAGAAGATCCCGTTGACCCGCGGTATCAAAATCCAAAAGGAAAAATCCGCCACGCTGAGCCAACAGAAGAATTGGACCTGGTCGACGTGGATTCATCTAATCCCGCCCGACGGCTAAAGATCGGCCACAACCTCCAAGAACCGATCCGCTCCGAGCTTGTCTTCCATCTAAGACAAAATTTGGATGTCTTTGCTTGGACCCATTCTGATATGTCGGGGATTGATCCGGAACTGGCATGCCACCGACTGAACATCGACCTACTCAAAACCGGCCCGTAAGAGGAGAAAGATTGGGCCCGAATGACAGAAAGGGCTGGAAGAGGAGGTAGAAAAGCTAATTGATAACGGGTTTATTCGGGAAGCCCAATACCCGACCTGGGTAGCCAACCCGGTTTTGGTAAAAAAGCCGACCGGGCTATGGAGGCTCTGCATTGACTTCTCCAACCTGAATAAAGCCTGCCCAAAAGATAGCTACCCGCTCCCCCATATCGATTACATGGTAGATGCCACGGCCGGGCACGATCTAATGAGCTTCATGGATGCCTATTCTGGATACAACCAGATCCCAATGCACCCCGCCGATGAGGAAAATACCTCCTTCTACTCGGCCCGTGGCTTATACTGCTACCGGATGATGCCTTTCGGGCTCAAGAATGCCGGCGCGACATATCAACGCCTGGTAAATAAAATGTTCAATAGCTTGATAGGTCATACTATGGGAGTATATGTAGATGACATGTTAGTTAAATCTCTGCGCTCGGCCGACCATGTACATGACCGCAATAAAATGTTTGCTATTTTGCGATAGTATAAGATGAAGCTAAATCCGAAGAAATGTTCCTTCGGGGTAGGTTCTGGAAAATTCCTCGGCTACATGGTAAGCCAAAGAGGGATTGAAGCCAACCCCGATAAAATTAAGGCAGAGCGAGCTTGTTCCCCAAACTCCTGGCCAAAAGGTGCAAAGCCTAACTGGCCGCCTAGCCGCACTGAGCCGTTTCATCTCCCGCTCAACGGATAAGTGCAAACCTTTCTTTGAGGCGATAAAAAAGAACAAGGATTTTTAATGGACAGAACCTTGCCAAAAAGCCTTCGAAGCTATCAAGAAAGTCCTAGCGGAAGCCCCGACCCTGCAGAGACCGTCCCGAGGGGAACTTCTTAACTTATATCTCGCGGTCTCCGACTCCACAATCAGCACCGCTCTGATTCGAACGGAGAATGCGGTGCAACATCCGGTCTATTATGTGAGTCAGGCCCTTCATGATGTCGAGCTTAGATATGCCCCGATGGAAAAACTGGCCTATGCGCTCATAATGGCATCCCGGAAGTTGAGGCCCTACTTTTTGGAACATCAGGTAGTCGTCTTAACCAACTATCCATTAAAACAGGTTATGCACCGACCTGATGTTTCCGGCCGGATGGTAAAATGGGCCGTCGAACTGGGACAATTTGACATAACTTACGAATCGCGCACTGCTATAAAGGGACAAGCCCTTGCGGACTTCATTGCAGAGTTCACGCCCGCAATTGCCCAGGAGGACGACCCATCAGAAGAATGGTCGCTCTACGTGGATGGGTCCTCTACCGCTGACCGATCGGGTGCGGGAATAGTCCTCGTTAGTCCCGACCAGTGCCTGTTCTGCTCGGCTATTCGCCTGAGTTTCCCAACCACCAACAATGAGGCAGAATACGAAGCTCTCTTGGCTGGTCTAGAAATGGCGACCTCTCTCGGCCTTACCCGCCTCATCATCCTGAGTGATTCTCAGTTGATTGTCAACCAGATCAACGGCGAATACGAAGCCAAAGAGCCTAAACTGGTTAAGTACCTCAACCTGGCCCGAGCCCGGCTGCAAGGTTTTCAGGAAACTATACAACATATTCCCCGAACGGAAAACATTCAGGCCGACTCTTTGGCCAAACTTGCATCCAGCGCCGGGGCCGAGCATATGGATGAGGTCAGCATAGGGCATCACGCCTCATCGGCCATGGAAATGGCCGAAATCCGAGCAGCAGAGCAATCAGAACCGCGATGGTGGATGCAGCCTATAATGCAATACCTTCAAAGCGGCATTTTGCCCGAAGACCGAGCTCAAGCAAGATCCTTATGAACTCAGTCTGCCCGGTTCACTATCGTGGACGGAGCATTATATAAAAGAGGATATTCGGTTCCGCTGCTGAAGTGCCTGTCCGAATCAGAAGCCGAATATGCCCTCAGGGAGGTGCACGAGGGTATATGCGGAAACCACTCCGGCGGCCAGGCATTGGCCTATAAGTTAATCCGACAAGGCTAATATTGGCCCGATCTAAAAAAAGATGCCATTGCGCTCGTGCGGAAGTGCGTCCGGTGCCAAATCTTTGCTCCGCAGATCCGATCCCCCCCGGAGACACTCACGTCTGTATATTGTCCATGGCCATTCGCCAAGTGGGGAATCGACTTGATCGGCCCTCTGCCTAGGGGACGGGGAGGAGTGCAATACGCAATCGTCGCAGTCGATTATTTTACGAAATGGGCCGAGGCCGAACCTATGGCACGCACAACCGAACAGAAGATAGTCGACTTCATATGGAAGTCAATCATATGCCGGTTCGGGATCCCTCAATCCATTGTCTCGGATAATGCGAAACAATTTGACAACAAGAAGTTCCGATCCTTCTGCGACGGTCTCCAAATACGAAATAACTTTTCCGCGCCCTATTATCCCCAATCTAACGGACAGGTCGAGGCGGTCAATAAGATTTTAAAACAACATCTCAAGACTCGCCTAGAGGAACTCAAGGGTTCTTGGCCAGAAGAACTCCCCGGGACCCTATGGGCCTACCGAACAACGCATAGGTCCGCCACCGGGGAAACGCCATTCTCCTTGGCTTACGGCTCTGAAGCCGTTATCCCGGTCGAAATCGGGGCACCTACCTACCGAGTAACACATTTTGAAGAACAGGATAACGACCTGGCCCTCCAAGTGAACCTGGACCTCCTTGCGGAAAAACGAGCTCAGGCAGAAATGCGAAACGCCGTCTACAAAAGAAGGAGTGAAAAATATTACAACTCCAAGGTTCACCCGAGAAGATTCCAGGTCGGCGACCTAGTCCTTAAGAGGGTTTTGGGCCCGGATCCCGGGCCGCTCAAGCCTAAGTGGTAAGGGCCGTATAAAGTTAGTGAAGTCCTTCAGAATGGAGCCTACCGACTGGAATATCTGAACGGCCAAAGATTAACTTACCCATGGAACGCTATGTATCTAAAAAGGTATTATCAATAAAAATTCGATGTTATTCCGTCTCAATACTGGTACACCTCATAAGACCGGCTCCTCCGGCACTATAAGACCGAGCTCGTCTCGGCACCTCATAAGACCGGCTCCTCCGGCACCTTAAGATCGAGCTCGTCTCGGCACCCCATAAGACCGGCTCCTCCGGCACTATAAGACCGAGCTCGTCTCGGCACCTCATAAGACCGGCTCCTCTGGCACCTTAAGACCGAGCTCGTCTCGGCACCCCATAAGACCGGCTCCTCCGGCACTATAAGACCGAGCTCGTCTCGGCACCTCATAAGACCGGCTCCTCCGGCACCTTAAGACCTAGCTCGTCTCGGCACCCCATAAGACTGGCTCCTACGGCACTATAAGACCGAGCTCGTCTCGGCACCTCATAAGACCGGCTCCTCCGGCACAATAAGACCGAGCTCGTCTCGGCACCTCATAAGACCGGCTCCTCCGGCACCTTAAGACCGAGCTCGTCTCGGCACCTCATAAGACCGGCTCCTCCGGCACCTTAAGACCGAGCTCGTCTCGGCACCTCATAAGACCGGCTCCTCCGGCACTATAAGACCGAGCTCGTCTCGGCACCTCATAAGACCGGCTCCTCCGGCACCTTAAGATCGAGCTCGTCTCGGCACCCCATAAGACCGGCTCCTCCGGCACTATAAGACCGAGCTCGTCTCGGCACCTCATAAGACCGGCTCCTACGGCACCTTAAGACCGAGCTCGTCTCTGCACCCCATAAGACCGGCTCCTCCGGCACTATAAGACCGAGCTCGTCTCGGCACCTAATAAGACCGGCTCCTCCGGCACTATAAGACCGAGCTCGTCTCGGCACCTCGAATGGTCGGCTCCTCCGGCCCTATAAGACCGAGCCTGCCTCAAGACTCAACTGACCGGCTCCTCCGGCACTATAAGACGGAGCTTGCCTCGGCGCGATCAACCAAGAACAATAAAAAGCACAACGAAAACGGCAAAGAAGATCTTATTTCATCAAGTCGTTGCTACAAAATACAGACGATTACAAAAGACCTGAACCAGGTTGGCACGCAGGCCGCACATCAGATGAAACAAAAGAAAGACAAAAATAGGCACGCAGGCCATGCTAGAAGCAAAATCTAAAGGAAACTACTCAGCCCCGTCATCCTGGTCGGCCGCCTGAAAAGATTGCCCCTCGCCTTCGCCTTGCGGAGTCCGACCGACATCCTCACCCTCGGCCGCCTTCGGCTCGTCGGCCCCAGCAATGTCAACATGAAGGTCGGCCGCTTGAGAGGTGATGTAAGCCTCAATCTCCTGAACGGTCTTACCACCTTTCATAAGATCTAAAATCTCGAAACAAGTGGAGACGTAGTTCAGATTGATCAGCTCCTCAAAGGCAGGCGTCTCCTTGAAGGCCTCCACCCCTTCGGCACGGCCCCTAGCATAGCTCGAAGCCTCGCAGGTGTTGAGGCGCTCGGTCAGGCTTTCGACCTGGGCCTTGGTCTCCTTCAAATAAGCCTCGTGCTCGGCCCGGATTTCCAAGCACTGCTTTTGCGCCTGATCGGCCACATCGGTCAGCTCATCGGCCTTCAGCCTCCATATGTCGGCCTGGAGGGCCCGACCGTCCAAAAGATCCATCTCGCCCCTCAGGGAGGTTATCTCCCCCTCTAGAGACTTGATCAAAGAAGGGCACAGGTGATGCTCCTCCTGCAAAGCCTTGAGGTCGGCCTCCGTCTTCTTGTGCCTCTCGGACGAAGCCAGAAACTCATTGGAGGCCTTCACGTAGGTGCACATGGCCCGGCCGACCAGGGCATTTCCGAACTGGATCTGCTCGGCCGGATCCATATCGTTAGTCATCATCTCCAGCTTGGGAGTCCAACCCCGGATCGGAATATGACTGGAAACAGCCACTCCAGGAGGGACCCGACTGAGCATCTCAGGAGTCGGGGTAGCGGCCCGAACATAGTCCAGGAACCAGCGCGGCCGTCGCCCCTTCATCTGGTCACATGGCTCCACCCGCTCCTGGTTGACCGGAAGATAATGGCCCTCCAAGTCAATAACGGGCTCCTCCCGATCTGCCCGGACAGGAGTCGGGGCGGACACTACGACTTCAGGGGCAAACGAACCCTCGGCCTTGTTCGTGCTGTCCGCAGGCACAGTCTCCACTCTCTTGCGCTTGCCGGCCCGCTCCCTCCGCTCGGCAGCCTCACCGCCACTTGCCACTGGCTTGCGGCGTCTCCTTCCGACCGGATGAAGTCTTTGCCTTAGGAGCTGGAAAAGGAAGACATGTCAAAAAAAAAAATCGGAAAAGAAGGATACCTGAAGAAGACATTGTGCTCGGATCGGCCTCTCTAAGTCCGGCCGCCCAAATATTCTCCTCGGACACTAAAAGATGAGACTTGCTTTGCTCCAGAGGAAGGCCCAAAAGCTGCTCGACCCGGTCGTCGAAATCGGCAGAAGTCTCTGACGCCGGGATACGTTCTGCACGGGCAACAAATGATGAGCGTTAGACAAAAAAGGAATAAAAACAAAAAAATACCACACTTACCCATTTTGGCCGTAAAAAGCACAGGGACCCGCAGCTCAGCATCTACCACCCCCGGCTCCCACTCATCCAAAGAACTCCTCCACGGCCCCCCGATAAAGAACCACTGTTCTTTCCAGCTATGAATGGTCTCGGGTACCCCCACTAACTCCTTGTGCGCAAGATGTCGTCAGATAAAACCGGCCGAGCCGGACCTACCAACCGACCTCCATAGATAGAGGTCATTGAACTCCTCAAAGCCGGGCTCGCCACCAGGCCGATTAAAAAGAATAAAAAGGCCCACCACCCGAGTCCAGTGAATTGATGAACTGGGACAGGAAGGCCCCACCGCCTTAGCCACCGGAAAGAGTCAACTAAGCGGAAACCAAGCCCGGCCAAGAAGAGCGGTAATACACCGCCGTGCAACCAACGGCGGATCAGGGGCCTCTCCTCGGGATTCGAACATACATCCGCACCCTCGCCGAATTTTAAATCGCACCCGCCAAAGCCGCCAATTGTTCCTCCGTAACGTTACTCTAATCGGCCGAGTCCCAACTCGCCGCCACCAAAGGGGCCGGACGAGGGCGAGCCCGGGCCACCACCGGCTCGACTCTCTCCGCCGGAGTTTCTCCGACAATTGTCAATGGCGCCGCCATTTCCACTTCTCCAGATCCCGGCGACTTCACAAATTCATCTCCTTCTTCCTCAACACTCCAGTCGACGGGAGCTTCGCCAATCGATAGATCCGCCACACCCGTGCGGTCCGGCGACACGGCCAAAACCACCTCCGTCTCGTTCCTTGTCTCCGAAATTTTAAATAGATGAAGGAAAAAAGAAAGAAAAGCGAGCTTACCGGGAAGGTCGGTGAAATCGGAAAAGAAGAAAAAATCGCCGAAAAAATTTCTCTCTCTGCAACAATACGTAAAAATGGCGGAGGAAACACTGAAAGAGAAGACAACCTCTATTTATAGGGAAATGTAGGCATTAAATGGCAGGCGCGTGAAGCGAGAAATTCTACTGAACCGTCGCAGGATTCGAGAACGCGTGAGCGCGCCGCCCAGTATTCTTGCGCCACGCGTCCCCCCACATGATGACACCTAAAAACCAGGGAAGCGGTGCGACGCGACTCCCGAAGAGACGTCTGTTCGAAAGGTCTTATCCTCTCACAAACCGGATCGGTCTCAACATCAAACGACTCGGCCGGCCAGCTCGGCACGGCCCTGGACTCGGGGGCCCTTGTTGGTAGCCCATCCTACTCAGAATCCACGTAGGCACTCCAGGCAGCTAAACCGGCCGAGCAGAACCCGAAGTCGGACCGGATAAAAAACCCGATTTCAAACCGGGCTCGCTAAAAACCGCAACGGACGGTGACTCCAAGGCCGACCCGGTATCTGATCCAGGAAGGCCGAGCAGAGCAAGGACGAAGATATCCCGATTCAAGACTACGGCAGGGCCGCCCTGAACGGCGGGAGACCCGAAGCCGACCAGAGCGGCGGGGGGCCCGAGGACCGACCCTATCGGATAGACATCACCGGAAGTCGGAAATGCACTCCGCATGCCAATTAACGCATGCAGTCACGCCCCTTCCCAAGACACTCCTTAAAGGCCGCCACGTGTCCAAGACTTAAATGCAGACTGACAAGTGTTATGGGCATATTCCCCAAACATGCGCCAGCTGTCATCTCTCCACTGGCCCAGATTGTCTATATATGGAAGAAATGAACAGTAAAAAGGGATCTTTGGATTTTGAGCATTAATAAGAGAGAGAAAAAAAAAGAGAGACTTGAGAGATACTGAAAAAGAACAAAAAAAGACTTGTAATTAACAAGCAAACTGGATAGACCGGCACATATTATTCTGCTCGGCTCTATGCTATCAAAAGGTCATTAATAAAATTTAGTGATCAAATATCTTTCACTTTATTTGTTATTTTCTACGTGTCTTCGATCCATTTGTCCCGATCAGCACACGTGACGTTGACCAAACCAGACGTCAACAACACTGAAGCTAAAGGTTCTTTAACTTCAATTTATTTAGCTTCACACATTGACTTCAGATATGTGAAAGTAACGAAGAAAAGCTTCACAGTCAACTCTATTGACTTCGCATGCATATCTTTTTTAGTAGTGAAATATCATGTTCTAGACCGTCCAATTAGAACTTAAATTTTGAAAAAATATGGGAAAATATCGCGCGAACCACCAGCTCAAACTGGGAACCCAAATTCCAAAAATATATATACATTAATATACATTTTTAATATGAAAAAAACATCAATTCAACGGCAAACCATAATCCAACTGTAAAGAACCAATTCGAACCGTGAGGGGGAACGGCCGGAGTCCTAAGGCAATGTCCGGAGATTAAACCATTAATTCTGACCGCCAAGAGGCATCAGAACGCAAGCCGTGACAATGGCGCGATCGCGCATACGCTAAGAAACTTACCTCTAAATCGAGGGTGAGTTCGAGCTTCTTGGAGGTACTCAGGACAGGGGACGATCCGTGATCAACCATATCCTAACCATTGACCATGACTCCGAAAAACTGGTTTGACAGTTCAAACGAGAACTGGGGGAAACCTCTACCATTAACTTTCAAGACTACATGCATGGTTTAGTACCTCGCACGAACACGTATTCCCTCAGTTCGTATCCTGAATTTTTTCACAATATTCGACCATAGTTATCACTCAGATGATTTCTCTTAGATTTAGTGCCCTCATAAAAGTAATGACCAAATTCACGAAGTTATAGCACTTACAATTTTTAGATCGAGACATTGACCTACTCTCCCACTTCCCCTTCTTCTTATTCAAAACGATTCTGATGGAGTTGACGAGGAGAAGGTTTCTGTTTTTGAAAACGATTTTGGGGCCTTCCCTTAACAAAGTTAACAGCGCCAAAAATTTTATTCGCCTTATTGTTATTTAAATCCAACTTTTTACTTTTCAAACCATTTATAACCGTATCAAAAGTCACCTGATCTCTATCGTAATTAATTGCAAATTTAACATCTCGGTTCATCAATATTTTTTTCACCGGTCAGTTTAATATCCTGAATTAATTTTACATTTTTTCACTTTAATATCCTGGATTAATTTTGTAAAAGTATCCACATTATCATTTATTCTTTTGAAATATCAAGTTTGTACCAGAAAATTTTTTCAAGTAAAAACAGTTATGCCAAAAAAATTCGGCATAAATCTCTTTTAATTTTTCGCAAAGTGCCTTAGCATTATCATGTTCACCAATTTTCCGTATCACAAAATCAGACAGGTTTAATATAATAGATGGACACACAAATTCATTTGCCTCAAACTTTTTATCGGCATAAATATTGACTGCAAGCGATTGATCAATAGCTTTATCGGCATAAATATCGACTGCAAGCGATTGATCAATAGCTTTAAAACTTCTGACGGCATAAATATTGACAGCAAACGATTGATCAATAGCTTTAAAACTTTTTGTTGTATTCCTTTCATCTTTTGTTATCAGATTTAAAAATCGCCTTTACCGTCAAAAAGAGCAAGATTGAAAGCACAGATAATACCCATTGTAACACACAATAGTCTTAAATCACAAAAATTCAGAACAAGATAAATAAACAAAATAAACTGACTAAAAACCGAGGTTCGTGAGCTCTTGACAAAAATCTAAAAGACACTTACGGTCCCGGCAGCGCAAAGATTTGGTACTTTTGGACTTTAAAGTTTTAATTCGGTTAGATTTTAATTAAAGAAAAAATGGAGTCCACAAAAAAAAAATCTTCAATCGACACAGCAAATAATCTACGGCTAGCGAAACAAACACAATAGCACAACTCAACAATCAAGGACTAACACCAATCACGAAGACGAATCGATTGCGGCGAGCTGCAATAATGCAGTGAGTAAAAGGCAAAGGATCAAACAATATACCTAAAACCAGATTGGATTAATCCCAGAAGACGCAGGGCAGGACCCGATACCCGACAAAACGAACCCGATAGCACTATTGGGTATCGACCCGATACTTAAACAGACAAACAAATTAACGAATACAACTACTCTAAAAGCGCCCATTCCATTTTTAAAAAAATACATTTTACATTTTTGCTCCAACTCTTCAATTTATATTCGACACGATCAAAAATAACCCACACCTTTTACCGTTTAATTAATCAAAAATAATAATTAACATATCCTTACTATTTCTTCACTCTCTAACTTTATTAAAAACCCATGTCCATCAAAAGGGAACAGAGTGAGGTAACCATAACAATTTACAAGAGCAAACTCATAATTCACCACCGGAGAAAAGGACGCAAAAGGCAAAACAAATACAAAAGCGCATAGGCGAACTCCTCCGGGTCACCAATACTCACCGCGAAGCTTACGGAGTACCCTACCATGGGGAGAATCAGGATCTCCTCTCATCGCATTCCACTTAAATATCTCCATCGCCCTGCGCAGCGAGTCCTCGGCGCTATCCAGCTGCTCCGGCCTCCACAGCAAAACTCCCGTCCCTTCTTTCCCCACACCATCATTCTGTGCGGTTCCGTCGGTCGCCCGAATGATCGGCTTTCTGGTATCCGCAATCTCGATCTCCGACAACGGCGACGCTTTGTGGTGCTTGAAATACTCCACGTCATCTTCATGTTGCTCTTCCCTCTGCTTTCTACTGTCTGTTTCGCTCCCATCCTCCGGCCAGGGGCTCTCATCGATTGCGGCGCAGGTCACGTCCTCGATTCTGACCGTATCTCCGGAAATCCGCCGCTTTTGCTGAGCCACGGGATCTGTGCGGGGGCCGACGCCGGCGGATCTGATTTTCGGAGCCGATGCGATCGTTGATGTTGGAGGTACGTATGGATCATTGTCGTCATTTGTCGGTTCATGTTCCGGCGACGGGTGGCGGAGCTTTTCGTCCTGTATGGCTTCGGTTGGGTATACTTCCTGCGACAAAAGAAGAGCTGATTTTATTTATTTTTAACTGGGAAACGAATAAAAGAAAAAGGAAAAGAACTTGCGAACCAGCTGCGACACTAATACGTACGTCATGATCCACGGCGTGCACAGCAGGATCAGCTGTCCTGCCGCTGGTGGTTGCGCATCCGAGGCTCTGCGCCAACTGCTGCCTCGGACCGCGCGATAGTAGGAGGCGATTGAGTTGCGCGGCGGTGATTGCTAAACTGGATTGCATTCTACAGAGTTTTCTCTTCTGTGATTAACTCTTCGGGAAAAGAAAATGATAACGATGTAATTTTTTGTGGAGTTCGGAAGCAATTGTTGGCGTCTGATTTCAGGTGACACGTGTCTTTATACTTAACGTGGCCGATGTTTCCACAAGTTGCTAGAGGCTTAGTTGGTTACGTCCATGGAGCTTTTCCACTCATTGCTAATCTGTTAATTCATCATCTGATTGGGGGTGTAGATATTTCCTCCATCATACACCCGACATACACACCGCATCTCGATGAATTAGCAGGGATGTTCCGTCCATAATACACTATATGAAGCACTCCATATACACACCACGTATCGATAAATTAGCAGGAAATGCACTATGTGGGGTGCTTCCTGATCGGAATCGATTTTCAATATTCATATACTACTATCAATAGTGGAATTAGTTACGAAGTTTTTAAATATTATCAACAAATATATGCAAAGTGATTTTAAATGATTGGTTCATGCTCGATTCTCTAATATCTACCACAACCGTCGATTCTCATTGAAATACACTTGAATTTTTAATATTTATTTGATCACATTTTAAAAAACATATTGACAAAATTATATAATTTTTTTCAATGTAACAGAATTTAATTATTTATTTATATTGTTGGGTGTGTACATCTTAAATTGTAAATCATAAAAGTTTGATTAATTTAATATATTTTCACATAAAAATAGAGAACGAATAAAAAAAAAATTCTATTTTATAAAGGAAAAACAATTTACATTAATACATGTGATTATGTGAACATAAACTTATCCTTCTTCATCTGTGGCATATATATAGTTATAGAGTTAATCGGGTCTATTATCTTGAGGACCCCTGCAGGAGCGTCGGTCTCATCGGAGCACCTCATGCTCTAACAATTATATTTAGGTCAAAATTTCAGTTTTTTAGTTGACTCTTAACTAAAATTTTCAAAATGTTCTTCTCCAAACAAGTTCTTATGCTATTTTTTTGGATATTTAGGTTTTCTATTTTATTTAATTCTGTGTTTATTTTCTGTCGGTAATTTTTTTTAAAAAAATAAATCATTTAAAAAGAAAAATAAAAATGTAAAAAAAATTCTTTATTTATTTATTTATTTTTTCTGTTTTTATTTCGTGAATAAAAATATATTCTTTTTTATTTATTTTTATATTTTTTTATTTTCAGTAATAAATTTTTTTTAAAATAGGTCATTTTAAAATAAAAATAAAAACGAACAAAGTATTTATTTATTTATTTATTTTATCTTTTTGTATTTCGTGTTAATAAAAATATATTTTTTATTTATGTTTTATGTTTTATTTTGGTTAATAAAAATTTTAAAAATAGATTATTTTAAAATAAAAATAAAAACGATAAACTGATTTTTTTATTTCTGTATTTATTTTCTGTCAATAATTTCTTTTAAATAACATGCCATTTTAAAAGGAAAATAAAAACGAATTTATTTTTCTTGATTTATTTTTGTTAATAAAAATATATTCTTTTTTTCTTTATTTTTTTACTTTCTTTTTGGTTAATAGAAAATTTTAAAAACAGATTATTTTAAAAGAAAATAAAAACGGTCAAACTATTTTTTTATTTTTTTATTTCTGAAGGAGGAAGATCAATAGGACCCTTTGGTCTCCGGCAAAATCAATAATTTATTTAGGGATATAAATGACTTTTTCAGCAAAAAGTCAAATTAGTGGAGCATATGTAATTAAATTATTTAAGTAAGTATCAAAATGTTATTGCTTGTCTAAAAGAGATTCAGATATAGGCTAGCACTAGTTTTTCAAATTTCGAGTCTTCTTTGATTTTTGGTAAAAAAGGCATTACGTGAGCAACTTAACTTAAATTAGATAGGCTTTTCAAATAATTGGTTTCAACCAAGTTAGCTTTTTTTTTTTAAAAAAAACTCCTTTTATATTTTCCAGTCCCAAAATATCCCTGTCCTAAATTAGAAAAAAAAACCACCAGTTGCTTTCTATCATCTATTCTCTCTGTCGCCGCTGCTCTGCAATATCTCTCAGTACCGCTCAACGGTAAATTAAGTTCCAACCTTCGTTTACTAATTATTCGTGACAACATTGTAACTTTGATATGGTGAAGTGATGATATAGTTTAGTTACTTTTCCTTTTTGTAGACCACGTGAAAGGTCATGATTTTTGTATCGCCACTTATATTTTATATTGTTGGAACCTTTATTATATATTTTGTTATTGTGTACTTGTTCGCAACCAGCATAATAATTAATACATCAATCTCTCTTTAAAATGACACATGCACTATACAACCGTTAACGATTTTTTCCTTATTAAGTTATAATACTCCCAAATATTTCTTTCAACTTCTGATGATTTTTAATGACGTTAGTAAAGTTGCGGTGAAAAGTACATTGAAATATATTTGAATAATTAGAGGAAAAAAATGTACTTTTATTTTTAAAAAAAGATGGACTATAATATGATGATAAAGTTTAAAAGAAAAGAAAAATAAGAGTAATGCCCTTAAATGTCATTTTACAAAATACCAGCTACTTAATCAGCTAATTTGCTAAACACCTACATTAAAATCAGCTAGCTTATCGGCTACCTAACCAACTACCTAACCAGCTAGCTTATCAGCTACTTAACCAGCTATCATGTAACTAATCAACTATCAGCTAACTTTTCAACTAATTTTGCTAAATAGAGACATAGAGATAAATATATAATACACAAAAGCTAATCAGGTTTAAGATTTTCCAGGTCAACTTGGTCAGTCTGACCTGGCCCAACACCTCCCAATAGCCTCTCTATATAGTTATAGAAAACTGCTAAATGTACACATAATGTGTACACATATGCGTACACACATACATTTCATCCATCTATTTAATGTGGTCCCACAATAAATAAATGGATCCCACATTAAATAGATGGATAAGATGCATGTATGTACAAATATGTGTACACTTATGTGTACATATAGCATCACTCATAGTTATAAGTTATATATAGGGGCGAGCAGTGTCTAAATCATGATTGTTGGTATCTATAATCTATAACATAAACAGAAATGGTATTTTCTTATCGTTTAACGTGGAAAAGACTAGTTTCCCTCTCTTCTCTTCTCATTTTACCTTTATTTTAAATTTAAGATAATAATAATATCAAAAAATTGGACAATATTAATTTTTAAAAAGTACATTTACAATATTAAATTAAATTAGAAGGACAATCAAACTTAAAAAAATACGGGATCTTTGACGAACCTCCGTCGACCAGTTTTTCCTGCAGAGTCGCAGCCTGCTGCCGGCAGACGCCCGATGGCAAGCCAATATTTTTATTTATTATTTTACGCTAGACCCGCTGGCATTTAACGCCAAACTGTCTGTCGGTCATTTTTTTTATTATTAAACGTCACTTCACCGACCTGCTTTCCGACGGATCTCCAGCGACTTTGTTTATAAAAAAAAAAAATGTCAGACATTCGGCCTATTTTTCGACGGGTCATCGGCGTCGGTCGATCATTTTTTTATACGCCAGGCATGTCGGCTTGCTTTACGACGGTCGACAGACCTCCAACGACCTGCTAATATTTTTTTCTTTCTAACCGGAACCGCCAACCCGCTCTCTGGTGGGCCATTGCCGCCGGCCGAATAATTTGTTTTTTACTCCAAATCGCCGGCCTACTTTCCGGCAGGTCATCGCCCGGCTACCGACAGACCTTCGATGGCCGATAATTTTTATTTATGCCAGGTCTCCGACGGCCGACCAACTTTTTTTTTTAACGCGAGACCTGCTGACCTGCTTTTCGTTAAGGCCGTTGCCAATAGACCTCCGACGACCGGCAATTTATTTATTTTCTCTTAACGACAGGTCGCCCGACCTGTTTTTTGGCGGCCGACCATTTTTTATTTTTGTTTTTCGGCATGCTTTTCAACGTTCCTTGTTCTTTTTTTTATGGCAGGTCCGTCGGTCGTCGATAGAATTTTGGGAACCAACATTTTTTTTCTAGCAAGGTAATCTAATAATTTAATTATTTCAATTCAATTATACACCTTCATTGTGCTATTATTGCAGGTGTTATCTGTAGTTTTATAATATACGAGACATTTGTATTTTTTGGTCGTCATAGTGTGCGCCCGAGCAGACCACTATATCTCTCCCCTTCTCTTCGTATTGAATATAATAATAATAATAATATCAAATATTCAACAACAATAAATTTCAAAAAATACTCTTACAATATTAAATTAAAATGGACAACATATCTAAAAAAATTCTTTGTGAGAAGGATCTCTGACGGACCTTCTTCTTTTAATTATAGGCCGCCGATCAGTTTTGCTAGCGGGGCCGCCATCCAATTTGGCCAGTGGGACCATCGCTAGACCTCCAACGGCCGGTCAATTTTGTTTTTTTTGATATTTCAGGTTCGTCGGTCGTCGACAGACCTCCAATGATCGGTTATTTTTTTAGCGCCAGTCATGTCGACTAGTTTTTTCCAACGGGGCCGACCATCTTTTTTTTTAGCGTCAGGTCTGCCGACTAGTTTCTCCCATGGGGTCTCTTTTCGGTTGGCCACCGCCGGCGGCCGGTCAATTTGTTCTTTTTTTCCCTTTCTTAATTATATGCACACGAACCTGTCTTTCGACGGGGTCGTTGCTCGTAGACCTCCAGCGGCCTACCATTTCTTTTTTCTTTAATGGTAGGGCCGTCAGTCGGTCTTTCTTTTTTCTTTTGGGGTCTGCCTGCATACTTTCCGACGATCCTTCAATCATTTTCCCCCCAATTTTTAACGGCAGACCCTTCGACCGCCTATAAATTTTCGGGAACCAATATATTTTTTTTCTAGCAATAATATGGTAAATCAATTATTTTAGTTTAATCATGGCACCAACACTGTGATATTATGGCACAGATTATCTCTATTCTATAATATAAGGGATAATAATATTTTTTTATCTTCGTAATGTGCATATGAAAAGACATTATGCCATGCGTAATAAATTTAATATCACAAATTCGAAATTATTTCTGAACTTTTAAAAGAATCATCGTAATGTGCATATGAAAAGATATTATACCCTTCGTAATAAAATTAATATAAAAAGTTCGAAAATATTATTGAACTTCTAAAAGAATTCTTACATTACTAAATTAAAATGACAAATCTATACTTCTATTAAAAGAGAGACGCGACACATGTCACTTTCTAAGTTTTTTGATTTTTGATTTCAAAATGTAGATTATACATAGAGATATATTCTTAAATTTCTACAAAAAAAAAAAAAATCTAGATATGTGTTGTGGGAGTTTTATTCCACAACTTATACCCATCTACCAATAAAAAAAAATCCTTTATTTTTTTAGCTTAAAATTTTAAATATTTATAATTTTTTATATCAAGTTTTTTTTAATGAAAATATATCAAATTAATTTTTGTTTCGCAATTTTCAACTAGACATCCATATGAATATAATAAATTTGGTGGATTTACAATAATAACCGATTGCACAAAAAAATTATAATAGAAAAATACGAATATTAATTTTCAGTAAAATTAATTGATGCAAAAAAATATTAACTCATTTTTATGAAATTAGATTTCAGTCTCATATTGCTTACATAAAAAGTAAATCATGATATTAATTTATTGTAATAACTAAAAATAATAAAACATACACTGCACACACACATATATTAAGACTTAATCACATACTACTTTCGTCCCCAAAATCTGTTCCTACTTCTTTTTCGGTATGTTCAGGAAATTTGTTCATGTAATGAACACTAATTGACTTAACACTCCGCTAATGTGGTACTCTTTCTTGATTTTTATTACACCCCATAATACACTCAATACGTCTTTTATTAATATTACGCTAATATGATACTCATGTCGAAGATCATCAAAAACAAATTTATAGATCGAGAAATTATTTTCTATTAAGAGAATATTTTGTGTGGTGCATCGCACCAGAGAACATCTAGTAATCTTCTAATTTGTTTCTAAAATGACAAATGGCAACGCAATCAAACAATTATTTATCGGTTGCCCGCCAATTTGTTCTCCGACGTCAGCCCACCAGACCTCCAACTACAGACAATATTTTTTGACAACTCGCGAACCTCCGACAGACAGGCAATTTTTTTCCAACAGCATGCCAGACTTTTTTCCGAGATCGATCATTTCTCTTTTTTGCGGTCGCCTGTCGGCATGTTTTCCGATAGGGCCCTGCTGGCCGCCTACATATCTCCAATGACATTATTGAGAATCGGTCCGAATCGGGTGATGAATTATTACAATAATTCTAACGAATATAACTATTACACAAATTAATTCGGGATAGGGATTATGGATTACACAACTTCTAATTAAATGAATTAAAATACTGGAAATTAAATAAGAGCAGAGAAATCGCAAACCAAACGAATCGAAAACGATTCGGAAGTGGAGTCACTAGTTGAAGAACAACACGGCTCAGTCCTCTGTCTCAACAAAACCCACGTCCAGGACACAAAAGACTCGCGACCAGCACCAAAACGAGACCCAACCAGACCGGAAGCTACTCCTCAGGAAGAACCGAAGCACACAACAAAGATTCGAACCAAAGACCTTCCCAGAACACCACCCGCAAGTAAAAAGCCTCAAGAACCTTCACACAGATCTTCAATTTCGTTCACAGGAAGAAAAAAATCAAAGAGTAAACAGGTTGCTTTTTCTTTTCTCGTTTTTGTTGTGTATTTTCAACTCTCCCGAAAATGGTATTTATAGATATATCGGAGTAGGGTTAGCCGAGGAAAAATCAGAACTGAAACCGGGATAACCATGGCGGAGAAATCGGGAAGATAGCAACAGACGGGAGAGATGAGAGAGAGAGAGTCAACACGGGCAGAAGAAAAGAAAAGGAGGCGGTGGGAAGGAGTAGGGTTTCTTGGGGGGGGTCTTATATAAAGGGTCACACACATCCAAGGGACAGGATTAATTGAGGCCAACAAATGGATGAGATTAATCCAGTCTTAAGATGGGTTTGGGCTGCTTCCAGGGTTTGGGCCGGGTCACTTTAAGGGTGGGCTGCAGGAGAAATTATTTTTGAGCCATCACAATAAAGAAATCATTTTGGCCCACATAACCCAACATTTCTCCACCTGGGCCAAATGAGTCATCGGGGCACACAATAGAGACAGAGGTCATCATCGCCGTAGGACACCACCTGCGCTCAAAAAACACAAAGTAAGTACAGATAATCACAAAGAAAAATAACAGCAATCACTAAGACAACAAGGCCATCACAAAGATAGCGAGACAATCACTAAGAATGCAAGGTCATCACAAAGAAGGCAAATACTAAGAGTTAGTCTTGAGTTCCCAAGTTCAGTATGTCGGTGCAGGACACGAACTTCTCCAATGGTAGGCATTTGGTGCCCATATCTGTAGGGTTAAATTGTGAAGGAATTTTTCCAAGCTCAATTTCACCCTTTTCAACAATATCACGAATAAAGTGGAATTTAACATCAATATGTTTAGTGCGGTCGTGAAAGACATGATTTTTGCATAACTGAATTCCAGATTGGCTATCAGAAAATACCACGACTTTTTCCTTTAGGAAACCGATTTCAGATAAAAGACCCTTTAGCCATATGGCTTCTTTAAACGCCTCAGTTGCAGCAACATATTCAGATTCAGTCGTAGATAAGGCAACAACATTCTGTAACTGTGATTTCCAGCTAATGCAAGAGCCGCAAAGTGTAAATACATAAGAGGTGGTAGATTTTCGACTGTCACGATCATTTGCAAAGTTAGAATCAACATATCCAACAAGTTTAACCCCATCAGCAGATTTAGAAAACTTGATACCAACATCCACAGAGGATTTCAAATAACGAAGAAGCCATTTCAAGGCTTCCCAATGAGGGATACCAGGATTAGACATGTGTCTACTCAAGCAACTAACAGAATAGGCTATGTCGGGCCTAGTGCTAACCATGAGATACATGACTGATCCTATAGCATTAGACTAGGGAACATTTTCCATTGATTTTTCTTCTTCACTAGTTTTAGGAGATTGATCTTTGCTTAACAGAAAATGAGCAGCAAGAGGCACAGAAGCAGGTTTTGCAGCAGTCATAGAAAATTTTTCAAGTATTTTCTCAATGTAGGATGACTGGTTTAGAAATAAGGAACAGTTTTTTCTATCTCTAATAATTGTCATGCCTAATATTCTTTGAGCATCTCTTAGGTATTTCATGTCGAATTGTTCACTAAGACACGATCTAACATGATCAATCAACTTCATGCACGGGCTCACAAGTAACATGTCATCTACATAGATAAGCAAGAAGATAGGAACAGTAGAGTTATCTTTAAAATAAAGGCAAGGGTCATACGAACTACGTTTAATTTTTAAAGAAAGCATATAAGAGTCAAATTTCTTGTTCCATTGCCTTGTAGACTGTTTCAAACTATAAAGAGCCTTTTTAAGAAGGCATACATGTTCAGGTTTATTAGAGTCAACAAAACCTTCTGGCTGCCTCATATAAATTTTCTCATTCAATTCACCATGTAGAAAAGCTGTTTTAACATCCATTTGTTTTAATTCCCAATTGAAGTGAGCAACTAAAGCAAGCATGACACGCACAGTGGTGAATTTCACAACAGGAGCAAATATTTCAGTATAATCAATTCCTTCCTTTTGAGTGAAACCTTTAGCAACCAACCTAGCTTTAAATCTGATATTTTCTACTTCATTCTTGACCTTGAATAACCACTTGCAGTCCACAAGAGAACAACGATCAGGTTTTGGGACAAGAGTCCAAGTTTGGTTAACATGCAGAGAGTTCATTTTATCATTCATAGCATTTAGCCAATCAGAAGCATTTTTAGAATTTAAAGCATCTTTGTAGCTTTTAGGTTCATTATTATCCAATGATTCAAACACATTGGAAGCATGAGACATCATATGAAAATCATTAAAGTGGTGAGGCCTCCTAACATTCTCTTTTCTAGGCCTATCTCTAGTTAATTGATAATCAGACAGATCAGCACTTTCATCGACATTCTCAATTATTTCATCACTTGAATTTTCAAACGGTATTTTAGAGGGATTTTCATTTTCAGCATGCAAAATTTCATCATTTTCAGGCTCCACATCGCTCAAAGTAGGGTAGTTAGAAACAGATTCTGAATTAGGTATGTGCGCGGGTGCGGGTGCAGGATGTTCAAGGCAAGGAAATTCATCTTCATTAAATATAACATCCCTACTAATTAGCACCTTAAACCCCGGTTCGCCCTTAAGCCATAACCTAAATCCTTTAACTCCCTCTGGATAGCCTAAGAACACACATCTTATCGATTTAGGTTCTAGTTTGTCATGTTTATGATGAACATATGCAGCACACCCAAATACACGAAGATTTGAGAAATCAATATTATTACCAGTCCACACAGATTCTGGATAGTTTCCATTCAAAGGGACAGATGGAGATCTGTTTATAATATAGACAGCCGTAGATAAAGCCTCACCCCAGAAACGTTTTGACAATCCGGAGCTGACGAGCATAGACCTTACCCTTTCAAGGAGGGTTCGGTTCATGCGCTCAGCGATTCCGTTTTGCTGGGGGGTGTAGGGTGCTGTCCTATGCCTTTGAATACCACTTTCCGCACACAAAGTTTCAAACAAATTGTTGCAGAATTCCAAACCGTTATCAGTTCTCAAAATTTTAATTTTCTTACCGGTTTGATTTTCAATTGAAATTTTCCACGTTTTGAACGTGTCAAACACATCAGATTTATTATTAAGAAGAAACACAAAGACTTTCCTGGAATAATCATCAATCACAGACAGAAAATATCGATTCCCACCATGTGTCGGGACACTAGCAGGCCCCCACACATCGGCATAAATATTCAAACACATTTGAACTTCTAGGGGGTTTGGGGAAGGTGTATGAGGAAAATTCGCACGATGTTGTTTACCGTGCACACAGTTATCACAAAATGGCATGTCAGATATTTTGTCATTTCCAAAACAACCATTTTTGTGCAGTATTTCAAGACCTTTACCACTGATGTGACCTAACCGTTTATTCCAGATTTCAGTTTTATCCCCTTGGACTGCATTTACGGAAATGTTACTAACAGTGGAGAAAATATATAAGTTCAGTTTACGAATGGCAACAAAAAATGTTTTGGGACCTCTCGTAACTTTCATTGCACCCTTACCCCAAGTACCTTCAAAACCATCATCTTCAAGACAAGCACAATGTAACACCCCAAACTAGGCGGATATTACAGTGCCGTGAATCCCCGACTGGGACCCACCAGGCGAATGAAAATGATGAATTAAATAATATAATTGTAGTACCGAACCACATTATATTACCAAATACTCTGATGAGGAGTTTAAGTACAACACACCAGGACAATACCGAATACTAGTATATTTTATATGAAGATAAAATACACAACACTGAATGAAACGGAGTATCCAAATGAAAGTCTGCAGCGGAAAGTAAAGGACAACAACATGAATAACTGAAAGATCGGGGGCCCCTACTAGTATCACTGGGACTCCTCTACGTCAGCATGCTATTCCCGTGCTTTTGCTTTGCCATGACCTGAAAAACAAAATCCCCAGCCGGGGTCAGTTACACAGAACAACAATCCTCAAGGGTTGAAACTACACAATCATGATTATATCTGAAGTTATGAAATATCCTGTCGAAACATACGCAATCAAACATGCTATATGAATCAACTAACAGTACGGCTCAAAGGAATGGCGCCACACTACGTCCGGGATGGAAATGTGTCCGTGCACAAGCCACCAACGAGTATCGATCGAATACACATGTGGTTCTGTACCTAATCAGTCTCACGAAGCCATCAACTCGTGTGCACAGTCCAATGTGAGGCCACCAACCAACACACGACTATAATGTGCCCGACATGAAAATCCTACACATACCAACCGGCACGCCAGTGCGACCCGGAATGCCACGATATAACCAAAAGTGACATCAAAATCAATAATGACTCACCGAGATGAAATGACAGTGAAATGAATGATAGCTCAATGAAATAATTGGAATCGTCGTTCCTCGTGAATGAAGTAATGAAGTGACAATTACAAGTTTTGAAACGGTTAGTACCTTATGAATGAATTATGATTATGAATGAACAACAACGAAAGGAAATGAATATCCTTTTAACTGAGTAAGAATTAACTTACTCAATACCGATGAAGAATGTCCTTCCACGAACAAACGTCCTAAATGAAGTGTCGGTCGCTCGAACAACCTTGAATAACACAATTACCAACAATCCGCTCAATAAACGAATCAAACACGATTATAACGAACTCAAGGCGTCAAAACGACTAAACCAAGTTCATTGGGGCATTATATCGAACACTTTGTGGCCAACTTCGATTGTTTATAACCAACTTCAAAAATACCAACATCAAATCCCCAAGAAGTGTTTCAAACCAACAAAACATCTTCAATACGATCAATAATCCGTTATGAATATCCAAAATCGTGATTACAACGACAATTAATCGAAAACCCCCAAATCCAACTTAATATTCAAAGTGTTCTTGAATAATCCTTCAATAATCCAATGAATAATCATACATATTCATATCATGCGTACATCACTTCATAGAACATGATTTTAACGGCTAAAACAACATATCTCAATACAAAATCGAAATCCAAGATGTTGAAGAATATTACCTTTGAAGATCCAACCACTTCGATCCGATGAAAACGTGTTAAATCGACTATCCAAGCTTCCCAACGAATCAAGATGATGAAATCCGAACACACAAGTGATTGATGATGACAAAATATCTCCCTCAAGCTCTCTCTCTCGGACAAGATGAAGGAAATGAGAAAAATGAGGAAAAGTCCCGTCCAAGACATATATAAACTGCCGGAAGTTACGGCCGTAACTCGGCCTTCTTACGGCCGTAACATTCCAGGTCAACGGCCTTACGGCCGTAACCGGCCAACTCATACGGCCGTAACTCGGCTTTGTCCAAAAACCTGCCGACAGCCTTACGGCCGTATCCGCCCTGACTTACGGGCGTAACTCGCCCTCGTCTAAAACATCTGCCGACATCCTTACGGCCGTACCCACACACCTTACGGGCGTTACTCGAATGATACGGCCGTATCCGACCAAACTTACGGGCGTAAGCCCCCTTCGTCGAAAATGGCTAGGCACCCGCCTGTAACGTACGGCCGTATCCGGCCAAGCCTTACGGCCGTACCTTCCTCGTCTTACGGCCGTATGCCGCAACCCTTACGGCCGTAAGTCCCTCTCGTCCGACACATCCTGAAAAACACGAACACTCCTTACGGACGTATCCTGCCCCTCTTACGGCCGTAACTCGCCCTTCGGCCAAAAACACCCGGACACCCTGCTCGACCCGTACGGCCGTAACCGGTCAAGCCTTACGGCCGTACCTGCTCAACTTACGGCCGTATGCCTCAACCTTACGGCCGTAAGTCTCGTTCGTCCATAATGGCCTGAAACCAATGAACACCTGTTACGGCCGTAACTTACCATTCTTATGGCCGTAACTCGTTGCTGGACAAGATGAAAATCCGACAATTCCGATTCCTCGCTACGATTGATGAATGATCCGACATACCATACGAATGTGAAAGTGAACAGGTCTAACACATGCCAAAAATGATACTCCCAGTACAAGACTACCAATCCCGATGAAAATGATAATATTCCCGTCTCGATCTATAAACGGAGATGAAATGACGATCGGTAACTGATATACAATTACAACATACCAACAGTGAACGCAATGAAAGAATCATGAATGATGAGTGATTAATAATGAGTGAAGTTTACTGAATGATAATTACTGACTGGTTAATATTGAATAAAAATCAATGAAATTCAACCGGGTATTACACACAAGACATTAAAATATGAGCTAAATGAGGAACGTGCCTAACATTTTCCAAAGTTATCGAATTTCCAAATTCAAATTTAAGGCACACCGTTCATATTCCAGCAACATATCGTTTTACATGATCAGCCATAGACACATATCGGTTTTTCAAATCGTGATAACTAGAAAAAAGTTGTTTGTATGGTGTCATGTGAAATGTGCACGCAGAATCTGTAACACTCCCAATCCGCTTAGGGACATTACACGCCGTAGATCCTTTCCGCAAGGATCTACCAGGCAAGAAACCACAAAACAAACCCATACGTGGTCAGTTCGACCAATACCTAAAACCGTAGACTGATTAGGTCTCCCAAAATACAACATGCAGTACAACCGACAAACTAAAATACATCCCGATCACAATTTACACAACAAGTCCATCCTCTTAAGGATGACAAGGAACTAGAGATAAATACTTGGTCCGACAGATCACTGACGGACAACCGACTACAACTGTAACTAGTATCGCTGCTTTACATCATCCTCCATGCCGATCCTGTGGTTGCTCCCTCTCAAATCGGAATACCTGAAAAACATAATATAATCCCCCAATGAGGGGTTAGCGATGGAAATCGCTAGCAAGTAACCAAGCTATACAATTATACATCGACTATAATCGATAATAGCCTGCGACATGGGTACATCCTGCCCCTTCACATAAGCAAGATGTCGACTATAATCGATAATAGCCTGCGACATGGGTACATCCTGCAATTCGCCGGAGCCGGAGCCGGAGAGGAGACCGGAGAGGAGGCCGGACGCGCCTACACGTGCCGACGGGCAGGGGCGAAGAAGTGAAAATCGCCCAAGTCTGCTCCCAACGAGATAGAGATGAAAATGACGAACACGGTCAATCCCTGGATATTTAAACATGATTCCGACAACCCGAGGGTTCGAAATACGACAACGGAAGTAATACCCCCAAACTTTGGGAAATTATAAAATGGCCTCCGAAAATCACAATATGACATCAAACAACAAAACCGAAGTTCACAACACGTCTAACAAAGTTAAACGGACTTATATGAAACATGAAATCGTAGTTTCGAACCACCATCACACAAATTGAACCAAATAGCGGAAAAAGTCGCTCAGAACACGGATTCGGGTAAAACAGCCCCTAAACAAACTCGGATGACCAAACACACAGAAAAAAAATATTACTAAAATGTCAAAACGCTCGCAAGCGAGTTGTGGAAGCCAGAAAAAATGTCAAAAATGGAAAATTGCAGAAAGAGAAAATCACGGGTATTACAGAATCAACCAGCCAATCATTTTCACCAAGGTCAGCTAACACAGAGTTCACAGAAGCATGCATTTCCGCAGAAATCATAAACACATCACCTAGATTTTTACTGACAGCTAAATTCGCTTGTTCAGATTGCTGGTTCTTCTTAGGTTTAGTGCAGTCTTGAATGTAGTGACCATATTCACCGCAATTGTAACATTTACGATTAGTTGGTCTAGGTTTAAACCGATTTTTTCCTTTGCCCTTTTTCTTGGTGGCTTGATTATTCTGACTCTTGGAAGACTTGTTATTTTGAAAACGGGTTTGAGGTCTTCCCTTGACAAAATTAACTTCGCCAAGATTTTTAAGAGCGGCACCTTTATTGTTTTTCAAATCTAATTCTTTGCTTTTCAAACCGTTAACAATAATATCCAATGTCACTTGATCTCTACCATATTTAATGACAGATTTCACATCACTGTAAGAATCAGGAATAGCATTCAAAAGCACAATCGGAGTGTAATCATCGATGTTTTTATCTCCAGTTAACTTTATATCTTGAACCAGTTTTGTAAACACGTCTAAATTAGCATCGATGTCTTTGTTTAGATCGAGTTTGTAGCGGAAATTTTTTTCAAGAAGAAACAGTTTGTTGGGCAGTGAAGTTTCAGTATACATTTCTTCTAATTTTTCCCACAATTCTTTAGCCGAACCATGTTTACCTATTTTTCTAATTACAAAGTCAGATAGGTTCAAGATAATCGCAGAGTAAGCGAACTCATCAAATTCAGCCTTTTTATCCGCAGTCACATTAGAAGCGAAAGAGTTATCGATAGCTTTGAAACATTTTTGTTGAATGAGTATGCTTTTCATTTTCTTTTGCCAAATGACAAAATCACATTTTCCATCAAATGGGGCCACAGAGAAGGCAGAGATAGTTCACATTTTAATTTTCAAAATGAACAAAGTTTTTGAAAATTTATGAAAAACACAGATAAGAAGGAGACTGTTGGTTTTATCAAAACGCAGAAACACAAAGTAACTAACAAAATCACACAGATAAATAAAATTAAAGGAATCCGAAAAATTCAACACCTGGCCCCTACAAGATCCGAGGACGCTTAAGTGGTCCAGGCAGGAGGGTTTTAATGCCGGTTTATGAAAATTTCCAGATTCAAAATAAACACGAAGTAATATCGTAGTAATAAACACACAGAATATCACCAACAATGCGTCAAACAACATACGCAGCAGAAGCAACAACACCAGGACAGTATCACGAAGAACAGTACCGAGAATATCACGAAGAATAGAAAAAAATGTTACGAAGAGCATCAAACAGAAAAACAGTAAAGAAAAGGGTAAAACCGTTATACCTGAGCGATCCGAGTTGACCCGATTCAGACAGATCCAAACCAAGTTCCGGTACCAATGTTGAGAATCGATCTGAATCGGGTGACGAATTATTACAATAATTTTAACGAATATAACTATTAAAGAAATCATTTTGACCCACATAACTCAACAGTCATGTTTTTTTTTTCGGTTGCATACCGACCCACACTCAGGCGGGTCGCCTGCCGGGGAGTCAATTTTTTATTTTATTTTTGGTGGCATGTCGACCGCCCATCGAAACTCTGTCTACCACGTATATATTTTTGTGTTTGACTATCGGTCGACGGATCTTCAGTGGCCAACAATCTTTTTGTATCCGGTGACCATTACATTTTCTTAACAAAATACTCCAATAGTTTAATAATTAATTTTTATCTAATTATAACACGATCACCGTGCCATATCCACTGGAATTAAAAAAAAAAAGGAAAAATAAATATTGCAAAAGTCTAATTATTCCTCAAAGGAATCAATAATCGTTATGCTAGTGAATACAACATCACTGCCTCCTACCATTAATCCGATTAGCATATAAAAACTAAATAAATAAAATCTTCCTCAAACTAACATTACAATTTGGTTAGTTTTTCCATTCTCTTTTCCCCTTGGAATTTCAATTGCACGGTACAACCGCTGCAACTAAAGGTACTACCACTCTACTCGGAATAAACAGATCCACAGGATAGAGCCATCAACACTATCGCCGCTCGCTCTTCCTCTCTCAACTTGCTCATCACTTTTCCCGATCTCTGCAAAACCATAAGTCGCGTTTTCAGTATTTCCCTGACCTCGCTACTTCGATCCACGCTTTTCTTCTTCTTGATAGTTTTTCCGGAAGTAGTCAACCCCAGAAGCTGCCTCCTCTTTTTATTGTACTTGATCCCGCAAGCATTGCACAGCGACTGAAATAAAATAATAATAATAAAAAAAATTAGAACAACGTTTTTTTTCTTTTTTTTTCTTTTTAAAAAAATAAAAATAAAAATAGAAATCGTGTTTATTACCTTAGGTCCAGCTGGACCGCCTCTCCAGAGGGGAGTTCTGGTAGTTTGACAGCCGCTGCAACTTTTTGATGAAGCGCTGTTGTGATTTTTCCCCTCGGAATCTAATTTCTGGAAGAAAAAAAAAAACAATAAATGCATTAATTAATTAATTAATTAATTTTTAAAAAAAAAAGTGATCCTTATATCTAATGTATATAATCACTTGGTTCCTCACCTTATCTACTTTCAGATCCATATCATCACGAAGACTATATATTTTTATTAAATCTAAAGAAATAATAACAATTTTATTAAAAAAAAAAAAAAACACGCTCGAATGGGTGTGTGGGGAAAGATTACATTATTCAGAATAAATAAAAATTGTAAAGAAAAAAGATTTTGATAAATGAAAAAATAAAAATAAAATAAGAAAAAAAAAGGTGGGATTTTAGAGAAGACAGAGTGAGGGAGGGAGAGAGACTGTGTGTGTTAATTACTGGGCCGTTGCGGTGGTGAGTGTGTGTTCTTTTCTTTGTATACGCGAAACCCTAGCTGATCCTGGGGATTCTGGTTAATTGACCATAGTGCCCCTTCAGGTCATCGATTTCAAAATTTGAATTTGAATATTAGATCCCAGCCGTTAATTTTGTCTGCCACGTTAATCCTGATTTTTGTGGGTGAGAAACATCGGATGGCGGGATTATTTACGTGAAATAATTAGGGTTGTAATTTATTGCCAAAGAACCGTTGGACTTTGGCGGAATCACTGAAAATTAGTTCGATTTTGGTTTTATTACTATATAAATTTACGTGAAATAATTAGGATTACAATTTTTAATATTTTTCTTTTTCTTCGTTTTTTTTTTTTTCAGACCACCGGCCTGCTTTCTGGCGGACCTCCTGCGACCGCCAATTTTTTTTACGTTAGGCTGTCGGCCTGTTTTCCAACGGACTTCAAGTGATCGGTCTTTTTCGTTTTTCTTTTTACACCAGGTTGCCGACCTGCTTTTTGGCAGGCCACCGCCGACGGCTAGTGAACCTCCAGCGACCGACCATTTGATTTATTTATTTATTTATTTTGGAAGGCCCGTCGGCGGATTTTGGGAACCAACATATTTTTTCTAGCAAATAATCTAGTAATTTAATTATTTTAATTCAGTTATATCACCGTCATCGTGTCATTATGACACGGTTGCACGCGTAATTTCTAGTCTACAATATAAAGGATAATAGTGTTTTTGGTTGTTGTAGTGTGCAACCGAAAAGACCATTATACTCCTCCCGTCGCCCCCTTCTCTTGTGTTGAATTTATTAATAATATTGATATCAAATATTCAACAACAATAAATTTATAGAAACCATATTAGAATATTAAATTAATTAAAGGGCCAAGTAATTTTATGAAAAAAAATTTCTTTTTTCGGGTATCTTTATCAGACCTCCGGCCAACCAGTTTTTCCGGCATGGCCGTCACACGTCGCTGGCAGACCTTCGGCGGCCGGCCATTTCTTTTTTAAATTTATTTGTCAGGCCCGCCGGCCTGCTTTCCAACGGGCTACGGACGGCTGCCGGTAGACCTCCGCCGACCATATATATATATATTATATATATATATATAACGCCAGGTTGCCGGCCTATTTTTCGGCGGGCCACTGCTGACGGCCGGCAGGCGATCCGCAAAAAAAAAAAAAGTCCTAGCAAGTAATCTGCTAATTTAATTACTTAAATTCCATTATATCACTGTCACCGTGCCATTATGGTACAGCCGCACGAGTAATCTCTAGTCTACATGTAAAGGACAATGGTGTTTTCTGATCGTTGTAGTGTGCACCCAAAAAGACCATTATACCCCTCCCCTCTCTCCCCCTTCTCTTTGTGTTGAATTTATTAATAATAATGATATCAAATGTTCAACAACAATAAATCTATAAAAAGATACTATTAGAATATTAAATTAAATTAAAGTGACAATCAATTTTCAGAGAAAAATTCTTTTTTTTCGCCAGGCCCGCCGGTCTTCTTTCCGACGGGATACCGACGGCGGCTGGCGGACCTCCGACGACTATATATATATATATATATATATATATATATTTGTGAACGCCAGATTGTGAGTCTACTTTCCGGTGGGCCACTGCCGACCAACTTATCCACCGATCCGTTGTCCATCGGACGACCGACCAATTTTTTTTTAATGCTAGGCCCGTCGTCCTACTTTCCGACGGTCCTTAATTTTTTTTTCTTACGGCAGGTCCGTCAGCCGTCGATAAAATTTTGAGAACTAATATATTTTTTTACCAAGTAATCTAATAATTTAATTATTCCACACAATCGTGCCATTATGCAAGAATAATCTCTAGTTCAATGTATAAAATATTGTGCATTTTAATAATTATAAATAAGATGACATGACAAAAGTTCTGTGTATTTTATTTATTGTCAATCATTTGGAGGATGTGGGGATTGCTTTTTTCCCTCTCTATACTCCCTCCTTCCCACCCATTTTGAGCATTTACTTTTCGACACGGTATTTAAGAAAAGCTGAAAAGTAATGTATAAAGTGATGATATGAATATAGATTATTTAAAATTGTGAGAGATAAAGGTGTCTTAAAAAGGAAATGACCAAGTATCTTGGGACGGCCCAAAAAAGAATATGAACCAAAATCGATGGAACGGAAGGAGTAGTATTTATTTTTTACTCGTTAGTAAAAAAAAGAAAGAAAAAAAGTCTACTAGTTTCAAATTTGTATAGCCATTTTAATTTGTATAAAAAAATTCGGCCATTGGTAAGGTCATCTCAATAATCAACAACATTACCCCAATGCCTCAATGGCTCCCGCAAAAAACGGGGTAAGGGGGGATCGGATGTACGCAGCCTTACCCCTGTCTTAACACAGAGGCTGTTTCCGGATGATTCAAAATGAAAATTGCATCGAGAATTGCATGGAATGACTAGTACTTCATGAGAAAATGAAGTGCAGCCAGTTTAGTTTGTGATTTTGTTTTATTCCATTATAATCCAGAACCAAAGAATAAGGAGTCTTTGGTTCATCTCAATAATGATATTCTTTATTTCTATACTATGTGTCAATATAATTTAAATTAGTTTTTATCTAATTAACACGTTTTTTATATTAGTAGAAAATGATAGAAATATTGGTTTCCAATGACCAATAGCCATTGAAAATATGCCATGTCATATATAAAATTTCTATCACCATTTCCATATGTAGAAATATTTATAGAAATTCTCAATATGAGTCACTTACCATATCAAATTGCATATAAAAAATTTATTGAAGAGAATTTTTTCTATTTCTTATTTCTATATCTTAAAAAAAATTATTAAGTAATCTAATATTTCTACTGTATTTTTTTTAATATTCCCCAGTCATGAGTTTGTGGCATGCTTTGAGGCTACTGGATTGCAACTGTGGAACTTTTTCCACCAAGCTCGGATCATATCATTTTTCTGATATAGTGGTTCAAGATTTTCCAAGCTTTACTAATTTCAAAAAAATAGCATAAGTAATGAGCATGGTAATGCGCATAAGGTGAATTCAATGTGGGGTTGGGATCCTCTGCAGCACAGCACCGTGCTGTGCTGCATTCCAACCGTCCGATCACACACACCTGCACGGGTGTGTGTGTGTGTGCGTGTTCCATCCGACGCACAACAGTGCACAGCAATTCAATGTGGGATTGGGATCCTCTGCAGCACAGCACCGTGTTGTGTTGCATCCCAACCGTTCGATCACACACACCTGCACGGGTGTGTGTGTGCGTGTTCCATACGACGCACAACAGTGCACATCAGGTGTTGTGCACTGCAGGGGACCCTCACCCTTCAATGTGCTACTAGTTTCCAACATATATAGTTTTGCATGATTTGCTTACTGATTCTGGTGCAAGTTGATCAAGTTCTAATGAAGTCATTACTCGTAGTCTGCTTTCAAATTCCAAAAGGAACTTCTTACCGTAGAGAAAAATGTCGATAGAAATGAAGATATGCGGATATGTTCTAAATATTAATTTAGATTTAGTTTATTATTTATCATACTTTAGTATTTTTGAGATTTATTTGGATTATTTCTTAGTTTATATAGATAAGAGTTTGATTCATAGTTTATTAAGATTTCCCATATTATAAATATGACTTATGAGGTAGTATTTTATGAAGTTGATGATATTAACAAGATTGAGATTGTTCGTTCTTATTTCACTAATTTCAGTATTCGTACGAATCGGTAGCATATAGCTTTGTATCACATCGAAATACTAACTTTCCTATTACTTCTCCTGGTAGTACTAACATGGCCCTATGCATAACTGAAATTTCTATAAGAATTTTTATAAATAAATCAAATATAATTAATTATTTTTAGAAAAAATATCCTGGCCACATTGTACGCATCACCGAGAACGTTTAGTGTACAAAATAATTTTGATGTTTTTGTCGTATTTATAGTTTTAAGTTTTTCTAAATATTTTTTTTAGGAAAAGTTATGGACTATGGCTTCAAATTTTAGCAAGAGATGAAGGAGAAGTGATATGGGATTTTTAGAATGGCTTAATCGCTATTGTGGGAATGGGGGTTGGGAGGGGCAAAATGAGAACTGTGTTATGGATTTCTCATCAGATATACTTTCTCCGTTCTTTTATTATTGCAACGTGTTGACTATTACACTGTTCACATACTCTCTTTTGACCATCTTTTATGATTTATACATATGAAAAAAATATAGTCATGTGAGATTTTATTAGATTTATCTCGAAATATACTTTCAAAATATCAACTTCTTATAATTTTTAAAAATAAAAAATTCAAGATATTTATAACCAAAGTTGTGCATTGGCAAGAGTGAAAGTCCAGATGTTGCAGTTATAAGAGAACGAAGGTAGTATATATTATCTTTCCGGCAAATGGAATAAATAACTAAGTTAACTAACAGTACAGACCCCAAGTATAAAAAAGAACTTGCTTCAAAAGACTCGCAATAACTGGCTGACGATACCACACGACCCGACCGTTCCAATTTATCAGCCACCACATGCTGGAAACCTTGCAGGCTGTTTTACCAGCCAGATCCATAAGAACATTCTTTTCAAATAGATAGAACTTCCTGTAAATTTCAGGAATGTTGATGTCCTTGTTGCTATGCATTTCAGTAAAAAAAATCGGCACTCAAGTGAGGAAAGGATAAGCAGGAAAACAACCCATAGGGCTTGTTTAATCACAAAGAAAATAACCCAGGCACCTTGGCGAGAAAATATGCGAGCCGACTTGCTGGAGAGCTTGGCTCGACTCGACTCATTAAGGCTCATATAGCTAAAAGAGTTCGAGCTCGACTCATTGGGCTCGATAATCAAATTTTTCTTATAACTCCATTAGACTCGTTAGGCTCGGCTCAACTCGAGAGGCTCATTAGATTCGTACGACTAGTTTTCGAATTGGGTCGAGTGAGCTTTCTTACTCGTTAATGTTACGAGCTCGGCTCGGCCCGATAGCTCGAGTCAGACTCGAGTTTCAGGCACTCTAGTCTCGCTTTACTCGAATAACAGCAGTACATAAGAGCATCCACAGTGGTGAGCAAAAATTTCGCTCATTATGTGAGTCAATGTTGTGCATGAGCAAAAATTGGTTTATGCCAATTTTTATATCACCATTACATCACTTAAAAACTATTTAAAAAATAATTATTTTAATGTTATAAATTTATTAACACAAATTATTATTAAAAGCAGCTTTTTTATTTTTATTGTATTACCTTAATTGCACATCTTTAAACATTACACACTCATAAATAAACGTCAATTATGATATCTAAAACGTAATACACGGGAATAATAACTTAAACCATAACATACATACGAAGAGAAAGCAACGACAATAGTATATAAGATGCTATATACCATCTCCATCGTTGTTTGCATATATATGCTCAATTAGGTCTGCTTTGAAAAGAAATCATGAATATTTTTGACATTTTGGCACATATGACATTGTTTGGGGCGACGCATATTTCGGTCACAAGTTTGGTCAGAATGTTTTTCGCTCAAGGGTTTGAGCGAGAATTGAACCACCATTACAAGTGACAAACCAATTTCGGCTCACCATTTTATAAAGGATTGAGTTTGGTGAGCCAAAATTGGCTCACCACTTTTGGTGCTATAAGATTGAGATCATTATACTTCTGGGGTTCTCTTTGCACTTTTCGTCCACACGAGATTTATTTTAGGACTAAAAATACAACAATTGATTCTTATGTGACATTTTCTGCTCAGATTATTAATATTTTAAGTGGACATTTGATTCTGTTTTATAAACTGCACCCTCGAGGAGGTTTTTGTTGGGAAAATAGAATCAGGGTATTCATAACAGTTTTAAGAGGGTATTTATAATTTTAAAATGTAACTACTAACTCCGTTAGAACTCAGGAGCGTCATAGTATTGTAATTCACCTAATGAAAAGATTTACCCGTACCTTCAACCGAATTTAAAACCTCCTGATGGAACCGAAAGGCCACCGTCCCCCAAACTGAGACCAGATTGCGAAGCATCGCCAGAGACCAGCCGCTCGTCCTCATCCAACCAATACGTTTCAAGAATCTTCACTGCCTTCTCATAAATCTCGTTGTTATCATGACTCTGAAGGTTTTCGATCTTCTCTAGACCTTCGGCATCATCAATCATTTGGGCAAAGACATTCACATCTCCAGTGTTACCTTGATTCTTCTCAGCTTCTCCAACCTTTAGAATGTTCTGAAGACCTTCCAAGCAGACCGTGACGATCCTTGGGTCGGGACAAATTAGAAGATCACACAGTGGCTTTATACATCCCTCGTGAACCAAGAACCTGCCAAATAAGTTAGACTAATTTTGAAATTACGTCCGTGGTAATTTACGAAAATTAGGAAAGCTGTGGTTGAAAATTATACTTGATCTGGTCATTAGTTCCACCAGAAGTGGCGTTTGAAATAACCCAGGCAGCCTCTTTCTTTATCTCGAATTCAGCATTCTGAAGCAGAAGGACAAGAGGGGAAATAATACCAGCCTCTATCACAGCCTGCACAGTCAAATGATATGTCCCAGCAATTATCTCTCTAAAACTTTCAAAAAGCAAAGGGAAATAAACCAAAAAAAAAAAAATAAGACCAGAAAGGCAGAGCTCATTGTTTAAGCAATCTACACATTAGAATATAATTTGCTGCTGGAGATGAAATAAAAAATGTTTCTTTCTTCTAGGGATGCATCGTTCATGAACTAATAACCGTGGATATCCAAACGAAAGTAATTCATCGCAATCTGCATACCTGGATCTGATCCCTATTCCCGGCAGTGATGTTCGAGATAGTCCAGCATGCTTCCTTCTTGATACTTTTCTTGTAATTTTGTGTCAACAAGTTGAACAAGCAAGGAAGAGACCTATAATCAATGATAGCCTGGAAATGATTTGAAAGGAAGTGACATGAAATCCCACCACAAAACACACAAAAGTATTTATAATAAAGATAATAATATCCACGATTCCACAGGACGGCACGACATGCTAATTAAGAGGTGTAACGGCAAGACATGCTCATTAAGAGGTGTAACTTCACTTATTCAATATAAGCTACAAAAGCATATAAAGACACACCCCTACACAGAGAAGAGACCAATTATGCATGATGATCAGTAAATCGCTAAAATGGATATGATCATTAAATCTCTACTGACTAAAACAAAACAAATCAGGATAATGTGTAGTCTATATCGACACTAAGAACTAATCGTGTTGCAAGTAAATATATGTAAGAGAATATGAGCCCTGGACATGAATAACCTCATACCCAATTCCAAATCATGAGATGATTTGTCAGGAAAAGACAACACATGTAAGCTATAATTATAAGAAAGCACAAATATTTCATCCAAGTAAACTCCATATCACCTGAATTGTAACATGAAGCACATAATACTCAACAATCACAACAATTGTACCTTAATTCCAACTATATTGGGGTCGGTGACATGAAGATTACAGTGTCAATTAATTGTCTAAGATTAATGAACACTACAAATTCATGCAATAAGCCAAGTGGCAAATTTTACGCCGGTTGCCCTTCCTGTCGCAACCTTCATACGAATGAAAAATGAAATGAAATTCCAAAACCGCCAACGTCATAGGTTTTTCCAGTTACATAGAAAATATCATGAGACGGCGATGAATTGAGATAATTGCTATAGTCATATCACATTACGTGATTGATATTAAAGCATTTAATTCTTCTTTATGAATAGGTTTAGAAAGCAAGCTTGGATGTCCGAAGACTTGGTTTTAGCTGCTGCTGGCAGACAACAATATACAAACCAAACCAGTGCAGTAAAAACAATCGCAACAAATGGTACATCTGCTGATACTCAGTACAATCAGAAAACCACAACCAACAAGAGCTACATATAACTGAAATAACAATATGATCGAAATAAGAATCAATTGTTTTGATGCTCATAAAGATGAGGAAACAGTTATCAACTGATAACTTTATTACACCATGCTGAGGAATTTGATTCCATTTTCTCACTAATACATCATGTCCTTTTATGAAATAAAGTTGAACATGATTAAAAGGCAACTCTCATGAGTATTCTCAGATACTAACATATCAAATATTGAAATTTTAACGAGAAGTGAACCAGTTTATGGTTGATGGAAGTATGAGAGATCCAACCACATTACCTGAGTCTGGACATCATCACCAGTAGCAATATTACCAACCGTACGCAGGGCAGGAATCAAAACAGATGGTGAGGGATGTCTGACGCAAATAGGTCAACAAAATTATCAAACCAATTATGATCAAAGGAGTCACAACCACATAAGTATGATTTTAGAAACATACTGTAAGAGCTCAACCAGACGAGGGCATACACCAGCGTCAATCACAGCTTGGATTTTTTCATTAACTCCGTCAGATAGATATGAAAGTGCCCAGCATGCATCTGTAACGACTTCGTCATCACTTGAACGTAAAAGAAGATTAAGAGCAGGGAGGGCGAGTTTGACCTGGTCAAGGTTTATCACATGTGATTCAAGTTACAGAATGATGTCAGCAAACTGCAACATAGCTACAGCACAAACCTGCTCAAACTCAGGTTGTGGCTTTCCCCGACAAAAATTCGACAGAGTCCATGTAGCATTTCGCAACATGGATAGCTTTACTTGAAAATCAAATAGGGCTAATAATGGCATTAAAGCTCCATAGCCAAGGACCAGATCACGACATTTCGGGGAGTCACCAGTAACATTTCCCAACGCCCAAACTGCCTACAAAACATTGTCAAACAATCATAAAAAAACCCAGTGAAATTAAAGGAAGTTAGTGTTTATCGGTATTACTTTAGTATAAGCTGGGCAGGCGCCAACTACCAATTGGTGCATAAAGTTACATTTGCAATATATATACCTGCTCCCGAACATCTTCATTTGGAGAACTAAGAAGCCTCACGAATATTGGAACAGCACCATGATCAATCACAACCCTGGTGTTGTCGGATGTTCCAGAAGCAACATTTGTGAGAGCCCAAGCTGCCTCAAACTAGAAATGGAAGAATGCCATTATATGACCAGAAGATACCCAAAAAAAAAAAAAAAAAAAACGAATTAGCCATAAATTTTCACCTGAAGCTGTGGGTAATCATCTCGTGCAAGAAACTCCACAAAGCGAGGGACTACTCCTGACTGTATCACCTCCTCAATTGGTGGATTTCGCTCTTTGGGACATCATGATCATAAACAACAAATCAACTTAAACGATAAAGAAAATTCTCAAACAAAAAGTAAACAGAATGAATCCAAATCAGATAATTTTAAAAAATAATAATAATACATATTTACCTATAGAAAGAAATTTACGGAACTGAGTTGTCGCCTCAAGTTGCAGCACACCATCATTCGACCATATGCCAGCAACCATTGCTTGAAGATTTTCTAACTGAAAAAAAGTAAAGCACATACAAAGGCACACGTTTAAATACAAGCCTCAAGCATTCTGCGCATGCAGTTAGATGATAGAAACTTAGGTAGGGCAGAACTTTCATCCAAACACAACTTAATATTCAATATAACTTAATTCAACTAAAAACTTAGTCAATATTCAGGACATAATAATATATCTAATAGTATCAAACAAACTCGGGACAGAACACCGAACTTAACAATAATGGACTGCTGAGAGCAGCAGATTCATCAACCAAGTATTAGAGTTATCAATCCAACCCGATCAGATCCAAACCATAAATTAATTAAACCAAGGCCGAAAAAAAAGAGAGAGAAAGAGAAGAACAGCCTGCTATACATATCCAATCAGCATTACCTTCTTCGCGGGCGGCGGAGCGTTGACTGTAGGTTGGAATTGCTGACCTTGAAGCCCCTCGCGACGCTTCTTCAGCAAACTCTCCTCTCTTCTATTCTTCCGGATCTCTACCATGTCGTCTTCCCTCCGTCGCCGCCCCTCCTCCGCGTCCACCGCCACCTTGTACCGGCTCCGGCGTTCCTCCGTTCTCGCCCTAGGCCTCAATGACATCCTTGCGGCGATCTCAGAACTAAAAAAAAAGTGAAATCTGAAAATAAAGTAGATAACACTAGATAATTGCCTGTTTCTTTCTTGCGGCGATCTCTTGTTTTTTTTTCGCAAGAAAAAAAAGAAGATCTTTTTCGTTTTTCTTATATTAATAGTGAGATGAAAAATAAAATAGATGATTGTTTTTCCGGGAATGCAGAACCGGGACGATAATCATCACAGCGGTATAACCATCGTCATGATACGTAACTAGGGTCTGTTTTCTGGTTATTAACGGGTATGCCACTAGTTTGAAATTTAGAACGAGGAGAATGACGTTGGAACGGGGGGTGTCGAAAAATCAAAAATGGCCGAAATAATTTTTGATTTTCCAGTTTTAAAAATTAAATTTTTTTCGGTCGGGTTCAGTTTGCATAGAAAAAATCGAGAAAAAACAAACAACGAATGTGACGTTTATTTTAGTAGAATGAATGTAATTCATTTCAATATTTATATTTTGTTATATTCTGAATTTTAGAATAATATTTTGTTGTTGACCCTGCTGGAAAATTGGTATGCGAATCGATAATGGATGTGATATTGAGTAGACGAAAGTAAGATGTCGGGTGGTATTTTCTAATATCATCAAATAATTATTGTAAGAATGTGGCATGGCCAACCAGGGCCGGTCCTGTGCTTTGCAAGGCCCTAGGCGAAAGGAAAAAATCGGGCCCTTAAGAAGCAAGAAAAAATAAATATAAAAACATAATAGAAAATACAATAATGATTAGTTGAAATAGAGAAAAAATTTCATACCTTATCTAAATACAACATGTCGAGCAGTTTTAGACGCAAAAGTATTTATCAAATCTGTGTAATCTAACTGATCAACCAGTTTTCTTTCAATTGATAACATAGTCAATATATTCGACCTACCTTGCAACATAGTTGATCGTAAACAGGTCTTAAACAACTTCAACTTCGAGAAAGATCTTTCAGCGGATGCAACCGTAACTGGTATGGTCAACAAGATCTTGTACTAAATATAAGCCTTTGGGAAGCAATTCACCCTCTTTATATAACACATGCATCTATTGCTCTCGACTTTTCATTTAAAAACTTCGACCGCAAGCATAACAATCCTGTGTATAAATAATCTCCAATAATATCTGCTTTCCCATTGTGCTTCAAATATTGCTCAAGATTTATGCAAGACTTCAGCAAACTCTCATATGACTCACTCTTCAACTTTTCCACATTCAACTCTAAGATTGTTTCCTTTTCTTTTTTTGCATTTTTGCATAAGATTAGTATTAATAGTAAAAATAAAAAATAAAAAAAAAAAAAAAAAAATGGGCCCCAAAATTTCTGGGCCCTAGGCCTGGGCTTCTTGGGCCGATGCTCAGGTCCGGCCTTGTGGCCAACGTTGTATTCTCCGATAAATTATTCAACTTAGAGAAATTATCCCGACTAACTATGAGACTTGTGAATTTACTTCGATGTATCGAAGATGTATTTGTGGTCTTGGACCATTTAAGGATATATGATTGAACATTTTCTGGGAGGTGCCGTGCACAAGGATCGACTTTGAGAAATCACCAAGGATTTTTTAGAAGTTCAACAATTCTGAAAATTAACGGTATTGTAGAGAATTGAGTTAGCTTTCCAATGGTCCAAACGACGAGTCGTTTCGAGTTCAGACGAAAAAGTTATGAATCTTATGATCGAATAAGTAGAGATTGTCAACTACCAAGCACTGTGCATCACTACGTGCATCAGCGATCGACAGACGGCTGGAAGCTTCCGCGCAGAGTCGTCGAGCGTGACGCGCGAGTCTCATCCAAAAAAAGTTAAATAGACGTTTAAAATAAAAAATCGTCCATTGAATATCATAGTTAAGCAACATATGTGTAACACCCCAAACTAGACGGATATTACAGTGCCGTGGACCCCCGACTGGGACCCACCAGGCGGATGAAAATGAATGAATTACACAAGATAAATGTAGTACCGAACTACATTACAACAATAATTACTCCGATGAGGAGTTTAGTTACAACACACCAGGATAATACCGAATACTAGTGTATTTTATATGAAGATAAAATACACAACACTGAATGAAACGGAGTATTCAAATGAAAGTCTGCAGCGGAAAATAAAGGACAATAACATGAATAACTGAAAGATCGGGGCCCCCTACTAGTATCACTGGGACTCCTCGACATCAACCTGCTATTCCCGTGCGTTTGCCTTGCCACGGCCTGAAAAACAAAATCCCCAAACGGGGTCAGTTAAATAGAACAACAATCCTCAAGGGTTGAAAATACACAATTATGAATTAACTGAAGTTATGAAATATTCTTAATTATGAATTACGCTGAAGAGGAGTATCATAGTACGCTCGTAATGTTCTGTGCAAGTGTACAACATCCGTCCGTGTACCTAATTAGTCTCACGAGACAATATGACCCGTGTGCACGGTCTAATGTATCGGTGAACCCAATACAATAACCATCGTGTGCCCGACTAAAAATTCCACAACCACACACCGCCACGCAATATGAACCTAAGGTCATATGAACGAGAATGACCATAATGAATGTCAATGAATAATAATTAGACAAGGCCAAGAATGACTCACCGAGATGAGAGTAATAATGAAATGAATGATAGCTCAACGAAAAGATTGGAACCGCTGTTCCTTATGATCAAGTGATTAATTGACAATAACAAGTTTTAATATGATTAATACAATGATGAATGAGTTATGATTATGAATGATCAACAACAAAGGTATGAATATCCTTTTAACCGAGTAAGAATTAACTTACTCAACATCGGTGACAATTATCCTTCCACGAACAATGTCCTAATTGAGATATCGGTCGCTCGAACAACCTTGAACAATTCAATAACCAACAATCCGATTAATATACGTACAAACATGAATATAACGAACTCAACACGTCGATACGACTAAACCAAGTCCATAGAGGCATTAAATCAAACACGTTGCGTCCAAACTCCGATTGTTTACAATCAAACCTCAATATACCAATACCAAATCCCCCAAGAAGTGTTTCAAACCAACAAAACATCTTCAATACGATTAATTATCCACAACGAATATCCAAAAACGTGATTATAACAACAATTAGTCGAAAATCTCCAAATCCAACTCGATATTCAAAGTGTTCTTGAATAATCCCTCAATAATCCAATGAATCCTTATACAAACTCATAATCATACACATATCCCTTCATATAACATGATTATAACGTCCAAAACATCATATCTCAACACAAAATCGAAATCCAAGATGTTGAAGAAATTACCTCTAGAAGATCCAACCACTTCGATCCGAAGAACACGAGTTAAAACGAGTATCCGAGTTATATGATCGAATGGAAATGAAGAAACTCAAGTACACAAGTGTTGATGAAGGAAGAATCCCATTCCCCAAGCTCTCTCTCGGACAAAAAGGAAGAAGAAAGTGAAAATGAAGAAAATGAGGAAAAAGTGTCCCGGCCAAACTATAAATACTGCCGGAAGTTACGGCCGTAACTCGGCCCTCTTACGGCCGTAACTTTCCAAGTCAACGGCCTTACGGCCGTAACCGGCCAACTCATACGGCCGTAACTCGGCTTCGTCCGAAAGCCTGCCGACAGACTTACGGCCAGAATCGCCTCGAGTTACGGCGTAACCCGCCTTCGTCAAAAACACCGCTGACGGCCTTACGGCCGTACCGCACACCTTACGGCCGAAACTCGGACGATACGGCCGTATCCTGACCACCTTACGGCCGTAAACCGCCATCGTCAAACATGGCCACATCCTTCCTGCAACGTACGGCCGTATCCGGCCAAGTCTTACGGCCGTACCTGCCTCGACTTACGGCCGTATGCCGCAACCCTTACGGCCGTAAGTCACCCTTGGTCGACAACACCCGAAATATACGAACACCACTTACGGCCGTATCTCATCTTGCTTACGGCCGTAACTCACCTTCGGCCAAAATGCCTGGGTAGCCTGCTGGATCACTTACGGCCGTAACCGGCCAGCCTTACGGCCGTACCCGCTGACTTACGGCCGTAGCCCAGAACCTTACGGCCGTAACTCGATGCTGGCCAAGGTGAAACAACCGACAATTCCGATTCCTCGCTACGACTGATGAATGATCCGACATATCATACGAATGTGGAAGTGAACAAGTCTAACACGATCCAAAGATGATACTCCCAGTACAAGGCTATCAATCACAATGAAAATGATCATACTCCCGTCTCGATCTAAAAACGGAGATAAAATGACAATCGGTAACTGATATACGATTACAACATGCCAACATTGAACGCAAAAGAGTGATTCATGAATGATGAGTGATTATTAATGAGTGAAAATTACTGAGTGATAATTACAGACTGATAATTACTGAGTGGTACAGAATGAATTATAGCCGGGTATTACATACTCCCCCCTTAAAAAGAGTTTCGTCCCCGAAACTAAGGGTCAAACAACTCGGGATAACTCCCCCGCATACTCTCCTCGGTTTCCCAAGTGGCCTATTCGACTCCGTGTCTAGACCACTGAAACTTAACCAAAGGAATCGCCTTATTCCTCAACTGTTTGATTTGCCGCTCCAACACTCGTATGGGGCTCTTCTCATACGAATGATCATCTGCGATCTCGATTCCGTCGAACTGAAGTATGTGCGAGACGTGAAACACATTATGAATTCGGCCCAACAACAGAGATAGGGCCAATCGATAAGTTAACTCGCTTACTCGATTCAAAATCTCACACGGTCCAATGAATCTCGAACTCAACCTCCCCCGTTTTCCGAAACGGAGAATACCTCGACTCGGGGATACCTTGACCAAAACGGGATCACCCGTCTCGAACTCTAGTGGTCGATGACGATTACCTGCATATGATTTACGCCGACTGAGCGGTAATGACGCGTCTCCTGATCAAAGCTACCTTCTCACGGGCGGCTAATAAGCATATCGGGCTCGGTGCTGATTGATTCTGATGGGCCGTCCCAACACAAGGGAGATTGACAACGACGACCGTATCAGGCCTCGTAAGGTGCTACCTTCATCGCAGCATGCTAACTAAACTGTACGTGGACACAAACAACAGTAATTGGGCTTCCCAATCCTCTACTAATCGAGGACGCATGCCCTCAACATGTCCTCAAATGTCTGAAAGGTCCTCTCTGATTGTCCGTCGGACTGAGGATGAAAAAACGGTAATGAGATTCAGCTGAGTTCCCATAGCACGATGAACTGATTTCCAAAATGGGACACGAATAGTCCGTCACGATCAGAAACGATACTGTTAGGGGTACCGTGCAGTCTCATTATTTCCTTGATGAACAACTGGCCAGTCTCTCAGGACCCCACATATTCTTGATTTCAAGGAAATGAGCTAATTAGTAAAGTAGTCCGCGATCGCTCAGATCGTATTCATGCCACGACGACTCGTCGGCAACTCGTGATGAATTCCATAGAAATGTCTTCCCACTTCCATTCTGGAATAGGGAGCGGTATCAGCATACTCGTCGGTCGCTGATGTTCCATAATGACTTGCTGATAGGCTAAACATCTCGAAACAAATTCCGCGACTTCTCGCTTCATATTACTCCACCAGTAATTTTGTTTCAAGTTCTTGTACATCTTACTAGACCCAGGATGAACCGGATATGGGGTAGCATGAGCTTCTCTCAAGATCGAGTTTTTTTCAACTCATCATTCACCGGTACGCACAACCGATTCTCAAATCTCAAGAGTCCATCTTCGTGGACCACAAATCCAGGGGCTTTCCCCTGTACCACATCCTCGCGGATGATTAACAAAATGAATCTGAACCCTGATTCTCCCTGATTTCCTTCTCAAGAGATGATGAAATCTCTAACATACAAGCTGTTCCTGAACTCGCTGAAGCCGGACCTCGATCTTGGGTCTAAGGAATTCCTGCTGAAGTTCCTTCTGAACTGTTAAACGAGCAAGCATCTGCTCTAGAACGGACTTACGACTCAAGGCGTCGGCGACAACATTCGCCTTGCCCGGGTGGCAAAGGACCTCGATATCATAATCTTTGATTAGTTCCAACCACCGCCTCGTCACATATTTAAATCCTTGTGATTTAATATATACTTCATCTCTTGTGATTGGTGAATAAGCGACAGGTGACGCCATAAAGGTAATGACGCCAAATTTCCAACGCGAAAACCACGGTTGCTAGCTACGGTCGTGGGTTGAATAATTAATCAACTAATCCGAGGAAACTTGGATTTACTTAACATCTTTCGGAGGTTGCCAATCTCGGATGACCTCCGTCTTCGAGGGTCGACACGAACTCTGTCGGATGAAATTACATGCCCGAGAAAGTCATTTCGGACCTCGAACTCACACTTGGAAAACTTTCCATAAAGTTGCTCTCGTCTCATCACGTCGAGAACCCGATGAAGATGAACCTCGTGTTCCTCTCGGCTACGAGAATAAATCCACATGTCGTCGATGAAGACAACAACAAACCGATCCAAAAGTCGATGAAAACCCGATTCATTAACTCCATGAATAACGCAGTGCATTAGTTAGCCCGAACGACATAACTACGAACCCATAATGACCATAGCGTGTTGAAGCATTGTCCTCGCGATATCCGACTCTCGAATCCAGAATCGGTGATATCCAGATCTTAAGTCGATCCCGGAAAATACCGAGGCTCTCGAAGTTGATCTAAAAGATCATCAATACGGGGTAAGGGATACTACTCTTAATCATCACCCTGATCAACTCCTGGTAATTAATACACACACGAGACGAGCCATCCTTCTCCTTGACAGATCACACTGGTGCTCCTCACGGGGACGCAATCGGTCGGAGATAACCTTTCTCGAACTATTCCTCAAATTGAATCTTCAACTCCTGCATTCTGGTCGGGGTCATCCGATACGGTGCCTTCGATAAAGGGGACGTACCGGCTCCAACTCACTCCTGAATTCCCCTACTCTATGTGGAGGCAACTAGATAACTCGTCTGGAAATACATCGTCAATCGATGACAATGATACCATGAACGATTGAACATTTCGATTGCCCTAGAATGGTCAATCGATAAAAAGAGATACCAATAATGATTGAACAACTCGATTGCCTTGGAAAGGCCAATCGATGAAGATGATACAATGAATGTTTGAATAACTCGAGTGCCTTAGAGAGGCCAATCGATGGAAATGATACAATGAATGATTGAATGACTCGATTGTTTTAGAAAAGCCAATCGATGAAAATGAAACAATGAATGATTGAATGACTCGATTGCCTTAGAAAGGCCAATCGATGAAAATGATATAATGAATGATTGAATAGATCGATTGCGGAATCTCTCTGCTTCCGCCCTAATAATAATTCTACTGGAACAACGGGGATTACTCCCCTGAAGTACACATTCGACAACCAACGACGGAAAGATAGCGACCAAACGCTAACAAACATAAAGGATAGTATCAAAACGATCAACCCAACTAACACCGAAAATTACATCGTCCTAAGATAAAATTCACCACGATTAGGTCCATCAATCAATCGCGGTCACTAAGCTTACTTCGGTATGATTCCGAAAATTCTTCCATCGCCAGGTAGACCGATGGTATGAGGTCCACAAGCAATAGGACTATCCCAAAATAAGTCTATTACAACATGATTCGAAAATGAATGAATGCGGTGTACCAGAATCAAAAGGTACACACAAGTTGAAATAAAATTACGAGTATACCTGAAATCATTCGGTCCACCGGATCGTCGATCCTCCCCATCATATGAATCTGGGACTTGCCGGCCCCCGAACCGGACGCTCCCGTCTGATAAATACGAGCTCCAACTCTATTTGCTTCCATTTTCTTAAACGACGTTGACAAAGTAGTCTGATTCTGAAACGCTGGTTGCTTCGGGGCTTGGGGTGCCGCCGGAGTCGACTTGGAGTCCTTTCGGCAAAAACGGGCCTTATGTCCAAAATTCCCACAATTATAGCACATGATAGACTGTCTCGGACACTTGGTGCTGACATGACCAAGATCCCCACAGTTATAACAGGTGATGGCCGAACTGACTGTTCGGGACTGAGATCCCGCAGGATTAGGTGCCGTAGGAGGTCGCTCAGAAACGATAGGACCCGCACGAGGCTTCTTGGAGGTTGACCGACCGCTCTCGGACCGATTACGCTTCGTTGATTTCCTGCTGACAAATGAAGGTTGTTGTTCAGCACTTTCCTTAGCAGCTGGCTCATACGGGAGAGTTCTCTCGATTAATCCGGCCAGAGTGGCGCAATGATGATTGAGCAACTGCACATGGGTCATCATGGCCTGCATAAAAGTGAGTGGATCAACCCAAACATCTTCTGATCGAGCGAGTCCCGCACGATTTCCGGAATGAGTGATTATTCCTCGGGTTTCGGCCCGCACCGCGCCTCTTCCGTGCATCCTCGACACTCTGTCCCATACCGAAGTAGGAAGGTCGCAAAATGATTATATTTCCCGCATGATTATCATGTTATGATTACGTCATGAGATGATGAAAATGAGTATACATGCTCTAACTTAGTGATTATATGAATGATTTATGAAGTGACATGATTATACGAGGAAATTCTTGAAATGATTATCTGAATAACTTAACAAGATTAAAAATATGATCATCCGGATCGACAAGCCGAGTAATGAAATGAATTGAGTAATAAATGAATTAACAAGATCGTCCTGATCATTAACTGAGTAATGAAATGAATTAAGTGATTAATGAGTTAACATGATCGCCCTAATCACAATGAATGATGATGTTTGAGGATTGTTAAATGATGAATGATGAATGAATAACTATTGCCAGAAATTATACCATGGCGTTAGAAATCTTACGCTTCTTCCATTCGATTGGCTCGGCATTTGCACAGGTCACACGTGACGCGAAAGTCCAATGATACTAGTCTGATGACGATGATTTCAAATGAGACATGACTCGGAAGGTAGTATTCAAAACCACTCTCTGATACCAACTCTGTAACACCCCAAACTAGACGGATATTACAGTGCCGTGGACCCCCGACTGGGACCCACCAGGCGGATGAAAATGAATGAATTACACAAGATAAATGTAGTACCGAACTACATTACAACAATAATTACTCCGATGAGGAGTTTAGTTACAACACACCAGGATAATACCGAATACTAGTGTATTTTATATGAAGATAAAATACACAACACTGAATGAAACGGAGTATTCAAATGAAAGTCTGCAGCGGAAAATAAAGGACAATAACATGAATAAGCGAAAGATCGGGGCCCCTACTAGTATCACTGGGACTCCTCGACATCAACTCGCTATTCCGTGCGTTTGCCTTGCCACGACACGAAAAACAAAATCCCCAAACGGGTCGATTAAAGTAACAACAATCCTCAAGGGTTGAAAATACACAATTATGAATTAGCGAAGTTATGAAATATTCTTAATTATGAATTACGCCAAGAGGAGTATCATAGTACGCCCGTAATGTTCGTGCAAGTGTACAACATCCGTCCGTGTACCTAATTAGTCTCACGAGACAATATGACCCGTGTGCACGGCCTAATGTATCAGTGAACCCAATACAATAACCATCGTGTGCCCGACTAAAAATTCCACACGACCACACCCGGCCACGCAATATGAACCCGTAAGGTCATATGAGCGAGAATGACCATAATGAATATCAATGAATAATAATTAGACAAGGCCAAGAATGACTCACCGAGATGAGAGTAATAATGAAATGAATGATAGCTCAACGAAAAGATTGGAACCGTCGTTCCTTATGACTGAAGTGATTAATTGACAATAACAAGTTTTAATATGATTAATACAATGATGAATGAGTTATGATTATGAATGATCAACAACAAAAGGTATGAATATCCTTTTAACCGAGTAAGAATTAACTTACACAACACCGGTGACAATTATCTTTCCACGAACAATGTCCTAATTGAGATATCGGTCGCTCGAACAACCTTGAACAATTCAATAACCAACAATCCGATTAATATACGTACAAACATGAATATAACGAACTCAACACGTCGATACGACTAAACCAAGTCCATAGAGGCATTAAATCAAACACGTTGCGTCCAAACTCCGATTGTTTACAATCAAACCTCAATATACCAATACCAAATCCCCCAAGAAGTGTTTCAAACCAACAAAACATCTTCAATACGATTAATTATCCACAACGAATATCCAAAACGTGATTATAACAACAATTAGTCGAAAATCTCCAAATCCAACTCGATATTCAAAGTGTTCTTGAATAATCCCTCAATAATCCAATGAATCCTTATACAAACTCATAATCATACACATATCCCTTCATATAACATGATTATAACGTCCAAAACATCATATCTCAACACAAAATCGAAATCCAAGATGTTGAAGAAATTACCTCTAGAAGATCCAACCACTTCGATCCGAAGAACACGAGTTAAAACGAGTATCCGAGTTATATGATCGAATGGAAATGAAGAAACTCAAGCACACAAGTGTTGATGAAGGAAGAATCCCATTCCCCAAGCTCTCTCTCGGACAAAAAGGAAGAAGAAAGTGAAAATGAAGAAAATGAGGAAAAAGTGTCCCGGCCAAACTATAAATACTGCCGGAAGTTACGGCCGTAACTCGGCCCTCTTACGGCCGTAACTTTCCAAGTCAACGGCCTTACGGCCAGAATCGCCAACTCATACGGCCGTAACTCGGCTTCGTCCGAAAGCTCGCCGACAGACTTACGGCCAGAATCAGCTCTGAGTTACGGCGTAACCCGTCTTAAATCAAAAACACCCGCCGACAGCCTTTACGGCCAGACCGCACACCTTACGGCCGTAACTCGGATGATACGGCCGTATCCGGCCAACCTTACGGCGTAACCCGCCTTCGTCAAAAATGGCGGACATCCTTCCCGCAACGTACGGCCGTATCCGGCCAAGTCTTACTGGCCGTACTGCCTCGACTTACAGTAGTATGCCGCAACCCTTACGGCCGTAAGTCACCCTTGGTCGACAACACCCGAAATATACGAACACCACTTACGGCCGTATCTCATCTTGCTTACGGCCGTAACTCACCTTCGGCCAAAATGCCCGGGTAGCCTTTGGATCACTTACGGCCAGAATCGGCCAGCTTACTACTGCATCTACGACTTACGGCCGTAGCCTGTAACCTTACTAGTAACTCGATGCTGGCCAAGGTGAAACAACCGACAATTCCGATTCCTCGCTACGACTGATGAATGATCCGACATATCATACGAATGTGGAAGTGAACAAGTCTAACACGATCCAAAGATGATACTCCCAGTACAAGGCTATCAATCACAATAAAAATGATCATACTCCCGTCTCGATCTAAAAACGGAGATAAAATGACGATCGGTAACTGATATACGATTACAACATGCCAACATTGAACGCAAAAGAGTGATTCATGAATGATGAGTGATTATTAATGAGTGAAAATTACTGAGTGATAATTACAGACTGATAATTACTGAGTGGTACAGAATGAATTATAGCCGGGTATTATAATATGCAGATTCCTATAAATATAGGAAATTAGCTAAAGCAAATAAATTAACCAAGTTATAACTACCTATATACATTTAATGATGCTAATAGTTTCCGGAATTTGATATTTTCAAGACTGCTTTTGTGCTTTTGGCCCTTGGTTACTCATATATAAGTCTTATGTAAGTTTGTGTATATGCATTTTTTACATGCACGAGCATTTCAATAGTCGTATCTTTTTCGTACTTTTTTTGTGTTGGGGAGAAAAAAGTTGGCTCCGGTGTCGTATCACATATAGGATTCTCCTTGGCTTGTCATCACATGTGTTTACTTAATGGGCTGGTTTTTATTAGTTCTGTATTGATGATTCGATGAATGTGTTTGGCATTATTTGGTTCAACACATTATGATATTGAAAAGGCTGGCATTTGATTCTTATTGTTGGTTCGAAAACCAGTCTTAAACTCTTTTTTTTTGGCCTATACTGAAAAAATGGTCCATATGCAGATGAAGAGAGTTTAAGAAACAAACATATATTTTTAAGTAAATGTGCATTTGATACTATTTAATCAAATCAAGTCACCTAGTATTTCGGTCCACTTTTAGGTTCTTTGTTAAACATGTTGTTTCTTCTATCTTTTTGTCCATAATTATCTAGCCGCTAGCTCTTTCGGTTCACAGTACTTTTTAATTGCTTGGAATACGAAAACATCGTGGAACTTGAAGAGTATAAAAGAAAGAAAAGTTTTGAAAGGAATATTATCAATCAACATCGACAAATAACACTCCAATCCATTGCTAAAGGTATTTGTTCGTTTCCTTCTTCTTGTTATGTATCTTGTTCTCCTGCTCGATCAAATCATGTCTACAAGAACCACAAATCTGTTTCAGTCTTTCTTTTACATGCCTCATATTTCACTATTTTCGTAAGACTGCTAGGATGCTAAAAAGTAGATCAAAATTCCAGGGAAACAGATAACATTTTCAATGGATAATGAGCTGCCCCCACCCGCTCATGTTCTGAAAGATATGTCAAAGTAGTTCAATAGTAGTTCGTTATAGTATTTCAATTTGAATTATATGTGTTATTTAGTTTTTGTGAATGTTATTTATTTGTAACTTGTAGACTTTCTAAGTATGTACTTTTTATAACAATGTATGGTTCGTTTATGTTTGTTGCTATGTAGAAACTGATAATGAGTAAGCAAGAACCCGTTGGAAATGCCGGTAAGAAACATAGCATGAACTGGACATATAGGAAGGATTTTGCTTTTATTGATGCAATGGTAACACAATAAGAGAAAGGCAATAGGATTAACGGGACCTTTACTACACAAGCATACGCCAATATGGTGGAGGAGCTAAATACAAAACTTCAAATGAATTTAACAAAAAATAATCTTAAAAATCGTTTGAAAAGTTTGAAAGTTTATTTTTCGCAATGGTATGATATGTTTCGTGGAAGTTCATTGAGTGGGTTCGCATGGAATTCTGATATCCAACTAATTGAAGCAGATGATGAAGTGTGGGAAAACTTGATTAATGTAAGTGTTTGTTTTACATTTTACTTAGTTTCTTATATATTTATGTTATTATTCACAATATTAATTGTATTTGGGTTTGTTAAATAGTCAAAGCCTGAGGCAGTTTCCTTGAAGACAAAAAAGTGGCAAACTATGATCAAATGTTGGTCTTGTTTGCGAGAGATAGAGCTTCAGGAGCACATGCTGAAACAGCGAAAGAGAGAAATGCCCGATTGAGCAAGACTGTGGACATCAAATTAGAAATTATTGCAGAAGTTGATGACTTATTGAGAAGTAATGACGTTACACTGGAGAACCAACACATAGATGATGATGACGATGACATTCAAGTGATATCTCCTACGTGTTTTTCACCTGAACAAAATTCAAGTACGAAGAAGTGCAAAAGTAAAAAAAGGAAAGTTGTATAGATAAAATGAAGATGAACCATTTGAAACAAAGATTGTGAAAGTTGTTGGATACGTGCCTAATGTTATGAGGGAAGGTAACAAAATTTTTGAAAGAGCTTTCCATCACGAGTATACCGGTGATGAAATTTATAAAGAATTGCAGCCAATGAGTTTGGAACCCCATGAAATACCAAGTGCTCTCATGTATTTGGCGCATAATCAAGCAGATGCAAAGACATTGTTTAGTTGTCCACTCAACATACGCAATGATCTACTAAAAACAATTATGGGTGCGGGTAAATGAGTCACATGGGATGATAGTTGCTATTTCTTGTTTCTTTGACTTTATATGTTTGGTTTTTTATTTTGACTTCATGAATTGAATTCTGGTATTAGAGTCATGTTCTAATTAAATTGTATTTGTTTGGGATAATTTCAGCATTTAGGACAATTTCAAATGCATTTATTTTGTTGCAATTCCGAGTCTTCCGCCAAAAGTATAATGTTATTGTTGGTGTTAAATTATAACGTTCGATGTGAAAATAGATTAAGAGTGGAATTGTAAAGTTGTTAGTTTCATTGACCAAGATCTGAATTAAAAAGATTGTCATGTTTGGTGCAAAAAAACAAATTAGGGGTAAAATTATAAAGTTATTGTTTTCCTTTCTTTTCCTTTCAACTCGGGAACACATTTTTTTTTAATTTTCCTTCCATTTCCTTCGAACTCGAGAACACGAAGGTAGTTATTCTTTTCCTTCCTCTCCCTTTATTTCCTCTCCATATTTTCCTTCCCTTTTTTTTTTCCTTTACTAAAATTCGGGAACAAGCCGTAAGTAACCGTGGGCTAGATATATTAAAAAAAAAAAAGCCAAAGTCACCAAGTTATGGCTGCCTATATACATTTAAATGTGCCAAGTCACTGCTGCCTATATGCATTCATCAAAACAGCCAAAATCGACAAAAATACCAAAAAGCTAATGATCTAACTTTTGGTGACAGTATGTGACTTAACATTACACAGTTGCATTTTTATATATATGCTTCTAATTTTTGGGCGATGAAGAAGTCGCTTGAGAGCAAGTTGGAAGTGGCTGAAATGAGAATGTTACGTTGGTCGTGTGGTCGCACAGTGTTAGATAGAATTGCGGACGGGGTTTTCAGGAACGTGTTGGAAGTGGCGCCCATTTCAGCGAAAGTTAGGGAAGAGAGATTGAGATGGTTTGGCCACGTCCGCAGGAGGCAGACATCTGCTCCGGTGAGAAGGGTCGAGAGTTTAATGGTTGTTGGGGAGAGGAGGAGAGGCAGACCGAGGAGGACGTGGGAGGAGCAACTGAGATTAGATTTGAAGGCCTTAAACCTTTCCAAGACCATGACTATTGATAGGTGCGCTTGGAGGCGCCAGATCAGAGTTGTGGATTCTTTCAGGAGGCAGTCTTGTAGTTGAGAGTCTCGGGGTTGGGTTGTCTTGCTTTGAGCTAGAGCATTGCATTTTTACTTTTATTGTATATTTTATCCTATTGTCTTTGCGTGTGGTGTATTTTTGAGGAGTCGGCGTTCATCGGAGTGAAGTAGCCAAATTCCGCTTAGGTAAGTCCATGTGGATCTGCCACGCTCGGTGATTGGTCTCGAGCTTTTTCGAATCACATATTTTCCTTTGTATTTATCACACAAGATTCTGCGCACTGTTCTAAGTCTTCACTAAATGAAATTCTCCCTACCGTAATAAGTAGGGGCATGGTCTGCGTACATCTTACCCTCCCCAGACTGTGATCTAAGTGGGATATACTGGGTATGTTTGGTTTGGTTTGGTTTTTTCTTCTAATAAAGATCTCATGATCTTTATGGCAATACCTTCCCCTCCAACATCATTTTCACGAATGTGATTCGTTCGCCTTCAGAGAAATTGAGAAATAAGCCCATCAAACTTGCATGGGTCGTAGTTTTGTATACAAACTATAGGCGAGTTTTCTCGGTGAGAGTACCTATTTTGCTCAAGGCTTCAAGAACAAGTTTTGTCTTGTCAACGACTTCAGGTTTGTTGTTCGTCGTATGTTCACCACACCTATCAAGTTTATCGACAAAAACGCCAATTCATTCTTTCTGTTGTTTGAAGAATCTATCCATGGGATCAATAATAACCGGCTCCTTAGAGGTCGTTTCAAGCCGACTGTGTTTTTTAGTGGACGGAGCTTTCTTCCCACCACCCCTTTTATTAATGTTGGCTGAGATGCATTCTGCCGGGAATAATGCTCTAGGACATTCGATGTGCGTAGATTTGTAATTTTCACATTTAAATAAAATTATTTATTTCTCGTTGATTATTATAATATGTTGATGTTTTAATATTATAATAATCGTAATAGTTATTCACGAATAATAAGATTATTCAAATGTCTCTGGTCCAATCGCGTTGGGTGGAGACTCAAGTGATTAATATACTAGTATAAGTTTGATTGATAATCATCGAATGATTATGCGTATGGTACGGATCAAACTTATAGGTATTGGTTGGAGAACCAATACTGGACAGACCTGCATTGAGATCACTGCATGAAAATGTCAAAAGTGAATCTCAATATAACAGTATGTCAATAAATCCTTAAACCTGAGATTATCATAGAGTCCAACATGATAACTACTATGCCTTGACATAATCAAACGTTATCTAAAACATGGTGATCATAAAGGTTAGCGATCAGGATTAGTGAGAGTCATGTAGAGGGCAATGAATAATCAAGATGGGTATTTGTCCCTCCCTTTAGTGAGAGAGATACCTGTTGGGCCCTCGATAAGTAGGGCGGAAGGAAATGCATGGTCATGCTCAAATGAAGAGTCATTTTATTCAATGAGTCTACTTAAGATCGAGAAAGCATTTGAACATAATAAGTATGACAATTTTCATGACTTAGTTCAAATATGATATTCCGCGATAAAGAGATTTGACACGTTAAATGGTTTAATGGACTATAAACTTATATTATTTGGGTAGTCATAATGTCTTGCTAAATACTGCTTATGATTTATTATTTAATAAGGTATTAAATAATTGCCAACATAATATAATTCTTTTGGGTCACACATACGTCACTAAAGACAAGCAAGAATAATTAATAGATATAATATTGGATATTATATTTATTAAGAAAAATTAATAATGAGTAATATATGATATTATATATTATATTATTTAATTATATCAACTGAGAAAGATAAATATAATATTAGATATTATATTTATTAGAGAATTAAATAATAAGTAATATATAATATAAGATATTATATGTATTGTATTATTTAATGAGTTGAGGGGCAACTAAGCAAATACTAGAGTTTGACTCTAGGGTTTTACTTAGTTTAAATAAATGGTCTTGAACAAGAAGTTGCCCTAAGAAAAATTACACAACCCTAATTGTGTGAGACAAAAAATCGGCCCCTCCTCTCTGCTGTTCGGCCTAACTGTTGTCAGTCCGGGAAATCCGCTTCGGTCATTTCCGTCTTATTCCCTTAGTTAATTTTGATCAACATTACAAATCATTATAGAAAGAAATTATTTGTTGTACTGTTTATCAACATTATTCATAAGGTCTAGCAATCCAGCTTGTACCAGTTGTTCGTGTGTGGATCACCGAAAGAGGAAGAGGATTTAATTAGCTTCTGGTCCGGGTTCAGATCTGTTTTTCGAATTAAGATAATTCGATGAATTCTTTATAAATCAATTAAATTACTGCTTGAAGATCCTCGTCTGGGTTTTTCGCTAGTTTATTCCGCTGCGTCTTGCTCATATTTATTGTATTAAATATACGTAAAACCTAACACATTCATCGGGAGAAGGGGTGTCATCAATCTCCTCCTCATGAGGTACATTGTTGTTGGTAAACTCATTGTGAACTTGTTCATTTTGATTGGAATGAGAGTCATCCTCGATGTGTATATTGGGGTTGGAGGAAAACTCATCTACATCAAAGTGAGATAGATATGGCTCCTGAGTTGCTGCTTTAGCTTGATCGTCACGACTCACGACCTTGTGCACTTTTTCTAGTTGCACGATCCATTCCAAAGATCTCGATCCAGTCTTGGAAGTACCAGTATGACTTGAATCGCAATGTTTCAAGTTGCGGGTGAATCTATTCAAAAAGCAACAACAAATATATTCTCTAAGTCATTTCAAGTGAAATAAGTAATTAACCTCATGACCTACATGTATATTGTAAATACATAGAATTATATTGTACCTTAACATACTGCTTCCATGCGTCGTCCTCAACAGAAACCATGTTGCTGGAGTCATTCCTACCAAACCCGCTAGTGTTAATCATGTCCAACACTTGATAGTATTGCCTTTTCCATAGAGTCAACTTAGACGATGCATTTGTTGAGGTCATATTAGAATCGGGGAACAATACCTTCATCTTTCTCATTTACTTTTATATAATCGGTCCGAATATTATGGCTCCGAATGTTGGACGATGAAGAAGTTGCTTGAGAGCAAGTTGGAAGTGGCTGAAATGAGAATGTTACGTTGGTCGTGTGGTCGCACAATGTTGGATAGAATCTCGAACGGGGTTTTCAGGAACGCGCTAGAAGTGGCGCCCATTTCAGCGTAAGTTAGGGAAGAGAGATTAAGATGGTTTGGCCACGTCCGCAGGAGGCAAACATCTGCTCCGGTGAGGAGGGTCGAGAGTATATTGGTTGTCGGGGAAAGGAGGAGAGGCAGACCGAGGAGGACGTGGGAGGAGCAACTCAGATTAGATTTGAAGGCCTTAAACCTTTCCGAGACCATGATTGTTGATAGGTGCTCTTGGAGGTGCCAGATCAGAGTTGTGGATTCTTTTGTAGGGAACGGTGCTGTAGTTGAGAGCCTCATGGTTGAGTTGTCTCAGTTAGCTTTGACCTAGAGAATTGCATTTTTTACTTTTGTTGTATATTTTATCCTATTGCCTTTTGCATGTGGTGTATTTTTAACAGGGAGCTGTGAGCAGAGTCAACCTCTCTTCTGTTAGAGCAACGTTCATCGAGAGTGCAGTTGCCAAAGTCCCCTTAGGTAAGTCTCATGTTAATTAAGCCATGGTCTCAGGTATGGTTTTGAGCTCTTTCGTATCATATGCTTCTTTGTATATATCACTCAATACTTTGCTGTGCACTAAGCTGGAGGTCTTCACGGAAACAGCCTCCATACCGTAAAAAGTATGAGCATGGTCTGCGTACATCTTACCCTCTTCAAACCCTACTCTGAATGAGATATACTGAGTATGTTTGGTTTAGTTTGATTTTTTAGTCCGAATGCATTATCCTAGCGCCAACCATCAACCACCAATTTTTAAAAATGAATTTTGCCGCATCAAATGGTGCAAAAACGGGGCACAAAGTTTTTGTTTGTATGGATCATATTTGATTATTGTCAATTTCAAAGCCCTACACATGTTTCAAATATCATAATCAAATAGAAGAAGTAGACAAACCGGACGCACCACACTACAATTATCTATCTTATATATATAAAGCTTAAGAAGCCTTATAAATGTAAGTGGTCATGATTAATGCTTGATGAATTGATTGTATCATATTTGTTATTCCACATTGATTTAGGCGTACGCAAACTTTCGTTAAGTGTACAATGAATATTCACATAATGGCCATTTATATGTTAAGTATATGAAGCATTTGTCAGTTATAAATGTAAAGTGGTTATAATAAATAACTCACGAATTGAAAGTGAAATGTGGAGATATGTGTTTGGTGCCATGAATGTATAAATTAAACACATCAATTAGTGTTAGTCTTTTTACCTTCCCGTCCATGAGTTACAAATATTTTATCAACTATATAATGTGTCAAAAATCACACACAACAAAACACAACTTCCTCCACACAGCGTGCACATTGAGCTACAACATATTATGGTGGTAAAGTAAGCATCATATCGTCTAGCTTAATTAGCATATTGATTTATATTGTTTTATGTAAATTTCACGTGTGTTTTGTGTGTGTAACAATGTAGGACATAAAGATGGTGCTTAGGAGATTTGGTAGTAACGTCATCTTCTCTAATGGTTTAAGAGATCCTACACATCGTTGTCTTATCAATTATGTGGTACATGCACGAACATTTTTACTTTGATCGAAAATGCAATATATTGATTAACTGTATTTAAGTTACTAACGATCAACTATATCTAATTGTTTTTTGTAGCGCATCAAGAAGCATTAAAGAAAGATATCGAGAAGTCACAAAAATTGTATCAAGAACAAAACATGAAAAAGGCCAATGAACAACAACGACAAAGACAACAACAACAAGAACAACAACAAAAACAAGAACGACGCCATGGCCATCGGTGGGATGAATACTTAGCATTCATATTAATATATGTTACAAATTAAACATGTAATATTTTGCTTCATGTAATACCGATAAATGGGCTAATACTATTGATTCGTTAGCAAGTAAGTTTATTGAAAATAATGTGACGAGTTCAATTTGTAGTCAATAATTATTACTACACTTTGTTGGTGCATTTTAATATTTTTGCTCTTAATTTAGTTTTTTGTCTTGCGGTGTGTTAATGTCACTTTCTTAATTAAACGTCTTGAAATATTGCGTGACTTTGATACTTGATATGATTGTGTAAGTTATGTCGATGTTACATATTGAAAATGGTAGTATATAATAAAAATATCTTCACACTATCATCTTTATCCATAAATGGTGCAAATCAATAGACTATAGATAAAACAAATACGTATTAATGATTCGGGTAAGCATATCCACAATTAGTATCGGCAATGAAGTGATTATGTTATTTTGAGAATTTATCATTTATATAATTTTACTGTAGTTTAAATCTTACATAATAAATAATATCATTTTGACGATTTATGTAGTTTAAACAATATAGATATACCATTTATATAATATATTATAAATTAAATATAAATCTTACTCAATAAGTAATATCACTATGGAGATTAATTGATTATCTTAATATAATTTTAGTTTCATTTGTAGAATGACAAACAAATTTGGCAAAATGAAATTGTTATATTAGTTATTAAGAGTAGAAAAATTATATGTTGAGATTGATGTCTTCAAATATATTTATATATGCAACCTGGTACAAATTAAATATACTAACAATATTGGACCGATTTTCACAACAATAAAAAATATTGAAACTTAAATGATTTTTGTGCATAAAATAAAGTTCGATTAATTAAGCGTAGTAATGTGGAACTACCGTATTTGATATGATAAACCAAAAGGATAATTAATTGTCACAAGCTAGATCTCAAAATATAGCGAATATCCACTTTGTTACGATTTTATATAAGGGTTACATTTATTTTGAAGAACCGTATGCGTTTAACCTCCCTTTGACATTTAGTATGTAACTTATACATATTAAAAAGTTACATGTGAAGAGACTCTTTTAAATGTAGCATCTTGAAAAAGTCTCTTCACATATACTCTTTAATGTCAATAAACTATTTTAAATGTGTGTCATGCTTAGAAAAGGTGTGATACCATCACAACTTAGATATATAATGACGAAAATAAGTGCCAAAGATTACGCTATGAACACTTATATACAGTCCATGTAATGACAAAAATTAGTGTTGAACAATACACTATGAACATTTAGATTAAGCCCGTGTGCATCGCACGGGTCTGAATGACTCGGTCTAAATATAAAAGTCACCAAACAACTAATTAAACTCATTCATCTTAAACTCATGCGATGCTTACAAAAGTTGTGATACCATCACAACTTACAAACCTAATGACGAAAATAAATACCACACATTACACTATGACCAATTAGATAGAGCCCGTGTGCAACGCACGGGTCTGAATGACTAGTACTATATAAAACTTATCACCCTTAATTTAATGTGGAAATGGGATTTATGTGTCTCATTTATTAATTTTTATTATCATAATTTCATATTTTCATTTATTAATTTTTGGTTTTAGCAAAGAGATTGCAGAAGGGTATTTTGGGGAGAGAAACATCAGTTTGTAAACGGCAGCAATTATTGGGGTGAAATTACATATGAAGAGACTATTTTAATTGTAACTTTTAATGTAAATAAACTAATTTAAATACAAAAGTTATGATAAACATCACAATGCAAATGCACCTTCTAATACACAAGGTGATTAAAATGAACTTTTAAATGATAGTATAAATTACAAAATGGTTAAATTTTAGCTATGAAATCTTAGATACAATCGCATCGACGGATTGAATAAACCAAAAACAACCCAGGAAAGAACATACGGGTTAGTAAAGTCTCATTTCATATAACTAATTACATAGACTAAAATAAAAGGACAATAACAATAAAAAAGCATATAAACTTCTGCAAAAGTCATTTAAATTCGCTATCTCGCTCATTCAACCATCTGCGGCATTACGTGCAAAACAGTAGATATTCAAATCAAATACCGCGGCGAGTTGGATAATGCCTCGTTTTATATAAGGTCATTCAAAATGGACATTAAATAATCTCACTTCTAGAGTTACCATAAAAATTGTAGACATGCATTTCAATCATTATTAAATCGAAAACTAAGTAAAAGAAGATATGAGTATGTGATTCACTTTTTCCGATTCAAAAAATGTGGGCATCGATGAACAGAAAATAAGGAGCCAGGGCTAGAATATATTATATTTACTTACACTCTTAATGCTACTACCAATTTTAATTAGGAGAACATCATTTGGGTTTAATCTATCAAATTTAATGCTATTTCATCTACCAATTTTAATTAGCACAATATCATTTGAGTTTTCTGATCACCAATTTTAATTAGTAGAAAAAAGGAAAAGATTTGAAAAATAATTTGTCTATGCTCCTACTTACTTCATCGTTCTCTTCATATGGTTACAATAATGCAGCAAAGTGGTCAAATTTTGAGAATCAGAAAGTCTCTCATTCAAGATTTCTTGAAGGCTAATGAAGTACAACAAGTCAATCCACACACAAATTCTCACATTTTTTTAGTTTTAAACAACTCATTACAAGTGCAAGATGTATAAAATTACCTGTATTCGGGATCACTCGATTTTTTCCTTCATGCCTTGACATTTTTCAATCGCCGGTCAGATACGAGATGAGAAAAATTGTCTGCAAAACTTGATTTTTTGCTAGATTAGAAGTTTTTGAGGTTCCGCAATATCTTTTGTCGGAATAGTGAGGCTCCGATAGGTAATCACGAGACGAGATTAGCCACTCTTGTTCCCGAGTCTCATTTAAGGAGTGAAAGGAATGAAAGTGGAGAGAAACGGAAAGAAAAAAATTTAAAAGATGTCCACTAAATTTTTTGTAGAAGGAAGCGGGAAGAAAAGAAAAGATCTTGAGTATAATCATCACTCCAAATTTTCCTTCCAAATTAGAGAGTTTCGGAGAGAAAGAAATCACGTTGTTATTTTTTTTAATTTTCCCTCCATTTCCTTCGAACTCGATAACACGAAAGTAGTTATTTCTTTCCTTCACCTCCCTCGTTTCTCTCCATATTTTTCTTTCCTTTCTTCTCTTTCCATCTGAATGTAGGACCTAATTTTGTATGAGCTGAATATGGGCTTAATCTTGACATCCGAACACCTCCATGAATGTCTACCAATATATGGATTTCGGAATCTTTTAGGACATGAATTTAACAACTCCAATTTTTTTTTGATACCGAAGTTCCAACCTTACACCTTATTAGTTTTCGAGAAAACAACTCTGGCCCCACAGTACAGCTACTAATTAAATCGCGAAATGTGTATCTGCTCCCAGATTCTTAGGGGGGTGTATTTAATTAAGATTTTAATGGAATTTGATAGATTTTAGAGTTTGATGGATTTGATAGATTTTAATGGAATTCAACAAACTTTCATAAATTCTCTTTGATTTCAATGGACTTCTATCTGTTAGAATTCTATAGACCTTTATGAATTTTTATGGACTTTTATGAATTTTATTGACTTTATTTTTCTCAAAAGATAGTAAACACATGAATTTCATTTATTAGCGTTCTATCTTAATAGATAGTTGTTCTATATGTCATTTTCAATCAATTGTTATGTATAATAGATTTTTTAATTAAAAATAAATATCTATTACAAATAAAATTTTACAACAAATTGATATAATTTGATGAGAAAAACTAAAGAAGTATCTCATATTAAAAGACTAAAACATATACAAGTTATTAAAGCAATGAGCAGATATAAAATATTTAATTATAAACTGAATTTTTACAAGTTTTTGTAAATAATTATTTTTCATAAAAAGTTGAAGAGCAGAAGATAAAAATATTATAAAAACTTCTTTACTGTTACGGGATATGGTGGTAGGGTTGTTTAAATGGTTCTCGATTAGAACCGGAAACGCGTGATTCGGTTAACGGAGAACCGCAATTTGATTATTGATCCGGTTTTTGATTCCATTGTGTATTATTTGTTCGGTTTTCGGTCTAACCGATAACCATTCGGTTCCGAATTGAAAACTGGTTTTATAAAATATATTTATTAAAAAAAATTTATTTTATAATTATATTATATTATTTTAATTTTTATAAATTAAATTGGAAATTAGACTGTTTTTATGAAATTATATTTTGTAATTATATTATATAATTATAAAATAAAAAATAATATTTAATAAATATATTTTATAAACCGAATCGGAAGCAGATTTTATTTATGAAATTATATTTTTATATTTTATAATTATATTATATTATTTCAATTTTTTAAATTAAAATAAAAAAAACGGTTTTTGTTGTTAACCGAACCGGAACCGAAAATAATTGGTCCGGTTCTGATTAACCGAAAATTTATACGGTCCGATTTTCAGGTCTTATTTTAGGACATTTATGGTTCCGTTAACCAAAAAATTGATGCAGTTAAGGAACCGAACTGTTCGACAACCCTGTATGGTGGTAGTGGCAACGGGGTGACAGCAGAAATGGTGTTGGTGGTGGGGCGGGACAGTGGCAATGGTGGTGGGGCGGGACAGTGGCAATGGTGGTGGGGAGGCGGTTGCGTCAGTAGTGGTGGGTGGTGCTGATGAATAAAAATCTATCAAAATCTTAAGGGTGTAGGAAAGATTTTAAAAGACAAATTATGTTAGTACTTTGTGCTTAAAGATGAGTACCTAGATGATTCCATTAAAATCCTTCAAATCCAAAATAAATTTGAATACCTCATAATTTTGTAAGATTTATAAAAGTTTTCATTTAATACCTCATGACTTTAATGGACTTTTAAGAACTCCATTAAATTCTATATTGAATACCACAAAAATTTAATTGACTTTTAAAAGTCTCAATTAAATACATCCAAACTTTTTCAATTCCATCAAATTCTATAAAAATCTTTAAAAATCATTTGAAATCTCAATTGGATACGCCCCTTAAACAAGTACAAATATTAGATATTTAGCTTGATTCTTGAACTAAAACTAGAAATTGGTCAAATTACTAGTCAACTCTTTTTTTCCCCCTAAAATAGTTGCCTTGAAATGGTCTCGTAGAAACTAACTAGACCAGCCGAGGACTGCCATGGCGTCAATTACGGTGGTTACGGACACTCACGCCGAGCACAAGCCACTTCATCCCGACTCTCAGCCTGCATATTCGGACAGAGTGACGGAATATTCTTCACGGCCATCAGCGGAGGGTCCGCCACCAAAGAACTCAAATGTTTCCAAACAACGCCTCGTGTCGCTTGACGTTTTCCGGGGCCTCACTGTCGCCGTACAGCTCCTGCGCAGATACTTTTTAATCCCGTTCACTAGAATTTGAATTCAGCTGATGTGGTTAATCTATTGAGTTTTTGATGGAAGCTTGTGTTCATTACGAGGCCCTATTTACAGTTCGAAATGGTTAGTTTTTGTTTTCTAATTTAGCTATAATTTTGACAGCTGATGATCTTAGTCGATGATGCTGGAAAAGCATTTCCATCGATAAACCACGCGCCGTGGTTCGGGGTAACACTGGCGGATTTTGTTATGCCGTTTTTCCTCTTTGGAGTAGGAGTCTCCGTCAGTCTCGTGTTCAAGGTATTAGGAAAGATCCATAGACTATCGATTCTAAAGCTTGTTAGTTAACGAGAAAAAATGAAGAGAAAGGAGTTATGAGTTGATTTGCATTGCTTGTTATGGTACTTTTCAGGAGTAGTAACATATTTTCTGTTACAGAGTCAAAGATCGCTTGCGAAAGTAGTGCTAAAGATCACTTGTAAAGAGGCTTTTAATTGTTTGTGATGCAGAACGTGTCAAACAGATTAGCTGCTACCAAGAAAGTGGTGCTAAGATCCGTCAAGCTCTTTCTGTTGGGAGTGCTTCTTCAAGGTAGACAAGTATTGAGGTTTCTTGTTGAAATTTCATATTCCTAATTATGAAGCCAAGGAATGGATATTTGGTTGTTTCATTATGGGCATAAGTTTCTTCATAAATCGAATAGGTTTCGTATTTTCCTAGTTTGGAGCTTCCTGAATTAAGCAGTGACCAACTCTTCAAATTTGATTACTTGTTCAATTACACTGTTTTTACTACTGCATAGGTGGGTACTTTCATGGGCGTGACAATCTAACTTATGGGGTTGATATAACGAAAATACGAGTGATGGGTGTGCTACAGGTATTATGACATGCCTTTAGATGTGTGGTTATCGTTGCTGTGCACTATTTAGGCGTTGAGTATATTGCTCACATTGTTCTTCTTCTCTATTAAGATTTCTACCACTTCTTACAATTATAACCTCTCTAACTTTTTTGTATTCTAGAGGATTGCAATTGGATATCTTCTGGCTTCAGGTTTGGAGATTTGGCTTGTTAAAAATACTGTTGTTAATTCAGCAGTAGCATTTGTGAAGAGATACTCCTTACAGATGTGAGTGCAAGCTTTGTCCGGTTCTTTTCTACTCAATTGAGATTTGAGAGTACATGAAATGTAAATGTCGGTCTCGAATTACTATTATTATTTTTATTATTATTTTTATTTGTGGGATCTAGATACTGACAATACAATATAAGTTCTAGAGACAAGGTAAGAATTGTAAAATGTTGCCGAAGCTCTAAGGACAAATACAGAAATGTGGACATTTATTCTTGGTATACTCACATTCTTTCAGCATGAAATAAAAGTGTGCTTGCTGATATATAAATGAGAAGCTATTGCTGATGTTCGTATATGATTTATAACTTATTCTGTATGAAAATAATGACAATTATTTTGACTGCTTATTCCTTTTATGTTTCTCTGTTCATATTTATTCTGATATGCTAATCTCATGTGCAGTGGGGCTGGAATTGTACTAGGTTCATTATACATGGTTCTGCTGTATGGCCTCTATGTTCCAAACTGGACCTTTGATGAGTCGAATCTCAGCATGATTTTACCCATATCACAGGGAGCTAGTAGGAGAACTGTGAGTTAAAAAGTGCAGATCCTTCTAGAGAATTTACACGGGAAATATTTCGTTTGATCTATTTCCTCCTCTTTTAGCCAAAACAAGATTTTTTACCAACTTATTTCTATTTAGAAACTGATACTCGAAGAAACTAAAACGAATCCAAGAAATAAATAGAGAAGTTTGATAAACATAAAGAATCTATTCTAATGATTCTCAAATGTTGATTTTTTGTATGAGAATTTGATGACGACGGATGGACCTGAATTCCAGAAAGGGACAGAAAGGATCGAGATTCAACCTCTCAAGTCTGATAGAGCAAAATAATATATAACAAGAACTATTAAGAAAGAAGAAAACATATAAAACTTAAAGGAATTCATTTTTTCGGGACAAGATGGGAAAAGAAGAATCAGCCTCCCTCTTGTTCAGGGTAGAGTAAGTCTATTGGTGCATTGCTTAAGCTTGGTATCTAATTTTGTGTAATAATGACGAACGCTGAATTCTGACAACATCAAAATTTACTCTTTACCAGTTGTTTGTTCTGCATTTTTGTACTTTTAAACCGGCATTCATGTTATATAAAGCCGATTTATTCAGCCATAATCGAGTACGGTCAGCAATTGGATCTGTAATGTGTTTGTGCCTGATAGGGAGCAGGAGCAAGGGCTTGGCTTGGAGGAGGGTCCGGGCCCCCTGTTGGTTTACCGAAGGCGGGGATGGGCTTGAGCCCACTGTTCGTGGGCTGGGGAGTTACAGTTCTTTATTTTATTCCTTGTTAATTCTATTTTCAGTTGTTTAGGGTTTCTATTTTTGGAATTATTAGAAGGGTATTTAAATCTCTAATTAGGGTGGATGTTTTTTATCATCGAGGAATAAGAATCGAGTTTAGCCTGGTGGCTTTTGGGCAGCGGTAGTTCGCCGTTGATTATTTGGTTTCTGTTCTTATCAATTGGTCCAATTGATAAGAAACAACGACCGCTCCTCAAACACTTGTGTGAAGTCAAATGCGAAAGATTCAGACAGACGATCGTACAAGCAAGGAATCAGATGCAATTATTTATTTCATTTCATTCGGAATATTTGTACAAGCGCCCGAAGGCAAAACACAACGAAACTGAAAAATTACAAGTGAAAACAAAATGAAAGCTGACTAACTCAGGCTGCCCCCGCCTGACCTTCGCCACCGGCCGCTGGATCGGTCCGGCCTTCGCCACTGCCTGCTGGATCGACTTGCGCTTCCTCGTCGATATCCGGGTGAACGAGGTTGTCCGGCGACGGATACCAGCTCAGGTCGATTCCGAGGTCGGAGAGGTCAAGGATCGGCACAAAGAAAGCCGGCTGCAGAGGATGCTCAAGCACACAGACTTTGAAGTTATCAATCAAAGGGCCGACCTCGAGCCCTCCCTTCTTGGCAGCGCGGATGGCGTCAGCGTAAGCCATGTGATAGGCAAATTCGCTGACATACTCCACGTTGAGGAAGGGATCGACCTCGGTCGCCTTCAACTTCTCCTTCAGCCCCGCGATTGTTTGATCCGCACCCTGGAGCTCGGCAACCTTAGCGGCCAGCTCTCCCTTCGATGACTCCAGCTCGCCATTTAACCGGTCCACCACCGCCTTCAGCTCAGTCGCCTCATTCTGCGAGGTCGCGTGCAACCGACGGGCTTCCGTCATTTGATCACGCATCCGGTCGGTCGCCGCCCGGGCCCGGTCGAGATCCTGCTTCGACCGCTTGGCTGTCTCCACGTACTCCTTCTCCATTGCCGCGATCCTGTCGGCAAACTCGGCGTTCCGATTCCGAGCAGCCTCGAGGTCCGAATGGAGACGGGCGGTAGAGGGCCGCCCCTCATAATCCTTCACGGCCTGAGCGGCCATCGTCGCCGCTTGAAGGGTCAGAGCAAGAGTCGTCTGCATTGCGTCTCCGGACCGCCGGCGCGCGATCGCATCCAGATCAGTCGTCCAAGCCTTCGGCAGGGCGGCGATAGCCCGAGAGACGTAGTGAGGGACGTCGCTAGGCTCGCGGGGAGATCTGCTCGCGAGGAAGTCCAACACCATCGGCGAGCAGTTCGGGTCGGCAAGACGGACCCTATGCCAAGAACAAAGGAGTTAGTATGTCCCCTATACAAGTGACGTAACTCAGCAGAGCAACCAAACTTACCTTTCGACCTTCTCGGGGTCGCGGCCGAAGAAAGGCTTGCCCCGCCGGGTCTGGGCATCAGCGGTCGCCATGGCCTGTAGGTAGGCCGATGAGGGCGTAGGCCGCTCCGCCATTGGAACTGCAGAAAGTGGAGGCGTGGCGACCGGCGGCACCACTGCAGGCGCCTCAGCAGCAACATATGGCAAGGGCTCCTCCGGCCTCCGCCTCTTGCGGTTGTGCTGGAGCTACTCCTCCTCCCGAGTTTCCGGCTCGATGACGATCGGCCCCACGAGAGGTCTCGCCTCTGGGATAGGACGGGTCGTCGCCGCAGGGGCATGACTCGTTTTCTTCCCTTGGCGGGGACGACTCATGATACCAGGGTTCGACATGGCGATTTCTCTCGGTGGCTCGGAGTAGCGGGGGAAGTAGATCTCTGTCAAAGAAGACAATCAACCAGGTTAGTCGTCTTCTTCAATCAAAGGCGATCGTCAAGCAAAAAAGGAGATCGTAAACATTTGTACCTGGGACCCTTAAGTGGCGGAGGAAGCGAAACAACCGAGCGCCCAACCAATGAGCTTCGTTGTTGATCATGCGAGCGTCGATATAACTGTCCGGAAGACTACGGATTCGCTCCCAGACGATCGAAAAATCAAATGGTAGGTCGCCGGCTGCTGGAACAAGGGAGCCTACAAAAAGAAAACCAAATTAGATCACTTCAAGATGTATCCGAACGAAGGGAGAGTCAAAACCCTTACTCGGATTCCTCTCCCAGAAGCCGGCGGGGATATCCAACTCATCCTCGGGTTTGTCGCTCGCGGACGATTTCCACGCTCCGCCGACCCAACACCACTTTCTCAGGTCGCCCCGGACCTTGTTCGGCACCCCAAGAACCACCCGGCCCAAGCGACCCTGGATGTGGTAGCCGCCAACAGAACCCTTTTGCGCCGTCAGCTTAAAGAGATAGTTCATCTCCAGCGCAGAAGGAAGACGGAACAGCCGATGACAGCCAAATAGAGTCAAAGTGCTAATGATTTGCAACCAGGCGTCCGACGTCAGTTGGAGCGGCGCCACATTCCAAGCGGTCAACAGATACGACACGGCGAACGGCAGTGGGAACCGCGATCCGGCCCTCATGATCAACTCGTTAACGGCGACCATACCCTCGGGAGGTTGGTCGGGCCGCTCATTCTCGGCAGGCACATACAGTGAAACGTCGGAGGGGACATGGAACTCCGCCCTCTAACGAGTCAAATCCTTCTTAGTCGCCGAACTCTTAATCTGGCCTCCGCGGGTTCAATCCCAGCGTGGATGGCCTCGACGGCCGTCCCCACGTGAAAACCCGCAGAGGTATCATCCCGAGCAGTCGAAGTCGCGGCGGCGAAGTGCTACCCGCCTCATACACGGTTGATCCTCCTCCGGACATATTCAAAGAGAAAGGAGGGAGAAAAGTTTTTGTTCTTACCTAGAGACTGAGTCGAACGTCGATCGGCACACAAAGCTTCAAGAAAATTCAGCTATGTCTTCTTCTCAAGCGAAAACGCATAAAGATATAACCCCAGAAGCCCTAGCCCCTTTTATAGGCGAGAGCAGGGACTTCTGGGCAAATAAACGGAATCTCGAGGGTTGAAGTGCAACCGTCGGATAAGTCGCATTTAATGCCACCCTCGAAATCCGAGTGTGCGTCGTTTCGAGGGCACGCCAAACGACAAGTCTGACAAAACCGTCGGACTCCCCCAACGGGAGCGCGACACGTGCCCCAGTGACGTTTCAAAGCCCGCTTTCCCGCTCTTTTCAGTGTCCGGGGAGGTCGTCCAAATTCGAAATCAGTTCGTTCGGGAGACGATCGTCTGCTTCATAAGTGGATGAGTTGCTCGTCTAATGCAAGCGATCGCCAGCAGAGCCACCTCACCCCACGTCTTCAACATCGGAGCGAGCTGGGGGGCAATTGTTGTGCGGCGATTTATACGCCTCGAAGGCGATCGGCATAATGGTCGGATGCCAACCGAAGAAGACAGATGCTGGTCAAGTGCCTAGCGGTCGACGTCCAAGGCGATCATCTATTGGCACCTGGCGATCGCCTCTAGTATCCGACCGGGGACGACCGTCCCATACCACGTGTAAATCCAACATCCGTCAAAGTCTGCGAAGACCGAATCTCGGGATGAAGGCCCATGTGCAGATCCGCAAAAGGCGCCGCAAGAATAGGCTTTACTCCAGCCCATCAGCAGCTGTCGGTGACAAGGACGGCCTCACCTATCGACAGACCCGCCGAAAGGTCCTAGGTGGGACCTCCCAAGACTGCGACGTGAGGCACATGTCGCCTCCTCATTGGTTCGCGCATCTGGCTGCCAGCTGCAGCTGCGCATCTGATTTGCCCGCCTTATTTAATGCAGGAACAGCGAATCGCCCGTGTGGGACAGGGACATCCCAACAACCTCCTCTCCTATAAATAGGAGACCTCCAGCATTTGCAAAAGAGACGTGACAACGAAAACATGATTACACACAGAGAACACCTCATCTTTGTAACAAGAACTCACAGAGCTTTAACTCTGGTTCTTCCGGCAATCAACAGCACTCAAGAGCACTCAAGAGCTAGATAACTAGGGGCATTACACTCATTGTAATTGTACTCTAACATTAATACTCGTACTTCAAAGCAGCACCCGTATTAATAATATCTCGCGAGAGCATTCAAGCCCGGGACTAACAACCCCGGCAAATCTTGTGTTATTTATTTTCCTTCGTACGTGCTCTCGCATTTTGTTTGTTACTCACCCGTAGCCATATCCAACAAACGATTACGTATAATATTTTGGGTAACAACACGCCTGAAGGGTAATTTGGAGAAGGCACAACAGAGCATGGTTAAGCAGGTTAACAAGCACCGCCGGGAGGTGGTCTTCCGGGTTGGGGATAAGGTGTTTCTGATGGTTCGGCCTCATCGACAGTCTACGGTGTTTCGTCCACCTTACCATAAGCTGTCACCCAAGTTCTACAGTCCGTTTTTGGTTGAGGCGCGCGTGGGTTCTACGGCGTACAGGCTTGTCCTTGCCACCCAGCAGCCGCATACACCCTGTGTTTCATGTATCCCAGCTGCGGCTGGTGGTGGGTGACCATCCCGTGGAGGCGGAGTTGCCGGAGATTTTGGAGTTGCCGGTGGGGCCGGTGTTTGAGCCCGAGGAGGTGCTGGCGTGGCGGAATGGGCGTGAGAAAGGGGAGGATGAGGAACAGCTGTTGGTTAAGTGGGTCGGGCAGCCGGTTGATGATGCCACTTGGATGAGTAAAGTCAGTTTTCAGAGTCAGTTTCCGGACTTCAACCTTGAGGACAAGGTTGTTTCGAAGGAGGATGGAGTTGATAGGGAGCAGGAGCAAGGGCTCGGCTTGGAGGAGGGGCCGAGGCCCCTGTTGGTTTACCGAAGGCGGGGACGGGCTTGAGCCTACTGTTCGTGGGCTGGGGAGTTACAGTTATTTATTTTATTCCTTGTTAATTCTATTTTCAGTTGTTTAGGGTTTCTATTTTTGGAATTATTAGAAGGGTATTTAAATCCCTAATTAGGGTGGATGTTTTTTATCATCGAGGAATAAGAATTGAGTTTAGCCTGGTGGCTTTTGGGCAGCGGTAGTTCACCGTTGATTATTTGGTTTCTGTTCTTATCAGTGCCATCTTGAGATGGTTATTAATTGAACCAGGTCCTAGAATCCTACATATTTTTACGTGACTATCAGAATATGCATGGTGTGAAATTTGAGATACTCGTTGGTTCTAGACTTTAAAATGCCACCAAATTATGTTGCCGTTTGGGAGCATGATATAGACATATAAACCCTGGGAGGGTTCAAGTGGCTGTTTCTTTCAGTGTTTGAACTTTGAAGTAATCTCAGAGCTGGATTTGTTATAAATTGATATATTATGGTACTGGTATGGTTCTGTGAATGAACTGACGCGAAGTTACTATTTCAAATTTTCATCATGTGTTCAAATCCTTTTGTTCTTATTTGGAATATGTTATCTTAGCACAAGACATTTCAGTTCTCAAGTGAAACAGTTCAATAAGGTTCATTGTGTATTATGGTTTCTAGGTTCAATGCGAAGTGAGGGGCAGTCTCAAGCCTCCCTGCAATGCAGTTGGATTTATTGATCGAATTATTCTTGGTGAAAAGCATCTGTATCAGCGTCCTGTATACAGAAGAACAAAGGTTGTCCTATTTTTGTGCACTAGTGGTTGTTGACAATTCCTTTGAGTTTCATGCCCTTTTTTACTTTTTGTCCATTTGCCCTGTTCTTACAGGAATGTAGCTCCAACTCTCCAGATTATGGTCCTCTACCACCAAATTCACCTGTGTGGTGCCTCGCTCCATTCGATCCTGAGGGCATCTTAAGGTTAGGTGTAAATGTGATTGTGTTTTCTTTTTCCCTTTTTAAGTACAAGTATACCAAATGAAATATAATATACATCCTGGATTTTAACTCATAAGTGAATTTTTGGTTCCATGATTCAAAAGCTAAAAGCCAGAACTTCCTTTGGGTCATAGGCTTCTATCTAGGTTTAGTACGGTACAGTATGGATACGTCACAATTTCATACCCCTTTTATTATTCACCTTTGAGTCAAAGTTTTTTTTGCCTTAGTCAAAGTCTTACAATTACTTTGCTGAGATTTCTCTAAAACTCTTTATGACTTGAGCGTAGGAGTTTCAATGCTGGGACCCTTCCCGCGCCTTTTTACGTACTTTTGGTAGCTCGCAACTTGATTCATTCAGAGAGCATTCTGATTCTTGGTGGCTGACTCATTCGAGCATATCAAGTGACGTTTGTGGGACCTATTGCATCGAGTCATTATTTGAGTTAGGATATGAGATCAATCATGGCAGAACAAGGCCCGGCTCCATAAGGTGATTGACTAGATTGCACCTCGGAATTGAAGGAACTAATAGCGGTGTATTCGGAAGAAATAAACCTAGAAAAAACTCCCATCACACTCGCTGAAGAAGAGAATTACCCCTAACATCACTCTAACGAAAGAGCACTGGCAGAGATAACACCCAGTGCAATGAAAATACAACATCTAAGCCTTAGTCCCAAAATGATTTGGGGTCGGCTAACATGAATCAAGTTTTGAAACCGTCAATGATCGTTACATAAATAATATAGAAGGAAAAAAAGAGGGAAAAAAGTAGAGAAAAAAGCAAATAAAAAAAGAGAATGAATGTTAAAAAAAAAAAAGAATCAGATTCCATCCACCATCCGTATTCTTTCCCGCCACATTTGCCTCTCTATCGCCATACTTTCTCCAATTCCAAGAAACCACATATCATTTTCAATCATCTTTATCCAAGTTTTCTTGGGTTTTCCTCTACCTTTCACAACATTACTTGTTCCCCAACTTTCTAGCCTCCTCACTGGGGCATCAACAGGTCTTCTTCTCACATGACCAAACCATCGTAATCGATTCTCCATCATCTTGTCTTCTATAGCCGCAACTCTTACCTTCTCTCTAATCACTTCATTTCTGAGCCGATCCTTTTTTGTATGACCACACATCCATCGTAGCATACGCATCTCCGCCACATTCATCTTTTGAACGTGACACTGTTTTACAGCCCAACACTCGGTGCTATATAACAGCGCAGGCCTAATTGTCGTGCGGTAAAATTTACCCTTTAACCACCCGGCCTTTATTCTGTGAGCCACATAGCCATCTAGCTCTCCATCCTTTTGGATAATAGATCAAAGATACCGAAAGAAAGTAGATCCGTGAACAACTTTCCCATCAAATGTGATCATCCCCGCCTCTCTATCAGTGTTTTCGCTAAACCTACACTCCATATATTCAGTCTTACTTGTGCTCAGCCTAAAACCTCGAGCTTCCAAAGTATCCCTCCAAAGTTCCACTTTCTGTTGCACTCCAACCTTCGTTTCATCAATCAACACAATATCATCTGCGAACATCATACACCACGGAACGTCATTTTGAATTTCTCTTGTCAATTCGTCCATGACTATGGCAAAGAGAAAAGGACTAACAGCAAATCCTTGATGCACCCCAATCGTAATAGGGAATTCTTCTGTCCTCCCAACATTAGTACGTACACTTGTACTAGCTCCCTCATACATGTCCTTTATAATGTCAATATATTTCCGCGATACACCCTTCTTTGCTAAGGCCCACCAAAGTACTTCTCTTGGTACTTTATCATATGCCTTCTCTAAATCAATAAAAACCATATGTAGATCTTTCTTTTTATCTCGATAATGTTCCATCAATCACGGATAAGATAAATTGCTTCCATGGTCGATCTTCCGGCATAAATCCAAACCGATTTTACATTATCTTCACACATTTCGATTCTTTGTTCAATCACTCGTTCCCACAACTTCATGGTATGACTCATTAGTTTAATTCCGCGATAATTAGAACAATCTTGAACATCACCTTTGTTCTTATACAAAGGGACGAGAATACTTTTCCTCCATGCTGATGGCATCTTATTGCTTCTCCAAATCTTATTGAAAAGCATAGTTACCCATTCGATCCCTCTCTCCCCCAAACATCTCCAAACTTCAATAGGTATACCATCTGGTCCTTTCCGCTTTGACCCCATCTTCTTCAATGCAATTGTCACTTCACCCTTTTGAATTCTCCTCTTAAACTCTCGGTTAACCATACTTGAGGGGATGTTTAAATTCTCAATATCTTGTTCTTGATGGCCATTGAATAGGGTATCAAAGTATGACCTCCATCTCTCTTTTATCTCTTTATCTCGAACCAAAACTTTTTGGTCAGTATCTTTTACACATTTAACTTTTTCAATATCTCGCGTCTTCTTCTCTCTCATTCGAGCAAGTATATAGATATCTTTCTCCCCTTCTTTTGTATCTAATCTTGCATATAATTCTTGATTGACCTTTGATCGGGCATTTCGCACTGCCTTTTTAGCTTCTGTTCGAGCTTTCTTGTACTTTTCATAATTCTCATCGCTCGAGCATTTACCCAGTACCTTATAACATTCACGTTTGGTCTTTATCGCTTGCTTAACTTTATCATTCCACCAAGATGTGTCCTTAATTGATGGTCTTTTTCCTTTAGATTCTCCTGGGACTTCTTTTGCAACTTCCTTTATGTTATGCTCCAAAAAGTTCCACATCGAATCTATATCCATCTCCGTGCAATCAGACCAAATACCACTATCAGCAATCTTAGCCACAAAAGTATGTCGACTCTCCCCTTGGAGCTTCCACCACTTAATTCGAGGGTCAACTTGTGGAGTACTCTTTCTTAAGTGCCTCTTACCTCGAAAGTCAAGCACCACAACCCTATGTTGCGTTGTAGCACTCTCACCGGGTATCACCTTGCAATTAGTAAAAATTTTCCTCCAAACCTTCCTTACTAAAAAGAAATCAATCTGACTTGCATTACCTCCGTTTCTATATGTCACCAAATGAGAGTCCCTTTTCTCGAACCAAGTATTCATAATACCCAAGTCATGAGCTAATGCGAAATCCAATATACCATTTCCTGCTTCATTCCTATCCCCAAAACCAAAGCCACCATGAATGCTCTCAAAGCCATCTCTGCTAACACCAACATGCCCATTGAGGTCACCACCAATGATCAATTTCTCACCCATAGGAATTCGTTCGACAACCTCTTCCAAATGCATAAGAAAAATTGAAGACAAGGCTAAATCGGTCTCACCTGAAGGATTGGAAAACACAAACACACATGAGTGATTTTTGCATTAACTGAGTTGCGAGCCGCCAAAAGTACCTGAAAAGGCACCGAGAGGGGTCCCGGTGTAGACACTCTGACGCTCAAGTCAGAAAGAGTTCCATAGAAATTCGAGCAGAGAACTGTATATATGTTTAGTGTAAAGATGTAAAAAAAATGATAGAACCTGATTCCTTTTCTTTAGAGTTTCTGTATCTTGGTGCCCAAGATACCTAATTCTCACGGTGGCGCCCAAATCCCACAATATCCGCTAACTGAAATGGGTTATTTCCCTTCCCATGTGCGCTTGTTCCCTTTAAGATCTTTACCATTAGAGAACACCTCTTCAGAGAACCTTCTCCTCGCGAAGCGAGCTCTACAAGGTCCCTTTTCGTGTAGGCTTACCGTGCTCAGCAGGTCCGAACCTCTCCGAGCTGGTTTAACTAATCCGGTCTTTTTCCGAGTCAACCGGATTGATCCGAGTTAAGGCTTCTCTTTTTGAGCTTATGTTACCGAGCTATATTTGATGTCATATCGAATACTCCCTTCGTCTCACTTGAAGATGGTACTTTGATTAAGGTACAACTCTTTAATTTTAGTTAATTTAACGAAGGTAAAACTTGTTTTAAACCATATTTTTTAATTTTTTCTTTCCAATCAACTAATATTGTAGATTATATAACGAATAACATTAATTTTGAGGAATGTTATATAAATTTTAATTAGATATCAAAATTTATTTTTAAAATACCCACTTCTGTTGGGACAAAAATCATGTTTTGAAAGTACCCACTTGAGTGGGACTGAGGGACTATATAAGTATAACACCATGACTTTCCTTGCTGTTGTTCGATCATTTTATTTTCTTGTTATTGATAGTTGCCGACCTGATTATTTTCAGACTACTCATTTTTCTTTGCAATTGAATGAATCTTTAGCTCTTTGATGGCTGCCATTACGTGTTTTATTGGGTTGCACTATGGGCACATTCTTGTGCATTGTAAGGTAATACCCAGTTTCTCGTTCCATGCAAACATGGCTCCCAGCCAACTACTTGCTTGTTATTTGTAATTGAAACCATGTATAGATCTCCAATTAACCCTGCAGGGCCAGATGCAGAGGTTGATTTTCTGGTTCATACCGTCCCTCACTCTTCTGATACCGGGTTATCTTTTAAGTGTTCTAGGTACTTCTATTTTTAGGGTATATACCGTAATTGCCCGTGGACCCATAGGTTCCACCTAATTAAAGAAAAGTCCAGTTATATTTCGAATTTACTAATACCCCCTTAAAGTGTTAAAACCCTCGTTGAGACTTGGAGAGTGCAATTTGTAAACAAGACCAAATGCGTAAGGGGGTATCTGTAATTTTGAAAGAGAGCCTTGTTTTTTCTTTTTTCTTTTGTAGTAAGGCTAAGATACCATAGGGTTAGTTTTTGTAATTAGCCCTAAATCTTGAACTCCTTTGATTTTCACTTCCATTACGATGTTTTTTATGATTTTACCCCTCAACTGGTTGCTTTTCCTTCTTGATTCTTTCAGGTGTTCCGTTTTCTAAGTCACTGTACACCTTAAGTTACATGTTCATCACAGCAGGAGGATCTGGTGTTCTTCTGACTGCTCTATATTTTCTTGTGAGTTTAATATGTGAATAAGTAATCATTTTTGTTGTGGCTTCCTTTTTTACGCCATCGTTCACATGCAAGGCCCTACTCTTAATAATACAGGTCGATATCAAATGCATTAGAAAGCCAAGTGTAATATTTCAGTGGATGGGAATGAATGCACTGATTGTCTATGCCCTGGCTGCTTGTGACATATTTCCAGCTGCTCTGCAAGGTTTTTACTGGCGTTCACCTGAAAACAATCTGGTAATCTTCTAAAACTTTGCAACTCCTTCGATCTCATAAAGAGGTCCACTTGGAAAAACGAATTTTGTCCCAGAAAAAGTGTCCACTTCCAGAAATTGGCATCAGTATCTAATAAAAAAATTGAAATGTATAATAATAATTTTCAAAAAAGTTTCATGTCGTATTAAATTATAATATTAGTTGGTTGGACAAGTAAAAATAAAAAATAAGTGAAAATAAATGCTTTAACAAGAGTTATACCTTCATTAAAATGATCAAAATTAAAAAAAAAAAAAAAAAAATACCTTAACCAAAGCTGGCTATTTTTATACGGCAGAGAGAGTTACACTTAGATGTCTCGGGCCTTTACTCGTGCTGTATTATCTGAACACAATTTCCTGATGAACTATAGACTAGAGTTAGAATTTAGAAATGTGTTGCTGCATTTTAGGTGGTGAAGCTTAAAATATGGATCAGGATGCAAATTATGATCACTTCAGAGGATTATCTATGTGATCCTTTTCGATTAAAAAATAAATATGCATTAATATCAGGAGTAAGCACAAAATATCCGTGAGATGTAGTCTAATTCCGAAAAAAAAAAGCTACTTGTCGGATCTACAATTACGGCCTGGATATTTGGTTTTAGTTTACAAATTCCACCTTAAACTGAACAGTGGTACATCTGTTAAGCAACTACAAACCTCTCATGGACGTGTCAATACTTTAAGGGGGTATTTATAATTTCGAACGATAACCAGAAGCTTTTGTAATATGGCTATAAAGCAGAGGTAGTTTTTGGAGTAATTATCATTAACTTCAAGTCGAACTACGACCATTTCCATATATTTTGAAGTAAAAAGAAAAATCAAATTAAGAGGTTATTAGGGTGATGATTGAACTAAAAAGCAGAGGTAGTTTTTAGTTCTTAGTTTTTTTTTTTTTTTTTCCTTTTTAAGCGGAGTTTTTAGTTCTTCGATTTACAGTCTTTTTTCAGCTTTTTTCTTTTGAGGTTTCCTATTTTTGATTTTAACGAACAACATTTTTCGCATGTGCAATTATCTTCCTAACTGTCAAAGCCACATTGCGTGTAGGTTGACTTGTTCGAAAAACTATTGCAATCACTGCTCCATTCACAAAAATGGGGTACATTGGTTTTCGTTATGCTGGAGATCTTATTTTGGGGTGCTGTTGCTGGTTATCTCCACCTGAAGCGCATTTACATAAAAATTTAAGTTTATATCTAAATTTTTTATATTACTAGACAATCCGTGTCATAATGCCACGTTTGTGGTGCTATAATTAGATTAAAATTATCAAATTACCTTGTTAGAGAAAAAACATGTTGCCTGTCGGAGTTACGCCCTGGCATTAAAAGAAAAAAAGCTGGTCACCGGAGGTCTGCCGGCGATCGGTAGACGGCCCAACAACGATCAGGCCTGCAGACCCCTGCCAAAAAAAAAAAATTGTTCAGTCGCCGGTAGTCTGCCGACTGCTGTCAGGGGTCGTATCGTAGAACAGGTCGGCGGGCGGCTAAAGGAAAAGGAAAATATTTTTGCCCGATCACCGAAGGCCTACTGCTGGCCAGCAGGAGAGTGCAAAAAAAAAATGGAGGGAAAGTGTAAAGAGGTCTCTTTAGGTGCACACTCCGATCAAGAAACACAAATATCCTTTATATTACTCCCTCCGTCCCGTCCAAAGGTTTACATTTCTATCAAAAAATAGTCCCTTTTGTAAGTTTACATATATCACTTTTTACAATCAAATCAAAAATCACTTTTTACTTTTTAATCTCCACAACTCATTCATCATCAATATTTTTTACTTTTTAATCTCCACCACACATTTAACCATCATTACTTATACCAATCATTACCTAAAATACATTAAATATACACCCTCTGTCAACCTTTAGCTGGGACAGAGGGAGTATAGATTAGTGAACAACACTTACCATAATGGCACGGTGGGTAACATTGTTGGCCCTTGGAGGAAAAAAACTGTCGATCACCAGGGATTCGTCGATGGTCGATCGGGGCCCGCTGCAGAATAAACCGACAGATGGTCGTAAACAAAAGTGCCCGATCGTCGGAGCTCCATGAGTACAGCCCGGAAAATGGCTGCAAAAAAATAAAAAAAAATAATAACCTGTCATCGAGTCCGCCGACGGCAGATAGGAGAATAGGCCGCAAAAAAAAAGTGCTCGGTCGATGGAGGTCCGTCGATAGGCGGCTGCAGAAAGAAAAGGAGAAGACAAAAAAACTGTTCGATCGTCGAAGCTCAACCGAATGCACGCCAGAAGACAACTGTCAAAAAAATAGTTGCCCGATCAATTAGAGGTCTATCGGTGGCCGACATCGATTCCGCCATATAACAAGACGATGCGGCAAAAAACAAAAAAAGTTACTCGGTGGCTGCTGTCACCTTGTTCTTTATATTATTGATATTGTATGTATAGATTTCACAAGGTAATTAGTTTTTATATGATATATTTCCTATTGATTATGGTGGAAACCCCCTTAATGGTGAAATCTAGAAACCAATCTATACTTGTTGCATTATTAAGCAATTTCTTTGCATATTTATTATTATTTGTTACATCAAGTTGGTCGCTAGTATATGCAACAATAATGTAATAAAAAAATACATAAATGCATATAATCTTACTCATCTACGATCGACCGTTATATATTGTATTTTCGAGTAACATAATTTCGAGTCGACTTCAAAAAATCTATAATATTGAGGAAAGTTGACAATCGGGTAATACAATTAGACAATCGAGTTATCCGAATGCGAGTTACCCGTAACAAAATGAGTTACCCGAAACAGAATTCAAGTTACCCGAATTTGAATTCTAGTAACACGTTTTGAAATTTCGGGTAACCCGAATCCGACTCGGGTAACTCGAATTCCTATTTGTGTAACTTGAGATAGTTGGAGTAATGTGTTTTCTTAATCGGTTAACTCGATCTGTATTGTGTAACTCGAATTCGGGTAATTCGAATGTCTAATTGTGTTACCCGATTGTCAACCTTCCTCAATATTTTATATTTTTTGAAATTGACTCGAAATTGTGTTACTCGAAAATACAATATATGACTCGAATATATTCGAGGAAATGTTAATTCGGACAATTTGAATATCAAAAGAATTATTGCTAAATATAAAATAAAAAAAATAATACTCCTAGTACATATAAGAGAGCAAGACAAGTTATTTCCACCCGAGTTAATTGTGGTCTGGGACCAAAAAGGAGAAAACAGGTGCCATCGAGTGCAGGAAGCAGGCTGCAGCACGCAGATTCTAAAACACGCCGAAATTATTAAAATAAGAGAGCTCAGAGATCTTCAATTTATTTACTGCTCTGTCCGTCTAAGAATGATAATTTTGCGGTTATTACTACAAGTTTATGATTGAGTAAGAAGGTGAATTACCTTTGGGGAGAGAAAAAAAAATGGGTAATCTTTTTGGGACTTGAATGAATATTACTCGCTCCGTTTTGAAATTCAACTTTTATTATAAATCATCTCATAAAAAATATATAAAATATATTGCTAGATTCAAATAAGCATATTTTTTATTTTTTATAATTTTTTGTATTATTTTAAGAGATATATTAATATTATAATGTAACCCGAAAAATAAAAATCAGTTAATATGAAACGGCATTATTATTATTATTATTATTATTATTATTATTTTAAAAAATAAATTTTATTAGATGAATAATATTTTACAAGAAATTAGTGGGAAGCCTAGATACTATCTGGGCCCCACTCTTATTTATTATTATTACGAGGCATTATCCATCCCGTGCGATGCATGGTCTTTGGTTGAATATCTACGTATTTTGTACGTAATGTTGGGGCAGACGGTTGAATGAGCAGATGGCAGAATATAAATGTCTTTTAGAGAAGTTTATATGTTTTTTTATCGTTATTGTCCTTTTATTTTAGTCTATGTAATTAAGTTATATGAAATGAGGTTTTACTAATCCGTATGTTGCTCCGGGGTGGTTTTTGGTTTATTCAACCCGTGCGATGCACCGATTGTATCTAAGATTTCATAGCTTAAATTTAACCATCTTGTAATTTATATTATCATTTAAAAGTTCATTTTAATCACCTTGTGTATTAGAAGGTGCATTTGCATTGTGATGTTTATCATAACTTTTGTATTTAAATTAGTTTATTTACATTAAAAGTTACAATTAAAATAGTCTCTTCATTTGTAATCCTTTAACATGAATAAATGAGATAAATCCCCCTTCCACATTAAATTAAGGGGATAAGTTTTATATAGTATAGATTATTATTATTATTATTATTATTATTATTATAATTATTATTATTATTATGTAATGCACAAATTCATAATTATATAAATCAGTTAATTTATATCAACTTTGTATTTTAATGATCAAAATTTCCATAATGTGATCTTTTTTAAAAAAAGGATCCTTTTAAGCCTACTGTACGGTGTATGATTTTCTAAAATAGTTCATATAAATTCATAAAAGTTGATATGCAGAATATTGTTTTGGAAGAAATAATAAAATTAAAAAAACTATATAGAAGTTTTAGAGGTAATTGTTATCAACTAACACGTTTCATATAAAAGATTAATTTCAATTCAATAAAATTGATACAAAAAAAATATTTATTGAGAATGAATATTTAAATTGAAAAAAAATAAACAAATATGTAGAAAATTCGTTGGAGTTGAGAATATTTTAGTTAAATAGTAAACTATTGGTAGAATAATTGATTGACATGTGTTGATTTGGACCTCACAAATAACAAAAGATATTTATGATATTAGTTGGAGTAGAGAATGATTTTAATTGCATAATAAACTATTTGTATAATAAACAATTGATAGTCTAATTAATTGATATGCGCTAATTCGACATCACAAATAATATAGACATTGACTAGATTAGGGTTTGATATTAATTGGATTGTAAATTCATATAAATCAATATGAAAAATTCTTTATTTGGAACGGAAATATAATTTATATAATTTTATAGAAATTGATACGAGAAATATTTATAGGAAGGGATTAAAGTTTAAAAGAATATAAGTTAAGTTTTAGAGGTAAGTCTCCTAATTAACAAGCCTCATATAAAAGTTAACTTCAATTCATAAGAATTGACACTAAAAATATTTATTTGCAAATAGATAATTTAATTAATTTGAAAAGAAAAAGATATATAATATATTAGTTGGAGTTTGAAATGATTTTAAATTGAAAAATAAAATATTAGTTGGAGTAAAGAACGACTTTAATTGAATAATAAATTATTGATAGTTTAATTGAATGGCATGTGTAGAATTAAACCTTGCAAATAATGTATGACAAATGCTATACATACACACATTTAGACACACTTTTCTACACACTAGTATCTCATTCATTTATTGATGGACACGTTCATTTGTTGTGGGACCACATTAAATAAATGGATGAAATATTAGCGCGTAGAAAAGTGTGTATAAATATGTGTATTTGTAGTATTTCTGATAATGTCTATACATTAATTGGATTGGAGAATGATGTTAAGTGGAATTATACATTCATACAAATTACTATGAAAAAAGAAATAATGGAAAAATATTATTCAAAATGAATAATTAAAAATGTAAGTCTTACTAATTAACATGCCTCACTTTTATCAAATATTTTAAATTTAATTAGTAAATTTTTCATCTCTTCGCTAGCTCATGCGATATAAACCAGTTTATCCGATATTCGCTACTTTTTGTCAAACAAAGTCTATAAGTGTTTGGAAATGGTCAGCTTATAACATTTTTTAGTAGCCTATAATATTTTTTTTTGAAATGCAACTTGAAGTAATATTTGAACTTATAGTTTATAGTGTTTCATTTTTCTCTGAATTTTACACCGTTACATTAATTAAGTTCCTCATTTATCTTTTATTAAATGAATTTCTCTCTCATTTTTAAGTATTATTTACACAAATATCTATTTACATAATTTTATTTGATAAACTACTTTACCTGTTAATTTTACTAAACACTATAAATTTAATCAGCTAAATTATTCGCTATCTGCTACCACATTTGTAATAAATTAGTTTATTCATCGTAAGTTAATTTATCTGCTACCTGCTATTTTCCGAGGAGGAGAGCCGAAATTAGTACCGTCCATGGTACACCTTCACGTAGTGCATACCCTGTCGGATGCACACATGAGGTCTCTCCATGGACGGAACCGCCGAAGTTGGCACAATTCCGACACTTGTTTAACAGTACTATAACAGAAGGGGGGGCGCCCGACCCCCCGAATTTTTTTTTTCGATGTAGGGGTATATAGTTTTCGTGTAGAAAAATTTTGGTATATTCAGTTACGACCCCCCAAAATTTCGGTATTACCCAAAAAATAGTGTTAGAGAAAAAAAATTAGATCTCGACTCCCCAATGAAAATTTTCTAGCTTCGCCACTGCTAAAAATAGAACCATAATGAGCATTTATTTGTGGGTCAATACTCAATAGACCTAATAACTCCGTCCCCCCGTATTTATAAAAAAGAACAAATTAAAAGAATAGCTCTCTCTCTCTCTCTCCCCCCCCCCCCCCCCTCGCCGTAATAATATGGAAATCAACGCCAGTCCGAGTTTTCAGTCCGGCGGAGAAAGGAGGCTAGATATAGTGAATGGAAGAGGATATTGCTATAACGACAACCAAAGGCACACGACGTCGAGGACGAGTGTTCCTCGGATCCCCAATTCCCCGCCGGTTCATCTGGAAGCATCTCGGCCGAGCTCGACGGCGAAGCCCTGGGGATTCGGTGACCCAAACACGAAGCGGCGGAAGAGAATAGCCAGGTATAAAGTTTATACCGTTGAAGGTAGGGTTAAAGCTTCTATTAGAAATGGGCTCCGTTGGATCAAGACAAAGTGCTCTGAGATTATCCATGGGTATTAATTAGCTACCTAGTTGAGATTTTATTTTCTTATTTTTCTTTTTTCTTTTTTCATGCTAATATATGTTGTTAATTATTTTTACTGTTACCGTCGATGAGGGCATGTTTTTTAATTTATTTATCCTTTCTTTGGAGATAAGGAGTTTTAATATATTTGTGAATCGAGGAATACAGAGAGCCCGTTTACCAGCAGTTTAGAAAGATTATTGGATTCTTATAGTTTTTTCGGACAGTTGATCATGTATTAATCCATAAGATAGTAGTTTAATGGGACAGTGATCCCCCAGCTCCTTATTCGGTAAGCTATCATCTTAATGAACCAAATGACTATTATAACTAGATATTGTGTTATATTATTATGATGTTGTGCAATTTATAATTGTATGCTGTTGAACTATTTTGGATATAAAAAATATTTAATATATTTTTATATATATCGAGGGAGTAAAATAGTCATTTCTGTCACTCAGACAGGTGATTCAGCAATGCAGGTAAACAACATTTCATTTTTATCCAGACAGACAGCATAATCCAAACAGATAACTTATTCCACTCAGATCTTAATGAGTAAACAGACTCGTGGAAATTCAATGGAAATGCACAATTTTCATTTATTTATTTATTTATTTTGTTTTTAAAAAAAATAAACGTAACGAGAAAGACGATTCATGTCGTAAATTTGTTATTGGCGTTTTAAATTCATTATATTTTTCTCTCTGTCATTTTTTTAGTTCATTATTTCTCAAAGCTGACATAAGATGCTCATTTGTAATTTGACTAGGGTTAATGCTCATTTAGAATAGTCTATATGCATATACTCTAGTTTTCAACTACCAGCAACTTATATACAAAGATAAATTAAATTCAATCCGGAGGATAATCATTTAAATAAAAGAGAAATTACTCGAAATAAATTATACCCACTATTTCTTGGATCGTAACAAGTATGAAAAAATTCACTTGTCATACAGCGTTCAAAAAGGACATTCAGTCAGTTGTACAATAAAAGAAAATTTATATTTATAACCTTTACATATATTACTCTCTGATAACTTGTCCATTTGTGTCCCGGTCTTCAAAAAATATATTTGATCATTAATATATTTAATTATATATAATTAAAAATTTTGAAAAGTCAATATTTTATAAATATATGTTACGATGAATCTAACAAGTCATATATAATAATATTCTTATTTATACATCACTAAGATTTAGTGGGCATAGTTAGCTAATTTTGAACAAATGAACAAGTGTTCTACTTCTAAGTTATGGCGAGACTAGAAGTATATATATATATATATATATATAAAAGTTTTTTTTGGGCCATGGACCCTAGTGGGTATAGTGCATGTAGGGATGTCAATGGGTAGTGTAGGGTACGTGTATGCCTTCCTCATACTCTACCTCATATAAAATGTCTTACTCATACCCTACCCTATTACCCTATTTTTTATAGCGGGTAGGGTACGGGTATTACCCTGCGGGTAAACGGGTATCTGCGGGTAAAACGGGTTACCCGCTTATATTTATTTAATGCTATTTTACAAAAAAACTCTAAAAAATATTAAAAAAAATAATAAATGAGTCAATATATATCAAAATTCGATATAATTTAACTCAAATTTATTAATGTATCAAGTATAAATTATAACTAAAATAAATTAAAATTAAAAAAGTCAATATATTCTTTTATTTTATATATATATATATATATATATATATATATATATATATATATATAGAGAGAGAGAGAGAGAGAGAGAGATTTAATGTTTAGGGTAATCGGGTATGACAATCGGGTAGGATAATCGGGTAAAACATAAATCTCATACTCTACCCTTACCCTAACAAAAAATAACAGGTACGGGCAATACCTTACCCTTTAACCGAACCTACGGGTACTACCCGCCCTTATAACCCGTTTACCCACAGGTAATTTTTGACATCCCTAAGTGCATGGGTATAGTGCAGTTGCACTGTCAGCACCGGCAGGGGCGCAGCTACATAGGGACGGGAGGGGGCGCCCGACTCTCCGAAATTTTTTTTGCGATGTAGGGGGTATGTAGTTTTCGTGTAGAAAATTTTTAGTATATTCGGTTTCGACCCTCCAAAATTTCGGTATTACCCGAAAAATAGATTTAGGAAAAAAAAATTTTAGACCCCGACCCCCACTGAAAATTTTCTAATTTCGCCACTGAGCACCGGCGAGAGCATCCATTCCTCGGAGTAGTTCACTCGCTCCGACCCGATGCGATGGGAATGCCCTCTGCTCGTTCCCTGCCTTGTTGTTAGCCTCCTCTGAGGCTCCTTTTTGTACCAAAAAAAAAAAAAAAGAAAAAAAAAAAGAGGAATACTCAATAGCGGGGAGCCTAGCTTTTTGGACCCTAGTTTTTTTTCGCCAAGTTTTACGGAGATCTTTTTACTTTTTTGGTTATTTTAATCTTTTTTCTTATGATTCTTCACTTTTTTAAAGTTTTTTCTTTATTTTTTAGTATTATTATTTATTGTTTCCTTTTTTTCTTTGTTTAAATTTATTTTCATTATTTAAGGTTCATTTCTTGTATTTTATCTTTTTCATAATTTTTTATTATGAAAATTAGTTTTACAGAATCGAAAGGCCAATCTATTTACGAGACACTGAAGATGTGTTTAGCAGGTTAACTCATAGGTAGTTGATGGCTGATAAGTTAATTTATAAGTTAGTTTGTGGTGTAGCAAATGAGACTTTTTAAATAAGTTTAGAAAATAAGTTTAATCTTTTTAGTTTTCCAATTGGTAGAATCTAATTCAAACCATTGTGGGGTATAAGGTTTTAGATAAATAAGAATAAAAAATTAAAAAATACTACGTGGGAGATAAAATTAATCTGGTGATCTAAATCCATAATGCTATTATATATAAAAATTCTTAATAGACATTAATCTTTTTAGTTTTCCAATTGGTAGAATCTAAATCAAAACAACGTGAGATATAAGATTTTAGATAAATAAGAATAAAAATTTATAAAATACTATGTAGGAGATAAAATTAATGTGGTGATCCAAATCCATATAGAATTAATGTGGTGATCCAAATCTATAGTGCCATTATATAGAGATTCCTAATAGACCTTAATCTTTTTAGTTTTCCAATTGGTAGAATCTAAATCAAACCAACATGGGATATAAAATTTTTAGATAAATACAACAACATCTAAGCCTTAGTCCCAAAATGATTTGGGGTCGGCTAACATGAATCAAACTTTGAAACCGTCAATGATCGTTACATAAATAACATAAAAGGAGAAAAAGAGGGGAAAAAAGTAGAGAAAAAAGCAAATAAAAAAAGAGAATGAATATTTAAAAAAAAAAAAAAGAAAAGAAAAAAATATGAAAAATCTTGAAAATAACATGGAATAAAAGAAAATAGGAATAAAAATACAGATAAAGATAAAATAAAAAATAATAATAAAAGAATCAGATTCCATCCGCCATCTGTATTCTTCCCCGCCACATTTGCCTCTCTATCGTCATACTTTCTCCAATTCCAAGAAACCGCATATCGTTTTCAATCATTTTTATCCAAGTTTTCTTGGGTCTTCCTCTACCTTTCACAACATTACTTGTTTCCCAACTTTCTAGCCTCCTCACTGGGGCATCAACATGTCTTCTTCTCACATGACCAAACCATCGTAATCGATTCTCCATCATCTTGTCTTCTATAGCCGCAACTCTTACCTTCTCTCTAATCACCTCATTTCTGAGCCGATCCTTTTTTGTATGACCACACATCCATTGTAGCATACGCATCTCCGCCACATTCATCTTTTGAACGCGACACTGTTTTACAGCCCAACACTCTGTGCCATATAACAGCGCAGGCCTAATTGCCGTGTGGTAAAATTTACCCTATAATCTATGAGGCATGTGAGGACCACATAAAACCCCTGTGGCACTCTTTCAATTCAACCACCCGGCCTTTATTCTGTGAGTCACATCGCCATCTAGCTCTCCATCCTTTTGGATAATAGATCCAAGATACCGAAAGAAAGTGGATCCATGAACAACTTTTCCATCAAATGTGATCATCCCCGCCTCTCTATCAGTATTTTCGCTAAACCTACACTCCATATATTCAGTCTTACTTCTGCTCAGCCTGAAGCCTCGAGCTTCCAAAGTATCCCTCCAAAGTTCCAATTTTTGTTGCACTCCAACCTTCGTTTCATCAACCAACACAATATCATCTGCGAACATCATACACCACGGAACGTCATTTTGAATTTCTCTTGTCAATTCGTCCATGACTATGGCAAAAAAAAAAGGACTAAGGGCAGATCCTTGATGCACCCCAATCGTAATAGGGAATTCTTCTCTCCTCCCAACATTAGTATGTATACTTGACTAGCTCCCTCATACGTGTCCTTTATAATGTCAATATATTTCCGCGATACACCCTTCTTTGCTAAGGCCCACCAAAGTACTTCTCTTGGTACTTTATCATATGCCTTCTCTAAATCAATAAAAATCATATGTAGATCTTTCTTTTTATCTCGATAATGTCCCATCAACTGCCGGATAAGATAAATTGCTTCCATGGTAGATCTTTCAGGCATAAATCCAAACTCATTTTCTGTTATCTTCACATTTTCTGATCCTTTGTTCAATCACTCGTTCCCACAACTTCATGGTATGACTCATTAGTTTAATTCCGCGATAATTAGAACAATCTTGAACATCACCTTTGTTCTTATACAAAGGGACGAGAATACTTCCCTCCATGCTGATGGCATCTTATTGCTTCTCCAAATCTTATTGAAAAGCATAGTTACCCATTCGATCCCTCTCTCCCCCAAACACCTCCAAACTTCAATAGGTATACCATCTCGTCCTTCTGCTTTCTTTGACCCCATCTTCTTCAATGCAATTGTCACTTCACCCTTTTGAATTCTCCTCTTAAACTCTCGGTTAATCATACTTGAGGAGATGTTTATGTAACACCCCCGATATATTCAGGAGTACTGCAGTGCCGTAAATTCTTTACATAAGAATTTACAAGGCTGAAGAAAATGAAAAGACAATAAAAGATACCAACATATAAAAAATAACTGAAATAAAATACAACAGTTCTGGGCCAATACCGAGAATACAAATATCCAAAGGAAGAATATTAATGCATCACCAAATCCAATCATCACAAACGACGACGTACTCGAGTACTTATTAAAAACAACAAAAACAACAGATAATTAAACCCGACCGGAACATCACTCTGCACCCTCGTCGTCATGCAGCTCCAGTGGTTGTTTCCCTGCTCTTCTGGATCCTGAACATAAACAAATATTCACCCCCGAAGGGGTTAGCACAACGATGCTAGTACAAGTACCACAACATATTATTCAACATCTCACGAAAAATAATAATAACATAAATGACAATATACCAACGAGTCTCCTCCTACGAGAAACTCATAAATAACATACATAAATGATAATCACAACATGATATCACAACATACACATGGTAATTCCGACGATCCAGCGTTCACTGCCTAGATCCCTCGATGATTCCGTCAAACCAACCCGAGGTGGAAAAACTCGTCCGATGATCCAGCGCACGCTAGCATAGATCCCCCGATGATCCCGTCGGACCAACACGAGGTGGACATACAACGACATATATGCACAAAAATATGTATAACATTAATACGTAAAACAATTAAAGTACTTGCCTCGATTCGATGACAAGAATAATACTTCCACGATATCGAAACACTCGAAGGTCGCCCCTTCGATCAATCACGTAGCAAAGCTCGAACCTTAAACAAAAGAAATAATATAGAGTTCATCTCACGTCATACAGTCATCTAACAATCCAAATTACGGTCGGAAGTTCATAAAACGTATACTGTCTGGTCTGCTTAATGTACGTTACATACCCAACGTAGCGTACATTAAAGATGCTCGTTAGCGTACATAACTACTAAGTCTAGCGTACGCTAACCATGTATCGACAGTTCCTCTCTGATCAGTCGACTGACTCGTATGATGATATAACGTACGTTACGTACACATCGTAGCGTACGTTAATTCTGCCAGTTAGCGTACGTAAGCTGCAGAGCCTAGCGTACGCTAAACATGCATCCGACAGTCTCTTCCCTGATCAGACAACTGATTCGCCGCACGAAATTCTCAGTGTTAACGTACGTTAACTCCATGCGTGATGCACTCATGAAAACTTGAATGATCTAATGGTGTCCAATGCCTTACAACTTCAAGGATAAACATATCATCATGATGTCATACTCCAATCTTTGATCACAAATTCTCATACGTAATTCGGAAGGTCTAAGGTTGATGTCAATATCATTCTATCATTCAAACTATCATCTTGAAGATTGTTAAAAGTCCACCTTTATAAGATACAACAAATCCTTCCATGATCAACCTCCTAAGTTCGTCTAACAACAATGATGTTAATACCAAGTCCGTGATTACTACGAAGACACTTTCCAAATTTGGATTATCAATCTCAGAAAACTTCCTTTACTTGAAACAAGATTCAAATTATGATGTTCTCAACAATGATATCTTAAGCATAATCATCCCAACTTCTAAACATATTGTTAGGTTGAATAAATCATCTATGGAACTTAATATCTTGATAGCATGATCATCATATCCTTAAGAACACGAATCTAAGGTTGGAGATAGCATTAACATACCTTAAGATGAAGAAAACACCGAGACAACGGGTAGAATCCAACTCCGGTTGCTTGTGTGCCAATCCAAGATGTTCTTCAACTTCAATGATCAAGTAATAGTGATAACCAATCTTCAATGATCAATTACAGGTGTTCTAAAGGTGTATAAGGTGGCTGGGGACTCTCTGGGCACGAAGTATAATGAAGGCTAAGTGAAATAAACGAACTGAAATGAGATGGGGTGATGTCTTGTTTATAATTTTCTGACCTTAACGTACGTTAGCCTTCATGCATAACGTACGTTAGTCGCTTAGTGTACGCTACCCAGTATACTTAGCGTACGCTATCGTCACCGATAGTTAACTGTTCTCATTCTGTACTCGATTACGTACGCTACACCATGAGGTTACGTACGTAAGTAACACCCATTAGCATACGCTAGACACATTCCTTAGCGTACGTTAACAATCGTTGACTTCAAAAGTGTCCAGGTTCATCCGCGGGAATCTTATCCGGACCCATGTCCGACTGGCGCATGTGCTAGACGCCCAGCTCAATTATTGGCTGTTTAACGTGCGCTACGCTACATTCGTAGCGTACGCTAACTCATGAGGATAGCGTACGTTAAGCGTCCTTCTTAGCGTACGTTATCACGTATTTGCATGAGAAAATTTACATGTTGCCATACTCATGTACAAGGATACAAATACGAGAAATATCATACTTCGATTATCGATATCACAATTCTGAATAATACAGGGTTCAATTACAGATAAAATACTCAATAATTAATTTGGATATTATAGTTCAAATTCCAAATATCTTGTTCTTGATGGCCATTGAATAGGGTATCAAAGTATGACCTCCATCTCTCTTTTATCTCTTTATCTTGAACCAAAACTTTTTGGTCAGAATCTTTTACACATTTAACTTTTTCAATATCTCGCGTCTTCTTCTCTCTTATTCGAGCAAGTTTATAGATATCTTTTTCCCCTTCTTTTGTATCTAATCTTGCATATAATTCTTGATTGACCTTTGATCGGGCATTTCTCACTGCTTTTTTAGCTTCTGTTCGAGCTTTCTTGTACTTCTCATAATTATCATCGCTCGAGCATTTACCCAGTACCTTATAACATTCACGTTTGGTCTTTATCGCTTGCTTAACTTCATCATTCTACCAAGATGTGTCCTTACTCGATGGTCTGTTTCCTTTAGATTCTCCTAGGACTTCTTTTGCAACTTCCTTTATGTTATGCTTCAACAAGTTCCACATCGAATCTATATCCATCTCCTTGCAATCAGACCAAATACCACTATCAGCAATTTTAGCCACAAAAGTATGTCGACTCTTCCCTTGGAGCTTCCACCACTTAATTCGAGGGTCAACTTGTGGTGTACTCTTTCTTAAATGCCTCTTACCTCGAAAGTCAAGCACCACAACCCTATGCTGCGTTGGAGCACTCTCACCGGGTATCACCTTGCAATTAATAAACTTTTCCTCCAAACAATCCTTCCTAAAAAGAAATCAATCTGACTTGCATTACCTCCGTTTCTATATGTCACCAAATTAGAGTCCCTTTTCTCGAACCAAGTGTTCATAATACCCAAGTCATGAGCTAATGCGAAATCCAATATACCATTTCCTGCTTCATTCCTATCCCCAAAACCAAAGCCACCATGAATACTCTCAAAGCCATCTCTGCTAACACCGACATGCCCATTGAGGTCACCACCAATGATCAATTTCTCACCCATAGGAATTCGTTCGACAACCTCTTCCAAATCTTCCCAAAATTCTTGTTTGATCGATGCATCTAATCCAACTTGTGGTGCACAAGCATTTATGATAATTAGAAACTCATCCCCTATCACAAGCTTAATACTCATTATTCTATCGCTCTTTCTTGACACTTCCACCACATTATCAATGAATTCTTTATCAATGACGATACCCACTCCATTTCTACTTCTATCCTTTCCAGAGTACCAAAGCTTGTAACCCCAAGGAGCTAACACTCTTGCCTTCTCGCCAACCCACTTTGTCTCTTGTAGACATATTATGTGAATCCTCCTCCTTTTCATAACCTCCCCCACTTCTGCTGATCTCCCCGTCAAAGAGCCAACGTTCCAAGTTCTAAACCGCACCTTACTATCCTTACTAGCCGCATGAACTAACTTCTCTGTCGGTCCCCGTCCACGCTGCAAGGATTCTTGCACATTTGACACCACACCCATACTTCGAGGTGGCGCGCCGCTTCCGGGCGGCGACCTAGCAACCCTTGCATATTTTCCACTACACCCGGGCTTATGAAGTGTAGCGCATCCTTGCTCATTTGACACCACCCTCAGATGTAAAGGTGGCGCGCCGCTTCTGGGCGACGACCTAGCAGCCCTCGCATACTTATCACTGCACCCGGGCCTATGAAATGCAGCGCGTCGCTTTTGAGGAGACGCCCCAACGATTTTCAAAGTTTGATTCATGTCCATGGGATGTGACGAGTTTTACGCTGGCTGCCACTAACCTACCGCAACCCTCCTCTTTTATCCGGGCTTGGGACCGGCAATGAATGTCAAGAAGATACCCACAGGCAGAGTTAAGATTTTTGGATAAATAAGAATAAAAAATTATATACGTTGGAGATAGAATTAATGTGGTGATCCAAATCCATATAAAATTAATGTGGTGATCCAAATCCATAATGCTATTATATAGAGAGATTCCTAATAGACATTAATTTTTTTAGTTTTCCAATTTGTAGAATCTAAATGGATATAAGATTTTTTAGATAAATAAGAATAAATAATTATAACATAGCACGTAGGAGATAGAATTAATATGGTGATTCAAATTCATAATGCTATTATATATAGAGATCCCTAATAAACATTATAATTTTTTAGCAAGTACTAAAATATATAAATTATAACAAGCATATAAACAAAATAGAAACAGTAAACTTACTGTAACGCAAGTTGGTATCATTGTCATCGGTCCCTTCACGATGAACATTATTTGACCTGCTCACCATAGTATTTTTTTAAGATGAAGATAGATTATCACAAAATTATTTATAAAACAATAAATATAAAATTATTGATTGTCAAATTAAAGTTAAATCAAAACCCGAGAGTTGGAAAAGACTGAAGATTAGAAAGGACGGAGATGGTAGTTTTGGTGTGGGAAAATGGTTAAGGGAGGAGAGTATTTATAAGAGTATATTTTGCAAAAAAAAAAAAATTTGAAATCTGGTCGTTAGCCCGGCCCGGCCCGGCCCAAATCATGGGCTAGCTGTTGGGCAACGACTACTCCACTAGCCAATTGGCTGGTGCCACATGACAACGAGCGGAGTTGGGTATTAAATTCAAACTTGAGGACTAGGATTGTGTGGAGTGTGGTGGATTGGGCGGGCTGGACCGATTTCGGATGGGCTATGAATTGGCCCGGTCCGGACTGCGGGCTGAACGGGTTCGGTACGAGTTGGGAGTCCGGGTTGAGCTACGGAGAATTTGAGACGAAGACAGTCTAGAATCTCGATGGGCTGAGCTTCGGACCTTGGCCGAGCTGGCCTGGGTGGCCCGCCGCAGTTCCCACCTATCATTGAGTTGATCATTGTTAGCACCGAAATTCTAAATGGCTGAAAATTCCATCACTAACACAGTTTAGAGCATTTCAGCGATGTCACGAACACGACCAATATAAATTTGTGTGTTTTTTATTTTTGTTGAGTCATACTTGAAAAGATAATTTAATTAAACTACAATTTTTTAATATTGATCATTCTAATGAATGAAGAATTCATTTTAAATTGTCAACACTAACTAAAAAAGAATAATAAATTAATTGTTGGGAAAAATCAATTTTAATTGATTTGTTAATGACTAAAATATTTAATTTATATGAAATTAAATAGTCCATGATTAATCTACGTTCGGAGTGTATAATCGTAGTATATCTAATTTCTCAAAATTTATTTATAGTGACTGAGAAATTAATGAATGAAGTTAGTCATTTGAAAGTGCATTTTGAAATGAACGGCAATATGGAGAATTCCATCCCATATTGAAAATGTGATGAAAATTAAGACACTTAATAAAGTGAAGAGAATTGGATACAGTTAAACCTCGATTAAGTAATATCCGATGAAGTATTAACCTCGATTAAGTAATAAATTTGTTCGGTCCTGTCTTGGGTCAATGTTGTAAAGTAATAATTTCGCGAATGTATAAGATAATAAAAAAATGTGAAAATCATTAAGGGCCCGATAAATATATAATGTAATAATTTCATAATTTCATAGATAATTTATATATTCATTGTACAATATTAATTCTTTCTAAAATGTGAATCTATAGTCAGTTGCTTCTTTTTTTCACCAAAACCAAAATTAACCTCGACCTTCACTTTTTGTAAAGCGTACATGACATTTGGTATATTTTGTTCATGTTGCAACAAATAATTCTTCAAAGTGTTGATTGCTTGAAATGCTTCCTTTAATGACACATTTGGGGACAGCGTTACTATCATCCGATGCGGGATCAGTCTCTTCATCATTAGTGTTCATCACTGACTAAATAATTTCTTCCGCATGTGAGTCCATAACTGCATCATTCTCACTTGGATAGTTTAGGAGATGCTCGACATCCGTGACATTTCTATAGCGTAAATCAGAGATGACTTCATTTAGTCCTTTGATATCTTCATTTATGTCACCAATGTCTGGTACATCATTTTCTTCTGACTGGATCTTGCAATGCCTTGCAATTGTTGTTGTCTTCTCATCAATATTCCAGTCCATGTTAGCAATAGTGAGAGCATAATATTAATTTTTTCAGGATTTGTTACTTCAACCTCAAGATCTTGTAAGATACTAGAATATAGACAAAGACGATAGTGAACTTTAAAAGCTCGAATAATTCCAGCATCACATGGTTGGATCTTAGATGTCGTGTTCGGAGGTAAAAAAAAATAGTCTGTGTTTCTCAAGCCTTCAACTATTTTTGGATGAGCCGAACAATTGTCAACAATTAAAAGTACCTTCCTACCATTCATTTTGTTACCAAACCAACCGACAAATTCTTGAAATAGTAAATGAGTCATCCAAGCTTTCTTTTTTTATCGATAGGCACAATTAAGATTGTTCAAGCTCACATTTCTAAAACACCTTAGATTTGCATACTTGACAATAATCCAAAGAGGCACCTTGTCTGATCCATCACCTTGTCTGATCCATCACCATTGCAACACATAACTACAGTAATTCTCTCTTTATCTTTTTTTGCGTCCTTCAAATACAATGTATCTAAGTAATTTAAATTCTACGTACATACAATGTATTATAAGGAGTATAAATATTCTCTAAAAAATTATAATTACAAATAATATAAAAATAAATATCTAAGGTAATAAATATTACTATATTGATGAAGTAACAATTATATTGATGAAATGATAAATTCGATAAAGTAATCTTTTTTCTTGGTGGAATCTTATTATTTTAAAGAGGTTTAACTGTAGTGTGCAACATAACCAAGACTATGCACCTAGACTTGGAGTTAACTAGATCACACGCGCGCGCGCCCGCTCGTCTGGCTGGCTCGGATCGGCTGGCCTTGGGCTTGGACACGAATATTAATTTTTTGGTGCCAAGCAGACATGAATTTTGAATGTTTGAACACTCCTCCTCTTGTGACTGTTGGAATGAAACGGCTGATTGTGTGTATTAATGTAGCAATTTCTTAGTCATACATGTCTTAATGCAGCAGTTGTATGGTCATTAAACATGTCTTAATGGTGCAGTTTTGTATGTCTTAAATGCCCTGATTTAATACCACATGATGGAGATGCATATATATAGTTCATAGTAAAGGCTGCATTGGATGGATAACATCATTGCATTGGACAGATAACATCATCTATCATCGAACTATCATAACATGCATACATACATACATACATGCATACATACATACATACATACATACATACATACATACATACATACATACATACATTTTGCTCAGTTTTCGCATATCTCTAGTTCGCGGGAGCTTCTTTTCTGGTGTACTACAGAACTGAAGACGTTAGCCGTTGTATCTTTAGGGATAATACGTCTGAAAACCGTCAGCACTATACGATACGTAATTATACTGCGGAAAGATATTAATTGTCTCGGCTTCAAGAATATTATTCGTGTAATATCATTCCCTGTTTTCAGTTTATATTGTGTAATAGAATCGTAAGAACAGTAGTACTGTTTAGTAGATTTGCTTTTTTCCGTTTTATTATATTTTTCTGAATTACCGAAGAACAACAATAATATCGTGATATATATAACGAAAAACTTTAATTTTAAAAAATAATATTATTATATAAATTTTGATTATATATTAAGATTTCATTTTTAAAGTACTCTTTCAAAATGGAATAAAATAATGTTTTGAAAGTTCAAACTAATCTCTTTTAAGTGGAACGAAGGGAGTATGCTTTAAATATATAAGTGGTGGGAACGACGGTACGTATGTACCCCTGCGGGTTTTGGAGATTTTTTTTTTCAAAGTTTAACAACTACTCCCTCCACTTTTAAATAGATGTCACTTTGGTTTTGTGCACACAAATTAAGAAAATTCTTTCATGCCAAAATTTGCCCCTAATAAATGATATTTTGTAATTAATGAAGAATGGAAAGATGAATTTTGAGGTAAATTAATTAGGGGTAATAATGGAATAAAGAGAAGAATAAAGCTAAAGTGACATCTATTTTGAAAAAGTTACAAAAATCTAAAATGACATCTATTTAAAAATGGAGGGAGTATATTTTTAGTATCGAAATTGTCGGTTTTGACATTTTCTCGAATATATTAGTGTAATATATTCTTTGGGCAAATTGCCAATTGGTCTTTAAGAATTTTAAAAATGCACTTTTGGTACTATAATTTAGAAATAATATTGTTATTGTATTTTTGGTCAGTTAGTTGGGTTAATAAAGTCCGTTGATACGCATTACATGATGCAAAAAGTTCGCCTAAACATGCACAAAATCTAGCTTAGTAAGTCCATCTAACAAGTTCTCCATTACACAAAAACCACCTGAATGAGTTTATCTAACAAGTTGAATGCTCTCTCTCTCTCTCTCTCTCTCTCTCTCTCTCTCTCTCTCTCTCTCTCTCTCTCTCTCTCTCTCTCTCTCTCTCTCTCTCTCCCTCTCCCTCTCCCTCTCCCTCTCCCTCTCTCCCTCTCCCTCTCCCTCTCCCTCTCCCTCTCCCTCTCCCTCTCCCTCTCCCTCTCTCTCTCTCTCTCTCTCTCTCTCTCTCTCTCTCTCTCTCTCTCTCTCTCTCTCTCTCTCTCTCTCTCTCCCTCTCCCTCTCCCTCTCCCTCTCCCTCTCTCCCTCTCTCCCTCTCCCTCTCCCTCTCCCTCTCCCTCTCTCCCTCTCCCTCTCCCTCTCCCTCTCCCTCTCCCTCTCCCTCTCCCTCTCCCTCTCTCTCTCTCTCTCTCTCTCTCTCTCTCTCTCTCTCTCTGTGAGAGAGGAATTGAGTTCATTTATCAACTTTTCTATAGAAACTTAATACTCCCTCTATCAATTTATAAGTTATATTCCACATATCTTAAATAAATATATTTTATTTATCACCTCACTCCACTTTTTAAGAGATCCCACAAATTTACATTTAAATTATTTTTACAAATAAATAATTTTTACACACATCAAGGGTCCACCACTACTATCAGTCGGTGTTCTAAAAATCCCCGCCTATACCGATTAATCTCTATAAGGTTCTCTGCCGTTCCGATTATAGCATAGGCCCTTGTACTAGGCGTTTGGGTAATGAATCGATCGTCTAGGCTGGCTGCGGGGACCTATGAAGGTAATCTAAGATACTTTGGACTACTTTATACCTATATCAACGTTTCAAATTTCCTAGCTACGTTGGCGACTAGGCGGTTGCCTAGTCGGTTATACTTTTTTATTTTTTTATTTTGTTGTAATAGTACTACAAATTCCTAAACGGAGATATTATGGATAATATGGACTCATTAATATCTATATCAGTATTTCAAATTTAATATATAATTGATTATATATATGTTAAAATGGTTAAATTTTAATTATTTTTAATTATTTTACATATATATAATTTTTTATATATAAAAATGATTAAAATAATAATAAAAAATAAATTCGCCGTGTCCGATTAATCCCCGAGTAATCCTCTGGGCGCTAGGCGTTAGCAATCCGAACACCTAGCGCCTAGCGTTTTTTAGAACCATGCTATCAGTCACAATACTTTAACATTAAATACACAAATGATAAAATAATGTATCATAATCTATATAACTATTAAAAATGGAAGGATGAAGTAACTTGTTAGTAAATGTGATTATACATTTAGCAACATCTTTCATATATTATTAATTATTTCCATTGTTTCCAATGGAGCCAAAGACTCCTTATTATTTGGTTCTTGATTATAATGGAATAAAACAAAATGACTCACTAAACTGGCTGCACTTCTTTTTCTCATGAAGTACTAGTCATTCCATGCAATTCTCGATGCAATTTTCATTTTGGATCATCCGGAAGCATTTTATTTGTGTTAAGGCAGGGTAAAGCTGCGTACATCCGATCACTTCTTTTTCCCGCTTTTGAGGTATAGGGGTTTCATATATTATTAATATACGCTCCTACTCCATAACAACATACTACTGATATTATATATAGGCACAATTAGAGCATAACCGGTTGCTTATAAATGCAAAATTCCTAATTACTCATCACAAAATGGAGTTATGAATCTGCAAAGAATATATCCAAAATAACTATTCTTTTCGTGATAATATACGAAAACAAATAACAAAAAAGAAGAAGAGAACCATAAATGGAAAAAAAAAAATCTAAAAAGAAGAAAATCGAATTTCGCAATTTCTCTCAATTGCGTTTCATTCGAATTTGAGAAAATTCATAACGCTGATGAGTATCCATATTTTCTGCACTACTCAAAAAAGAGGTTTCGGCATCGTCCAATTTACTTCGATTTTTATTAAATCCATATTACTACCCACTATTCAAATGGAGACATGTCTGCATTAATGTATTTATTAGTATAATATTGTTATTGTTATTATTGGTATTATAATTAACTTTTTTAAGAAATCAGCATATTCATGCATGTCATTCAAATTTTATATATATATATATATATATATATATATATATAACGCTCAAATTCCTCTGCTGTGATGATGGCGGTGAGTTCCGGCAGTCCTCTGAAGCTGAATCTGTTTGTAAAACTGAGCGATAAATTCCTCCGCCTTGGCGTCAATCATCTCGTCCCCAGTAAGAGCATCAAACACCTCATCCGGATCCTCTTCTTCCTCATCGCTGCTGTTATCCAGATCCAGAAGGCTCGCCGCCGATGCGTACTTGCTCATCGTACCGCTCGACGTGGAAGCCGCCGACGGAGACGCCGGAGGAATCATCTCCCTGATTTCATCGGCGACCGCCACAGCAATCGGCGACGGCGGCGATTGAGAGGTTTCCTGGAGGTGCAGTGGCCGCACCGACCCTACCAGCTTCGTCCAGTTGGCGTTGCTGGTATTGTTATTCGCGGCCGCGCTGTCCCGTTTGGTGAGAACCGGCTTCCCGCCTGATTTATCTCCGCGCCGTTTGCGCATCATGAACAGCGCCGCCTTGAAGATGCCGAACGCGCCGCTCTTCTTTTTCTTCCTCCGGTCGTTCGGAGAATCGGCGGCGGCGGCGACCGTTCGGTAAGTTGATTCCTTCACATTCTTCGAGATGATGACGTCATTTTCTGGAATGGACTCCGACATTACTGTATCCGTATATATATTCCGAACACACGGTATGTGTCTCGGCCGTGTGCGTCTTTCTCGCTCTCAAAGAGCCCTCTCCCTGCAAATTGCAGGGCAGAGAAGACGGAGAAGGGGACGAGGCTTTGAAAACTCCGTTTGGAGGATACCTTTTTTTATATATATATATATATAAATAGAATTGACCTTTGACAGTAAAATCAGAATATACTTTGATCATATAACCATATACAGAAAGAAACAGCCCCATGTAATTTTAATTGTTATGCTTCCAACCACAAACTTAAATAACGAAGTGTGTGGTCAACCTGAATCATAGGAGGGTTAAAATGGTTAATGGCATTAGCGTAATATATGTGAACCAAAGAAGGTTTCTTGGGAAAAAAGTATAAAAGGTTCTCCGAAGGTTGTCTTTTATATATATATATATATATATATATATTGATTTAGGATTATATGAGAATAAGTTTTACGTTGTAAATTGAGAATAAATCTGAATCATTGATCTGTGTGTGATGTACAGTCCAGACTGACTTATGTATGCAATATATGCATTTCGTGCATCAAACTTGCAATGAATAAAAACTTTGCATTATATGTATCAAAATATCGATGCACTAGAATATTACATTTTATGCATACATTTTTGCGAGAATAAATCCAGGTCATCCATTTAATCAAGAATTATAGATCAAATTCATTCTTATTTCTTAACTTAAGTATCATTCTCACCAGAACCCACTCATATATATATATATATATATATATATATATAAGATGTATCAAATGAGAATGGTTTTTTGAGTAAGTAATAAGAATGGATCCGAACCATCGATTTTTGTGTGATCTATGGTCCAAATTAGACTATGCATAAAAGTATGCATCTCATGCAAGAAAATATTAAGCACTGAAATTATGCATTATATGCATCAAAATATCGATACATTAAAACAATGCATTCTATGCATAAATTTTCATGTGAATAAATCTTAATCGTTCATTTGGCTTCGCTTGCTATACTAGTTTTAAAACCAAGTATCACGGACAACTTTCTTTCTTAGGTGTATCTCGGTATCTTATGGACACTCTGCAAATGAATTATATTGTGGCTCTTGTTGATCCCCATAATGATGAAGACTATCCTCACTGACGAGTCTTTTCTAGCGCGTTTTGTCCCCACTCATGCGCACTCATCCCATAAGTACTCCAGGCCAAGCACGCTTAGTTTTGGAGTTTCTATGAGATGACTACCAGAAAAGAAGATGCATCTTGTTGGTATGAGTAGTGCAAATCAATTCATTTAACCACTTCCTGATATCATCATGATATCGGAATCGCGCCGCATGCATTTTGTCTACGAATGTGTCGGGATTATGGACCGAAGCCCAACAGGTCATTTCTTTCCGTGTGTATGCCCACTTAATTTAGAGGAGCGGCAGCGAAGGGAACCCGGAATAAGGGAAAAAGAGAAGGTGGTAGAAAGACGGCCTTGAAGATCTGTTTGAAGAACGGTCACGTGCTTAACAAGTGCCCCTACCTTAAGTCTGTCGAAGAGGGTACACAACTTGGCCCTGGATACACTATAGTTTGTCACTGCTCTAAACTAGAGAACTGCCACTCTAGAGATAAGGTTGTCCTTGGACGTGCTTCTCGAAAATTCTGCTATTTTTATTTGATGGTTGACGATCACATAAGTGTTCAGTACGTCATACTGAAGCCCAAGAACACCGAACGTATGAGAAGATACGACATAGGTCGATTGGCTTCTTTCGGCAGAAAATATCCAACTTCACCACTAAGGTGAAGAAGTTGGATTGTGAGCAACCGACCAATCTCTCATTGGTCGAGTGAGAAGTGAGGCGGACAAGCAAGCTTTCATTTGCCTTTCATGAAAAGCTTATTTGGTTACGAATGTACTAATTTTGCTATGCTAAGTGTCTCGGTATAATAGTACTCACATAAATCTATTGTTCTTCCAGTAGTTTAGTTTATTTATCATTTTCAAGTTATTTTTATATTTTTATAATAGATATTTTAATTGATTTACATCTCTTTATTTAAAATAATGGGTATAATCATACAACTCGTCCTTCCAAAATATAAAAAAGGAATAGTTAAAATTTGTCCTCAATAAATATCGCCAACCAAATACATAATATGATTTTATTGTTATACATATTTACATTACATGATAGTATAATACCGGTGTAACACTTTATGTGAACTATTTACTACAAAGAACTATTTAGTTTGGTATTGATGTGATTAAAAAAGTGTTGATATTGATGTGACTTAAAAAAACTGTTGAATTTAAATAGATTTCTAAGTGCTAAATACTCACCTCATCCATGATCTTTCTTTATATTTTGCCATTTCAATCCGTCCACGATCTTTCTTTACATTTCAAATTTGCCAAATATGAAAACTTTTTTACGTTAAATCACTAACAACCACACATTCAAGTGGGACCCAAACTCCACTCGTTGTACATCTTTACTCAAAGTCAATGCATCTTATTAGAACTCGTGTCGGGTCAAAGTTTCAAGAAAAATCATGGATGAGGGGAGTATTATTTTTAAAAGTACTTTTAAGATTTCAAATTTTAATTGTAAAATATAAATTTCTAATATTTTTTGTGATAACTTCTAAAAGTAATTTTAAAGTATGATGGCAGTGACTCGTAAATTTTTAAAGGAAGTTCCATTTTTCATCTACCACACACTATAACATTTAAAAATTTATTAAAATTTGATAATTCTAAAGTTGACCAATACTAAAGGGGGCTTTACTTTTTTTTTTTTTGATGACCCATGTTTAATCCTGGGGGTTGTAGGTCCGATCCCTCATTCCTACCCCCGGTTAAATCGCGAGTTATCTCAAGAACGGCCGGTTTTGAGGATCTTGTTGAATAAACACACAAGGTCCAAATCCCTGAAAAGAGCGGATGCTCCCATGAGGATTCGAACCCACACTGCGTGCCATCAGCGCGAAAGATATCCCCCTCCTTTGCCACTGAGTTATGCCCGGGGAGATCTAAAGGGGGCTTTACTTTCTTCAGTGCATGATTGTTTTCACGGCTTGACTTATACAATTTCCTAAATACATTTTTGATCATCAGTAGTTTTAATTATAAATGATGAAAAGTTATAATTAAATATTTTGACAATATACATTAATATATATCTACAAGTGTTAATATGATTATATGTTTCTTATATATTGACGGCATATTATGATTAAAAGGTTCTAAATTTTAACCAGAAAAATCAAAGATTTGAGGGCCGATGGTATATTTTTTTTCACTTGAAGAGCAAAACATGGTGGGTAAATGAAAATGCACAAGGCCAAGGGCATTTCTGTATATTTTCTGTATATTTCAAATGCTAGTTGTTAGTTTCAGCTGATCATATTAGTCGTTAGTTGTTAACTGATTGTGCTCGTTGATTTGAATAACTCGGCAAAATTTGGGACAATAAAAAAAATACCCAATAAAAAATTATAGCACAATACCCAATAAAAAATTATAGCACGGATCTTATTTGGACTAATTTATTGAATAATTCGGCAAATGTGGGTTATAAAGCAAAATTAACTAATTCGGAAATATATCATTATCGATCTATAAAAAATAATACATTTCAAGTGAAAGACTCCCAATAAATTATCTTTGTTGAAATTAAATAAAATGATCTTAGGAATTGAGAAAATAAATTACAATATGATTTATCAAGAAAATGGGGGAAATAATCAACAATTAATTGCTTAATTAGGAAAAAAAATCAAAATATTTTAGGACGTTATTTCTCAATAAATAACCGCTGTTTTTCGAACGTACCGAGGGAAAAGACTTGGCAAATAGCAATGGGAGATGCTGCTTTATTATGTTATAGATATAGCAGCAAGATTTCATATTTATGTCCAAAACCATAAATATAAATTATAAGAGATGTTCAAAGTTTTAACTTTAATTACATCCACTTTCAAAACTACACAGGGAACTATCACCTATCGTTCTGAGTACCGGACCGCCGGAGGAAACCGATCGAACCCATCAGCTTGGTTCTCCTCAAAAGATGTCTGCGCAAAAGAACAGTAAGGAACAGGTGATTATTATTTTATCAGATAATTTATATTGATTTCTCATGATTTTATAGTAGTGATAATTAAAATATTATCACATGTTCGGCCGTCGAACATGTAACTTCGTCGGTTTGATGATCGATCCGGCTAAAAGAACATCTAGCAATTCACAAATTCAATACCTTGAGAAAATCTGATACCTCCTCTGACCACTTGCAGTAAAAATGCTATAAGCTTCCATTTTGAGGATTTTGAATATATGGTCCTAATCGTCCGATTGCCGCCAAAATAAAACCTATAAACAATTGAAATTCAATAATAAAATCTGCAGCATCTGTTTTGCCATGTGAAGCAACAGGTTCCAAATGTGTGAAGTCGCGAATGGAACATCAAATCCATTCAACTTAAGTAATAACATCGGAAAAAGTTTTAAACACAATCCTTAATGGCAGAGTTTACAAGTTACTGGAAAAATACCCACATGGGTACATATACTCGCATGTACATTCATCATTGAAACTGTAACAAATGATTTCCATCATGAATCCAATGGTAAATATACATGCAGGTATGGCACCCTTTCGGTACCGTAGAATTTCCCTAAGTTATTTTGAGATGGGTAAAAAGAAGTAGAAAAACAAAGAATGAGATTGTCCCACTGACCACATGACTAATATTTTACCTAAGAATGGAGGTGAGGGTCTCCCAGGGCGCGACTTGAATTCTGGATGAAACTGAACCCCCACGTAAAAAGGATGGTCGGCAAGCTCCAGAATCTGCAGAAAAAGAGGAAGAGATGCAAAATGAGATTTGGAGATAAAAGTCATGAAATGTATTTTTAATATTTTAACAAAATTGATAAATAAGGATAGTCAAAGTTGCAAGGTTGAAAGAAAGGCGCTGCAAGAAGCCGACCTCCATACGCTTTCCGCTTTCGTCTTTCCCCACAAACTTCAGCCCAGATTGTTCCAAAGTGCTAACCATGTCTGGGTTCACCTATAGCATATGATACGGAAAGTGATTGAATTTGCACGTACAAAGTATGAAATAAGTAAATCTATTCATTCTTTTATCTATTAACCTCATATCTGTGCCTATGCCGCTCATCAACATATTCTGAGCTGTGGTACCTATTAAAAAAAAATCATCAGGATATCAGAGATTCGGAAAAGTTTACTAGGTTCAAACATTGGTGATTGGATTAATTGAAGGAAGACACCCCTGCTGGTTGAGCTTTTGTAAAATAATTATACAAAACTAAGCCTGGATAATGTAAAGTAAAAACTAAAAGGAAACAGAAGGGCCATCATTTCTAAAAATCAAATATACGGAAATAAAAAACTGAAAGGCAATGAAAGGTCGTTCAGTTACAAAATTCGAATATATAAATTTTACTTTGAAGTTAGTCAGAGTGATCATAGTAGTGATAAACATAGCAATCAGAAAAGGAACAAAAATTAATCATTATGTCGTCCAGTCAAAATTAATATACTGCAAACCTCTAACTATAGTAAAATTGCTCAACTCTTACAGCTTTGCCGTCAAGCAATCTGAAGTCTGGAGTAATGTTTTCCGACTGCCAAGTCTCATTGTGCTTCCCATGTGTGTTTTTGATCCCTGAAGACATGTGCAAAAAGTGCAACTGAACAAAAGAGGGAATATGTATCTGAGAAAATAATATATCACTAAATGTGAATGAAAAACTACCTCCGGCATGAAAATCACTATAGGGGTTGGCGTCTGATCATCAAACTCAGTGCTGTTCGCCTTTTCCAAGCCCAAAACCTGCTTAGCATCGTGTAAGGGAACACGGTCCACAATGTGGTCATAGAAAAAGGTATATCTGTGGTTTAAGGAAATATCTTACGTTTCTGGCCATCTCAATCACGGATATTTGCATGCCCAAACAAATACCAAGATATGGAACTTTCTTCTCTCTGGCATATTTTGCAGCCAAGATCATTCCATTCACACCCCGATCTCCAAACCCACCAGGAACCAAGATGCATGCAGCATTCTATTAAAAAAAAAAAAGTTTTTGGCATCAGAAAAACTTTGCAACAAGTTCAAAAAATTAAGCTTGTTGTGCTGCTTCTAGAGAAAGCATTTAAACACGTTCTAGTATAAGAGTGATTTTCATATAAATGGAACACAATGATAGTTTTTGCATAGCAAGCAATAAGTATGCAGAAAGAAAAACACACACATCTTTTTATCAAGTAGAAAAAGTATACATTTTTGAAGGTGAGACATGATAGGAGAACTAATAATAAAATCGAAATCATCTATTTTAGGCAACCGAACAAACACATAATAACGCCACACAGGAACCTGCTAACGTTATTGCTAACAGAAAGTGTGTGTGTGTGTGTGTGTGTGGGGGGGGGGGGGGGGACTAACCCAATACAATCATTTTGCATGAACAAATATCAAATATAAGAGATGTGTAACACGGTATCAAAAGCAGAAATGCCAGATTAAGAAGGGGGCGATGGTGTACCCTTAGAGTTCTCCAAGCTGTCGCATGAGCTTCTGGTGTCTGTGGAAAATAAATGAATTCACTCGCAGCACACATATAGTTCTTGAATGGGCAGGGATAATACACTACATGTAACAAATATAAAAATCATACAGATTTTGCACTGTTGTCCTCAAGATCTGAAGCTGCAATCCAGTCAATTGCTGGCTTCAAAGAACAAGCAATACAAGCATGCAAAAGGGCCTGGACGGAAAAAAATATATTAATTAATGTGGGGGGATAAAATAAAAAGAAAAGAAATAGATAATCATAAAGGAAATCAACACCAGGGGTTGAAACTTTGTAACTTGTAAAATGTTAGAAGGGCAAATATTTATTTTACTATGATAGGGCAAAGAATAGAATTCTATACACAGGAAATCATGCTAGAACAAATTTATAACAAGGAATTCTAATATGCCATTCCTCATTGATTAATTAAAATTCGGATAGAATTGTGAATACTTAGAGCCTCCAATGGACCAGATGGAGCAGTACATCATTATGGCTTCATAGAGTAACCAAATAGAATATTTCCTCACCTTCACCACAGATAAATAAGAATCTGTCATCCCTACATACTTGCCAACCATAGCGATTCTTACCTGGGATCGCAGCGAGAAATTGTCATTTATGATTTTCAGAAAGGAATAAGGGAAAAATAAACTTCAAAAGTTCTTTGCCACTAACAGAGTTTGTGAGGTTGTCAAAAGTCTTGGCTCTTTCGGTCCATTCTTGTAAATTAGGAGGATTAGCAACACTGTGGAAGAACATTTACATGTCATGAAAAGCACACATCAATGAGTGTGTATAGCTATTCATATCCAGTTTAAGAATAAGTTCATGCACTATGGAAAATGTTGACTAAATTGAAATTGCTTCAACATCTTACCTATTAAGAAAAATGAGACAAGGCAGACGTGAAATGAGATGTTATAACGCATGATAAAATTTACCTCAGTAAATCCAGATGTCTTAGAATGGCATCATGTGCATTTTGACTCTGGAACAAAAGTATGATACATATATTAAAGCATGTAAGATCTCAACAGAGCAAAAACTTTAGGTTAGTGTCTAAGTTTGCAGTGATATTTATACTCACCTGAAGCAGGAGAGGAATGTGCCAAATGTTGGGAACATCATGGATATTAAGAATATTGCCAACCTAGAGTGTAGAAACCACAGAGAAAAAATAATGATAATAACAGAATAAATCTATGCTCACAGCTTAAGAATTCGAAAAAGGCATTGCAAAAAGAACTTACAGGGACATGGCAAAATTGAGACAATTTCTGCCTTGTACTTTCCAACAATGGCTACAAGATAAAAACAGGGGGGGGGGGGGGAAGATGAAATTCTTCCACTAAAACCATGGTGAAGCTTGAAGGTGTTACTATATAACATCTGAAGAGCTATAATCAAAGGGAGCTATAATCATGATCAGTCGAAATGGAGTATCAAATAGCAGGCCAGGAACTGATACATAATAACCTTATCCTAGTCAAATTAAATATTTTCCCAAAAAAATATATTGCGCATGAATAATTTACCTCCGCTGATCGACAAGCCAGGAAATGAGGAGTTAAGCCTAATGCTCTCAGTTCTCGCACACTATGCTGTGTCGGCTTTGTTTTCTGCAGCCAGTAGCATGTATGAGACAGAAACTGACATGCACATAACTTAAACAATAATAACGTGTGCGAATTTAAAAGTGTGAACTTAAAAGTAAAAGGTACAGGGTATTACTTGTTCACCAACAACGCCAAGAACGGGTATAAGACTGACGTGAATCAGACAGAAATTATTGTGTCCTGCGCAGGAAAAGGAAACTTTAGACATTAAGAAGAAAAACAACAGTTAACAGGAGATGAAGCAGCAGAGACTCAGAGTACTTCTATGTCATCATCAGTAACAGCTAACAACAAATAACAGACAACATACATGCGACTCCTCGGGCAGTATATCAAACCAACTACATGATGAACCACCAGAACAATGGAATTTGGCAAGAAAAAACATAGTTTTGGAAGAATCTCCCGAAAGCTAAAAAAAGTAACAAATAAGTAAATAAATAAAGTAAAGAATAAAAATAGAGTGAAGCTCTTTTTGTTCAGAATAGTACACACGACTAGAAAACCAAACGATCTCCGACCCCCAACAGGCAACAGTTAAATAAAGGGCAGCCCGGTGCACGAAGCGTCCCCGCAACGCGAGGGTCCGGGGAAGGGTCCCACCACAAGGGTGTATAGGGCAAACCTTCCCTTGACAATTAAATTGGCAAGAGGCCGCTCCTAGGACTCGAACCCATGACCACAGGTCACACAGCAACAGCTCTTACCGCTGCGCCAAGGCTCCCCTTCAGGCAACAGCTAAATGGAAAAAAAAAAAAATAGAAATAGATAGATCCTGAACTGCCCAAAAAAAGAGCACAAGAAGCAAGAGAGGGAAGCTAGAAAAAAGGTACATCCAAAATGCAGATACAACAATGCAGCCTTACCAACTGAAAAGAGTAACTGCCGCAGAGCTTCAACGAAAGGCATCGACTCTATATCACCTGAAAAGGTGAAATTTGGATTATTGAGCAAAACATAATATAAAGATGGGGAAGTGTTAGTGTCTTGAGACAAGAGTTTTCTATCCAAATAACTTCTTACCTACAGTCCCTCCCAATTCTATTACACAAACATCTGCAGGGCCCTCCTTCCCATCCACAGGAATTACAGACACTGATTCAATCCAATTCTTAATAGCATCAGTAATGTGTGGGACCACCTGGAGTCGAATAAAATAAGCAAATCAAAGCAGAACAATTAGTGCACAATGCCTACAAACCAAACAAGACAAGATACTGTAAATTTTGAATTACTTGTACGGTCTTCCCAAGATAATCCCCTCTTCGTTCCTTTTCGAGGACAGACTAACAAATAAACCACCATCAGAGATTGAAGCATAAATTATTATGTGTTCACTAGGAATATGGTGCCAAAAGTACCTGATATATCTTTCCTGTAGTAATATTGTTGTCTCTAGTTAGTCGCAGATCCAAAAATCGTTCATAGTTACCTAAATCCAGATCCACCTATTAACAATTAAGAAAAAATAAAATTTGTGTCAGGTAGTAGCTTTGCAATTAAAATGACCAACGGTAGCATTTTCTGGTATCTATTAATGATTTACATGAAATGTTTTGCTCCAATAAAAAGAAGGATGAGGGCACACCTCTCCACCATCATCAAGAACAAAAACCTCCCCATGCTCAAACGGAGACATTGTACCAGCATCTGTATTCAAATAGGGATCTGCCAAGATAGAAAGAACATATGTAGAACCAGGAAATAAGTTAGGCCAATCAAATTTATCTTACACTATGAAGGATGGACTCGACACACGACACGCAATAAGACACGATACAGACACGGGATTGAGAAATTTTCCGACAATGTAGGACACGACACGTAAAAGACACGTTTTTTTAGTTAATTAGTTATATATAAATGTATATATTTTACAAAATATCATTTTTTTTCAAGAAGAGTAATATCACTATGATATACAGAATAACTTTTCTAATTAGAGAAGTTGAATTAATTGGATATATTATCTGTCAAAAATCAAGATAGGTTAGAAAATAAGAAATTTCGATTTCATCCAAAAAGTATTACTACTATAATTGAAAGCAAATTTAAGATTATTTAAAGCCCAATATCCATCAAAACCCAACATTAAAACCCTCCCTTCCACTTCATTTTCTTAATCCTTCGATTAAAATGCTCTTTCTACCAATGCCCCTCTACCTCTCCCATATCAGACCTCAGCAGGGTTATTAGGGTTTCTGCAAATCCTAACACTGCCGCTCTACCTCTTCCTCACACCACCGCTCTACCTTTCCATCAGCCCCGTTCTTGTGCTTATCGACACTGGAGAGAGATCGGCGAGGAAGAGGACGCTGGAGAAGAGGAAATTGGTGAAGGAAGCCTCGAGCGTGTCCATCAGCATGTCCGGTAGTGTCGACAGCGTGTCAGGTATGTGTCCGACATTTTAAAAAAGGGGGGGAAATGGGATACTCTCCGACACGAGAGTTGACGCGTGTCGGACGTGTCCGACTCGTGCTGGACGAAATACATGCTACCAAGAAAGTCTCCGTGCTTCATAAATCTTGCATGGCAAATATTAAATTCGATATACTAACAGAATAACATACAGTGTGAGCTAATACCGGGCAATCATTTTTTTTTCGTGGTCGCAGTGACTATATTATTGCCTTTGCCGTTTCTTAATTTAAGTACTCAGTGGCTGAAAATATGATTCGTGTGGAATGGTTTTGCATCATATATTCGGCACGACAATCACCGTTTTGTTTAGTGTCCGCAAACACTCTCATATAAAAACACCAGCAAATTGCAGTATCTAAGCTACGCAATCAAATTTATCGCACAAAACAAACTCGAAACTGAACAATCAAGCAATTGCGTATCAGACAAAACTCTTCATATTCCCTTGAACATATTGAATTACTACTTATCCTATCTCCATTGTCATCCTAGTTCAGAACAGTGCCCGAGTCGAAGAAAGAACATGGACAAACAAAAACATATAAACTGCCATCTCATACCGATTTTAATGGAGGTGACGCGAAGTCCACAGGCCTTGAGCACAACGCCGATGCCGCTGGCTGTGACACCTTTGCCGAGGCCGCTCACCACGCCTCCGGTAACCACAACGTACTTCATTTTTCTTCCTTTTTCTAATCAACACAGCGTAATTCGTAATTCGTCCAGGCCTTTCTAGGACAACTTCGCAGGCAACAACAGAAGATAATAGAATGCGACGGATATACTACTGAGTACTGACTCGGAAAGGACTCACTCAGACGGCAGTGGACTATTTATTTTCTCAACGAGACATTCAGTTTCCACAAAGTCAAATTCAAAAGCCCTAAAAAGGCTAAACCCTTTCTTCTTTCATTATTAAAAAAAAAAAAAAAAAGCAACAACTAAAATCTAACTTTTGTGGCGTCAAAGGCCCAGTGGTTGTGGGCCCAATGCATCACCGGTCTGTTCCGAATTAGTTGTGTAGGGATACAACCCCTACTACTAGGGTGTAAACAAAACGAGACAACTTGTGAGCTACTCGAAATCGACTCGATCAATACTCGATTCGAACTCGAGTTCGACTCGACATACTAACGAGTTGAATCGAGCTACTCAATAATCGACTCGATAAGCTCGTGAGATACTCGAAATTGTTTTGTATATAATTAGTTTTATAATATAATTTGTAAAGTATAATATAAAAAATTATTAATTGGTCAAAAAATAAAGAATTATTAATACATAATAGATTTTTATTTTAAATAAAAGATAACAATTTTATTGGTCAAAAATTAAAATTACTAGTTAGATAAGAAAAAAATAGAAATTATTCTATATTGATTAAGAACGTTTGAAGAGTTTACACAAGTTAAAAGCAAAATAGCTTCTTCCACATCGGTTGGGTGCTGTTTATTTTGACTCACAAGTTGATAATAAATTTAAGCAAAATCCCTTATCTGACATCGCCCATGTAATTATGATTGTTACTCAAGTGAGACTATTAAATAATGTTGGAAGGCTCTCATTTAACATATGTGGCTAGGGCACGCGTCAATGACACTATGTAGGGGTGTAAATGAGACGAGATAACTCACGAGTTACTCGAGATTGACTCGGTCAACACTCGACTCGAGTAGGTCCGACTCGAACTCGAACTCGAGCTCGACTCGACATACTAACGAGTCGAGTCAAGCTTGGATTTTAACTACTCGCGAGTTTTCGAGTCGAGTTCGAGTCTGAGAAATGGCTATCGAGTTCGAGTCGAGTATACTAATACTCGAGCTCGACTCGCATCATTTACACCCCTACCTACTACGCTACAACCCCTACAAAATAGAAATGTGCATTTGATTGTGTAGCAGCTTTGCCGAATTATTTCCAGTGGATAAACTTGTCCAGAGTTAGTTATTTCATGGACCACTCTCTCAACTGGAGGCGCTATGCAGCTGCCGTATGTTTTATTTGGATCTGGATCCTCTGCGGTGCACAGCACCGTGCTGTGCACCGCTGTGCGTTGGATCTGCCACGCACACACACCCGTGCGGGTGTGTGTGATCAAACGGCTGTGCACCTGCACAGCACCGTGCTGTGCTGTAGTGCACAGAAGAGGATCCAGGCCCGTTTTATTTTGGTGTTTCGACTATTTATATGCTAGACCTGTATATTTCGGTTGATATATAAATTATTCTTAATTAAAAAATAAAAAAATTGTAGCCTGTAAATTTGAATTTCGGTTTTTATGAAATATTCAATTATAAAATATAGATATTGAATATTCGATCAAATCAATTAAATAGAAATAAAACGTTACAATTTTATGATATATATTTGAATTATATTTAAATCAAAACATAACCAATAGAAATGCAAAATAAGATGCTAGAAATTTTCTTTAATGACGATTAGCTGGTCTCTTTCCACTCAACACACCTTTTATTAAAACATATATCAATTACTCAGATGCGTATACTTAAGGGACGGAGAGAATATTATTTTCTTTTTTAATATTTTAAGTCGAAATTTGATTATACACTGTATTTCAAAAAATAATGTCTAAAATGTTGAAAAAGTACTCCGTCATAGGTCATTTTTTATCTTGTCATAAATTAACATAAAATAGTGATTAGTTTACGCCTATTCAATACTAGTTTAATACCCGTGTAATTACACGTTAACACAAAAATGAACTGTTATGTAAATATATAATATGTAAATCGTTCATTATAAATACTTATTTATAAACTATACTATTTGTTCTGTTTAATCATCTCATTGCATGAAAAGATTTTTAGTCTTTTTTTATCTTCACTCTTGATATGGCTACATAAAACTAACCATGACCGAATACGGATTTTGGAAGATACATACCGATATGAGAAAGTCTTTGACTTTGACTCTTAAATATAGTTATGGCAAAGCTCATAATAAGTGGAAACTTACGTATTTGAAATTCAAATGGTAATCTGATATCTAAGGGGCTTAATATCAATTGTGGAATAAATACTTTACTCTCAGAATTATTCCCCGAATTTTTTTGTTCAATAATATGGTTACGGGTTTGGATAATTATTAATGATGTGACATTGCATAATTCTGATGATTGATCCATATTTTGAATTAGCATAATTGAAACTCTAATTTACGATTTTAAGATGTGATTTGGAATTCGAGAACACTTGATACCGTCCAAAAAAATTCATTCGATATACCTGATTTTGACTTTTAGAGGGCAAAAATTTTGCATATACTATCAAAACTACGATATATCCGTTTGTCTTTTGAAATTATAGACATCACGTAATCGTTTATTATCTCCACAACGTGATATATCCGCTTGTCTTTTGAAATTATAGACATCACGTAATCGTTTACTATCTCCACAACGTCGTTTGTTGGCGTCATGGTTGCTCTTTCTTCAAAAAATTACTTTATGGAAAGTTACTTTTAAGTGAATGATAGTGCTTTCAACAATGGCTGGAATATGATCTTCGGCATTCCGGATTAGTAAATATCAAGAATATCAACCAAGGTTTCTCTATTGACTTTTTCACCCAGCTCACCATTTACAATTTTGAGGATTCGTTCGGATAAGTCCTTAATTTCTTGTAGACGATGAGATGATATTGTTTGTCCAACAATTAATCTCACAATTAATCTCATAATTATGAGTTTGCAATGATGCTCAAGTGAAGAATGGCTTATACTTGAATAACCAATATATGCATTGTCCTTTGGTACAACTTCATATGTACAATTATACTAAACAATTATGGCAAGGATAATTCTAGTAATATTTAAAATAAAAAAAAAACTTTTGGAAATGCATAAGAGATTTTGACTTATAGCTTAAAATTAAGCACTTTTCAAATTGCAATAAAAAAATATAATAGTAGTATATATATATATATATTAATTACTGTATGACTTATTATAAATATACCTGTTAATTTAGAAAATTACATCCAAGTTCTAGCCTTAAAATTACCAAGAAATTTAACAATTATAATATAAGAATATCTTGGATAAGTTAAAAAATATACATCATAATTTTGTCCTAATTAAAAACGACCTTAAAATTTTAAAAAATTACAAAATAAAAAACTCAATGATATTTATGCTTATATGATATTTTTTCAAACATTTAGCTTTATATTTAAGAGTGTTAAAGTCTACCCATTTTACATTAAAAAACAGAAAAATAGTTGAAGTACTTTTATTAATTTGTGAAACTTGTATTACAAAAAATCTCGTTTGGTTGAAGTGAAACTATATGTATATTCAATTTAAAATAGATTTTGGAATTACAAAGTAATGAGATTATGACTTATAACTTAAAATTAAGTACTTCCAAAATTGCCAAAAAAACAAAAAAGAAGCATCATCGTAGTTTATATATAAGTGAATTACTTGCATGACTTATTGTAAATATACTAATCGCGGGGTTAACTAAGAAAACTACATCCACATCATAGCCTAATTAAAATTTCCCCCATTGTTTAATTAAAAGTAAAAAAATGCCCAATTTTGTTTGTAATATAAGATGAGCCGGAAAAAGTTATAGAGTACTTTTCAGGCATTGAACTTCATAATTAAGAGTACTAAATTCAAGAATTTTTACATTCAAAAGAAGAGAAAAATAATTAGAGTATTTTAGTAATTTGTGAAACGTGTAATACAAAAAAACTAAGTGACATTTGGTTCACTTGAAATTTTATATCATTTTCATATGATATTATTTTCAAACATTTAACGTAATATATAGAAGTATTAAAGTTGGCACATTTTACATTCAAGAGAACACATAAATAGTTGGGTACTTTTAGTAATTTCGGAAATTCGTATTAGAAAAAACCTTAATTCATATCTGATTGTGTTAAATGAAATTTTAGTTCCACGTTTTTTTTGTCCTTTTTTTTTGCCAAAATGATCCAAATCATTAAGTATTTAACGGTTTCTGTATATGGCCAAAAAAGAGATAATTTAATCCTTCTGTTTGAAAAAAATTACATAAATTATTTGGATATAAGTTAAAATACAAAAGCAAATCCAAAACTTTCAGAAATATATTTGATTTTTAAAGTAAATAAATTTAAAAAAAAATCACTTAAAACGATCAATTTTTATTTTCTGAAATTCTCTTTGTACAAAGATCTAGGAATTAGTATATTATTAAATTTAATTTCTTATATATTTTGAAATATCTCTTTAAAAATTCTTAAAATCAGTAATTATATAATTTATTAAATATAAGTTTTTTATTTATTTTGTTATTTTATATTAATTAAATAAGATTTAAAACTAAAATAGACTAATTGATTTATTCCATAGTTTCTTTGATTTATTTATAAATAATAATTAAAACCATTGTTTCTACATTTTTAATAATATTTTTAATAAGATTATTTCGATTTATTTAACTGATTAGGACTTGAAGTACCTTTTTAATTATATGTATTCAACACTTCTTTTTGCAATACTCTCAATCATCTTTCATTTCAGTTGATATTTTTTTTATTAATATACATAATTAATGTGACTAACTAATATAAACTAATTAATTAGTGGAATATATAATATTTCCGCGAGATTTTAGGTTTACGTTTTTAATATATAGTGCACACTACTATATTAAATTTCTCTTTGTTTGGGATTTATATTTTTAATAATGAAAATATGAAATATTTTTGTAAATATAATCAATTCTTATTTATTCATAATTCATATTCCTTAATTCGTAAAAATTAATAAGGTATGTAGGAGTTATTTGAGGTATAATTATAATGTAATTAATGCAATGATGATTAGGTCAGTAATTGATTATGTGTCAGCTGAAGTATGAGAAGCTGACACATAAGCACCAAGACTAAATGAAAGACATGTGGCGGTAAGCGTGAGAAGGCTGCCACTTGCGCGTGTGATTGCATTAGTATATAGGGGAGATGTATGTAAAACATCCTAGATAAGATGTAAAAGAAAATTATGGTAAATGGTAGGATATATTATTTTGGAATGTGCAAAATTTTATCCAAATAAAAACAGAAGTATAGTAGGACCAAAATTTTATTTTGTAGCAAAAAAGTTAAAAAAAATGATATTACTTAACAGATGGAGTGTTATAAAATATTTTTAACATGAATCTAACAATATAATTCTAGTAAAATTTGTGAAGGGGTACTTCACACTATGGCTTTGTTCTTTTGAGCTTAATTTTATTGAATTGAACAGAATTTTGCTGAATTGAATTGTACTGAATTTTGATGAACTGAACTAAACTGAAATAAATATAAATTAATTTTTCTTTATCTTAATCTTAATGTACTCTCTCCTTTTTCAAAATAGTTGCTACATTTCTTTATTTCACTATCCATATGTGGTGCTACATTCCGATTCAAGTTTTTTTTCTACTAATAAAAAAATATATTACTATAAGATGTTATATTTATATTATTGTATATTTTAAATATTTTTTAATTGTTATTGATATATAATTGAAGATTATATGGTAGTAAACATTACAGAAAATAATATCTTGGTATATATTCAAACAAACCCAGCAACTTTTTACAAAATACTAAAAAAATGGTAGAAAAATAATATATAAATAATGCGAATAATATGGTGTAACAAATAAAAATATGCATGGGATATATAAGGATAACAAATAAAACAGCAACTTTTAAGGCGTGTATGCAAATATTTGTTAAAAGCACTTCTTTTGTTTTTACATATTTTAGATATTTGAAAATATGCTATAAACAACAGATTGTTTTAAAAAATAGTAACAGCTGAGAAAATAAGAAACAAGTCAATTAATCATTTTGAATGTATTTTAATAAATCATCTGCTAATTTGAAATTGACCAAATACTAAAATTATGTTTCAGCTAAAATTAATTATTTGAATAACAAAAACTCTTGTTTATACTTGAAAAAAGGCAATATTACACCATTCTGACCATAAACAAATAATACTCTCGAAATGAGTGAACTTGGTTCACTGGCCACGGGCTTTCACTTCAAGTAGGAGACCCGAGTTCGACTCCCTCCGAGGACAAAAATTTCCAAGAGTTTATGACTCTTTGTTCTATGATTAAAGAAGAGACCTCAGCCCTTCGGAGTACGCTGGTGGAATAATTAAATATTTAGGGCTTCAAGCGGCAGTGTGGGAGACCAGATCTCAGTGGAATCCTACGGTTGGATTTGAGGGGGTTCAGCATGGAGTTACTTGGAGAACGACTCCTTGTGCGCGGTAATTGAGGGTATTTTAGAACCTGGGAGCCGGATACACATCTCGTGATTTAACTAGTAGCAGTTTTGTGGGGCCGAAACTGTTATCCCGAAAACTAGTCACGTGTAAGTTTAAAAAAAAAAAATACTCTCGGAAAAAAATACCTTGGTGACTTCTCAATAGGGGTGTCTAAATGGTTCCCGGTTCTCGGTTAGAACCGGAACCGAACCGGAACCGAGGCGATTCCGGTTAACCGGAACCGTATAATCAGTTAAAGGTTCGATTTTCGGTTCCTCATTACATAATTTTTCGATTTTCGGTTCGGAATCGGAACCGAACGGTTCTGAACTGAAAACCGATTTTATAATATATTTATTAAATATTATTTTTATATTTTATACTTATATATTTTATTATTTTAGTTTTTGTAAATTAAAATTTTAAAACTCTAATATTGTTAAATAAATATTTTATATTTTGTTAAAAATTTAAAATAATATTTTATATATGTATTAAATATTAATTTTATATTTTATAATTTACAATTTATAATAAAAAAAACGGTTCTGTCGTTTTAACCGAACCAGAACCGAAAATAACCGGTCCGGTTCCGGTTAACCGAAATTTTATATGGTCCGGTTCTCGGTTCTCATTTTTGGGCAATAGTGGTTCCGGTTAACCGAAAATTTCGGTCCGGTTAACCAGAACCGAACCGTTCGACACCCCTACTTCTCAATTGTGTTGCACTAATATGGCTAAGGGCCTGTTTATTTTTTACTTAATCAGCTTAATGCTTAATCAGCTTAATCGGTCAGCTATATCTTGCTGTTTACTTTCAACTTAATGATCTTAATAATGTCTTTTTCATTAAGCAATTTTTGGGGTGTTCTTACCATTAAGACAGAAATAATTCCCTAATATACCAAAATTACTCTCTTTAATAATAAAAGAATTGAGTATATATAATATAAATTATCATATAATCTTAATTATAATTGAGTATATATAGTATAAATTTAAAATATGTATTAATATTATATATTTAAAAGTAATAAAATATAAACTATTTACTGATAAAAAATTAATATATATATATATATTAAAATATAACTTAATATATTTATAAAATATTGTTTGATTATTTAAATATAACTGAAAATTATAATATAATTTATGAATATATATTATAATATAAATTAAAATATACATTATGTTATATTATATATTAAGTTATATTATATATGCTCAATTTGGTATTAGAATAAAACTGAAAATCGAAGATTTTCTTTAAATTAAAATATTGTCTAATTATGTTATATTATATAATAAAACTGAAAATCGAAGATTTTATTAACATCGATTTTTATTAGAATCATGTTAAATAATTTTTTTATTTTTAACATCGGTTTTTAGCATAACCGATGTTAATTTGCTTTAAAATTTTCAATTATGTCACGCGTCTTTTTTAACATCGGTTTTCCCAGAACTGATTTTAAACGGGCGATGTTAAATGTCTTTTCTGTAGTAGTGAATACCATTCAACTTAAAAAATAAAGAACATTTTATCAAAAATGACTTAATTCATATTGAGGGGTAAAATGGTCATTTGTGTCATTCGGATAGTTCATTCAGAAAAGAAAGAAACAACAAGATATTTTTCCAAATCAGACAGCTTAATCTATTCAGAACTTAATGAAAAAAAAGTAAACAGGCCATAAACATATCATCGGCAATTCAACAACAAATATCAAAACATATAAAATAAGCACTAAAATTACGATTCAATATTATAAAAAAATCACCAATAAAAAAAAGAGTATTTAAAAGAAAATAATACTTTTGTCATCAAATCTTCCAGCAATTAATACATTAACGCTTAGTTCTCGAATTTAACTTAACAAGATAAAAGAAGGGAAATAGATAGAAATAAGAATAAAGAAAAAATATTTGGTGTTACTCAATTTGGTAATAAAAAAACACGGAAAGAAATGGAAGGAAAACTTTCACTCCTAACGTTTCTTCCGATTTGCAATGATTTAGAGAGAAAATAACAAAATGGTTAATTTTTCTTTCACCTCCTTTCAACTCGAGAACACCAAATACAATTTCATTTCACTTTTCTTTATCTTATTTTCTCTCATAATTTTCTTTCCCTTTCTTTTCTTTTCTTTCCTTTACTAAAACTCGAGAATTAAGCGTAAAAGTAAGACAAGCTCCTCACAATATCCTCTCAATTTTTACTGAACTATAAATATTCTTTTATTTCTTTAATATCTAAAATATTTAATAACTAAAATTGGAAGCCTCCAGAATTTGGTGGCCCCGTGCAGCGACACCGCCAGCACACCTATAGAGCCGCCTGCATTTTGCCCATATATATATATATATATATATATATATATATATATATATGGATTGACTTTGGTGGAAACACTCTTAATTGTGAAATTTAGAAACCAATTGAATTATTAAGTAATTTCATTGCATATTTGTTATTATTTGTTGCATCAAGCTGGTCGCTGGTATATGCAACAAATAATGCAATAAAAAAATACATAAATACATATAATTCTACTCATCTACAGCCGTTAGATCACTAATATCAATGGCCTACAGAAGTTTCAAGATTTCACAAGGTAATTAGTTTTCATATGATCTATTTCCTATATATATATATATATAATACATTTCTCTTCCAAAATAAAAAGTATACCCTGCTGTGCTGCACTGCACCGTCGGATTTGACACGCACACACACACACCCGTGCGGGTGTGTGTAATCCGACGGTTGGGATGCAGCACAGCAGAGTGCTGTGCTGCACAGGATCCCAATCCTTTTTATTATTCATGTTGAAATTTATTTATACAACTATATTTCACAAGATAATATCTAAAGTACCGGGAAATTACTCCATCCACTAAGTAATATAAATCATATTTGATTTTTATCTAGTGTTCTAAAAACCCCGCCCAGGCCGATTAATCCTCCGATTAATCCCTAGAAGGTCGTCTACCGCTCCGATTATGGCTTAAGCGCTTGTATTGGGCGTTTGGGTGATTAATCGGTCGTCTAGACTGTCTGGACGGGGGCCTATAGATGCAAGCTAGGATACAATTGATACAATGGACTACTTTATATCTATATCAATATTTCAAATTTCCTAGCTGCATGGGCGACTAGGAGGATGCCTACGCGGTTATACTATTTCATTTGTTTGTTTGGTTGGTTCTAATAGTACTATAAACTCCTAAACTGAGATATTATGGACTCCTTTATATCTATATAAATATTTCATGTTTAACATAAATTGATTATATATATGTTTAAATAGTTAAATTTTAATTATTTTTAATTATTTTACATATATAAAATTCTGTATATATATAAAAATGATTAAAATAATAATAAAAATTAAATATTCCTAGTCCGATTAATCCCCGATTAATCTCCGAGTAATCCTCTGGGCGCTAGGCGTTAGCAATCCGAACGCCTAGCACCTAGCGTTTTTTTATCATAAATTAAGGAACATAAAATAGTGATTAGCTTACGCCTATTTAATCTTTAGAATATCCTAAATAAAATGTAAAGAGGAATTATGATACATGGTAGGACATATTATTCTGAAATTTACAAAATTTTATCTTAATAAAAATAGAAGTATAGTAGGAACAAATGTAACACCCCCAATCCGCTCAGGGATATTACACGTCGTAGACCCTTTTCTCAAGGATCTATCAGGCTGGCAACAACATAGAACAACTCAAAAATGCCTTTAAGGCATTATGATTCAGTAGACCGATTTGGTCTTTCAATTATTACATACAACTCAAACTCATTACATGCCCACGCAGGGGTCAAATACAACACACTCCGTCTGGCAGGAAAGAATACTACAGCGGAAAATAAACTATAACTATACCAATGACCTCATACGAATCCTCGTGTGATTAGTATCGTTCATCTTTCATCATCCTCCGTGTCGACCCTGTGTTATACTCCCAAACCTGAATGCAAAAATAGACATCCACCCCCCGAATACTCGGGGGTTAGCAAAACTCCACTGTTTTGCTAGTGCAAGAACAAAGTGCAATTACGAGCCATACAATTCACATTTCGCGAATAACAATAACCAGGAATCCTCAAAATTCCAAACGTAACGAAAGTCGAAAAGTACTTCCTGAGGCATGAGTTTGGTAAACATTTCTCAAAACCGAAAGATCACAAATAAAGGGAAACCATTTATAAAACGGTTTTAAAGATGCCATCGAGAGTTTTAATAGAAAACAATTTGCAAGAAAGCCACTCAATCAACACAAACGAGTCTCCACAAATATTTCCACGGGATTCTCGACCCGAAACCAAATAATATCGACACGAGATCAAACATCTCAACATCACACGGGGTTCTCGACCCAAATCCAAATAATATCAACACGAGATCAATCATCTCAACATTCCACAGGGTCATTGACCCAATACACAGAATAGCACCACAATACAATCAAAGGTACAATCTCTCATTCGACATATCCTGCTCAAGACCCCCGATTAATTAACCCTCAGAGATTTCGTCAAACCTCCTTGGTTAATTAACCCTGATACCAACGCTTTAAAAACAAGTTGAAACAAGCTTTCAAAAATACAAATCACGGTCTATATCAAGACAAACATTTAAAAGTGAGTTGAAAGAATTTGAAATACGAACATCGTTCGGTAACGGGGTCTTAGCTATCACTCAAATACCCGTAACCAATAAGCCTGCCAGGCGCCTCCCTTGCGCACCTATGTACCGGCGTTCACTTCCATCATGTTGGCCGCTCATTGAACATGTCACCGCACCGGCGTCACTCCCGCAAGAGCCGCCCCTTGCGCGCACATTAGGTAACACCGGCGTTCACCACCCATATGGAGCCGCACATTGCAGCATACACCAGGCCGGAGTGCACGCCCCGCCCTCAGAGGTTCCCGGATACGACGTTTCTCACAACAAGTATCCACATTATCACAAACATCAAGCACACAGTCAATCGTTGTAACAATTATCAAATCGATACACCAATTCACATAATTCATCCGTCAGTCCACGACCACACGAATAAATAACAACACGCACGTCAACCATAACGCGACGGAAATAAGCAATACACGTACACACGCATTATCAAGCGCAACATCAACACCAAATATATCCAAAAGATTCACATAGTCACTTACAACCCACACAATTTACAAAACACACGCGTTTTGAAAGCGAGCCTTTAACGAGGCTAGCCGAATCCTTTGAAAACTCATTTCAAACAAATAATCAAACACACCAAGATGATCACCAATTATCATATCCACAAAACAAGAATAGTATGGACAAGGTACTTGCCTTGAACAACCACAACGCGGAGAATCGACCGGAGTAGGTTGGCACGAACCGACTACGAACCCGCCGACTCCACCGAACGCCAACTCGCGATAATAACCACGGAGGACAATAACAATAATGAAAATGAATCCCATAGAATGACTCAAAGCCGTTGAATTCAAAGAACGAACGACGAATGTTCAAGTGTTTTCCCCAAAACGGCCAAGAACACGATTCGTCCCGACAAAATACGAAAATGGAACTCTAAGTTGAAATATGGATATACAATCCATAGAATACGTTTAACAACATCATTTAACCATAATCGATCCATCAAAAACGGATGAAAAACGAGATCGAGGACAAATCCCCCAAAAAGTCGATTTGAAGGAAATCAAGAAATATACTTTGATTCGACGAAGAACAATGGATTAAATGATGTTGAACACAAGAATACTACCAAGATTAATCATACCCATCATGAATTAATCAACAACACGGAACGAATCGGACGAAAATGCAAAACCCCCCAAATTCACGAAATTAGGGTTCTAAGGAAGATTACCTTGATTCGCTGGATCAAAGGATGATAACGGATGATTGATTGATGTTATAACCTCAAGAACTTCATGGATTTGTTGTTAAACAACATGGCTTCAAGATTCCCAAGATCACATCCGCGGAAGAGAAAAGAAAGATTGAGAAAAATGGCCAAAAAACCCGTCTGTAGGGCCTTATATAGGCTGTCTGCCGGCCGGGTTACGTACGTAACCGGCCAAGGCTTACGTATGTAACCGAGTCACTGCCCCAAAACTGCCGGCCCGTTACGTACGTAACCGGCCAGGGCCTTACGTACGTAACCGGCCTTACGTACGAATCGCCGAGCACTCTGGCCGTAACTCGGCCGATCTTGCCGGGCGAACGACGGCCGACGACCCGAACCTGAATACGAATCGAAGATACGGTTATGAAGTACTCGCAAAGACGAACTCGAGCACTAAGAGAACACACGATTCCGACCACCCGAAGGCTCGAAATTCGACAACGGAAAGTAATTACCCCAAACTTTGAGAAATTACGAAAATGGCCCAAAACGTCCGAAATACACGATACATGATCGAATAACCAAACCGAAGTTCACAAAACCTCTAACAAAGTTAAACGGACTTACGGGAAACTCGAAACAGCAGTTTCGAACGAGATTCGCAATAATCAAGCTAAAGTGCGGAAAAGTCGCCAAAAATCACGGAACTAAACAAAACGACACCGAAACGAACTCGGATGAGAAAAAGTGCAGAATTAAACATTCTAGAAATGACGAAACGGTCATGAGCGAGTCATCAAAACAGACTTTCGCCGAAAAAAAAAGAAATTACCGGAAATCGAAATTACGGGTATTACATTCTACCCTCCTTAAAAGAAGTTTCGTCCCGAAACTTAAAACAAGTAGGGAGAAGCAATATCCCGTCAGGAAAACTCAACGAAATACACAAGAAACTCGCAACTTACGCCCATTGGAGAAACGTTACAAGCAACGCAAATGGATATACGGCGTGAAAACATGCTCCACGACGACCAACACAACGTCGCCGTTAGGGATATAATAAAACCAACAAATGACAAGCGTCATCAAACGGATAATATAGTCAAGTCAATTATCCGAACAACCACTAAACACAACGAACGAAAATCAATATGATTGACCACCCCAACGGTACATTAATCAAAACGCGAGCCAAACGCTGAACAAATACGGAATTCCATCGCCCAAGGGTTGGAAGATCGAAACGAGACTAATTTCCCGAACTTAAGGGAATTAGGAAGGAGTCTGAACGCTCAACAATCACGAAACGGGGTCAACAAAAACCGAACAATCAAACGATCGAACCACAACGATCGAGACAACAAGAATCGAACAATCATGTTCGAATCACGAAGAACAATAAAATTCAAACAACAACTCCAAGGTTCACATATCGACTCGAGGCAAAACATGATCCGGTGAAAACAACAAGATGTGATTCACATAAGATTCACAAGAAAGGGAATAGCAATTGAAAAGTCACAACGACAAACGAGTAATTCCGAAACACCACACTCGTTCGATCAATAAAAGCAAGGGATAGGGCAAGCTCATAAAATGTTAACGAACATAAACGAGTCGACAGAGTCGAAAATACAGAAGTTTAAAATCCAATCCACTTCGAATAAAAGAACTAGTAGAACCAAAAGATGTTACCTCCGAACAAGGTTCACAAGAATCGAACCGAACTCGGAAAAGTCACAACGATAACCAGATCGACCCAAAACAAGATCACAGCACGTTCGAACGATGAAACTGAAATACAGAACAAGCTCAGAAAGTATCAACGAACACGAGCGAGTCGATAGACCTGAGAAAGAGGAAATGCCGAAGTCCAAAAATAATACGGGTATTACATTCGACCTCTTATAAAATACGGTCGTCCCCGCACCTCACAACAACGGAAATAAGGTAACCACACAAAAAGCAACCGACAGAAAAATCTCCACTGGGCCTCTCAGATCCGATCCTGATAACTGTGCTGAAGCGCGAACTCCGAAAGTCTCGGTAGCCAATTCGCAAAACTGAATTCGGTGTCCCTCGAGTCCGCACTAGAAACGCATTACTGACGAGAAGGACAATTTACACGTGCATGCCCCGGCACATCACGGTTGAAACGCCTCGGCTCGGCATATCTGATAACACTCATTTTTACACATATTTTTATAAGGTTTTTCCGGATTTTAAGATCCTAAAATGTGTAGAATTGTGTCGTTTGTACTCATATTGTGTTTGTTGGACTCGATCACGCTTGGGTATATTTTATTTGAATTTATAGGTGTTTTAAGGACATTATCAAGCAAGACCGAAGTCTCAATCCCCAAATACATATCAAGCAATGCAGAAACGAGAGAACGAGGCCTAAAACGATGAAAATTGAAGCACTACCTGTCGTATTTTCTAATATCCAGATTCATTACTTCGAATAAGGATGTGTTCTATATTTATATGGATTCCTCATGAAATCAGCTTCGCAACGGTATATCATACGCTAAATTCCGAGGTGTATTGAGGGAGATATGGCTTCTAGACCACGACTTCACGATCGAAAGTTTTTGCATTTTCGGGACAAGATGACACGGGCCGTGTCAAATGACACGACCGGGTCTCTGGCCCGTAAAGTTTTTGCATTTTCTAGACAAGATGACGCGGCCGCGTGTCATTTGACACGGGCCGTGTCACTTTTCGGTGGAAAAATCACTTTTTGACATTTTTGAAGATTTGAACATGAAAAAGTGGTTTTTTAAGCTTTATAAAAAGAGGATATGGGGCAAGACTTGGAAGAGGCTAAAGATTGGAGAGATTGGAGAGAGAGAGAAACACAAGATTTGAGAGTTTTTCATCCAAAAAGAAGGAGATTTGAAGGAAATTCTTGAAGAACACTTCAAGAACATTTGAAGGCTTCAACCGGGATAAATCAAGAAACCATCCGAGTTTTATCTTCTTCCTATCTTTTATTCATTATGTTGTTTTATTTAGCATGAACATGATGAACATGATGATTATTAATCTTTCTTTCATTACCATGTCCGGCTAAACTCGTTAGATTCCGGGCATGGGAGTACGTTGATTTGCTATGGTTTTGAGGGATTGATGATTATATATATCTAGTGTGATTTCTTTATCAAATACTTGGTTTTGATTCATGTTTAGACACTTGATCAATGTTTTTATATGTTTAACTTAATTGCTCATAATTCGAGAGAAGAGGGCATTAATAGGTTTCGAGTATTTGACGTAGTAAATTACGAGATTGAGAAATCGGTGATAAGCTATGATGATGTTTAAATCTTATGAACATTTTGGAGTTAGATAATTTATAGTAAACGGAGACGTTGTTATAGGTTGTTTAATCTACGTTTTAATGCATCTCGAGAGGGACTTTAGAATATTATTGTGATTATCATTTTGGAAACACACTTAGAACTTTTGGAACCAATCCCGACTAAACTTAGTGATCAACGGAAACCGAGCCTTGGAATCTTTCTTTCTAAACTCTTGCAATTCTCCTTAATTCGGATATTTTCTTTTACTGTCATCATTTTATTTTATTTCGTTAACCATCCATTCAACTTTCGATCGTCTAGATAAAACCGGAATCATTATAATCTAGTACTCAACGCAATAGGAATATTTAGTCTCTGTGGAATACGACCTTGCTCGCCGCTTTCTACATATTTTCCGTACACTTGCGGATTGTTTAAAATTAGAGCGAACAAGTTTTTGGCGCCGTTGTCGGGGACTAATTTATTTTTGTTTGTATTGATATTACGATAAGTGTTTCCGGTCTTACTTTAGACATATTTTTCTGTTTTATTTTATTTTGTTACTTCCGTATTGTTTTTGGCCGTGTTACAGGAAGTACATGAACACCCGCTCCTCTCGAAAACCTTTGGAAAACTTTATTCCCGAAGTAGAGGCATTTGCTCGAAGAACAAGTGTTGCTACACGGAAATTACGAAGGGATCTATCTGACGAAATGGAAAGAGCGGGAGACGTAATTGCCGACATGGGCAATGATAATGCAATAACCCACAATCCAAACAACGAAGGCGTACGGGCTGAGCAGCCCGCAGTCCGAATTCAATCGATTCGGGATGGATTTCGGCCGAGGCTTGACCAAAATTATGGGGGAATTTCTCATATTCCTATCAACGCCCTCAATTTTGAGTTGAAACCTTCATTAATATCGATGGTTCAACAAAATCAGTTTGGGGGATTTGCCACAGAAGATCCGCACGCCCATTTATTCCACTTTATTCAAATTTGTGATACCATTAAAATGAATGGGGTGCCAAACGATGCAATAAGATTGAAGCTATTTCCGTTCTCCTTGAGAGAAAAGGCTCGTAGTTGGCTTGGAACTCTTGCTTCGGGGAGCATAAGTACATGGAACGAGTTGGGCGAAAAGTTTCTTTTCAAATTCTTCCCGCCCAACAAGACTATGAGATTGAAGAGCGAAATAATGCAATTCCGACAAATGGATTCAGAGATGTTATATGAGGCATGGGAACGCTTCAAGGATTTGTTAAGACGATGTACTCGTCATGGGTTTCCGGAAGACCAACAAATGTGTTTCTTTTATAATGGGTTGGCCGGAGAGACGAGAAATCTTGTTGACGCTTCGGTCGGAGGAGCTTTGCTAGCTAAAAGTGCAGAGGAAGCTTATGAATTGATCGAGGAGATGGCCATGAATAGCTATCAATGGCCTACCGAGAGGAGTAATATTCGTAGAGTGGCTGAAGTTTGGACTCGGATCCTATAAAGGCTTTAATCGCACAAATGTCGATTTTGACCAACCATTTGGGAATTCGACGAAGAGTGCAAATGAAAAATAAATCCAAAAGGAAGTGCACCACCACCGACGTTGGAGGAAACTCATTATATCAATAACCATAATTTCAATAACTATCGAAATAATCCTCATCCGGGTTTTATCATCCTTCAAATAAGAATCACGAGAATCTTAGCTACGGAATTCGAGAAATGTGTTACAACCACCGACGGGATTTAAAGTGTCGAATGGTGAAGTGATAGAAGAGTCCAAGCCAAATTCTAATCTAGAGAATATTTTGGCTACTTTTATGATGGAAACAAAAGTCGGTTTACCCGAGATGAAGAAAAGCTTGATCGGATTGAAAATCATGTCACTCAATTAGCAACCACCGTTGGAGCTCAAATGAGAAACTTAGAAACGCAAATCGGTCAATTGGCTAAGATTGTGGGGAGCCAACATCAAAAGTGCCAATTTCCAAGCAACACCGAAGAAAATCCAAAAGCACAATGCAATGCTATTTTTTCGTATACTGTGAATGAAGAGCTACCGAAATCGGAGAATGAAAACGAAGATGCAACCGTGTTGTCTAATAAAGTTGATTTGATAGTTTCCATGAATGAGGTGAAGGATCGGTCCGATATTGAGCATATCAAGGAGAAGAAAAATTTTGAGGTTTTCGTGCAAGACATGGCGTCAAAGAAAAAAGAATTGGAGCGCCTACCGACTAAGCTTAAGGATCCAGGGAGTTTTTCAATCCCTTGCTCTATTTTGGGTTGTTCATTAAATGATGTATTTGTTGATCATGGTTCAAGTGTCAATATATTGCCTTTGTCTATTTGCAGGACACTTGGATTAGGAGAGTTGAGACCATCTCCAGTGAGCTTACAATTCATAGATCGATCTTTAGCTTACCCAAAGGGAATTGTGGAGGATGTAATTTTAAAAATTGATAAGCTCGCCTTCCCCGTTGATTTTATAGTGCTTGATGATGATGGGAAACAAAATGGTATAGTAATACTTGGACGTCCGTTCTTAGCCACTGCACGAGCATTAATTGATGTGGATCGAGGAGAATTAACGATTAGGACGCATAGTCAAAATGTTGTATTTTTGATGACTCCTCCTGATAAAATTGCACGTAAACCGGATTATAAGAGCTCGTTGAATGATCCGGGATGAAGGAAACATGCGTCTGGCTGAAGACGTTAAATTTAGCGCTGGTTGGGAGGCAACCCAACACTTGCGTCCGGCTGAAGATGTTAAACTTAGCGCTAATTGGGAGGCAACCCAATGGTTCTTGTTAGTTTATTTTGTTCTTATTCGCATTTTATTTCTATTTTTACTTGATGAGGAACTGACCGGTTCAACTGTAGCTGTCCAATTCGCAGGAAAAAGATCCGGAGACCAGAAACGCACTATCCAGGCTAGTACGACACGAGCCGTGTCATTCGACACGGTCGGGTTGGCCATCCAGACGTTTTTTGAGTTTCTGGGCAAGTATGACACGGGCCGTGTCATTTGACACTGATCGGTCAAAGGGCGAGATGATTTTGGCAACTGAAAGGGTGTGACACGTGGCATGTCCAACAAGGTCACTTCCCTCCGCCCAATCAATATGACCGGTTGTAAGTATTTCTTGACCCAAAGTTTTTATTGCTTAAATACTATACCCCCTTCGTGTGTACATTCTTTAATTCAAGTTTGGGGGAGATATTGGGTCAAGATATACTTATATTGTTCGTTTTTTTTTTTTTGGTGTGTTTGGATTTTGTTTTACGTTTTGGTTTGAATTTTTTTTTTTTTGGTGTGTTTTATTTTGGTGTGTTTTATTTTGAACTTGGTGTGTTTTGAGTATCATGTACTTGGATGAAACTCGAAAGAATGAACTCTTGTCTTGGATACCTCGGGATTTATTTTGTTATTTTGATATGCAAATCGAGGATAATTTGAAGAGGAAAAATTGTAGAATAATCAAAAGGGTGTGAAATTGAATAAATAGTTTAATTTCTTGGAAATATGAACAAATCTAGCTTGTGAGCTTTTGAGCCTTCATGCATCATTAAATATGCAAGTTTCATTGTCGAGTGTACCATTCATGTTTTAAGACTCTAGAACTTGCCCTGGTATCTTATTCGAAACTACAAATGTGTGCGCAAATTAGTGAAAGTGATTTTAGGCGATTTTTATTGACAACCCTTCAAACCTTTTGGCCAACCCGAAAAATTTATTTCCCTAGTTAGCCCATTTGAGCTTAAAGCATATTTCTTGTTAGCCACATTATGAGCTTTCCGTTCCATTATAAACTTTTGTCCCTATACTTGAGCTACTTAGAACAAATTGGCAAAAGAATGAAAAGATATGTGGAGGCGATGGGGAAGATTGTTGGTTCAAAATGCAATGATTTATCAAAATAAATTTGAAGGAAGATTGGTGTGATTTAATGATGATGTTGTCCACCACATGAAAACATAAAAAAAAAAAAAATTCGTGGACACAAAAGAAACGAGATGTATGGAGCAATAAGGAGGAATAAGATTGTGATTCTCACTTTCAAAAGTGCTTAGTGCGATGATATTAAAATCAAGGGGTTGAAGGAAACAAATTCTAAGGGATTATTGAGCTTCTAATTGAGCGAAGTGATTATTGAGATAATGTTCTAATTTGCTCAAGTCAAGTCACTTTAAGCCATACTTATCCTACCCCGACCAAAAAGCCTACATTACAACCGATAAAGTCCTTTTTGATTCACCAAATTTGCATGCACAACTAGTGGTAGAGATGTAGACGATTGGCAAGCCTATGGGGATTCTTATTTCATTGAATGAGTTTTGAGCGTCACTTATCCCATTATACACTTTGATAGTTGACAGGACAAAAATAGTGTGCCAAAATCATTGTTAATTATAAGGTTTTAATGGATTTTATGTTGGCACACTTGATTATTTTCCATATATTTATATTTTGGATGCAATCTATTTCACTTGGCAATTTGTTGTTTAATTTAGGTGTTTGATGGAGTTTTTAAGCTTAAGGAATAAATTGGATCATCAAACGGAGCAAGCCAAGGTGATTTGGGCTTAAATAAAGAAAATCCCGCGCAGCACTGGGTGGCCCAGTGCCAGTCCTGTTACGAAAATAACCTTACTTGGGGCCCAAGAAACGACTCAAAAATCGCCCAATCAGTTCCACAAGGCAATAAATCGGTCCACATGCTGGGAAAAGGAATTGGAATAGATTTGGGAAGAAAGACTCCAAGGAAATTAAAACTTAAGAAGGAAAGAGTCCTAATTAAAGAAGGAAATTATGAGATGAGGAATAATTATAAAAGGGAGGAGGGCTGGAATAAAAATCATCTTCTGGAACAGCAAATTCACGGAGGAGCAGAATTCTAAGGAGCAATTTTCACGGCTGGACACAAAAGAAATCACGAGGGACGACCGAACCGAATTTTCGCCGGAGCAACCGAGCCAATTCCGACGTGGAAGAAGAAGACTATACCGTTTGAATTTCTTTCTTCTCATGTCTATCTTTAATTTGCTGTTTTCTAAAGCCAACATGTCCGGCTAAATTTCTATTCTAGTTCTTAGTGAAGTTTGAAACCGTATTTGAATTATTCATGTTTTAATCCCGCGGCATATTCTCAACTCGAATTCTCTTGAATTACTTTTGTGTTATTGAATTCACGACTATGCCATTTAATTTCTTGATTTGGTTTGGCCAACTAGATTAGGAGTTTTATGTCTTATGCTAGAAATTGAGTTGTAATCCGTAATTGTTGCAATTTTAATTTCACAAGTAGCAAACAATTGATTTTTCCCAATTGGGTAACACAAAATCGAGATCCCTTAAGTCGAGCTTATGAACTTAATATCTTTGCCTATTCCATTATTTTGGTTTTTAATGCATCTAGCGAGCGAGATTTGAAGAGCTTATTTTGAATCCACCGTATAGATAGGTTCAATTAAAGAGCTTGTTTTAATTGAATAAACTTAAGAAATAATTGGGGTCAACAGAGCTTGTTGTTGGCTTCGGAATAGGAGTTCATGAGATTAGAGAAGAGATAAGCGCTGCATTGAAACTTGAATTAATTTGAAACGGTGGATAACGGAGCTAAGGACTAGATTATTCCTCAATTGATATTTTCAACTTTTTATTTCCTTTGTTTATTTTATTTTATCTTACGCAATTTATTTTAGTTAAGATCAGAAACAAACCCTCCCCCTCTCGTTTTTATTTTATTTTAATTGCACAAAATATTTAATCCTTAATTAGTTTAATTGATTTACCGTTCTCCGTGGGATCGACCCTTACTTGCCGATACTACTAGTTAGTAGAAGTAAGCCGAGGAAAATATAAATAACTAATTTTGACGTGTCACGACAGCGCGGTCAATAGTGAGGGAATACACTTGACCGGCGAGGTTCGTATTATTCAAGTATTAGCTATGATGTTAAGGAAGCACCCCCGAGATTTGAATACTTTATAGAACTCGACTTATTTATTTCTTGAGGCGTATTGATGAATTTTCAAAATGATCCTCTGAGGTATGTTGAGGGATGAGTTCCCTTAAGAGTGGTTATTTTAAAGTGCATTGCTCGGGACGATCAACGTTCAAGTTTGGGGGATTTTGATAACACTCATTTTTACACATATTTTTATAAGGTTTTTCCGGATTTTAAGATCCTAAAATGTGTAGAATTGTGTCGTTTGTACTCATATTGTGTTTGTTGGACTCGATCACGCTTGGGTATATTTTATTTGAATTTATAGGTGTTTTAAGGACATTATCAAGCAAGACCGAAGTCTCAATCCCCAAATACATATCAAGCAATGCAGAAACGAGAGAACGAGGCCTAAAACGATGAAGATTGAAGCACTACCTGTCGTATTTTCTAATATCCAGATTCATTACTTCGAATAAGGATGTGTTCTATATATATATGGATTCCTCATGAAATCAGCTTCGCAACGGTATATCATACGCTAAATTCCGAGGTGTATTGAGGAGATATGGCTTCTAGACCACGACTTCATGATTCGAGAAAGTTTTTGCATTTTACGGGACGGTATGACACGGGCGTGTCAAATGACACGACAGTCTGCTGTCGAGAAAGTTTTTGCATTTTCTAGGACAAGTATGACGCTGGCCGTGTCATTTGACACGGGCCGTGTCACTTTTGATGGAAAAATCACTTTTGACATTTTTGAAGATTTGAACATGAAAAAGTGGTTTTTTAAGCTTTATAAAAAGAGGATATGGGGCAAGACTTGGAAGAGGCTAAAGATTGGAGAGATTGGAGAGAGAGAGAAACACAAGATTTGAGAGTTTTTCATCCAAAAAGAAGGAGATTTGAAGGAAATTCTTGAAGAACACTTCAAGAACATTTAAAGGCTTCAACCGGGATAAATCAAGAAACCATCCGAGTTTTATCTTCTTCCTATCTTTTATTCATTATGTTGTTTTATTTAGCATGAACATGATGAACATGATGATTATTAATCTTTCTTTCATTACCATGTCCGGCTAAACTCGTTAGATTCCGGGCATGGGAGTACGTTGATTTGCTATGGTTTTGAGGGATTGATGATTATATATATCTAGTGTGATTTCTTTATCAAATACTTGGTTTTGATTCATGTTTAGACACTTGATCAATGTTTTTATATGTTTAACTTAATTGCTCATAATTCGAGAGAAGAGGGCATTAATAGGTTTCGAGTATTTGACGTAGTAAATTACGAGATTGAGAAATCGGTGATAAGCTATGATGATGTTTAAATCTTATGAACATTTTGGAGTTAGATAATTTATAGTAAACTGAGACGTTGTTATAGGTTGTTTAATCTACGTTTTAATGCATCTCGAGAGGGACTTTAGAATATTATTGTGATTATCATTTTGGAAACACACTTAGAACTTTTGGAACCAATCCCGACTAAACTTAGTGATCAACGGAAACCGAGCCTTGGAATCTTTCTTTCTAAACTCTTGCAATTCTCCTTAATTCGGATATTTTCTTTTATTGTCATCATTTTATTTTATTTCGTTAACCATCCATTCAACTTTCGATCGTCTAGATAAAACCGGAATCATTATAATCTAGTACTCAACGCAATAGGAATATTTAGTCTCTGTGGAATAGGACCTTGCTTGCCGCTTTCTACATATTTTCCGTACACTTACGGATTGTTTAAAATTATAGCGAACAATATCGAAAATACAAATGCTAGATACAATGGGGCGTAACGTCGCAAAACAACATAGCGGCGATGCCAACTCAGCACAATAAAGAGTCATAACACATATCATATACAACGATAATTATCGTAAGGTAATACACACACAAACACTACAGCAACGACGGTATCGTTCGGCGACCTTAACGGCCCGGACAATAACCAGTACATAATTACAAACATCATGAAACAATCACACATGTGCATAAACGCGCAAAAATCCAAGCTTTAACAGCTCACATAGGTGCGATAACACGCAAGCCACCACGAAATGATAACATCAAAGATCATCATCACACCTCCCACAACGGGCTAACAAAACATATGCGTGGCGAACGACTCAACGTTCACACCACTAATTCAATCACAATTCGGAGGGCTAACACCCTAACAACAATACCAACATCGTACACACCTTCTCCGACCACAAGCAGGAAATGATGGGTTTTAAAAACGAAAACCACCTTTTGAAAATAGTTTGGAGACACCAGTTGATCTTGAGTATCATTTTACAAAAAGTTGAACAAACATCATTTTCGAGACTTTGAAATTCATATTGCGTTTGAACAAAAATGAGGACACCTTCTCTTAGTGGAAAACTTTCAGAATATTCGACCCTCGGGTGTAAGTAAAAGTGTTTATAAAGCATTGAAAACATCTCAAAACATTTTGGGTCCTCGAGGTAGAAGAATTTTGAAACAGATAGTTGCGATAGTAGGCGCCTTGAAAATACAATCCATTTAAAAGTACGTCTCGAATTTTATTTTCTAAGATACTCAAGGTTTTCAAAGATAATTCAATGGGCTAGAATGCCCAAAAATTTCAGGTAATTACACGGAACATTATAGCGCCATTGGTCCCGCGCCGGAACCCACCAGGATAAAACCATTTACAAAAACGCCAAAAAGGCCGATGACGGTAATATTTAAAAAACTCACAAAAGCCATTTACAAAATACTAAATACCGTCATAAGAATTTCGCCAAAACGATCAAGGCCAAAAATCTCGGTTAATGGAATCGGTTTTTGAAATAAAACTCGGTCGGTAAAATACCGAAAGTCATTACAAAAGAACTCACGCAGCGGATAAAAGAAATACAGTTCAACATGCACAATCCAGCAACACTACTCCTCATATGAACAAAATATTAGAGTCAAATAACCACATATCAAGAAATCAAAATCCATAAGAGGATTCCGTCACTTAACAAATAATCATAAAATAGCTCGTGTCACACGAGGCACAACACAAAGAAGGGAGACTTACATCCACAGGTCGCACGAAGATGATGATCGCCCCACGATACTAATCACGACCAATAAACTCGGGCGGCCAGCGTCGCGACATTTCGATCGGATAAAATCCGACAAGACAAAACTCAACAGACACCACTGACCCGACAGCCTAGGTTTCCACAACCTAAGCTCTGATACCATTTATGTAACACCCTCAATCCGCTCAGGGATATTACACGCCGTAGACCCTTTTCTCAAGGATCTACCAGGCTGGCAACAACATAGAACAACTCAAAAATGCCTTTAAGGCATTATGACTCAGTAGACCGATTTGGTCTTTCAATGATTACATACAACTCAAACTCATTACATGCCCACGCAGGGGTCAAATACAACACACTCCCGTACAACGGGAAAGAATACTACAGCGGAAAATAAACTATAACTATATCAATGACCTCATACGGATCCTCGTGTGATTAGTATCGTTCATCTTTCATCATCCTCCGTGCCGACCCTGTGTTATGCTCCCAAATCTGAATGCAAAAATAGACATCCACCCCCCGAATACTCGGGGGTTAGCAAAACTCCACTGTTTTGCTAGTGCAAGAACAAAGTGCAATTACGAGCCATACAATTCACATTTCGCGAATAACAATAATCAGGAATCCTCAAAAATCCAAACGTAACGAAAAGTACTTCCCGATGCATGAGTTTGGTAAACATTTCTCAAAACCGAAAGATCACAAATAAAGGGAAACCATTTATAAAACGGTTTTAAAGATGCCATCGAGAGTTTTAATAGAAAACAATTTGCAAGAAAGCCACTAAATCAACACAAACGAGTCTCCACAAATATTTCCACGGGATTCTCGACCCGAAACCAAATAATATCGACACGAGATCAAACATCTCAACATCACACGGGCTTCTAGACCCAAATCCAAATAATATCAATACGAGATTAATCATCTTAACATTCCACAGGGTCCTTGACCCAATACACAGAATAGCACCACAATACAATCAAAGGTACAATCTCTCATTCGACATATCCTGCTCAAGACCCACGATTAATTAACCCTCGGAGATTTCGTCAAACCTCCTTGGTTAATTAACCCTGATACCAACGCTTTAAAAACAAGTTGAAACAAGCTTTCAAAAACACAAATCGCGGTCTATATCAAGACAAACATTTAAAAGTGAGTTGAAAGAATTTGAGATACGAACATCGTTCGGTAACGGGGTCTTAGCTATCACTCAAATACCCGTAACCAATAAGCCTGCCAGGCGCCTCCCTTGCGCACCTGTGTACCGGCGTTCACTTCCATCATGTTGGCCGCTCATTGAACATGTCACCGCACCGGCTGTAATATCCGCAATTTTCGATTTCCGGTAATTCTTTTTTTTTTTTCGGTCGGAGTCCGTTTTGACGACTCGCTCATGACCGTTTCGTCATTCTGAGAATGATTAATTCTACACTTTTTGACATCCGAGTTCGTTTCGGTGTCGTTTCGTTGAGTTCTGTGCTTTTTAGCGACTTTTCCGCACTTGAGTTCGATTCTTGCGAATCTCGACCGAAAGCTATTGTTTGAGTTTCCGCAAGACCGTTTAACTTTGTTAGAAGTGTTGTGAACTTCGGTTAGGTTATACTATCACCTATGGTGAATTTCGGGCATTTGGGCCATTTTCGTAATTTCCCAAAGTTTGGGGTAATTACCTTCCGTTGTCGAATCTCGAGCCTTCGGGTGGTCGGAATTGTGTGTTCTACTAGCTCTTAGATTCGTCTTTGTGAGTACTTCGTAACCGTATCTTCGGTTCGTATTCGTTCGGGTTTGATGTCGTTTTGTTGAATTCGGGATTACTAATCGAGTTTTCTAAGTATGAGTTCGTCTTTGTTAGATTATCAGTAATTTTTGGTAAGTCCAAAAATTATAAATCTTTGCAATATTATAGAACATCGAGTTAGCTTTCCAATGGTTCAAGCGGTGAGTCAATCGAGTCAGGACGAGAGTTATGGTCGTTTAGTTTTGGTAGAGCACTTCCAGGAGCCTTTCGGCCGATAGGGGGTCGATAGACCCTCTGCCGGCATTCCGTATGGCTATCGGTTGGGCTATCGGCCGATAGGCGGCCGATAAGTGCTGGCGTATTACGCTATAAATGTGTGTTACGAGCGACGACTCATTTCATTCGCCAGTTTTCCTAAGCGCCGCGAGAGAGAGGATATAGAGGGGGAGAGTTCTTCATCCGGGGGTCGATTTCCATCATTTCTTTTCGGTTGTGAGGCTCGGATAATCAATCTAACGCGTGTTCTACGGATCTTAGTACTCGAATCTTCCAAGGTAATGCTCTAAAACCCTATTTCGATTAATTTGGGGGTTTTGGGTTTTCTTAGATTCGTTCCGTTTCGTTGGTGGATTCATGATGTATACGATTGATATTGTTAGTATCTTTAGTTTTCCTACGGATTCATGGATATTTTGTGGATTTTTATGGAATCGAGAGGGTTTGGTTGTGGTCGCCCTCGTTGTTATTTTTGTATGAATATACATGAATCGTAGGCGGGTTTCCGGGTGTATTCCTTTTCCGTAATCGTTTAGAAGTGGTTGTGATTGTGCTATTCGAATCGTTAGGTTCATTTTCGTCGATTCCTCGTGGTCGTGCTTGATTCTTCCGTTCCGTTCGTTGTCGTATTCCTTTTCGTTAGCATCGGGCGTTAGAAGCTTCGGTTGAGCCATATCCGTTCGTGGTTCCGTGCTCGTGGTATCGAGGCAAGTACCTTGCCCATACTTTTCTCGTTTATGTATATGATGATCGGTGGTCGTCTTGATGTGTTTGTTTGGTTATTTGAAATGAAGTTTCAAAGGACTTGGTTTAGCCACGTTAAAGGCTTCCTTTCAAAACGCGTGTGTTCTGTGAACGGTGTTTTGAGAATTGATTATGATTTGATTATTTTGAACGTCGGAGGATTTTATGAGGATACTCCTCTTGTTTAAAGTTATGGAATCGTGTATTCCGTATTTAAGCTTGTTATTGTATTTTTGAAGAGTTTGGTAATGGTGTCGAGTTAATGGCCATCTCTAGTGGGTATTCTTAATGAACTTACATTCTTAGCATGTTAGTATTGCATGAGTAACGTGTATTGTGTGTAATTTACTCACCTTGTGTTGGCCCGACGGGGTCAAGGAGGGAAATCTATGCTGCCGCCCTGGATTTCACGAGTTTCGCACCTTCTAGCCAACTCGTTAGGGTCCTTGCAAGGCCTCGAGTGAGAATGTATCTTGCCGCCTGTTCTCACGGCTTAGCGTGTGCGTGGTTTTGTTTTTTTGTAATTGTAGCCAACTCGGTAGGGTCCCTATGAGGCCTCGGCGAGAATGTATCTCGCCGCCTGTTCTCGAGGCTAATTGTGGGTATTCATTTAGGAAATGAGTGCTTTCGAACGGTTTTCATGATTGCATGCATTGACTAAGTGTGTAAGAGGTAAGTGTTCGTTTGGCTTACTTGGCTAGGATGGCCTTTGGAGTATTTTGTTGTTGTTTTAAATCCTTTATTTGTGGATTTTGATGTTGGGATACGAACCTCCTGGTCGTTCTTGTGTCTTGTGAGTTGATGAGATTTGGGGCTAAAATCCCAATGGTTTTGTAAAAGTCGTTTCTGGATTTGGGGCTAAAATCCCAACGGTTGGTTAATGTCATTTTCGAAAGTAAACCTTTGGGGCGGTGACCCCTTTTGTCTTTTGGTTTTGAAAAGTAGGATTTGATAATCCTAAATTGTTTTCTATTAAAACTCTCGATGGCATTCTAAACTGTTTTATAAATTACTTCCATTGATTTATGATATTTCGTTTTTGAAATGTTTTCTCAAACCCTTGCCTCGGGAAGTACTTTTCGTTTCGTTTGGATCTTTGAGGATCCTCGGTTATTGTTACTCGTGGAATGTGAATTGTATGGCTCGTATTTGCACTTTGTATTTGCACTAGCAAAACAGTGGAGTTTTGCTAACCCCCGAGTATTCGGGGGGTGGATGTCTGTTTTTGCATTCAGGTTTTGGAGCATAACACCGGGTCGGCACGAAGGATGATGAAAGATGATCGATACTAATCACATGAGGAACCGTACATCGTGTGTTGGTTCAGTTGTACTTTATTTTCCGCTGCTGTATTGTTCCGTTATGCGGGTGTAGTTGTATTTTGTCCCTGCGTGGGCATGAGTTGTATTTGAGTTGTATGTATTTGTGGAAAGACCAAATCGGTCTCTTGAGTCATTGTAGCCTCGAAGGCATTGTCGAGATGTTAAATGTCGTTACCGGCTGGTAGATCCTTGAGGAAAGGTTCTACGGCGTGTAATATCCACGAGCGGATTGGGGTGTTACATAAATGGTATCGAGCTTAGGTTGTGAAAACCTAGGTCGGGTCGATGGTGTCTATTGAGTTTTGTCTCACGGATTTAGTCCGAGTCGTGTCGTGACGACGTCGTTTGAGTTTGTTGGTCGTGAGTAGTATCGTGGGCCGATCATCATCTTCGTGCGACTGTGGAAGTAAGTCTCCCTTCTTTGTGTTGTGCCTCGTGTGACACGAGCTATTTTTATGATTATTTGTTAAGTGGTGGAATCCTTATGTGAATTTTGATTTCACGATATATATTTAGTCGACTCTCGTATTTGATTTATACGAGGAATGTAAATCGTTGTGATGTCTTGTTATTGTTGTTTTTGTCGTTTGTTGATGATTTACGAATTGATTTGGGCGTTTTACAAACCTCTTGTGGAGGCTTTGTGCTTATACGCGTTCGACTTGTTCACTAGCCAGTGCGGGAGGGTATTTTATCAGTGGTTTTGTTCTGAATATGGTATTTTATCGTTTATTTTCGTTTAAAGACATGTATTGTCTTGATTTTAAACGTTTTGATGCGTGTGCTAGGAGTTGTTTTAGTGAACGTCGGTATGTGTGAGTTTTGGGCATTCTGGCCTATTGGATTTTTGAAAACCTTGAGTATCTTAGAAAAATGAATTTCGAGACATACTTTTCAAATGAGTTATTTTCTTGTGGTACATCCTAGATGCCACAATGTATTTCAAAATTTTCTACCTCGAGGACCAAAATGTTTTGAGATATTTTCAACACTTTTATTTAGACCCGAGGGTCGAATATTTTGAAAGTTTTCATTAAGAGAAAGTATCTTCATTCTTATCAAATGCGAAATGGTTCTCCAGTGTCTCGATAACGATGTTTCACGTTTATACTTTTTGAAAGGTGATACTCAAGATCAACCAGTATTCTTCTAAATTATTTTCAAAATGAGGTTTTCGTTTTTTTAAAAAACCTATCCATTCCCGTTTGAGGGCTGGGTATGTATGTGTGATGTTCGCGTTGTCATTTGGATACTTTCTCCCGAGTATGATCGAATTGGCGGTGTGAGCGTTGAGACGCTTTCCACACATTGGTTGTGCTAGCCCCTGTGAGGCGGAGTGTTGGTATTGAATGTTGTCGCCTCATGGCAATCTATGCGTTGTCCCGCATGTGCGAGCTGTTAGAGCTTGGTTTGGTATGACCGTGTGCATCGGTGATGGTTCCGTTATGCGTCGATTGTTTAATGTCTTGTTACCTTGCTCCCGTTTTTGTGAATTTCGTGGACGAGGTCGGAGGTAATGCCGTACTATTTTGACTTACGTGTTTTCTCTTCCCGATCTATCGATTCGCGCATGTTCGTTGGTACTTTATGAACTTGTTCGGTATTTGATTTCATCGTCCGAGCAGTGTGATCTTGTTGTGGGCGATCTCGGTTATCGGTGTGACTTTTTCGAGTTCGGTTCGATTCTTGTGAACTTTGTTCGGGAGTAACATCATTTGGTTCTACTAGTCCTTTTATTGAAGGATCGGATTTTGAACTTGTATTTTCTACTTTGTCGACTCATTTATGTTCGTTGACATTTCGAGCTTGTCCTGCCCTTGTTTTTGTTTATCGAGCAGTGTGATATCATTTCGGAATAACTTATTTGTCGTTGTGACTTTTCAATCGCTATTCCCTTTCCTGTGGATCTTATGGGAATGCATGTCTTGTAGTTCTCACCAGATCATCCTCGGAGTTATTGTTGAACTTTATTGTTCTTCGTGATTCGAACATGATTCTTCGATTTTTGTTGTCTCGATCGTTTGTTTGTTCGGTTTTTGTTCTCGTTTCGTGATTGTTGAACGTTCAGGCTCCTTCGTAATTCCCTTGATTCGGAAATTAGTTTCGTTTCGATCTTCCATCCCTTAGGCGGTGGGATTCCGTGTTTGTTCAGCGGTTGGCTCGCGTTTTGATTGATGTGCCGTTGGGTTGGTCAATCATATTGATTTTCGTTCGTTGTGTTTTGTGATTATCGGATAATTGACTTGACTATAGTATCCGTTTGATGACGCTTGTCACTTGTCGGTTTTATTATATCCCTAACGGCGACGTTGTGTTGGTCACCGTGGAGCGTGTTTACACGCCGTATATTCCTTTGCGTTGTTTGTAACATTTCGCCGTTGGGCATTAGTTACGCATTCTGGTGTGTCTCGTTGAGTTTTTCCTGGCGGAATATTTCTTCTCCCTACTTGTTTTAAGTTTCGGGACGAAACTTCTTTTAAGGAGGGTAGAATGTAATATCCGCAATTTTCGATTTCCGGTAATTCTTTTTTTTTTCGGTCGGAGTCCGTTTTGACGACTCGCTCATGACCGTTTCGTCATTCTGAGAATGATTAATTCTACACTTTTTGACATCCGAGTTCGTTTCGGTGTCGTTTCGTTGAGTTCTGTGCTTTTTAGCGACTTTTCCGCACTTGAGTTCGATTCTTGCGAATCTCGACCAAGCTATTTGTTTGAGTTTCCCGCAAGTCCGTTTAACTTTGTTAGACGTGTTGTGAACTTCGGTTTGGTTATTCGATCACGTATGGTGATTTTCGGGCATTTGGGCCATTTTCGTAATTTCCCAAAGTTTGGGGTAATTACCTTCCGTTGTCGAATCTCGAGCCTTCGGGTGGTCGGAATTGTGTGTTCTACTAGCTCTTAGATTCGTCTTTGTGAGTACTTCGTAACCGTATCTTCGGTTCGTATTGAGTTCGGGTTTGGTGTCGTTTTGTTGAATTCGGGATTACTAAACGACTTTTCTAAGTATGAGTTCGTCTTTGTTAGATCATCATTAATTTTTGGTAACTCCAAAAATTATAAATCTTGCAATATTATAGAACATCGAGTTAGCTTTCCAATGGTTCAAGCGGTGAGTCAATCGAGTCAGGACGAGAGAGTTATGGTCGTTTAGTTTTGGTAGAGCACTTCCAGAGCCTTTCGGCCGATAGGGGTCGATAGACCCTCTGCCGGCATTCCGTATGGCTATCGGTTGGGCCTATCGGCCGATAGGCGGCCGATAGGGTCTAACGTATTACGCTATAAATGTGTGTTACGGCGAGCGGCTCATTTCATTCGCTTGATTTTCTAAGCGCCGCGAGAGAGGAGATAGAGGGGGAGAGTTCTTCATCCGGGGGTCGATTTCCATCATTTCTTTTCGGTTGAGAGGCTCGGATAATCAATCTAACGCGTGTTCTACGGATCTTAGTACTCGAATCTTCCAAGGTAAAGCTCTAAAACCCTCTTTCGATTAATTTGGGGGTTTTGGGTTTTCTTAGATTCGTTAGTTTCGTTGGTGGATTCATGATGTATACGATTGATATTGTTAGTATCTTTAGTTTTCCTACGGATTCATGGATATTTTGTGGATTTTTATGGAATCGAGAGGGTTTGGTTGTGGTCCGCCCTCGTTGTTATTTTTGTATGAATATACATGAATCGTAGGCGGGTTTCCGGGTGTATTCCTTTTCCGTAATCGTTTAGAAGTGGTTGTGATTGTGCTATTCGAATCGTTAGGTTCATTTTCGTCGATTCCTCGTGGTCGTGCTTGATTCTTCCGTTCCGTTCGTTGTCGTATTCCTTTTCGTTAGCATCGGGCGTTCCGAAGCTTCCCGGTTGAGCCATATCCGTTCGTGGTTCCGTGCTCGTGGTATCGAGGCAAGTACCTTGCCCATACTTTTCTCGTTTTATGTATATGATGATCGGTGGTCGTCTTGATGTGTTTGTTTGGTTATTTGAAATGAAGTTTCAAAAGGACTTCGGTTTAGCCTCGTTAAAGGCTTCCTTTCAAAACGCGTGTGTTCTGTGAACGGTGTTTTGAGAATTGATTATGATTTGATTATTTTGAACGTCGGAGGATTTTATGAGGATACTCCTCTTGTTTAAAGTTATGGAATCGTGTATTCCGTATTTAAGCTTGTTATTGTATTTTTGAAGAGTTTGGTAATGGTGTCGAGTTAATGGCCATCTCTAGTGGGTATTCTTAATGAACTTACATTCTTAGCATGTTAGTATTGCATGAGTAACGTGTATTGTGTGTAATTTACTCACCTTGTGTTGGCCCGACGGGGTCAAGGAGGGATATCTATCTTTGCCGCCTGGATTTCACGAGTTTCGTACCGCTAGCCAACTGACTCGTTAGGTCCTTGCAAGGCCTCGAGTGAGAATGTATCTGCCGCCTGTTCTCACGGCTTAGCGTGTGCGTGGTTTTGTTTTTGTAATTGTAGCCAACTCGGTAGGGTCCTATGAGGCCTCGAGCGAGAATGTATCTGCCGCCCTGTTCTCGAGGCTAATTGTGGGTATTCATTTAGGAAATGAGTGCTTTGAACAGTTTTCATGATTGCATGCATTGACTAAGTGTGTAAGAGGTAAGTGTTCGTTTGGCTTACTTGGCTAGGATGGCACTTTGGAGTATTTTGTTGTTGTTTTAAATCCTTTATTTGTGGATTTTGATGTTGGGATACGAACCTCACAGTCGTTCTTGTGTCTTGTGAGTTGATGAGATTTGGGGCTAAAATCCCAATGGTTTTGTAAAAGTCGCTTTTACGGTTGGGGCTAAAATCCCAACGGTTGGTTAATGTCATTTTTGAAAGTAAACCTTTGGGCGGTGACCCCTTTTGTCTTTTGGTTTTCGAAAAGTAGGATTTGATAATCCTAAATTGTTTTCTATTAAAACTCTCGATGGCATTCTAAACTGTTTTATAAATTACTTCCATTGATTTATGATATTTCGTTTTTGAAATGTTTTCTCAAACCCTTGCCTCGGGAAGTACTTTTCGTTTCGTTTGGATCTTTGAGGATCCTCGGTTATTGTTACTCGTGGAATGTGAATTGTATGGCTCGTATTTGCACTTTGTATTTGCACTAGCAAAACAGTGGAGTTTTGCTAACCCCCGAGTATTCGGGGGGTGGATGTCTGTTTTTGCATTCAGGTTTTGGAGCATAACACCGGGTCGGCACGAAGGATGATGAAAGATGATCGATACTAATCACATGAGGAACCGTACATCGTGTGTTGGTTGATTGTACTTTATTTTCATTTCTTTGTATTGTTCCGTTATGCGGGTGTAGTTGTATTTTGTCCCCTGCGTGGGCATGAGTTGTATTTGAGTTGTATGTATTTGTGGAAAGACCAAATCGGTCTACTGAGTCATTGTAGCCTCGAAGGCATTGTCGAGATGTTAAATGTCGTTACCAGCCTGGTAGATCCTTGAGGAAAGGTTCTACGGCGTGTAATATCCCTGAGCGGATTGGGGGTGTTACACCGGCGTCACTCCCGCAAGAGCCGCCCCTTGCGCGCGCATTAGGTAACACCGACGTTCACCACCCATATGGAGCTGCACATTGCAGCATACACGAGGCCGGAGTACACGCCCCGCCCTCAGAGGTTCCCGGATACGACGTTTCCCACAACAAGTATTCACATTATCACAAACATCAAGCACACAGTCAATCGTTGTAACAATTATCAAATCGATACACCAATTCACATAATTCATCCGTCAGTCCACGACCACACGAATAAATAACAACATGCACGTCAACCATAACGCGACGGAAATAAGCAATACACATACACACGCATTATCAAGCGCAACATCAACACCAAATATATCCAAAGGATTCACGTAGTCACTTACAACCCACACAATTTACAAAACACACGCGTTTTGAAAGTGAGCCTTTAACGAGGCTAGCCGAATCCTTTGAAAACTCATTTCAAACAAATAATCAAACCCACCAAGATAATCACCAATTATCATATCCACAAAACAAGAATAGTATGGACAAGGTACTTGCCTTGAACAACCACAACGCGGAGAATCGACCGGAGTAGGTTGGCACGAACCGACTACGAACCTGCCGACTCCACCGAACGCCAACTCGCGATAATAACTACGGAGGACAATAACAATAATGAAAATGAATTCCATAGCATGACTCAAAGCCGTTGAATTCAAAGAACGAACGATGAATGTTCAAGTGTTTTCCCCAAAACGGCCAAGAACACGATTCGTCCCGACAAAACACGAAAACGGAATTCCATGTTGAAATATGGATATACAATCCATAGAATACGTTTAACAACATCATTTAACCATAATCGATCCATCAAAAACGGATGAAAAACGAGATCGAGGACAAATCCCCCAAAAAGTCGATTTGAAGGAAATCAAGAAATATACTTCGATTCGACGAAGAACAATGGATTAAATGATGTTGAACACAAGAATACTACCAAGATTAATCATACCCATCATGAATTAATCAACAACACGGAACGAATCGGACGAAAATGCAAAAACCCCCAAATTCACGAAATTAGGGTTCTAAGGAAGATTACCTTGATTCGCTGGATCAAAGGATGATAACGGATGATTGATTGATGTTATAACCTCAAGAACTTCATGGATTTATTGTTAAACAACATGGCTTCAAGATTCCCAAGACCACATCCGCGGAAGAGAAAAGAAAGATTGAGAAAAATGGCCAAAAAACCCGTCTGCAGGGCCTTATATAGTATCTGCCGTAGGGTTACGACGTAACCGGCCAAGGCTTACGTCGTAACAGTCACTTGCCCCAAAGCGCCGGCCCGTTACGTCGTAATCGGCCTTACGTCTGAATCGCCGAGCACTCTGGCCGTAACTCGGCGATCTTAAACCTAAACGACGGCCCGAACGACCCCGAAACCCGAACCTGAATACGAATCGAAGATACGGTTACGAAGTACTCACAAAGACGAACTCGAGCACTAAGAGAACACATGATTCCGACCACCCGAAGGCTTGAAATTCGACAACGGAAAGTAATACCCCAAACTTTGGAAAATTACGAAAATGACCCAAAACGTCCGAAATACACGATACATGATCGAATAACCAAACCAAACTTCACAACACGTCTAACAAAGTTAAACGGACTTACGGGAAACTCGAAACAGCAGTTTCGAACGAGATTCGCAAGAATCGAGCTCAAGTGCGGAAAAGTCGCCAAAAATCACGGAACTAAACAAAACGATACCGAAACGAACTCGGATGAGAAAAAGTGCAGAATTAAACATTCTCGAAATGATGAATCGGTCATGAACGAGTCATCAAAACGGACTTTCGCCGAAAAAAAAGAAATTACCGGAAATCGAAATTACATTTACGGGTATTACAACAAATTGGTAAAAATACATAGAATGAATTATATTAAGTAAGAAAAGATATAAAATGACTTATATTACTTAATAGATGGGGTGTTGTAACAAATTTTTAACATGAATCTAACAATATGATATTAATAAAATCTATGAACTCCATTTGAAAAAAAAGTAGGAATAGATATTGTTTAAAACAATATTTAAAAAGAATATATATATGAACGATATAAATCAAATTGATTACATGAATATGGAGAGCTTGAGTGTAAGGCACAGCAAGGCCCATAAATCAAGACCCTACAGAGCCCAAAAATAAACTTATTATCTCGGCATAGAGCATGACGTCGAGGCCGACCTGAAAGCTAGGACCATACTCGGCGTGCCTCAGCTCAGGCTCAAGCCAAGACTTGGTTCAAGCAACCGAATTGTTGCGCCGACTTCGCTCAGTGACAAAATAAGCCGAAATTAGCAAATCTACACTCCTTGTCAGTAGATGAATGTTCTATCCTACAAGCACACGGAATTTGATGAAATCCAAGATAGAGACAAATAAAGATGTCCTTACCTAACAAGGACTCTTCTCCACAAGGAAACTACATCCACAATCCTTATCAGGATTCTACTTCCCATATATATATAAGAAGTCCAATATCAACACGGACTTTCTCCGCAAGTTAGGGTTGCAATATTCATGCTTATAAATAAGTGTCCTCCACCTACAGTGGTACACAGAGAATTCTTGACTCTCAATACAGTCAATTAATTTTATTTCCACCACATATTCAATATACTTACTCTCACGCCGGAGGTCCTTTGCCGGTGAAGCCCCGGCTCAGTTAACGTGTTTTCTTGTGTGTAGGTCCGATCAAGAAGTTCACTCGCCGGAATTACCCGAACCGCTTGGATAAGGATGGATCCGATACGTTTTGGCAGCATCAGTTTGGTTCCGTTGCCGGGAAACGTCGAGGAACTTCATTCGGGCAACCACACATCATGGTTGAGATCCCCAAGACGGACAAGAGGCCAGCGTCACTTCAGGTGACCAGAACCCACATCAATAGAGGAATCGACAAAGCACGGTCGTCGCCGCCAAAAACAAGGTCAGTATTGCCAATAATACTACGGAACCTCATCTGCCACCGCACCACAGTGCAGGCATGATCCTGCGCAATCGAGGACTTCCTCCCCCAGCGACCATGAGTATTCATGGCCGTCGGAGACAAGCGAAAACCTCAATAACCCAGCCTCAGAATAACGATGATGCCCCCCATGACTGCCTCCAATAGACAGAAATACCCTACTCTATCAGAATTTAATAACGCTCCAACAGTTGGCCGAAACTCAAATGGCCCTTCTGGAATATGACCCAGATAATTCCATGGCACATCTCCTTCAACCCTCCAAAACTAGGACAACAGGAGGAATCCATAAAGAGAATAATAGATCTCCACCGGTGGGTAATCGACGTGACGGACCCCCTCCGGTAAAACCAGCTCAAAATCGTCCCAGCCAGTTTAAAGGACGGTGGGACAAAAGAGACCGGCGAGGAGAAGATCTGAGGGATCAATTAAACAGACAAATAGAGCAAGAGGCCGAGTCTCCCGAAGTCAAAATAGTGGGAGAGAGGCGGCCTAAGGACGACCTCAGGAGAACTCCTAGGCGGATATCTCCACATCACAATTCCCCCGTCCGGCCTCGCCGGTTCCGGCGGGGAGTCGAGTTGTAGGGGCGAAACAAGACGACCGAGGAAGGCAAAGTCGAGGTAGAGGCACGGAAAAGCAAAGGAGCTCCTGCAGTAGCTCAGGGCTGGAAGCTCGCGTCTTATGGGAATTGAAAGAGAGAATGGATAACATGGAAAACAAGGAGGGACAGAGTAGACCAAGAAACGAGTATGATGCTATGCGGCCCTTTGCTCAGTGGACTGTCGATTCCCCTCTGAATCCTCATCTTAAGCTCCCCAATATGGACAAATACTCGGGCACTTCTGCCGCCAGGGACCATCTTCAATCCTTTGAGGGCATGATGGCCCTAGTCTCTAACCAAGACGACATTCTTTGTAAAGCTTTCGCCAACACCTTGGCTGGGGCGGCCAGGTCCTGGTTCATGGATCTAGAGAAGAGGAGCATCAATTCATTCTCAAAATTAAAGACATTTCCTGGAGTACTTCGCCATGGCATGAGCAATAAAAAAACGATTGTCTGACTTAGAAAACACCATCCAAGGGAAGAACGAGTCGACCATGGATTTCTACAACAGATTTAGGACCTTGGCCGAATCCATAGAAGATCGTCTCACGGACAGGGAGATCATCGTGTGCTTCACTAACTGACAGAGATCCGAAGCCCTCAACCATGAACTGTTCATAAGGGAGCCAGCAACAAAGGCAGACCTATACCACATGGCCTACGCCACGGGCCTGGCTGAAGAAAAGAAGAAGCAGAGGACAGAGAAAGGAGATCGGGACCGAGATAGGGACGTAGAAAGCAAGCCGACTGACGGCGCCCATTTCCGAGGCTCCAACGGCGCAGGATTTAAAGGTAAAAACAGAACCAGAGGTACAGATAAAGTCGAGGTCTTCACCCCCCTCACTAAGCCGATCTCAGAGATACTCAACTTGGTGGATCTTCCTCCACCCAAGCCCATCAGAGACAACCCGAAATATCCTAAAGACGCCAATAAATACTGCGCCTACCATAAGGATAATGGACACAAAACGGAGAATTGTTACTCCTTGAAAAAAATGATGCAAAAATGGATCGACGAATGGAAGCTAGATCGGTACGTCATGAAAAAAGATGGTAAGAGGTTAAGGGACGATAGGCAAGAGGAGGAAGGAGACGGGCCACCCAGGGCCAAACTGTTGGAATATAAAACGCAGCGGAAGCGAGTTGGTGATGGTAATTTAATAAAACGTTTTATAAACTAACCAACGTAAAAACCAGATCTATTTAGGCTTGTCAACTAATTAACTAAACAGATTAATAAACAATTAAATAAACATATTTACGCATGGGAGTCGGTAATTTTTACCTTTGTCGCGAAGTGGTAGAAAAATCCCTTTTGGTCGATTTGTCCTTCTTCGTGTTCCTCTCCGATCTTCTTGTATTTCTACCTCAAGATCTTCTAGAGTATATCCCGCCTACGTCCGAATGTCGTGTGGGCAACAATCTACCGAACTACTTGGACTGCAAAAGGGATCGGCCGAAACTTTTCTCTCAAGAAACTTACGATTTTTGTTCTCTCTATTTTTCTTGAATATTTTGAGTATTTTAGAAAAATATTGTGTTAACCAAATTGTGGAATCCAAGACACAAGTCAAGATCCACAATTAAAACACACACAAAAAATCGATTTCTTGGGCAATAATGAGGTCAAAAAATCGGCCACCCTTAAGCATGTATTTATAGGTGTTTTGGGCTACTCTAGGGACCTTAAGGAGGATATGGTAAGGACTCCCAATAGATATCTTCCTTCCATTATTAGGACTTCCTAATATGAAGATTCTATTAATATCAACTTAGTCCACTAATAAGTTAATATTGCACTTCCTACCAAAATCCCAAATTACGAAATTGGGCTCCTTTTAAATTAATTATTTCCCGTGTTTAAGATATTCCATGTCCATTAATTAATTTAAGCTACTGACAGCTTTTAATTAATTAATGTGTTATGCATGAGTATACCACTCGACCTTTATTATTATATCGGAAAATTAATTCCACCTGCAGGGTTTGATATAATAATCCTTTCGAGTGCCTCAAGGGACATGATCAACCCGACTGGTCGGGACACGATTTCTAGCTATAATATTAATTATCATATAGATAATAATATTGCCCAAAATATCGAGCATATTGAGTCAATCATTGTGGCTCTCACCCATGATAAATCAAAGCAATAAATATTAAATATATATAATTAAATATTAATCACTAGAATTAAGAAATAATAATTATCTGAGATGTACGTTCTTCTTTTAGTCAGTACAGAAGAATCTATCTCACCTTGATCCTGTTCAACGTATAACGAATACGCTAATATATGTTAATGGTCAAGACCAACCAATCTCAAGCATATACTACAACCTCTCACATAACGGTCTAATGTTACATAGTTTGTGAACTAAATATTACTATATAAGGAACCGATAATGTGATCTTCTGTGTGACACCACACACCACATTATCTACAATATAAAGTAATTTAGACTGCATTTGCATAACCATAGCGTGAATAAATATGCAAAACATGTGATAAATGAATTAAATATTCTCATAGATAAAGACCGGGAAATTAGGTAATACAAGCATAAAGTATGATTTGACGTATACAACCCTAACAATCTCCCACTTATACTCAAAGCATGCTTTTGAAGTATACTATCTAGACTATGTCTATCTATCTCCCACTTATACTCAAAGCAATGCTGCCATACATCTCAACCCCATTCCTTCCACATGCCCTTCAAATGATTTTGAGGGCAACCCTTTCGTGAAAGGATCAGCTAGGTTGTCTTCAAATGCTATCTTGGAGACAATGATCTTCCTTCTCTTCACAAAATCTCGAATGATATGATATTTGCGCTTGATATGTTTGCTTGCTTTGTGGGCCCGTGGTTCCTTCGAATTTGCAACAGCACCGGTATTATCACAATACAGTGTAATACTCCTGGGCAAATTAGGAATCACCCCCAAATCCTTTAGGAAGTACTTGAGCCATACCGCCTCTTTAGCTGCCTCTGAGGCTGCTACATATTCGGCTTCCATGGTAGAGTCCGCTATGCATTTCTGCTTCACACTCCTCCAACTGATGGCTCCACCTCCCAAAGTGAAAACATATCCGGAAGTTGATTTCGACTTTTCTTTGTCCGCACTAAAATCCGAGTCAGTGTAACCCAAAGGACAAAGCGTATCTGATTGATATACAACCATATGTTCCCTAGTCCTTCTCAGGTACTTGAGTATATGCTTCACAGCAATCCAATGTCCCGGTCCTGGGTTCGACTGATATCTCGCCACCATGCCTACAGCTTGACAGATATCAGGCCTAGTGCAAAGCATAGCATACATGAGGCTTCCCACTGCCGAAGCATAAGAGACCAGCTTCATGTCATCTATCTCCTTCTGTGTCTTAGGACACATAGCCTTAGATAGTTGAATTCCATGTCTGTAAGGTAAGAAACCTTTCTTGGAATTCTCCATGCTAAACCGCTTTAGCACCGTATCGATATAGGATGCCTGAGATAAGCACAACATCCTTTTCTTGCGATCTCGAAAGATCTTAATACCAAGGATGTGTCCAGCTTCTCCCAAATCCTTCATATCGAACTGTTCAAACAACCATACCCTTACGTGTGATAATACCTTCACATAGTTTCCAATTAGAAGTATATCATCTACGTATAGTACAAGAAACACCAGTACGTTTCCATCGTACTTTTTGTATACACAAACCTCACTAGGACACTGTTCAAAACCATACGATTGAATGACCTCATCAAATCGCATGTTCCAAGACCTTGATGCTTGCTTAAGACCATAAATGGCTCTCTTAAGCTTGCACACTAAGTGCTCCTCTCCTTCAGCAATGAATCCTTCAGGTTGGCGCATATAGATTTCCTTATCAAGACTCCAGTTCAAGAACGCAGTCTGTACAACTATTTTACCACCACATTAGAGTAAATGGCTCAGAGAATTAATCCTCAATGTATAACCGCTTCAAGCTCTCAGTTAACGAACTAAAGTATGCTGAAAACTAGGTATGAAAAATGACATAAGGATATGAACTCAATATGTTTTTATGTATGTCTAAATGTATGAGAGGAATGCAACAGACCCCTTTTATAAGGCTCACATAAACCTCCATTAGGTTAGACGTTTCTATAGATTAATATGACGTTATTTTCTGTAACTCTTTCGGTCAAGAGCCACCCTCATAAGTGGTATTAACACACCAGTTTGATTATATGTGATGGGTCATGTTCCATAAGAACCAACCGTTGGGGTCGTCAAGTCTGGGTGCTCTACTGTCTTTAAATTCTGGGCCTCGTAGAAAAACACTTAATTTCACCTCCAAGCTACAAGCCACAAAGGCCGAGTCCAGTCAAAAGTCAAATTGTCAACATCTAAGGCCCATAAGGCTCGCTATTATAGATTAGGGGTGTTCAAAATCAGATATCCAGAGTTTCGGATATCCGAAAATTCGGATATCCAAATATCCAGAAAAAAATATAAATTATACCCGGATATCCTTATATTCGAAAAAATATTCGGATTTGGATATCGGATATCCGAATATCCAAAAAAAACTTCGGATATGGATATCGGATATCCGAATATATTCTATTATTTAAAATATAAAAAAATTTAAATTTTAGGATTTTTTGGATATTTCGGATATCCAAATATCCGATTTTTCTGAAAAGTACTATCCGATATTCGAATCCGAAGTTCCGGATATCCGAACTTCGGATTTTCGGATATTTCGGACCGGATATCGGATATCGGATATTTTTTAACACCCCTAGTATAGATTACTTGTTTGTTTGAACTAGGGCTGGGAATTTTCGGTTTTGATTTTTTTTTTTGTCAGGAACCGAACCCGAACTGAATTGTGTATTTCGGGTTCGGTTCCATGTTTTTCTTTTCTGGGAACTGAAAACAACCCGAACCGAAATTTTCGGTTCGGTTCCGACAATATTTCGTTTTTTTTTTATGTTTATATGATCTTTTTTTCACCGGTTTCAATCAAAAAACTCAATTCTACGAATATTTATAATGAAAATATACTAATAATTTACTAATAATTCGGGTTTTTACTAATAATTCGGGTTTTTGGTAAATTCGGATTTTTACTAATAATTTTTCATTGTACCCGAACACGAACCGAATTTGTAATTTCGGGTTCGGTTCCAAAAAATCAATTATTTTTAAATATCAGGAACCGAACCGAATTGAAAATTTCGGTCCGATTTCGACCGATTCTACGGGTTTCGGATTGAAAATTCCCAGCCCTAGTTTAAACTATAACTACATCTTCTTACTAAATAGTAAATAAGAATTTATTCCTTCAACGTGAGATATCTTCCCATCTCCTACTTTAACTATTCAATTTCTCATTGAACTCAAATTAAATGATGAATTTTAATCACTTGTTTCTTAACTAATGAAAATCAATTTTGAGAAAATAAACTCCGACGTTATCTATTGGAAACAGTGATTCACAATTTACATTTAAGTTTCAAAAATCAAATATTCAGCGATCATTAAAATAGTTTAAAATGGAGTCAAAACTCATTTTTAAACCAATTTCCAACCCACCACATACGTCCTATTATTACTTACACGATTTATCAGCCCATCATATCTAACATGTATGAAGGCGCCCGCTGCGTTGCAGCGGGAATTTTCGAGAAATTTTTGCAATAATTATTTACGAATAATGTTTGAAAAGGGCTCTTCGTTGTGAGATCATGGTATGTTTTTTAACGACACGTGTTGTATTTGTTTGCAATAAATATTGTGTCAAGCTGTATTTGTAGTTATCATATTTGGTCGGGCACCATTGTAATTATACGTACGTCAAAACCATATCAAGATTGAACTTATTTTGTTCGTTATCGAAAGACTTTTTTGTCAGTATTTTTTTTTATTTAATAAACCGCTAGGTATTTATTATATATTTGGCAAATAAAGTTTGTTATATAAAAAAATCTTAAATATTAAAAGGTTCAATGTTTGTTTTGTAATTTTTTATTTATTTTTTTATTTTATTTTATTTTATTTATTTATTTTTTTTTTTGTAATTTTTTTTTAATATTGGCTCTTCGTTAGGTGGGGCTAAATATTTATGCAACCGCCCTTTTTTCGTTTTTTAATTCATAAGCTTTTCTTTTATTAGGGGTAAATCAAACTACTACGCAGGTCCTCCTTTTCTTTAAATGATAAACTATATTTAATGGCGAAATGAATTTTTTATCTATGCACGGAGACCTATTTCCCCTCCTATAGTATTTAGAGAGAATAAACTGACAAAATAGATATTTTTTGATTTTCTACTTAATATACACGTACATATAATAGTTGCTGTTGATTCTGACATGTTAAATCTTGGAAGTGTTGTTACTTTTCTAATAGGGACAAAATAGAACAATGTCTTGCAAAGTAATTTAAATTTTAATGTTTCCTATTAAAGTAGTTTTTTTCTTATTTATATATCTGGTTGCTTGTTTGTAAGTAAAATATTATTCATGTCAAAATAGTAACAAACAACACATGTAAAAAGTTGTTATTTTTTAATGTAACAAAAATTTACTCTATTTACTCCTTTATATATTATTCACTACCTACACTACATTTATTTAGTCAAACTCGAAACCCATGAGTTCTCCCATAGTACACAGCACATCACAATGTTTGAACATATGCTCAATTTTCTATATAGAGAGAATAAAAAAAAAAAAAAAAGAAAAAAAAAAGCGGAGGTGAATATAAAAGGAAAAAAAAAAGAAAAAAAAAAAAAGAGGGGGAGAATTTTTTTAATGGGGCACGGAACCCTATTCCCACCCTTTTAGTACATAGTAGGAATTACTTATCTAAAAAACTAAAATCACGCTCTCTTAAAATGGGAACACAGGATTACTATTTAAGGCTCCGTTATTTTGGGCTTAATTTCAGTATATTTGATTCGATTCATTTCGATTAAAGAAAATTGATTCAATTCAATTGCTCGATTAATCACTATTCGATTCATTCGATTCGACTTTAAAATAAATATTATTTATTACTATTATTATTTTTATTTATATTAAAATTAATATCATATATAATATTAATTATTATTACTATTATTATTGTTTTATTGTATTATTCTTTATATTATATATATAATAGTTATAATTATAATTTTCATTCTTGTAAAATAAATAATAATTATTATTGTTTTATATATTATTTTCTAATAAGATTAATTACTAGGAGTATCATCATTTCTATTAATTAATATTCTCAATAATATTATTTAAAGTTATGATTAATATAAAAAATTACTATTGTGTGTATCGTTATCTAATTTTATTATTATTATATATTATTTCTAGTGTTATTAATAATTTTATTACTATTATTATCATTAATATCAATTTATTATCAATATTATTATATATAATTTACGTATTATGGATATTATTATTATTATTACTATTATTGTTTTTGTTATTATTGTTGTATATATTGTTATATTATCATTATTATTATTATTATTCTTTTTATTAATATAGTCAATATATATATATATATATTACTGACTAAAGTAGGATCCTTTCTCCATTTAAATTCACTACCATCTAACTTTTATTAAAATTCGTGCCAACAAAAAATGAATACACTCTTATAAGAAGAAGGGAGTATTACTATTATTATTCTTTTTATTAATATAGTCAATATATATATATATTACTGACTAAAGTAGGATCCTTTCTCCATTTAAATTCACTACCATCTAACTTTTATTAAAACTCGTGCCAACAAAAAATGAATACACTATTATAAGAAGAAGGGAGTATTACTATTATTATTTACTAGTTTTCGTACCATACACAAAAAATGAATACTTTTATTACTATTATTATTTAGTAGTTTTAGTAGTTCATCTTAATTCAATTTAATTCAATTTAATAAAATTAACTTAAAAACCTACCATATCATCGAATTCCTTAGGAGCAAGCCCAGCCTGTAACATTGAGACAGCACACTGCATTTTCCCAAATATACCCAAACATGAAATAAATACAAGGGCTTATCCGTCCTTTTCTGACACCCCATAATAAAAATAGCGCATGTGAAAAGAAGCTCAACATGTATAAAGTAAAATCAATATTTTCGAACAAAGCTGCTACATACACAAAAGCACACACAAATGCACATCCTGCTTTATAGGCCAGACTGCGTAATAGGCCAGACTTCTACACAACCCCTACTACTCATAAAGAGGTACAATTCCTATCACAGAGGCAGTGACAACCCTACACAAAGTGCGTTGTGTGTGCAAGTATGTGTGTGTAGCATTATTCATTTTCGAAACACATAAAGATAATCACTCCGTCGACAGATAAATTTATCATAATCTTTTATTTGGTTCTCCATCAAAAATTTACTATATTTATTTTTTTATAACAAACAGCACAGAGTTAGAAGTGTAAATCAATCCAAACGAACTGAACGTATGTCTATTTAAACTTGTTTGAAATGTTATCGAGTTTTAAACATTATATTTGAGCATAATTTGGTTAGTGAGCGAATCGAGCTTGAACGAGCTTTTATCGATCCGAACGTGAATCGAGCTCGAGTAGTTTAATTATTTTATATGTATTTTATAATTTTTATTCAAATATATCCGAGTTCGCACCAAACTTTATATTTTATCAAACAAAAAATTATATTTAAACTTAATTCATTATATTAATGAACGAGCTCAAACTTTTAATCGATCGAACTTATTTTCAACCCTGTTTCATTCATGAAATTTTCTATAATCAATGTTATTGAGTAATGTTTATTAAAACTTGTTCATCTTACATGTGGCAAATTTTTAGTGGATGGACTGAAAAATATAAAAATAAAAATACCGCAGTACCTGTCCTCGCACAGAGCGCGCACACTGCACCAGCGGACAATAATTGCGTGCCCAACAAGATTAGTCTTGAGTCTTCACACTTCCCCCAGCTTATTCAGAACTCCCCATTTCCCCATGCTCCTGCTATTCACCCTGTCTATCTCCAATAATGCCTCTCTCCAAACCTAAAACCGCCGGACTATCTCCCTCCGCCGATGAGCCGCCGCGCTCCAGCGAGGATATCGACAGCACATGCTCCACGCCTTTTGTTAGTGCGCCGTCCAGTCCCGGCAATGCCCCCTCCGGTTATTTCTTCAGTGCTCCGGCGAGCCCAATGCGTTTCCTTCTCTCCAACGAGAAGTTTAAAACGTCGTCGTCGGATGATTATGAGTCGATTTTTCTGTCCTCCGGTTCCGGTTCGTTCGAGTTCGAGTTTTCTTCGAGGTTTTCACCCAATGGTTCGGTTGGGAACGGATCGATGACTTCAGCTGACGAGCTGTTTTTCAACGGCCAGATCCGACCGATGAAACTTTCGTCTCACTTGCAGAGACCGCAGGAAAATGTTGCTCCATTTGTAGATCTGTACGGCGAGGATGCTAATAACAACGGTAGAGGCAGAGATCTGAGGGTTCGTAGTACTAAATACTCCCACAGGAAAGCCAGATCTATGTCGCCATTGCGCACCACCGCGGGGTATGAATGGCAAGGCTTGAGAGCCACCATAGCCGCTAAGGAGAATGCCCAAGCGAAAGAAAATGAGTCGAGCGAAACGACGCCGTCATGCTCAGCATCGTCATCGAGGTCGTCGTCGTCGTCGGGCAGAAACTCGAAGAAATGGATATTTCTGAAGGATCTTCTACACAGGAGCAAAAGCGAGGGAAGAACCAATAGCAAGGAGAGGTTCTGGTCGGCGATTTCGTTCTCTCCGGCGAAGGAAAAGAAGAAGAAGCCGTCTCTGTCGCCGGCACTATCTCCGTCGTCCTCACGCGACGAGAAGAAAGGCGGAAACGAGACGAAGGAAGCAGGGAAAGTGCCGGCGTGCGGGAAACCGGCGAACGGGATCTGGAAACATCGGGTACCGCCGTCTGCGCACGAGTTGCATTACACCGCGAACAGAGCTCAGGCGGAGGAGATGAAGAAAAAGACGTTTCTGCCCTATCGGCAGGGGCTGTTGGGGTGCCTAGGGTTCAGTTCAAAGAGCTATGGCACTTTCAGTGGATTTACAAGAAATCTGAACCCCATCTCGTCCAGGTGAAGTGGAATCAAACTACAAACTATATCCATTATATTTTGTGTATAGTTTATGCGCTATATTATTATTTGCCTTAGTTATGATATGGAAAAAGCTTCTGTATATTCGAGAAGCTATCATTCAGGGGTCACTTTATTTTGGTCCATGGATCGATGTGATCGGAATTTGGTTCTGTTGCTCTGAACATATTGTAATTTTCGATTGCTCTGTTATGCATTCAGTTTCTTTATTATTTAAGGATTAAAGGAATATATGAAATCAAACTATCAATTTTTACTTTTAATCCACGTCATATATTTACACCATTAATAACTTTTATCTATTGATCCCTGAAAAATTTACAAATCAATCAGATTTAATTGTTCACCTAAATTATACTAATTTTCTTCTAAATATTATACCTGAACTGGGACGGAGAGAGGAAATAGTACTTTTTTATTATATTTTTTATTCAATCTCGTCCTTAAACAAAAAATATATTTATGTGGAAAGAAAGGAATCAGATTCTTGATGCTTTGTTCTAAACACCAAATGTAAATTTTTTATGATAAGTCTCTCGTACTTTTTTATGACGGGGAGTCCGCATCCGCTACTCTTCGAGTGCGCATTGGATAAACTTTCGGGCTGAACGTAATAGCCTGCAAACTACGTCAACCAAGTAAACCACACTAGGCAAGCCTCGTGTGACAGGCTCAACCAAAAAAATATTAGTATGAAGAATCGAACTCGTGATCTTTCAGTCTCGCGTTCACCATTCCGTCTCTCTTACTTTTATATATGGGGATGGTATAAAGTCAGCCTAACTAATAAATAACCCTAATTAATGGTAGGGTTAATGGGGTTGTGCATGTCTTATTATCCTTATACAACTTCCCATGCTTATTTTTATTTGTTACACCTTATTATTTCGCCATTATTTATATATTAATTTTCTACCATTTCTTTAGTACTCTCTCCGTTCCACCGATCTTGGTTCATATTTCTGTTTTGACCGTCCCAAGATACTTGGTCATTTACTTTTAAAAACACCTTTATCTCTCACAACTTTAAATAATATATATTCATATCAACACTTTACACTACTTTTCAGCTTTTTTTAAATCCCGTGTTGAAAAGCAAATGGTCAAGATGGGTGGGACGGAGGGAGTATTATTTAAAAAGTTGCTTGATGTATTTGAATATATATTTTCAAGATATTCTTTTCTGTAATGTTTACTGACATATAATTTGGAACATTAATATCTTCAATTATATCAATAACAACTAAAAAGTATTTAAAAAATATACAATAAGATAAATAACATCTTTTATACTAGTAATATTTACTTTTTATTAGTAGGATATAACTAGAATCGGAATGTAGCACCATATGATATGATGTGAAATAACGAAAGTTAGCAACTATTTTGGAAGAGCAGATAGTACATTAAGATTAATATAAAGAAAATCAACAACTAAAAAGATATTCATTTTGAAGTTTTATATTTTATTAAATATTTTCAATCACATTAAATAATCGCACTTCTCTTTTATTTTTCACTACACATTCATCATCAATATTATAAAATTTACGTACTTATCATCACGGGCGGATCTGGGGAGGATCCAGGGGGGGTCCCAGGAGCCCTCCGAACAGCCGGAATTGTACATAGAGGGGGGGGGGGTCTAAGGGGGTCTAACCGAAGCTATTTTTTATACTTCTTCCGTTTTTTTATTATTGCAACGTATTGACTATTACACTGTTCACATACTCTCTTTTGACCATCTTTTGTGATTTATACATATGAAAAAATATAGTCATGTGAGATCTTGTTAGATTCATCTCGAAATATACTTTCAAAATATCAATTTTTTATAATTTTTAAAAGTAAAGAATTGAAGATACTAATAATCAAAGTTGTGTATTGGTAAATATGAAAGCCCAGATGTTGCAGTTATAAGAGAACGGAGGTAGTATATTACTAATAAGTTAAGAGAATGATAATTATGAGTGATTTGGTGTAGTGAAAAAAAGATTGTATCCTGAAAGAAGTGGCAAAAGTTCAATACCCCATTTGTGCTATTTAGAGCTTTTTTATATAATTTGTCAACTCTATTTATTTACTTTTCTCATATCAAATTTTCAATCCATCTAGATTCATTCTCTCTCACTACGAAATTCTTTCCTCACTTTATCCCATGTCAAGTTTTAAATCTTCTAACCAACTGCCTTGGCACAGTTGGCCACCTGACCTTCAATTTAGTTGGAGGTCAGGGGTTCAATTCCTAGTGGCAACACTTTGGAATTGAATTTCTCAAGGCCCAATGATCTCTTAGTCTTTGACTAAGGGTTAGGGCCTAGCCCTTCTGCAGATCTGGAACAATTAAATATTGAGGGCTTCAAGCGCGGGAGGTCGATCTCGGTGGGAACACTGCGGTTGGATTTGGGGGTCCATGGAGCAATCACTTGGGGGACGACTTGTGCGCGGTAGTTGAGGATATTTAAGAACCTGAGCCAGGATACACATCTCGCGATTTAACCAGTAGCGATCTTGTGCAAATGTTATCCTATGACTAGTGTAGTTGTAACCCTGGTATCAAAAAATCTTCTCACTCTCTTCTCACCCACAATAATCCCCCCCCCCCTTTTTTTCTTATTACACATTAGATAGATTATACCTCATTCGATTTTTTGTGTAACGAAACTTCAGTACGGTATTGGTAGGATTTTTTTCACTTTAAAATTTTGTTATACCGAAGTTTTGGTATAATATTGGTATTTTTTTCGTACTGTGATTTTTATACTGTATATGATACATTGAAAAATTTTTGTACAAAGTATTGAACTTCATCAAACCCTCTAACTTTATGCTGACTCCCTCACTGTTTATCTTATTTAATCATTCAACTAAAATACAGTATACATCAACTCAATCTTTCTGATAGTTCACTTACCGGATGTTGCATTTAAACCCTGTTTTGCCTATTTCTGGATTTAATGCTTTTCAGTCAACTGCTTGTCATTTGGTTCAATCACAGTTAATTCCGGCTTTATTGGGTAAGACATAAGAAAATCTCACTAACTGCACTTTTATGTCAACTCTTTGAATAGTTAATCTCATAAATGGAATGGGGTGGGTTATTTAGACCCCCCCTATTTCTACAAAGCAAACCCTCCCTAGGGAGGGTTTGTCCACCTATTTTTTTTTCTTTTTTTTTTTTTGTTTTTTTGTTATTTTTTTGTGTGTGTTATGTTTTTTTAGTGTTTATTTGTTATGTTTTTTGTGTTATGTTTTTTGTATTCATCTAATGTATTTCTATTTAATTAAACAATAACAACAATAACACGTTAAACATTAACACATTAAACAATTACAACTAGGGGTGTTCAAAAATTCGTTTTTTTGCACATTAAACATTAACACATTAAATTCGATTTCTACTCAAAATTCGTTTTTTTTTTTACAAAATTTGGTTTTTTTGCACAATTCGGTATTCCTAGGGGGAGTTATTAAGACCCCCTATATTACTAATCAAACCCTCCCTAGGGAGGGAGGGTTTGTCCCTTTTTTTTTTTATTCTTTTCTTTTTTTTGATGTGTGTTGTGTTTTTTTAGTGTTTATTTGTTATGTGTTTTTTGTGTAATGTTTTTTTAGTGTTTATTTGTTATGTTTTTTGTATTCGTCTAATGTATTTTTATTTAATTAAACAACAACAACAATAACACGTTAAACATTAATACATTAAACAACTACAACAATTGTTATTATTTAACTAAACAACAACAACAACATGAGTAGAGTTATATTAAATAGCAAACTTTTCTTACATACCAAGGGATTCATCCCCACCATCCATCCAAAAAGAAATCAATGGTTGAGATTAAAAGCATTTAATATTTCACACATTTTTTATAATTTAAATATCTCTTAAACCGTTAATCGTTAAGCGAAAATAATTACACCATCGCGACGAGCATTTAATTATCTTTCTATGACGCACTTTGATATACTTTCGCCAAAAAAAAAATTCGTTTTTTTTCGTGGCCGAAAAAATCATGTGATATATCATATATGATATTACATATCACATATGATATACCATATATGATATTACATATCATATATGATATGTAATATCATATATGATATATCACATGTGATTTTTTCGCCACTAAAAACGTGAAAAAGCGGAAAAAATTTGTCGAAAATATATCAAAGTGTCTATCTATAGAAAGATAATTAAATGCTCGTCAGAACGTGATATTTTTTTGACTTAACAATTAACGGTTTGAAAGATATTGATATTTGAAAAAATGATGAAAGTGAGTTTTAAATTGTTGGATTAATCTCATCCATGGATCAAATAAAGATGGAGTGAAGATGGAGGGTGGAGATTAGTCTCAGTATGTAAAAAAGTTTGGTCTCAAATGATCTTAAATCCAACAACATTAACACATTATTTAAAAACAACACCATCAAATATAGCATTTACTATGTTTGTGCTCTTACATAAAATAAAATATACACATTATAAACTAAAATAAACTTCATTAATTAAAAAAACACATTACATAAAATAAAAACATTACATTATTTGCCCATGGAACCCCAAAATATGCGCCAAATCCATAATTTTTGATCCGCAACCGCTTCCAACATAAGAGTTGGGTATTTATGATCACGCCTTTGAATTGAGTGTAAGGCCTTTGGACAATTTTTCCAATCCCAATGCATACAATCAATACTCCGAGCATTCCGGGAGTTTATGTTTTTCTTCATGCAATGCATATATTTTTCAATGTCATTGAGAAGTCAGACGCTCCCATTGTGGGTGAGTATTGGGGAGTGGTGAATTTTCATCCAGCGTACATAAATATAGTGAAGATACTGTCGCCCGCACGGCAATCACAAGGGGGCCACTAATAATAAAACCGATCACTCGAGCTATATTTTGCACCCAATCAGTAGTTGCTCGAGAATCGAACACCAAAATACATTACAACTTTTATAAAAATTAATCGAACCATACCGTGACCACCAGACTAAATATAACAAAAGTAATCGAACCAAATAAAAAAATATTTTTATTTGTTACAACTTTTTTTAAAATAACTTTTTGTTACAACTTTTTTTAAAAAAAAAAATACTTTTTGGTTACAATTTTTTTTTGTCTTTGAAACTAAAAAAGAATATATATATATATATATATATATATATATATATATATATATATATTGTGGGGGGTGGTAGGGGTGAGAACGGAGCGGAGACGGGCGGATAGTGCTCTTCCCGTATCCTAACCCATATTTTTCTCTCGGATTCGGAGTCGGATACGGGAAGGCGGATCTGATACGAATTCGGATTATTCGGGATACGGACACGGACGGATACAGGACGATTCGGGCCGGATTCGAATAAATATAATCGGATAATACGTGTCATACAAAAATCGTTTGGAAGTGATCGGCAGATATAAAAACTACCTACACAATATTTCATAAAAGTTCTAATGCAAACTATAGTAATTTTTTAAAAATCGTTTCATAACAAGTGGTTCCTCATTTTTACTTATTCACTTCTCCCATAAAAACATAAGCTCCATACTTAGCAAAGACTAAAAGTGGTAATTTAATTGTTTTTAACAATTATTATAATATATATAATTGCCTCTATTTACTTGAATAGAACATTTCTTTTAAAAATGCATTTCATATGAAACAAATAGCTTATAAGTTAGTATTAAAGTGTTTGGCTAATACATTTCTTTTAAAAAATATTTTTTAGAAAATAATTTTTTTCGAAATATAGTTTTTATTTTTCGCAAAAACTATTTTTTATTTTTCAAAAATATAAAAATCCAGAAACTAATTTTATTTTTCCAGAAAATAATTTTTTCGAAAAAATATTTTTGCCAAAAAATAATTTTTCTCCAGAAAATATTTGTTTAATTTTTTTGAAGAAATAAAAATTTCCATAAATAATGTTTTTTTCGAAAAGATAATTTTTTTCCTAGAAAATATTTTTTTTCGAAAAATAATATATTTTTCCAAAAAATACTTTTTTTTGAAAAAATATTTTTTTCTTGAAAGCTTGAAAATTCATTACACTGAAGTCCAAAAGTGTTATATATATATATATATATATATATATATATATATAAAATAAAGTATATTTAAAATTTAAAAATATGGATATCCAGATTTATTATCCAGATTGGTATCCGGATTTATTATCCGGATTGGTATCCGGATAATATCCGATAAAATATGGGAAAACTCGGATACGGGCGGATATTGCATTATCCGAATTCGAACCCGTATCCGAATTCAACTATCCGGATCCGTATCCGAATCCGACCGGATACCTATTTTTCATCCCGAATTCGATCCCGATCGGATACGGCTCCGGATCGGGCGGGAAATATCCGCCCAGTTTTCACCCCTAGGGGGTAGGGAGGGTTTTCATAGGGATATATATATATATATATATTGTAGGGGGGGTAGGGAGGGTTTCCATATGGGGGGTCTGTATAACAGACCCCAAATGGAATTCTTTTTATACTATATAAAAATCATAAATGGTTCTGATAATTCTTTTTGCCGACTCCCTCCACAAAAATTTATCATATTTTATATTTTTTGATCAATATTTATTTAAAATTTTGACAACATTTACCACTAATAATAATATAGAAGAAAATTATAGTCATTCAAGTATTTAGTGGATTTGTCTTAATGCATATTTTCAAAATATAACTTATATTTCTATAAAATATATATTAATCATAATTTATGATCAAAATTTTTAAATTTGATCGAATAAGTCAAAATCATGAACGGAGAGAGTATTACAAATATTTAACATTTATTTTATACTTCCAAATAGTATGAAATAAAACATCAAAAACTTTGACACAAGATAAAGTTTCTTACTTGTTTTTTTGTTATGGTGGGGAGAAAAACTGTGTTAGACCAACTTATGTTATATCAAGTCACAGGATGTCCGTCCGCATGGGCAGCTCAATTGGTTTATGGGTGGCAGATTGCTACAAGAACGCATGTTCGAGTCCTGGCAGCCGTAGTGTGGGAGTTTTATCCCTCCAATGTGGGAGATACTTCCTTGTGGGCACCAGGCATTGTTCTTCCCACCTAGTGAGCCGTTGAGTCACCATGATTTAATTCCTCCACCAATTTCTATCGGGCCGGGGTGGGGGCCCTGGGGGCGAGGGATTTCGCCTTTGCTACAAGTCACGGGATGTCCAACTTTTACTTTTCATTTTTTTTTCTTGGTCCATTTTTTATTAGATTTTCATATTTCTATTTTTTTTATCTTAGAATTTTTTTTTAGAATTCTTTTATTAACGTCTACAATCTGTTGAAATAGAAAGTGGATCCCACAATAAAATTTATTTATAAATTATTACAAAAATAAATGATGGACCCATAGATAGAACACAAAAGAATCACTTTAACGCATTACCCAACAATCAAAATAGATAATCCATTTTAACAAATGGGACTCAAAAAAATTAATTTAACACATCATTACGATACATTGAATATTGTGCTCAGCATTTTGGATCAAGAAATTATGGACGGATGGAGTAATAATTAATTTAACGAGACCTTGCAACGGGTCGGGTCTAGTCCAAGTATGGCAGACGCCCATTTGCCGGAAATATGGGGGCATTTGTACAATCATGTGTTAATGGTAGTTTAAAATCTTCATTAATGGTAGTTTAAAATCTTCAAAGCCTTGGTTTCCAGCACGTCCCCACGTGGACGCTGTTCATGAAAATTTAGTTGTCTGTTTGGCTTACGTTGGTTTGTGGAGACCCATTTCTGCTGTCATAGACAACATCACATGGCTAATTTTTAGTAGACCCGGCAATTTAACACACGGCATGAAAATATGATACGAAAATATGAAAATTTAGTATTTATATTTGCATTTTGAGTACACGAATACGAAAGTACACGACCGAGATTTAATATCGGTTTTGTGTTTACCCTTTGGGTACACGACACGACACGAGGTACACGAAATAAATAAATAAATATATATATATATATATATAATATTTTATAACCTAATTTAAAATTTTATATATAATTTTATAAGAACATACATTTTATGAATTCTGTTTGTATTGAACTTTAAAATTCGAAACTATAATGTGAACTTTCATAAATTTCGTGTAAACATTCGTGTTTTCGTTGCCATTCGTTTCGTTTCGTCTACTAAAACCTGTAAAACTAATATTAAAATAATAAAATTATTATTTTTATAATATTTTAATATTTATTTTATATTATGGGTCTGACACGAGAACATGATACGAAACGACACGAATTTCCGTGGTACACGACACGAATTTATTTCGTGTCGTGTATGAGTTTAGACTTTTGGTACACGAAACACGAAAGTACACGATACGAACGATTTGTCAGGTCTAATTTTTAGGTCGGAACGGAATCCATACATGATAAATACCCATTGGATACTACCAATTTATATTACGGATCCGTCATAAGAGTAAAATAATAAGAGCATCTTTGGGAATTGGTTGGTGGTCCAATGGTAGGACACCTACCCTTAAAAGACACTCTTTGGGAGGTCTTGGGTTCAATTCCCACCAAGGAGGTGAAAGGGGAGGTTTTTTCTCTTTATGATCCTCTAGCTCCTGGCTCGAATGACGACCGCTAATCAATGTTTAATCTCGCGTCAAGCTGTGGAGTATTTCCTCGGGAACCCGGCGCTAATCGACCGTTAAGGGCTTCTCGCGCGAAGTGTACGAGAAAGACACGAACCCTAACCGCCGAGCGACTCGCGATTTACTTCTCTCAATGGGTTAGGAGTGGGTTCATTGAGGGACTAGGATTAGTCCGGCTAAACTGGGATCACCTAGTTATCAAAAAAAAAAAAATAAGAGCATCTTTTATCCATCAACACATGTTTTATGTATTATTTTCGATCTATCATGTTTTTGATATAACAATTCTTGGATTCATGTCAAATTTAATCATGGGAAATTGGTGTGATTTCTTTGACTATCTCATTGAGCGCGAGCCAGTACTTTAACGGAGACAACTTTTGGACCTCATGTAATAATGTAACTTATTTTTACAGCAAGCTTTTTAATTTTATTTTAAAAATATTGTGGTTTTCATATACCATTTTTTTTTAATTTCAAGAAATTGTTAATGTAGACTACTAGTGTTTGAAATAACAACACTAACAGTAGCGCAGCCAGCTCGAGAAATTAAGATGAATTAAAGGAAAAAGAAGTATATGTCCGCTACCCTTTTAAATATTTCTAGTACTACAGTTAAACCTCGATAAATGAATGTTCGATAAACAAATAATCTTGCCAAAATGAATAATTTTTCTCCGGTCCCAATTCTTTATAACATGTTCAAATTTTCTTTTGATAAATAAATAATTCCGCTAAATGAATATTTTTCTCCGGTCCCGATCATATTCATTTATCGAGATTTTACTGTATTTAGATGTAGGCACAAAATTGTGATAGAGACAATTTGTGAAAGTATCATATAAATTCACTACATTTTATATCAATTTTGCTTTCTACTTTGTTTTATCAAACTACTTGGACGGAGATGGGCAGAGACCCGAGTTTCTCTCCATCTCCGCCATTATAAAATTAATATTGTAAAAGTTTTTACATCGAGATGGAAGTCAAATGGGCAACAAGGTGCGCTGCTACCTCCTTTTGGATAGCAAAACTAATTCTCTTAAAAACTACGTCAATAGATATTGGGGTCACAACATTAGAGTGCATGACCCGTTGGACTCTATTGAGGAGCTCCACATCCTCCGGTGCTAGGAAACCAAAACTATCAAACGCGAATGGTATAAACACATGTTGATTATCTATGCATGCTTGCTCGTGTTTTGTCACTTTGCACGAGGCAGCTTTCAAAACAGCCTGCCCCACAGTAAAACCCCCACAAGCCCAGGAGAGAAGAAACTCCTGTAAAATCTACATATGCATGTTTCGCTCTATCCATCCAAATACCAAAACAAAGTGCATGATCATCATGTAGTTGTGATTTTAGAATAAACAATAAAACAACAATTAAATTACAAAGTAATTAAACGACATTATCGTGTTTTAGTATGATTAATATCCCTCCGTCTTATTTGAAGAGTTTATATTCAAAATACAATTTCGCTCTAATATAGTACCTAATTTGTTTTTTTCTCATCTAGCACAAAACAACAACAAAATAATATAGATAGAGGAGAAAGATGTCAAGCATTCATTAATATTATATTATACTCTATTTGGGTTTTATTACAATTGATTTACTAAAATAAGGTTAGTGAAAATTATAAAAAGGTCTTTTGAAGCAAATAATTTCCTAAATTTTCCTTAATATAAATATATAGAAAGCATATTTAGTGAGATAGAGAGAGAAAGTAAATGTATATATTGAAATGTGAGCCATAATATTTTTCGTGAGCTAGAATGAATAATTTCAACTTCTCAAAAACGGGTTTATAATAAGGACGCAAGAGAGTACTTAAAAAGTGATAAACATTACACAAATTTAAATACAAAAATTATGATAAACATTACAATGCAAATGCACATTCTAATACACAAGGTGATTAAAATGAACTTTCAAATGATAGTATAAATTACAAGATGGTTAAATTTTAGCTATGAAATATTAGATACGATCGGTGCATCGCACGGGTTGAATAAGCCAAAAACAACCCCGGAGCAACATACGGGTTAGTAAAGTCTCATTTCATATAACTAATTACATAGACTAAAATAAAAGGACAATAACAATAAAAAAAACATATAAACTTCTCTAAAAGGTATTTAAATTCTGTCATCTGCTCATTCAACCGTGTATGGGACAAATTTTGACACAAATTGAGAGCCAAAGCGAAACAGCTAATCGAATTATACAACATAGGACTAATATGATCTCTCATACCAAACAAAAGTTGTAATTTAACAAATAAAATCATTAAAACAGAAAGAAATTACTCATTCATCCATGAAAAGTATGGTTTAGAAAAAGTGACACGAGTTGTAAAAAAGTAGAGGAAATATGTTTTTGTAAATGGAGAAAGTGAAGAATAAATATATTTTGGAGTGGAATAAGGATAATATTTAAATGAGATTATTTCTATTTATAAAAATACCATATTTTTTTGGACGGTCTAAAAAATAATAATAAAATCACATTTTTAATTATCTCTTTACAAACTAAATGAAAGCAAAAATAAGAGGGACATAAGCAAATTGTTAAACAATTTGAGAGGCTATCATCTCTTTTCACATTTGTTTCATGATTTTAATTAATCCCACGTCTAGGGTCGTTAGCGATCCAAGTATACTCGAGAACCGTCCGAGAATTATCCGATAATACCCAGGATAGATACTCACCCGAAATGTTAGCGGTCCGGATACTGGTACCAAAGTTAGAACCGAAACCGATATGGACCGAAACCAGTAACCCGGTTTTTTTCATAAACATACACTATACAAAATATTGTATAAGGTATTAGTACATATAGAAAAAATAAGTTTAAAAGACCTTATCTCTTGATTTTTTTAGCATACATTTGAAAAAAAAAAACTCAATTTTTGTTTCAATTATGAGGTTTTGGTGATTATAGTTTTTAATGATCCAAGATACCCGAGGACCCACCCGAAATACCCGAGACCGATACTCACCCAAAACGTTAGCGGTCCGAATATAAGTATTGAATTTGGGCCCGAAACCGATAAGAACCGAAATCGATAATACTCGATACTTTAATGGTCCAGATCCGAAAAGACAATACTCATATCAAATCGGACCGAGAAGAGTCCTACCACGCGTCTATGGAAAATATAAATCAAAGAAAAAAATCGATTGAGTTCCGTTCTATTATAAAATTAAAATCTTAGAGAAAAGTCCGGCCCAAAACTGATACATGGGCTTAGGATCTACATGCTAATTTTCCAGGTTGTTCTATTGGATGTTAACCAAAAACTACATTTCATCTGGCCCAGCCCTTTTTCATTTCATGTCATTTTTATTTTTTTGAGATTGGATTTCAATTATAGATTATTTCATAAAAAATATTAAAAAAATAATAAATTTTATATAGCTAGATTTGTAGAGTAAATCAATTATAAATTCAAAAAAAATACGAAACTGAACAAGCATAACAAATCATAGTTTCTTTTTCTAGGAGTGTGAATGATGCGAATCGAGTTCGAATATCAGAAATCCAAACTCAACTCGAACTCAATAGCAAGTTCAAAAATCAAACTTGAACTCAAACTCATTTAAAGCTGCTCAAAATTGAGCTCAAATTCAAGCTCTAAAAAATATACTTTGAAAATTAAAAGCACCTTTTGTTTTATAAAAAGGCTCTCACCCTAAATATCTTTTAACTCACCAATGTGGGATGAGAGGTATCTTCAAACTTTTATTTCATCTAACACAATTTTTTTTTATACTTGGCTCACACCCTCAATATCCTCTAACCCACCGGTGTGGGATGAAAGTAACAAGAATTTTTTCTGTACTTTAGTACTAGATCTCCAAATTAACAAATATTAGGGATTTAATTAATTTGACATAATATTTATTTTATTAATAGTAACTCTTTTTATTATATTTCATAAATTATATTACAAACTAATTATATATAACAAATATTTTGAATATCTAACGAGTTTTTCGAGTTGAGTATCGGGTATCTCAACTCGACTCGTTATTATATCGAGTCGAGTTCGAGTCGAACCTATACGAGTCAAGTATTGACTGGGTTTTAACTGAGCCGATCTTGAATAGCTCGCCAGTTATCTCGTCTCGTTTACACCCTAGTCTTTTTCACCTTTTCTTTCTCTAAGAAGAAAATCTCAGTAAGGAACTACCTCCGTTCTTTTATAATTGCAATATCTGGATTTTCACGCTTGTCAATGCACAATTTCGATTATTAACATCTTTAATTCTTTATTTTTAAAAATTATAAGAATTTGATATTTTGAAATTATATTTCGATAGGAATCTAACAAAATCTCATATAACTAAATTTTTTCATATGTATAAATTATAAAAGATGGTCAACAAGAAGTATGTGAATAGTGTAATAGTTAGATTCAGGACGGGATGAAGTAGTTCTGATTTCTACCAAGCCACCTGTAATTTTTTTAAAGAGGTGACAGTAGTGAATGGGAAAAAAAATTAGAAATTATAGAGATAATGGGCCCGGAAGGTAATGCCACCAGTTCGCCGTCGTCGACTTCTTCTTCTCCGTCGGCGAGTGTTAAACGAGGCAGAGATCCCGAAGATGAGGTTTATATCGACAATCTTCATTCTCACAAGCGCTATCTTAGTGAGGTGTGATTTTTTTTTTTTTTTTTGATTTGTTGTTTATTTATTTTTTCCGGAAAAAAGTGTATCTTTTTTCCCTATTATTGAGTTTCAACAATCGATAGGCTTGATTTAAATCTTTGGTAAATGGTCGCGAAATTTAGATTTCTGCTGCGTCCCCCCTTTCTTTTTCGTTTCAAGACAATTCGAATTGTGAGAGGTATTTGCTAATTCTCGTACCTAGTCCCCATTTTTTCAGGCATGTATATCCGCACCACAGGAGCAAATATATACTTGTATAAATTGAGAGTATGTACAGACATACATCATTCTCAATGTAGCAATCGTTTCTTTAGTTATACAACTTATTACAAGCGCATGACAGGTAAACGGGCAACAAGCTGCGCCGCAACCCCTTTTTGATTAGCAAAACCTACTCTCATCATCATCATCAACAGCACCTTAATCCCAACTATGTTGGGGTCGGTGGCATGAAGATTATAGTGTCGTCTAATTGTCTAAAATTAGTTAACACCATAATGTTGGGATATAAGGGTTTTTATGGAGATCCGGATTTTCCAATGGATCGTGTAAACACTTTCCGAACTGATATTTCTACCCTATGCCCGGGTTACAAGAAATTCAGCCTAGGATAATCCAATGGAACACTTACGAATCCAGTACGTAAACGTAAGCCAAATTGCTAGAGAAATTCTGTGTTTATCAGAAAGATAAAGAGCTCAGAAAAGGGTGTATCTCAGACTCATGAGGAGAGCCCTATTTATAATGTCGGATTAGGGTTACAAGTAGGTCGATTTTAGGGTTTTGATGACGGCGCCGTCATTAGTGGTCGAAATTAGGGTTGACGGGTGGTTAACGAAATTAATCAATTTTACCACGCCTCCCTCTAAAATTCTAAATATCACTAAATCCCCACCTAAATTTCCGAAGACTTTGGGCGCCGCCCAAACCCCGCGAGGGCTCGGCCCACCAGCAGGGCTCGCCCCATGGACCCTGCCAGGCGCCGCCTAGACACATGGGGCGCGCCCGGACCCCGACATTAGCCCGTACCGGTTTATAATTCGATCTTATACATGTGTGCACTCCGCACATACCCGATCATATATTAGAATACGAATTATAAACCCCTTAGCTCACATATTAGTTCCAATTACACAAAATGAATGGTGACACTAAAATCACCAACACATAACTCATGCAAATAACAAAGTGGCAAAGTTTTACGCCGGATGCCCTTCCTGTCGCAACCTTCATATGAAGGAGAAATAGAACGAAATTCCAAAACCGTCAACATCATAGGTTTTTCCATTTATATGGAAAATATCATGAGACGGCGATGAGTTTGAGATAATTGCTATTGTCATGTCACAATACGTGATTGATATTGTAAAATCAACACATACATCATGGAACATGACGTGTAGCAAAACCTACTCTACTAAAAATAAAATCTAGATTCTTAGAGGACGGAGAATTACTGTGGACAACCTTTTGCACCCGATCTAGGAATCGGGTTGCCACGGGGCAAGGGATCCAAGAGTATCAAAAGCAAAAGGCACAAACACGGTAGCAATGTCCGTATCTTGCTAGGTGCAGATGAGGTGCGCCTATGCTGGGTGTAGTTTGCTCAATTTGTTGACATTTATAAAAGTTACGGATCAATGATTTCCGTCTCTCGCACTGTTCCGTTTTGTCAGCTGATACCTGTTGTCGACGGGTCTTCACGCTTAGAGCGCTGGTCCGTTAGCTCGTGATTTTTACGCTGAGCCTGGAAACTCAGATTTTTTGCCCTCCCCGCGACTCGAACTCCGTACCTCCAGGTATTAGTAGGAATTCATTGCAAGTCAGGTAGCCATCAGGCTCATGAGTTTACGGACCAGCGCTCTAAGCGTGAAGACCTGTCGACACCTGTATCCATGGTCCACTCCAATACTCCCTCCTTCCGAAAATTATGGTCGTTTTAGCAAAAAAGAAAAAAAAAATGAAAAAAGATCCCGAAAAATTAGGCCTTCAATTAGAGGTATATCAATCATTTTGTAGAATTTCTTAATTTGTGTGTATTTTCGAAATGGACAATAATTTTCGGTTAGTTCTTGTGATCGACATGGGAGTCTTTTGCTTTTCCATTTTTTTGAGCAAATGACCCCATTTAGTAATTTGTTACAAAATGTGCAGATTATGGCTTCGAGTTTGAATGGGCTGACCGTTGGAGATCCCTTATCTGAAAATCTTTTGGATTCTCCAGTAAGGTCCGATAGCATGACAGCTGGCCTCCGGTTAGTATCAACTATCTTTTTACTATATACAAGCAGATTAGTATGATATACATCCATTCGTACATGATCAAGGGTGCAAGTGTGGGCTCGAGCATCCGAGCAACTAGACAGTCAGAGACTGCCTTGATTAATTGTCTAAATCGGGATAAAATTTTTAGAAAAAAAATGTTGCTATTTTGGTGTACATTTGACCTTTCTGAGATGGAATATTATGAGCTTATGATTTCTGTACATTTTCGATTGGCTAATGAAAGGCACCGGGAATGAAGAACTCAAGCTTACCTGGGACTGTATTGCCCTTGAGATTCTAAGAACTCTCAAAGCATTGATAGGTTGTTGTAGTCGTTATGATGAACATTATTATATTCCCCGTTGCGTGATGCTGATGTTTATATGGCATTGAAGGTTGTTGAAAAGAAGAGGGTAGCAACTAGCTCGACTCGAGTGGACATCGATAAATTTCCATTTTATTTATGAGAAAGATAAAAAAAAGTTTAAACCTGCTCGGATTCTAATTAAAGGCCTTAAAAAATCCATTAAATTTCATTTTCATTTTTATTGCATTTTGTCCCGTAAGTTTCAACTCAACGCAATTACGGTCCCATAAGTTCTAAGTTGTAGTTTTGGTCCCTAATGGCTGATTCAATATATTATTTATTCCCATAATGCCCTTAAATATGAAAAGCACCGAACGTTTATATTCTCTGTTTTCTTAGATGTCAAAGCTTATATGTCGGCATTGGAGGTGATTATCACTAAAGCCTCTATATCTATCTACAATTGCAGGGACGAACAATCCGTACAGTATTCACCAATGTCGGAGGACTCAGACGACTCTCGATACTACGAGAGTTCTGCAAACACTTGTTCTTCTCCCCAGCCCGAGAGCGCACCGAGTAGCCCCGTATCCCCTCACAGAGGACAGAAACCCCTTAGCAACTATATCTCAGCATGCCCAACCACTTCATATCCTCCACACCCTTCTAATAGCAATAACAATAATTCGTCCGCCCTGCCAGCGCAGCCACGTCAGCGTGGCTCGGATACCGAGTCTCGATTTCCTTCGTCGCCGAGCGACATATGCCATTCGGCTGACTTACGAAAGGCTGCGCTCTTAAGGTCCGTGCAAATGAGGGCACAGCCGTCTCAATTTGAAGGGGTGCCGCAGGAATCTGGGAGCAATGTTGAAGGTGAGGATAGGGGTGTGTGTTCGTATATGAAGATTGATGCTGATGAGAGAGGGTATCAGGTAAGCGAGCATGCACGGTTAGGTGTGTGTGAGCGTGGTGATGGGGATAGGGATAGGGATAAGGCATGCACGATGTCGAGGATGAATTCTAAAGGAGATGAATCCGGTGGCAAATGACTGTTTCGAAGTGTTGGCGCTAGGGATTTTTATTTTTTTTATTTTATTTTCAAGTTAATGGAAAATGGTGAGTGTGGTTTGTTGTTGTATACTTCCGCAAGAAACTGCTGCTTTGGGGAATATGTAAAATCTATGAATTTATATTTTTCATGGTCCGATCGAGGCTTCAAGGCAGACCGATAAATTTAGGTGTATTGTGGGGTTGAAACTGAATACTTATGGCAAGTGATACTCCATCCGTTCCACTTGAAAAATATAATTTTGTCCCAACAGAAGAATCAACTCTCAAAATAAAACATTAATATCTAAAATAAAATTTATGTAATATTTTTTTTGTTACGTAAATTATAATCTTAGTTGATTGTAAAAAAATTAAAAAAATTAAAATACATAGTTTGGAACGACTTGTACCTTCATTAAAATGATTAAAATTTAAAGAAAATATACCTTCATCACAGTACTCTTCAAATGAGACCTAGGGGCTGTTTGGTTGGAGGGAATCTTTGGAAAAGGGATTCTCTTTCCCATAGAATCCCTTGTTTGGTAAATCTTTAAGGATAGAAAAGGGATTTTACTATTGACAATTAAATCCCTCATTCATGGGATTTTAGAATCCTTCCAACCATGGAGGGATTTTAGAATCCCTCATCCATGGGATTTTGATATTTACCATTTTACCCTCCCCGGCCACCGGCTCTCCGGCCACTGCCGCCGCCTCTCCGGCCACCTCCACCGCCTCACCGCCGCCGCCTCTCCGGCCACCACCGCCGCCATCGCCTCACCGCCGTCGCCGCCTCCCCGGCCACCGCCGTCGCCTCTCCGGCCACCTCACGCCGCTCCGCCGCCGGCCGTCAAGAAGGGCAGTTATGTCAGTTTGCATTTCTGAAATCAAATTCATCTGACATGTCTGCGAACCAAACAGAATATGGAATTGGATTCCAATTCAATTTCCTGCCAACCAAACAAAATATGGAAAGGGATTCCAATTCCCTCAGAATATTACATTGGTTACCAAATACCAATGTCTCTTACTGAATCTGATTACATTCTTTTCTAACATAGACAAATATTAGTACTTCGCAACTAGCAAGATGTTCTCCTTGCTATATTTAGAGTGATATAGTATGGATAAAATTTTAGATGTAATATAAATATGATCAGTATAATATATATATATATATATATATATTTATATATATATATAAATAAAACAAATGTGTATATATAGTAAGGTAAACAGTTTACCAAGTACTATTGGGTGTAGCGAATATGACATTTGCTTAAAGACAGATTTTTCATAATTATATTTGTTTAAAATTGTTTAAGTGTATGTTTTTTAAAAATAAACTAACTTATAAGATATCTTATTTTTTGAGTTTATTTAAGAAAAATATCTGCTATGTCATAAACTAGCTTATAAGCTATGCTCAAAATACCATCTCAATAGGGTGGCTTATCAGTTATTAAGTAGCTTATCAGCCAAACTACCAAACACACCCTAACTCCTTCATATTTGGTGGATATGTAACTTTTTATAAATTGTAAATAAAATACATAAAATACATTTTTATTCCCATATTTTATCTCATATTCAAAATCGACCAAACAACATTAATGACTAAACCAGGCACCGACTTTAACTAGCCAACGAATCCACACTTCAGATGATGAGAACTAAGCCCATGCCATCAGATGCAATTCATCTAATAAAAAAACTGCAATAATCCTACACTGATTACTAAAAAAAATACACGAGGTCCGGTTGCTTCATTACGAATACGAAGTAGTACATAATTTTTCTCCCCACCACCGCGGTGTATCTAAGCTTAGAAAGAACCTCAGCAATAAAAACAGAAAAGCTCCACCACAGTATATCTCAAACATTTTTTTTTTTTACTCGGATTATCATTACAAATAAACAAACCAGAATTCAATTTGCTACCTGACAGATCAACGGCCCGGAGGCAAATCTTCTATGTGCATTATACTCGCATCCAAACACTCCAGATCCTCCAAGTGAATTCTTTTCATGCTAAGTTGCCTTCTTAGCTCGTAAAATTGATCGAGAATCTGCGTTCCCAATTTGTATCTAGCTTCATCATCTTCTGAGGATACGACTTCTGATTTGTCTGATTTGGTTGTGACCACATGAGCCGACCAGTGGTTGCCGTCAGCTACTGTACTGTTCAACCTACCAACCAAAAATGGGGAAACAATAAAATCCCTCCACATCATCAACTGCACCTTAATAGTCAACTGCAACTATAATAGTGTCAGGAAAATTAATTAACACTATAAATTCATGCAATAAGCAAGTGGCAAATTTTACGCTGGATGTCCTTCCTATCGCAACCTTCGAGAAACGAGATGAAACATCGTAGATTCTTTCAATTACATGAAAAATATCATGAGACGGTAATCAATTGAGATAATTACTAGTCACATCAAATTCCGTGATTGACATTGTAAAAGTCGACATGTACATTATGGAATATGACTATATTTCAAAATCACTTCATAAGAAAAAGAAGAAAAAAAAAGCAAATTTCCCCACACTTATAAAAATAAATACTAAAGTTTACCTCCTAATTACAAGGTTGAATTGCGAATTTGAAATTAGCTGGGTTCTTTTGTAATTAGGTCAAACTTCAAATGTACTATTTGCAATATGTTCCTAATAAGAGTTGTGTCATACTAATATTTTCTTTCTGGTGTGATAGGTTTTACACTAAATTTCTTTGTTGCAAACTCTCGCGCGTGCTAAAGACGAGGAGTCGTACATTTTGAGAGTATTTCGATGGTTCGTGTCATTCGGCACGTTAAAGAAGACCTCAACAGCATCTCTGCTTGTCCTTGCCAATCCCACGAATTCACCAACAGTTTTGCATCTCGAATGTATGGCATAATCAGTAGTCTCTTCATTTATGTTCTCGATTCTAAACACAACTATATCTACGGCATCAAGAAGGTGAACTGGAAATTCTTTACTTCCCACTGCTATTTTACCAGCCGAAACCGCTCTCCTGCTCGATTCCACATCCTTTATGACAGAAATAAGACATCAGTATACATGGTAAATAAACGTATCCTGAAAAAAAAAAAAAACATAACACTACTTGGAAAAAAAAAAAGACAACATTATTTACCTCAAATTCAATGTTACAACACCTAAGTCCATTGGATATGGCTACGAACGACGCACCAGAGACCTTTCCAAATTTTGAAACAGCTTCAACAAGCTCAAGGAGAGTAACATTAGAGATTATATTATTGACTAATACAGAGCGTGGACATTGTATAGATTTCTTTTTAGTGTTCTCAGCAGATGTAGAAGCATGAGTACGGCTACCAAGCTTGGAATTTGAAGTTGGAGATTTGCCACCCATGGTTGCAACAATATCTTTTGCACTTTGCCATGTACATGGAGAAACGGGTCTGCCGTTCAATTCTCTTTTAGAGGGATAGGTTTTCTTCAGAGAAAAATGCATTAGCATTTCGATGGCAAAGTCATATGTGAAAAAACAATACCCGAAGGGGTTATCGATTAGAGATTTTCAAAAATGGAGTTCATTAACAAAAAAATATCTTTGAGGTTCAGTTCAATAACAAATTTAAAAAAAAAAAAAAAGGTAATACAAAAAAGCAAAACTCCATGAAATTTGTTTCTTTCAAAATTTACGCTCAAAAAAATAGCTATTTGTTGCGTAAAGTAACACCTCAAGGGACAGTTTGTAATACATTAAGGGGTGGTCTATGATTTCAAAAAATAACCGAGGATTCTACTGTAATTAGACCAAACCTCAAACGCAGTTTTCCTAATTTATCCCAAAGAGCAATATCGAATGTGATTCAGAAAAGATACAAACAAGATCACTGACAGGGGGATAATTAAGGGAAACTTCAATGAGGGCATCCATAAAACGTACCGCGACACAGTCTGGTTTCTCAGTAACCAATTTTAATTGCTTAGCGCAGTATTCTGATACTTCTGGACCCAAATCGGAGAAATTGTCATTCTCGATGACAGAAGAGTGAACATGCCTACTTGGGCACTGAAATCCTTGGGCCCAAAAGCTGGCAAAAATTTACGGAATATGTAAGTATGATGTACAAGAACCATCAGTTAGCAGTGTCTCCAGAATTTTATGTGCTTATGAGTTCTGGCTATCAATCTTAACTACCAAAAAAATGATCATTAAACAATACACAGTAGTACCATTCAATGATGTAAAACCAAATTCAGTGCGAAAAGCATTACAGTCTACAGAAATGTATAAATATATAATAATCACAGACAAAATACATAGTTTTGGTTAAACAAAACAATGCAAAAATGTGATTAAACAAAACAATTGACATATTTTCAGACCTAGAATAATTCATAGCATCCAAAGGCACATTCAAGCTCTCAAAATAATCGAACGACAACTTATTAGGCACGTTTACCTGCGGTTAATTTTACAACGGCGGAGGTCAAGAGGTGTTGCTATCGATCTTGATGACACTATGCTGCGGGTATTTCTCCAACATGTACCTGGTAAATGTACGGATTTTGAGCGTTACAACAATAATTAAACACACACACACACACACAAATGCGAGGGTTTTAGCAGAAGGCTGAGTATGACCAGCAGAAAACCAATAAATGGAAGCTGCGAGCCTGGGATTCATCCTCGTCGGAATATAGAGTGACACGGTAAGTCGCGACGACAAGCCGTCACACGGTGGTGGCTAGTGCGGCCGGGTTTAGGCTGAAGAAAAATAAATTACCTCGACATAGTGGATAATTGCCCGTGTTCTTGTACTGGGCTTTGCTACAGAGTAATTAATTATATGGGCTAGAATCTGATGTGGGCTTTCATATAGAATTGGACCATGGATTATGTAATGAAGATAATCATGTTATAATTGAGTCACAGAGTTCAAAGGGTCAAATCTTTGATGATGGAATCATCTATGAATGAGTTGAAAAAACTTCAGGGTAGGGTTAATAGGCTAAAACATCACTGAACTCTCCACCAACTTGCAGGTGGGTCACTGAACTCAAAAAGTTTGCAGTCAACTCATTGGACAAATAAAAACTTTCAATTGGGTTTCGGACGTTAGAAAAAATGAAATTTGGACGGAAAAATGACGTGGCATGCTGATGTGTTTTAATTTTTTAACGTTGTGGCACTGATCCAATATACTTGGATCTATCCATAAACCCATCTCATCTCCAATATTCTTTCATCGGGGCGCCCTAATTCTTGGATGTAAGCCCTAATTCTTTCATCTCGGTTTTCTTTTAGTTCCGTCGCGGACGCCATGACTGCCTCAAGCTCCACCATGAGTTGCTCAAGCTCAAACTCAAACGGTCATTTCGACTCGAACGAACAATTTTTACCAAACAATGAAATGCAAGTGTGGAATTTGGGCTCCGTGTTGGGAAGCATGGAAACTGGAACACAAGACCCGGGAAGAAGATTCTTTGGGTGTCGCAATTACAAGGTATAAAATAACTATATGTTGGTTTATGATTAGATAATTCAAGATAAAATTAATGAAATACCCCTTTTTTGTCATGTTAGAATCAGAAAGAAACACCGCAAATTTTTCGAATGGGTTGAACCAAAGATATACAGAGAGAGCAAGGGAGGTGATTCAAGAGATGAAGTACAAATTAGGGACACGAAGTGATGAAGCTTGATTTTGAGGGACAAATTGAAGATGGTTGAAGAAACAAATTTATTTTGGAGGATGAACTACAAAATGCCGAGAAACAGAACAAAGAACTTACTGATTTATTGACACACAAGGAGAAAATGTTGGCCAAGTTGAAGATCTGCTGATTTTGATGATTTGATTGTAATTTTTTTGGTTGGTTTTGTTTGTAATAACAATTAGAAATGCAAGTTAAAGATCAATAAATTGTTTGCTTTGATGATTTCGGTTGTAATCTTTTTGGTTGGTTTTGTTTGTAATAACAATTAGAAATGCAAGTTAAAGATCAATAAATTGTTTCGGTTTGATGATTTGATTGTAATCTTTTTGGTTGGTTTTGTTTGTAATAACAACTAGAAATGCAAGTTAAAGATCAATAAATTGTTTGATTTGATGATTTGATTGTAATCTTTTTGGTTGGTTTTGTTTGTAATAACAACTAGAAATGCAAGTTAAAGATCAATAAATTGTTTGATTTGATGATTTGATTGTAATCTTTTTGGTTGGTTTTGTTTGTAATAACAACTAGAAATGCAAGTTAAAGATCAATAAATTGTTTGAGTTTGATGATTTGATTGTAATCTTTTTGGTTGGTTTTGTTTGTAATAACAACTAGAAATGCAAGTTAAAGATCAATAAATTGTTGATTTGATGATTTGATTGTAATCTTTTTGGTTGGTTTTGTTTGTAATAACAATTAGAAATGCAAGTTAAAGATTAATAAATTGTTTCGGTTTGATGATTTGATTGTGTCCTTTTTGATTGGTTTTGTTTGTAATATCAATTAGAAATGCAAATAGTATAGAAAATAAAAATAAAACTTTTTATTTTAAAGTATGGGGAAGATCTCAAGGCGAGAGATACATCAACAGGATAATGGTTTTTTCATTGTTCGATGTACAACTCCAGAGGAATGAAAACAACAGACCTGCTGGGAATGTTAATAGAAAGAAGGAATCAACCTAACAAGCAACAATGGGTACTGTGCAAGATAGAAGGAGGAGGCATGTAGATGAAGTTAAACAAACAACAACACAGGTTGCACCAAATGTAAGGGCAGATCTTTGCACAAGTAGGTAATATGAACCAAAATGAAGTTTGCTACAACATATGGTAATTTGGAAGTAAAATCCATAACAAAACCACAACATTATAGAAAATCCATAACAAAACCACAACATTATAGAAAATCTCATAAAATCACAACAACATGTTATTCATAACAAAACCACAAAATGTCTCATAAAATCCGAACAACATGTTACTCATAACAAAACCACAACATGTCTCTTAAAATCCGAACATCGAGCGATCTGATATCTCATAAAATCACAACAACATCCGAGCAGTACAACATCGAGCGATCTGACATGCGAAACGATACAACATGCTACACTTTGCTTCGAAGATGTCTTGGTGTTGCAAATGGCTTCACTTTCCTTCCTAAAGTAGTTATATCTAGTCCTCCTTTTTGGCTCCCATGTGGAGATGTTGATGATGGTGGGGTGCCCCAGTGCCAATGTGTTGTAGTGCACCAAGTCATGGAGTAGACATCTATCACAAACAAGACATTACAACCAATCTTAGTTTATTATATATTGAATAGCACACTCACAAATTCAAGTAACAAGATACAAAGTACTCACAAACAAGACATTACAACCAACTTTGTATTTGTGTGTCTTGTGTTTGTGGTGGTTAGTCGTGTGTCATCATCCATCATCCCTCTCAACACTTCATCCATAAGTTCATCCATAAGTTTGTTCTTGACCATATCATTCTTTCTTTTCCTACCTCTTTTCTTAGGTTGAACTTGCGATAGCTTTACGGTATAGTAGGGCACTTATTGACATAATGCCCTTCCTGTTTCTGATTACCACAGTGCATCACCCTCCCCTTTCTACTCATCTGTGATAATTTCCACTTGACACACTACCCTCCCATCCTTCTCTCCTCCTAAGCTTTTAGGTCCGCCCTTGAGTTTTTGCGAATTAGTGGAGGCAAGAGTGAGTCACCTTCTACATCCTCCCAAAACTCCTCACCTTTCAAAACCTCTAACATATTAGAGTAAGTGTGCATATATGTCTCCTTTGTAAACCATTTAGCCACAAAGTCCATTGGATTTTGTCTAGACTCTTGTATAGCTGTCACAGCATGACAACAGGGTACCCCTGTCAAGTCCCACACTCTACAACTACAAGTCCTATTTTTGAGGTTTACACACACAGAACCACCCTTCCCTTTAACCACATAATTCTCCCTCCCATCCCATAAAACACTAAAACCTGAGCTTTCTCGTGACCTCATCTAGCACCTTCTTCATTCTAGGTACTATAATGCAATCATTTTTAGCATTGCATCTCTTTTCGGTGAAGCCTAGTCATAATCATATCATGAATTTCTGTAAGCATGTCAATGATGGGCATATACAGCCTTGTAATCCATGAGTTGAAGCATTCACTCATGTTGTTTTGATACTATCTGCCTTGGAATGAGTTGGTAAGTTAGCCTTTCACCACAACTTAGGATCTAAGCGCCTCATCTTCTCTGCGGCTCCCTTTGAAGCCTTCTCCGGTTCCTTCATAGCAGACTTGAAAGCTTGGGGATGAGTTGCGGTACAAGAATTCCAGAAACAACTCCTCACTATAGTTGATGGATATGTCTTCCTTAAATTTGAATAAAGATGCCTTGTGCGAGAATCTATGTTCTACATGAGGCATCGGTTCTTTATAGCTTTGTCCAAACCCTACAAGCATTATGAATCACACACATTAATATAACAAGCTTATATTAAATGACATCTATATTAAATGACATCTATATTAAATGACATCTATATAGCTTATACCTTTTCGATCAGATATCGGTGTCTTGCCATAGCCTTCTTGAAGATCAAGATCATCTATGAGTATCTCAGAGAAACCATTTCCAACTCTCATAATTTTCATTCTCCACCACACCATTACTCTTTGAAATATGATTGTTACCATCTCTACCAACAATTTGAAAGAAGTCGCCCACCACAGATCTTTAAAAGCAGCCATCAAGACCAAGTATTGGCCTACAAGATTCTCTCCATGATTTCTTCAAAGCACCATAACAAACATACATCCTCCGAAATCTTGGTGCATCACCTTCTTGCGACTAGTAGTACTTGATATTGACTGTGTTTTCTCTGTTACTCCTTAAAATCTCACCCCCAAACTTTCTCAAATTTGCATAATGTTCAACCATTTTGTCTTCTACACCCATCAAAGCTCTTTGTCTTACCCTGCAGCACTTGGCTTCACACACATCAACTTTAAGAACTCTTTTTATTTCTTCTGCATCTCACTCAATTTCCGGTTGGGATTTTTCTTATTCTATCTCCAAACCTATACGCCGGAAACTTCACAGTAACAAGTCTATTTTTATAATTCCACACACAGTTGTGCTCATTTATGACTGTCTTCACCTGCCATGCTTCACTATCCTTAATGTAACTGACCCACATTTTAAAAGGGCATCCCTTTGCACATACAACTTGCATTCTAACCAAGTCATCAACGAAATAATGAAATGCCCTACCAGTAGCCATTGAATTTACCCTGACAGCATTTTTAAACTCTTTTTTAGATGCAAATATTAGCCCCACCTTCCATTTGATGTCTTTGGCTGGTGTATTTACATTAAAGACCTCCTCAATTATTTTATTCTTTTTACTACTCGCAGCTCGGATAACAATATTCTTCATCACTTTCTTCACTAGTATAACCATTCATAGACCCTCCTTTGTTTGAGTCTTCATCACATTTATCAATCTCACCTTCATTATCATACTCATTATAATATTCCTCTAATTGTTTCTTTTCATTTCTACTTTTCTCCTAATCTCAATGAACTCTTCATCACTAGCATTAGCATAATCACTGTCACTAACATCATCATATCCCTCAGATTCTACATCATCATCAGTATAAAGATCACTCCTGCAAATATATGCACACAAATAACCCTAAAGATGCAGTTTTTTTACATAAGTATAAAGGGGTCTTTTGAAAAGAACGACTTACAGTGGTGAATCCATTTGATTAATTGTGAAGCCAACTGAAGCGACTGGATCGAGATTGAAACCCCTTAGCACACTCCGTTTTATTCCCAATTTCCGATTGGATCGAGGTTGAAACCCCTTAGCACGACTCGTTTTATCCCCGATTGCCGAGTGGATCGAGATTGAAACCCCTTAGCACACTCGTTTTATCCCCAATTTCCGACTGGATCGAGATTCAAACCCCTAGCACAGCTCCATTTTATCCCCAATTTTTGTTTCATGTGATTTATTGTGATGGATCGGGTTAAATTATAGTGATGGATCGGGTTATGAATCAGTTCAAATAAATTGGGTTTTATATACCTGGCAGCCTACGTGGATGGTGATTTGTCACAAATTAACGGAGCACCGTTAAAGTCAAAGAAAAGATAACGGTCATGAAATTTTTTAATTGTTGAGTGATTTCACTGCAAACTATATTTAGTTCAGTAATCTAAAAGCAAACTTTTTGAGTTCAGTGACCCACCTGCAAGTTGGTGGAGAGTCCAGTGATGTTTTAGCCTATTGACCCCTTCAGGATATATATCCTACATTTGCATGGAATTCTTTTTGGTTAAAGAATATCTTTCTAGTTGCTCTAGAACAATTAGTAAATTCTCTAAAAGCAATGTAGATGCTTGGTCCCGCTTATGAGGTCAAATCAAGACATTATAAGAATAAATATTTGAATATCAACGGTACATTTGATATAATTTATTTTATATTAAATGACTATATTGCTCGTGATGTAATTATGTAATTAAGATTGTGCTATCTCAAAGTTTTTCTATACATAAGAATTCAATTATTAATGAAAATCATACATGAGAATCATCGTCTCTACTCTCTATAGAATTTCTCTCTTTATGGTATGCACTTTAATAACAAATCATAAAATTTACGGAAGTCATACCGAAAAATTTGACACCCGTGTAATTACACGGAAACACAAAAAAGAACTTTTATGTAAATATATAATATATAAATCGTTCATTATAAATTTCATAATATTTCTTTATAACATACACTATTTGTTCTGTTTATGATTACATCATTCTCATCGCAAGAAAAGATTTCTAGTATTTCCTGATCTTCACTCTTTATATGGCAACATAAAGCTAACCATGACCAAATACGGATCTTGGAAGATACATACCAACATGAGAAAGCGTTTGATCTTGACTCTTAAATATAGTCATGGCAAAGCTTATAATAAGTGAGAATTTTAAATGGTGATCTGATATCTAAGGGCTTAATATCAATTATGGAATAAATACTTTACTTTCAGAATTATTCCCTGAATTTTTTTGTTCAATAATATTGTTACGAATTTGGATAATTATTAATGATGTGATATTGCATAATTCTGATGATTGATCCATATTTTGAATTAGCATAACTGAAACTCTAACTTACGATTTCAAGATGTGATTTGGAATTCTAGAACACTTGATGCTATTAAAAAAAATCCATTGGATATACTTGATTTTGACTTCTAGAGGGCATGAATTTTGCATATACTATTAGAACTGAGATATATCCGCTTGTCTTTTGAAATTATAGACATCACGTAATCGTTTATATCTCCACAACGTCGTTTGTTGGCGCTAGGATTGCTCTTTCTTCAAAAATTCACTTTATGGAAAGTTACTTATAAGTGAATGATAGTGCTTTCAACAATGGCTGCAATATGATTTTCGGCATTCCGAATTAGTAAATATCAAGAATATCAATCAAGGTTTCTCTATCGACTTCTTCACCCAGCTTACCATTTACATTTTTTAGGATTCATTCGGAGAAGTCCTTAATTTATTGTAGATGATGAGATGACATTGTTTGTCCAACAATTAATCTCATATTCTTGGTCGGTCTTATGAGTTTGCAATGATGCCCAAGTGAAGAAGAGCTTATACTTGAATAACTGATATATGCATTGTCATTTGGTACATCTTCATATGTAGAATTATACTAAATAATTATGGGAAGGATAGTTTGTGTAATATTTAAAATTTAAAAAGCTTTTCGAAATACATAAGAGATTTTGACTTATAGCTTAAAATTAAGCACTTCTCAAATTTCAATAAAAAAATATAATAGTAGTATATATAATTTAATTACTTGTATGACCTATTATAAATATACCTGTTAATTTAGAAAACTACATCCAAGTCCTAGCCTTAAAATTACCAAAAAATTTAACAATTTAGATTATTATATATAAAAATAGCTTGGATAAGTTAAAAAATATACATCAAAATAATTTTGTCCTAATTAAAAACGACCTTAAAATTTTAAAAAATTACAAAATAAAAAACTCAATTGATTTGATTAAAGTTAAACGGTATATTTATGCTTATATGAAATTTTTTCAAACATTTAGCTTCATATTTAAGAGTATTAAAGTCTTCCCCATTTTACATTAAAAAATAAATAAAGAGTTGAAGTACTTTTATTAATTTCTGAAACTTGTATTACAAAAAATATCGGCGGCATTTGGTTGAAGTGAAACTATATGTATATTCATTTTAAAATAGATTTTGGAATTACAAAGTAAGGAGATTATGACTTATAACTTAAAATTGAGTACTTTCCAATTTTAAAAACAAAAAAGAAGTAGCATCATTGTAGTATATATATATATATATATATAAGTGAATTACTTGTATGACTTATTGTAAATATATTAATCACGGAGTTAACTAAGAAAACTACGTTCACATCCTAGCCTAATTAAAATTATCCTCATTTTTTAAAAATAAAAAATGCCAAATTTTATTTGTAATATAAGATGAGCCGGGAAAAGTGGTACTTTTCAGGCATTGAATTTCATAATTAAGAGTACTACTAAATTCAAGAAATTTTACATTCAAAATAAGAGAAAACTAATTAGAGTATTTTTAGTAATTCGTGAAACTTGTATTATAAAAAAACTAAGTGACATTTGGTTCAGTTGAAAATTTATTATCATTTTCATATGATGTTATTTTCAAACATTAACTTAATATATAGAAGTATTAAAGTTAACACATTTTACATTCAAGAGAACACATAAATAGTTGGGCACTTTTAGTCATTTCGGAAACTTGTATTAGAAAAAACCTCAATTCATATCTGATTGTGTTAAACTGTATTTGATGAAATTTTAGTTCCACCTTATTTTTTGGTCTTTTTTTGCCAAAATAATCCAAATCGTTAAGTATTTAACGGTTCCTGTTATATGGCCAAAAAGGAGATAATTGAATTCTTATATTTGAAAAAAATTACTTATACTATTTGGATATAATTTAAAATACAAAAGCAAATCCAAAACTTTCAAAAATGTATAGTTGATTTTAAAAGTAGATAAATTTAAGACAAAAAAAATTAAGAATCACTTAAAACGGTCAATTTTTATTTTCTAACATTCTCTTTGTACAAAGATATATGGATTAGTATATTATTATTAAATTTAATTTCTTATATATTTTGAAATATCACTTTAAAAATTGTTAAAATCAGGAATTATATAATTTAGTAAATACAAGTTTTTTCATTTATTTTGTTATTTTATATTAATTAAATAAGATTTAAAATTAAAACAGACTAATTGATTTATTACATAGTTTCTTTAATTTATTTAAATAATAATTAAAACTATTGTTTATACACTTTCAATATTATTTTTGAGTAAGATTATTTTGATTTATTTAATTGATTAGGGCTTCTAGTACCTTTTTAATTATAAATATATATTCAACACTTCTTTTGCAGTATTCCCAAGCATCTTTCATTTCAGTTGATTTTTTTATTGATATACCTAATTATATTGACTAACTAATATAAACTAATTAATTATTGGAATATATAATATTTCCGTGAGATTTTAGGTTTTTAATATATAGTGCACACTGTTATATCAAATTTCTCTTTGTTTGAGAATTATATTTTAATTAATGAAAATATGAAATCTTTTTGTAAATATAATCGATTCTTATTTATTCATAATTCATATTCCTTAATTCATAAAAATTAATAAGGTAGGTAGAAGTTATATGAGGTGTAATTATAATGTAATTAATGCAATGATGATTAGGCCATTAATTGATTATGTGTCAATTTGAGCGTGAGAGAGGCATGCATGGCCAGCCGTGAAAAGGCGTGTAGCGTGAGAAGGCTGCGGCAAAGGCGTAAATGTGTATTAGTATATAGGGGAGATATTTAATCGTCATTTTATTTGGAAGGGACAAATTATATAGGAAATAGACAATTTCATCAGTGGGAATGCGTACCCTTGTACGTTTTTATTTTTTCCTTAAAGTTTAGTAACATTTTTTTTTTCCATATTCATATTATTGCTTTTGATATTTACACAAATGCATTTCACAAATTCAAATGCACATTTGTGTTAAAAAAATACATTAGAATCATCATTTTTAAGTAGCTTGGATGTATTTTAGCTGATTTATCTGTAATTCAGATGCTCAATTAAATGATTCGACTGTTTTAAGGTGATTCAATTGACTCTAATTGATGACTCAATGTATTTTACGTGACCCGAATGTTATTTAGATAGCTCCATTGATTTAGGCGACTGGAATATATTTTAGGTAATTTAAAATTTTATTTAAGTGACTTGAATATATGACTCAATTGTAATTTAGGTAACTCCAGCGTAATTTAAGTGATTCGACTTAATTATATTTTAGGTAACTCAGGTATAATCTACGTAACGTAAATATTTTTTAATGACTCATGTATTTTATGTGATTAGAATATGTGAATCGAATATTTTTCGTGTTATCCAAATACCAAATTTGAGTGTGATAGTCAAATATGACCTAATTATATTTGAATAATGTTTAAATAGTAACTTAGACACGAGAAGAGTGTTATTGTTATATAAAAGAGATTTCTAATATAAAAAATGATATCGTTTGCAATGAGAATTATTTTTTTAATATCAAATTATAAAACTAATAAATTATATAGCCCCACTCATAAGAATAAAAGATACTAATAGTATTCTAATTAAAAAAAAGTACCCTTATCTCCATCTAGTGCATAGCTAATGTGTCCACGGTCGTTGCACACGATGCATTCTACCGTAATTGTGTTCAAAGTTTAGATTGTGCTTCGATTGATTCTAAAAATATTATCATCACCTCCCACATAAAACTTTACACTTACCTTTTTTTTTGTACTTTTAGAAACTTTACATTTATCACATTTTACACAAATTAAACAACCATCTTTTACTTTTTAGTCGTCACCACACATTTACTATCAATATTTTCTACTTTTTAATCACCACCATATACTTATCATTATTACTTACCAATCATTATCAAAAGTACACTGAGGTTGTGTTTAGCAAAACTAGCTGATAAGCTATCTGGTAGCTGATAAGCTATCTGGTAGCTGATAAGCTAACTGATAGCTGACTGGGTAGCTGATAAGCTACCTGATAACTTAGCTGATTTTAATGTAGATGTTTAGTAAATTAGCTGATAAGCTAGCTGTTTTTTTTTCTAAAATTACATAAAGTGACATCACTTTTATTTGTCTATTCACAGTTCACTGTCACTTTGAAAAGTCATTGATAATTTATTTTTGATGGTTTAAAATTGCCACTGAATAGGACTTGTGTGTATAATTTTAGTTACGAACAAGTTCGCAACAACAATAGGTATCAAAAAGATTCCGTAAAACATAAAAAATAAATCGAACACAAAATTATTGTATTATATTTATAACAAACTAATTCATTAGCAAGTGTAATAGATTGATGATCAGACTAACCATAATTTTTCGCGTCCACCCCTCAACTGAAGCCTCATTTTTTCCTGAAAAATTAACGGATGGTGGGTTTATTTGTAATATGTCAATTACTCAGGGGTGTTTATGTAAAAAAATCCTATGGTTTTATTTAGGTCACGGACATATATAGAATATATAAAGATGAGAAGATAGCTTTGTTTTTCATAAACTTCAAAAATTAGCTTATCAATCACTTAACTTATAGGCTAGCTGATTTGAGAAGTTAGTCGTTTACAAAACGAATTTTTTAGTCAATAATTTAATAAACTCCTGAAACTTATAAGTTAATGATAAACACAGCTGGTGGGAAGGGTTGGTGGTCCAGTGGTAGGACGCCTACTCCCAAGACACTCATTTGGAGAGGTCTTGAGTTCTAACCCCACCAAAGGAGGTGAAAGAGGAAGCTTTTCTCTTTATGATCCTCTACAGAAATTTGCATTTCAATGACCGTAATCGATGTTTAATCTCGCGTCAGCGGCGGTGTAGGAGTATTTTCTTACAGGAACCGGAGGTCTTGTGCGATTAGTAGGTACATTATAGAAGCTGTCTTTGAGAGCACAGTATTAATCGATTAAGAACCTCGCGTGCGCGAAGTGTACAGAAAAGCGTTGGAGCACTTGGAATTGCTCGAGCGACTCGCGATTTAGTTCTCTCAATGTGTTAGGAGTGGGTTCATGGAGGTACCAGGATTAGTCCGGCTAAACTGGGATCACCTAGTTATATATAAAAAAAAAATATAAACACAGCTTAAATCTATCAAGTTTTAAACAAAACATCGAAAATATTATTTTTATCATCAAAGTGTAATATCCGGACCCACTCGATGGGAATGAAAAAAGACAAACGAATGACGCTGACATGGCGAAAACTTATTGGTTTGATCGAGCTTTGGAGCTTACTGATTGGTCCGTTCCCCAAAGACCACGTTGTGAACTCGAGTTCCCTTCCTAGTCGATTTCTCGGCACTTTTTTCCCTGAATAATATGAAATTCGTATCGTCGTCAGTCAGCAGCTCGGCATTTCCCTCGTCCCCTCAAAGAAATTTTCGGGTCATACCTGTAATTATACTAATATACTACCCCCTCTTAAATCATTTGGCGAATTTATGGAGTGTTAATGTCGTCGGCTTGAAGATCCGATTCCAAAAACCCTAGCCTGTTCGTGTTTTTAATTTTGATTTCTGTGCTTGTTTAACATGGCTCATCAGAGATCAAAATTATTGCTGTTTTTCTGCTTCGTATCGTACTATCTGATTGCCATTGCAGCGTGAGTTCTATTGATCTTTAGTTTAGTGTCAATAAATTAAAAGTGTAAATGGTGGTGATGCAATTTTTGTCTGTTCATGGAGTTTAATCGATTCTGCATTCGGACAGGAAGAGTTATTATGACATTCTCCAAGTGCCTAAAGGAGCATCAGATGAGCAAATAAAGCGTGCCTATCGGAAGCTTGCTCTGAAGTATCATCCAGATAAAAATCAAGGAAATGAAGAGGCGAATAAGAGATTTGCAGAAATTAACAATGGTATTCCATATCTTTTTGTCCCTCCATTTTCCACGATTTTGTCTATGTTAATGAAATAGCTAGGAATAACTGGTGATTTGACTGGGTTGTACGGTCTTTTTTTTTTTTTTATAGCTTATGAAGTTCTGTCTGATAGTGAGAAGAGAGGTATATATGATAGATATGGTGAAGAAGGTCTTAAACAGCATGCGGCTAATGGAGGTAGAGGAGGAGGAGGGGGAATGAATATTCAAGACATTTTTAGCTCGTAAGTTTCTTTATATTCTTTACTAATTTTAATCTGGTTGATGTGTCGTGCTTGTTATTTTATCCATCATAGCTTGTTTTCTGTTTACTTGTCATTTCATGTCCTTTTCGAATTGCGAAGTTGAGAACTATGTGAATCATTGACAATTATGGGTGTTATGGATCTTGTGATGCTTATTTGAGTTACGAAGAATCTTTTTATTTGGTTGCTAATTGTAATTTGTAGTTTTTTCTATTTCCCTGATAACATCAAATAAATTGGAAGCCTTAGCTATGCAAATATCCCATTATGTGGAAGCTTAATCAAACAAAAGTAGCAAATCGTTCTTTTCTTTGATTACAGAGTGATGGGTGCATGTGCTATTACGATGGGATAATAATCGAAGTCCAAAATGATTTCATTGGATAAGAAAGCTGAAAAAATGCATTGGTTATCTACTTATATGCAATTTGTGAACTTCTTCTTGCTAAAAGTTGCATAACAGTTGGCTTATGCGGATTGCGTTATTGCACATCTGCTGTTATTGTAATATCACCATGCGATCAACTAATTATTGACTAATAGTTAATTATTCTACTAGATTTCACTTGTTTTTGGTTTTATTTATTGATTGTCTAGAATCTGCGGGTGTTTTTGTTGATTGTGAAATTGAAACCCTGTCCATGATCCTCTGTGCTGCTATATTTCCAGTTTCTTTGGTGGAGGTCCTACGGAAGAGGAGGAGAGGGTTGTGAAAGGTGATGACGTGACTGTTGAATTGGATGCGACACTTGAAGATCTGTATATGGGGGGTTCTTTGAAGGTACTGAGTGATCTTAGCCATTAACACTAGATTAACCTTCTATCAAATGAATTTCTTGATTGAATAGACCTTTTTTTTAAGTTTTTATAATCACTTGCCTAAAATTTAAAGGAATTGTAGACCCTCTAGTAGTATATGCTTCTAGATCATTTAATTTCTGTTATCCTATGTGGCCAGACACTTTTTTGCCCAAGCACCAATGTCGCTAGCATCAATGCGTACTATTATATGCGGAAACTTTGGGCACAATATGAAACAACAATTGTCCACGTAGAATATTAGAAATTCTATCCGAGCTACCTTATTTCTGAAATTTGGAATGTGTAATCCATCAGGTTTGGAGGGTGAAGAATGTAATTAAACCAGCTCCAGGGAAAAGGCGTTGCAACTGTAGAAATGAAGTTTATCACAAGCAAATTGGTCCCGGGATGTTTCAGCAGATGACAGAGCAGGTATGTATTTCCCTCCTAGTGAGAGAACTGCACTAAGTTGTATCTTGTTCACTTGACGCTGTTACATTTATTAAGAGGTTGTCGTATGTTGGCTTTTCAGGTATGCGAACAGTGCCCTAACGTCAAGTATGAAAGGGAGGGTGATTTTATCACTGTGGATATTGAGAAAGGAATGCAGGATGGACAAGTAAGCTCTCTTACTTTTTCACTTGGATATTTTGAATGATAATTTCTACAGAGGTCGCCGATACTTTCTGTTGAACTAAAATGGCAGAGATTTTTGAATAAATGAAATTCGTATGACTAAAAGTTTCATTCTACAGGAGGTGGTATTTTATGAAGATGGTGAGCCAATAGTTGATGGTGAAGCTGGAGATCTTAAGGTTTAAATCTATATCCTAAAGCTATAGCGATGGCGATGGATCTGTTTGAGTTTAATTTCTTATTTTTATTCAGCATTCACTGACTTGATTGATTATTAATTTATGTGCAGTTTCGCATACGTACGGCACCTCATGATCGCTTCAGAAGGGAAAGCAATGACCTCCATACAAGAGTCACTATTACACTGGTAATATTTTTCAGCACAATCTTCAACCTTTTTTTGTTTGCTTCCTTTTTCAGCACAGAACATATTTTCTTGTATAAGTGTCCAAGTTTTTCAATTTAATGCGAAATTCATCATCGACTTATTTAGGTTCAAGCTCTTGTTGGTTTCGAGAAAACCATCAAACACCTTGATAACCGTTTGGTGGACATTAGCTCCAAGGTAAGTGTCAAAATTCATTGCTGCATTCTGGGTAGACCTGGCAATTCGTTCGTGTCGTGTATTTTCGTGTCGTGTATTTTCGTGTCGTGTACTTTCGTGTTTCGTGTAGCAAAAGTCCAAACCCATACACGACACTAAATGAATTCGTGTCATGTCGTGTCGTGTACCGCGCAAATTCGTGTCGTTTCGTGTTGTGTTTTCGTGTCAGGCACATAATATAAAATAAATATTAAAATATTATAAAAATTAATAATTTTAATATTATAATATTATTTTTGTAGGTTTTAGTAGACGAAATGAAACGAATGGCAATGAAAACACGAATGTTTACACGAAATTTCTGAAAATTCACATTATATTTTCAAATTTTAAAGTTTAGTATAAACAGAATTCATAAAATATTAATTTTTATTAAATTAAATATAAAATATTATATTTATTTATTTATTTATTTCGTGTACCTCGTGTCGTGTCGTGTACCCAAAGGGTAAATACAAAACCGACACTAAATCTCGGTCGTGTACTTTCGTGTTCGTGTATTTTCGTGTCGTGTACTCAAAATGCAAATCCAAACACTAAATTTTCGTGTCGTTTTCGTGTCGTGTTTTCGTGTCGTGTGGTAAATTGCCGGGTCTAATTCTGGGGTCTCCATTTCTCTGGAAAAAATGAATGTTGCATGATTTTTTTTTTCTTTTTTTTTTTCTTTTGCAATTTGCCCTCAGGGTATCACAAAGCCTAAGGAAGTGAGGAAATTTAAAGGAGAAGGTATGCCATTACATTTTAGTAACAAGAAGGGAGATCTGTACGTCACGTTTGAGGTTCTTTTCCCAACCTCATTAACAGAGAACCAGAAGACAAAGATCAAAGAAACACTAGGTTAGGTTAGATACAGTTATCCAGTATCAAGAATTATCTTCTCGTGTACTCTTTTGCATTTTTTTCCAGATGTAACCGATACAGCGGATATCGTATCTGCATTCATTTTTCTTGTTACTTAGCTTGATTCTAATCCAAGGGTTCACATCATCTTCAAAAGCAAATCCAAGGATCGCAATTGCTAGGAATATTTTGATGATTTTTGGTGATGATACATCTGAACCGAATATTATGGTTCTATTTAGGTAATGATTTTTGCATCCCAAATATTGGAAATGCAAATATGAGATTTCCGGAATTTAATAGTATATTATAACTTGTTCTTATGAAACAATGCTGCATATTGAATCTCTTTCTGTAGATCATTTATGAGAGAGATGTGATCAATACTGGGAATATCTGCCACTTGATGATATCGGAATTATATTCTGAGATTCAATCCTTTAATATGATAGTTGGAATATTTACAACCTCGTTCGAAATATCAGAAAAAACTTGTGGATCCACAAATCATATCACGGTCCTTAGAAATGTATTACGACCCAATAGATAAAAATAAAGGTGAGATGAATAAATAAACACTGGTGAAATTGTTTGCTTCAAACTCTATAAGGTTTTCACAATTTATCAGATTGAAAGCTTTAGATGGCTTAAGACAATACCGGCAACTTCTGATTTTATGGAAGATTTTGTTAAAATGAATTTATTCATAACCAAAGGCATCGTGTGTAAACTTCAATTCAACACATCTTTACTTCCGGAATGTATTTGTCAAGATATGTCCTTAATGAGCTTCTACAAATTAAATACCTCAACAATATCTTTCATAAAATTAAAAATTTGTAGGCGTTTGACTTTATATAATTGATAATTTCTAAGTTGTTAAATTAATCTCAAAATATAATGGTAAAATATTTAACAAAATTATATTATGAAATTAGAAATTATTGACCATATAAAGTCAAAATGCTCATGTTAGCTGGGACGGAGGGAGTAATTAATAACAAGTTATTGTTCCGACTTGGTATTAGGAAAAAAAAAATACCATTCAACAAATTAAGCTCTTCAAAATCATTGAAGTTACATAGTAAGAAGTCGTTAGTTTATAGAGGTTTTACAATAACCGAGCACAAGACACTCTTTCAAGCCCATTGACCGGATGAGTAGCCCACCTAGTCAAATATTATCCAAGGCAGACCTGACTAAATTAATGTCGGAGAGCAGCAAAAAAAATCTCGCTATATCCCAAATAGCAACACGGAAAAATAAAAAAGAGGGAACGCCACTAGACGTTTCAGTCAAGTAATCGTAGTTTATCTTCATCAAAATTCTTCTTTGCCAGCTTTATTTCTTCATTCATCGATAGCAACTCTGTGCAGCGGTGAAGTTTCGGTAAATCCTATACAAAAAGTAGAGTTGTATTTTGGTGAAGTAGATAATCGACATATTGGATCAGTGCAGCGATGAACTGTACCTTACGGATCAGAAAAAGAAAATCCTCTGTCAAAAGCTTCCCTCTCTCGGTAGCAATATCTTGAGCTTTGTGGACCTGTTGCAAGTCATTATCACGGTTCGTTTTTCTTTCAATCAGAAAAAAAAAGAACAAAAAAGCAAATCAAATACTATTGAACGAATAAAAATAGTTAATAGGAAAAAAACGACTTGCCATCTCAGTTACATACTCCACAACAATATCCTCAACGAGAGAAAGAGTCTCCGGAAGTGGCTGCCGTGCAACAATTGCAACACAAAGCGCTTACAAGATTAAATTACGAAGGAAACAAACACACTTAATGACTAAAATATTGACAATAATCCTAATAAAAGAAATATTTTTTTGAAGCTAATAATTCGACTGGTGAGAATTTAAACAGACATGCACGATATTACAATGCCCTGACAAATGTAAATGTTTTTCAAAATACAATAACCATCTTGAAAAATGAATACAATAATACTGTAATATGGCATGTGCATGAAGGGATCATATTTAAACAATAAAAAGACATAAAATATCGAATTGAATGCAATAATGCACAACAGTGCAAACAAGTTTCATATTAGTTAAGAGTAGAAGACGTACATTTGGATCGTCGCCGAAGCCATACATCATACGCTGCACTGTTGCATCCAAACGAACTAGATAACATACATCTCAAAACTGCAAGTAAAATCGAAATCAAGAGAGAGAAAAGACTCACGTTCCTTCTGGAACATTCCACGTTTACGCTTGAGGGAGTTCTCCAAAGGTTGGGATGAACCCACTCTAACTTTCGAGGGAGGTCCTGTCGTGGTGGTGTTATTCATCCTCTAAGTATCTGCTAACCTAGGTAGCACCGAGGCGAAAAACGACAAAATCAAAGTTTCTAAAGACAACACAACAACATCTAAGCCATACAAAAGTCCCTACAACATCAAAAGACAATCCAATAACCATATTCGGAAATTTCACACAAATATCATCTTAACAATTTCAGAACAAGAAATTAAAAAGGAATAGAACAATTTAAGAAGAAAAAAAACAGGGAAAGAGCATTACAACAGTATCAGAACATACCAATAGGAGAAAAAGAGGGAAAAAAACACGAAGAAGAACGAACAAAAGAGGAACATACTTGACATATTCAATCGAAGATCGAAAATTAGAGAGAAGAACGAATAGGAGAGAGAAGGGCGACTGGGCATAGAAAATGACGAACTTCTCACTCGGGCGCCTCGTCAGAGCCGATTCGTCCGCCTCTTATCCATGGGGCGCTAAACCCTATTTTCCTATAGACTCATACGAGTTAGGGCAATTTCCCACGACCTCCCCTCAACTCGTACAAGCCTAGCGTTTTTTAAAACATTGACTAGAAATGAGGGTGTGCAAGCCATCAAAAACCCCAAGCATGCTTGTGGTTATGTTTGGAAGTTCTTTTAATTGTTATTGCTACTCATTGCGCGACTTGTAGTTTTAAACTTTTTTTTTTTTTTTTACCGGTGATTGTATTGTATATTATATTTTTTTTTTTGTAGAAAATGTAATAACACATTACAATAAGATGGCAGGCAAACGGGCAACAAGTTGCGCCGCAACCCCCTTTTGAATGGCAAAACCAATCCTACTAAAAATGAAGTTTTGTTTCTTGAGGACCGAAAAATTACTTTGCACCACCCGTTGAACTCTGGACAAAAACTTCGCTGCTTCAGGAGCTAAGAAACCAAATGTATCAAAGGCAAAAGGGATGAACACGTGTTGATTCTCCAAGCAAGCTTTCTCGTGTTTAGCCACTTTGCTCGATTCAGCTTTCAACGCAGCTTGTCCTGCAATAAACCCATTGTCCCTGAGCCCAACAAGAGGGGACACTCCAGTAAGATCTACACAAGCATGTTTCGCCCCAGCCCACCCAAACACAAGTATATCAGCTGGCCGTAAAGTAGACCTCCCTTCAAGCGGATCCGTCAAAAAGTTCACGGGGGCCTCTTTTTTAGAAGAAATACCTGCTCTCTTAAGAACATCATATAAAACATCCCTGACCAAATCATGCCTATATTTGAAACCAGGTAACTCCTTGCAATGGACCACATGCTCGCCAAAAGAATCCAAACAAACCTTGCGGCAGACTGGGCAAGGCTCATCAGCTGGAAACAGAGGGATCATAAGCCGGTACTTAAGGATAGTCCGGTACTCCAGGGCCGACATATGTTGGCCTAGACCTTCAATGGGGGTAACCGTCAAAAAATTCTGAGCATGAGGAGCACGGAGACATTCAAACACCGCTTTTTGGCGAGGGGATAAATCAAACTTCCCTCCCAAACTCTTGACGATTTCACTAAATAGGGCACACGCCAGATTGGGATTTTGACTTTCCATTAAATACATATCTTGAAGATGTCTTTTATCATGGATTTATGAAAAGTTGCTTGGTGGTTATGTTTGGAAGTTTTTTTTTAATTGTTAATGCGCGGTTCTTGTAGTTTTATCGAGATTGAGATTTTGACTTTTCATTAAATACATATCTAGAAGATGTCTTTGATCATAGATTTATGAAAAAATTTCTTCAAAAGCATCCAGATTATTTATCCAACCAGCAATATCCCAAATGGATGACATCGCTTTGCTACAAAATTTGGTGTTGAATGAGAAAACTTTTTTGAAAGTCGACATACATCACCATTCCATATTGTTTCCACTAGACTTTTTTCAAATCAAAGTTAAAAAAAAAATCTTTCCGAGAGAAGTGGACTTGACTAGATACCAATAAAACATCATGGTGGGAGCTGATTCCGAAAGATATACAAATTTTTCGGCAAAAAATAGTTATATGGTTTAAATTGTAATGAAATATTTGCTACTTATATTTTGATACTTTGTAGTGATATTGCATATGCGTTGCTCAATTTGCATTCTTTAAAAGAACGGTATAGAAATTTTGTGGCACTTTGTTAAAAAAAAAACATTTACGTGACATTCGAGTAGTAAGGTTATCTTTGAAAAACCCCTTCTATTTTGTTTTCTACATCATCTTCACTATTTTTTATACTCTTTCATTCACATGGGCACAACAAGCACCTCTATAACAAGCAATATCAATTGAACTTGTATAATTGGTTGAGACCATTTTCAATTTGATCATTACAATGCTATTATGTTTTATGTTTAAATAAAGTTTCACAAGCCAAATCTATGCCATAAAAATAGAACTGAATCTCCTTTCTTCTCATCATGTATCTCAACTTGTGTATGAATGCATGCTCTCGTGAAATCCATAAACAAAGATGATTCACAAACCAAAATGCAGGAACATGTTGTCTAATAAATAAAGAACATGGTTCTAAAAACGCTAGGCGCTAGGCGTTTGGATTGCTAACGCTTAGCGCCCAGAGGATTACTCGGAGATTAATCGGACTAGGCGGATTTATATTTTTATCATTATTTTAATTATTTTTATATATAAAAAATTATATATATGTAAATAATTAAAAATAATTAAAATTTAATCATTTAAAAGATACATAATCAATTATATATTATATTTAAAATATTAATATAGATATAAGGGGTCTATAATATCCATAATATCTCAGTTTAGGAATTTATAATACTATTAGAATAAAACAAAAAAAAAAAGTATAACCGCATAGGCATCCACCTAGTCGTCCACCTAGCTAGGAAATTTGAAACAGATATAGGTGTAAAGTAGTCAATAGTACCCATTGTATCTTAGCTTGCCTTCATAGGCCCCCCACAGCCAGCCTAGACGACCGATTAATCTCCCAAACGCCCAATACAAGCGCCTAGGCCATAATCGGAACGGTAGAGGACCTTCTAGAGATTAATCGGAGGATTAATCGGTCTATGCGGGGATTTTTAGAACACTGATAAAGAAAAAAAATATCATGGAATCTTGATTATGTGATAAGATTGTACGTACTTAGTTATAGGTTTATTGTATTTCTTGATTGTTTTCTAACATCTACCTTTTCATGAACTTTCGACTTTTTTTAGTTCTTAGACATCATGTTCCTGCATTTTAGCTTGGGAATCGTCTATGTTTATGAATTTCGTCAGAGCGTGCATTGTTCATACACAAGTTGATATTTGAATAAATAAAAGGAAATTCAATTATATTTTTATGGCATAGACCTGACATCGTGAAACTTTATTTAAACATAAAAACATAATATGCATTGGAGCGATCATATTGAAAATGGAATCAATAATGCATTTCCTTATAAAAAAACGCTATCAATTATACAAGTTCAATTAATATTGTTCGTTACATGACGCTTGATGTGGCCATGTAAATGAAACTCAATATGAACAATTTTGAATAGTAAGATGATGTAAAAAAGCAAAACAGAGAAGCTCTTTTTTCAAAGATAATTTGCTATTCAACTAGGCCACAAATGTTTTTTCTCAAATTGCCACAAACACCTCATAAAGTCGTCTTTTGAAGAATACAAATCAACAAGGCATGTGCAATATCACAACAAAACACCATATCAAAATGTCAATAAACAAGTAGCAAAATTTGGACCATATAACTAACTTCTATCGAAAAGTTTGTATGAAATCCTTCGGAATCAGCCCACCATGATATTTTATTGACATCTAAGTCAATTCCACTTCTCTCAAAAGGAATGTTTTTGAACTTTGATATGAAAATATAGTCCAATGGACAAATATCCTCAACAATACGGAATATAAGGAATGGTGATGTGTGTCGATACTCACTAAACAAAAATCGACCTTCAAAAAAGTTTTTCCATTCAATGCCAAATTTTGCAACAAAGAGATGCCATTGGTTCAGGATCTCGCTGGTTTGATAAATTGGGGTAATCTTGAAGAGAAACGTCTCATAAACTCATGATAAAAACCATCTTCTAGATATATATCAATGTTTTAAAACTCGCGACTCATATTCGAGGCATTTTGCGCAAATGAGGCGAGGCATACGCCTCGAGGCGGAATGAGGCGTACGCCTTGTTGAAACGAAAAAATTAAAAAAGACATACAAAATTATCTAAAACAAAGTTCAACAACAATACTTAATATTATTGTAACAAAAAACTAGAATAAAGCATAAAAAACAATGCATAGTTCATCGTTAAACACATAGAAATAACACAAAAGAAGCGTCTTTGAACCAAAAGTTATCAAATTTAAAAAAAAAAAAAAAAAAACTGTTTAGAGGGGAATTAAGAGCTGTTTACTACAAAGTCAGAAACTAAGTTTACAATTATAAAAAATAATGGGGAAAAAGAATGGGAAACCAGGCCGTCCAAAGAAACCTGTGTTTCAAAATCCGGCAAAGAAGTCGATCCCTACTGGATCTCCGTCGCCGATGACGACGCCGTTACCTCAGACCGCGGGGAAGGGGAAAGGAAAAGTCGGCGACACAGTTGATTCTGAGATGGAAGAGCCTGCAACTAGGAGTGAGGAGGCTGCTAGTCAATTGAAACTGGAAACATCGCCGGCGAAACTGGAATCTGAGCCTATGAAGAAACCGTCGAAGACAGGTATGAAGCTTGACTATATTCCTCCTGTGCTTAAAAATGGTATTCCGACTGCATGTTTGGAGAAGTCTGATATTGAATTTGAGGCTGAGAAATGGAAATTTGCTATTATCCTATATGTTATTGGAGACTCGCCGACGATTTCGTATATTAGTACTTTTCTGGAGAAACAATGTAATATCCTTACAAAACCTGAGATTTTCTATCACAATGAGGGGTATTTTATCGTAAGGTTTCAATCGATTGAGGAAAGAAATGAGGTATTGTTCACTGGTCCACACACAATTGCCTATAAACCAGTTATTGTGAAAGCATGGGAAGCCAATTTCTGTTTTGAACAAGAGATTTTGAAGGTGGTTCCACTTTGGATTCAACTCCCCAATCACTGCTGGGGAGTAAACTCACTTAGTCGAATTGGTAGTGCACTTGGGAAGCCTCTCTATGCAGACGAGTGCACTTCCTCACAAAGTAGAATCTCATATGCACGAATGTTGGTGGAGGTCACCATGTCTATCCAATACAAGGTGTTGATTGAGAGTGTTGATGCGAAACAAGTGGAGCAGAAGGTAGTCTATGACTGGATACCTCCTTTTTGCAAAAAATGTCAAAGTACAGGACATAATTGTGATCAAGGCAGGCCTAGAACTTATCAGGAGGCGTTGAGAAAGAAACAATGGGTGACACAAACTGCCACTGTCTCAACTCAGCCTCAGGTGGTGAAAATGGCTACTACACATGAAACTAATACCAAGGAACAGAATAATGACTCTCCTCATGAAGATGGGAATTGGTCAAAGCCAAGAAAGCTTGCTACCAAAGCAGCTGGAGGAGCACAACCAGAAAAGCTTGTTGTTGGCAACTCTTATCAAGCTTTTAGGGATCAGGCCGTTGAGACCACTGAATCAGAATTGGGCGGGGACCACTTCCCCTTTGGTAATACATGAGAATCCTCATTTGGAATGTCAGGGGTCGTAACAAACCCTTTAAGCAAAAGGAGATTAAAAGCCTTTTGCACAAAAATAAAATAGATTGTGTTGCATTATTGGAGACCAGGGTTAAGAGTGGAAATTATAGTAAGATCTCTAGAAATATATTGAGAGATTGGGAAGTATTAAATAACTACTCACATGCTGCCAATGGTCGTGTGTGGATTGGGTGGAATCCTAAGGCAGTGAGTGTAACTTGGAAAGAAAACAATGTGCAAGGGATTTATTGTGATCTCACTGATCTTAGCTCCGGGAAGACAATGAGTTTTGTTGCTGTGTATGCATTTAATACCAATGATCAACGAAAGGAGCTCTGGAGTTTCATTGGTCGAATTTGCAGGAATTTTGATGGCCCTCTATTAATAAGTGGTGATTTTAATTCACTCTTGAAACCTGAAGACAGATTGCAAGGAAACATAGTTTCTGAAGCTGAATATAGAGATTTTGAAGAATGTTTGATTGTAAATGACCTCCATGCTATTAGAAATGTTGGTAATCAGTACTCTTGGTGCAATAATCAATTAGGAGAGGATCGTATCTTCTCCTTAATTGATAGATCCGTTGCTAATAGTTCTTGGATTTCTGAGTATCCTTCTGTGGTGGTAGAACTGATGGATAAGAGCATTTCTGACCATTGTCCTCAGTTTCTACATCTTGACTGTGATGAACATAGAAGAAACTCTCCATTTCGTTTTTTCAATGTACTTGCTAGCCATCCAGACTTCAAGACTATTATGGAGACAGGCTGGCAACAACACTGCCATAGAAACAAATTGCTCAATATTTGGTTTAAACTTAAGAAGTTGAAAGAGCCACTGAAGCAACTAAATACTCAACATTTCAAGAATCTCAGTGATAAAATCGTCCAGGCCAGAACTGACTTAAGTAACATTCAAGAGCGACTAAGAACTGATTTGCTCAACAATGATTTGATTCTTCAAGAGAAACAGATCTTGGCTGACTTGGAGAAATGGAGCAAAGTGGAGGAAAGAATTTGGCAACAAAAATCCAGAGCTGATTGGATTAAGTTGGGAGATAACAACACAAAGTTTTTTCATGCCTATACTAAGGCTAGACAAAATGCAAATGCAATCAAAGTTTTGTATAGAGCGGATGGAACACGATGCCTTTCTCAATTACAAATGGAAGCTGAGGTGAAACAGTTCTATATGAAGTTAATGGGAAGTGCAGCTGAGTCCTTGCCTATGGTCGACAAAGGAATCATTGCTAGAGGGGTTGTTCTAAATCACAGCCAGCAACTTCTACTCTGTGCTCCATTTTCTGGTACGGAAATAAAAGATGCCCTCTTCAGCATGAATCCTATGAAAGCACCTGGACTTGATGGCTTTAATGTATATTTTTTCCAACATACTTGGGATGTTATTGAGGTTGACATTATAGAGGCTGTGCAAGAGTTTTTTCATACAGGATTTTTGCCACATGAACTTAACACTACTCTGATTTCTCTTCTCCCTAAAAGTAGCTCGGCTTCTTCAGTTAAAGACTTCAGGCCTATTGCTTGCTGCTCGGTGCTTTATAAGATCATCTCGAAGACTTTGACAAATAGAATGCAGTGTGTTTTGGATGGTTTGATTAGTGGGAATCAGTCTGCGTTTGTCAAAGGCAGATCAATATTTGACAACATCATTCTGAGCCATGAGGTTATTAAAGGTTATGGAAAAAAAGGAATTTCACCACGCTGCATGATAAAGATTGACGTTCAAAAAGCGTATGACTCTGTAGAGTGGCCCTTCCTGAAATATCTTATGCTTGAATTGGGATTTCCATACCAGTTTGTGCATTGGATTTTTGCTTGCTTAACGACAGTGGCGTATGCAGTGAATGTCAATGGTGTTATCTCTGCTCCCTTTCAAGCTAAGAGAGGTCTCAGACAAGGTGACCCTATTTCTCCCTACCTCTTTGTATTATGCATGGAATATCTAAATCGATGCTTGTTGGAGCTCAAGACAGATAAAACTTTTCATTTTCATCCAAGATGCAAGAGACTAGGTTTAGTGCTGATGACCTTTTATTGTTTACACGAGGAGATGTAGTGTCAGTTGGGAAATTACTTGCTGCATTTCAAAAATTCTCTGTGGTCTCTGGACTTGAAGCAAATGAAAGCAAGAGCTCTATCTATTTTGCTGGAGTGAAACATGAAGATCAACTCACCATCTTAGAAGAATCTGGTATGGAAAAGGGTGAGCTCCCATTCAGATACTTGGGAGTTCCATTGTCTTCCAAGAAGCTTACTATAGTACAATGCGACCCCCTGATTCGGAAAATTATGGCGAGAATTGAATGCTGGTCATCAAAACTTCTTTCATATGCAGGCCGCATTCAACTCATCAAATCTGTTCTATTTAGCATTCAGTCATATTGGAGTCAAATCTTTTTACTACCTCAGAAGATCCTCAAAATGATTCAAGCAGCTTGTCGAAACTTCCTCTGGTCTGGCAGGTCTGGTTTAACAAAGAGAGTGTTGGTTTCTTGGGATAACATGTGCTTACCTAAAGCTGCAGGAGGTTGGAACCTTACAGACATGAAAACTTGGAACAAAGCTGCTATTCTAAAGCTTTTGTGGTGTTTGGCAATGAAGAAGGATAGGATATGGATAAAGTGGGTGAATGAATATTATGTAAAGGGCCAAAACCTGATGACTTTGAGGATTCCATCTCAGGCTTCGTGGATCATTAAAAAAATCTTGAAAGCTGCTCAGTTTTGTAACCTACTTAGCGATGGAGCGAGTAGCTTGACAAAGCAGATCTTCTCTATTCGTAGGACTTATCTTGAGTTGAGAGGGCCTGCTCCTAAAGTTTCATGGCATCGAATGGTAAGTCATAACATTGCTCCTCCCAAGTTTATATTTATTACATGGCTTGCTATTCTTGGAAGGTTATCAACGTGTGATCGGTTAGATAAATTTGGGGTTGTTTGTGACCAAGTGTGCATCTTGTGCGGCTCAGAAAATGAAACTCTTGATCACATGTTTTTTAAGTGTTGCTATTCTACTCAAGTATGGAATAAGGTAGCTGTTTGGAGTCAACTTCATCAACAGAGCTTGGAATAGAAAGAAGAGCTTATATATATGGACACCCAATGCAAATCTAAGACTGGGAAGCAGCTCCTCTATCGGTTGGTTGTATCCACTTTGGTTTATTGCTTATGTAAGGAACGTAATCAGCGCCGATTTCAGTCCAAGGAATGTACTGAGGATCAAGTTGTTCGTCAATGCCAATTGTTTATCACAATTGCAGGAGCAAATAAGGCACCAGTTTTGAAATATTTGAGGAATTAGTTGTAATTCTATTGTTTTGATGGTTTCTGTTTGGTGGATGTACTTTAAACGTTCTCTTGGTTAATAAAATATTTTATTTACCAAAAAAAAAAAATATTATAAAAAATAATAGTTGTTCACAGAAAGTCAGAAATTATGTTTAACTTCTAAATTTATATAAAAAAAAGGCTCTGTTCCCAGAAAAGAAGAATAGGAACAGGATGGCTGGCAAAAGAAAAGGAAAAAGAAACATATAAAACAAAGAGGAAAACAAAAAACTAAAACACATACCTGGTGATAGAGGGACGCATCCGACGGGAGGTTCTTATCAAAGAGGATGATAGAGGGAGATCTTGTGGCCGGCAGCAGAGAGGCGAGAGGCAGAAACAAAGTGGACTTTGAAAGAATAGAACGACGCTTCCCAGTGGGCTTTTAAAAACCAAATTTCTAATTCAGGAATCAGAACCCGTTCAGTTAAAAACCCAGACCTGTAACCCGAACCCTATTCAGCCTGAGAAGAATCGGACTCTTGCTGCGAGCTTTCCTCTGGAGATTGCCGCTTCAACACCGCCTGTCGCCCTGATTACTGGCGGTAGCAGACTCAGAGCGGCGGATCCAACAGCTAGCAGTGCGCAGCGTCGGCACTCGGCGGGTAGAGAGAAAAGGGCTGAAGTCAATTGTTGTATACGTCAATCATTAATATTGTAAATTTTTAATCCCCAGTGGGCTTTTACTAAAGTTGAAAAATTAATAAAATAAAAAAGGCTGAAAATACCTAGTCTCCTAGACTCGGCCGCCTCATGCGAGTCGACTCGTGAGCGAGTGGACTCATCCGCCTCAGTAAAAAACTCGGTCGCTTTAAAAAAAACCAGCAGACTCGTACGCCTTAACTCGCCGGGCATCCGCCTGTAGTCGACTCGTACGAGTCTATCGTTTTTTAAAACACTGATATATATATATATATACTCAAAATTCAAAATCTCATACTCGATAAAACTGCAATGTAAACCAGTGTTTTAGAAGGCGTCTCGAGGCTAGGTGGCCAGAGAACGCCTAGAGGCGTAGGGTTTGAGCCGTATGCCTCTAAGAGTAGGTTTCATACGTGTACGACATCGTTTTGCTTTGAATTGCCAGTTGTAAAGGGCAGTGAGGTTAGAAGGGAATCCAAGAGATGGAGCGGACCAGGCTAAGTGTGGTAGGCAGCGACAGAGACTAAAAAGGATAAAATGGAGGACACGGAAAAATAGGTCTAGAAGTGGTAGCCGGTGGGTTATGTAAATATTAGAGTGAAGAAGATAATAAAACGAGGAAAGTGATCGCCTCTCTTCTGCAAAAATAATAATATACATGCAATATATCTCCACTCATCCCATATTATAATCAATGTCTTAAAAGACGCGAGGCGACTATGAGGCATTTCAGCCGGACGAGGCGAGGTGTAAGCCTCGAGGCACAATGAGGCGGAAACCTCGATTAAAATTGAAAAAATCCTAAAAAACTCACAAACATATTATAATATTGACAGAAATTAGTAGAAGAGGGAAAAGTATAAATTAGGTTACTATAGTATCATAGTACTCAATTTTAGTTCTTTTCCTCTAATATATATATATATATATATATATATATATAGAGAGAGAGAGAGAGTTCGGGATATAGGGTGACACCTTCTTTTTGTGAGTGCCACGTGTCGTGTTACGATTGGAGGTGAGTGTTTTAATTATAACACTCACCCGGCTGGCCCACAACACTTGGTGGGTGAGTGTTATAATTAAAACACTCACCTCCAATCAGAACATGACACGTGGCGGGCACCTCACAAAAAAAAGAAGGTGTCACCTTCCTTCCCGAATTCTCTCTATATATATATATGTACTCAATTTTAGTTCTTTTCCTCTAATATATATATATATATATACACACATATATATATATATATTTATATATAGGCGGAAACCTCGATTAAAATCGAAAAATCCTAAAAAACTCACAAACATATTATAATACTAGTGTCTTTCACCCGTGCGATGCACGGCCCACGATCTTGTATATGTCATTATATATTAAAACAGCAAAAAAACAAGAAATTGAAATAAAAATAGCATTATTGATCCATAATAACCACTACATATTATGATGTTCAAAAATTATTACAAATTTTTAAAAACCTCTTTGTAAACAATGTTAGTAGTTTTATTGCTTAATTTTCCATTTGCATCACAAACTAACATCTTCAATCCATACATTAGTCACTCTAGAAATTGCCACATATAATTGTCCATGGGTAAATACCAAGGCCCTCAAAAATATTCCGACATGTGAAAGAGATTGTCCGACTTTTATTTATCGTCATAGCATAAGAAACCATAATAGGAACTGTCTCCTTTGGAAGCGAAAAGGCAATCTTGCATCGAAGGAGTAAGAGTCAATCTAGGAATGTAAACCATATCCCCGCATTACTTCCTCCAAAACTCTTGCTTGAAGAACATAAGATCCCAACTTTGTAATAACTAATCTTGTTCCATTACATGCACAGACGTATGATCAATATTCCGCAACAACATCACAGGAACCCCAACCTACAGAAAAAATAACAATTAGTTGTCAATGCTATAACATAAAAAAATACAAAATAAAATTAATTTTCTAAAATTAAAAGCATATAATTCGTAATATAAACCTTTAATTTCAATTGATGATTGGGCACCCCAGAACACTTTATGCTATTTAAATATTCCACAGAGTGCATTTGCTCGAATGCACTTATCCCTCTATCCATAGTAGCAATTGAATGCACTTAAATAAATTTTTTCATCTGAATTTTGTGCAGACACCATATACTCATTAATACGATCAACTTCGTCTAAAGTAGGGGCTAAAATTGCTCTTCCTTGCAAATATGATAAATCTCCATTGTGATCCCAAAATGAAGGATAAGTTGCATCGACAATCGAACGAATATAGTCATTAGATTCAGTTATTAAAAGATCATCAGGAATCTCAACCTCAACCTCTCCATCATTGTCTCCCCTAATGTTCCATCACCTATCGATGTCATCCAATGAGAGAATCTTATTAAACTATCTGCAACATCTGCATTCTGCAAATTTTGAAGCCTCATGTTCCTTGTTAAGCGCGAGAACCTTGCAACTACGCCAAATAGCCGATGAATTAATTGTAGCATGTACAATATCTTGTCTAGTACCCTTAGGAATTACGGGCAATATCTGACGAAAATCTCCTCCAAATGCAATTACCTTACCCCAAATGGCTGATTATATGCTTCGGGTCTTTCACTGCGCATGATATCGCGCAAACTACGATCAAGAGCCTCGAAGCAAAATCTGTTTAAAAAAAATTCAATCAAATGCAAGAAATATTGTCAATTGAAAAAAACATCTTTAACCAAATTTAACTATTAATATATCTTAATTTTATTTAAAATTAAAAATCAGACCTATTCATCATTGGAGCCTCATCCCATATGGTAAGATCCGTTTTTACAATGAGTTCAGCGAGAGCACTTGGTTGCTTTATATTGCATGTGGAAATCTCATTCAAATTTAAAGGAATTGCAAATCTGGAATGAGCTGTCCGGCCGCCCGGTAATAGCAATGAAGCTATGCCACTGGATGCGACATTTAATACAATACCACCTCTCGAACGAACAGCAGCTGAAAGTGTCTTCCAAACAAAAGTTTTACCAGTCCCACCAGAACCATACAAAAAGAAGACTCCCCCACATTGGCTATCGACGGCTCTCATAATATGTTTATGCACAAGACGCTGCTCACTATTCAACATGCTTACAAACTTTTGATATTCTGCTGTAAGCGCATCTCTATCATAAGCAAGCTCAGCAGCTATTAATGGATTAGTGAAAGAAACAACGTCAATATTATCCGGATATGGCAAGCTCGGATATTCTTCAAGCGATCTACCTCTTTGCTGCATGATATTCTCAATCTCGCGCAAACACAAAGTCTTAATTTGATCATCTGTAAGTATCAAATATGTACGAAAGAAGAAAAAAATCAAAAAAAGAAGAGAAATTGAGGGAGTGATGGAAAAAATATCGAAATAGGTACCTTCGCGCCTCAATCTCATTCTATATCTAAATTGAATATCAGCAGATAAATAACTCCAGCACTTATCCCAAACAAATTCCGGACGTGGCATAGAATCGGAAGTGAGCAAAGTTACAAACAATGATCTCAACATATTTTCTGATCCCCAAGAACTTGCTTCTACTATAGCATCAACATACTCTTTGTCATCATCTAATAATCCTCGAGCATAACATGCATCTCTAAATGTCCGTACAAAGCACCGTTAAATGTCTTTATATCATCATAGCATTCACATCCACGCACTACGTTCAGCAAGATTCTTAAGAAATATAGCTCCCCAGATCCTGGATAAACATAATATAACCTTCCAAATGCAGTACCCTTTTTCCTTGGTCGCCATTGTCGTAATTTAGCATCCCAAACAAACCACTTTGGAAACTCTGCATATGTCAATTCTTTTGCTTGAGGATAAATCTTGTTTGCCTCCATCCATGCTGTAAACATTGTACATTTGGAAGAATGTCGATCCAACACATACTGAAAAGAAGTTCCCTCTCGAAATATCACATTTTGCTTCCCTCAAGATGAAACCCAAGCCTGACTACCGTAGGTTCCCTAAAATGAATCTCATATCCAAACAACCTCCAAGCAGCCTCCGAAGCAGAAATATATCTACAGTCGTAGTACATCTTAATCTCATCAACAAATTCAGATGAAGTATCCCCATCAGCAGCACGATAAAATGAAGCTGTTACTCTATCATTGCCCTTGTGCACATACTTAAATAAATACTTTATAGAACGGGATTGATTGCACCATTCAACATTTATATGCGCACGGTACTTCATCAATAAATAACGATTGTGAGGAACGACGAACCTACATTCATAAAAATAATAATGGTTATATCAGGAATTCCAAAATTGAAAATATTATAACATGAAAAGTAGTATACCTGTTGTCGAGATCAATACCGTTTTTAACAATTCGCCTTCCATCATCCCTACGACGGTATACTACATATCCCTCCACATCCACCGTAGTTCTATCGGTGAATTTTTTAGGGAAATGTTTAGTGCAGCTCCCATTAGACATGCACGATGAATTAGTATTTGCTAATCCACATGGACCATGCATCATGTATTCCGACACGGCATCGTAGTATAGAGGGTCAAGATCTTTATCTGGTATCTCAGCAGAAATTATACTGTCGGCAACATCCTCATTACACGTACCATCGAAATTACTCAAGAATAACAATATATGAGCATGTGGCAGTCCGCGCTTTTGAAACTCAATTGTATATACAACTGCATTTGAAAAAAAAAATTAAATAGTTCAGGTGAATATATTCCATTATTTATTTCCGTATCGGGTTTTTGAATGAACAAAATAAAGAATATAAAATAAACTCACCGGCTTTGGTCTCTCCAAATATATTACCATGACGAAATTCTCGTATTAGATTGTCCAATTTGGCGTGAAAAATCCGCGAAAGAATATCCGGACGATCCTCAGGACGCAAATTCCTCTTCTTAATGAAGCGAACATATTCTGGCCATTTAGGATTACAGGTGAACGTAACAAATAGGTTTGGATAGCCGACACATCTGCATATACCCATTGCGTCATGACAATTTTGTATCATATACCGCGCTCCCCCAACAAATGATGAAGGTAATATAATTCTCTTTCCGGCCGAATAAGAATTTGTATCTCCGCGATTTAAAGCATCATCCAATGCAGAATAAGAATCACATCTGAAGTCCGATTGATGATTTCTTACGTATGTAATACGGTATGACTCAACCATTGTATAGCCATCCACCAAAAACTGTTGAAACAAACGTCTCGAAAATAAGATATGAGGAGATTCATCAGACCTTTCTTGTAAACGATAAACAAAATACTCTCGTAAGGTCACGTTTTTCCGAGTACGTGCCTTACTCTTTTCAGTTTTGTAACATCCCCAAAACCGTATGGGAATATTACACGCCGTAGACCCTTTCCACAAGGATCTACCAGGCTAAACATCCATAAACAACCAAGTGCTTGCCCGACCAGGGTCAAACAATAAAATGATACAGACCGACATGGTCACTTACACGCGAATACACAAACCGATGAGGTCACACAACCCAATCGATAAAACTGACTTAAATAACATTACCCACACAGGGGTCGAAATACAATACAGCGGAAGACTGAAATCAACTCTGACAACACAACAAAAATCAAAATAACTCTCGACTCATGATTAGTATCGCAGCTCGTCATCCTCTTGTGCCAATCCTGTTGCTCCCCGAATCTGCATGTACTGGACGCAAAGCAGACATCCACCCCGATTACTCGGGGGTTAGTAAACTCCTTTGTTTTACTAGTGCAAGTATCAAATCATACGAAATATAACAAGCAAGTAATAATCGTGAATCAAATATGACAATCAAGTATCAAAATATCCCCGGGAGGTTTTCACAAGGAAAGATAAGCTATGAAGCATTCGAAAATAAGATTATCACCTCGGAAATTTTAGAATTTCAAAACCTTTTGAAAGTCTTAGGGTCTTAACCCAAATCTCAAAATTGTATTACAACAATTTACAGTACGAAAACATTTCCATAAATCTCATGGGGCTCGGCCCAACATTCTTTTCTTAAAACTTTCTTACACAAAAAGTTTGATTTACAAAACATGGTTCGTGACACCGTGATCCTCATCACGTGTCTCCGTAGGTTCAACAACCCGCACGGACTTAACCAATCACAACAATCAATCATGCTTATGACTCGTGATCGCTTGCACACGAGTCTCCGTAGGTTCAACAACCCACACGGATTGAGCAAACACAACAATCACAACAAGCAGTCCCGACCCGTGAACTGTGTCACGTGTCACCGTAGGTTCCGTCGAACCCTTGCGGTTGGGCGTCTTGTGTCCAGATTCAATGGACTGTGCCATGAATCATCGTAGGCCTCGTCGAGACCCGCGATTGGACCTCGGCCACCACACACTAAGTTCCGATCCCATGGACTGTGCCATGAATCCTCGTAGGCCCGTCGAACCGCACGAGTGAACTTAGCGTTCGGCCACATCACATTCGCATTCACATTACATACAACAATGAGCACGGTTAGTCAATCACGTTGATCGCCACAAAACCGTCGTCACACGCACATAACACAATCTCAACAACTATCATCAATCAACGACGTCTGACCAACATACCACCGCGTTCGGTACACGATCGTTGCCTGACTAACACATATACCAATATAACACTATTATCACAAAGCCTTCAAATTTGGAAAGCACAAACAACTCAAGCGGAACATATTTACGAAGACAAGCAAAATCTTCATAAATCTCATATGTGATTACTAGTCGCAAGATACAAGTCGTATAGTAAGATACTTGCCTTAATAACCGCTACCAAACGCTCAGAAGAACACGGTTCGGCCAGGAAGCTCGGACCCCAAAGAAGGCAACGAGCGGAAGGGTTCCGACTCGAGTTCTTCACAAGAATTCGTTCCTAAGTCACAACGATATCAATTCAATCACAATTCTACGATAACGTATGGAACTTCCCAAGTTCTACCCATTGAAGCATTTTATCGGACACTTTGAAGGCGTAGTCGATTTAATCGATTATTCACGAAATACTCAAATCCGTTCCACAAAACTTCAAGGTTATTGAATGATTACGAGTTTACAATCAAGTTCTAACAATAATATGAATCAAAACGAAGCAAATCGGCGAAACACCAAGAAACCTCAAGAACATCCAAAAACCAAAAGTTTAGGTGTTCTTACCTTGATCCGGGTGGAAGATGATGTTAATCCATGATTACAACTTCCAAAACATGTTGCTCTATGTCATATATATCCAAATCCATCCATTATTGTGAAGAAGAAGCGAAGAAAGCGAAGAAAAAGGGTGAAAATGGCGGATGACTCGGTCGAGGCCCTTAAATAGCCGACCACGGCGGCGGGGACTCGGCCGTGTCTGCTAGACACGTCGCGTCGCCGATAGTGACCCGTCAAGCGGCGTGACTTCGGCATGACTCGGCCGTGTCACGGAACACGGTCGGGCGTGTCAGCGGTCGGTTCGGCATTCGGGACGAAATGCAGCACGGGCCGTGTCGGACGACACGGTGAGTCTGAGACGAAACTCCGGCATTTCCGGGACGAAATGCAGCGCAGGCCGTGTCGGACGACACGGCCGAGTTCGGCCGGCAGTGATCGGCAATAACGGCGGGTGAGCTAAAGCGACCATAACTCTCTCGTCAGGACTCGATTGACTCACCGTTCGAACCATTGGAAAGCTAACTCGATGCTCTATAATATTGTAAAGATTTAGAATTTTGGAGTTACCAAAAATTAATGGTGATCTAACAAAGTCGAACTCATACTTAGAAAAGTCGTTTAGTAATCTGAACTCAACAAAGCGACACCGAAACCCGAACACGAATACGAACCGAAGATACGGTTACGAAGTACTCACAAAGACGAATCTAAGAGCTAGTAGAGCGCACGATTCCGACCACAGAAGGCTCGAAATTCGACAACGGAAGGTAATTACCCCAACTTTGGGAAATTACGAAAATGGCCCAACGCCCAAAAATCACGATCGTGATCGAATAACCAAACCGAAGTTCACAACACGTCTAACAAAGTTAAGCGGACTTACGGGAAACTCAAAGCAGCGATTTTGAGCGAGATTCGCAAGAATCGAACTCAAGTGCGGAAAAGTCGCTAAAAGCTCGGAACTCGGTAAAGCGATACAAGCGAACTCGGATGACAAAAGCGTAGAATTAATCATTCTCATAATGACGAAGCGGTCATGAGAGAGTCGTCAAAACGGACTCGGCCAAAAAAAGAAATTAACCGAAAATATAAAATTGCGTATATTACATTATACCATCCTTAAAAGAAGTTTCGTCCAAACTTAAAAGAAGTAGGAGAAGAAATATCCCAGGAAAAACTCAACGAGATACACAAGAAGCACGTAACTCATGCCCAGCGGAGAAGCGTTACAAGCAACGCAACGGAATATACGGCGTGAAAACACGCCCACGACGACCAATACGACGCCACCGGTAGAGACATAATAAAATCAATACGATTGACCAACCCAACGGTTCATCAATCAAAGCGAGCCAAACGCTGAACAAATACGGAATTCCACCGCCCAAGGGTTGGAAGATCGAAGCGAGACTAATTTCTCAAACTTAAGGGAATTACGAAGGAGTGCAGGCGTTGACAATCACGAACGAGATCAACAAAAACCGATCAATCAAGCGATCGAACCACAACGATCGAGACAACAAAAATCGAACAATCACGTTCGAATCACGAAGGACAATAAAATTCAAACAACAACTCCAAGGTTCACATCTCGACTCGAGACAATATATGATCTGGTGAAAACAACATGTGCCTTCACATAAGATCCACAGGAAAGGAAGTAGAAATTGAAAAGTCACAACAACAAGCGAGTTATTAGAAACAATACCACGCTCGTTCGATCAACCAAAGCAAGGGCGGGACAAGCTCGAGAAAATGTCAACGAACATAAGCGAGTCGATAGACTGAGAAAGAGGAAATGCGAAGTCAAAGCGATACGGGCATTACATTCGACCTCTTATAAAAGAAATGTCGTTCCCGCAACTCACAACAAGCTGGAGTAAGGTGACAACACAAAAAGCAAGCAGCAGAAATATCTCCCATGGGCCTCTCGGATCCGATCCTCATATCTTTCTTGAAGTTCGCGCCCAAAGACTCGGAACCCAACTCGCAAAACTGGATCCTGTGTCTCTCGGGTCCACACTTGAAAAGCGTTGCGCGAGAAGGACAATTGGCACGTACATGCCCCCGGCACAATACGTTCGAAATGCCTCGGCTCGGCATATCGAAAATACAGATGATAGATACAATGGAACATAACACCGCAAAACAACATACCGGAGATGCCAACTCAGCATAATAAAGAATCATAACACATATCATATACAACGATTACCATCGTAAAGTAATACACACACAAACACTACAACAACGACAGTATCGTTCGGCGACATCAACGGCCCGAACGATAATCAGCACATAATTACAAACATTATGAAACAATCACACATGTACACAAACGTACAAACCCAAGCTTCAACATCTCACACTCGTGCGACAACACGCAAATCGCCACGAGGCGATAAACAGTAAACACCAGTTCACACCCCTCACAGAGGGCTAGTACAATGTCAATAATTGCGTGGCAATGCCTCGACGTTCATGCCACCAATTCGATCATACTCGGGAGGAACATCAAAACGACAAAGAAAAAATCATACATACATTCCCAAACGCAAACGGGAATTGATAGGTTTAAAAAAAAAACAAGAAATAAAAACCACCTTTTGAAAATAATTTAGAAAAACACCGGTTGATCTTGAGTATCACCTTTCAAAAAAAGTACAAACGTGAAACATCGTTATCGAGACTTTGGAAAACCATTTCGCATTTGAGAAAAATGAGGACACTTTCTCTTAGTGGAAAACTTTCAGAATATTCGACCCTCGGGTCTAAGTAAAAGTGTTTATAAAACATTGAAAAATATCTCAAAACATTTTGGTCCTCGAGGTAGAAGAATTCGGAAACATATCGTGGCACCTTGGAAGTACCATGAGAAAACAATTCATTTTAAACGTACATCTCGAAATTTATTTCTAGGATACTCAAGGTTTTCAAAGATAATTCAATGGGCTAGAATGCCCAAAATCTCGAGTAATTACATGGAACATTATAGCGTTGTGGGTCCTGCTAGGAACCCACCGGGATAAAAACCATTTACAAAAATGCCAAAAGGGCGATGACGGTAATATTTCAAAACTCACAAAAGCCATTTACAAAATCCGAATACCGTCATAAGAATTTCGCCAAAACGATCAAGGCCATAATGCCAAAAACTTCGGTTAAGGGAATCGATTTTCAAAATAAAACTCAGTCGGTAAAATACCGAAAGCCATTACAAAATAACTCACGCAGTGGATAAAAAAAAAATACAGTCCAACATGCACAATCCAATTGAATACGTCTCACAGCATCTAGTTTAAACATATAACAAAACCATTCCTCGGAGTTTCTCGCGAACTCAGTCGTCGATACCTTTTCAAAATCCATCAAGGTTTACAACTTCCACACCATACCACACCACCCGGTGGTTCAAAGATAAAACAATAATGTGCCCAGTTCTAGACACATGCTATGTGCCACAAGTATGAAACACAACTATATTACACAATACTGTGTAAATAAAATTATACACCGCAATTAACTCACTAAAATAAAATCGAGATACACAGGTATTACGCATAAAGAGGAGACTTACATCCACAGGTTGCACGGAGGTGACAGTCGCCCACGATACTAATCTCGTCCGACAACATAACTGACACGTTGTGACCACGCACAACTCAACTTGTCACCTGACGACTCGAACGACAAGACAACATATTACTCGACAAAACACGACTTGAAACGACCCGACAGCCTAGGTTTCCGCAACCTAAGCTCTGATACCATAAATGTAACATCCCCAAAACCGTATGGGAATATTACACGCCGTAGACCCTTTCCACAAGGATCTACCAGGCTAAACATCCATAAACAACCAAGTGCTTGCCCGACCAGGGTCAAACAATAAAATGATACAGACCGACATGGTCACTTACACGTGAATACACAGACCGATGAGGTCACACAACCCAATCGATAAAACTGACTTAAATAACATTACCCACACAGGGGTCGAAATACAATACAAAAAGTGAAATCAACTCGACAACACAACAAAAATCAAAATAACTCTCGACTCATGATTAGTATCGCACTCGTCATCCTCTTGTGCCAATCTGTATTGCTCCCAGAATCTGCATGTACCGGGCCTTAAGCAGACATCCACCGATTACTCGGGGGTTAGTAAAACTCCACTGTTTTACTAGTACAAGTATCAAATCATACGAAATATAACAAGCAAGTAATAATCGTGAATCAAATATGACAATCAAGTATCAAAATATCCCCGGGAGGTTTTCACAAGGAAAGATAAGCTATGAAGCATTCGAAAATAAGATTATCACCTCGGAAATTTTAGAATTTCAAAACCTTTTGAAAGTCTTAGGGTCTTAACCCAAATCTCAAAATTGTATTACAACAATTTACAGTACGAAAACATTTCCATAAATCTCATGGGGCTCGGCCCAACATTCTTTTCTTAAAACTTTCTTACACAAAAAGTTTGATTTACAAAACATGGTTCGTGACACCGTGATCCCCTGTCACGTGTCTCCGTAGGTTCAACAACCCGCACGGACTTAACCAATCACAACAATCAATCATGCTTATGACTCCGTGATCGCTTGCCACGAGTCTCCGTAGGTTCAACAACCCACACGGATTGAGCAAACACAACAATCACAACAAACAGTCCCGACCCCGTGAACCTGTGTCACGTGTCACCGTAGGTTCCGTCGAACCCGCACGGTTGGACGTCTTGTGTCGATTCAATGGACTGTGCCATGAATCATCGTAGGCCTCGTCGAGACCATACGATTGGAGCTCGGCCACACACTAAGTTCCGATCCCATGGACTGTGCCATGAATCCTCGTAGGCCCGTCGAACCCGCGAGTGAACTTAGCGTTCAAAGACATCACATTCGCATTCACATTACATACAACAATGAGCACGATTAGTCAATCACGTTGATCGCCACAAAACCGTCGTCACACGCACATAACACAATCTCAACAACTATCATCAATCAACGGCGTACAACCAACATACCACACGTTCGGTACACAATGCATTGCCAAAGACTAACACATATACCAATATAACACTATTATCACAAAGCCTTCAAATTTGGAAAGCACAAACAACTCAAGCGGAACATATTTACGAAGACAAGCAAAATCTTCATAAATCTCATATGTGATTACTAGTCGCAAGATACAAGTCGTATAGTAAGATACTTGCCTTAATAAGCGCTACCAAACGCTCAGAAGAACACGGTTCGGCCAGAAGCTCGGACCCCAAAGAAGGCAACGAACGGAAGGGTTCCGACTCGAGTTCTTCACAAGAATTCGTTCCTAAGTCACAACGATATCAATTCAATCACAATTCTACGATAACGTATGGAACTTCCCAAGTTCTACCCATTGAAGCATTTTATCGGACACTTTGAAGGCGTAGTCCAATTTAATCGATTATTCACAGAAATACTCAAATCCGTTCCACAAAACTTCAAGGGTATTGAATGATTACGAGTCTACAATCAAGTTCTAACAATAATATGAATCAAAAGCGAAGCAAATCGGCCAAAACACCAAGAAACCTCAAGAACATCCAAAACCAAAAGTTTAGGTGTTCTTACCTTCGATCGGTGGAAGATGATGTTAATCCATGATTACAACTTCCAAAACATGTTGCTCTATGTCATATATATCAAATCCATCCATTATTGTGAAGAAAGCGAAGAAAGCGAAGAAAAAGGGTGAAAATGGCGGATGACTCGGTCAGGCCCTTAAATAGCCGACCACGGCGGCGGGGACTCGGCGTGTCTGCTAGACACGGTCGCGTCGCCCGATAGTGACCCGTCCGCGGCGACTTCGGCATGACTCGGCCGTGTCTGGAACACGGTCGGGCGTGTCAGCGATCGGTTCGGCATTCGGGCGAAATGCAGGCGGGCGTGTCGGGACGACACGGTGAGTCTGAGGCGAAACTCCGGCATTTCCGACGAGTACGGCACGGCCGTGTCGGACGACACGGCCGAAGTTCCAGCGGCAGTTGATCGCCAATAACGAGCGGGTGAGCTAAAACGACCATAACTCTCTCGTCCGGACTCCGATTGACTCACCGTTCGAACCATTGGAAAGCTAACTCGATGCTCTATAATATTGTAAAGATTTAGAATTTTTGGAGTTACCAAAAATTAATGGTGATCTAACAAAGTCGAACTCATACTTAGAAAAGTCGTTTAGTAATCCTGAACTCAACAAAACGACACCGAAACCCGAACCTGAATACGAACCGAAGATACGGTTACGAAGTACTCACAAAGACGAATCTAAGAGCTAGTAGAACGCACGATTCCGACCACCCGAAGGCTCGAAATTCGACAACGGAAGGTAATTACCCCAACTTTGGGAAATTACGAAAATGGCCCAAAACGCCCAAAAATCACGATACGTGATCGAATAACCAAACCGAAGTTCACAACACGTCTAACAAAGTTAAACGGACTTACGGGAAACTCGAAACAGCAGTTTTGAACGAGATTCGCAAGAATCGAACTCAAGTGCGGAAAAGTCGCTAAAAAGCTCGGAACTCAGTAAAACGATACCGAAACGAACTCGGATGACAAAAAGCGTAGAATTAATCATTCTCATAATGACGAAACGGTCATGAGAGAGTCATCAAAACGGACTCCGGCCGAAAAAAAGAAATTAACCGAAAATCGAAAATTGCGGATATTACAAGTTTGGCAATGCGGAACGTCATCTCTGAAACCATCTTCTCCATATAAAAAAAGCAGTGGATATTGCAATGGCAAATAAGACACATGCAACTCACTTATTCGCCTCAACCGTCCCGATCGACTCTCTACAATAATATCTCTATTTCCAGGAAGATCATCCACATCTCCAACAATTAAAGCTGCTACCTCTGAAACTTGTGGCAAATTATAGCGTCGCCCATCAGAATTTCTACGACAAACCAATTTCAATTTAAGGTCAATAGTTGCATCATCCCGTAATCTTTCTCCAGCAAAACGAAACCAACGCACAAGCAAATTATTTTCATCAAGAATTTTTTTTTATTATTTTAACAATATCATTATGAACTCCCCCAACATTATCCTCTTGCCTGTTAAAAAAACAATTGATAAGAAATATAAAAATAAAAATACTTTATTCGATGGGAAGTAGTAACGGAAATCTTATAAACAATCATAAAAAGTTACCTTACAAATCGCATTCTATTACGTATCTCATTTTACGTATCGTAAATATATAAGCGAGCAAACATTGCTTGGAGTTCTGGCGGCAACAAAGCGCCCATCAAATGATAATTTTCCCCATTCAATCGAAACACCGGTCTTGATCTTCCATCATTTAACGACGTATCTATTTTGCCACCCATTGACGTGAATGAGAACATTGTATTATACACTCGAATGCTCTCAATAAAGTACTTACTTAAATTATTTGTACCATATAATAAATCTTTGAACAATTGGGGAGGCTCTCTCATAAATGGTAGTTGTATTTTTCACAAATGAAATCAAAAAAATATTTCAACCGAAATAAAATCTTACATATTAAAAAAATATTAATAGTGTAAGATTACAAATAAATAACAAAGTTTACCATGAGTACAACACAAAGAATAGATGGGAGAATCAGTACACTGGGTACTTTTCTCCAATCTCTCATCGTACCAAAAAATAGCCCCACAATATTTACATTTCCAATTAGGATCCCCAAGATCATAATAACCTGCACATTAATTTTAATAATAAGAAAGAAAAAACATCTAAAATGTTAGAAGAATATTTACTTAACTACCTTTATTATATATCATGTATAGCAAAATGTATTTATTCAGTTGAAGATTGAACTCTAATATTTTGAAGAAGTATTTTTTTTTTGACAATTATATAGATTATTTTAATTTTTTTTATTAATTTCCTACAGTTCGATCGGTGGAGTGCTTTGGCATCGGTGGAGTTTTTATTAAGTTGCTACACCTAACCTAAATCATGACATGCTTGCATATAGATTATTTTAATTTTTTTTATTAATTTCTGCACTGACTTCTGTGCGATCGGTGGAAATGAGTTACCGGTCGGTGGATTGTATTCTTATCCCATCCTTTATTAATGTCTTTAATTTTTTTTTTATTATTTTGCTACACCTAACCCTAAATCCATGACCGACAACCTCATTCTTCCTCCCGACTTCACATATCGAATCGCTGCTCATTCTTAACCTCCCAACCCTCCCAACCCTAATTCCCGTAGAAGTTAATGGCCGCCCCCGGACCTTCCTTCTTCCCCCAGCTCCCAGATAGAACTTGTGAACTCATCCTCACACCCGCATCTGAGATTTCTGGGCAATCCCAATTGTATTCTTTATCTCCAGATAATCTTTCAACAACCCTTTGGATTTTTCGTCTAACCCACCAAGAAATCTAATCTCTCAACATAAATCATAAGTCGCGTTCTTCCGCTGGCGGAAATTCTGGTGGTTTTCTACGGATAAGAATAGCAGAAGGATTAAATCTCCTTCGTTCAATTCATATGCAGAATTTCATCCAGATTCTTCCAATCGGTAAAAGTTTATTATAAATATTTCATATTCTTAGTAATCATATCCAGATCTGATAATATTCTTACTAATCCTATAATTTTGTATTTTATAGGATCAGCCGATCCAGTTTACGGTAATAACAATAGCAGTCCCGATTCAATCGGTAAAAGTTTATTATAAATATTTCATATTCTTACTAATCATATCCATATCTGATAATATTCTTACTAATCATATAATTTTGTATTTTATAGGATCAGCCAGTCACGGGTTTCTGTTAATAACAATAGCAATCCCGATTCAATCCAATCGATTTTATGCTAGCAAATTGAAGATCTGATATTGAATATGAATCCCCAGAGATAAGTCCTTATTTGAATATTTTTCTATGTATTTATGTTTTAATCCAATAATATAAATACCATGCATGAGAAGAAAAAAAGAGTTTGCATTTATTTAGTACTTATTATCTTACTCCAAAAATATTCTGCATCATTGTAAAATAAACACACAGCAATTGAAAAATAATACTTTCGAACCTGGAAATATCTGGTGTTCCCTTTCAGCACCTTGATTTAGACTGACCACATCAATATAAGGATTTCCAGTGCATTGTAGACATGAGTTTAGAAACGAAGAACCTTGCTCTGAAATACAAAAGTTTTTATCAAAATAATATAAATCATTTGAATAATTATGTATCTTATATAACAAACGCTGATTGCCAAATCTTATAACATGTTATTGATTGTGATTCATACCTGAACTTAACACATGTTGTCTTTTATTTTTGTATGTAGTCATATGTGAAAATGACTCCAAGATTGTAGGCAATTCATCATAACTGCCTACACTCTTCTCCAAACTCAGATTTGTTCTTCTTGTTTCAGACTGATTTCTCAATGACATGTTTAAGGAACTGGGATTTACAACAGTACCATCACATTTGTTCAATAATGTTGAAACTGAATGAAGTTCACTTGAATCAGAAACTGTTCCCAAAGGATCATAAGATTCCAGAATATAAGGACCTGACAAATATTTGACAACATGATATAACCATACTTGTTCACAGGAAAATGTATAGAACTTAACTCTACAGCAAAAATATGTCCAACTTACTGAAATCCATATGCATTGTTGAATCACTGTTCAGCATGTTGCTACTTGTCGCATCATTTTTTCTTCTTCTATTCCTTTTCATAGATTGTTGTGTGTAGCCTTCATCCATTATGAAAACTAACTTCAAACATTAATTATTTTGAACAGGAGCTGCAGCATTTTCCGAGAAAACATAGCAGACTAAAGAAAATTCAATAAGGAAATTGAGGAGGACAGAATGAGGTTGCTGTCATTATATAGATGAGTGTGTAGTTCAATGGTCAGAATACTAAAAGATGTTTTGAAAATTGAAATTTTATTCATAGATCCCAATATAAATTTATGGAAATTCAACTATCTCTAGAATAACCCTAATTAAATGATGATGAGTGTTGTGCGACGATTAATTCGCCACGATAGGCGATCGGCGACCTCCATGAAAAGTCAACCATAGAAGCCAAACTCCGGACGGACACCTAGAGTCCGGCATGATACAGCGATCGTCTTTTGGTAACCAGCGATCGTCTTTTGATACCTGGCGATCGTCTTTGTCTAACGGATCAGAGGCGATCATTTCATGCCACGTGGGGATCCAGCATCCGTCAAAGTCGTCGAAGACCGAATCTTGGACGATGGCCCACCCGCGGATCTTCATAGGATACCAACAAAAAGGATCATTGACCCCAGCCTGTCACCTACCACACCTACCGACAAGGCCGCCGAAAGGTACGAAGTGGACCCTCCTCGGACAGCGACTCGCGACGCGTCTGGCTTCCCATTGGTTCACCCAGTGGCCTCCAGCGCAACCTCGGACCTCAAGGGAACAGGCCCACATGACGGGACGATCGGCCGTTTATTTTATTATAGAAAACGGCGATCGCCCGCGATCGCTGAGGATCCCAACTACTTTGTCCCCTATAAATAGAGGACTCACTGTTGCGGCCAAAGGGACGAATTCTACTACGAATTAAGTGCAAAATACACACCAAAGAGAGAATAAAAGGCTCTTTTGGCAAACACTAAGACATTCATAGTGATATTCATACACATTCATCATAAATCCCAAGCAAGAACTCACAGATTCATCCATCTGGTTCTTAGGCAATCTACGCGCTCTAAATCCTAGATAACTAGAAACTTTTACACTCCTTGTATTAGATTCTAACATTAATATTTGTACTCGGCAGTATATCTATTAATAACATCTCGCGAGAGCATTCAAGCCCGGGACTAACAACCCGGCAAATCTTGTGTTATCTATTTTTCCACGGAAGTGTTCTCGCATTTGTTTGTTACTCGATCATTCCGGCAATACTATCTCGGATAATATTTTGGGTAACAACAATTGGCGCTAGAGGAAGGGGCGGTGAATCTAAACCTTCATTTTTATTCCTACTGTCTCGAAGAACACTCCGTTCTCAGGACATATACTTGAAGAAACACTCACTGTTCTTCAATAGAAAAACCATCGAGAAAATGACATCAAGAACAACCTCCAAGAGGGCCACCACGAGATCTGCCGGAAATCTTATTCGGCGAGGACCGAATCCCGGCCCACGGCGGAAGGCGGCCGTGGCGGCTAGGCTCTCACTCCCGCCCCAGGGGCGGTTCTAGCCTCTCACTCGATCGGTTCAGACATCGGAGCAGTTGAGAGGCTATAGCCATCCTCGAGGCAGCGGAAGGGCCCACGATCGCCCACCATCACCCCGTCGGCTAACCACGGGCAAGCAAGCGGAAGCTCAAGGGATCTATGTTGAGAAATCGTGAAAGCCCGAGCCGGAGAAGGCTCTCGTAAGGCGGGACGATTCCGTCTTGACCGCTGGGAGCGATCCCTCATGGCGGCCAAGGGCACTCGAGGCCCCAGTAGAGACATCGATATCTGAATCCTTTACCGGGAGTTCGGCGTATCCGACTCCCAAGAGGCAGACCGGTCAACGAGCCCCTGCTCGCCCAAGAAGGGAACCCTCTGGCGGGGAGATCGTCGTTCACCACGGGGCCAGGGGATCGGTACACGATCGCCTTGGTTCACGCTCGAGAGTCAATCGGCGGCGATCGAGGCGGCAGCGATAGCCGCCATACAACTTGACTCGATGAGATGAGGGCGCTCATGGAAAATGGGGCAAGCGCCCGGAGATCGATCATTGGTTCAAGCGAACCACTCACGACTCGGTCGAGCTCGCTTGATCCAACCAACAATCAATCCCCCACAAACACCTTTATACGAGGAAATCGGATCCGAAACCCACTTAAGCAAATTCGGATCTACATGACCGGGTGCGGAGCTTGAGATGCGACGAAATGTCGTATGTTCCCGTTAGCGTGGCGACCTCGCCCACGGATGGTACACCTCACTACCATCTCGCTCAATCAATTGCTTTGAGAAGCTAGCGAGCGACTTGGTCATACTTCGCGCCAAAGTCGCTCGCCGGAAGGTCCTCACCGCATGATGAAAATCGGGCGGGGAAGGATGAATCGGATGAGGATTACATCGGCCGGGTAGACGAGATAGTCCTCACCGGTGAGCCGTCGGCGGCGAGATCGCTCTCAACTTCGATTATGAGCGGATTCCACGGGACGCTTCGCCCATGTTCGAGCACCTCACAAAAGATATCCCCGACCTATTCGATCTTCCGCAACAAAGCCGCGGGTTCTGGCCGAGACAGAGGATGCTCTCACTCCGCTTAGAAGAGGGACCATCCGAAGAAGGAAAAGCACCCTCCCATGTCCAGAAGAAGGCGGTCGCCAAGCCCAGAAAGGCGATCGCCAAGCCGCCTGGCGAGTTCAAAGCCTTCGAGGATGTAGAGGTCCACCTTCTTCACAACCTCAACTTATCTCCGGCCCACATCTTCAACGCGATCAAGGGTCGCGAGTGGCTTTCCAAGCCAAAGCCAATAAGGGACCACGGTCACCTAGACCGTAGCAAATTTTGTGCCTATCATAAGAGTCCCGGCCACAACACTAGCCAATGCCGCGATCTCCTCAGGCAACTCTGGCGATTGTTTGAGGAAGGCAAACTGGACAACTTGGTCACCAAGCCGGAACCAAGGACGGAAAGGACCGGAGGGCGCGAGCATCGGCAACACGAGAGAACTCCTCCCAATCCGGTCGCCAGAATCGAGCATGAGCCGGAATACTCTGATGATTCGGTCCCACCGATCAACTCTGGCGGCCGGGTCAACATGCTTCAAGCGGGAGGTGGAAACCTCGGGGGTCTTTCCCCGGTTTCCACCATGTCGAACAGGAAACGAAAAGCCGAGCTGAGGGCATTCGCCGGGGTCCACGTCGTTGTACCCGGCCGACCATCTCTAGAGACGCGCTCATCACCTTTTCCAACAAGGACAGGGGAAGGAGTGCGATGTCCCAAAGAGGATGCACTAGTGATCTCGCTTGCATCCTTGGGAAGGCGGTCGATCGCGTGTTGGTCGACAATGGGAGTTTTTGCAACATCATATTCAAATCCGCCTAGACCAACTCGCAACTTTGATCAAATTCATCAAGCCTTTCGACACCGTGCTTCAAGGGTTCGGCGACAACACATCGAGCCTACGGGAGGATCAAGCTCTCCGTCGAGCTAATATGCTTTTATGATCCCAAGGTTAGGATTACTAGGAACCTAAGCTTTGTAATCATAGATAGGCCCAACATCTATAATGGGTTCCTAGGTCGCCCCTTTTTAGAAACTTTTGAGGCGGTCGCCTCATCTTTCTTTCTTGTATCAAATTCCCCCCGCGATGGGACGGTCGGTCTTGTAAAAGGAGATCGGCTAATGGCAAAGAGATGTTTGAGTTACTCCTATGTTGTTAATTCTTTCAATACTTCCCGTCTTGTATGTAACATTGAAGCGACAAACGATCAACCCATGGAGATCGGCGAGCTTGAGCTGCGTACCAACCCGACTCGGGGGCGCCATCTCTCATCGATCGACGGACGACATCGAGCCAAGGATCGGTTTGAGCCAAGTCTCGACATCGATCTAAGGACCGAGTCGGAGATCGTACCAAACGAGAGGCGATCGTTCTGTCGAAGAGTTGGAAAGCATTACGATGGATCCGGATCATCGAGCGGGAGGTGGATCGGCGCAAGCATCGACCGAATTAAAGGGAGATCGATCAACTTGCTACGTAAGAACATCGGTGTCTTTGCACGGTCGCATCAAGATATGGTTGGCATAAGTCCCGAACACGCTGCCATTATCGAAGATCGGCCAGGCGATGAAACCTGTTCACGAGCGTAGGAAGTTCGGTCCCGAGAAATACGCGGCGCTCGACATAGAAGTCCGAAGTTACTCAACAACGGTGATCGGAGTAGCAATCGGCGAACCACGGTGGGTCGCCAACGCGGTGCTCGTCAAAAGCCGATCGCTCTGGAGATTATGCATAGACTTCACCGACCTCAACGCGGCATGTCCAAAAGATCACTTCCCAATGCCTCATATCGATCATCTGGTCGATAGCACGGCAGGTTGCGAAATGATGTCGTTTATGGATGCCTTCGCCGGATATCATCAAATCCCAATGGCAGAGGAAGACATAAAACACACATCTTTCCACACAGAAAAAGACATATACTTTTGGGTCAGAATGCCGTTCGGCTTGAAAAACGCAGGGGCGACCTACCAGCGATTAGTCAACAGGATGTTCGGCGAAAAGCCTCAAGAAGGAAGATCACCTCAACGATCTCGCCGAGACGTTCGCCATCCTTGAAAAATTTAACATGAAGCTGAACCCCAAGAAATGCAACTTCGGGGTGGGCTCCGGGAAGTTCCTGGGGCACATAGTGAGCCAAAGGGGGATCGAGGCGAACCCCACCAAGATACAGGCGATCCTTGACATGCAGGAACCGCGAAATATCAAGCAGGTGCAACGCCTCACAGGTTGTCTAGCCGCCCTCAACCGTTTCATATCACGGCTCGGCGATAAAAGCAAGCCCTTCTTCGCGACCATCAAGAACAAGAAGTTCGCGTGGACGAAAGAAAGTCAGGTAGCATTCGCCAAAATAAAGGAATATCTATCTAACCCCCAGATCCTGGCAAAGCCGATCCGGTGAAAAATTATTCCTTTACTTGGCGGCTTCAGAGGTCGACCGAGTGCCGTTCTTGTGCGAGCAGATGGGCAAGCTCACTTGCCGATCTACTATGTTAGCCAGGCGCTCCACGACGCTGAGACACGTTATACACCATTGGAGAAGATCGCCTACGCCCTTGTCATGAGTGTACGAAAGCTGAGAGCTTACTTCTTCGATCACCAAGTGGAAGTCCTAACAACTCTACCTCTAAGACAAGTCCTGCACCGACCGGACACCAACGGACGACTCCTCAAGTGGTCGCTGGAGATCGCCAATACGGAATCACTTACGCCGCACGGCGATCAAAGTCCAAGCTCCGGCGGACTTCGTGGTGGAATTAACGTTCCTCACACCCGACTCAGTCGGCCGACTGCCCGAAATTATACGTGGATGGCTCGGCGACCAATGCGAGAGCAAAGGTGGATTGTCCTCATTAGCCCCGACGGTCGAGTTTCACAAATCTTTATGCGTTTCGGTTTTCGTGCGACCAACAATGAAGGCGAATACGAAGCTCGTAGGCGGGCTTGATCTAGCCTCGCCCGGATGTTCGACGCCCATATCTTCATGGACTCCCTTTGGTCGTGAACCAAGTCAAGGGGGAATATGAGGCACGCGGCGAATGATGGTCAAATACCAAGAGCCGGTCGAAATGTGCACAAAATTTGAAGAAGTACTAATCGAGCAAGTCCCGAGAGAGCACAACTCCTGTGCCGATGCACTTTCCAAACTAGCATCATCGGATGGGGCACCGACTTCTCCAACATCCAAATCACAAAGTCGGCAAGGCCGTGATCGACAGAATTTGGTTACCACGGTCGCCATCGCCGAAGAGAATTGGATGACTCTGTTCATCAAATACTTAAAGGACGGAACGGTCCCCGACGGCCGTGTTAAAGCTCGCCAACTCGGCCGTGCGACTGTATACCCTATCGACGATCGGCTTTACAAGCGAGCCTTGACCTTCCTCCTCAAGTGTATTACAGGAGGAAGGTCGGCTCATTTTATGAAATCCATGACGGATTTGTGGGAACCACGCGGCGCGAGCCCTCCTCCATAAGACGACTGCACAAGGATTTTTCGGCCATCACTTCGGAAAGATGCGATCGCTTATGCCGATCTTGTCATAGATGTCGATAATGGGCCCCAACATTAAGCTATCACCCGAATGACTCACCTCCATGTATAGCCCTTGGCCATTTGCGCAATGGGGCATCGACCTTATAGGTCCCTTGCCGAAGCGGGGAGTGTAAGTTCGCCATCGTTAGTGGTCGATTATTTCACCAAATGGTGAGGCCGAACCGCTCAACAAGATCGCCAAGAGCAAGTGATCAAGTTTATATGGAAAAACATAATATGCCGATTCGGTTTGCCCAGGCCATCATCTCCGACAACGGAAACAGATTCGGCGGCTTAGAAGTCATGCAATTACGTGAAAAGTGGGGAGTCAAAAGGTTATTCTCGGCGCCCTATCACCCTCGCACGAACGGGCGAGGTAGAGCGGTGAATAAGATCCTCAAACACACGATCAAAGCACGACTCGAATCCGTGCAAGGAAGATGGGCGGCGAGCTCCCAGGACGTTTTATGGTCCTACCGAACGGCGACCCGCAATTCAACCGTGAAACCCCGTCGCCCTTACCTTCTAATGAGCGGTGATTCCTTCGGAGATCGCCGTCCTCGGCCATCGAACCGAGCAGGAGATGACGGCCGACAATGATGTAGCCCGGCGAATCGACCTAGACATGCTTGAAGAAAGACGGTGACCTCGAAATGAAGAACACAATCCACAAAAGGAGAGCCGAGAAGTTCTTCAATTCAAAGGTCGAGAAAGAAGATTTCAAGTGGGCGATCTCGTCCTCAAGAAAATCCAAACCCATACAGCGTCTTTGGTCCAAATCGGGATGGACCTTTGAGTATCCAGATGGCTAACTAAAGGAGCCTACGAATGGAACATCCCGACGGTACTCGGACCGTACCTGAACGCCGTGCATCTGAAAAAATACTATCAGTGATAAATTTGTATTCGATTTCAATGATGTACAAGGAATATAATGAGATTTTTTGTTATCCCATCTATTATGGCGATCGCCCCACCAGGCATCGCACATCACCGACGATCACTGATCACGACGATCCTAGGTAAAATTAATGCAGCCATGGTCCTGGAGGTCGATGGAACCGACAGCTTCGCCCATGTAAGGTTCCTTTGGGCAGAGATCGCCCGCCCTTCGTTTAAATACAAGGCCGGCGTAGCCGAAGGACCCTCCAAAATAATCAGTAGGCACGATCGCACGTTCTCAAGGTACATCATCTAACGTGGTGAACCCGAACAATGCGACATGCCATTACCCCCGGCTCAACGTACACCGTCGAGGATCGCCATCTTCATGGCGGGCCGAGGTGGAAGCAGAGCTGACAAGCCGCGGACGTGGTGTCAAATAAGCCAACAACGCTCCGCGCTAGGACTCCTCCAGACCGAGATCGCCCGCCTTTCGTTTTAACACAAGGCAGGCGTAGCCTAACGGAGGACCCTCACAAAAAGTGAGTCGCACACGAAGACACGATTGGGGAGATCGGTCCATCGAACACCCCAACCACACATGACTCTTCAGAATCGGCGAAATGAAGATAGCTCGCGAGACAGACTAGTCTTTGTTTCCTTACTTACAATAAGTGAACAAAAACAAGGGCGGGGATAGCCGAGCTACTCTCAAATACGATCGAACAAAGAGAAACCATATTCGATCGGCTTCGCTCAAAAACATGCGGGCGATCGAGGTCGTCCGACGAAAATTACAAGTAAGAATTCCAATTCAAAACACATCAATGCTTTCAACACTCGGACAATCGGCGGACGAAGAAAAATCGAAAGCAAATATACGCGTACTCGTAAAAATTGCACGCAAAGCAAATAAAGGCGATCGCATATAATGCATTACGCGAGAATGAGAAAAGGAGTATTTTATTCATAAACACAAGCTTCATACATTTCAAGGCCAGAAGGCATTACAACAAAAAGTACAAGTTACGGAGGAAAAACAAAAGCCTCTCAAAGCCCGCTCCGCTGGTCTTCGCCCTCGGGTTGCGGATCGGCTTGGGCACCCCATCGGCCTCGGGATGAATGAGTTTGCGGTATACCAACTCAAGTCAATCCCGAGGTCGACCAAGTCAAGGATCGGCAGAGAGAATTGCGGATGCAGAGGATGCTTGGAGACATAGGATCTGAAGCTTTCCATCGGGGACCGGTCTCGACCCTGCCTTTTGGGCACTGATGGCCACAAGATAGGCCAAATAGTAAGCGAACTCGCCGACGTGCCCGACGTTAAGGTAGGATCGACCGCCTTCACCGCCTTTTACTTCGAGATCCGCTCGTCTTCTCGACCTCCGCCGATTCGCCGCCTTGGCAACATTCTCGCCTGGCCTTCTCCGGCTCTCTCTTCGCCGCCTCCGGCTCACCACCGAGCCGATCCACCGCAGCCTTCGGCCCGGTCGCCTCCTCTGCGAAGCCTCGAGCTTCGGCGAGTCTCCTTCTCCTTATTACAGGATCGATCGGCGGCTTCCTTGGAGCGACTCGGCTCCTGCTTCAATCGATCCACGTCCCGCTTAGCGCTTGGCGGTCTCCTCATACTCTTTCTCCATCGACCGGATCCGGTTGGCATCCTCGATATTTGCTCAGGCGGTCTCGAGCTCGCGATGGAGATGAGCGGTGGAGGGTCGCCCCTCAAAATCCGGCGGCTTGGGCGGCCATCGTCGCCGCTGAAGAGCGAGTGGCGGCCGCTGCATGGCATCTCGGATCGCCGACGAGCGATCGCGTCAAGGTCGATCGTCCAAGCCTTGGGCAGGAAGTGATTGCACTGGCGAGCGTGGCGAGGACTTCGACAGAACCTTGTGGAGCCTTGCTCGACAGGAAATCCAGCACCATGGGGGCGACGTCCGGGTCGGCGAGACGAACCCTGCAGCGCAAACCAAGGAAATCGAGGAGTTAGCCCATACCATGCTCAGAAGGCCTAACTCAGAAAAATTATTGACCCACTCTTACCTATTGACCAGCTCGGGGTCGCGTCCGAAAAAAGGCTTGCCCCGGGATGTCTCCGCATCGGCGATCGCCATCTTCTTCGCCGAGCCGCCAGACGACCGGGGTCCGGAGACCGTGGGCTTGGCGCCAGATCGCTCCATCATCGGGATGGCGGAGATAGGAGCCGCAGCGACCGGAGGCTCAAGAATCGATACGTCCGCCTCAGAGATCGACGGGGACTCCGACCTCCGCCTCTTGCGGCGTTTGGTATTCCTCTCCCTCGACCACCGGCTTGGCGGCCGGTGCCTCGGCGGGTCTCGTCAAGGCGGGGTGAGACGTCGTCGCGAGAACGCGACCGATCTGCTTGCCCAAATTAAGGCGACCAAGAACTCCCAAGTCCGACATAGCTATCTCGGCGGAGGTTCGGCGGTCGGGAAAATAAGCCTCTGTCAAAGAAAAGGTGCAAACAAGTTAGATAAAATAAAACAACCTCTTGGAGACGATCGTCAAAGAAAGGAAACACCACTTAAACTCATACCTTGAACTTTCAAGTGACGAGGGTAGCAAAACAAACGAGCCCCCAACCGATGAGCTTCGTGCAAGCGATCGAGCGTCAATAAAGGAGTTCGGCAACGCACGAATACGCTCCCAAACGATCAAGAAATCAAATGGGAGGTCGTTGGTCACCGTACGAGAGGTCTGCAAAAGAAAACAAAATTAGATCAGTCAAAGACAAGCTCAATCAAGGGTAGAGTTTAAATCCTTACTCGGATTCCTCTCCCTGAAAAAAGTGGGACTCTCCAACTCTTCATTCACCCTTCACTCAACGCCGATCGCCATGCCCCGCCGACCCAACACCATTTTGCTGGTCGCCTGGTCTTATTCTGCAAGCCTAGATCCACTCTCACGTGTCGGCACTGGATATGATATCCACCGTTCTTCCCTTTCTGCAGCCAATTTAAACAAATAATTCATCTCGGTAGCGGTAAGGTGACGAAATAACCGGTGACCGCCAAACAAGGTCAACATGCGAGATGATCTGCGGCCAAGCATTCGGCGTCGATTGAAGAGGCGCCAAATTCAGGCGATCGGCAAGTAGGAGGCAGTGGCAGGAATCGCAAACCCGCCTCCATAATCATCTCATTGGCAGCGACCATATCACAGGGCGGTTGGTGGCGCGCTCATTCTCCAAAGGCACGTGAAGGGAAACGTCGGAGGATGTGGTATTTGGCCCTCCAAAGCTCAGTCTTTCTTGGTCGCCGTACTCGGATCGGCCGAGAGTCCACTGAGGCAGGACGGCGGCTGAAGACCGTCCGATTCACATGTTCGTAAGGGTGAGCGGCGGTGTAGGCCTCGAAATCGAGTCGGGCAAGGTCAGTGATCGTTTCCATCATCGAGCAAAGGCCACATAGGCGGGGCCGAATCGTCTCTCTCTCACCGGGCCTCCCGCACCAAATCGTCTTCGTCCACCGGAGCCCCCTGCTCGCCGCCGCCGTCCTCGCCACCTCGGCCTCGTTGAAGAGTTTTCGAGTTCTTGGTGCAATCCCGCTCGAATAGCTTCGGCCGTCTCCATATCCACTCTAACGGAACCTCCTCCCCTTCGAGCAACGCGGCGTGAAGAGCTTAGGTCTCGAAGGTTTTGATCCGCGACATATTAGAAAATAAAGAGAGGAAGAAGGGTAATTTTTTTCTTACCTAGAAAATAGAAGAAGATCGGCACTCAAAGGCTCAAGAAATTTCTTCATAAATTCTGATATGGAAGATAAGTGAGAGTAAAAAGTGAAGGAGAATAAGACCTCCACTTTTTATAGATGGGAACTAGGGCCTAAGATCAAAAACGAGAAACCTCGGGGACTGAAGCGGAAACGTCACGTGGGGCCGCGGGAAATGCGGCCCTCGAAGCCCGCATACGCGTCTGTTCGAGGGCATGCCCGGTGTGTCGACAAACCGTCGATTCCCCAACAATGCACGACGCGTGTCCCACCACTTTTGGAAAGCCCGCCTCCTTTTCCCGCTGCTCCCAACGCGAAAGAAGGTCGTCCATATTTGAATTCAGATCGGTCGGTCGTCTAAACATCGGCGATCGCCAACGGTGCCACCTCACCCCGTGTTTTCAAACATCGAGGCGAGTGGGGCAATTGTTGTGCGGCGATTAATTCGCCACGATAGGCGATCGGCGACCTCCTGAAAAGTCAACCATAGAAGCCAAACTCCGGACGGACACCTAGAGTCCGGCATGATCTGACGATCGTCTTTTGGTAACCAGTGATCGTCTTTTGATACCTGGCGATCGTCTTTTTCTAACGGATCAGAGGCGATCATTTCATGCCACGTGGGGATCCAGCATCCGTCAAAGTCGTCGAAGACCGAATCTTGGACGATGGCCCACCCGCGGATCTTCATAGGATACCAACAAAAAGGATCATTGACCACTGTCACCTACCACACCTACCGACAAGGCCGCCAGAAAGGTGCAAGTGGACCCTCCTCGGACGCGACTCGCGGCAGCGTCGGCTTCCCATTGGTTCACCCGGTGGCCTCCAGCGCAACCTCGGACCTCAAGAGAACAGGCCCACATGACGGGACGATCGGCCGTTTATTTTATTATAGAAAGCGGCGATCGCCGCGATCGCTGAGGATCCCAACTACTTTGTCCCCTATAAATAGAGGACTCACTGTTGCGGCCAAAGGGACGAATTCTACTACGAATTAAGTGCAAAATACACACCAAAGAGAGAATAAAAGGCTCTTTTGGCAAACACTAAGACATTCATAGTGATATTCATACACATTCATCATAAATCCCAAGCAAGAACTCATGATTCATCCATCTGGTTCTTAGGCAATCTACGCGCTCTAAAGCCTAGATAACTAGAAACTTTTACACTCCTTGTATTAGATTCTAACATTAATATTTGTACTCGACAGTATATCTATTAATAACATCTCGCGAGAGCATTCAAGCCCGGGACTAACAACCCCGGCAAATCTTGTGTTATCTATTTTTCCACGGAAGTGTTCTCGCATTTGTTTGTTACTCGATCATTCCAGCAATACTATCTCCGGATAATATTTTGGGTAACAACAATGAGAATAATTAATGTTTATAGTCCCATCATATCCTACAGAAAATTGACTGCTACAGAAAAGTAAATGCTGTTTATAGATCCATTAACACTTTGATATTCTATTTTTTATGTTCAATTCATTAAATAGCAGTATACTATTATTAATAACAATAATAATTAAACATAAATTTTAATATTTTACAATGATGCAAATCTTTTATGAAATATATACTTATCTACATTTAAGCTTTGAATAAATATTTCATCTTACTGATGGGATTATGAAAATGGTTTAATTTACAACTTTCCTATCAGTTTTTGCTGGACATGAAATATAGATAAGTGAAGGTTGAAAACCCACAAATATAGAACTCATGTTTTTTTTTTTTATAAAAACAGCAAATATTTATGAAAGAAAGACAGATCAACTTTTCTGCCATAGCTTTGTATATGCATACTAAATAAACCATTTAATTCATTAATAACAGTACATTATTTAATAATAACAATAACAATTAAACATAAATTATTAATCACAATTACAATCTATAAATAAAAATCTGTATATCTGTGTTCGTTTCATAAATAATATGCTTAGTAAAGAAAATACTGGATCATCAAATATTGGATAAGGTGAGAAATATTGGAGCTGCTTAACCTTTATAACAATATATAATATCTATTTAATCTGCTTAACATTTTCTTTGTTATACAGGTGAGACATATTGGATCATCAAATTTTCTTCAAATATGGACAGAAGTTTTTAATGAATTGATAAGGTAAGAAATTAATTGAAATTTTCATACATAGCATATTAGAATTAAACCATTATCTACATAAAAGCTTTGACTGTTAACATTATCTATTTTTTGGATAAGACATAATTTTATTAATACCATTTTCATGCCATTTTGGATAACAAATATTTGCCTATCTTCATTTCAATACCAGTTTGTTAACAACTATTCAATTTTAATGTTTATTTTATATGGATAACTTCAGATTTCAAACAGCAATCAAAACTAAAAATATGCTAAAATAAGCATAATGTTACAGCATTCAGCAAACTTATATTGAATTAACATTATAGATTATCTAAACAATAAACTCAAATCATCTAAATTTAAAACTTAATGTCCACATCAACAAAGCCCTGTTCAGAATTCTTGAACTCTCTACCCAACAAAGCCATGTTCAGACTTATCATGTTCTAAAAATTCAGAATTATCAGACAAATGGAAAATTATTATGTTTTTAAAATCAGAATTATCAAACCACAAATAATGTCCTCATAAAAAACGATAAATTGAAAACACAGAAATAATTTCCAAATACAAACCAACATGATAATAATTCCAAAATTTTAAAAAACAAAAAAAAAAAAACTTCTCTCAGTTCCTTTCACCAGCATTATCCTCTTCCTTCACAACTCTCTTCTTTGAGCAAATTGAGCCTTCACCATCACCAAAAATCTTCTCCACGGAGGAAACTTACATTCTTTTTCCCAACACATGTTCGGGAGATTTAAACCCCGATCAAAATCTGATGGTTCAGGATCCCACTCATTATCCTGAACTATGTCCTTGTAGGGTCTTGTCACAAAGGTTGACTTGTGATCAGTAAGTTTATGTTCCTTGATCAATGCTGCATCCTCACAAACCCTCTCAACAACATACACATTATCTCTATTCTCCAGATGTCTAACATCAATATTAACTTTGAAAAGCAACTCTCTTCCAATAAGATTATCAACTTCATAAGGTTGTTCCAACTGCAAGCATCCTTAGAAGAAGTCCTAGAATCGGTATTTCTGCACTTTGATTCTGTAAAAGTAAAATGATCGGACAAAATTCATAGCATGCTTGATTTTTGCAAATAAAATCTCATAAATAAGCATACCAAGGCAAGCCTTTCACAAACATTAGAAACCTTGGTCCCAATTAACATCGGCTATGTCATCCCAAAGAAGAAAAATTGCACTTGATTTCCCATCCACAACTTTAATATGAATTTTGAACCGAGCATTGCCAACAACGTAATTTCCACACTTGTCACAAAAAAATTGGGCATCCTTCTCACTAACCTTCCTTCTACACTTTAAACAACTTGTGTAACACCAATCTTTCTCAAACAAAACATCAGAAATTGAGCAGACAACCCAAACCTTGGCGACTATAAATTTACACAAAACAAATTAAAAATAAAATAATGGTAAAAAAATAGTGGAAAAATTTCAAAATACTTACGATCTAATGACTTCAATTGATCAAGAGTCATAAAAACACATGAGACAGACCCTAACTCTTCCTTGACACTAAGTACGAAGAATTTGATAACCGATCGCCACCATAAGTATTGAATGCCTCACCGATGTAACCCGAATGAACACAATTGCAAACTTTTTCAACAACACATATATTGAATTCAACAAAAATCAATGAGGTTGTTAGATAAAGACAATACTTGCTAATATACTCAACAATTTCATCCACTTGTTGATCAACAACCACCTTTGTAGCATAGAATGTATTTGAAACACCAACCTCACCTATGAAATAATATGATTTTTGTTTATAGTACAAATGATGATGTGATATTAAAATACATAAACAATATAGAAACCAAACCTCTCATATTTTTAGCTCTACATAATCGAACAATAATAACAGTACCCTCAGGATCTATTCTTCAATTGTTCAATGAGGCTCGCACTTGATTACAATAAGGATCCCACAAAACACACTGCAATTTTGTCTTCCTAAAACATGTTAACAAAACAAAATATAAATATTATAATCTTGCTATATATTCATTATTTTTATTATTAGAATAGATTAGTAAATGATGTAGCGAGACAATTATGTAGCATAAAATCGAAAAAATATTAATAAAATCTTACTCCAAATCCTCCAACAAAAGATGAATATTCCTATTCCCCTTTACAATCACATCTTCTCTCATTCTTGAATCATTAAAATCAACAATATTACCAATAATATCTGCAAATATAATATATAATATGTAATTAATAAAGCAGAAGATTAAAAAAAGCGCTTGAAGAAATTTACCAAACAAAGGTGCCTCATCCCTTGAAGAACCACTTTTAATATCGGAAAAATTACGAAAGCGAAAGCTGTCTTTGGAAATGCAGTTTGAAGCGTAGGACCAACAAAGGTATTCTTATGGAAGGATATTTTGTATGGATGTACTGCAATAGGAAAATTCCTAGGTCTGTCCACAACCGAAAATTGTTCAACATGGTAAAGTCCACCCTCAGTAATTAAATCCAAGAATCTGTCAATGAAATATCCCTTCACTGATGCTTGAATGCGCGTACCCTTTGATTCAAATAAAAGTATATTGTTATTGATTCAAATTAAAGTATATTGTTATAAAATCACAAAATAATACAAAGCAAAATCTATAATAAACAAACTAATGGTAAAAACTTACAAATTTATCCACCAGCAAAAACTCTAACGATTCAGCAAAATTTCCATGAGCAGGAATCTGCCACTTTCGACAGCAACGTACCTGAATTTTCCAATCAATCCTGTTTTTATTCAAATCACTCAATTTAGTGAAGGAGTTTGACATGATATTCTTGAACTCGGACAATATACTAACTATATGCTTATGCTGTTATAACACAGGTGGCTGCAAAAACAGGCTAGAGACCGATGAGGTTGATGAAAGCCAAATCCTATTTATAAGCTTCGTAGAAGAACCTGGAAGAAGAATACGAAGAGACAAAAAAACTGGTCTGTCACACGGCAGACGAAGGGATGAGACGGTGGAATATTAATAAGTTAATTATTAGCGCATTGTATAAGTAACTCATTAGTGCATTGTATAATAAATAAATGAACAATGTAAATGCGGAAAAAACAGCAGATATGGAGAAGGCAAGACCGGGAGATAGAAGGTTGCACATTATAAATTAATGTGCATGAGGTAAAAGGAAACTGCATGAGATTAAATTGTATTAACAAATATAAAAAAGGTACCGAACGGGCAGGGAAGGGGTGAAAGTAAAAAAAACAGAATAGGAATAGGTTCATTGATAATAGAAGCTGTATTCGGTAATGATGATGAAACGCATTGATGAAAGCAAAGAATAAACGCGGCCCATTAATTAATATGCTTTAATTGATAGTAGGTAGCTAAATTCTAAATCATTATTTGTTTTATTTATTTATCGAAAAACATTAAAAAAATATCTTTCAAATATCGAAAAACATTAAAGAAAAAAGTTTCATATCAAGTTAATGGTGTGAAAACAAATGTGAACACAAAAAGGTTAAGACTGAATTTTTAGTTAAAAAATAAGTGGTTTAGGTGTGAACACAGGATCTGGAATTATATATTTATAGATTAACAGAAATTAGTAAAAGAGGAAAAAATATAAATTAGATTACTATATCATAGTACTCAATTTTAGTTCTTTTCCTCTAATATAGATTAATATATATATATATATATATATATATATTAAGTTACCTTTTTACTAAATCAAATTGCATTCTATACCAAATTTTCAACTAAATTCTAATATTTATTATTTGTCAATTTTCAGAAGATTTCATATGATTTGAAGGTCAAAGTGCGTAGGGCGACAAGCACATACGAACATAACCCCCCAGAAACTACACTTGTACAACCCCCTAGAAAATTCACCCCCCCCCCCCCCACCCCCCCACCCCCCCCCCCAAAAAAAACCCTAGAAATACAATTACCTCCACAAAACCTTAATTCCAAATGTCAGAGCAGTAAGACGAAAGCACATAAGAACATAACCCTATAAACTCTGAAATTATATATTAAGTAACATATTACGAGGAACAAAAGAAATTTTCTGAAGTAAAAGAAAGATTTAAGCCAGACAAAAGTTACCGCACTACAACATCAAAAGCCAACACAAATACATTCTGAAATTTCATACAAATGACATATTAATAATCTCAGAACAAAAAATTAAAAGGGAATTAGGATAATTTCACAAGAAGAAGAAGAAGAAGAAAGGAAAAGAGCATTACAAATAAGAGGAAAAAAGGGGAAGAGAAAGAACAAAAGGGATGATCGAAAAAAAAAAGAGATTGAAGTGAGAAGAACAAATAGGAGAGAGAAGAACAAACTTGTTGGGTTGGTGGTAGCATTCCAGAGGAGAGACTTACTTGCTGCTGTGCGTCGCGATCCGTCGCGGTTGGAGGTGCGCGACCTAGGGTTCCGCTTCCGCCTCTTCCGTCGCCTCTTCTGTTGCTTGGAGTTTCTTCTTTCCTTTTTGGAGGTAGGTATGTCGCGTCTCTTCTGTCCCGTTTTTAACCAAAAAAAAAAAAATTAGAACGCGTCCGCAGCCGCGTCGAAGGCGCGGCCCTCGCGCGTCCACCACACCACGTCAACAGGACGCGTCGAAAATGTGTCTGACTCTTTATAAATAGATCTCATTTGTACCTTTGAAAACTCAAGCTAAAGCAAGCATAAAACAATAGGCAGTAAGCAATTGTAAGTAGAAAACGCAAAAGTCGAATGATATCTCTCTAGTTCGCCGTGGACGTAGCACGATTAATCTGATCCTGTGAACCATGTACATCCTTGTGTTCTTAATTTTTCTTCGAATCTTTATTTTTGTTGTTTATCGTTCTTGATCCTCACAAAAGTATATGCCAATTTAGAGGAAAATCGATGCACGTTTGACTCTTCAACTTCGTTATCCTTTACATGCGGTCGGTTATTATATGAACCCACAATTACGTTATAGGAAAACATTTTCGGATTGTGATGAAGTGAGATAGGTTGTATGATTGCATGGACAAAATGATGTCTTCTGAATATCGTCTCAAAGCCAATTGGACTTGTATAACAAAGCCCAAGGAGAATTTGGAACCCCGGTGGCGAAAAAACAAGAAGGTTATTCGTAACTATATCCATATCTACTGTAGTTATATTCCTTATGTTTTATGTTACTAGTCATGTGTTCGGAATGCTTTGGAAGCAAGAGCCTGAGCTTACTGGTTTTGCCATTTGAGTGCTAAGTCTCACTTGCAGTGCTTCAAAGTGTGAAAAAAATTGGAGCACCTTTAAATTGGTAACTATGCTAACTCTACTTCATTATAAATTATTTGAATGTTTTACACGTTAATTTTTTTATTTATATGTAATTATTCTTTATAATACTAGATTTCATGCCACCGACCCCAACATACTTGGGATTAAGGTGCAGTTGATGTTGACAAATACTAGATTCGTTAACATCTTATATTTACCAAAAGCTGATTTACTACACTTACATTATGCTCATAATGTAAGGTTAACAGCTTCTATGATAATGAGATGATTTTAAACAAATCCACCTTAATAAAACCATCGGTCTCTCAAATCGAAGATTCAAAATTAAACTTGTCCAAGACCAAAAAAACATGTAAAGACATAAATAACGAATCTCATCATTAATGGCAAGAATAACATAGGTTGATTGTTACTTCGGAAATTAAAAAAAAAAAAAAAGAATTGTTTTCAAGCCCTAAAACATCAAATGAGCTGCAGGCTAAAAGAAAATTAAAAAAAAATCAATCGATTGTTTCTTCTTGATAATCAAATACTTACAGACGTGTGGAGAAAGCTTTATACTCAACGGCGAGCGGCGGACGATTCTCTGGGCTGGTTGGCTGACGATGGCTGGCGAACGGCGACGATTGAAGGTTGATAGGGTTGACGAGTGAGGGGCAGCAACCGGGCGGACTGCTGATGAGTGAGACGATAGGGTTCTTTGGGAATTTGAGTTTAATTTAGCGACGGTAGTAAGTTTTGAGTGGGGCGAATTTTCAAACCCACACTTGTGGAACTGGTTTGAACCGAACCAAAATTTTCGATTCGGCCAAGTTCCTAATGTTAAAAATTAAGGGGGTGTTTGGTAGGATGTTTTTGAGGGTGGGTAAGGGTAAAGGTAATGAAAAATAATGCTTGGTGCTTTATAATGGAATGGTTCATTGCCCAATAGTGGGTAATGGACCATTACCCAATAAATTGGGGGAATGCTTTTTTCTCCCTTTCCCTTTCCCTACTATTATCATTACTTTTCCCTTTTTCTTTTCCGAATTTGAACCAAGCACACAACTCGAATTTAGAAATTTGATTCCCTTCTGTGTTTGCCAAAAAAAAAAATCATAAAACTCGAAATTATTTCAGGAGAAAGTAAAACACATCAAATCAATTGTATTAATAACACTGAATAGATGGGTCTTTATATAGGCATTACAATGAGAGTTCTTCCATACATAGGATTCCTATATAAGGTAAGACACCTAATAGGATCCTACTACCTCTAGAAGGGTCTAGAACTGTCCATCTTTGTATCCCCCTACAACCAGTATTAGGTAAGACACCAATAAGGGAAGGATATTCCGGAGCACTCCCCTGTGTCGAGCACTAATACTATCATGGTGCATAAGATGTTGCCTCGGTAAAAAACCTTTCCAAGTCAAACAAAACCCCATGGGAAAAACAAAGACTTGGTGAGGAAAAAGAGCACAGCGCACCAACTACAAATGTCAGAATCATGTGAAGTATACTCCCCCTAAGGTATACATGACAGCTCATCCCAACGAGCTATCATTAGTTGAGCTCGGATAATCGACACATGATGATGCTTCTGACATGTTTCTCAAATGTAGATTTTGAGCAATTTTCTCATCGGAACTCACTTGTTTCACTTCGATATTCAGCAATTTCTGCTGTTGCTAATTATAAAAGAACTCCGGCGCGATATGCTTGGTATTGTCACCCTTAATGAAACCTAACTTCATTTGCTCAATGCATGCCGCATTGTCCTCAAAGATGCAAGTAGGGGTTGTTGTAGTGGGATCTAATCCACAAGTTCCTCGTATATGGTCTATGACTGACCGAAGCCAAATACACTCTCCTACGGATTCGTGCAATGTAATTATCTCTGCATGGTTTGAGAAAGTAGCGACCAGGGTCTGCTTGGTAGGTCGCCAAGATATCGTCGTATTCCCAATGGTGAACACATAACCAGTTTGGGAACGTCCTTTATGCGGGTCAGAGAGATAATCGGCACCAGCAAATCCAACTAACGTATTGTTCGGATTCTCTGCATAGGGTGTAAGTTTGCTCGCATTAGCACTTCAGGTAGTCAAGCTGCCATGCTTAGATGCAATATCAGAGGAATATCTACGGTCGGTATGCATCGTCTTAACCTCATCAATTCCTTTCGGAATATCACTCTATCTTGCGTAGGGAAAGAATAATACAAGATCACTGGAGCCTTTCAAGTATCGAAAGATGTGTTTTACTCCATTCCAATGTCTTATTGTGGGAGCGGAGCTAAATCTCGCTAACAGATTTACAGAGAATGCAATGTCTGGGCGAGTACTTTGAGCCATATACAACAACGCACCGATTTCGCTAAGGTACGATATTTCTGCTCCAGGGACCTCTTCATCCTCCTTTTTAGGACGAAACGGATCCTTGTTCATTTCCAGACTTCGACCAACCATGGGGGTAGCAAGATGATGTGCCTTGTCCATACTAAATCGCCTGAGCATTTTCTGGACATAGGCAGATTGATGAATGAGTATACCATCATCTCGATGTTCTAGCTCTAAGCCCAAGCATAATCGAGTCCTCCCCAGGTCTTTCATCTCGAATTCGGATTTCAGGTAGCGGGCCGTTTCATTGACCTCATCTATGGTACCGATGACATTTATGATATCTACATAGACGGCTACAATCACGAATCCTGTATCTGTTCTTTTCACAAAAATGCATGGGCAGATATCACTGTTCTCGTATCCCTTCCCAACCAAGTATTCACGTAGGCGGTTGTACCACATCCTTCTGGATTGTTTCAACACATACAGTGAACGACGCAGTTTCACAGCATAAGCGCTCCGTGGTTTAGAGCTACTTGATTTGGGCAACAAAATCCCTTCGGGGACTTTCATATAAATATCCGTATCTAGATCCCCATAAAGATACGTTGTTACCACATCCATAAGCTGTATATTCAGTTTTTCGGACACTACCAAACTCACTAAGTAGCGGAAAGTGATGATGTCCATAACGAGAGAATATGTCTCCTCGTAGTCAATGCCAGGGCGCTGTGAGAAGCCTTAGGCAACTAGTCTCGCTTTGTAACGCATGACCTCATTCTGATCATTACGTTTACGAACAAAGACCCACTTATGTCCAACTTGTTTAACGCTTACGGGTACTGGCTCGATACGGCCAAATACCTCACGTTTACCCATTGAGTCTAGTTCAGCTTGCATTGCATCTTTCCATTTCGGCCAATCGGCTCGTCGTTGACATTCGAAAGCGCGACTCGGCATCATCGTCTTGATAATTTCTTAAGCGTGGAGTAGGCAAAAGCATCAGCGACTAGCGTGGGCGACTGTCGATAAATGCGTATTCACTCGTACATTGCATCGAGATTTCTTTATTCTCAGACATCAACAAAGTTTCCGATGCGTCCGTCGATTGTTCCATTGTTGATTCGAGGACATATCTGTAGTCAGAGATAATCTCGTGTGACGGAGTCACTATGTCGATAATGAGAGGATTTTGTGCCTACGTTCCTCTTCTCTTTCGAGGATCGGTATCCTTTATACCCACTGGCCTCCCCCTCTTTCGAGCAGGGATAAGAGCAGCCGAAGCAGCCGTCCCACCACTAAGGTCGATGTCGGGGGAATCATTTCTTTGGGCGGCTGAACCTTGCCCTATAACTGGGACTTCTAACCTTGCAGGAACATTCGCAGCGGTAATGGTAGATCTTGTCACTTTCGCAGTATCAGTAAAGCTGTCGGGTATCGAATCCGCAACTTTCTGAAGACTGAGAATACGTTGCACTTCTAGATCGGATTGAGCCGTGCGGAGATCTTGATGAGGCAATGAGGGAGCACACCAGACAATTTCCTGGCGTTCAACTGGAATCGTTATATTCCTCTATCCCCCTAACGACGGGAAGTTTGTCTCATCAAAGTGACAGTCGGCAAATCTTGCAGTAAATAGATCTCTTGTCAAAGGTTCCAAATAGTGGATAATTTTAGGCGATTCATAGCCAACGTATATACCTAATCTTCTTTGCGGACCCATTTTAGTACGCGGTGGAGGCGTAATTGGCACATATACTGCACAACCAAAAATGCGTAAGTGTGAAATATCAGGCTCATATCCAGTTACCAACCGGTACACACTAAACAGTTGATTGGCAGTGCGTCGAAAGCGAATAAGTATAGCCGCGTGCAAAATTGCATAACCCCAGGCAGAAATCGGCAAGTTGGTGCGCAATACCAATGCTCGGGCGATAAGCTGTAACCACTTAATCATAGTCTCAGCAAGGCCATTATGCGAATGAATATGGGGGATGGGATGTTCAACTTCAATCCCAATCGACATGCAATAGTCGTCAAATGATTTTGACATAAACTTACCAGTGTTGTCCAATCTTAATGACGAGATTGGAAAGTCGGGGTGGTTAGCCCGTAACTTGATGATTTGTGCTAGGAGTTTAGCAAATGCAGCATTTCTTGTGGATAGCAGAGCGGCGTGTGACCATCGCGTCGATGCATCAACCAGAACCATAAAGTATTTGAATGGTCCGCACTCTGGTTGAATAGGTCCACAAATGTCCCCTTGAATACTTTGTAAGAAGTGAATGTTTTGTGTTGAGTCTTTAGCAAAGGACGGATAAGGTATCAACTTTGCTAGTGAACAGGCTTTAGAAAACGATATGGGCATTGGAAATTGCCACGGAAGCCTCGGGATTTACGAGAGATGCACTGTCAACCTTATCAGGGCGTGTGATCTTTAATCCCGGTGATACGGTATCAGACTCACTCACATCAATGCCGTTATCGAGTGGTGCTTCCAATCGTTTTCTGGACTTGAAAAACGGATGACCGTGTGAGTTTTTCAAAATGTGAATCATCATGTCGCGTCCAGGGTGATTGAGTCGGTCATGCCATAATTGGTATGCTTCGGAATCACAAAGTTCGTGACTCACAGCGTAGGATTCAATAACCCTTATTGTAGTCTGGCATAAACCACTACTTATGTAACACCCCCAAAACCGTATGGGAATATTACACGCCGTAAACCCTTTCCGCAAGGATCTACCAGGCTAAACGTCCATAAACAACCAAATGCTTGCCCGTCCAGGGTCAAACAATATAATAATACAGACCGTCAAGGTCACTTACACATAACTACACAGACCGATGAGGTCACACAACTCTATCAACAGGACTGACTAACAACATTACCCACACAGGGGTCGAAATACAATACAGCGGAAGACTGAATCAACTCTAACAATACAACTAAACTCTACCAACTCTCAACTCTTGATTAGTATCGCAGCTCGTCATCCCCTTGTGCCAATCCTGTGACTGCTCCCCTGAACTTGCATGTACACGGGCCTTGAGCAGGACATCCACCCCGAATACTCGGGGTTAGTAAACTCCTTTGTTTTACTAGTGCAAGGATCAAACCATACGAAAAGTAACCCGCAATTAATCAGCAAGTATCACATATTCCCGGGAGGTTTTCACAAGCGCAGAGAAGCTCAGAAGCATTCGAAAATACGATTATCACCTCGGGAATTTTAGAATTTCAAAACCTTTCGAAAATCTTAGGGTCTTAACCCAAATCTCAAAATTGTATTACAACAATTTACAGTGCGAAAACATTTCCATAAATCTCATGGGGCTCGGCCCAACATTCTTTTCTTAAAACTTTCTTACAAAAAGTTTGATTTACAAAACATGGTTCGCGACACCGTGATCCCCTGTCACGTGTCTCCGTAGGTTCAACAACCCGCACGGACTTAACCAATCACAACAATCACAACAATCAATCATGCTCATGACTCCGTGATCGCTTGCCACGAGTCTCCGTAGGTTCAACAACCCACACGGATTGAGCAAACACAACAATCACAACAATCAATCATGCTCATGACTCCGTGATCGCTTGCCACGAGTCTCCGTAGGTTCAACAACCCACACGGATTGAGCAAACACAACAATCACAACAAACAGTCCCGACCCCGTGAACTCGTGTCACGTGTCACCGTAGGTTCCGTCGAACCCGCACGGTTGGACGTCTTGTGTCTGATTCAATGGACCTGTGCCATGAATCATCGTAGGCCTCGTCAGACCCGCACGATTGGACCTCAGCACTACACACTAAGTTCCGATCCCATGGACCTGTGCCATGAATCCTCGTAGGCCCCGTCGAACCCGCACGAGTGAACTTAGCGTTCCACCACATCACATTCGCATTACATACAACAATGAGCACAATTAATCAATCACCTTGATCACCACAAAATCATACATTGCACGCACATAACACAACCTCAACACTCGCAACAACTATCATCAATCAACGACATTTAACCAACATAACACACATTCGGTACACAATACATTGCACAACCACGTGTACAACCATCTCATATGTACATCGCAATCCTGCACAAATGGCACAACGCCTAACACGTATACCAATATAACACTATTATCACAAAGCCCTCAAATTGCGGAAAACACAACCAACTCAAACAGAACATATTTACGAAGGCAAGCAAAGTCATTATACATCTCATACGTAATTACTAGTCGCAAGATACAAGTCGTATAATAAGATACTTGCCTTAATAACCGCTACCAAATGCTCCGAAGAACACGGTTCGACCGGGAAGCTCGGACCCCGAAGAAGACAACGAACGAAAGGGTTCCGACTCGAGTTCTTCACAAGAATTCGACCCTAACAACATATAATCAATAAATCATCGATCATACGAGGAAGAATAATCGTAGAACGCCCGAAAACCCCTCTATGACATTTAGCCGGACACCTTCAAGGCGTCGATCAAGAACTCGACCAAAATAACGAATCGATACGATCCAACCATGGAATAACAAGGGAAATGGTATAATACATCTAAATAATCATCAATCCATCACAATCCTAAGTTAAATCGGATTAAACGGACGAAATCGAACAAAATACCCAAAATCCCCAAAATTAGATTTCTAGAAAATCTGACCTGATTCGCTCGATCAAAGGATGTTATAGGATGGATGATTGATGATATGAACTCCAAGACTTCATGGATTTATTGTTAAACAACATGGCTTCAAGCTTAGAACACGCCCAGCTGCGGAAGAGGAGAAGAAGAAGGTGAAAAATGGCAAGAAAACGTCTGCGGGGGCCTTTTATAGGGTTGGCTGCCGGACACGGCCGTGCCGATCGGCACGGTCGTGTTGCATACCTGGCCGACAGGGGACTCGACCGTGTCCCGCATGACACGGTCGCGGCGCGAAGGGCCTACCGATAGTGACCCGTCCGACGGCTGACTTCGGCATGACTCGGCCGTGTCCCTGGAACACGGTCGGGCGTGTCGGCGATCGCTACGAGCTTATCCGGAAGAGTTCGGCCGCGGCCGTGTCGGACGGCCGGGTCGAGTCTGAGACAGAAACTTTCGGCTTATCCGGACGAGTACGGCACGGGCCGTGTCGGACGACACGGCCGAGTTCGGCCGGCGATGATCGGCAATAACGGCGGGTGAGTTAAAGCGACCATAACTCTCTCGTCCAGGACTCCGATTGACTCACCGTTTGAACCATTGGAAAGCTAACACGGTGCTCTATAATATTGCAAAGATTCAGAATTTTTGGAGTAACCAAAAATTAATGGTGATCTAACAAAGTCGAACTCATACTTAGAAAAGTCGTTTAGTAATCCTGAATTCAACAAAACGACACCGAAACCCGAACACGAATACGAACCAAGATACGGTTACGAAGTACTCACAAAGACGAATCTAAGAGCTAGTAGAACACACGATTCCGACCACCCGAAGGCTCGACATTCGACAACGGAAGGTAATTACCCCAAACTTTGGGAAATTACGAAAATGGCCCAAATGCCCGAAAATCACCATACGACAACGAATAATCAAACCGAAGCTCACAACACGTATAACAACGTTAAATGAACTTACGAAAAACCCCAAACGACAGTTTCGAACGAGATTCGCAAGAACCGAACTCAAGCGCGGAAAAGTCACTAAAAAGCACGGAACTCAACAAAGCAGCACCGAAACGAACTCGGATGACACAAAGTGCAGAATTAAATATTCTCCGAATGACGAAACGGTCAAAAGCGAGTCGTCAAAACGGACTTCGGCCGAAAAAAGAAATTTACCGAAAATCGAAAATTGCGGATATTGCAACTTAGACTCATAAGTTTCTCGAAAACGCAGCGTCTTCCGCATTCTACCAGTGTAACACACAAAAATTCTATCCCATTCTCACAGTGTGTATCAAGGTGATAACCTTTGGCACGGATGTCCCTAAAACTTAGCAAGGTTCGGTTTTCTCTTGGGACATAGAGAGCATTTGTGATATTAATATGTGTACCATTAGGTAGCAAGAAATGAGCAGGTCCCCTCCCTTGAATTACTTGAGAGGAACCAATCATTATTGTCACTCAGGATATATATGGCACAATATCCTTAAATAATTGCCTATTCCGAAGAATAGTGTGGGTTGTTCCACTATCAGCAAGGCACTCAATTTCGCCACGAGACATCTACAATAAGACATGAAACACGATTAGTCTTGTGATGAAAGACATAGCGAAAACTCATTAACTTCGAGTTTGGGGAAATTCGACCAAGTTGGTTAGGATCAAAGTTAACACAATCGCTGGAAATAATTTCCGCGTAGCTTGACCTTTGTTCACTAAAACAGCAATAACTTCTTCGTTAAGAAGCCTATGGACGAACGGTCAGTTGTTTTGAAAACTAGACTTCCTTATATTTCTGTCCATAGTTCGTGCACTTTATGGATCAATAAACTCAGATCTCAGTGCTCGTTTCAAGTTGCTATTTTGGTATTTCCCTATTGTTGAGTGATAGAGCAAGGTTGAAGCTTTTCTCAAAGGCATTATTGTTGATACAATACTATGGAAATATAGCCATAGGAGCGTTTAAACACTTCAAAATGCATTAGGGTGTTCGATTTATATCTCGACTAATGATCCTTTCGGTAACTCCAACTTGGTAGACTTGCAGAGAAAGTAGAAATGTCAGTACAGCTAAGGCTGTTTAAAAACCACTTATTCCATTTGAACTTTCAAATCATAAACAAATACAAAGGAGGATGCGCCTAGTCTTGATCAAAAGTTTTGATGAAACCACCAATGTATCAAATTAATCAAGCAATTCTTTACTGAGCAATTGTTTTGTGATAAACCAAACATGCTTTTGAAGGGAAAAATAAAATTCATTTTTGCACAATCACATCAATTAATAGAATTTTATTCATCATGGCCAACTTTATTATATTCATAGAAAATCCCAAAACAGTTCTCGAAAGAAAACTAGAAACAAGATAAAACATAACCAAAGCGTAAAAACTAGTCAAACTACAATGATCTAGTCAAAGTCAGCAACATCCAAATGTTGGTCTTTGTCCGCAATGGTGAGAGGAGGGATCTTAATATGGTTTACTTCCGTATTCTCATTATATTCCTCCATGTAATTTGACTCTTGAGTCAAGTACTGTTTATAGTGCTTGTAGTAAGCTTGGATGTTCTTTGACGCCTTGCAATTGCGGTAAGTATGCTTCTTTGAGCCGCAAGTATAGCAATTCCAGCCTTCATTTGGAGTGGTTCCAATCCCGGCGGCAGGAGACGGTCCACGTGGTTGGGCTCCACTAGGACCCGTGGCCGAGCCACCTTGCCTCTTCCACACATTGGAACAACGACCTCGTCTTTTCCCTCATTTGCTCGAGTCATGCACCTGTGGTGCTTGTAGAAACTGAGCAGCGTTGCCTTTTCTATTTTGTCGTGGTGCCTTCCTGTGGGTAGCCTGATTCACTTCTGGAATCGGCTTCGTACCAGCTGGGCGTGCATTGCTTTTGAGAATAATATCATGGTGCCTTTCTTTTTTCGCGAGGTGGGAGATAAGGTCACTAAAATTTTTAATTCTCCCTTCCTCATAGGCAACGCGCAACTGATGAGCAATCACACTTGCTCCCACGGAAAACGTGTTAAGAGTCTTCTCGATCAAGTCTTGATCAGACTTCTTGACACCACAAAAATCAAGATCAATGCGGACATCGAGGATGGCTTGGTTATAAGCCTCCACATTTGCATAATCCAAAAACCGGATTTGCTCCCACTGAAGTTGCAATTCGGGGAAGCGCTGATCATGCACATTATTAAATCGTTGTTCGAGTGTATCCCATAGTTCTTTGGGGGTTTGCAAATTCATGTAACACTTTTTCAACAACGAATGTATATGTCTACGCAAGTACATCAGTGCATTGGCCTTGGTTTCCTCGCTCGGTTCTTGAGCGGTAGGCTCATTAGTGTAATACCCGTGTATTTTGTGAGTGTTATTTTGGATGTATTTTGTGGTATTGTGGTTATTTGGACCGTATATATTGATGATTGACCTTGGCATATTGATGGCTGATTATTGTTGGGTTCCGTGATTCTCGGATTGTGCTCGTTTTAGCCGGCCTTCTTGCGAATTTAAATTTGGAAAATAGCAGTTAGCGCACGCTAAGACTGTATGTCTAGCGCACGCTAACTGTGTTCGAGTAGCGACGCTACTCTTGTGCAATAGCGTGCGTTAGGCATTGGACGGTAAGCTTCGGACTCGGAATGAGGCGTTAGCGACGCTATGGACGGACTAACGACGCTATTTCGATGTACTAGCGCACGTTACTTGTATGATAGCGTGCGCTAGGATGTCAGTTGAGGACGAACGTTTACGGATGCAGATACTTGCGAGTAGCGCACGCCATCGTATGGAGTTAGCGCGCTAGTAGCAATCGGTAGCGCACGCTAACAGTTAGTTCGGCGCACGCTACCGGAGTCCGGCGAGAATGTTCTGGTGCCTTTTTCTTCAAGATGCACCGCCTCGGCTCGTTAGCGCACGCTAAGCTCGTAGCCGTAGCGTGCGCTAATACCTCCCGATATATATATGGGGGTAGGTTCTAGAAATGTCATTTTCACCTCTTCCTCTTCTCTTCGTAGTTTGGGCATACTTGATCGGTGGGAGTGCATTTTTGGTCGGATTTCTTCATCCAATGATAATTTTGAGCTCCTAACACCAAGTTATCAACATCTTATCAACTTTCACATCCAAATCAAGGTAAAACCGTTGGAACCCTAGTTCTTCATATTTTGGGGATTTGTGTCGAGATCTTTGATTCTAATCTATCCTAGCTCCGATTTGTACTAGATTGTGATGTTGTAATCATAATCCTTCATTTTTCTCCAAGATTCACGATTTAACCCTAAGTTACCTTTCATAGTTTGGGTTCGAGCTACGTTGCCTTCGTAGTGTTTGAATAAATGTCCCTAAGGGTAGAACTTAGGGTGAATCTTTCCATTTCCGTGGTGTTGTGTTTTGATTCGATATTTCGATGTGTTAGGATCGAATCGTTGAAGGAAGTTCGGACCGTACATTCATCCGTTCGCCGTTTCTTGTGTCGTTCAAATTGAGGCAAGTACTTTGATTGTGTTTAATGTACTTCGTGTGAATATGTAAAAATGGAATTTGTGCCAATTGTTGATCGAGTGTGTGTGAGCCGAGTAAAACCAATGAGGGTCCCCAGGGGTCCGTGAGGTGCGTATCCCTACGGATCACTCGGTTGGGCTATACACCGTGGAGGGCCCGACGAGGTGTCTCTGGGGTGTGTATCTTGCTGAGAGGTACAGGGCCAGTATAGCTCGGGAGGTTGTTTTGTGATGATGACTGTGATGTGGTATTCCGGAATATCTGTGATGGCACTATGATTTTCTATGGTTTTTGTTGATTATTCACTTGTTGTACATATTCTAGAATCATTGTACTTGCACCGGCTTCTGGCTGACCCCTTTTGGGGTGGATATACTTTTGTGTATTCGTACGGAGTCCAGTGGGAGGACTAGCACAGGACGGACACGAGCTTGGTGGGCAGCATTGATATCGTGCATTATTTTGAGTTGATGGTCATAGAGTCATGGTAAAAGTTGTGTTTTGGTTTTGTACTCGCGCGGGTACTGTCCGGTGTTGTATGTCACGTCATTATTAATGGTTAATGATGTTGTTGTATTCCCGTGGTGAACGGTCATATTGGTTATGATTCCTCGGGATGATATGTTGTTTGGTATTGTGATGTATGTTATGTTGAAATTGAAGTTGGTTTTGAATGTATGAACATTTATGTTTGTCGTATTTATTGTGTTTTATATGGGTCTAAGCCTGGTAGGTCCTCCAAAAAGGATCTACGGCGCTGTAATATCTCCGTAAATCATGGGGGTGTTACAGAATATGGTATCAGAGCCTAGGTTTATGGATACCTAGGCTGTCGGTGTTTTGGGTCTATTAAATTGAGTCGGTTGTTATCTACGATATCATTGGCATGCTACCACCTCGTGTTGCCTGTGTTGGAAGACTCTTCGGATGTTGGTTGTTTCTTTCCTTCGGAAATAATTACCGTAATATTGTGCAATCTATTATTGTAATCATTTCCTTGTTGAATCATTCTTACTCTTCAGTATGCCGAGAGGTAGAGCTATCCGTCAACGTGGTCGTGGTAGAGGCCGTGGCAGAGTGGTAGTGTCTGAGTCCGAGAGGTCCGTTTCAGAATCGGCATCTCGCTCTGCGACTAGGTCGGACCCGATTCCTTCGGGAGGTTCGAATGGAGGCTCGGAGGCCGAGGTGCCTAACGTTCTTCAACAAGTTGTAACACAAGTGCACCAACTGGCACAAGTGGTGCAGAATATTAATACTGGCAGGACGGTTGAGGATCGATGGCTTCAAGAAGTTATGAAGATGAACCCTCCCAGATTTGATGGTTCCGGTGATGCGAACAATTGGGATCATTGGTTAGTTCAGCTGGAGAAGATCTTTGACGGTATTGGTTGTCCTGAAGCCAAGAGAGTCCCGATTGCTCAATATCGGCGATTGATGACGCTTGACCGGGTGGCGAATGTTAAGCCCAAGAACCGTGATGTCACTTGGGAAGAATTTAAAGAATTGATGGAAGCTCGGTATTGTCAGCGGTTCGGCCTAGCAAGAGTCGGTGAGTTCTTGAGCTCAAACAGAAGATGTTCCTATTTATGAAGCAATCAAGACATACAACAAGCAGTTAGTGTATGTCCAAGATCGAGTTAAGGATGAGATAGACAAGATACTTCATTTCGATGCAAGGATGAAACCGGAGGTCCGAAAGTATATGGCGGGCCTTGGGTGTACTACTTTGAGAGAATATCGGGATAGAGCACTTGCTTATGAGATGGTGTCGCCCGGTTCCTGCAGTTTCGAGCTCGAAGAAACCAAAATTTTCCGGTAGTTTCCGAGGCGGTGGATCGCGTAGGCCTCAATCTTCTATGCAATCTTCTGCCGGTTCCCCTCGGCTAGTGGAGGAATGCCGAGGGTTTGCTTTAATTGTGGAAATCCGGGACATGTCGGTTCTCGCCGCACTTCTCGCCCCATTGATTGTTTTAAGTGTGGGAAGCGGGGTCATCGCGCGTTATATTATGAGTCATTGGGCGAATAATTTCTAAGCAGTCTCCTACCCTACCGGGCACGATTACGGGTCACCAACTCCGAGTGTCGGACGCGTGGCGAGAGGTAAAACCGAGCATAAGGATGCATCTAGCATTGGATCGGCCCCACCCCGATTGTATGAGATGAGGCGGACCGATGACGTAGGGACCGCCACTACGTCGGTATTGTTTATATTTCGATGCACCGGTAGATGTATTGTTTGATTCTCGGAGCTACTCATTCTTTTATATCATTATCTTGTGTGAATCGTTTGGGCCTAGACGGTCTCTCTACATGTGAACCTTTTATTGTTGGGTTGCAGTGGGGAAAGGATAGTTGGGGATCAAGAGATCGCCAATTGTCCTGTAACCATTGGCGAAAGATTGGTCATCCGATTTGATTGTGATCGATATGATGGGAGAGGATTTAATCCTCGGTGATGATTAGTTAAATCGGCATGGAGCGATAGTAGATTATCGTCGGAAGATAATTTCGATAGTCGCGCCGGATGGTCTTGAACACGTTTTGAAGGGCAAAAACACGGTACTTACGGGAAGTTTATTCGAGCCATGAAAGCGATGAAATTATTGCGACAAGGGTGTACCAGTTATTGGTGTTACGCATTAAAGTCGGAAGTTGGCGGAGTACAGCTATCCCCTGTTCCAGTTGTGAATGAATTTCCAGACGTATTTCCGGATGATTTGCCGGGATTGCCACCGCATCGCGAAGTAGAGTTCGTCATCGAACTAGAGCCCAATGCGGCGCCAATATCCAAGGCACCGTACAGAATGGCCCCATCGGAAATGTTAGAATTGAAGAAACAATTGGGTGAATTGTTGGACAAAGGTTATATTCGGCCTAGTGTGTCTCCGTGGGGTGCACCGGTATTGTTTGTACGAAAGAAAGATGGGTCCTTACGGCTATGTATTGACTATCGTGAGTTGAATAAACTCACTATTAAGAACAAGTATCCGTTGCCAAGAATCGATGATCTATTTGATCAATTACAAGGGGCTACGGTTTTCTCCAAGATTGATTTGAGGTCGATATTACCAACTCCGAATTCGAGATTCGGATATTCCCAAGTCAAAGATTTCGGACGAGGTATGGGCATTACGAATTCGTAGTTATGCCATTCGGTTTAACAAATGCTCCGTGGCCTTCATGCAACTTATGAACAAAACTTTTATCGAATATCTCGATAAATTTGTAGTGGTGTTTATCGACGATATATTAATCTATTCCAAAAGTGAGACGGAGCATGCCGAACACTTGAGAATCACGTTGAGTATTTTGAGGGCTGATAAGCTTTATGCTAAATTTTCTAAGTGCGAGTTCTGGCTTAAAGAAGTTTCTTTTAAGGACACATCATCTCGGTAGATGGTATTCGTGTAGACCCTCAAAAGGTTGAAGCAGTCTTAGCTTGGGAGCCTCCACGGAATGTTAAGGAAGTTCGGAGTTTTCTAGGATTAGCGGGCTATTATCGTCGATTTGTTGAAGGATTCTCGAAAATAGCTCGACCGCTCACCTTATTATTGCAGAAGTCACAGAAATTTGAGTGGAGTGATGAGTGTCAGAAGAGTTTTGATGAGTTGAAATAGCGGTTGACTACGTCTCCGATCCTATCCTTACCACAAGGAACGGAAGGTTTCGTTATTTATAGTGATGCTTCTAAACAAGGATTGGGATGTGTATTGATGCAAAATGAGAGAGTAGTGGCCTATGCGTCTCGACAATTAAAGCCATACGAGATGAATTACCCTACTCATGATCTTGAGTTAGCCGCTGTGGTGTTTGCGTTGAAAATTTGGAGGCATTACTTGTATGGTTCTTCTTGTCGAGTGTATACGGATCATAAGAGCTTGAAGTACATATTTACGCAGAAGGAACTAAATATGCGTCAGCGGCGATGGTTGGAACTACTTAAAGATTATGATCTTGACATTCTTTACCATCCAGGTAAAGCAAACGTCGTTGCCGATGCGTTAAGCCGCAAGTCAGTCGTGTTGCAAAAGTTGGAACTACTTACCATTCAACCGAAGCTTAGACGAGAGTTGATTGATATGGAAATTGAAGTTTGGCCTCACAGAACTCAAGGACAGTTGCGTTTCCTTGAGATTACATCCTCCGTAATGGAAGATATTAAGTCCAAGCAGTTAGATGATCTCTCAATTGTGCAGCTTCGGGAAGACAGTGTTAGAGGAAAAGCTCCTGGATTCTTAATCGATGAAGACGGAGTTCTTCGATTTCGAGGCAGAACTTGTGTACCTAATCGGGATGATCTCAAACAGGTAATTTTGAATGAAGCACATTCTACTCCGTACTCGATTCATCCGGGTATGAGTAAAATGTATAAGGACTTGAAGAAAAACTTTTGGTGGCCGAGCATGAAGAAAGATGTAACAGAGTTCGTGATGAAATGCTTGACTTGTCAGCAGGTTAAAGCGGAACATCAGAGACCCGCCGGTAAATTGCAACCGCTACCAATTCCGGAATGGAAGTGGGAAGATATAGCGATGGATTTTATTGTGGGAATGCCAAAGACGCGAACTGGAGTGAATATGATTTGGGTAATCGTTGATCGGCTAACCAAATCCGCACACTTTCTGGGCATTAGAGATACTTGGGGACCGGAGAGGTTGGCTCGGTTATTCATTGCGGAGATTGTGAGACTCCATGGTACCCCAAAGAGTATAGTGTCTGACCGCGATGGGCGTTTTGTGTCGCATTTCTGGCAAGCAGTACATCGAGCACTCGGTACCAAATTGAATTTCAGCACCGCTTATCATCCCCAGACGGACGGACAGTCAGAGAGGACGATCCAAACGCTAGAAGACATGTTGAGGGCTTGCGCGTTGGATTGGAAAGAAGATTGGGAGACTCATTTACCATTGATTGAATTTGCGTACAATAACGATTGGCATAGTTCGATTGGGATGGCCCGTTTGAAGCATTATATGGAAGACGTTGTAGATCGCCAACTGTTGGGATGAGCCGTACGAGTTACTTGGAGTAGAACCGGACTTGGTGGTTCAAACTCGGGAAAAGTCGCAATTATTCGGCAAAGGTTGTTGATCGCTCGAGTCGACAAAGTCATATGCCGACGTCGTCGGCCGATTAGAGTTCCAGGCGGGAGACCATGTGTTGTTGAAAGTATCGCCGACTCGTGGAGTTCTTCGGTTTGGTAAGAAGGGGAAGCTTAGTCCTCGTTATATTGGCCCCTTCGAGATCTTGGACAAGGTAGGCGATGTAGCTTATCGACTAGCATTACCTCCGACGCTTAGCCATGTTCATAATGTGTTTCATGTTTCACAACTACGTAAGTATGTTCCCGATCCCAGCCATGTTATTGATTATCAAGAGATTGAGATTAGTGATGATGTTACGTATGAAGAACAACCGGTAACCATACTAGAGAGACGAGTGAAACAATTGCGACGGAAAGTGATTCCGTTAGTAAAGGTCCAATGGTCTAAGCATGGAATTGAGGAGGCCACGTGGGAGACCGAGGAGAGTATGCGTGCCCGATACCCCGAACTTTTTGTATCTTAAGTTTCGGGACGAAACTTCTTTTTAGGGGGTAAGGGTGTAATACCCGTGTATTTTGTGAGTGTTATTTTGGATGTATTTTGTGGTATTGTGGTTATTTGGACCGTATATATTGATGATTGACCTTGGCATATTGATGGTGATTATTGTTGGGTTCCGTGATTCTCGGATTGTGCTCGTTTTAGCCGGCCTTCTTGCGAATTTAAATTTGGAAAATAGCGATTAGCGCACGCTAAGATCGTATGTCTAGCGCACGCTAACCAGGTTCGAGTAGCGCACGCTACTCTTGTGCAATAGCGTGCGTTAGGCCATTGGACGGTAAGCTCCGGACTCTGGAATGAGGCATTGGCGTACGCTATGGACGGACTAACGACGCTATTTCGATGTACTAGCGCACGTTACTTGTATGATAGCGTGCGCTAGGATGTCAGGTCGGTGAGGACGAAGCGTTCGGGCTGCAGATACTTGCAGGTAGCGACGCCATCAGTATGGAGTTAGCGCGCGCTAGTAGCAATCGGTAGCGCACGCTTCAGCTTGATTAGTTGACGCTACGAGTCTGGCGAATGTTCGATCGCCTTTTTCTTCAGTGCACCGCCCTCAGCTCGTTAGCGCACGCTAAGCCTGTAGCCGTAGCGTGCGCTAATACCTCCCAGTATATATATGGGGGGTAGGTTCTAGAAATGTCATTTTTCACCTCTTCCTCTTCTCTTCGGCGGCTGGGCATACTTGATCAGTGGGAGTGCAGATTTTTGGTCGGATTTCTTCATCCAATGATAATTTTGAGCTCCTAACACCAAGTTATCAACATCTTATCAACTTTCACCATCCAAATCAAGGTAAAACCGTTGGAACCCTAGTTCTTCATATTTTGGGGATTTGTGTCGAGATCTTTGATTCTAATCTATCCTAGCTCCGATTTGTACTAGATTGTGATGTTGTAATCATAATCCTTCATTTTTCTCCAAGATTCACGGATTTAACCCTAAGTTACCTTTCATAGTTTGGGTTCGAGCTACGTTGCCTTCGTAGTGTTTGAATAAATGTCCCTAAGGGTAGAACTTAGGGTGAATCTTTCCATTTCCGTGGTGTTGTGTTTTGATTCGATATTTCGATGTGTTAGGATCGAATCGTTGAAGGAAGTTCGGACCGTACATTCATCCGTTCGCCGTTTCTTGTGTCGTTCAAATTGAGGCAAGTACTTTGATTGTGTTTAATGTACTTCGTGTGAATATGTAAAAATGGAATTTGTGCCAATTGTTGATCGAGTGTGTGTGAGCCGAGTAAAACCAGTGAGGGTCCCCTGGGGTCCGGTAGGCTGCGTATCCCTACGGATCACTCGGTTGGGCTATACACCAGGGAGGGCCTGACGAGGTGTCTCTGGGGTGTGTATCTTGCTGAGAGGTACAGGGCCAGTATAGCTCGGGAGGTTGTTTTGTGATGATGACTGTGATGTGGTATTCCGGAATATCTGTGATGGCACTATGATTTTCTATGGTTTTTGTTGATTATTCACTTGTTGTACATATTCTAGAATCATTGTACTTGCACCGGTGACCCCTTTTGGGGTGGATATACTTTTGTGTATTCAGGTACAGGTCCAGTGGGAGGACTAGCACAGGACGGACACGAGCTTGGTGGGCAGCATTGATATCGTGCATTATTTTGAGTTGATGGTCATAGAGTCATGGTCAAAGTTGTGTTTTGGTTTTGTACTCGCGCGGGTACTGTCCGGTGTTGTATGTCACGTCATTATTAATGGTTAATGATGTTGTTGTATTCCCGTGGTGAACGGTCATATTGGTTATGATTCCTCGGGATGATATGTTGTTTGGTATTGTGATGTATGTTATGTTGAAATTGAAGTTGGTTTTGAATGTATGAACATTTATGTTTGTCGTATTTATTGTGTTTTATATGGGTCTAAGCCTGGTAGGTCCTCCAAAAAGGATCTACGGCGCTGTAATATCTCCGTAAATCATGGGGGTGTTACAATTAGATGGAAAGATAGTGGTGGTAAACCTCTTACCGACGAACGCCAAGCGAACGTCTGAGCCCCACCTATGGTACTCCTTACCAGCATGGTCAAGGATGTCGAACTCCGGATGAACATTGGAGCTTTGTGCCATCTGCAAGATATAAACAAGAAGAAGTTAGTCTTGTTGGATTTTCAGTGACAATGTAAACAGTCACAATTGATGCTTTTAAAAGCGTGTAACATAACCGTTACTCGATGTACTTCCCTTAATTGTTGTTTAGTAAAGTCGACAAAAACAGCGATATCAAATCGCACCTGGATACGTGGTGTATGCAATAACCACAAGTATCGACTTTCAACAATTCTGTGACTCCCCCAGGACCGTCACATAGTTTTCTTCGACACGCAGAGATACCGACTTCTCTCGCAGTCTCATCCACCGCAAAGTAGCGTGGGAGATAAAGAACCCAATAACCCATGTCCCCAAAAGAAAAAATTCCCAAAAGAGAGAATTGAATAGGGACAAGTTCAGATAATTACCTCGATTATAAAATTAGGCACGTGATATGGATGAATTTGTGGTGTGCTTCGATCTACCGGTTGGTACTCGATGCGACGACGTGAAACCGGGGGCGCAATTTTGGCGGTTTCCGAAAATAAATTGAGTCGATGTTCGGGTTTTTGGTCCGAGTGAGACTTTAATATGGTACAAAAAGCAGAGTGAGACTTTAAATTGTGGACAAATATTTGAGAGCAAATTGGACTTTAAAAAGTGGATTGAGGGAGTACTTGACAATCATTTTCTCCATTCTCTCTGTGAATTCTCTCTTTATAATATGTAGTTTTATACCACGTTATCAGCACGACTCTAACCTCTTGAGTAATATGGCGAGAGTATACTTTACAGTTGTATCTTATAGATGATATTCTGTATCGAAAATCTACCAATTACAAGGATCCAAAAATATATCTTCAAAAAACTCGATAAAGGGTATCAGATTTTTTTTCCCGGTGGGGAATTCGAATCTTGTCAGTGGGATTTTAAAGGCCACTGCTTACACCGGGCTGGCACCCATTGGACAAGGGTATCAAAATTTACCCCGTCAAGCATAGTTGTTAAAGGCGCGCCTCAGGCGCAAGGCGGGCAGAAAAAAAGACAGGTCGCCTTTTAAGCCTCCAGGCGAGCCACCTCAGCCAGGCGCGCGCCTTGGTGCGCCTCAATGCGCCTCTTTGCCGCGCCTCGGTGCGCCTCAGGCGCGCCTCGGCAGTAGGACTTCTTTTTATTTATTTTTTTTCTTTATTTTTCAGAATATTTTAGAAGTTATTTGGTTGTATTGACACTTCAGTTTTATTACTTATCAAGTTCTTTGTGAATAGTTATATTTTCTTGTGACTGTTTTTATAAATTTTGTAATTCAATTTAATTTATTTTTTAGTTTTTATGCGCCTCACACCTCTCAGGCGGGCGTCTCGCCTTGCACCTTGCGCCTCAAACGATGGGAGCCCGAATCGCCTTGATGCGCTCGCCTTTAACAACTATGCCGTCAAGAATCAAAGATGTCATCGTAGGGTTCAAACCAAAATAAATCACCAATCCGGTACAAAATTGATCTGCAGCTTGAGCACAGTTATGTTCGGCAAAATTAAAATAAGTCAAATTCAACACGGTTCTAAAAAACATACTACCATTTTTGCACACTCTATCACACCCATCACCATATGCATGCTCGACTGCATCACCATGCGCATGCACTCTATCACTTCCAACTAGGGTTGTAAACAAATCAAATAATTTTGATCCGATTCGTGATTCTATTTGAAATTTGGTGATTCGAATTCGAAATTTTATGATTCGAATTCAAATACAAATAGTTTTTCTAATTCGATTAATAATCAAATACTTATAAGTATTTACGATATTCGATTAAAGATTCGATTATATATTTAAATATATAATATAACTAAAAATATATTTTGTATATAGTATATTTTCTTAATACAATTAGGAATTATACTCTTAAATCTTTAAATACAGATCAAATGTGTTGAGTCTTGGCTCATATTGAAGTCAACTTCAAATTAAGGTGACATTGTTTATCATAAATATATATTTCAATCACTTTAATCTCGACGAGTCATTCTTTATCCCCTTTATCTATAGATTCGAGTATTCGATTCGAATTCGTGAAATTGTTCAAATATTCAAATTCAAATCAAAATTAATATTCGAATACGATTCATATTCGTATTCGAGTTTGTAAATAAATTTATTGATTCGATTTGATTACAACGATATTCGCTTCGACTCGATTCGTTTACAACCCTACTTCCAACGCATCAACCTCTATTATATTTTCCCTTCTAGCCTAATTACGAAAGAATCTCTATCAAATACGCCAAATTCAAAAGTTAAGCTCGAAAGGGAAAAAAGAAGGGCCAAAAAAGTAAATACAAGATGAGTTAGATTCCTTGTAAGACAACTCTTCGTCAAATGATTGTAAATCTGATATCCATATATAATTACTACAATCTTGTACCGTATACAATATCCTCATCTACAGACCATGGGACTGACACCAACATTTTTTTTTTTCTCTGCAACCAAACGAATAATGAATCACCAACTGTGTCTAATTTGTTTAAATCAATGAAATCGGGCCAAACTAGAACTCCCCAATACTAGCAAAAATCTAGCAGGGACCAAAAGTACCACAAGGAAATGCATACGTTGCGACGCAACCAACCTACTAAGCCGTTTCAAAGTCTCTCTACCATTCTGCACTATACCGGAAAATTTTATCGGGCCCTGGCCCATCACGCTGCCCCACATGACCGGCCTGCCAACGATAATACCTGCATCAACCCCACGTGGGCCCACCAACGGCCACCAAATCTTCCGGCGCCGCTCTTTCCGGGCTTTTCTAATGCGGATGAGCTCTTGGCGGATGACGTTTCTAACGGATTTCAAGTAAGAGTTCATATCATGGTCCCTTTGGATGCTTCCTCCCGAACCGTACGCAGCACGGTCGCTTAATATCTCAAGTGGATGCGGCGAGTTTAAAAATGCAGCCTGTGCGGCTTGGATTTGCTTTTCTGCTTCGGTGATGTTGGATCCTTGACAGGTCAATAGATACAAACCACTGCCTGAAGGAAGGAGGTCGTGGCTTGGAGAAAATTTGTTGTCTGGCTGAAGAATTAATAACTCTCCCATTGGAGCATATAACAGCTTCTGTTGGCAAAAGGCATATGCAAAGGATTTTGAACCAAAATGTATTTGCGACAACAGTTTTACTTCTAACGAATTGGGTCAATTACGAAACTACCCCTTGACGTTTTAGCGCACTTTCAAAATAAATAAACAAATAAGTACAATAGAATTTCTTTTGTAAATTGCACCTTAGAGGGAAGTATGAATTGGTAAATATCAAATCTCATGAGGTGTGGTTGTAACGCTTTAAGGGGTATTTGTCTTCTAAAGATAACGGGACTAGAGTTTTTTTTTTTTTTCAGTAGACTAAACTTTCAAGAGTAAATTTTGTAATAATCCCTAAGCAATATTATTCCATGCGTCCCACTTCAACGTGCTCATTTTATTGAATGTACATTTTTGTTTAGTCATTTTAACAAAGCCACAACTATTTTCCAACCATATAAATTCGCTTATCTTTTAATTATTTTGTGCAATAAGCTACTACTCTTATTTATATAAGAAAAAACATTAATTTAAGAAATAATATATAAAATCTTATTTAGATATAATGTCTTGTTTTGAATGTTGACTCTTATATTGGCACAAAATTATTTCTTGAAATAAGACTTCAAGTGGGACGAAGCAAATTTATCTACCTGTTTATGAAGACTTGGAAGGTCGTAAAAGTTAACAATTGACTTAACAATTTGGGCTAATTACGAAAACTACCTCTAACGACCTCTAACGTTTAGATCAATTTTGTTTTACAAATAGCACTCCCTCCATAGGGACGTATAAATTAGTAAATACAAACCTCAAGTCGGTGTTCGTAACACTTTGAGTGGGTATCTGTAATTTTGGACGATAATGGATTTATTCGTGTGCAATTAGACTAAACCTTACGGGTATTTGTAAGCATCTCCAAAAAATATTCAGAGTAAAACCAATGTACCTGTTTATTTAGACATGGAAGACTACGGAAGTTCCCGTTTACAGCCTTAAGAAATTCGGCAACATGGTTAGGATATTTGCAAGAGAAAGCTCGAGGTACAATGTCCCTGTGCATTGTAATTGACTGGACGTGATTTCGAGGCAATTCTAATTTGTGCAGCAGGTGATCCCCTCCACACATAATTGATGGTGCACCAAAAGTTATGACGGGGAGCAAAGAAGAGCGGGGTGCTTCACCTCTTACAAGCAGCATGAGATTTACGAGTAATGATAAACTTCCACCAAGCGAGTGCCCCGTGAAACGGAACGTGGCACGACGCCCGTGAGATTTAAGGTGCGCATGAATTTCGGGCAACATTTGCTCATAAATCCCTTTTGCAGCCTCGTATATACCTCTGTGCACAAGAACACCTAGCCCCTAAAGAAATGTCAAGTTTTCATCATTCCTGAATAAATACACCCTTTCGAACATCTTAAACATTTAAAAGCCAATACACACACACATACATGCATATACATATGCAAGAATGAAAATGGTTTGCATGATTGAATATAGACATTTACCTCAAACTGAATGGGCTCAAAGAGTAAGTTGGCTTGCCATGAAGCCAGCGACTCAGATCCCTGTAAATATAAGGCAATTAGAATATTACCAGACTTACTAAAATAAACCACATGAGAAGTTCAACGTGTTTGATTGCGGCGAAAATCTGCTAAATCTAAGGTTTAATTACAAACACTACCCCTGAGGTTTAGTCTAATTAAAAAGAATACGCTTATCTTCAAAAAGTACATACAAACCCTTGAGATTTGTATCTGCAGTACAAATAACCCCCTCTTGACGGTGCAGTTTTAAGGCAAAAAGGTAAATATCAGGCTGGTTAGTTATAATTTTGGAAGGTAACTGGGCTTTTAGTTTTTAAGTAATTAAGCTAAACCACAGTGGTGGTTTCGTAATTATCTCATAACTAAACTAAGTCCAACCTTCCTACCTGTATGATGAAGAATCTTGTGGCACTCTGATTATCGTCGCAAATGAACCACTCACAAGGCGAGGTGCGAGTTGAATTCAAATCATCTGCAACAGCCTGTTTTACTTCCTCCTTAGCGGCAACAACAGCAGTCACTGAGTCAGTGGTCGCCATTAATGAGGCCATATCCTGATTTATCATATCAATATTGCCTATTATGTCTCCAACGACTTCTTTATGTAAATTTTCATTTGGGGTCAGTTTGGAGGATTTAAATGGAAGAATGTTTCTGGTATGAGAATGTAAATAGGAAGCAGCTGAAGCAGCAATTTTATATGCACTAGATGCACTTATACTCTTTTCATTAGACTCTGTTTGGTTGGTTTTGATATCCTGAGCTTCAACTTCTGACTTAACTTCGTTTTGCTCCTCTTCAGCAGTTGCCTTTTGTTTTTCAGCTTTCAATGCTTGTTCTTTCTTCTCCACGGATGAAGTCACAAACCGTAGCCCATGATATCTCAGTAAATTCCCAGGCTGTATTATCATTTCAGAGAGAAATTAATCAGCAGAAGTTCAACTACTTTCAGCACCAAACATTAAATATGCGGAAACCTTAGAAACCCACTTTGGCAATAAGATTCCTTCCTCTCTTTTTTTTTTTTTTTGGCCAGAATTCAACACAAAGTACCAAAATGTTCAGAAATCCCCACAATCAGACAACATTAGAGAGTAAAATCAAATCAAACTGAATTTTAAACAACATTAACAAAACCGGAAAAGATACTCAGGATTGATTCAAAACCCTCCATGTTCTTGAATAACTAAAATTAATGTCAAACCAAAAGGAGAATGATACCTTGATTTGGGGAATGGAATAAGCCAAGCTTCCCAGATACGACATCTGGGCATATAATCTAGCTTCTCCCAAAGGCACCCTCCTCAGAAGTTTCGAGAACGATTCTCTATCAAAATCAAACTTTCCCTCATCATCATCATAATCAATCTCGCACAGATCACAATCTTCGTTCTCTCCGCCACCATTTTTACTTTCTTGTTCCAATTTTGCCCCCATTTCTTCCACAGAATTACCATCCTTTTCTCCCTCTTTCCAGAGGGACTTCACATGCAGAATTTTGGAAACCCAATTAACATTTCGCCCTTCAGCTGCAATCTCTTTAATGTCCTCCTTTTCCTCCAACAAAACGGCGTCCTCCACCGCGATTGCCGGTTCGTATCGATTTTTGGCTCCGGGCCACAAAGATCTGAGCGGATGCCGGAAAGTGAAACCCCACGGCACATTCCTCTGCTGCGCCGCCGATACCGATGGATTCTCGCTCAATCGGAGGTCACCCTTTCCGGCGGAAGCGGGCAACGCCGCTGGCACGCCGTGGATCCCTGCCTTGAAACACAAAGCATCCATTCTCGTGTAAATTTTCAAACAAATTTGTATAACTTATTATACGACCATATATGTATACAAAATACGTATATTGTAGCTCGTCGGAGAAGGTGGGCGCAGAATTTTACGTGAGTCACGATCTTTGAATTTACGAGTCTCCGTTTCAGGCTTGAGGACAACTTGTATTATAGGGAGAGAGGGAGAAAGAGAAAAAAAAACTACCGTATAAATTTTTCAAGCAAAGGCAGGTGACCAACACATATAAACTCTCTCTCTCTCTCTCTCTCTCTCTCTCTCTCGCTCGCTCTCTCTCTCGCTCTCGGATTTTTTTTGGCAGACCTGCAAACTTCAATTCCCTTCCCCCCCGAACAATAAAAAGAAAAGGTAATTGAAGAACGACGTCGTAGGCTCGACTTTTATTGAAAAAATGAATTAGGCCAATGTATAACGTCCGAAGTACGAGATGTAATGTAAAGTGAATATGTAGAATACTAATATGTATCCCCTAAAATTTTCATATTTTATTCAATATTTTTTTTTTGTGTGCAATTTTTTTGTTTGGCTAGTTTTTGAGTTATTATCGCTCTAAATTAATATCTTCAATCATTTAAGGTTAGTCGTTCGAGAAATAGTTAAATCTAGTTGTCCTCACTGAAAACCGAGTTATTAAGGTATAACACGTGTGAGAGAGAGAGAGAGGGGGGTTGTATTTGACTCTTATTTATAACTATAGAATAGGAGATCATAAGGGATAATTGTTTCCGCCGGATTTTGAATGGTATTTGAAGATAGAATGGTGTTAATGTCGTTCGGGGAACTAATTCTTGCCCGTCTCTGAGAATTTTACATTCGAGTATATGTGCGCCAAATATTTGTAATCCTCGTACCATTATATAATCCATTGAGTGGTCTATGTTTCTTAACAGCATCACATGCGTCCATATCCTCAAATGCAATTCATAATTAATGAGGGGTTGATTAGTTCGTCAATATAAAATACCTGATATGGATTTGGAATGACCTAAACTCATACTAAGTGTTGGCTTAGCAATATTTTAATTTTTAAACTCATACCTCAAATTCAAACCCATGAAGTATGGGGTTTTGATACCTTAGGGGTAGGAATGACAATTTTGATCCGACCCACACTGCCCCGCCCTGACCCAGAGTCGATAAAAACGACGATATCAAATGGCACCCAGATACATGGTGTCTGCAACAGCCACAAGCATCGACTTTCAACAATTCCGTGACTCCCCTAGAACCATCACACAGTTTTCTTCGGCACGTAGAGATACCGACTTCTTCTGAGGTCTCATCCACCACAAAGTAGCGTGGGAGAAAAAGAACCCAAGAACCCTGTCCCCAAAAGAAAAATTCCCGAAAAGAGAGAATTGAAATATGGACAAGTTTAGATAATTATCTCGATTATAAAATTAGGCACGTGATATGGAGCAATAGGTTGTGTGCTACGATCTATCGAGTGGTACTCGATGCGGCGACGTGATAATTTTGGCGGTTCCGGAAAGTCACAAGTTAAATCGGTGTTCGGATCTTTGGACCGAAACTTTGAACCGGGTCGTACGGGTAGGGCTGGATTATCGCGATTTCGGACAGTGGGCGACTGGGCTGGATCGGGTCAGGCCGTCTGGCGGGAGGTTGAGATTGGCACAGGGCTTGCACAGGGCCGTCCGGATCAAGGTGAAGCACCAAAAACTCCCCAAAAATGCGAATCCAATTCATAACCACTAGCTTCGAACCTAGAAAATTTTTTCTAGCACACAAATCAACCACCATCGTTCCATCATAATCAGGACCAAAAAACCAAACCAGAAACTCGAGTTTCAAACCCACGATTTCAGCTTTATCATCACCACCACCATCAATCTGGCCCGTGCGCAAAACTTTACCTGAGTGGCCATAGCTGTATGCAGGCCGTTCGACCTTGGTGTGCCGCCTCTGATCCAGACCCGAGCTTTGGCGAGAGCCATGTTGGAAAATGGACTTGGACTATTTAAAGTCCGATTTGAGGCGTCATGTTGAGTAGGCTCGACGATGAGACAATATCGAGATTTATATGGAATATAGAGTGTTCGGAAAGAGCTTTCCAAAATATGTAAAAACACTCAAAATGGAGGAGGCATGAATGAGCATTAATGCTCTAAAGTAGGGGTGGGGATGGGACGGGATGGGACGGGCCTGGGGTCATCCCACGCCCCGTCCCGTGTTATAACAATCGGGACGGGACGGGACGGGATTGGTGATTTCAAAATTTCATCCCGTGCGGGCCTTATCCCAGTTGGGACGGCACAGAACGGGACGGGACGGGTTTAGTCCCGCATAAAAAAGTTCAAATTATAAATTAGAAAAAGGTAAGAAAATCTATAATTTTATACATCTAAATTCAGGAAAAATATCCAATAAACTAATTTAATAGCCTACATTAAACTTTTAAAATATCAATTATTAACATTGAATACAACATATCCATTTTATTTTTGAAAAAATATCAGTTACTAACTTTATATCAGTTGATTAGGTTTGTGTATAATTATAATATACAGATAAGAAAAAATAAAAATAGTTTATTATTAAAAATTAACTAAAAAAGGGTTAGAAAAAATAAAAATATATGGTTTTAAAAAGGGTTAAAAACTTAGCGGGACGGGACGGGCTTTACGGGCCTCAGATTTTTTGTCCCGTGTCCCGTCCCGTAGTTACTCTAATGGGACGGGACGGGACGGGCCTAGTGTTTTTAATTTTGGATCCCGTCCCATCCCGGGTAATTTTGGGACGAGACCGGGACGGGATCGGGATTTCGATTTTTTGTGCCCACCCCTACTCTAAAGTGAGCTCCTTGGAAATGGGTTGGGACTTTGTCCCACATTGGAAAAGAGTAGAAAGATTGTTGTGTATATAAGGCTATATGCACAAATACTATTTCACACAACTAGTGGATGTGTCACTGGGCGGTCCCCACGCACACACACACACACGCATGCCGCCGTCGTTCGGCCGGCCGACTCGTCTCGTCTTGTCTCGATTCGGGTTGGGTTGGGTCTGTCGAAGGTTGATTTGGGCTAAATGTCTCGGCACCTCGAAGTTATATTTTTACTGCAATTTATTTGCTAACCGCCTCAGTAAATTAATTCGAAATTTTAAGTGCCAAATTAAGTGATTATTATCGAAATTAATATTCGGATAAGTACCGAAATTAATTGATAATAATCGTACTAATATTGGGATAAGTATTATCACACCAGTCTTAATCTGTTGGAGAGTTCCTTCAGCACACACCCTTCTCTCGTCCTCGTTATAAAAACAGACGTGAGGGGTCTGATTTTTTCAACTATTTTTTGCTTCAAAAATTTCTTCTCCAGTAGCATAAATATTATTTCGTTTTCTCTTGTTCTTGTGCAGTGATAATGCACGTTCATTCTAGTTCGCTGAAGGTGCAGTGATCAATATATCAGTGCAGCAAGGTGTTGTTTTATTCTGGGAGGCAAACGCAACATAATGGTGAGGGCGAATTTGCTTTAAGGAGACAGATCTTCTAGACTCAACATCGACATACTGCAAATCCTTTTTTTCGTTAAATTCTGTCCTGTTAGGAAATTAATGTTCGTTTTGCAGGGTTATATTTTATTCATGTTTTTACGTTCATTTATTCAAGTGAAGATTTCCAACAATCTTAAAGCAAAATTTTTGTATTTACTTGATTAAACAGATATTTAAGAATTTAATTAGATGGATGCTTCAAACTCTAAAAATCCTCTTGTGTATACAGACGGTTTTGGAGGTGCGCCTCAGAATAATGATTCGAGTCCAGTAAAGACTTCTGGTTCGCTTTCAATCAACCATGATGTTTCGGTTCCACCATGCTGAGAAATCAGAAAACCTTAACGGTACAATTTTTAGAGATGGCAACAGAATATGATGTTCTATCTGACTACTCTAGTTGATTCCTCAAAGAAGAGGCGCGGAAGTATGATAAGGAGAGTGATCAACAAACCTTGATGGTCATTGATGCTCGAAAAACTTATGTCTATTTATGTTGGAATTATGTGATGAATAGCCTTGCTCATTCGCTATACAATGTGTATAGCACTGCTAAATCAGCTAAGGCATTATGGGATTCTTTGGACCATAAAAATAAGATCGAGGATGCTGGTGCCAAAAAGTGAATCTTCGGGCGGTTCCTGAATTTTAAGATGGTGGATAAGATGGTGGACTCCAAGACTGTGGTCAGTCGGGTGCAAGAGCAGCAGGTGATCATTCATGAGATCCATGTTGAAGGAGCGATCATTAGTGAATCCTTCCAATTGGATGCTGTGATCGAAAAGTTGCCTTCAACTTGAAAAGATTTCAAGAACTATCTCAAGCACAAGTGCAAGGAGATGAGCATGGATGATCTGATTCTTAGACTTCGGATTGAAGAAGACAACAGAGGATCGGAAAAGAAGGTCAATACTGTTGTGGCCAAGGCTAATGTTGTGGAAGTGGGACATGCTTCCAAGAAAGGCAACAATGGGAAAATATCCAAGTTGGCACCTAAAGGAGGAATTTCAAAGAAGAAAGAAAAGTTCGTGGGAAAATGCTTCAATTGTGAGAAGATGGATCATAGGGCAGCTGACTGCAAGCCGCCAAAGAAATCAAAAGGGAAAGATGGCCGGTAAGTGCATGTGATTACTGACAAGGTGGCAAACATTGATTTATGTGCTGTGATTTTTTAAGTGAACTTGGTTGGTTAAAATACCAAGGAGTGGTGGGTCGATACTAGAGCAACTAGACATATCTGTGCCAACTAGACCATGTTCTCCTCCTTGGAAGAGATACATGCTGGTGAAAAGTTGTTCATGAAAAATTCTGCAACTTCAACTATTCAAGGTAAATGCACGGTGATTCTGAAGATGACATCGAGAAAAGAAGTGACTCTTAAGCGTATATTGTATGTGTCTGATATTCGCAAGAACCTTGTTTCTAGTTCCTTGTTGAATAAGCATGGCCTTAATTTGAGTCTGATGCAGTTATTTTGTCTAAGAATGGTATGTTTGTAAGCAAGGGTTATGAGAGTGATGGGTTGTTTAAGCTCAATGTCATGACCGTGAAACAAGATATTAATGAAATGAAGAATTCTTCTGCTTACTTTCTTGAGTCTCCTAATTTTTAGCATGCTAAATTAAAACACGTTAATTTCAATACAATGAGAAGACTAATTGCAATGGAACATATACCAAATTTTAAAATTGATTTAAAACCACAAATGTGAAATTTGTGTAGAGGCAAAATTAACTCGATCATCATTCCGACATGTGGAAAGAAACATCAAACCTTTAGAGCTAATACGCAGTGACCTATGTGATTTGAAATTTGTTCAAATTAGAGGTGGAAACAAATATGTTTTTACTTTCCTGGATGATAGTTGTTATGTATATTTACTTAAAAGCAAAAATGAAACTATAGAGAAATTCATTCGTTATAAAACAAAAGTTGAGAATCAATTAAATGCAAATATAAAAACGATAAGGAGTGATCGTGGAGGTGAATATGTTGAACCATTCGGTGAATACTGTTCCCAACATGGCCTTATTCATGAGGCCACTGTCTCATATGCACCACACTCAATAGAGTGGCAGAACGTAAGAATCGCACTCTAAAAGAAAGGATGAATGCTATGTTCCTAAACTCAAGCTATCACAAAATATGGGGGGAAGCCATCTTATCGGCTAATTATCTTTTAAACAGGATCATTCGTAAAAATAAGGATAAAACCCCTAGTGAATTGTGAAAGAGAGTCAAACTTTCGTACAATTACATGAAAGTGTGGGGTGTCTAGCAAAGTGCTTATACCTACACCGAAGAAAGTAAAGATGGGCCCAAAATAGTTGATTGTATCTTCATTGGATATACGCACAACAACAATGCCTATCGTTTTTTTTGTGTATGAATCTGAAGTGCCTTAGATTCATAAGAACACAATTATGGAGTCAAGGAATGCATCATTCTTCGATAATATATTTCCTTGTAAAACTGCAGTTGAACACCCTATCTCATTCGAGCAGACTTGTGAGTCAGTGGATGAAGATAATGAAGAGCAAAGGGTAGAAATTGAGGATGAACCAAGAAGGAGCAAGCAACAAAGGACGGAGAAATCTTATGGAGCAGATTTATTCACCTATTTGCTCGAAAATAGACCTCCAACATTTAAGGAGGAAATGAACTCAAATGAGGGACCTCTATGGAAGGAGGCGATCAAAGATGAAATTGATTCTATATTGCAGAATCACACTTGGGAACTAGTGGATTTGCCTCCAAAATGTAAGCCCTTAGGATACAGATGAATAAGTTCCATCTGGATGATACTTGTTATTGCTTCACTGCGAAGTTTAGAAGTTTATCAAGTGGATGTTAAGACTGCCTTTCTCAATGGGGACTTAGATGAGGAAATCTATTTGGAACAACCCGAGGGGTTTTCTGCCCCTGGACAAGAAAGGAAAAATTATAAGTTGGTAAAGTCTTTGTACGAACTGAAGCAGCCACCAAAAGGTGGCATGAAAAGTTTGACCATGCTATGTTGAGTGGTGGGTTCAAAATTAATGAATGTGATAAGTGTGTCTATGTGAAAGACACATAAAATAGATATCTCGTTTGTGTCTGTATATAGATGATTTGCTCATTGCCGGGAGTAATGAGAGAATAATCAGGTCTACAAAGGACATGTTGAGATTGAGATTGGACATGAAATATATGGGACTAGCAGATTTGATTTTAGGGATTAAAATCACACAAACACAGAAAGGTCTCATGCTAAGTCAAACTCACAGTGTGGATAAGATTCTTGAAAGATTTAACAATGATGATCTTAACATAGCTAAAACCTCAGTGGATATGACATTGAGACTATCCAAGAATAAGGGTGAAGGAGTATCTCAACTGGAGTACTCCAGGATAATTGGAAGTCAGATGCACCTAATGAATTGTACAAGACCAGAGATAGCTTACTCAGTCAGTAGACAAAGTAGGTACATGAGTTATCCGGTGAAAGATCACTAGAAAGCGATCACAAGGTTACTTAGGAACTTATGGGGTTCTCGTGAGTATGGGCTCAACTATACCCGATATCCAACAGTACTTGAAGGATATACTGATGCGAATTGGATATCTACATAAAAGACTCTACGTCTACAAGTGGATATGTATTCGCACTAGCTGGTGCAGCAATGGCATGGAAATGTCCACGATGGAATCAAAGTTTATAGCGTTAGATAAATGTGCTGAAGAGGCGGAATGGTTGCGACAATTTCTAGAAAATATTTCTAAATGGCCAAAGCATGTGACTGCAGTATGCATTCATTGCGACAGTCAATCTGCTATTGGTAGAGCACAAAGCACGATGCATAATGGTAAATCTCATATACGACGAAGACATAGTACCATTAGGCATTTGATAACAACAGGGGTTATTACCATTAACTATGTACCGTCAAAGGATATATGTGGATCCGCTAACCAAAGGGTTATCAAAAGACCTTGTTGAAACATCATCAAGAGAAATGAGTCTATTGCCATGAGCTAATGGTTTTATGGAGGACAACCAACCTAAGCTGACTGGAGATCCCAAGATCTAAGTTTAAAGGGACAACCAATTCACAAAACTGGGCACGACCAGTGTCTGTGGGGATTCACCCCAAACTTACCTATTCCTATGATGAACATAATGATACCTGCATGAGGAGGATAAGCGTTGAATGATTCTTATGACGACAATGTAAGGTCGGGTGGAGTAAAATATGGGTTTACTCGACACTGGAAAGAATCATCTATGTTGGTGAGAAGAGCGGTCGCTTCAAAGGGGAATTGTAATCACAATTCTTCAGAATCTCCCGCAGAACCAGGACGGTATTCATGGCCAAAATAGACATAATAAAAGAATAAATGAGGAAAGGCCTTATGAGGGATATATCAGCGCTTACACAAATGGTCGGATAGTTCAAAGGCATCTAGTCACATCGTCTGGCCAGTAAAGTAAATATATCTTTTGGGGGAAGGTTCAAATAGCATACTCTACCTATCCTATGCAATGTCTAACCGCAATAACTATCACCAAATCTAACTTCATGTCAGATGTGTGCTGTTGGATCATCAATCTCATTCATGTGTGCGGATTGTTGGAAAATGGACTTATAAGGACTATTTAAAGTCCGATTTGAGGCGTTATTTTGAGTAGGCTCGACGACGAAACAATGTCGAGATTTGTTTAGAATATATAGTGATCAGCAAAAGCTTTCCAAAACATGCAAAAACACTCAAAATGGAGGAGGAATAAAAGAGCATTAATGCTCAAAAGTGAGCTCCTTCGAAATGGGTTGGGACTTTGTCCCACAGTGGAAAAGAGTAAAAAGATTATTGTGCTAATAAGGCTATATGCACAAATACTAGTTCACAACTAGTGGAGACATGAGCGGATGTGTGACTGACGGCCCTTGCGCGCGCGCACACACACACATGCGTGCTGCCGCCGCCCGTCCATCCGGTTCGGGTCGGGTCGGGTCAGGTCGAAGGGCGTTTTGGGCGAAATATCTCGGCGTCTCGAAGTTATCTTTTTACTGCAATTTTATTTGCTAACCACCTCATTAAATTAATCCGAAATTTTTGGATTAGGATAAATGCCAAATTAAGTGATTATTATCGAAATTAATATTCGGATAAGTATCGAAATTAATTGATAATAATCGGATTAATAATAGGATAAATATTATGATACCGATCCTAATCTGTTGGAGAGTTCTTGCAGCACACTTTCCTCTCTCGTCCTCCTTATAAAAACAGACAAGATGAGTGATTTTTTAAACTGCTTTTTGCTTCGAAAATTACTTCTCCAGTAGCATAAATAATATTTTCGTTTTCTCTTGTTCTTGTGCAACGATAGTACACGTTTATTCTAGTTTACTGAGGGTGCATCGATCAATATGTCAATGCATCGAGATATTGTTTTATCCTGAGAGGCAGACACTATACAGTGGTGAGGAAAAATTTGCTTTAAGGAGACAGATCTTCTGGACTCAACATCGACGTACTACAAATCCTTTATTTTCGTTAAATTCTATCCTGTTAGAAAATTAATGTTTGTTTTGCAGGGTTATATTTTAATTAGCATTTTACATTCGTTTATTCAAGTGAAGATTTCTAACAAACCATCCATGGCCACCCAAATCATCTCATCAACGCAATTTGATCTGATTCCAACATTCATGTATGTGTGCCGATTATGTTGTGTTTGCTTTCCCGAGAGAAAAGAGAGGGAGTTTAGTGATGAGAGAGACAACATATTTGTGTGTTTATCCTAGTGTGTGGTGTGTGTATATACCCGCAAGGGTAGCCAAGTTGGTGGAGTAAGTGAGCGTGGGACTGAAAGGTCACAAGTTCGATTCCCCCTACCAATACTTTCTTGATTGAGCCTGTCACACAGGGCTTGCCTAGTGTGATTTACCTGATTGGCGTAGTTTGCAAGCTATTACGTCCAGCCCGAAGGTTTATCCAGTGCGCACTCGAAGAGTAGCGACTGCAGTTTGCCCGTCATCAAAAAAAAAAAAAAAAAAAAAGAGAAGCAGAATCCATCGTGAACAGGGATTTTATACCCAAAATGGCCATTTTCAACTTCAGCTCCCAGCTTTCAAATTCTTGCAAGTTGACCCCAATTAGATTTTAAATTCTAAATCAAATTCTAAATCAGACCCTTGTTAACCAGGCTGTTAACCTATTATCTATCAACTAATATTAATATTTAATTTAATTTACGTCTTGTATTTTATTTTCAATCATAGTATTATATTACTAATAAACTATTATTATTATTATCTGTAGATAACAATCATAATTTATAGGTCTAAGATTGTTGAATCAAACATTTACATTACTTTTAAGTCAAATACCGCATTCATCATGTGCACGTGAACAATCCGAAGCACTTAATTATACAAATCAGTCATAAATACTTAAATGTGCAAATAAATCAAAAGCACTTAATTATGCATAAAGCCTTCTAGCTAGATGGACTTTCGAATTAATCAATCAGGTTTATTTTACTTGCTAATATATTTAAAGACTAATTTAGACATATTGCGTACTCCCGTTCACCCCAATTATTTTACCCCTTTCAGGTTAAGGAGTTCTGTTTATTTATTGTTATTTATCTAAAGTTATGTGATTCAAACAAATGTTCGAATTGCTTTAATCACAATAAATATATATTTATACTTAGCAAAGTATTCAGAATATTACTTACGATTTATATTCGGTTTTGATTTATTTCCGCTGCAAACACTCATTTATTCTTCTTAAAATTTGAAGAATTATTTTTTCTAGAATAAGGTGCTATATATACCAAAATCACAAAATAAATATTTCTATTATTATTGCAAGTACGAATTTTCATAAAAAGCATGTAAAGTATAAAGTCGTGCATTTCCCTCAATATTGTTTTATAATTCCCAATAATAGGACAACATAAACATTTGCATTTTTATACTATAAATTACGACAACATGAGAGCTTCACTGAATAACACCAAATAAATAACTCACCAACACTTTAGACTGTTATCAACAATATAACCATGAAATCAGTCATAAGTGGCTTCTAATAATCAAGTGATTTTGCCATCAAAACAACAATTCGTGTGGACGATCCACCAAATATCATTTCTCACACATTTGCAGAGCGACTAAGCGAACCTCATCGAACCATACAAATACTTTAACATGGTAACGCTCAACAGAGAAAGCAAATGTTTCCATCGATCGTAGTACTTATTTTCGTTTGAAATAATAAAAAGAGAGCATAAATATTTGAATTTTTTTTGGAAATATGAGAGTGAGTGCTCTCTTATATTTCAGCATGATTATGTGATCATGTATAATTCCAGTTTCCAAAGAAAGAAAACAAAGAAAAAAATATAAAAAGAAGTACTGAAGAAATCTCATAGTTTCTTGAATACCTCTTGTTTCATTTTTAACACCTCTATCAGAGATCAATGCTTCCCAACTTTTATCTCAGGAGAGTTTTTCTTGGCCCGCACGAAAGGGTGGCCCATGAACCGAACGTTCGCGAACTGTTCGTGAAAAAGCTCGGTCAACGGTCAGTTCGAGTTCGGTTTGACCGAACCGAACATGTTCGCAAACATGTTCGAGTATTTTCGAACCGAACATCGAACATTTTATATTTTGATCGGGTGTTCGCGAACTGTTCGCGAACATTAATATATATATATATATATGGCACGAACAGAAACAATTGAACACAAACGAACCGAACACGAACAATAAAAAATATGTCGAACCGAACTCGAACACTAATTTGTAATGTTCGTCGAACACGAACACGAACCGAACACTTCACGAACCGAACGAACGAACGGTCAATAAGACCAAAAGCTCGGTTCGTTCGGTTCGTGTCCACCCCTACGCACGACCTTTGGCAGAACTTCTATCACAAGAATTTCTATCGTAGATGCACAAATATGTGAACGGATTCAAAAATATATCCCTATATATATAATGAAAATTTGATATGCGCATCCTTCCGGAGTTTCAGTAATTTCCATGGAAAAAAAAATCTCCAAACTTGAAATACAACATCCTATTTTTTATTTCACATATGAAAAATGTATTAGAACAGCAAATTGCCATAGGACTATACCATAGTTTCCGGAGCACATCTCGGCTAAACCAAAGTATATCATATGCCGTATTTCCTCCAACAATTTAATAGAAATGCAAAACTCAAACTTGATAAACATTATAGCATCCTAGAAGAAAATGGTCCTGTGTTTAATTATGCAATCAATTATCATGTGCTCCAATAAAAACACCCATCAAAATTCTCAAAATACACATACAGTCTTTGTGATTTTCAAAGATGGCTGAAAATTTTTAACAATTACATTAAAAAAAAGGGGTACTTTTGGAATTTAACAATTGCATTAAAAGTACACATAGGATTTAAAAGAAAAAAAAAAAGACATTACCTTCTTGTAGGTAATATCTCGATCGAATCTTGCTCGCCCCAATAACTGCTCGTTCGGATAAGACCTGCCATTGTCAAGCGAATATGAAACCCAACATTTCCCATCAAAATAAAATTTCAAAGAATAAACATTTTTCAGATCCCAAGAAGATCCGTCCTATCATGAGACGATAAAAAAATCACAAAAACATCATGCTTCCTAAACTCTCCATCTACACCCAAACTTTATTCAATTGGTTCAGCTTATAAGTATCAGGATTTACACCTGAGCAAGAAAATGAGATGCCATTTAGTTTTAAATCATTATTTTTGCCATTTTCACTCCACTCCATTTTACGTCCAGCGGTAAGTACAGTGAAATCAACCCAACCCAAACCAAACTGAAGAATATATATACTCACGTGAATCCCATGGAGTATCATCTGGGCTGCAATTCACGAGAAATGAAATAGAATCAAAAACTTGAAGCAGAAACAAAAAAATTTGATCCATTCACCAGCAGCCGCCATAATGATTAGTTTACGTCATATACCCGAATATAGTCACATTCCCCGATCATAATGTTGTTGTCAAAGGAGCACCATTAATGCAAGCTGGAGGGTCCTGTCCACCTGTAACTTCTTGATACCCATCAGTCGCTTCTTCGAAGGTGTTGGATATGTTTACACCCTACAATCATACAGATTAAAAAATCCCCACCATTTTGATTTTAACTACAAATACCTAGTGGACAGTATTTGTTTCAACAACTTATATGCATTCTGGTACTCAGAGATTTCATTTCATTACAACATAAACTATGACAACATTTGGATGTAGGAAATATCAATGAGTCCTTTTCAAGAACCTTCATCAACAAATTCTTACTACGCAAAAATAAGAGCAATATGAAAGAGGAGGAACTTTTTCTATTCTATCGAAACAATCTTGTGTTTCTTGTACGTAAATCTGCAAATTTCCTCAAAGAATCCATCTGAAGTATGTACTACTATGGCTGCTCTTCATCTTCTCTAATTTTTTCGAGTACTTTATCACTGGAACCAATGTACTCGGCTTCTGCTCGGGATTTAGGGATGATCTTATGGTGATAACAACCTTCTCAATGCATGGAATCAAAAACCTCGAGCCCACCTGCAATATTCAAAAATATTTTTTACTCAAAAAAAAATTCCGATTTTTGCACCATAAAATTGTATAGATACAAAGCAGCAGGAAAAGAAAATGGCTAACTAGTAATTTCAGTGATGTACCTAAAACTAGATTTAAAATGACGGAACTTTTTGCAAACTGTGATCTGTACAAGGACTAAAATTGCAATGTAACAAAAGGAAAGACCTGATGAAATAAAATGCTTTTGGATTATGACCTCACATTTTTCAGACTCTTCTGTTGACAAAGAGTAGCGAATATGGCACCACGAATTTGAAGGTTTGAAGCTTTGGGTGGCTGTTAAAGAATTCGACAATAATCAACCCAAAAAAAAAGGCAGAAAGCTCTCAGAATCTCCGATAAATTACACGTTCATGTAGCGTTGCTTCACTTCACTTGCCAATTGAAGCAGTTTAGTTATAGCATCGCAACACCATTGTACTCCTCTAATGGATAATGTTTCTAATGCCCCAAGCTCAAGATCCACCAAATATACCGTCCGGTTAGGGTAATAAAAATCTTATGAGAAGCAGATATGTAGATAAATAGAGAAAGAAACACAGAAATAAATATTAACCTTATTACACAAAATTATCCATGCGGTACAGGATGGTTACATACAGAATCCCGTAATCTTGTAAGAATCATAACTAAAAGAAAAAACTTGGACGCTGATCTAAAGAATTGAATTTCGTTACCATATTTCTAATTAAAACCCCGACGAAGTTAATGAGATGGATTGGATACAACACAAAACAATGAAGCTTGCATCAAGCACTTGGAAATAAGAACCACATATAACATCAGATCACTGAAAAAACAAAAATATAAAACAATTACTTGCAGCACAAAGTTGAGTTGATTAAAGACAGAAACTAAACCTCACAGCTAATAAACAAAATAGTTCTCAAAAGTAAGAGATGTACAAATAATCAGATACACTACGATCAGGCCCATTAAAAAAGCAAAAAGAAATTCTGAAATGAATCCAAATTACTTATTATATAGAAAAAGAACCGGGATGTTATATGCTAAAAATACACACACACACACACACACACACATACGCACACGCGCACGCACATAGATAAGCTGATTCACATATTCCATACCTAAATGCGGAGAAATTCAAAGAAAAATCTAGAAAAAATGGACATAATTGAGTGAGAAACGCGTACCGCTGTCGCAAATCAAAAGGAGTTTGACGAGCTAATCGTAATTGGCTCAAGCTCTGGCGGGAGAAGCAACCACCTGATTTGCTTTGTTTTGACTTTTTTTTCAAAGGAAAGCAAACCCTCACAACAGCAAAAGATGTATATGTTTCCGATAATGAACGAATAAGATGAAATCATAAATTTGAAATTTGAACAAATTAATATAGAACAACCTATTATATTTGAGTGAGTATCTAAGTGAGCATCAACTTCATTTGAGCGGTAACCCAAAACAAATAAAATGGAAATTCTGAAAATTAAAGAGAACATGGTTCATACGGGTTCCACTAAAAACACACATTCCCCTTTAAGACAATTAACTGTTCGGTTTCCAAAAGGGATGAAAATGCCCTATAATACAATTTTTTTTGAGCAAAAAAAGCATTTCGGAAACAGTATATTCTTGATTCCTGGTTACACCCCCAAAAATATTCTCAAACGGCAACAGTCTATCCAAATCCATTTGGGAAGTGGAGACTGCGCCCCACCGTCGTATTCTGCAAGAACGGAAACTACTCCCGTTTCTCTCATATAACCAAAAATTGAGTCCTTAAAATTACACACAAACAAAACAAAAAAAGGCAAATACACCAGATTTCACACTCCATGTCATCAGGAAAATATACATAAAGGTCAAGGACGCAACTAAACATTAATACATAAAATAAAATGGTGAGAGAGGGTTGAGGCTTTACCCGCGGCCGTCATGATAGGAGCGAGGGTCAGCTGAGCGGCTGTCATATCAACTCGTAGTGCACAGTTGATGCGTAATTGTCCAGGCGATACTTGGGAAATGGAGAATTAAGGTTTTACCGTGCAAGGCGCATGAACGGTGCATTCTGAATTTCTGATTGTAAAAATGGAAATAAAAATAAAGGACGATATGCTGGAAACTTTTGGGCGAGCAAATACAAAAGAAAAGCAAAAAATATTACAAAATGAATTAAAATTCTTTATGATATAGAGCAAAAACTTTCATGTTTTATAGTATAGATTACAACTATATTTTGTACAGTAAAACTGAAAGTGTGGTGCATATATAGCATTCAAAACATTTTTCGTTAAAGAAACATGTGATTGTATTTTACCTATTTATAAAACAGAATATAGGGACCAGACTGTTATCAAATTAGGTTGGGCCACATACTAGTGAGCAAGAACAAAGAAAGTAGTCATGGTTAGCACAAAACAAGCTCTCAAGCAAACACTACAAGAAGACAACTTGTAGAAATTCATTAACCTCTACTATATTTCCAAAATGGCAAACCAAGAACACAATAAACAAAATATACACTTGATCAAGTCAAAATATTAGCAGGCTGTTAAGTAAAGCCCCAGGAGAAACACTGTTGCAATCAGGTTTGTATTTTCTTCCGCGGGAGACTTTACGTTTGAGCTTTTAGTTTTGAACTGTTTGCACGATCCTTTAAAAAATACAGTAACAAGAATGGTTATTTCCATATAATAGCGTACATCAACCTGAAAGTCCAAAGACAATAATCTCTTCTGGTTACTGTAATTCATCATCACTCATATGATATTTATTGAAATAATAGGGTAAAATATACCATCAAACGTAAAACCCGACGAAGCAAAATATAGAAGCCCCCGCACTTCAAAGTGCTCGATGCAAATCTGGTAAAACAACGTCAAATGGCATGAACACATGAAAAGCCCTAAAAAGTAGGAAGTATAAAAATAAAAGACTCACGTACATAACGATCTTTGCATGCTCAAATATAACTACAATACAAGTTAAAAAAAATTATCGAAATGAGATTCACATTTACCTGTCTTAAAACAGCAACTTGACAAAACTTTCAAAGCTTCCATTTAACTCCTCTCTGATAAGTGATAAGATTCCAAAAGTTACTATATAATATAACAAGTTAGCACATGTTACTAAAAAATGAGCTATAGTTAAACATTTACCCAGGCGTTTTATAATTTGTAAAAACTGCATATCCATAAAGAGCCTGGATTAGTTCTAGAATTATCTTTGGGAAAAAGCTTCTCAGTTCTTTTCCACATCATCTTCACTATAAATTACGTTCGCTCCTTGTAAGTGGTCATACTCAGATTCATTCACGTGGCCACAGCGGGCACCCATGTAACGGACAATGTCGATTGAACGCACGTAGTGGCAACACCCTTCTTTTTATTAAAAATTGCTCTAAAAAGTGTATTCCGAATCCCATCACTCCAACGCGTATTAAGCCTCATATGCTCAAGAAAGGTTTCACAATGATCATGCCTATGGCATAACAATTGGAGAGATATCGCCTTTCTTTTCATCAAATAGATTAACCAAAGTATATGCATGACGAACACTCTGTAGAAATCCATAAACAAGGATGGTTGACAAGCCACAACGCAGGAACGTATCGAGTAAGAATTAAAAAAAAAAAAAAAAAAAAGAATCTCATGGAAAAATAGATGCTACAAATCAATCAACATTTACAATAAATCCACTCTAAAATTTTGCAAATGTCTTTTTACAGTTTATGAGAAGTGTGTTTATAAATGTCTTTTTCGCACTTTTACACTTCTTCCTATATAATCCCTAAAAAGATTTACTCAGTAAAACATTCAAGTCAAATAAAATTTCTTGGAAGCTTTGGATGTTTTAAGTTGTCTCCTTTGTTTGTCCATGTATATAGACGAATTAGCATTAGATTTTTTTATGTTTGCCTCCATTTCTAATTTTATATTTTCTTTTCATGTGGTGCCAAAGACTCCTTACTGGATTATAATGGGATAAAACAAAATGACTCACTAAACTGGCTGCACTTCTATTTCACATGAAGTACTAGTCATTCCATACAATTCTCGATGCAATTTTCATTTTGGATCATCCGGAAACAGCATCTCTGTGTTAAGACAGGGGTAAGGCTGCGTACATCCGATCCCCCTTACCCCGCTTTTTGCGGGAGCCGTTGAGGCATTGGGGTAATGTTGTTGTTGTTGTGGCCTCCAATTTCAACAATTTTTAGACAAGGATGAAAATATTGAAGGAGGTAAAAGAGATTTCATGGGAAGAGTGGATCTTTGGATAACTATGAGAGGAGAGAGAGAAGAGACTAGAGAAAGAGGGAGAAAAATTAGGGATTATGGGAGAGAGAGGAAACATTGACATGGTATGGGGCGAATTTCATCCGGCACCCATTTAGATTTTCTAATTACATCTAGATAACCAGTAGTTCAACAATTAAATTCAATATCACTTATATTAGTTTAATTTACAATTAAATCCACAAATTTAACTTTTGGCGAATTAAAATCTGGAAAAGCTTTGTCTACCCCTGATCAAATACTAGACTTAGATGTAATTGATGTATGTTTAATTAAAAAAAATTTGTAAAATACATTATTTTATAAGAAAAATAAAAACAGAACAAATATTTTTTTATTTTATTTTTTCTGTTTTTACTTCTGGTTTATAAAAAAATTTAAAATACAGATTATTTTAAAAGAAAAATATAAAAATATTAAAAAAAATATTCGTTTTTAATTCCAGATAATAAGTATTTTAAAAAAAGATTAATTGAAAAAATAAATAAAAACAGAAAAAAATATTTTTTTTTCTGTTTCTATTATTGTTTAATAAAAAAATTGAAAATAATAATTACTTTAAAGGAAAAACAAATGAGGCTGAAAATGTTTTATCATATTTGTAATATATTTTACTTCTCTTACATCTAGATTTATAATTTAAATCTGGGATGCTAAAAAGTAAACATGATTATTATCTTTACTTCATTAGAAGAGTTATATTCGGACAGATGCATTTTCCTTGTGCTTGTGATGTTAAATATATTTTGTAAGTTTGAAAGCTTTTACATGTTTTAGTTTAATGTATCGATATCAAGTATTTGCTTCTTTGAACCAAAAGCCGTGACAAGAACAAATTAGAACAACCAAGTTTCAGCCTATTTAAACTAGATGTTCTCCGGTGCGATGCACCGCATCAGATATTCTCTTATTAGAAAATAATTTCTCGATCTCTAAATTTATTTTTGATAATCTTCTAGATGAGTATCATATTAGCGTAATATTAATAAAAGACTTATTGAGTGTATTATGGGTGTAATATAATTCAAGAAAGAGTACCACATTAGCGAAGTGTTAAGTCAATTCGTGTCCATTACATGAACAAATTTCCTGGACATATCGAAAAAAGTAGGAACAAATTTTGGGGACGAAAGTAACATGTGATTTAAGTCTTAATATATATGTGTGTGTGCAGTGTATGTTTAATTATATTTAGTTATTATAATTAAATAAATATCATAATTTATTATTTATTTAAGTAATAAATGAGTTAATATATTTTTATTTTGCATCAATTAATTTTACTGAAAATAAATATTCATATTTTTTCTAATATAATTTTTTTGTGCAATCGGTCATTATTGTAAATCCATCAAATTTATTATATTCATATGAATGTCTAGTTGAAAATTGTGAAATAAAAGTTAATTTGATATATTTTCCATTAAAAATAAACTTGATTTAAAAAATTATAAACATTTAAAATTTTAAGCTAAAAAAATAAAGGAAGAATTGTTTTATTGGTAGATGAGTGTAAGTTGTGGAATAAAACTCCCACAATATCTAAATTTTTTTTTTTTGGAAATTTAAGAATACATCTCTATATATAAACTATATTTCAAAATTAAAAATAAAAAATCTTACAATGTGACATGTGTCACGACTCTCTTTTAATATAAGTATAGTTATGGAATCATCCGTGTCCAATGGTTTGAAAAACTCATCAAATTCTTCATTTTCGTCTTCATCACCACTCAAAGGATCATTCATGGAGTCGTCGTCATATCTAATCGCCCTATCATCATCCTCTTCGGAATCAAGATCCTCCCATTCACGTTCTTCATCCAACAATCTCTTCCCTTTATGCATAATAAAATGAACAAGTTTATAAATTAGTATATAATTTTACAAGTAAGATTATATATTTCTATTGCTCAATCAAAAAGAGGAGAGAATAAACCTTTACTCCTATTGCGCAATTGTGTTTGTTTTCCTGCTCTCTTTCTTTTTCCTCTTTGATCTTGTTGTGTACTTCCACTCCCTTGAATGTCTTCATCTTCTCCATCATTAATTTCTATATCAGCACATATTACACTTTCGTGAAAATCATAACCACCGTCATCAGCAACCCATTCATCGTCTGATGATATTTGGTCAATCATCAACGGTCTTCTTCTTCCTTAAGTGTCATCCTTTTCAAATGCCTATCTTTCAATTTCTTGTTATACATGATGTAGACCAAGTCGTTAAGCTTTGTCGTTGTCAATCGATTTCTTTTCTTTGTATGTATCTGATACATTAATTTATTTGATTCACAATTAGCATGTTATTAGCTATTAATTAGTAAATTGATAAGTAAACAAGGTAGCTAATTACTTTCAATTACCTGATTGAAAGTGCTCCAATTACGTTCACATGCCGATGAAGAACAAGTAAGACTTAAAACCTTCACCGCAAAACTTTTTAATTCTGGGGTCTCATCTCCAAATTGGATCCACCAGTCGGCTACATTATATTAAGTTACTTTAATTAAAGTGTGAAAATTTCAGTGCGAAATTTAAGTGCTGAACTGTGCTTCTTACAAGATGATTTTGCTAGGTGACATCCAAATAAACCCTCTCTCTTTCGAAAAAAATCCACTTGTAGATCGGCTTTCTCTCTATCACGAACATTAGGAATTAGTTTGTCGAAGCATGCATACAATCCCACCTTCACCTCTATATGGTTAGAAAAACCTTCATCAAACTGAAGTTGTGGATTTAGAAAATATGCGGCAGCGTGCAAATGGCGGTGCATTTGAAAATCCCATTTGTATTCAATGATACTCCACAATTCCTTGTAAGCCCCCTCTTCCCCGCCCAAATTTTTTGCTATCTCTTCCTTAGCTCTATCCATTGCACCATACAAAAAACCCATTCCGAGCGTCTTCTCAGAGTCTGTCATCCTCAACACTCCCACAAGAGGCTGTGTGGTTTTGATTGCGTATCCCATACTCGACCAAAAACCACGATTAAAGATAATTTTCTTCACGGACTTTCCCTCTTCTTTTTTAGCCCAAGAGCACCTGGACCATTCAACAGATGCGAACATAGCCTCTAAGGGTTGCCTCAAGTTTTGCATGCTTTGCAATGTTAAGTAAGCAGTGGCGAAACGAGTAGCGGCTGGGCGAAGAAGCTCTCTACCTGTGTGTTTCCTCATCAACGCCAAAACCCACCCATGGTTGTAAATAAATTTACTCACCTACATTTTAAAATATTCAAAAATATAACAATCAGTATCTTGGAGTAGGAACATAAAACACAATCACAAGTGCATACATTAACTACATAACAAGTTAGCATAAATATGAAGAGACTAGTGATTACCTTTTTTGCTTTTAACAAGGCAATTTTGTGTTGAGGCAAGTCGCCAATTTTCTCCAACATCAAGTCAATGCAATGAGCGGCGTACGGCATCCACCACAAGCGCAGTTGTTTACACATTAGTTTATCCCCCGCCGCCTTGTAATTAGGTGCATTATCTGTGACGACTTGAATTAAAATGTCTTCTCCTACTTCTTCCACAATTCCATCGAGTAGTTCAAATAATAAGTTTGCATTTTTAATTGCATAAGATGCATCAACGGATTTCAGAAACATTGTGCCTTACGGGTTATTAACAAGAAAATTAATCAAGCTCCTTCCTCGAATATCTGTCCAACCGTCAGATAATATTGAAACTCTAGTTTGTGCCCATGTCTTTTTCACCTCATCGACGAAGACTTCAGTAGTTTTCTTCTCTTCTTTTAGGATTCACGTGCTATGTTCGTATGGAGTGGGAGGTTTGAAGCCACGACCATAATTTCCAAGAGATCGACACATATTCACAAATGAGGGGCTACTAGCAACATTAAAAGGAATGCCATTTTCAAAAAAGAACCTCCCAACATCTAAAGCACAACGATTTCGAGCTTCCTTTGCATTAGTTTGGTTTTGATTGCTCGTGTCTTCTACATCATCTTCGCCAATGTTAGTTACAAAAGGATCCATAGGTCCCCTTCCCCTAACCCCTCTCGATGGTACACTTCCTGTACTTGACCCTCCCCTGCCTAGTGATGCATGGCTATTATAATACGCACCACTATCAACCATTTCGTCATATTGTGTTTCTCTGACGATCTTTGATTGCTCCGATTTCTTTAAAAAAAAAAAATTCGTTTCTCAAATCTTCATGTACATGTTCACATGGTTTTGAATCTTTACGTGTACCAGCGAGATGCATTTTCATCCTTGACACTCCTCCACTAATAACTTTTGAACAAAAATTACACTTCACATATTTATATCCCTTGCCTTCGGGCATCACAACTTTTGTGCAATACTTCCAAGCTGGGTCTTTTCGATTACCCGTGCATCCTTGTCCATTTGATCCTTTCACCATATTAAGAGCTGTATACCCAAAAAAAACGAGTTGTTTAGGGAAAAATTTTAAAGCTGTTTACCCAAAAAAACGAGCTGTTTAGGAAAAAAAATTAGAGTTGCTTACCCAAAAAATGAGTTGTTTAGGAAAAAAAAGTTTTGTTTACCCAAAAAAACGAGCTGTTTACCCATAAAAGAATGTTAACAATGTTTTTACATTTATTATAAAAAAGAGTTGTTTACAGAAAGTCACAAATTAAAGAAAAAAAACAAGAGATTTTTTAACACAGTTTAACTCTAAAAAAAAAAGAAGAGGCCCTGTTCGATAATCCGAGCCGGATGAGTGGGAAAAGAAAAGGAGAAATAAACATAAGAAACAGGGAAAAAAAACATACCTAGTGATAGAGATGCGTCCGACGGGAGAAGAGGGAGGTGCGGCAGAGGGAGATGCGTCCGACGGGAAAAGAGAGAAGTGGAGTTTGAGAAGAGAATCGATCGCAGAGAGAGATAGAGAGAAGAGATGGAACGACGAGGCTGAAAAGCCCTAGGTAAAACATATTTTTTTATTAAAGTCGAAAAATTAATAACATAAAAAAGGCTGAAAAGCCCAGTCTACCAGACTCGGCCGCCTCTTGCGAGTCGACACGTCCGCCTCAATCAACAAACTCGGGGGTTTTACGAAATCCAGAAGACTCGCACGCCCTGACTCGCCGGGCGTCCGCCTCGAGTCGACTCGCGAGTCAACTCGTACGAGTCTTCCGTTTTTTAATACATTGCAACACGATATTGATTTTGTATTTGGAACAGTTCAAATGGCACTAAAATTGAAGAAACAGTGATTATGGCTTCTGAAAAGAATGACGGACTTAAACAAATTGTGGGTATCAGAACACATCATGCATGAAGAGAAAGTTCATTTTGCTAGACGGAATGTGGACTATTTTTTTTTTCTTCTCTATCTTCTTTGCTTTATTCGATTGTTAGTGCTGCTCATTGCACGGTTTGTTTTGCAGTTTTCTCGAGATTTTGACTTCTCAGTGGATACAATGGTTTGCATAGTGGGCTATGAAGAGTTCCACTTCACTCTTCCAAAGTTGCTTATCGAACCAGTGAGATCTCAAATTGATAGCATCAATTTGCTACAAACTTTGGTGTCAAAAGGAAATTCGTTTTTGAAGGTTGATTTTCTTATAGAGAGTTCGGACACACATCCAGCATTTCTTGTTGCTGACGATGTGTATCCGCTAGACCCATTTTTATAACAAATTTTAAAAACTTTATTTCGAAGAGAAGCGGATTTGGCTTAGCTGACAAACAGCCTGGTGGGACTTGATTGCGAAAGAGTTCACTCAAATTTTTCGGTAAAAGTTACTTGTATGATTTAAATTATATAATGAAATGTTTATTGACATTTTTATATGTTGTTTTGTAGTGATATTGCCCACGGCTTGATGACTTTGTATTTTTCAGAAAGCGTCTCTTTAGGCGGAGTTTGTGGAAACTTAAGTAAAAACATGTATGTGACTAAGGATGGTCGAGGCAAAATTCTGCCTTCTTTGGATAGGGCGAAAAATGTCGTGGAAGATCTTGAAGATTTGACGGGGAAAATGAGGTTCATTATCGGCCTTCCATGTCCGGTTCCGATTTCAGAAGTTAGGGACCTAAAATAATTTGTCATTTCAGACGAGCTCATTGATTTTCTGAGTGCTGATTATGCGATAAAATTGTATGTACTTGACTATTTTCGCTATAGTACCTCTGATTTTTATTAAATGTCTTTTCAGAAGTGAACAACAAATTAAGAAAAACAACTGATACATATATATATATATCATGTGGGTTTATTTCATCCACCACCCGTTACAGGGACATCTTGTACAACCGACCACCAATAGATCAACAATTACATTTGGATCCAAATTCTATTTTGGCGTTGACCAGCTTATTTACTCAATTAGCTTATTCTCAAACGAAACAAGACTTATTGATAAGAGACTATGCGATTTGCCTAATATTATTTTCTATTTTTATTTTAAAATAATGTGATTCTGAAAATATATTTCTTAACAAAAAACAGAAAAAATAAAAGTAAAAAAATGAATATTTTCTCTGTTTTTATTTTTCTTGTAAAATAATTTGTTTGTAAATATGTATCAACCGAAAATAGAAACAAAAAAAAATAAAAAAAAATACTTTTTTCTATGTTTATGTATTTTTTGAATTAGTCTATTTTTAAAAAAAAATATTAGCCGGAAAAAAAAGAGAAAATATTCTTTTAATTTTATTTTTTCTGTTTATTGTTTTATGTTAACAAATATATTTTCAAAAACACATTATTTTAAAATAAAAATAAAAAATAATATTAGGAAAAGTCGTCTAGTCTTACCAATAAGTCTTGTTTGGTTTGGAATAAGCTGGTTGAGTAAATAAGAAATAAACTCACATTGATATATCTATCTATCAGTTGTTTTTCTTAATTTTCTTGTTCACTTCTAAAACGACATTTAATAAAAAACAGAGATATTGTAGCGAAACTACATACAATTTTATCGCATAATCAGCACCCAGAAAATTAATGAGCTCGTCTGAAATGGCAAATTCTTTTAGGTCCCTAGCTTCTGAAATTGGGACCCGACATGGAAGGTCGATAATGAACCTCATTTTCTCCGCCAAATTTTCAAGATCTTCCACGACATTGTCGTCCTATCCAAAGAAGGCGGAATTTTGCCTCTCCCATCCTTAGTCACAGACTCACATACATGTTTTTACTTAAGTTTCCGCAAACTCCGCCTAAAGAGACGCCTTCTAAAGAATACAAAGTCATCAAACCGTGGGCAATATCACTACAAAACAACATATAAAAATGTCAGTAAACAATTAATAAACATTTCAATATAATTTCAACCATACAAGTAACTTTTACCGAAAAATTTGAGTGAAATCTTTCGCAATCAAGTCCAATCACGCTGTTCTATTGTCAGCTAAGCCAAATCCGCTTCTCTCCGAAGTAAAGTTTTTAAATTTTGTTATAAAACGGGTCTAGCTGATACACATCGTCAGCAACAAGAAATGCTGGATGTTTGTATGAACTCTCTATAAGAAAATCAACCTTCAAAAACGAATTTATTTTTGACACCAAAGTTTGTAGCAAATTGATGCTATCAATTTGAGATCTCACTGGTTCGATAAACAACTTTAAATTGATGGAAGTGGAACTCTTCATAAATCCACTATACAAACCATCCTCTAGATGTGTATCGACTGAGAAGTAACAATCTTGAGGAAACTGCAAAGCAAACCGGGCAATGAGCATCATTAACAATCGAAAAAAGCAAAAAAGAGAGAGAGAAAGAAGGAAAGAAAAAATAGTCCACCTTCCATCCAACAAAATGAACTTTCTCTTCATGTGTGGTGTGTTCTGATACCCACAATTTGTTCAAGTCCGTCATTCTTTTCAGAAGCCATACTCACTGTTTCTTCATTTTTAGTGGCATTTGAATTGTTCCAAGTACAAAATCAATATCGTGTTGTAAATAAATAGATTTGAGGAATCATAAATATTTTATAAGCAAATACTTGATATCGATACATTAAAATAATCTTTCAAACTTACAAAATACACTTAACATCATAAGCACAAGGAAAATGCATCCGTAGGAATCTAACTATTCTAATAAAGTAACGATAATAATCATGTTTACTTTTTAGCATCCCATGTGAATGATTTAAATTATAAATCTAGATGTAAGAGAAGTAAAATATATTACAAGTATGACAAAATTGACCTGTTTTCAGCCTCATTTGTTTCTCTATCTAGTTTTCTAAGGACATTTGTCTTCTTTTGCCTTCTCTTTTTTTCCTTCTCATTTTTATTAGCCAGTGCTTTCACGAAAACCGTCTAGAATAACAATGACAAGCATCAGTTTCATATCTGATTTAATCTACTTAATAAAAAAAACGCCTAAATCTCAAGTTTATGTATCAAGAACAGATTATAGCAATTGAAGACCCATATATGTTTTTGCTATATAGTACCTGGAAATGCTTCTGGTAGAACTAGTTCATATGTTTCCTCAAATTTTTTTCTTAGCGATGCTTCTTCCTCATTCCGTCAAAAATCTCGGCACCCTTATAGTAGACTCGGGAAGCTTTACGGTAATTTTGTTGTTTCATGTAACCATCACTAAAAGAATCACACACCATCAACAAGCATTATCATGTAAAATTGTGAATAATTTCCAATAATATTAAGTGTTTTCAAAACAGCGCTTTTGCGTGAGTCGTAGGGAGACGTAGCGTGATTTTCTTAGCGTGTTGCTCGGTTAGCTTATGCTTTCTGACCATGGCGCGCTTTAGCGTGCGTCGCTATTGCGCAAAATAGAAGATAGTGTCCGCTATCTGATCTAAAAAAACGACGGGAATACTGAGGCCAGGTTGGTATTTTCCACGCCACCTCACAACAACTTAAAAACCGAGACTAATCGACTCCCTCAAACCCTAAGTCCCAGTCGTGCGATCTCCTGATACAATAAAAAGCATCACGAACTCTTTTCCCCGTCGGAGAATCAAACTGAGAAGGTATTTTTTTTTACTTTCTTTCTCTAGCGACTCATATTTTTTCTCTATATCAAATTGATAAGGTATTTTACGCCCTCAAAAAATGATTGTATTTTTTTTAACTTCCTTTATCCGGCGACTTTTGTTGTGATTTTTTCGTAGAATTTGAGTTTTTTACATGCATATTTTGAGCAATTTTTTTGAAAAATCTGTTGGGTTCAAATGTCAAAATATTCATCCAAAAAAGATGATGGTTAGAAGTATGGATCACAGAAAGAAGGGAAAAAATCTATTGTGTAGATGGATGATGTCACTGATGATGCAGGTATGATGCCATGGATGACATCATGGATGATGCCACTGATGATTCACGTAAGATGTCATGGATGACATCACAAAACACGTCGAAAAAGTGTCGTGACTCTTTATAAATAGATCTCATTTGTACCTTTGTAAACTCAAGCTAAGGCAAGCAGAAAACAGTAAGCAATTGTAAGTAACGCAAAAGTCGAATGATATCTCTCTAGTTCGCCGTGGACGTAGCACGATTAATCTGATCGTGTGAACCATGTACATCCTTGTGTTCTTAATTTTTCATCGCATCTTTATTTTTGTTGTTTATCGTTCTTCATCCTCACAAAAATATAGGCCAATTTAGAGGAAAATCGATGCACGTTGGACTCTTCAACTTCGTCATCCTTTACATGCGGTCGGTTATTATATGAACCCACAATTACGTTATAGGAAAACATTTTCGGATTGGGATGAAGTGAGATAGGTTGTATGATTGCATGGACAAAATGATGTCTTCTGAAGATCGTCTCAAAGCCAATTCGACTTGTATAACAAAGCCCAAGGAGAATTTGGTACCCCAATGGCGAAAAAACAAGAAGGCTATTCGTAACTATATCCATGTCTACTGTAATTATATTCCTTATGTTTTATGTTACTAGTCATGTGTTGGGAATGCTTTGGAAGCAAGAGCCTGAGCTTACTAGTTTTGCCATTTGAGTGCTAACTGCTAGGTGTCACGTGTGGTGCTTCAAAGTGTGAAAAAAATTGGAGCACCTTTAAATTGGTAACTATGCTAACTCTACTTCATTATAAATTATTTGAGTGTTTTACACGTTAATTTTTTTATTTATATGTAATTATTCTTTATAATACTAGATTTCATGCCACCGACCCCAATATAGTTGGGATTAAAGTGCAGTTGATGATGATGAATACTAGATTCGTACCAAAAAGAGAAATAGACTCGAAAATGCCAAGTTATGAAGTATAACTTGAAACTCCGAGAGAGAGGTATGAGGAAAAACAAGGTTGATCCCATAATAATTGACAAAATTCAAGCGGATGATGAATAGATTATCGAAAAAGAAGATCTCGTCCTCCGCGAAGGCACTAAATGTAAATGGCTTGAAGATGACGAGTTATTTAAGATTGATAAAATCATTATTGTGTGTGCCGAGGAAGATTTTGAGTGTCTTTTAGATTCGGGTAAATGAGTCGAAAGTGCTGAAAATGTGGTCGAGGATGACAATCTTATTTCAAAATGAGGGGGTGAAAGTTCAAGTAAGTATATGCAAAAAATTTTGTTTGTATTTACTTCACATATCATGCGTTCCCAACTATCGGTTGTCTTGTGAAATTAGGTGGAGCCAAAGGCAAAGAGAAAAGATCACGATTGAATCTTGTGAATGAGGAAGAGGAAACTCGTGAATTGGATCAAATTTTCAACGCTCCAACCAATGTTTTAAAAAACGGAAGACTCGTACGAGTCGACTCGCGAGTCGACTCAAGGCGGAAGCCCGGCGAGTCAGGGCGTGCGAGTCTTCTGGATTTCGTAAAACCCCCGAGTTTGTTGATTGAGGCGGACGAGTCGACTCGCAGCGAGTCGACTCACAAGAGGCGGCCGAGTCAGGTAGACTGGGCTTTTCGGTCTTTTTTATGTTATTAATTTTTCGACTTTAATAAAAAAAAAAATATGTTTTACATAGGGCTTTTCAGCCTTTTAAAGTCCCGTCGTTCCATCTCTTCTCTCTATCTCTCTCTGCAATCGATTCTCTTCTCTTAAACTCCACTTCTCCCGTCGGACGCATCTCCCTCTGCCGCACCTCCCTCTTCTCGCGTCGGACGCATCTCTATTCATGTTTCTTATGTTTATTTCTCCTTTTCTTTTCCCACTCATTCAGCTCGGATTATCGAACAGGGCCTCTTCTTTTTTTTAGAGTTAAATTGTGTTAAAAAGTCTCTTGTTTTTTTCTTTAATTTGTGACTTTCTGTAAACAACTCTTTTTTATAATAATTGTAAAAACATTGTTAACATTCTTTTATGGGTAAACAGCTCGTTTTTTTGGTAAACAACTCTTAACTTTTTTTTCCTAAACAACTCGTTTTTTGGGTAAACAACTCTAAATTTTTTTTCCTAAACAGCTCGTTTTTTGGGTAAACAGCTCTAAAAATTTTCCCTAAACAGCTCGTTTTTTTGGGTATACAGCACTTAATATGGTGAAAGGATCAGCTGGAAAAGGATGCAGAAAAGACCCAGCTTGGAAGTATTGCACAGAAGTTGTGATGCCCGAAGGCAAGGGATATAAATATGTGAGGTGTAATTTTTATTCAAAAGTTATTAGTGGAGGAGTGTCAAGGATGAAAATGCATCTCGCTGGTACACATAAAGATTCATCGTCAGAGAAAGACAATGTGACGAAATGGTTGATAGTGGTGCGTATTATAATAGCCATGCATCACTAGGCAGGGGAGGGTCAAGTACAGGAAGTGTACCATCGAGAGGAATTAGGGGACCTATGGATCGTTTTGTAACTAACATTGGCGAAGATGATGTAGAAGACACGAGCAATCAAAACCAAACTAATGCAAAGGAAGCTCGAAATCGTTGTGCTTTAGATGTTGGGAGGTTCTTTTTTGAAAATGGCATTCCTTTTAATGTTGCTAGTATCCCTCATTTGTGAATATGTGTCGATCTCTTGGAAATTATGGTCGTGGCTTCAAACCTCCCACTCCATACGAACCTAGCACGTGGATCCTAAAGAAGAGAAGAAAACTACTGAAGTCTTCGTCGATGAGGTGAAAAAGACATGGGCACAAACTGGAGTTCCAATATTATCTGAACGGTTGGACAGATATTCGAGTAAGTAGCTTGATTAATTTTCTTGTTAATAACCCGTACGGCACAGTGTTTCTGAAATCCGTTGATGCATCTGATGCAATTAAAAATGCAAACTTATTATTGGAACTACTCGATGGAATTGTGGAAGAAGTAGGAGAAGACATTTTAATTCAAGTCGTCACAGATAATGCACCTAATTACAAGGCGGCGGGGGATAAACTAATGTGTAAACGACCGCGCTTGTGGTGGACGCCGTGCGCTGCTCATTGCATTGACTTGATGTTGGAGAAAATTGGCGACTTGCCTCAACACAAAAATGCCTTGTTAAAAGCAAAAAAGATAATCACTAGTCTCTTCATATTTATGCAACTTGTTATGTAGTTAATGTATGCACTTGTGATTTTGTTTTATGTTCCTACTCCAAGATACAGATTGTTATATTTTTGAATATTTTAAAATGTAGGTGAGTAAATTTATTTACAACCATGGGTGGGTTTTGGCGTTGATGAGGAAACACACAGGTAGAGAGCTTCTCCGCCCAACCGCTACTCGTTTCGCCACTGCTTGCTTAACATTGCAAAGCATGCAAAACTTGAGGCAACCCTTAGAGGCTATGTTTGCATCTGTTGAATGGTCCAGGTGCTCTTGGGCTAAAAACGAAGAGGGAATGTCCGTGAAGAAAATTATCTTTTATCGTGGTTTTTGGTCGAGTATGGGATACGCAATCAAAACCACACAGCCTCTTGTGGGAGTGTTGAGGATGACACACTCTGAGAAGATGCCCGGAATGGGTTTTTTGTATGGTGCAATGGATAGAGCTAAGGAAGAGATAGCAAAAAATTTGGACGGGGAAGAGGGGGCTTACAAGGAATTGTGGAGTATCATTGAATACAAATGGGATTTTCAAATGCACCGCCATTTGCACGCTGCCGCGTATTTTCTAAATCCACAACTTCAGTTTGATGAAGGTTTTTCTAACCATATAGAGGTGAAGGTGGGATTGTATGCATGCTTCGACAAACTAATTCCTAATGTTCGTGATAGAGAGAAAGCCGATCTACAAGTGGATTTTTTTCGAAAGAGAGAGGGTTTATTTGGATGTCACCTAGCAAAATCATCTTGTAAGGAAGCGCAGTTCAGCACTTAAATTTCGCACTGAAATTTTCACACTTTAATTAAAGTAACTTAATATAATGTAGCCGACTGGTGGATCCAATTTGGAGATGAGACCCCAGAATTAAAAAGTATTGCGGTGAAGGTTTTAAGTCTTACTTGTTCTTTATCGGCATGTGAACGTAATTGGAGCACTTTCAATCTAGGTAATTGAAAGTAATTAGCTACCTTGTTTACTTATCAATTTACTAATTAATAGCTAATAACATGCTAATTGTGAATCAAATAAATTAATGTATCAGATTCATACAAAGAAAAGAAATCGATTGACAACGACAAAGCTTAACGACTTGGTCTACATCATGTATAACAAGAAATTGAAAGATAGGCATTTGAAAAGGAAGGCACTTAAGGAAGAAGAAGACCGTTGATGATTGACCAAATACCATCAGACGATGAATGGGTTGCTGATGACGGTGGTTATGATTTTCACGAAAGTGTAATATGTGCTGATATAGAAATTAATGATGGAGAAGATGAAGACATTCAAGGGAGTGGAAGTACACAACAAGATCAAAGAGGAAAAAGAAAGAGAGCAGGAAAACAAACACAATTGCGCAATAGGAGTAAAGGTTTATTCTCTCCTCTTTTTGATTGAGTAATAAAAATATATAATCTTACTTACTAGCAAAATTATATACTAATTTATAAACTTGTTCATTTTATTATGCATAAAGAGAAGAGATTGTTGGATGAAGAACGTGAATGGGAGGATCTTGATTCCGAAGAGGAGGATGATAGGGCGATTAGATATGACGACGACTCCATGAATGATCCTTTGAGTGGTGATGAAGACGAAAATGAAGAATTTGATGAGTTTTTCAAACCATTGGACACGAATGATTCCATATTTAAATAGGCTGAAACTTGGTTGTTCTAATTTGTTCTTGTCACGGCTTTTGGTTCAAAGACGCTTCTTATGTGTTGTTTCTATGGGTTTAACGATGAACTATATATTGACTTTGATGTTTTTATTCTAGTTTTTTGTTACATTAGTAGTAGTATTAAGTATTGTTCTTGAACTTTGTTTGAGCTAATTTTTTATATATTTTTTAATTTTCTCGTTTCAACAAAGTTGAATTTTGGACAACTATTTGCCAAGAGCTGATATAATATTTTCTCATTTGCACAGAACGCCTCGAATACGAGTCACGAATTTTAAAACATTGGCTCCAACAGACTTTGATAGCGGGAATTTTCCAACTATTGATACTATCGATGATGATGATAGTGATATAATATTGGACGATAATGATTACCTCTAGTTTATGTTGTAAAACCTTTCATAATATTTAATATTTATTTTATAAGAAATAACTGGATGCCAGTTTCTAAACTCAACTTGTGAACTTGCCGAGTTGAATTTTGGACAACTATTTGCCAAGAGCTGATTTACTGCACTTACATTATGCTCAAACAGTCGAGTTAACAACTTTTATTTGACAAGAGCTGCTTTACTACACTTACACTATGCTCAAACAGTAGCGTTAACATCTTATATTTGCCAAAAGCTGATTTACTACACTTACATTATGCTCATACAGTAAGGTTAACAGCTTCTATGATAATGAGATGATTTTAAACAAATCCACCTTAATAAAACCATCGGTCTCTCAAATCGAAGATTCAAAATTAAACTTGTCCAAGACCAAAAAAACATGTAAAGACATAAATGAACGAATCTCATCGTTAATGGCAAGAATAACAAAATAGGTTGATTGCTACTTCGGAAATTTAAAAAAAAAAAAATAGAATTGTTTTCAAGCCCTAAAACATCAAATGAGCTGCAGGCTAAAAGAAAATTAAAAAAAAAAATCAATCGATTGTTTATTCTTGATAATCAAATACTTACATGCGTATGGAGAAAGCTTTATACTCAACGGCGAGCGGCGGACGATTCTCTGGGCTGGTTGGCTGACGATGGCTGGTGAACGGCGACGTTTGAAGGTTGATAGGGTTGACGAGTGGGGCGGCGACCGGGCGGGCTGCTGATGAGTGAGAAGATAGGGTTCTTTGGGAATTTGAGTTTGATTTAGTGACGGTAGTAAGTTTTGAGTAGGGCGAATTTTCAACCCCACACCTGTGGGACCGGTTTGATGTTAAAAATTATTTAGGTCTGGGACTTTTGGAACCGGGAATCGCATAACCGATCCGAACCGCATCGGAACCGATGATTCGGTTCGGTTCCTAGCAACAAATTTTTTTTTCGGTTCGGTTCGTACTGTTAGTATTCGGTTCGGTTCGGTTCTCGGTTCCTGTCTGTTTTAAAGAGGAACCGGTCTGAACCGCAAGAAACCGTCCGAACCGCACCGAACCGGGAAACCGACCCTCTGAATATAATATAATATAATATAATATAATCTTATTAAACATAATTAATATAATATAAAATAATATAATATATTCTTAATAAAATAAAATATAATATAATATATTTCGTCCAAACCATACAAAATCGGTTCCGGTTCGGTTCGGACAAAAAAAACTGGAAAAACCAAACCGCGAAAAAACTATGCGGTTCGGTTCCGGTTCCTGCATTTTTCTCCCAGGAATCGAAAAGTCCCATGCCTAAAAATTAAGTATTTTTCTCAAACTAAACTCGAATTTAGAAATTTGATTGGCTTCGATTTTTACCAAAAAAATCATAAAACTCGAAATTACTTATTTATCTATTTTTAATTAATGTTAGTTAATTTATAAAAAAATCTTAGAAATAAATAGTCTTAGTTAATTTATTGAAGTAAGGCTCGCGGTTCCTGTCTTTTAAAGAGGAACCGATCTGAACCGCAAGGAACCGTTCGAACCGCACCGAACCGGGAAACCGACCCTCTGAATATAATATAATATAATATATTCTTATTAAACATCATTAATATAATATAAAATAATATAATATATTCTTAATAAAATAAAATATAATATAATATATTTCGTCCAAACCATACAAAATCGGTTCCGGTTCGGTTCGGTTCCTGTGCGGTTCGGACAAAAAAAACTGGAAAACCGAACCGCGAAAAAACTATGCGGTTCGGTTCCGGTTCCTGCATTTTTCTCCCAGGAACCGAAAAGTCTCAGGCCTAAAAATTAAGTATTTTTCTCAAACTAAACTCGAATTTAGAAATTTGATTGGCTTCGGTTTTTACCAAAAAATCATAAAACTCGAAATTACTTATTTATCTATTTTTAATTAATGTTAGTGAATTTATAAAAAAATCTTAGAAATAAATCGTCTTAGTTAATTTATGGAAGTAAGGCTCTGTTCTTTTGGACTGAATGAATCTGAACTGAACTGAACTGAACTGAATGGACCTGAACTGAAATATATATTAAGGATAAATAATAATAATAATAATAATAGTAATCAACAACAACAACGATGATAGTAATATTATTGGTAATAATAACAATAATAATTAAGATTAATAATAATACGAAGAAGAAGAAGAAGAATCAACCGAATCGAATCAATGGACTCGAATCGAATCGAATCAATCGAATGGACTCGAATCAATCAAAATCAAAAATAAGTCCAAAAGAACAGGGCCTAAGAAGTTATGCTTTTGCTGTTTCATTTTGTTTGATACGTTGATTGTATCAACTGAACATTCAACATTGTATCTTTTTTGTTTTGTTGTTTAAAATGGACTATATTGTATATTCACTATATTGTTGTTTGATACTTTAATTGTATCAAATGAATATTCAACATTGTATCTTCACTTTATTGTTGTTGCTACTTCAATTGGACTATTGTTGTTTATAAATTTAAAATATAATCAAGTCTTGGTTTTGAATTGACTACTGTTGTTTAAAATTGAATTTTTTATTGAAGCAGATGAATAGACTCACATAGACATGAAAAAATAAAACTGAAATAGTATCGAAACTAAACAGAAAATTTTGGTCCGGATTGTGTTCGGTTCCAAATGAAAAAAATGAGACCGAACCTAAAATACACAATTCGGTTCGGGTTCGGTTCCTATCAAAAATATTCAAAACCGAAATTTTGACGGTCTTACTTTTGAGTGAGATGAGCGACTGGTGAGTTAGATGGGATTGGAGGTGCCCAAATCTGGGTCCGGGTCCGGATCCGACCTGCCGGGTCCATAGGTCGGTCAATCTGGATCCAGACTCCATCCGTACATGTGACATGTAGGGATTCGGGTCTTCATGGGGGTCTGACCCGCCACGTCTCGGGTCCGATCAATGAATTTTTTTATTCAAAATATATTTTTAAAATTTCATTTATTATCATTTTATATAAGAAAAACAAACTAATAAACAAAGTAAATAATTGAAAAGAATGTGTAAATTTTAAGTTTTCAATTAAAATTAAATTATCTACGTATCCTCGTGATGAAACATGACCCTCCGTAGTTCTTTTACTTAAGAAAGAACTAAAAAAAATGGACTTCTATTTAATTTTACTCGTGCCTTTCTTATAGGCGTCTTGGTCCGCTAATAGGTCATCCACCTATTTTCTTGATCTCGAAACTCGATTTTTGTTGCGTCTTTAAGCATGATTTGAGCCTCGAGATTTTTTGGCGTTATTCGGGTTCTCCGCTCGTCCAACATATAACCGCCTTCACTGAAAGTGCTCTCAGTGAGACTGTGGACGTGGTACTGCAAGATTCTCTCGTGCCATAATGGAAAGTGTGGGAAGTTCGGTTCCCCTTCTCTTCCATCAATCAAACAGCCCAAATGTACCTATATTGCCATCCTCGACCACAAAACTAATTGCATAATATCGACTAAGGTCATTTACTTGATCAACGTTACTACCACACATTTTTTGCTATATTATAGAGTTGTTGTTGAAATTGGTTAATGGAAGTTCTCTCTAGTTCTATGTTAAATATGTTACAAGTCGTAATTTTTGTTTGTTGAGTTTGAATCATATCTCCATATTTAGCTAAATATTAAGAAAAAAGAGTTTCACAATTATGTTTAAATCTATTTGTACTTTTTCAATATCAGGAATATTTTAAAAAATAGTTTGACTCTCAACAGTATCCGCAATATTAGGAAAAAATCCATATTAGAAAGAATATTATAATAAGTTTTAAGTAATTGTTGTATCTGAGCTAAATTCAAATCGCGAGATAAAACCGCACCAATCAAAAAAACACCATGAATACGATTAAAATAATTTATCTATTTTAAACACATACTGTAAATAGCATTTTTCAATCTTGGGAATTTACTACAAGCATATATTTTGGAAACAACAATGAAATAAAACTATATGCGATATGAGATAATAACAACCACTGAAATATTTAATTGCATTTTCAAAAACCTTTAATAGTTTTATTAGGTCTTTTGTTTCAACCCAACAGGTTGGCAATGAAAAAATTATTCTAAGCGGAATTTTTTTTCAAATAATTCATACAATAATTCGTTATACTCATTAGTGGAACTTAAGATCTCATAAGTTGAGTTTCATCTATGTTTTTACATCCAAAGTAAAAAGTTTGGATTTCATTTGTCTTGATTTTATAAATTGGACCTGATGTCTTGCTAATTTTATATGATTATGTAAAAATAAGACACATTTTGTAATTGGTTTTATTGCATCATCTGCAGCTTTTAATGCATCTTGTACACACAAATTTAAAATTTGACATATACATATAGTGGTTGTTGTACTACCATAATAGATACATTCAAGTATCATAGCGTCATCTTCATCTTGTTGACTTTCATTTTCAAAACCGAGTGGAGGTTGATTTTGAAGCTTCCGATTAGATATGCCAGATGGTTTCTTCAATTTGTCCCAAAGAGTCATTCGTTCTAACTTGGACATTTTGGATTTTTTGAGACGTAGCAATGCCATTTCTCTTATCAGAGCTCGACATACTAATAAAATGAGAATAGAAAGAGAGATATGAGGGAGGTTGCGGGGTATTTATAGGTTTAATTTTTGTTTTTGTTTCTAATTTTATCCGTTAGACCTGTCGGGTCCCTGGTCGACCCGCCGGGTCCCATGGGTCATTATTTTAATGTTTTTTAGAAATTTGAATCTATCTGTCGGGTGAGACTCGACGGGTCGGCGTGTCGGGGTACCTAAGACACAGACCTCATCCGTATACACCACGAGTCCATGGTTCTGAATGTTCCTTCTTGTCGAATGTCGTTGATTGTGATGATTTGGTTTGTTTGTTATACACTTGGATATGTATTGTGCCGTGTTGTTGGTCGATGGATATATTGTGTGTTCAATGTGAATTCTTCCTGATGGTTGCTGTGATGTTGACCATGTGTATTTTGGTGCGGTTGAATGTGAATGTTGCATTTTGTGTTGCTAAGTTCACTCATTTGGGTTCGACGGGGCCTACGAGGATACATGTCAATGGTCCATGGATTTGGAACTTAGTAAGTGGTGATGAGGTCCAATCATGCGGGTTTCGCGGCCTATGATGACATATGACTAGTGATCATGGGGTCGGGGCACAACATAGTCCAACCCTAGTGATCATGGGGTCGGGGCACAACATAGTCCAACCGTGCGGGTTCGACGGGACCTACGGTGACTTGTGGCAGGAGATCACGGAGTTGATGATCGGGTGTTGGGATTGTGTTGCTTGGCTCAGTCTGTGTGGATTGTTGAACCTACGGAGACATGTGGCGGGAGATCAAGGGATCACGAGCATGTTATGATGTTTAAGGATTTTGAAACATGGTTTATGGAAACAAGATTTGGCTAAGACTCTTATGGCTCTGAAAATATTTTATAACTAAGGACTTGAGGTCCTCAAACAATTCTATTTTATAAAACTCAGGAATTGTAGCAAATACCAGTTGCTAATCCCTTAAATAGGATAAATGCATTTTATGCATTTCAGGTATTCATAGTTCGGGGAGCATTCACAGGGTCATCATTAAAATGACGAAATGCGATACTAATCAAGGGAGAGAGATCGATTTTATTATAATGTTGAGCTGTATTCCATCCCCACTTCTAATATTTTAATCCACGTGTGGCTATGTGTGTTAGGAATATGTCCTCGAATGCCACTCAAATGATGAGAGAGCGAGAACATTGTATTGTAATTATGAATTCTAATTAAACAAGCTATTTATTATTTATATATTATTGTATATCACTCGCAATGTGATTTGATATATAGAATAATAGTCATTTCATTGGAGAGCAAACATTCCACTCATTATGAAGATAGCCTACACATCTACTCTCTTACAAGAAATTGGACAGGCATGCAAGAAATTGGACAGGCATGCAAGAAGATATTCCAAACTCAATCTTTAAGATCCGAATATTTCTCCATCTATGTGTGTCATTCGAGCTGAGCGAGCTCGAGCTCGAGATAAACGAGTTCGAGCTGACGAGTCGAGCCGACTCGTTTAGGTAAACGAGCTCAAAGTATTGATCGAACTCGACTCATTTAATTCAGGAGTCGAGCCGAGCCAGCTCGTTTAGCTAAACGAGTCGAGACGAGACGATCGAGCAGCCCGTTTAAGATTACACTTAAACGAGCTTAATCTTGTGTCCGAGATTGGCTCCTATTAGTTCGAGCCGAGCTGGCTCGTTTAGATAAACGAGCCCTGTTTTATGTTCGAGCTTGACTCGTTAACGAGATCGAATCGAGCCGAGTCCTGATAAACGAGTTCGAGCTCGAGCTGCTCGCGAACAGCTAGGCTCGAATTACAGCCCCATCTCCATACATACATCCTAACTTCATTTAGAAGTCGGCCTCCAATATTTTCGTGAAAAGAGAAAGTATGTGAGCTACAATATTCGGGTTGCCCCAACTAGCAGGCCAAGTTTTGGCGCCAACATCTGGGAAGAGGTCATAGTTGATATCAACATCTCTTGATACAATTATTTATTGCATTATTTATCAATATTGTTCGTGGGGATTTAGCCGTCCGACTTGTGCAGATTGTTCGTATTTGGTCATCGAGAGAGGAAATTGATACTCATCACTTCTAGTCCGGATCTATTAGTTCATTGAATTAAGGTAATTCGACCGACCTTAATTAATTAAACAATTAAATTACTGCATGAGATTCAATTGAGTTATGTGTTAATGTCAAAACATTCACTTCATGTTGGATTGCATAGAAGTTACTGATATTATTTTCTTATTATGCATGATTTTTATTTAGTGAGCTTTAGCTCATACTCCCTCCTATTCAAAATAGGTGTCGCTTTATCTTTGTGCCACAAATTAAGAATGTTTTTTTATACAAACATTTACCCCTAATTAATGATGGGTTTGAATTAATGGAAAAGTCAAGAATGTGAGTTCTAAGGTGAGTTAATTAGGGATAATAATGAAATTAAGAGAGAAAAAAAAAAACTAGAACGATATCGATTTTACAAAAATTGAAAAGCCTAAAATGAATCTAATGAGCTTGTTGATACCTAATTACTAGTTGCTTGGATTGTTGGAGTTCTTACAGATTTTGAGGTGCAATGTACATAAATGATGACATGTTGGACTGAACTAGGGACATACCATGTTTTTTGTCACTTTCTAAACCTTATGTTACAAATATATACGGGGTTTTCGAGTTAGTATACATATATGTTTGAGTTAGTGGTGTGAGTCGCTACTCTATGTAATGATAACTAGTTCTCTAACTTAAAAGTCGGTTTAGATATGAGAGATGTATGTGAGACGATTAAAATTTGGTAACTATATGGTTAAAATTTGGTAGTTGTTATGGACATGTGGATAAAATTTGGTAGTTGTTACGATATGTGGATATGATGCTATGCTGATGAGTTGAGTTTAATTTGGGTTGAGACGAAATGTCTCTTTGTGATGGGTACGTTGATTTAATATTATTATCGTCAAAGGTTTTTACATAAGTCCTATTTCAGAGGAAACTCTATCGAATTGCAGCTATATTTTGTGGTTATTATTAGATAGGTTGTGTCGAGAGCCAGAAGTGGGATGGATAAAATCACTCTGACCTTCTCGTAGGAGTGTGTGCCTCTGACCAAAAGCGTACGCAAGGTGAGAAAGCGCTAGTGCTCCAGCTAGCCGCTTGGATGCAGAAAGGCTAACAATATCCTTCAAGAAACATGTTAACCTCAAAATTGATGGACAAGTTAAATGAAAGAGGTAGGATTACCTAAGGTAATAGGGTCATTATCTAATAGAATCACTAGGATCCATTCACATAAAATATATCTATGAAAAATTGGTGATAAAACTAAGAGGATTTATGTAGCCTTCATCATCATCTTCTAAGAGGAAAAATAAAATTTATTCATCGAATAGCATCATATATTGCAAGAAATCCAGCCGTTCAAAGCAATTCTAAAACTAGAGATCGAAAAGTGATTATTCTGAATGTCCACAAATACATAATTTTGCTTGGGAAGCAATCGAAGAAAAGGTAAAAGGGAGAGATTTGAGGTTTGCACATGATACAACCAAACATACTCATCATCCTCGGTGGAGATGATATGCATTAGCTTATAAACTGATTTTTCCAGCTAAATACCAAGAATGAATGGCAAGGCTACCAAATGCAAATATATTCGCAAGAGACGACAATCCATGAACCATTCCAAATTTCTTGTTCATCGAAGCAAGCTTCGGATTTTTCTTAGCAACTTCTTGGTTTTTTGTCCATCCAACTTCTTCCCCAATATTTGCTTCTCTCTCTATCTTGTGCCTTTGTTTCATCATCTGCTTGACATTTTTTTTTTGAACAAAAAGATATATATATATATATATATATAGGGGTGGGTTCTGGTGAGAATGATACTTAAGTTAAGAAATGAGAATGAATTTTATCCATAGATCTTGATTAAATGGGTGGCTTAGATTTATTCTCAAAAAAATGTATGCATAGAATGTACTATTCTAGTGCATTGATATTTTGATGCATAGAATGCATAGTTTTTATGCATTGCAAGTTTGATGCACGAAATGCATATATTGCATGCATAAGCCAATCTGGACCGTACATCACACACAGATCAATGATTCGGATTTATTCTCAATTCACAACATAAAAACCATTCTCGTATGTATGTATATATATATATATATATATATATATATATATAGAGAGAGAGAGAGAGAGAGAGAGAGAGAGAGGGAGGGAGGGAGGGAGGGAGGGAGGGAGGGAGAGAGAGAGAGTAAAATATCACGCTGCTTTTCATATTACACAAGAGTTAAAACAGAATGAAAGCCAAGAGTATTTCCAATAAATCATCAAATCAATTAGTAAAACCAATAGAATCAAATTAATCATTAAAGTTCTTCACCATAACATAATTGGTAAATAAAAAACCAATGTTTCTTTTCCACAGAAGTAAGGATTATACTCTTCATGTATGCATATAATAAAGCATGATGAAAGCAAAGGCCTACATGCAGTTGCAAAAAAATCACAGGATGTGAAAATGTCCATCAAGTTCGACTGGCACAATTCGAGCGATTTAAAGGGAGCAGTATTGTTTGCACCTCGATCGTCATGGGGGTAAAGATAACAAGATTGCTGAGATTGAAAGCAAAGGCAGCTAGCAGGAACCCAAGCTGGTACTTCTCTGTAGCCGACGAAGTCTTCCATGGGTGCAAATACCCAAATGAGCCAACTGCCACTGCACAACACACACCCACCATGGAGAAGTATGCCGGAAACATCTTGCTTTGCAAGTTCCCAAACTGATGCCTCGGCAAATTCCTAGGAAAGAAAGGTTTACCAAAATTCAGTTCAGCATTAATTTCAAAAACATAAAATTCATGCCAAGGCTCAGTATCCCCCAAATTTAACATTTGCAGTAAAATTATTACAATTTGTAGAAAATCGATGGAGCTGAAGCTTCAGCAAATTTTAATAACAGATATCAAGTCCGATAGCCTAAATGTATCTAAAACTTAGTAACCCGAAGCGGGGAGGTAGTGGAGGGCCCGGCGGGAGCGGCTGATTATAAATGAACGGAGCGCCATGGGGAGGGTCTAACTAAGATTATATCATTTATAATATTTATAAGTAGTTAAATGAATATAATTAAATTATCTCTTAAAAAATAAACTTAAAATTATTAATAATTCAATTTAAATTTCTTATGATTATCGATTTTAATAATTCAAATTTTCTTTCCTCTTTCTTCTCCAATAGCAATCGCTGTAGATGGTCCTCAAGTTTCTCCTGAAGTTTCAACCACCGCGTGGTTGTGCCTGCCACCAACCCTCGGGAGTGCGCTTATGGCGAAGGAATTGCGTTTCTCATTCAGGAGCGGTGGGGGTTGAGGCGTCTCCTGCTTCTAAGACCTAAAATACACACATCAGGGACTAGATTTGATAGCTTATCAACAACATTCTAGCCATAAACATTTCGATAGCGGCCAAATGCTCCACAACTTCCTCATCAGCAATATCCCAAACTGACCTCTCGATTCTCCCAAAAGGCAGACCACTGGTTCATCAGATTTGAACTTATGACAGGACAAATACTGCAGAGCAGAAATAACCATCTCTAAGGAACTGCTCAGACGTGTTGGTCTGCAGGTATCCTTCTAATGACCGCACAGCTGACCAACTCCATGCAAAACAACCCATGTGATTCTAGATGATAGTTACGACCATGAGTAGCAACCAGCAGCCAATCAGATGCAGGTTCTTTGATCAATGTCGTGCCCGTAGCTGTATCACTTTCGGATAGGGTTGTGAACAAATCGAACTGAAGCGATTCGTATTCGTGAAACTATTCGAACTATTCGATTTTTTTTTCGAATATTAAAAGTTGATTCGAGTTCGATTCGATATGGATATTCGAATTATTCGATTCAATTCGAGTATTCGATTTATTTTATTTTATTAGAATTGAATGAAAGATTCAAAATTTTATCATAAAAAAGTTGCAATACAACCTAAAAATAACAATACAATTCACAAAGAAAAAAATAATACAAGCCAAAAACCACCATAATGTGATATGAAAACAGGACCAGCAGTAGAAGAATGCGGACAAATGAAATGAAACCCTTTTGATTATATATATAATATACTAAATATATAAATAATTAACTCGAATCGAATATTCGTGAACAAAACGAATCGAATACCATCAGATTTTTATTCTGATTCGTTATGTCAGCGAATATAAAGTAGAATTCGAATTCGAATTCGAATTCGAATTCGAAAAAAACGAATACGAATCGACCTAAACGAATTCGAATCACGAATCGAATCAAAAAAATTCGATTCGCTAACAACCCTACTTTCGGAACAATTTGGCATTTTGCTGATGAATTTATTGAACATTGGCTGCAAGATCAACAGATACTCTCGGACCCATGATTTTTCATATGGGTGGGATCTGGGCTAAAACTTGTACTATTTATTTTAGTTTTTTTACAAGTTTTAGTAGGCTTTCTGAAATTTCCCCAATGTTGAAGCCCGGTCTTTCCCCTCTGGTTCCGCCTCTCAGTGTAGTTTGATCTTTCTCTTCTCGTGACTGCTACCACTAGTTATTTTGGGCTCGAACAAAATCCTCATGACGGGATCAACAGGTCTTCTGGTTGACGAATGTATCAGTAGCGACCAAAAGACTTGCAAACTTCTAAAATTCATAAAGTTCCGCACAATCATTGCTCTGAACAATCATACAAATACACCGCAATGATGGAGATATATTCCTTTAATTCCAGGACTAAAAATAATCTCACAAGCTTATCCATATTATGTAGTGATTTTTCTGACTATGAGGAGTAAACAGCAGGCAAAAGTAGGAACAACTGTTATCTCAACAAAGCAAACCCCAAAAAAAAAAAAAAAAAACGAAAAAGAAAAAAAAGTACTTGAACATGATGATTCCGCCAATGAAGGTAACCCACAGAGCGGCGCCCCACGCGGTGGAGAAACAGAGCAGGTGAGCCAATTTCAATCCACTGACGAGCACCGGCGATTTTTGGCCGTCCGACCTCGAAACGAAGGTTTCCGGCGAGAAAACTACCCCGATTGCCAAAAACGCCACCGCGGTTAAAAATCTTGTCATCCAAGCCATATTTTTTTCTAATTCCTGACTGATTCGGAATTGAGGATTCGACTATAATTGAAAAAAGAGAGAGAGAGAGAAAGCAAAATTCACATACTCGACTACTGTTGCTTCAGAGACGTTCAATATCGACGACGCTGTGGAAGGACACGAGACAAATTGGGCAACTCTTAATGGGCACATATGGATGAAGCCCAAATTAAAACTATCGGTCACACAAATGTCCATAAGGTCCAGATTAAAACTATGGGTCACACAAATGTCCATAAGGTCCAGTCAAAACGTGATCCAATTAAATGGAAGAACAATAGATGAGTATAAAATACTTAAAATTTTAGTCCCTCACGTGATAAAAATGAGAAACTTCAGTCGCTAGTAGAGCTATTTTGCCTTATCTGGTATATTCAGACTTTCTATAAAAAAATTGATAATTAACTAATAAGACTAAAATAAACATACAAAAATATTATCTTCTAATTTTATGCAAGCAAATAATCCAAATTCTTTAATCATTATATAATTTAAATTCAAATTAGTTTTATATAAATCATCACACATATTACTGTCCCAAAAAATAAATATCAAATCAATACACTATTCGAATCCGACTGATATTATCACAATAGAATATTGTACGTCTTACATTAACGAATTTGTGTATCAATAACGCTATGAATTTAGCCGCAATGGTAGTCAAGTTGGTGGAGTAAGTGAGCGCGTGACTGAAAGGTCATGAGTTCGAATCACCATATAACACTTTCTTGGTTGAGCCTGTGTGGCAGGACTTGCCTAGTGTGGTTTATCTGGTTGACGTAGTTTACAGGTTATTACGTACAATCCGAGGGTTTTGTTGATACCCCATCCACCTTGGCATCCACATAAACACTCCAGGCAGCTGAACCGGCCGAGCAGAGCCTGAAGCCGAACCAATTATGAACCCGATTTTCTCCCGGGCTTGTTAAAAACCGGACCGGGCAGAGACGTTAAAGCCGACCCGGTACCCGATCCAGAAGGGCCGAGCAGATCGAAGATAAAAACGCTCCGATTCAAGATTACAACAAGGCCGACCTGAACGGCGGGACGAGGACCGACCCCAGCGGATAAGCGTCGCCAGAAGCATGCGGGACAGGCCCGCATGCCAATTAACGCATGCTGTCATGTCCCTTCCCGAAGCAATCCTTAGAGGCCGCCACGTGTCTAAGGCATATTTGCAGTCTGACAAGTGTTTTGGGCATATTCCCCAACATTTGCCAGTTGTCATCTCCTGACTGTCCGAGATTGCCTATATATAGGAGGAATATACAGTGAGAGAGGATCTTTGGACTTTTGGCATTTATGATAAAAGAGAAAAAAAAAAAAGAGAATTTGTAATAACTAAGAAAAACAGATAGACCGGCACAAAAATATTCAGCTCGCCTCTATTTCATATTAAGGTCATTAATAAAATTTAGTGATCCAATCCTTTTCATCTTGTTTATTATTTTCTACGTGGCTTCGATCCATTCGTCCAGATCAGCACACGTGACGTTGACCAAATCAGACGTCAACAGATTGGCGCTAGAGGAAGGGGACCTTCAATAAAAAAAATATACTGCTCACCGGAGATGTCTCACGACAGTTCAAAAAACCCTCAGCCCGCGACGGAGGAAGAAAACCTCCATAAGGTGGTAGAGTGCTTTAAACATCCAGCCTTCATCCAGGGCATGACGACCCTTATGGCACGGGTTACTGGGGGCGGGACCCTTCAAAAACACGAAGACCATGTGGAGGCGGAATCTCAGACGACCCGCCCAGCTGCCTCGGGACGAAACAAAAAGAGAACAACCTCTGGGGTCGCCGGGGTGTTGTTACCCAAAATATTATCCGAAGATAGTGTTGCTGGAATGATCGAGTAACCAACAAGTGCGGGAGCACGTCCGTGAGAAATTAAATGACACAATATTTGTCGGGGTTGTTAATCCCGGGCTTGAATGCTCTCGCGAGATTTTATTAATAAGTATACTGTCGAGTACAAATATTAATGTTAGAATCTATCACAAAGAGTGTAAAGAATTCTAGTTTTCTAAGTTGTGGAGCGTATAGAATGCCGGAAGAATCAGATATGGAGTTCTGTGAATTCTTGCTATGGATGTTCTATGTGTGAGAATGTCTTTCTCTTTTCTCTCTCTTGTTTGCTGTGTTTTCGAAGTCCTTATTCTGTGTTATGGACCTTCTATTTATAGCAGACCAAGTTCCTGGGGGCCCCCCTGTGATCGCAGGCGATCGTCGTTATTTATATTATAATAAGACGGCCGATCGTCTCGCCGCGTGGGGCTTTTCCCTTAAAGTCCGCGGTTGTTCTTGATGTGCATTTGTGCGGTCGACGGGGAACTCGCATGCGCCCGAGCCGCTCACCCACCTTTCTAGTGATCTTGTTGGTAGGTGAGGTAGGTGACATCGTGAGCACACGTCTTGTCTGTCAGCACCTTTCGCAGGTCTGCGGCCCTGTTGGTAGGTGAAGTAGGTGACAGGCTGTGGGCACCGATCTTGTCTGTCAGCACCTTTTGAGATCTGCACGCGGGTCCCAGCCCGATATTTGGGCTTTGGTGACTTTTGACGGATGTTGGATTAATACGTGGCACGAGACGATCGCCAATCAACAAAAGACGATCGCCAATCAACAAAAGACGATCGCCAATCAACAAAAGACGATCGCCAATCAACAAAAGGCGATCGCCGTGGGTGCCGAGTTCAGGGTGTTTGCCCCGAGCATATCCCTCATGGTAGACTCCCCGTCTTGCTATGACGATCACCTTCGAGGCGTGTTTAAATGCCGCACAACAATTGCCCCCCAGCTCGGCTCGATGTTGAAAACACGGGGTGAGGTGGCACTTTTGGCGATCGCCAATGTTTTAGACGACCGGGCGATCTGATTTCAAATTTGGACGATCTCCTTTTGCGCTGGGAGCGGCGGGAAAAGAAAAGCGGGCTCGCGAAACAATGCAAGGACACGCGTCGCGTTTCTATTGAGGGAGCCCGACGATTCGTCAGACTTTGTCGATTGGCGTGCCCTCGAAAAGACGCGTACGCGGGACTCGAGGGCCGCATTTATTGCGTCCTGGCTGTCGGTTGCATCCCAGCCCTCGGACTTTCGCCTATTTGCCCAGAAACCCCTGCCTCCATCTATAAAAGGGGCTAGGGCTACTCCATTTTCATCTTTTACGCGTCCTTGCCTTCCTGCTGAAGCTCTGCAAAAATTTCCGTAGCTTGTTGTGCCGACCGTCTTCCTTTCTTTAGGTAAGAAACCCAATTTTCTCTCTCCCTTAATTTTTGAGAATATGTCGGGAGGATCTAAGGCCTTCGAGGTCGGAAGCACTTCGCCGCGGCCAGGGACCGGGAGGAAATTCTGTGGGAATCCCGTGGAAACGGCCGCAGAGGCTATTCGTGCGGGGATTGCACCGCAGAGCTTGAGGAGCTTTTCAAAGAGGCCGTAGTGGCGGAGCTCGCGGCGGCGGAGGAGCTAGATGCGTCGCCGGTGGAGGAAGACGAACTGATGCGTTTGTCTTGGGAAAAAGATAGCATCTCTGGCCCCGTCTATACGGCTTTTGCTAAACTTATGGAGGGGATTGCCGGGACCTGTCCGGAGTTTGATTTCGAGGCTTACTCCGCCGCTCATCCCTATGTACACGTGAAGCGGACGGAGTTTCGGGCTGCTGAACCGTCTCAATGGACTCTTGGTCAGATTCGGAGTTCGGCGACCTGGAAGGACATGACCCGCTGGAGGGCCAAATATCATATTCCCTCTGATGTGTCATTGCACGTGCCCTCCGAGAACGAACGTGCCGACCAGCCTCCCGAGGGTATGGTCGCCATCAACGAAATGACCCTGGCTGCCGGTCTGCGGTTTCCATTGCCGTTCGCCGTTTCGTATCTGCTGATCGCCTGGAATTTGGCGCCTCTTCAGTTGACGCCGAACGCCTGGTTGCAGATTATCAGCACATTGACATTATTTGGCGGTCACAGGTTGTTTCGCTTGCCTTCATACTGGAGATGAATTATCTTTTAAGTGGCCGTGCGGAAGGGGTCGATCGGCGGGTACCATATCCAAGGTCGCCAGGTAGGGTGGTTATCGGGAGTCTTGAGCAAGACTCGGGCGACACGAAAAAGTGGTCTTTGGGTTGGTGGTGCTTGGAGGTCGGCATCGAGCGAACCGCCGGAGGAGGAGTTGGATATCCCTACCAATTTTCGGGAGAGGAATCCAAGTAAGGGTTTCCTTTCTCCCTTTATTTGGATACTCCTTGGACTCATCTAATTTATTTCCCTTTTTGCAGGATCCCTTGTTCCATCGATCGACGATCTCCCCTTTGATTTCTCGATCGTCTGGGAGCGGATTCGCGCATTGCCGGTTTCCTATAAAGACGTTCGATCAGTCAGCCACAAATCTCATCGGTTGGGAGCTCGACTGTTTCGCTTCCCTCGCCACCTGAAGGCACCTGGTATGACTTTTCATCCACTCTTTTCTGCGAGGCGATCGTCTCCAAGAGGTCGCCATGTTTACGCAAGTGTCTAACTTGTTTTAGTTTCTTCTCTGGCAGAGATTTATTTTCCCCGTATCACCGAGCTACCGCAGGATATCGCCATGTCTAATCCCGGTTTTCTCGGTCGCCTTCATCTGGGAAAGAAAACGGGTCGCGTTGCTGCGACGTCGTCTCGCCCTGCCCCTGTGGTGAAGCCCGTTGCGGTGCCGGTCGCCGAACCGGAATCTCAGGGTGAGGAACAACTCCAGCGCAACCGCAAGAGGCGGAGGCCGGAGGCGTCCCTTCCGTCGGCTGAGGCGGATTTAGCTATTCTGGAGCCGCCGATCGCCGCTCCCCCCGTTTCTTATGTTCCGATGGCGGAGGGGTCTGGTCCCAGGCCGTCGGCGTCCAGCTCCAGGTCGTCTTACGGCTACTTGAAAAGGACGGCGATCGCTGACGCCGAGACTCCTCGGGGAAAGCCCTTTTTTGGCCGTGATCCAGAGCTGGTCAACAGGTGAGAATGGTTTGAACTTTCCGTGCTAGGCGTTCTGAGTAAGTCTTAGGCTAACTCTTTTGGTTTCCTTGGTTTGCGCTGCAGGGTTCGTCTCGCCGATCCGGACGTTGCTCCCATGGTGCTGGACTTTCTGTCGAGCAAGGCTCCGCAACAATCTCTCGATGTCCCTGCTTACGTTCGCCAGGCCATCAACTCTTTGCCCAAGGCTTGGACGACCGACCTCGATGCGATCGCTCGTCGGCGATCTGGAGACGCCATGCAGGCGACCGTTGCCACAGCTCTCCGTGACGGCGACGATGGCCGTCCAAGCTGCAAGGGATTTCGAGGGGCGACCCTCCACTGCTCATCTCCATCGCGACCTCGAGGCCGCCCGGAACAAAAATATCGAGGATGCCAACCGGATCCGGGCTATGGAGAAGGAGTATGAGGAGACGGCCAAAAGGGCTAAGCAGGATGTGGATCGATTGATGCAGGAGCTGAGGCGCTCCAAGGAGGCTGCCGATCGGTCCCGTGACGAGGAGCGCGAAGCTCGCCAGAAGCTCGCGGCGTCGCAGGAGGAGGCGGCCGGACTGAAGGCGATAGATGATCGGCTTAGCGGTGAGCTGGACGCGGCAAGGAAAGAGCTGGAGAAGTCCCAGGGTGAGAATGCCGCCAAGGTTGCCGAGCTGGCGGAGGCTGAGAAGACGGCCGCGGAGTTGAAGGGCCAACTGAAGGCGATCGAGACCGATCCCTACCAAAGTGTGGCGCTCGCCGGCGAGTTCGCCTATTACTTGGCATATGTTGACGCTGTTCGAGCTGCTAAAAAGGCGGGGGTCGAGATCGGTCCCCTGATGGAGAGCTTCAAATCCTATGTCCTTGAGCATCCTCTGCATCCGGAATTCTCCTTGCCGATCCTTGATTTAGCCGACTTCGGGATCGACTTGAGTTGGTATACGGGTAAACTCATTCATCCCGAGGCCGAAGCCGATCCGCAACCCGAGGGCGAAGACCAGCAGGCGGAGCCTTGAGAGGCATTTTTGTTTTCCTCCAGCACTATGTACTTTTCGTTTTCCTTTTGTAATGCCTTCGGGCCCCGTGATGTACTAAACTTGCGTTATGAATAAAATGTTCTTCGTTTCATACGATCGCCTTTGAATGTTTGCGTGCAACTTTTACAAGTATGTGTATGATTGCTTTCGACGTTTTGTTCATCCGATCGATTGTCTGAGTGTTGAAAGCATTGATATGTTTTGAATCGGAATTCTTACTTGTAATTTTTGTTGGACGACTTCGATCGTCCTGCGCGTGTTCGAGCGAATGTGTTTGAGTGAGGCCGATCGTGTGCGGTTCCTTTTGTTCGATCGTATTTGGGATTAGCTTGACCCATCTCTGCCCCCTTGTTTTTGTTTACTTAATGTAAGGAAACAAAAACTAGGTTGTCCGGCGGGCTATCTTCAGTTTCGTCGGTTCTGAAGAATCATGTATGGTTGGGGTGTTCGATGGACCGACCTCCCTTATCGTGTCTTTGTGTGCGAGGGATGTTGTGTATCCCGCGACTCACTTTTTGTGAGGGTCCTCCGTTAGACTACGCCTGCCTTGTGTTAAAACGAAAGGTGGGCGATCTTGGTCTGGAGGAATCCTTGCGCGGGGCGTCGTCGGTTTATTCGACTCCACGCCCACGGCTTGTCAGCTCTGCTTCCACCTCGGCCCGCCATGAAGATGGCGACCCTCAACGGTGTACGTTGAGACGGGGGTAGTGGCACGTCGCATTGTCCGGGTTCACCAAGTTAGATGATGAACCATTGAGGGAGGGCGATCGTGTCCACTGATTAGTTTTGGAGGGTCCTTCGGCTACGCCGGCCTCGTATTCAAACGAAAGGCGGGCGATCTAGGCTCGAAGGAACCTTGCATGGGCGATCGCCAGAATAGATGGGATAGAGAACAAAAATATTTCATTATGTTCCTTGTACATTTGGCAGTTGAAAATGAATACAAAGTTATCATTGATAGTATTTCTTCAGATGTACAGCGTTCCAGGGATATCGGTCCGGAGTACCGTCAGGGTGTTCCAGCTCGTAGGCTCCCTTAGTTAGCCATTTCGATATTCTGAAGGGGCCTTCCCAACTTGGTCCAAAGACACCTGTGTGGGTTTGGATCTTTTTGAGGACGAGATCGCCCACTTGGAACCGCCTTTCCCTGACCTTCGAATTGAAGAACTTTTCGGATCTCCTTTTATGGATAGTGTTCTTCATTTCCGAGGTCAGTCGACGTTCTTCGAGCATGTCGAGGTCGATCCGCCGGGCCACATCATTATCGATCGTCATATCTTGCTCGGTTCGATGGCTGAGGACGGCGATCTCCGAGGGAATCACCGCTTCTGTTCCGAAGGCTAGGGCGAATGGGGTTTCGCCCGTTGAATTGCGGGTCGTTGTTCGGTAAGACCACAAAACGTCTGGGAGCTCGCTCGCCCATCGTCCTAGCCTGGATTCGAGTCGCGCTTTAATTGTGTGTTTGAGGATTTTGTTCACTGCCTCTACCTGCCCGTTCGTCTGAGGGTGATAGGGAGCCGAGAACAACCTTTTGATTCCCCACTTATCACAGAATTGCATGACTTCTAAGCCGTCGAACTGCTTTCCATTGTCGGAGATGATGGCCTGGGGTAGACCGAACCGGCATATGATGTTTCTCCAGATAAACTTGATCACTTGCTCTTGGCCGATCTTGTTTAGCGGTTCGGCCTCTGCCCATTTTGTGAAATAGTCGACCCCGACGATGGCGAACTTACAGCCTCCTGGAGCCGTCGGTAAGGGACCTATGAGGTCGATGCCCCATTGAGCGAATGGCCATGGGCTGCTCATCGAGGTGAGCTGCTCGGGGGAGATTTTAATACTCGGTCCCATTACTTGACATCTATGACACGACCTGGCATAGGCGATCGCATCTTTCTGAAGTGACGGCCAGAAAAAACCTTGCCTGGTTGTCTTATGGATGAGAGCTCGTCCACCAGCGTGATTTCCACAGATTCCGTCGTGGATCTCGGCCCGGTGTAATACACTTGAGGAGGGGAAGGCTGAAAGCTCGCTTGTAAAGACGATCGTCCAGTAGGGTGTATCTGGTCGCTCGGAGCTGGAGTTGGCGAGCTTTGATACGGTCGTCAGGGACCGTCCCGTCCTTCAAGTATGTGATGAACGGAGTCATCCAGCTTTCTTCGGCAACGGCAACTGTGGCCACCAGGTTTCTTTCGATTGCCGGCCTTTCTGACTTTGTAATTTGGATATTAGAGAAATCGGCTGCCCCATCCGACGACGCTAGCTTGGATAGGGCATCGGCCTGAGAGTTGTGCTCTCTCGGGACTTGTTCGATTTGTACTTCTTCAAATTTCGTGCACATCTCGGCGACCAGCTCTTGGTATTTGATCATCTGTTCGCCACGTGCCTCATATTCTCCTTTGACTTGGTTCACGACCAGGAGGGAGTCCATGAAGATATGGAGGCGACGAACGTCTAGGGCGAGAGCCAGGTCGAGCCCGCCTACCAAGGCCTCGTATTCGGCTTCATTGTTGGTCTCTCGAAACCCGAAACGCACGGCATTTGTGAAGCTTTGTCCGTTGGGGCTAATGAGGACGATCCCTGCCCCTGATCGTGAGTTGGTCGCCGAACCGTCAACGTACAGCTTCCAGGCAGGTCGACCGACATGGGTCGGACTGTGAGGGAATGTTAACTCCACCACGAAGTCCGCCAGAGCTTGGCCCTTGATCTCCGTGCGAGGAGCGTATGTGATGCCGTATTGGGCGATCTCTAGTGACCATTTGAGGAGTCGCCCGTTGGTATCCGGTCGATGCAGAACTTGCCTTATAGGGAGAGTTGTCAAAACCTCCACTTGATGGTCGAAAAAGTAGGCTCTTAGCTTACGGACACTCATGACTAGAGCGTAGGCGATCTTCTCCAAAGGTGTATAGCGTGTTTCAGCGTCGTGGAGCGTTTGACTGACATAGTAGATCGGCAGATGGACTAGTCCCTCCGCTCGCACCAAGACCGCACTCAGCGTGACCTCCGAGGCCGCTAGGTAAAGGAATAATTTCTCCCCGGGGATCGGCTTTGCCAGGATCTGGGGGTTGGATAAATATTCCTTTATTTTGGCGAACGCCATCTGACTCTCCCTCGTCCATGCGAACTTTTTGTTTTTGATGGTCACGAAGAAAGGCTTGTTTTTATCGCCAAGCCGAGATATGAAGCGGTTGAGGGCGGCCAGACAACCTGTGAGGCGTTGTACCTGCTTGATGTTCCGAGGTTCCTGCATGTCGAGGATCGCCTGTATCTTGGTGGGATTCGCCTCGATCCCCCTCTGGCTGACAATGTGCCCCAGGAATTTCCCGGAGCGCACCCCAAAGTTGCATTTCTTGGGGTTCAGCTTCATGTTGAACTTTTCGAGGATGGCGAATGTCTCGGCGAGATCATTGAGGTGATCTTCCTTCTTGAGGCTTTTGACCACGATGTCGTCGATGTAGACCTCCATGGTCTTGCCGATCTGATTAGCAAACATCCCGTTGACTGTGCTATTAGGTCGCCCCGTATTCTTCAAGCCGACGGCATCCGGACCCAAAAGTATATGTCTTTTTCCGTGTGGAAAGATGTGTGTTTTATGTCTTTCTCCGCCATTGGGATTTGATGATATCCGTGAAGGCATCCATAAACGACATCATTTCGCACTGCGATCTTATCGACCAAGTGATCAAGATTAGGCAAAGTAAAGTGATCTTTTGGACAATCCGCGTATAGGTCGGTGAAGTCGATGCAAAACCTCCAGGAACCGGTCGGCTTCTTGACGAGTACCGCATTAGCGACCCATTGTGGGTCGTCCGTAGCTACCCCGATTAACTTGTTGTCGAGCAACTTTTGGACCTCTCGTGTCGAGCGCGCGTATTTTTCGGGGCCGAATTTCCCTCGTTTTTATGAACAGGCTTCATCGCCGGTCGATCTTTAGATAGTGGCAAGCGTGCTCGGGACTTATGCCAACCATATCTTGATGCGACGTGCGAAGACTCCGATGTTCTTACGTAGCAAATTGACCAGATCTCCTTTCGGTGCGAGGTCGATGCTTGCGCCGATCTGTACTTCCCGCTCGACGAGCCGGATCTATGGCTATACTCTCCAACTCTTCGATGGGGACGGTCGCTTCTTGCTTGGAACGATTTCCGGACTCGATCCTTGGATCGACGTCGAGACTCGGCTCGAAACCGATCCTTGGCTCGATGTCGTCCGTTAACTGATCCGAGATGGCGTCCTCTGAGTTGGGTTGGCACGATGTGTTTGGCTCGTCGATCTCCATGGGTCGATCGTCGATCGTTTCAACGTTACACATATCGGGGGAAGTATTGAAAACAGTAACGACATAGGAGTAATTTAAACATCTTTTTGCCATTAGCTGGTCCCCCTTTACAGTACCGACCGTCCCATCGGCAGTGGGGAATTTGATACAATAAAAGAAGGACGAAGCAACCGCCTCAAAGGTTTCTAAGAATGGACGACCTTGGAACCCATTATAGATGCTGGGCCTATCTATGATTACAAAATTTAGGTTCCTAGTAATCCTAACCTTGGGATCGTAAATGCATATCAGCTCGACGGAGAGCTTGATCCTCCCATAGGCTTGGACAGTGCTGTCGCCGAATCCTTGGAGCACGGTGTCGAATGGCTTGATGAATTTGGTTAAGTTTCCGAGCTGATCCAGAGCTGTTTTGAATATGATATTGCAGAAGCTCCCGTTGTCAACCAGCACGCGGTCGACCGCCTTCCCAAGGATACAGGCAGAGATCACCAATGCATCCTCTTTGGGGAAATGTACCCCCTCCCTGTCTTTATTGGAGAAGGTGATGAGCGCGTCTCTAGCGATGGTCGGCTCTGGGGGCACCACAATATGGACTCCGGCGAATGCCCTCAGTTCGGCCTTCCGCTTCCTTTTTGACGCGGTGGAAACCGGGGAAAGGCCCCCGAGGTTCCCACCTCCTGCTTGGAGCATATTAATCCGACCTCCAGGGTTGATCGGAGGAATCGATTCATCGGAAAGCTCTGGCTCGTGTTCGATCCTGGCGACCGGATTGGGAGGCGTCCTTTAGTTTTGCCGGCGCTCGCGCCCTCCGGTCCTCTCTGTTCGAGGTTCTGGCTTGGTGACCAGGTTGTCTAATTTGCCTTCTTCGAACAGTCGCCAGAGTTGCCTGAGGAGGTCGCGGCACTGGCTGGTGTTGTGGCCGGGACTTTTGTGGTAGGCACATAATTTGCTACGGTCTAGATGACTGTGGTCCCTTATTGGCTTTGGTTTGGAAAGCCACTCCCGCCCCTTAATTGCGTTGAAGATGTGGGCTGGAGACAAGTTGAGGTTGTGGAGGAGGTGAACCTCTACATCACCGAAGGCTTTGAATTCGCCAGGCGGCTTGGCGACCGCCTTTCTGGGATTGGCGACCGCCTTCTTCTGAACATGGGATGGCATCTTCCCCTCTCCGGTGGGTTCCTCATCTAAACGGAGGGAGAGCATCCTCTGCCTGGCCAGGAAATCGGCGGCTCTGACGCGGAAGACCGAGTAGGTCGGGGGGATATCCTTTGTGAGATGCCTGAACATGGGTGAGTGGCCGTGGAATCCCCCCAGGACTGAATAGAGGGCGAGCTCGTCGCTAATGGGTTCGCCGGTGAGGACTATCTCGTCCACCCGGTCGACGTAATCTTCATCTGGCTCGTCCTTCCCCTGCTTGATTTTCATCATGCGGTGGGGGCCTTCAGGGCGAGCGACTTTGGCGGCGAAGTATGACGTAAAGTCGTTCGCCAACTTTTCGAAGCAATTGATTGAGCGAGGTGGCAGTGAGATGTACCACCTGTGGGCGAGGTCGCCCAGAGTTAGCGGGAACATCCGACACTTCGTCGCATCTGATGCTCCACATCCGGTCATGTAGATCCGGAATTTGCTCAAGTGGGTCTCCGGGTCCGATCTTCCCTCATATAGAGGTGTCTGTGGGGGAGCGATTGTTGGTTGAACCGGGGCGAGCTCGATCTGGACCGCGAGTGGTTCACTTGGTCCAAAGATCGATCTCCTGGCGCCTGCCCCTGTGTCTAGTAGCGCCTTCATTTCGTCGAGCTGGCGCTGCATTGCGGCTATTTCCGTGCTTCGTTGCCGGATTGGCACCGGAGCGAGGCGAGGCGATCATGTACCGATCTCGCCCCCATGGTGGATGACGAGTTCTCTGCCCGCGGATTCATTTCTTGGGCGAGTGGGGCCTGTCGACCGGCCTGTCTTCGGGAGTCGGATATGCCGAACTCCCGGTGACGGATTCGGACTCCGATGCCTCCCGACTCGGGCCCGACCGCCCGGGTCGCCACGAGGGATCACTCCTGGCGATCAAGACGGAGTCGTCCCGCCTAACGAGAGCCTTTGCTGCGGCTCGTGGTTTCTGTTGATTTCTCAACATATATCCCTTTGAGCTTCCGCTTGCCAGCTCGGCGGATGGTTGACGGAGTGATGGTGGGCGAGTCGCATGCAATCCGTCGCTCCCTGAGGACGGCTATGGCCTCCTCAATATGTTCCGCAGTCTGGAACTGATCGAGTGAGAGACTAGGGCCGTCCCTTGGGGGCGGGAGTGAGGACCTAGCGTCGCCGCGGTCGCCCTCCGTCGCGGGCTGGGATTCTGTCCGGGTCGGAATGATATTTCCGGCAGATCTCAGGGTGGCTCTCTTGGAAGTTGTTGCAGACGTCATTTTTCTGAAGGTTTATTTCTTTTGAAGAACAGGGAGTGTTTCTTCAAGTGTGAGTCTGGAGAACGATGAGTGTTCTATGAGACGATCGGAATAAGAGTGAAGGTAGTACCCTTTCCTCTAGCGCCAATTGTTGTTACCCAAAATATTATCCGAAGATAGTGTTGCTGGAATGATCGAGTAACCAACAAGTGCGGGAGCACGTCCGTGAGAAATTAAATGACACAAGATTTACCGGGGTTGTTAATCCCGGGCTTGAATGCTCTCGCGAGATTTTATTAATAAGTATACTGTCGAGTACAAATATTAATGTTAGAATCTATCACAAAGAGTGTAAAGAATTCTAGTTTTCTAAGCTGTGGAGCGTATAGAATGCCGGAAGAATCAGATATGGAGTTCTGTGAATTCTTGCTATGGATGTTTTATGTGTGAGAATGTCTTTCTCTTTTCTCTCTCTTGTTTGCTGTGTTTTCGAAGTCCTTATTCTGTGTTATGGACCTTCTATTTATAGCAGACCAAGTTCCTGGGGGCCCCCCTGTGATCGCAGGCGATCGTCGTTATTTATATTATAATAAGACGGCTGATCGTCTCGCCGCGTGGGGCTTTTCCCTTAAAGTCTGCGGTTGTTCTTGACAGCACTGTACGGTCTGACGGGGAACTCGCATGCGCCCGAAGTCGCTGTCACCCACCTTTTCGGCGATCTTGTTGGTAGGTGAGGTAGGTGACAGATCGTGAGCACACGTCTTGTCTGTCAGCACCTTTCGCAGGTCTGCGGCCCTGTTGGTAGGTGAAGTAGGTGACAGGCTGTGGGCACCGATCTTGTCTGTCAGCACCTTTTGAGATCTGCACGCGGGTCCCAGCCCGAGATTTGGGCTTTGGTGACTTTTGACGGATGTTGGATTAATACGTGGCACGAGACGATCGCCAATCAACAAAAGACGATCGCCAATCAACAAAAGACGATCGCCAATCAACAAAAGACGATCGCCAATCAACAAAAGGCGATCGCCGTGGGTGCCGAGTTCAGGGTGTTTGCCCCGAGCATATCCCTCATGGTAGACTCCCCGTCTTGCTATGACGATCACCTTCGAGGCGTGTTTAAATGCCGCACAACACGGGGAAAGGGCGGAAAGCCATGGCGAAAGCTCACATCCCTCTCGAAAAAGTAGGCTTTCGCGCCTCATATCCGTGTTTGATCGCCTCGGGGCAGGGAAGAAAATTGAAAAAGCAGCGCCGGCTCCCACTATCCAGAGTCAGAGCCGTAAAGAAGAAAAAGCTCCCCACCAGTCCCTAAATCCGACACAAGTATTACCTCCAACTCCCGGCGATAACTCGAGTGAGATCGAGTTTCTTAAAAAAACACCTTACGAAGCTCGAAAACAAGCAACTCCAGCCATCCCAAAGTTCGGAATGGCTTAACAGCCAGGAGAGTCCCCTGGCCCCCAGTGTTCTGGCGGAACCCCTCCCGGAGAAGTTCAAGATTCCTCAAATTCTGCCGTACAACGGGGAGACAGACCCCAACGCCCATCTTGGACATTATAATTCCTGGATGGACCTGCACGGATCTCAGGACGCGTTCCGGTGCCGAATGTTCTCCTTGACTCTGGGGGAGAGGGCCTAGAGATGGTATCGGACGCTGCCCCACCATTCTATTCAAACATGGGCCCAGCTCTCGGCGACGTTTGCGAGTCGCCCCGCGCTCATCCATCGCTTCCGTCGTACAGGGGCCGAACGAGTCCCTTAAAGATTATATATCTCATTTCAACAAATGGATATTGGAGACGGAATCCATGTCGGACGATGCGCTGACCATTATTGCCAAGGCCGGCCTCCTCAAAAATTCTTTCTTCCGCTGGACGGTGTGCCAGAATGTCCCACACACCTACCAGGAATTCTTGGAGTGCGCCAGCTCCCATATAGCTGCCGAGAAAGCTATGCCGGCACCAGTTTTAGTCATGCCCTCCGATCAGAAAGGGTCCTACAAAAAGAAAGAAGATAGGCATGACTACAAAGAGGCCGGTCAAGAATCCCGCCGGGAGAATAAGACTCCCACCTCTTCCTCAACAGCCCCAACAACTCAGAGCTATCGGGAGCGTAGGCCCGAGTTCATGGCTAATTTCGCTGAAATATATTCCGTCGGAGCCACGGCCATATTCGATCAAATAAAGGACAAAAATTTAAAGAGGTACTATAAGACCGAGCTCATTCGGCACTATAAGACCGGCTCATCCGACACTATAAGACCGAACTCACCTCGGCAGCTCATAAGACCAGCTCATCCGGCACTATAAGACCGAGCTCACCTCGGCACCTCATAAGACCGACTCATCCGGCACTATAAGACCGAGCTCGCCTCGGCACCTCATAAGACCGGCTCATCCGGCACTATAAGACCGAGCTCGCCTCGGCACCTCATAAGACCGGCTCATCCGGCACTATAAGACCGAGCTCGCCTCGCACTCATAAGACCGGCTCATCCGCACTATAAGACCGAGCTCGCCGCACTCATCAGACCGGCTCATCCGGCACTATAAGACCGAGCTCGCCTCGGCACCTCATAAGACCGGCTCATCCGGCACTATAAGACCGAGCTCGCCTCGGCACCTCATAAGACCGGCTCATCCGGCACTATAAGACCGAGCTCGCCTCGGCACCTCATAAGACCGGCTCATCCGACACTATAACACCGAGCTCGCCTCGGCACCTCATAAGACCGGCCCATCCGGCACTATAAGACCGAGCTTGCCTCGGCACCTCATAAGACCGGCCCATCCGGCACTATAAGACCGAGCTCGCCTCGGCACCTCATAAGACCGGCCCATCCGGCACTATAAGACCGAGCTCGCCTCGGCACCTCATAAGACCGGATCATCCGACACTATAACACCGAGCTCGCCTCGGCACCTCATAAGACCGGCCAATCCGACACTATAAGACCGAGCTCGCTTCGGCACCTCATAAGACCGGCCCATCCGGCACTATAAGACCGAGCTCGCCTCGGCAAAACCACCAGAAAAACAAAAGAAAAAGGAGCAGTTAAAGAGACGCTAAGAAGATTTTATTCATCCAAGGAAACATTTTTACAAATTACATGTGAAAAACAAAGGAAAAGAAAGACTGGCACGCAGGCTATGCAGGAAACGAAATCTGAAAGGAAACTACGCGGCCCCACCATCCTGGCCGGCCGCCTGGAAGGACTGTCCTTCACCTTCGCCGTGCGGAGCCAACCCAGGATCTTCAACCTCGGCGACCTTTGGCTCATCAGCTCCATGGATATCAACATGCAGATCGGTCGCCTAGAACGCTATGTAGGCCTCGATCTCCTGAACGGTCTTCCCTCCCTTTATGAGATCTAATATCTCGTAGCAGGTGGAGACGTAATTCAGGTTGATCAGCTCCTCGAACTCAGGCGTCTCCTTAAAGGCCGCCGCCCCTTCGGCAAGACCCTTGGCGTAGCCCGAAGCCTCGCATGTATTAATACGCTCGGTCAGGTTTTCAACCTGGGCCTTGGTTTCTTTCAAATAAGCCTCGTGCTCATACCTGGTGTCTAACCACCGCTTATGCCCCTGCTCGGCCGCCGCGGTCATCTCTTCGGCCTTCACCTTCCATAGATCGGCCTCGAGGGCCCGACTGTCTAGGATCTCCATATCACCCTTCATGGAGGTTATCTCCTCCTCCAGGGACTTGATCAACGAAGGACAGAGATGGTGCTTTTCCTGCAAGGCCTTGAGATCGGCCTCCGCCTTCTTATGCTTCTCGACCAAGGCCAAAAGCTCATCGTTAGCCTTCACGTAAGTGCACATTGCACGGCCGACCAGAGCGTTTCCGAATTGGATCTGCTCAGCCGGATCCATGTCATTGGTCATCATCTCCAGCTTGGGCGTCCAACCCCTAATTGGAATATAACTGGACACAGCCACCGCAGGGGGAACCCGGTTGAGCATTTCAGTGGTTGGGGTAGCTGCCCGGATGTAATCAAGAAACCATCGCGGCCGTCTCCCCTTCATCTGGGCGCACGGTTCCACCCGGTCCTTATTAACCGGGAGATAATGGCCCTCCAAGTCAATTACGGGCTCCTCACTGGTCACACGACCCGTCCGGATAGGGGTCGGGGCGGATACGACAACTTCAGGAACAGACGAGCCCTCCGCCTTGGTCGCACTGTCCTCAGGCTCGGCCTCTACCCTCTTCCGCTTGCCCGCACGCTCCCTCCGCTCGGCGGCCTCAGCAGCCAGCCTCGCCCCTCGTTGAGCATGCGTCTCTTTCCTTCCCGATGGAACCTTGGCCCTAGGGACTGGAGAAAGAAGATATGTTAAAAAAATGATGAAGACATAATACTCGGATCGGTTGGTCGAAGTCCGGCCGCCCAGAGGTTTTCCTCGGTAACCAGAAGATGCGACTTCCTCTGCTCAGTAGGAAGATCCAAAAGCTGTTCAACTCGGTCGTCGAACTCGGAGGAGGTCTCTTGCGCCGGGATGCATTCTGCACATGCAATAAATGATGAGCGTTAGACAAAAAAGGAACAGGAATACGAAACACGACACTTACTCATTTTGGTAATGAAGTGCTCTGGGACCCGAAGCTCGGCATCTATCACATCAGGCTCCCATTCATCCGCCGAGCTCCTCCAAGGTCCCCCTATATAGAACCACTGCTCCTTCCAGCTATGGATGGTCTCCGGCACATCCACCAATTCTTTATGCATGGCATGCCGGTATCGAGTAAAACCAAATGAGCGGATCTGCCGACCAACCTCCATAAGAAGAGACTGTTGAACTCCTCAAAGCTGGGCTCGGGCCAGTCGTGCTGGTTGAAAAGGATGAAAAGACCCACCACCCGAGCCCAGGAATTCGGATGAATCTGGGAGACAGGAAGGCCCCACTGCCTTAGCCACCGGGAGAAGGCTAACGTGAGCGGAAACCTCAGCCCTGCCAGCAGAGAGCGGTAGTACACCGCCGTACAAACGACGGGCGGAGTGTGAGGCCTCTCATTGGGATTCGGAATGAACATCCGCACCCTATCCGGGATCTTAAATCGCAGCCGCCAAGCCGCTAATTGCTCTTCCGTAACGATGCTCCGAATCGAGGCCGAGTCCCACTCCGCCTCCACGAAAGGGGACGGCCGAGGGCGAGTCCAAGCCTCCACCGACTCAACCCTTTCTTCCGCCTGAGTCCCTACGACCGCCGTCAACGGCGCCGCCACCTCCGCGTCTCCAGAATCCGGCGACCTGGCGACCTCGCCGCCTTTCTCCTCGTTGCTCCAGTCGACGGGAGCGTCGCCCATGGACAGATCCGCCACCCCCGTGCGGTCCGGAGACACAGTCAACTCCACTGGTGTCTCATCCCTCAGCTCCGACATCGTAAAGTAGAAAAAGGGAAAAGGCTTACCGGGAAATTCTCTCTAAAATCAGGAAGAGGACGCCAAAAAATTTTCTCTCTCTTCTCTGCAACAAAACACAAAAATGGCGAAGGGAATAATGAAGAAGGAGACGTCTTATATTTATAAAAGAAAAGAGACATTAAATGCCCAGCGCGTGGCGCGACGATTCATACTGAACCATCGCGAAAATCGAAAGCGAGTGAACACGTCGTCAAATCAGATTCCGCCACGCGTTTCCCTCATCATGACACCTAATAACCCTGAAATCGAATCGACGCGACTCTCGAAGAGGCGTCCCTTCGAGAGATCTTATCCTCCCACTAGCCGGATCGGCCTCAGTATGAAACGACCCCATCCCCGGCCAACCAGGCACGACCCTGGACTCGGGGGCCCTTGTTGATAGCCCATCCACCTTGGCATCCACGTAAGCACTCCAGGCAGCTGAACCGGCCGAGCAGAGCCTGAAGCCGAACCAATTATGAACCCGATTTTCTCCCGGGCTTGTTAAAAATCGGACCGGTACCCGATCCAGAAGGGCCGAGTAGATCGAAGATAAAAACGCTCCGATTCAAGATTACAACAAGGCCGACCTGAACGGCGGAAGACCTGAGGACCGACCCCAGCGGATAAGCGTCGCCAGAAGCATGCGGGACAGGCCCGCATGCCAATTAACGCATGCTGTCATGTCCCTTCCCGAAGCAATCCTTAGAGGCCGCCACGTGTCTAAGGCATATTTGCAGTCTGACAAGTGTTTTGGGTATATTCCCCAACATTTGCCAGCTGTCATCTCCGGACTGGCCGAGATTGCATATATATAGAAGGAATATACAGTGCGAGAGGATCTTTGGATTTTTGGCATTTATGATAAAAGAGAGAAAAAAGAGAGAATTTGTAATAAATAAGAAAAACAGATAGACCGGCACAAAAATATTCAGCTCGGCTCTATTTCATATTAAGGTCATTAATAAAATTTAGTGATCTAATCCTTTTCATCTTGTTTATTATTTTCTACGTGACTTCGATCAATTCGTCCAGATCAGCACACGTGACGTTGACCAAATCAGACGTCAGCAGGTTTATTCAACGATCACTCGAAAAGTAACGACGGTGGGTTCCTAGTCATTAAAAAAAATGTTATGAATTTGCACTATCCAAATCTATCGAACATAGAACTACGCACAATCTAAATAGGCTTACACTATCTAAAACATTAAATATCTGTTGCCTTTTTCTGCTTATATTAAACCCAAAGTGGGCTGCACAAGTCTTGGTCATCAGCCCAAACTACAATTACGGGCAACGTATCTTCAAGGCAGCCCAAGGCAGCCCAAACCTAGTCCAATACAAAAAGGCCGTGAGGGGACAGGTGTCATCGAATGCCCAATTTCGCCTGCTCCCGCCACTGCACCGAAAATCAAAAGCAACAACGAAAATATAAAATCCCTCCTTTTTTTCGTAACTTTCCAAATTTACCCTTCATTTTTGCCCTTCTTCCCCGAGAAGCTATTGCAGAATAGTTCCCCCCCCCCCCCCCACCCAAATTTTTTGTAGGGATTAAAAAGCCTACTTTCTCCACTCGAGTTTTCTACTGTCCATAGACAATATTAGTAGACGGTGATTCTCACGGTAGTCTTTCGTTAGGTTTATTGTCTACGTTGATTCTCCCTGCAGTTCGTGCTGTACAGTTGCTATTTGAAGTCCAAAATGCTGGAAAGCAAGCAAATTATAGCATATGACGACCCCTCAAAGACCTTTCTTGGAGTTCGCTTTATTCTCCTTGGATTCGAGTCCATTAAAGAAGAGCAGGTTTTATTTTTATGGATTTTTTATGTTGTTCTTTGTTGATTTTCCTTTCATTTTAATTTCTTTCCCCATCACCACCAAAACATCTAATTAATTAATTAATTAATTAATTAATTACTGAATAAACTAGTATTTCTTCTAGATGGAAGAAGATTTTCTGTTAGTATGGAACATTTTCCTTTCCAAGTGAAATCCCCTAGTCCATTAACGGAACTTTCCCATCCGGATTTAGTTTTCGACTTTTGGAAATATCTTAGCAGATGAATTAATATTTCTCTTGAGACTTCCAATATAATTTTTTTTTGAAGAAAAGTCTTGTGTTTTTTATTGTGAATCTGTTCAGGTTCGATTGAAGCTTTTAGAAGGCGGAGGTGTGGATGCTGTAAATTATGGTCCGGATTGTAACCACGTGATTGTCGATAAGCTTATTTACGTAAGTAGACAAAAGTCACATATCTAAGTGTTTTTGCTTTTGTTTTGTTTTGTTTTCTTGCACTTTAGAATTTATATACATCTGGGTTTCAACACTTATCATAGTGAACCCTTCAATATTTTTTTTTTTTTGTATCAAGCACTTGAAATGCCTTAAGTTGGAGTACTTGAATAGATCATATTAATATTTGATATCTAGATTTTTGATTCATGACACAATTGTATAGATAGATACAGGCAGCATTGATATGGTTCGTTCCTGGTGCAGGATGAACCAATATGTGTTGCTGCACGAAGAGATGGTAAGACATTGGTGAATGGCTTATGGGTTGATCACAGTTTTGATGTGGGAATGCCTGTTGATCCCTCCTCGGTCAGTTTGTCTATTACCTCTGATTTCTTTTATTTTTACCGTGTTTTGTCGGAAAAAAAAAGCAGTTTCTTGGTTTGTGCGAACGGCCTTTTTAAAGTATGAGTTACAGTGTCTTATTTTGTATTTGATCACGTGAATTGTTCATGTTTTAAATGATATATTCATTTTTTGCTACCTAGTGCTTGTTCATTGGCAATTACAAGATTTTTGAGGTTGCATAGCATTTTGATACGAGGATTTCAAATTACTCCATATAGAGTGCATTCGAAATCCACCACAATCTTAAAAAATAACCTAAAATAGGAGCCTCAAGATTTGAAATCTATCGTACCCGTACAAGGTAGATGTTTGTTACTCCCTCCGTTCCACATAAAGAGTCCTGTTTCTAAACTTGTTTTCGTTCCACATAAAGAGTCCTGTTTCAAAAGTAAAATTTTAATATCTAATTGAGTTTTTGATAATATCAATCAAATTGATGTTATATGTTCGTTAAATTTGAGTAGAGATTTATTGGGCCAAAAAATTCAAAAAAATAAGCAAGAACAGATGGTTTTAAAAGAGTTGTACATTCACTCAAATGACTGAAACTAAAAAGTTGTACCTTGTTCAAAACTCTTTATATGGAACACGGGTATGGAATTGAAGTCCTCAACTTTAAATCCTTCAACTAATGAAAAAAAATCAATGAAGCCTAAGAAAGTCAAACTACTTGGGCTTGAAGTTTATTGTATGGGCTGTAGCATGAGTGCATTGGTACCGGGAATATTTTAGTAGATTGAGTGATATTTTTTTTCCAATTTCTAGCGTCCGCTGCACATCTCTACTCTGTAATACTGCCAGTGAACTATTATTTTAGAACCTTTCTCATCTGTTCTGTTTCATAGTTTGTTCGAATCCTTTTCAGGTCATGTACAGGCCTATGAAAGATTTGAATGGAATTCCAGGTGCAAAATCTCTGGTTGTCTGCTTGACTGGATATCAGCGACATGACAGAGATGATATCATGGTTCTGAACAATTGCTTACTTTCTTCTGATTTTTGACACTAATCATGCAATAGTTTTATGCTGTCTCAAGTTCTAGCTAATACTGTGTCATCCAATCTTACTGAAAGCCTCTTTATTCTCTAGACTATGGTTGCTTTGATGGGTGCGACTTTCTCAAAGCCATTGGTGGCAAACAAGGTTACTCATCTGATATGCTACAAATTTGATGGTGTGTTCTCCTATCTCTTGTTTAGCCGTGACTTCAATTTAAAAGACCTAAATGTTTTTAAGTTTCCACTTATACTTTTTCTAGACATTATCTCGCAGTCTTGTTTTTTTTTCTTTAAATATTCGATATGTATTTGTTAGTCACCTCACTTTGAAAATTATTCGTCAAATAGGTGAGAAGTATGAGCTTGCCAAGAAGATGAAGAAGATAAAGCTAGTTAACCATCTTTGGTTGGAAGATTGGTATGCCAATTTTGATTTTTCTCACCATTGATAGACCAGAAAACATGTGTTAGGCTGTTAATTTATGATCCCAGTCCCACAGTCCTTTCACTTATTGTTTATCTACAATTTGATTCCCTTTTGCATATTTCCAGTTTGAAGGCTTGGGAGCTTCTTCCAGAAACCGACTACGACAAGAGGTGAGGATTCAAGGGTCTATACCTTTCGTCACGACCTAAATAATCATTACAAACAAATAATCATGAGCATGAAAAAATATTACAGTGGGTACGAGATAGAGATGATGGCTGAAGCTAAGGATTCTGAAGAAGAAACAGAAGACATTGCTGCAACAATAGATCCGAGAAGGCAAAATGTCGTCTGTCCTCAAAATACAAGTGTTGAGAATAGAAGTTTTCATCCGAGTGCATCTAAAAGTCTGGCAAATGATGGAGAGGCCAGTAAAATTCATTCAACACCTGGACGAGATCATCACGACAGGCATCTCAAAATGCCGAGCCCTTTTAGCGCCACGAGTCCTGGGAAAATTTCCCCTAAAGTACCATCAAACATGCCTGGCAGTACAAACGTTTCTGAAAAGTTCGAGCATGTCTTAGCTTCAGCAACCGAAAGGGCTAATAAGTCTCCTGATTCCGACACGTCCAAATTAAGCAGCAAGAGTTGGTATAAGAGTACTCCTACGAAGCACACTTCCCCATTAAGGTTGGAAAGAAATCAAAGTAATGTAAATAATCTTGGGGTTAGTGATGGTTTTGACATTGATTATGGTGTAAAAACACCTTTAAAGAGAACATTCTCGCCCCGCGATGAGGGCCAACAGGCAAACTCACCCAATAAGAGTAAAACAACCGTCTCAAAAGGCAGTTCAAAACCACCGGTGACGAGTCCTGACATTATTGATGAGCGCCGAACTGCAAAATCACACAATAAGAGTAAAACGACCTCTCCGAGAGGCGGCTCTAAATCACCAATGTCGAATATGGGCACTGATTGTGGAGTAAAAACACATTTAAAGAGAACTCGGGAAGAGGGCGAATCTGCAAAGTCACCCAATAAAAGTAAAACCACTTTTTCACACGGCAGTTTGAAATCACCAATGTCGAATCACTATTCGAAAGTACTTATGGAAAGTGAATCAGCGACAAAAACAGATGCGGTGTTAGCTTCTGGATCTTCGATCAATTGTATAAGTGGGTTAGCTAGTTCGGGAAAAGAAGCTCCATTGGCTCTTAAAGAAGCTCTTAGCAATTCTCGGAAACGACTAAAAAGGCAGACTGCTTTGCCAGTTCAAACTAATAAGTCAAGTGGTGGAGCTGAAATCAACCAAAGTGATATTGAACCCCCATTTGAGAGAACCGACTCGGGGATAGAAAAAAAGGACGGTCGGGATGATCCGAACATTACGATTGGAGGAAATACGGCTGCTCTGTTAAACCCACTTAAAGGAAAATTGCTTGCCAAGAAGACTTTGAGCTCCAAACGAACAATCGGAAAAGGGACCACCGCGAAGCTTAAAGGAACCCTTAATCTTAAGAAAGACATTTTGCAGAATGAATATGAATTACGTCCGCACGAAGAAGTAGCAACGGAATACACGACTGATGATGCTCCGAATGACAAAGTCGAAAATGTGTTTGTAAGGGGAACTAATAATGAGCAGTATGGTGAAGTTGAGGCACCAGGGTCGGGAGAAGGTGATATTAATTCTGAAAAGGAATCTTCCAGCAAAACCATATTGATGAAGGAAAACAGCATTGAAGCCGGGAAAATATCTGAATTGACCGAATCCAAAAAATCCAGCAAGAAAACTGAATTGGCCGACTCAAAACCTAAAGGTGGTGATGCTGGAAAGAAAAAAATAGCCAAGGGCAAGAAACGTCCCTTGTCTAATGCTAAAACAATGAAGTCGAAGGATTCTGGAGAGAAAGTGAAAGAAAATGAAAAAGAGGATGGTAAGAATAGTGTCTCAGGCGATGAAGAAACTGTTGCATTAGCGGGTAAAGCCAAAACAAGACCGTCCAAGAAGTTAAAATGCTCGGCTAATTTAGAGAAGGAAAACAAGCCTGCCACAATAAAAAAGTCTCTACAAAATGGTTTTAAAGCTGACAAGACCAATCTAGATTCTGAGAACGATACACGTAGTAACCCTGAGGTGAAGGCTGAACCTGCATGGTTTATACTGAGTGGGCATAGGCTACAAAGGAAGGACTTTCAGCAGTTAATAAGGCGATTGAGAGGAAGAGTTTGCAGAGATTCTCATCATTGGTCGTATCAGGCGACACATTTCATTGTTCCGGATCCAGTAAAAAGGACCGAGAAGTTTTTTGCAGCTGCAGCATCTGGAAGGTATGTACATCTAGTTAACCTAAGGTTAAACTAAAAAGAAAAAAAAGATTTAGTTTTAGTATATTTGAAAATTACAGATACCCTCAATAAGACTGCTTTTAGTGTATGACTGGCTGCCTCCAAATAACTTGGTTTTGCAGTTGGATTCTCAAGACTGATTATTTAACAGCTAGCAATGAGGCTGGACGGCTTTTATCCGAAGAGCCTTATGAATGGCATAAGAAATGCTTGACTGAAGATGGTGCAATCAACTTAGAGGCACCAAGAAAATGGCGTCTTCTGAGGGAGAAAACCGGGCATGGTGCATTTTATGGACTGCGAATTGTCATATATGGAGAATGTATTGCCCCTCCTCTGGTATGCTATTTAACTGTTCATATATATATATATATATATATATATATATATATATATATATATATATATATATATATATATATATCTGTGTGTGTGTGTGTGTGTGTGTGTGAATTATCAAATCCAAGTGTTATTTACAAAAACTAGCCGAGGTTTATTTAGCCTAGCTATATAAAAAAAAATCATTACACATCTTTTTGTAGTTTAGCTAACCCCAGGGATAATCATAAGATTATCCCATTATATATAAACACATACATCTGGTTTATTATTGATTTTTCTGGCATATCTATCTGGTTGCTAAATCAGGATACTCTGAAGCGTGTCATTAAAGCTGGAGATGGAACCATCTTAGCAACTTCGCCACCTTACACGCGATTTTTCCAATCTAGGATCGATTTTGCTATCGTCAGTCCAGGCATGCCACGTGTCGACGTGTGGGTCCAAGAGTTTCTAAGACACGAGGTGCCCTGTGTTTTAGCTGATTATTTGGTGGAGTACGTGTGCAAGCCCGGGTACTCCCTCGAAAAGCACGTGCAATACAGCACTCATGCTTGGGCCGAGAAATCGCTCGAGAATCTGAAAAACCAAGTCGAAGAGATTGTTGAGGATGTTAGAACTCCACAAGATCACTGCATTGATGACGTCGCGTGTAAAGAATGTGGGTCGCGTGATAGAGGAGAAGAAATGCTCATATGTGGCGATGAAAGTGGTAGTTGTGGTTGTGGTGTTGGTATGCATTTCGACTGTCTTGATCCTCCACTTGACGGCATACCTGAGGATGACTGGTTCTGCAAGGAATGTAGTGTAAAGAGAGATTGCAAGAGTGTTAGCCATGGATCTAAAAAAAAGGCCTGTAAATCTAAGAAGTGATGGTTCTTTTTTTTGGGGGGGGTGGGGGGGTGGGGGGTCAGGTAACAATGTTTTGATTAATATGGTTGTAAAGGTTTGAATTTTCTGTGAGGTACAATGTTATAATGCAAGTGTAGGTGTGGATAATGAGGTTCCTGGATTCTTTTCCAGGTCCTAATTTGTTTATATATTAGTATTGCATTTGGTGCTCTAGAGATGGATAATGGGAGTAGTCATTGTTAGGGTTGTTCTGACAAAACTGATACCAATCCGGACCATAAAAAATCGAACTGAGAGAATCTCAAAACGGAACGCACAAACCAAACGGAGTAAAAGTAAAAACCATAATTTGAATATCAAAATAGTTGATAAATTTTAGGGAAAAAATACTTTTAGAATTACGGGATATATAGTCATATATTCCCACATTTTTCAATTGATTCATGGTTGGACGTTTTTCCCTTGTGCCTTTAACTTACCGGGTCAGGCTGGCTCGACCTAGTTTTTATGAAGCTGCTATTTTTTAAATCCAGTCTAGCCCCTTACGAAACTCAGACGGACGGGCGTAACTGGTCAATGCTTTTCTTTCTCCTCCTATAAAATAACATTTGTAGTTTTAATATGATAATTAATAATGGAAGAATCACCGTAAAAAATCAGAGCCTACAATATTCATAACTTTCTCTTCCTACTGAAATGTTTCAATTATAATGTGCTGGATCATATTGATGCGAATTGTAAAGCATCGCCACTGACTTGTTATGGTTGTGAATACGAGGGGCATCGAATTCAGTATTGTGAGGTAGCCGCTGGATCATTTAAGACTCAGTCGCCGGTATCGAGATCGACTCATGGAAACATTTGATGTTTGGGTTTTGCTTGCATGTTTGCTTTTGTTTTGTTGACGCTGTTTGTTTTCAGTCTTCGGGCGAAACTTCTTTTTGGAGGAGGGAATGTAATACCTACATTTTTCATTTTTAGTACTGTAATACCCGGTTGTAATTCAGTACTTATCATTTTGTAATTGTCACTCAGTAATTTTCACTCATTAATGATCGTTTGTCACTCATATTCAATCATTGTATTCACCGTTCAGAGTAATTGTATCGTCATTCATCATCAATCTAGATGGAGTTTCGTGCCGTGTTTATCACCGTTGTCATCTTCTTAGTGTGCTGTGTGTGAGGAGTAGCGCACGCTACGTACTCTCTTTAGCGTGCGCTAATTGAGTACGGGTAGCGCACGCTACCTCTCAACACTAGCGCACGCTAGTGTAGTTCAAGCAGGCAGTCCAGAAGGCACTGGACTGCAGTTGGGTTGTAAGTAGCGCACGCTACAAATGGTAAGTAGCGCGCGCTAGTAGGCTGGAGTAGCGCACGCTATTCAGTCGGTGTAGCGCGCGCTAAGGTCGGATCAGGTTGAGTCCAGTGGCTACTGGACTGAATGGGATTAATTCATAGCGCACGCTATGAGTGATTTTAGCGTACGCAAACGGTGTAGTAGCGCACGCTAAATATTGAATGTAGCGCACGCTACTGCGATCAGATCAGAGGACAGAAGGTCCTGGACTCCAGTACTGGGCATCAGATAATTCGTTAGCGCACGCTAACATTCTGGGGTTAGCGCACACTAAGTGTACAGCCGTAGCGCACGCTACAAAAAGGTACGTAGCGCACGCTACCGTTTTCGGACAGTGGGTACTGGACTACCCAAAACACCCGTTAGCGCACGCTAAGAACTGGGGCTAGCGCGCGCTAAACTGGGATCTCTACAAATAGGACAGTTCAGCCCTTACTTCGTCATTTTCATTTCTCACTTCGTTTTTGGGCGATTCCGGGAGATTTTGGACGATTTGGAGAGTGTTCATCGAGCTACTATCACTTATCATCATCTTCAAGTCTTTGAGTTGGATTAATCATCATTTCATCATCCCCATCATATCAAATCAAAGGTAATGATTTATTGAATCTAGAATTTCGGATATTTAGGGTTTTCCTTCCGATTTCTTCGTATGAACTTGGATTGTTGTTGGAATATGTTAGATATGGATTATCTACCTTGGATAAATGTATTCCTACGGATTTAATGGCATATATTTCGGATTTCATGTATTGTTTGGGGTTGATTCAAGAACACTTTGGGGTTGACTTTGATATTTTGGGATTTTCAATTAGATGTTGTCGTTAACTCGAATTATGGATTCCTATGGGGTTATTGATATCATTGAAAGTGTTTTGATGGTTTGAAATACTCATTTTGGAGTTAGTTTCGATATATTCGGGATTGGATATTATCTAAGGATGTGTGTTTGCTAAGTGTTCGCTAGAATGCCTCTATGAGTTTGGATATTGTTGTATCGACGTCGGAGTCGGTTATTATCGTGTTTGATTCGTATATTGAGCATTGTTGGTAATTGTCATTCAAGGTTGTTCGAGCGACCGACATCTCATTGTAGGACATTTGTTCGAGGAAGGACATTCTTCACCGGTTGAGTAAGTTAATTCTTACTCGGTTAAAAGGATATTCATTCCTTTCGTTGTTGTTCATTCATAACCATAATTCACTCATAATGTATTAATCGTATTGAGACTTGTAATTGTCAATTAATCATTTCATTCACGAGGAACGACAGTTCCAATCATTTCATTGAGCTATCATTCATTTCACTATCATTTCATCTCGGTGAGTCATTATTGACTTTGTCGGATTGTTCTTCATTATTATTCTTCATGGTCATTCTTGTTCATATGACCTTCTGGGTTCATATTGCGCGGCCGGGTGTGGATATGTGGGATTTTTAGTCGGGCACGTGATGGTCATGTGTTGGGTTCACCGACACATTGGACTGTGCACACGGTAATGTACCTCCGTGAGACTAATTAGGTACAAGCGGGTGTGTCCGGACATCCGTCTTCTGCACGTGCACATTCCATTACGGGTGTACTATGATGCCTCTCTTCAGCGTCATTTCATAATTAAATTATATCATGATTGTGTTTATTTAACTCTTGAGGATTGTTGTTCTGTGTAACTGACCCCGTTGGGGAATGTTGTTTTCAGGTCATGCCAAGGCTAAGGCACGGGAAGAGAACGTTGACGGCGAGGAGTCCCAGTGATACTAGTAGGGGGGCCCAGTCCTTTCATTCACTCATGTTTCTCTTCATTTTATGTCCGCTGCAGACTTCCGTTTGGATATTCATGTCATTCAGTGTTGTATATTTTATCTTCATATAAAATATACATGTATTCGGTATTATCTTGGGTGTGTTGTAATGAAACTCCTCATCGGAGTAATTATTGATATACTGTGGTTCGGTACTACAATTATATCACTTAATTCATTCATTTTTATTCGCCTAGTGGGTCCCAGTCGGGGGTCCACGGCACTGTAATATCCGCCTAGTTTGGGGTGTTACAGAGTTGGTATCGGAGCGTGGTTTTGAATACTACCTTCCGAGTCATGTCTCATTTGAAATCATCGTTCATCAGACTAGTATCATTGGACTTTCGCGTCACGTGTGACCTGTGCAAGAGCCGAGCCCCTTAGACCAAAGAACAGTAAGATTTCTGATGCCATGGTATAATTTCTGGCAATAGAATCACTCATTCATCATTCAATAGTCAACAATCCTCTTTCATCATTTTCATTTTTGATCAAGTCGATCATGTTAATTCATTAATCACTCTGTTCATTTCATTGTTCAGTTGTTGATCTTGAGGATCATATCATTAATCTTGTTAACTTGTTCAAGATAATCATTTGAAGAATTTCATCAGATAATCACGTCACTTCAGTTAATTATTCATGTAATCATTGTATTTGAGCGCGTATGCTCATTTTCATCATTTCATAACGTAATCATAATGTGATATTCATGTGAGATATATATAATCTTCATATGACTTTCCACTTCAGTATGGAAAGAGCTGGCAGGGGACGCGGGGGAAGAGGTCGTGGTGCGGGCCGAAACCCGAGAGCTCGTGTGAATACACGCGCTAATGCTAGGGATAATGTTAACTCATCGAGCAGTGACGCTGCCACCCATTCACCTGGACGTAATCATTCACTATCAGGGAGTCGTACCCGGGACACAGATCAGTCAGAAGGTGTTCGGGTTGACCCACTCGCTTTTATGCAGGGCATGATGGTCCAAATGACTCAGATGGCACAACTGATGGAGACGATGCATAACTCAACTACTCAAAATCAGTAGGCTCCTCCGCCGCCACCTCAGAGGCAAGAGAGGGGTGTGAGTAGTATCATTGGTGACATCTCTCGCCAGAGACCACCTACCTTCGAGGGCTCATCTGAGCCGGCGGATATCATTCACTGGCTTGAACATTTCGAGAAACTGTTTGCTATGGTGGACTGTCCTGAGGGACACAAAGTTTCAGTTGTGGCTTACTATCTTGGTAAGGGCGCGCATTCATGGTGGTTATCGTTGAAGCCACCGACGGATCTTGTACATGGGATCAATTCAGGACTCTCATGATGGATAGGTATTATCCGGCCCCACTCAGGGAGGCCAAGTTGTCAGAATTACTCACTCTCGACCTCTCAGCGGACGATGATGTTCTCGCCATTGCCGAGAAATTTCAGGAGCTACTTCCGTTCGCCTCGTCCATTATTCACTCCGAGGCGGACAAGATCAAGTATTTCAGCAAGAGGTTGAAGCCTCGTATGCGGATGCAGTTGCTTAATCACAATTGCACTACTCTGGCTGAATTCATTGAGAAAGCTCTTACTTAAGAGCTTACTACTAAGGAAATTGCTAAGCAACAACCTTCATCTGCTGGCAAGAAGTCTAAGAATCGTAATCAGTCTAACGGCAGTCAGGCCACTTTCAAGAAACCACATGCGGGCTCTACCTTTTTTGAGCGACCTCCTATGGCGCCTAGACCCGCAGAATCTCAGTCACGAGCGGCCAGTTCGGCCATCACCTGTTTCAACTGTGAAGAACAGGGTCATTTCAGCACCAAGTGTCCGAGGCAGACTGTCACGTGCCATAACTGTGGAATTGCTGGGCATAAGGCCCGTTTTTGCCGAAGAGACTCTAAGCCTACTCCAGCGTCATCTCAGGCCCCGAGACATTCAGCGGTGCAAAATCAGGCCACTCAGTCCGCGTCGTTCAAGACGACAGGAGAAAATAAAGGCGGAGCCAAGAGCTATCAGACGGGAACGTCTGGTTCGGGGACCGGCAAGCCCCGAATTTATGAGATGAAGAAGACCGACGATCCATAGGCCCGGATGATCTCAGGTACACTCGATATTCTATCTCAACCTGTGTGTACCCTTTTTGATACTGGTGCATCGCATTCATTCATTTCCGAGTCATGTTTGAGTAGACTACGTCTGGGTAGTGCTACTAGTTGTGATCCTTATGTCATTGGTCTACCTGATGGTAGAAGAATTATCGGGAATCGTGAGATTAAGGATTGTCCGATTCAGCTTCATGGCCATGCTTGGTTAGCAGATCTAATCGTGGTAGATTTACCGAGGGACGATGTCATCCTGGGTATTGATTGGATGGATCGTCATGATGCCGTCATTAGTGTCCGTAAGCGTATTGTCACTATCATTTCAAACGATGGGGTCGAATGTGTATTTCAGGGAGGTAATCCCAGCTGTTCCGGGAGGGTCATCAACTTGATGAAAGCAGTGAGATTACTCAATCAGGGGTGTGTCTGTTATTGGTGCTATATGACCAAGACCGAGAAACCATCAGTAATGTTGATGGATATTCCTGTAGTGAGAGAATATGTCGATGTATTTCCTCACGAGTTACCTGGTTTGACCCCACAGAGAGATGTGGAATTTACGATTGAGTTGGATCCCGGTACATCCCCGATATCGAAGGCACCGTACCGGATGGCCCCGACCGAAATGCAGGAGTTGAAGAATCAATTAGAGGATTTGACCGAGAAGGGTTATATCTGACCGAGTGCGTACCCGTGGGGAACACCAGTGTTACTTGTCAAGAAGAAATATGGTTCGTTCCGCTTGTGTATTGATTACCGGGAATTGAATCGGGTGACGATCAAGAATAAGTATCCTCTACCCCGTATCGATGATCTTTTGGATCAACTTCAGGGAGCTTCAGTATTTTCCAAGATTGACCTAAGATCTCGATATCATCAGTTGCGAATTCGAGAGTCGGATATCGCAAGGACGACGTTCTGAACACGCTATGGTCATTATGAGTTTGTGGTAATGTCGTTTGGGTTAACTAATGCACCTGCGGTATTCATGGAATTAATGAATTGGGTTTTCATCGACTATTTGGATCAGTTCGTGGTTGTCTTCATTGATGACATTTTGATTTATTCTCGTGACCGGGAGGAACACGAGTTTCACCTTCATCGGGTGCTTGACGTGTTGAGACGAGAGCAACTTTATGGAAAGTTTTCCAAATGTGAGTTCTGGATGTCCGAAGTGACGTTTCTAGGACATGTAATTTCATCAGACGGAGTTCGTGTCGACCCTCAGAAGACGGAGGCTATCCGAGATTGGCTACCTCCGAAGAATGTTAAGGAAATCCGAAGTTTCCTCGGGTTAGCTGGTTACTATCAGCGATTTGTTGAAGGATTTTCTAAAATCGCTCAACCCATGACGAACCTTTTAAGGAAAGATAAGAAATACACGTGGTCCGACATGTGTCAACAGAGTTTTGAGGAACTCAAGAGCCGGTTAATTTCAGCACCTGTCCTTTCTTTACCGCAAGGGACGGAAGGATTTGTGGTTTATAGTGATGCGTCCGGACAGGGTCTCGGATGTGTACTAATACAGAACGGTAAAGTCATTGCTTATGCTTCACGACAGTTGAGACCTTACGAGGTTAATTATCCGGCCCACGACCTGGAGCTAGCAGCCGTGGTATTCGCATTGAAGATTTGGCGTCATTATCTTTATGGCGTTACCTGTTAGATATTCACCGATCACAAGAGTTTAAAGTATATATTTACTCAGAAGGAGTTAAATATGCGACAGAGACGGTGGTTGGAACTAATCAAATATTATGATATTGAGATACTTTACCACCCAGGCAAGGCAAACGTTGTCGCCGACGCTTTGAGTCGTAAGTCCGTTCAGGAACAGATGCTTACTCGATTAACAGTTCAGAAAGAACTTCAGCAGGAATTTCTAAGACCCGAGATCGAGGTCTGGTTACAGCGAGTACAAGGGCAACTTTGTACGTTAGAGATTTTCTCGCCACTTGAGGAGGCGATCAGGGAGAATTAGGGTTCGGACCCACTTTTGTTACGCATTAGAGATGATGTGACTCAGGGGAAAGCCCCTGGATTTGTGGTCCACGAGGATGGACTTTTCCGATTTAAGAATCGGTTGTGCGTATCGGTGAATGACGAGTTGAAAAACTCGATTTTGAGAGAAGCTCATGCTACCCCTTATTCTGTTCATCCGGGGTCTAGCAAGATGTACAAAGACTTGAAACAAAATTACTGGTGGAGTAATATGAAGCGAGAAGTCGCGGAATATGTTTCGAGATGTTTGACACACGACAAGTCAAGATAGAACATCGCCGAATGGCGGTATGTCAAACCTCTCCCTATTCCAGAGTGGAAGTGGGAAGATATTTCAATGGACTTCATCACGAGTTTGCCGATGAGTCGTCATGGCATGAATACAATCTGGGTAATTGTGGACTGCTTAACTAAATCAGCTCATTTCCTTGAGATTAAGGATACGTGGAGTCCCGAGAGACTTGCCCAGTTGTTTATCAAAGAGATAGTGAGACTACACGGTACTCCTAAAAGTATCGTTTTCAATCGTGACGGACGATTCGTGTCTCATTTTTGGAAATCAGTTCATCGTGCTATGGGAACTCAGCTTAATCTCAGTACAGCTTTTCATCCTTAGTCTGACGGACAATCAGAGAGGACTATTCAGACTTTGGAGGACATGCTGAGGGCATGTGTTTTCGATTGGAAAGATGATTGGGAAGCCCAACTACCGTTGATCGAGTTCACGTACAATAATAGTTGGCATGCTTCGATTAAGATGGCACCTTACGAGGCCTTGTACGGTCGTCGTTGTCGATCTCCTTTGTGTTTGGATGACTTATCAGAATCAATCGGCACCGAGCCCGATATGCTTATAGCTGCCCGTGAGAAGGTAGCTTTGATCAGGAGTCATTTGTTGACCGCTCAGAGTCGGCAGAAATCATATGCAGATAATCGTCGTCGACCATTAGAGTTCGAGACGGGTGACCATGTTTTGGCCAAGGTATCCCCGAGTCGAGGTATCTTCCGAGATTCATTGGACCGTTTGAGATTTTGGATCGAGTAGGCGAGTTAGCTTATCGATAAGCCCTACCTCCGGCGTTGAGCCGAATTCATAATGTGTTTCACGTCTCTCAGTTACGGAAGTATGTTGCCGACCCGAGCCACATACTTTAGTTCGACGAAATCGAGATTGCTGATGATCATTCATATGAGGAGCATCATATACGAGTCTTAGAGCGGCGAATCAAACAGTTGAGGAACAAGACGATTCCTTTGGTCAAAATTCAGTGGTATAGACACGGAGTCGAAGAGGCTACTTGGGAAACCGAAGATAGTATGCGGGAGAGTCATCCCGAGTTGTTTGACCCTTAGTAACGGGGACGAAACTCTTTTAAGGGGGGGTGTATGTAATACCCGGTTGTAATTTAGTCATTATCATTCAGTACTTATCATTCTGTAATTGTCACTCAGTAATTTTCACTCATTAATGATCGCCACTCATATTCAATCATTGTATTCACCGTTCAGAGTAATTGTATCGTCTTTCATCATCAATCTAGATGGAGTTTCGTGCCGTGTTTATCACCATTGTCATCTTCTTAGTGTGCTGTGTGTGAGGAGTAGCGCACGCTACGTACTCTCTTTAGCGTGCGCTAATTGAGTACGGGTAGCGCACGCTACCTCTCAACACTAGCGCACGCTAGTGTAGTTCAAGCAAGGGCGATCGAAGCCTTTGCGATTGGGTGTAAGTAGCGCACGCTACAAATGGTAAGTAGCGCGCGCTAGTAGGCTGGAGTAGCGCACGCTATTCAGTCGGTGTAGCGCGCGCTAAGGTCGGATCAGGTTGAGTCCAGTGGCTACTGGACTGAATGGGCTTAATTCATAGCGCACTCTATGAGTGGTTTTAGCGTACGCAAACGGTGTAGTAGCGCACGCTAAATATTGAATGTAGCACACGCTACCGCGATCAGATCAGAGGACAGAAGGTCCTGGACTCCAGTACTGGGCATCAGATAATTCGTTAGCGCACGCTAACATTCTGGGGTTAGCGCACGCTAAGTGTACAACCGTAGCGCACGCTACAAAAAGGTACGTAGCGCACGCTACCATTTTCGGATAGTGGGTACTGGACTACCCAAAACACCCGTTAGCGCACGCTAAGAACTGGGGCTAGCGCGCGCTAAACTGGGATCTCTACAAATAGGACAGTTCAGCCCTTACTTCGTCATTTTCATTTCTTACTTCGTTTTTGGGCGATTCCGGGAGATTTTGGACGATTTGGAGAGTGTTCTTCGAGCTACTATCACTTATCATCATCTTCAAGTCTTTGAGTTGGATTAATCATCATTTCATCATCCCCATCACATCAAATCAAAGGTAATGATTTATTGAATCTAGAATTTCGGATATTTAGGGTTTTCCTTCCGATTTCTTCGTATGAACTTGGATTGTTGTTGGAATATGTTAGATATGGATTATCTACCTTGGATAAATGTATTCCTACGGATTTAATGGCATATATTTCGGATTTCATGTATTGTTTGGGGTTGATTCAAGAACACTTTGGGGTTGACTTTAATATTTTGGGATTTTCAATTAGATGTTGTCGTTAACTCGAATTATGGATTCCTATGGGGTTATTGATATCATTGAAATTGTTTTGATGGTTTGAAATACTCATTTTGGAGTTGGTTTCGATATATTCGGGATTGGATATTATCTAAGGATGTGTGTTTGCTAAGTGTTCGCTAGAATGCCTCTATGAGTTTATATATTGTTGTTTCGACGTCTGAGTCGGTTATTATCATGTTTGATTCGTATATTGAGCATTGCTGGTAATTGTCATTCAAGGTTGTTCGAGCGACCGACATCTCATTGTAGGACGTTTGTTCGAGGAAGGACATTCTTCACCGGTTGAGTAAGTTAATTCTTACTCGGTTAAAAGGATATTCATTCCTTTCGTTGTTGTTCATTCATAACCATAATTCACTCATAATGTATTAATCGTATTGAGACTTGTAATTGTCAATTAATCATTTCATTCACGAGGAACGACGGTTCCAATCATTTCATTGAGCTATCATTCATTTCACTATCATTTCATCTCGGTGAGTCATTCTTGACTTTGTCGGATTGTTATTCATTATTATTCTTCATGGTCATTCTTGTTCATATGACCTTCTGGGTTCATATTGCGCGGTCGGGTGTGGATGTGTGGGATTTTTAGTCGGGCACGTGATGGTCATGTGTTGGGTTCACCGATACATTGGACTATGCACACGGTAATGTACCTCCGTGAGACTAATTAGGTATAATGACGGGTGTGTCCGGACATCCGTTTTGTGCACGTGCACATTCCATTACGGGTGTACTATGATGCCTCTCTTCAGCGTCATTTCATAATTAAATTATATCATGATTGTGTTTATTCAACTCTTGAGGATTGTTGTTCTGTGTAACTGACCCCGTTGGGGAATGTTGTTTTCAGGTCATGGCAAGGCTAAGGCACGGGAAGAGAACGTTGACGGCGAGGAGTCCCAGTGATACTAGTAGTGGGCCCCAATTCTTTCATTCACTCATGTTTCTCTTCATTTTATTTCCGCTGCAGACTTCTGTTTGGATATTCATGTCATTCAGTGTTGTATATTTTATCTTCATATAAAATATACATGTATTCGGTATTATCTTGGGTGTGTTGTAATGAAACTCCTCACCGGAGTAATTATTGATATACTGTGGTTCGGTACTACAATTATATCACTTAATTCATTAATTTTCATTCGCCTAGTGGGTCCCAGTCGGGGGTCCACGGCACTGTAATGCCTAGTTTGGGGTGTTACAAGTACTTTTTTGGATTTCAGCGACTCGCTTGTACTCGTTATGATTTTTATAACATGTTTTCTTTTTCACTTTTTGTTATTCGGACGATTTATGCGGTTATTTTGAATTATTCCCTGAATTTCGCCATTTTCTTCATAATGGTAATTGTGTCGTTGGATAAGTCTTCTTGTATCTCGACTAGATGTTTCGTAAGTTTTATTTAGCGCTTGGGTTCGTATATTGATGTTCTACGTGCATGTTTCGTTGTTTGTTATTAACCTTCGTGTTTTGCATCGTGGGGAATGTGTTTGGGCTGCCGAGTTACACTGCTGTACTGATGTACAAGAGGCTGAGTGCATGTTCAGCAGTATGTTAGCGTACGATATTGTACTGGTTAGCGCACACTAACGGGCCAAGACATGACCCTCTAATTTTAGGCTCATTAGCGCATGCTAAGTGGTGCTTAGCATATGCTAACTTAATTCATGATATATATAAGCTAGCAGTAGCCTTTTTCTGCATTTCCTCATTTCTTACCCTAAAATCGATGGGAAAGAGTGCAGCGACTTGGAGGCGATTTTGTGTGATTATTCACCATCTATCATAAATTTTGAGTTCCTAGTGTGGATTAAACATCATTTAATCCTGCATTCTCTTCCAAATCAAAGAAAATCTTACTAGAACCCTATTTTGAGAATTTTTTGGGTTTTCTTATGGGTTCCAATTTTAAACCGGTTTTGAGGAATCAGTTAGTGTTACTCGGTATTGTTGATAGTATTCCATGGATTATATGTGCATATCCTGATTTCGTTCATCCCGAACATTGAATTGGAGTTCTTTGTGAACCGTTGAATATTTAATGTTAGATTAATCGTTTCACAGGGTCTCTATTCGGGTTTGGGGGCATTATTCATCGTAATTGATTATGATATTCATAATGATTATTGTTTTGTTATATTTTTATAGTAATCGGAGGTTTCAAAACCTACAATCAAGCCTTGTTCTTTGGAGCATTCACGTGTTGATTATCGAGACAAGTTCCTTGTCTACACGAGTTATATTTTGTGGATTGAAGTTGCGTATTAGGTTGTGATGTTTGTTTTCGCTCTTTAATGGCGATATATGTGATTTATCGTAGATAAACAGTATATTTGTCTTATTGTGTTGATGTTGTTCTTGAATGCTCCTTCTTGTGGGACTTTGAAGGTTGTGATTGTTGAGATAAACTTTTGAGTTTGTTCCTTGTGGAACTGCGTTGGTATTGATCTTGAATGGGATCATGTTACACTTTGAAGTGTATTATTATGTTATGTTGTTCGATTGATGTTTTTTGCTGCACTGATGATCTGTTGTCTCTTGATGTTGTTTTTTGATGCACTGATGATGTGTTGTCTCTTGATGTTGTTGGGATTTTGTTTATGTGTATTTTTAATTCGTGTGGCGTTGTATTCAACCAAGTAAGGTGTGACTGTACCTCTGGTACTTGTGAGTGCGGATCAGGACACAACGGTCTGCGCTGGCTTTAACCAGGTAAGGCTTGACGAGGACTATGAGAGTCGGTACTTGTGAGTATGAATTGATACCCATAAATGAGTGTTACCAGGTAGGATCCGAAGGGGCCTCTGGAGTTTGTTACTTGAGAGTACGAACAACGTATGTTGTGGTACCAGGTATGGTCCGACGAGGCCTCTGGAGTTCGTTACTTGCAAAATACGAATAGTGTTTGTCCATGAGATGTCCAACCAGGTATGACCCAAGATGACCTCTAGATACATAGTTGTAAATGTGGTATCGGGTTAACTCATTGGCTCGTTTTGTGGTTTAATGTTCTGAGATGTAGACCACATATTCATGTTCTGTATATTGTGGTGCGAAATGAATTTTGGTCTGAGTCTCTAACAATTTGAAATAGTTTTATAACTACGGACCCGAGGTCACAAAGATTTTTCTTTTTTAAACTCCCGAGACTTCTAAAGACATTCTAAGGTTTTAAGACTATTTTCTTAACGTGAACGCTTGTCGGGAGTTCTTTATAAATAGTTGTCTATGTCCAACTCATGATTGATGTTGCGTGGTATAATTTGTATAGCTAGAATATTGGTACTAGTACTACATATCCTCAATGCTAACCCACCCCACCCCCCATTTTGGGGTTGATGTCTTTTATGTATGTCACGTATTAGCAGTTCGAGGGAGCATTTATAGGATCGGCATGAAGAATGATGGAAAGCGATGATACTAATCACATGAGAGTCGGCGTATTATTTTTGTCTGTCGAGTTGTATTTATTTCCGTAGTATGTATCCTACCTTTGTATGGATATATGGTTGTATTTGGACCCCTGCGTGGGAATGAATTGTAATAGAGTTCTGTTTGAACTAGTCATTATCATGTCATCGAGTGGCCTTGCGAGTCGTTTATTCCACTCTTTGATTTGATGCTCTGTATTTATTGTGTTATTTAACCTTATCGGTAAAATATTATGGTTATGAGTAGGTATTAAGCCTGACAGCTCCTTGCGAGAAGAGCTTACGGTGCTGTAATATTTCCACACCGGATCGAGGGCGCTACACGGCCGGCCAGTGATAGACGGCAACCAAAAAAATAAAATAGCAACAAGCCACTCGACGGCCCAACAGCTAAAACAAAAAGAACACACCTAGGTAATTCTGCGGCTAGCGGAAGAAACTTAAACTCCCGGCGACTTTTCGTCGGATGATCGACAATAAAAAAAATCATACGGCTGGTGATTGGTCGGGAAAAATCCAACTAGCCTGAAATAATGGTAGATGACTGGTCGACTGGTTGCCGATTAACATTGGCAGCCGGCGGTTGGGTGGTGGTGGTGGGTGGGTGGCAGTGGGGCCGTAAAGATCATACACTTTAGATTACCGGAAGGAATTACGTGTGTATAATTAAGACTTCATATATAATACATTAGGATTTATGTATAAAAATAAGTCATGTGTCAAAAAATTAATATCCTTATGTTTTGATCCTTTGTTTTCCTTATATTATTGGATCAATCTCCTTTATTTTAAGCATTTATAAATTGATTTTAAAACTGTGCAAAAATCCTTTTCGTTGAAGACAGAAAAAATAAAACAAAAGAAAAGGGATTTATGCATTATTTAAAAGGGAGTGTTTATTTAAAATATGCGTGTCAGTAAAACAATGAATCCGTCAAACATGGCTTTCGTTTGTTGACCTTCCCAAATGATGCTCTATCTATGACTTCAAAGTATATATTTCTATTAAAAAAAAACAGTTCTTTGAGTACATTTATATATATCTTTTTTTATAATTAAATCAAATAATTATATTTTATTTTTTTAGTATCCATCACATTTTTATCATATATATTTTTTATATTTTAATATTCACTATACATTTATCATCTTAGATCAATCATCACTTAAAATACATCGAATATACATCATCTGTCAATATTTGCCTGAGAGAGGAGTACTTCTTCTAAGACAGGAATCGGTATGTTAACAGAACCATATATTATTAATACAATTGAACCGAATCAAATTGCTTTTCAATAATAATAGCGCACATCTAATAGATCTAAGTTGATTTTTCCAAAAAAAATCAGTCCGATCGTTAATTAATTGATTCGATCGGCTCAATCAATTTTCATTATACTTGAAAATTCAAATCTATTATGTAATGTAAAACGGATATATATATATATATATATATATATATATATATATATATATATATCTACAGCTTTATTTAATTACTAAAAAAATCACTAGTGACCCGCACTAACAAACACCAGTGTAGACATAAACTAACAAACACCGGCAATATGTAAATTTTTGGTGTAAATGGTTTGTAAGAGTATCATTACTCAAACTAATAGTCCGTCACATGCGACTATTATAAATACACTTCATGTTAATTAATTAATCAATCATATCTCTTTTAGTTTTTTCAATCAATTGATATTATAATTTATATAACAAAAAATATTAATTATAAGGAATATCATATCAATTATTATAAGAATATTAGGAAATATTATGTCCCAATTATCACATATTAAGATTTTGTTATAAAAAATAAATTATTAATTTATTGAGATAAAATCATATTATGAGAGATGGAGGTATATATATTAACTAAATGAGTGAGATATGATAGTATATACTCCCTCTGTCCCATAAGAGTGTACTCACTTTTTATGGGCACGGGTTTTAATAAAAGTTAGGTAGTGGTGAATTTGAGTGGAGAAAGGGTCCCACTTTTTGTTGTATGTGTATATTAATTATTGTTGTTGATTAATTAAAGAATAAAATGTATGGGTCATGCTTGGTATTGTTGTAAATAAGTTGAAAAAGTGAAGTAAAAGTGTAAGGGATGTTTTCTAAAAATGGAATGGACACACTTTTGTGAGACGGACGAAAATGATAAATTGAGCACAATCTTGCGGGACAAAGAGAGTATTATTGGGATGGAGGGAGCATATCATTATCTCCACAATAAGAGGGGTGATAAAGCAACACCCTGAACCACACCTCCATACACATCCGTGCTTTATGGATATTGTACCGCATGTTTTACAGATAAAATATTCATAATAATATTATAATAAAATTAATAGTAAAACACGCGGTACAACACCCATAAAGTACGAGTGTATTTGGAGGTGTGGTTCAGGATGCTGCCCTATCATTTTTCCGACAATAATAGAATATTTGTCAAATTAAAACACCACCTATTGGGTAATAGGCTTGTAGGTTTTAAAGAATCTTGCACCTTATTTGGACTATACAACTGTAAAGCATGAATTAATCAGTCTATTCGTACCGTCGTACTATGTTGGTGATGTGGCTATTAATAAATTTCCAAAAAAAAAATGAGTTTATTTCCCAAAAATATAAATGTTAAAATCCTCACAATTCCAAAATGAATTCTCAATTAATTTTACCCTTTTATTTACTCTTAATAAAATATGTAGAAAACGCAAGAGTAGAATAGAGAAAGAAAATACAAAAAAAAAAAAAAAAAATGAGGATGGTAATTTTTAATAAGGGTAATGTAGTTATTTGGTTTCATCTCTTAAAACGAAACACAGATATTTAGAGATACTTATTATGTCCCATTTACAAATTACTTAGACTTTATTCTTTTGAACTGAATGAATTTGAATTGAAGTGAATTGAATTGAACAGAACTGAACTGAAATATATATTAAGGGTAAATAATATTAATTATAATAATAATAATAAAAAATAAAATAAAATAAAAATAAAAATAATAATATACTTAATAAAAATATAATGATAAGTTGAGATCTATTTGATAAGGATAAATTATAATAATATTAATGATATTGATAACAATAACGATAATAACTATAATAATAATAACAATAATAATAATAACACTGATAATAATGGTAATAATAATAGTAATCAACAACAACAACAACAATAATAAATCTTATTAATAATAATAGTAAATATTATTATTAAGGGATCTCTCTTTTTTAGTACCAAACCATAAAAGTAACAAATTATATATCCCCATTCATAAAACTATAAGTTTTTGATACCAAAATGTGTTAAAAGACTTTATTACCCTTAAAGTCTACCAATAAGAGAAAAAAAAAACTAAAAAAGAAAAAGGAAGATTATTAAAACTAAACAACAATAAAAAAAGGTCCCACAACTCAATATTCCAAAAAACTCTCCTCCTCTCTGCAAAAAAAGTCTCCCGTCGTGAAACCCTTCGCCGGCCAGAAATGTCGACCTCCGACTACCACAATGAATCTGAAGACGCCAGAAGTTCCGCTAGTGACACTCCATCTGAAGAGCAATTCGTCAATGAGCCGCCGGTTAGTGTATTTCATTCACACACGATCGTGCCACGACGGTTGTTCATCTTCCCACGATCGTGCTGAAGAAGATGAGACCATCGTGTACACGATGGTCTTTCGTGGGCACGATGGCTACACACGACGGTCGTCGATCGTGTGTGCCGTCGTGTGCTAGAAGTGCAAAAGCTCCTGCCTTGCACACGATCGCAGGCACACGATCGTTTCCGTCGTGTGAACCGTCGTGTGGCACACGATGGTCTTCACACGACGGGCATCGATCGTGTGCATGCGATCGTGTGCAAGGCGTAATTTTTTTCGTTCTCTTAAGCATTTTATCATATTCTTATGAGTTGTATGTCCATATTGCAGTGGTTGCGTATGGAAGAGACCTACATTGCGTTTTGTTACACGTCAAGTGAATCTTTACATACGGGAGGCGGTATTTAAAGAGATCATTGAGACATTAAGGAGTATGGGCCGCAATTCATTTATTCTTTGATCGAGCTATCGAGAGCTTGGTAGGGTCATGGGGCGCTTGATTAAAGTTAGGAGGAATGGGAGTTCAAATCGCCCTACATCACTTGATTGCTCGTCAATTGGAGGGTGATCAAATCCCCGGATGAGTCGTGGTTCGAGGTTTGCGGGAGGACCATTCGTTTCTGACCGTGATTTCGCCTTGATCACGGGACTCCATTTTGGAAACTCTACCTTCCATCCCGGACGACCATCTCCTTCCGTCCGACGGTATTTTCCATAGAATACTCCATGGCAAAAACATTAAGGTTAGTGTTCTGCGGAAGAGGTTCAATGCTCGAGATTTTGGTAGAGACATAAGAGATTATCTCAAGGTTGCCAATTTGCTTATATACTACTACTTTATCCTATGCCGTGATGACATGATGGTCGAGACATGGGCATGGGCATTAGTGGAGGATTTCGAGCAGTGGGATATGTTTCCTTGGGGTTCTTATGCCTTTGGGGTTTTATCTTACTACATAGGCAACGTTGCCATGAAGGAGGGACAAGAGCACAAGGACTATCACTTCTATGGTCTGTTTGGGCTTTACAAATATGGTCGTATGAGATGATTCTGCATTGGGAGCATTGTGTGGTAGTCGAGATAAAACTGTCCAAGTCCCGGTGTTTGATGTGGACTACGAGGAAGATGTTTTGTGATTTCACTCATTTCTTCGACGATAAGGTACATAAATTTGTAAACGTATTTTCTCCTAACTTCACTCATCTCTTCAACATTATGTGATTGCCCATCTAATGGTATGCTTTAATGACTATTGTTGCAGCACAAAGTACTTCCCTCTTTACCGCATCTGGAGGAGGATGAGGCTGAGTACTACTACCTGAGCTTTGAGAATGGCTCGCCTTATGACGTTAAGTTCATTAAGCCTGTAAGAATAGCTGTGAGGAATAAGGAGGATGAGCCTGCGCCGATCCCGAGGAAGAAAGTTATGGATAGGTTGAAGAAGGCTGCCGGAAAATTGATTACATATGAGTCGGCACATAAAGTGTCGAAGCGACGCCGGCAGAGTACCCCACCAGTACATGGTGCAGAGACATCGGACCGGGAGAGGCAGCCAGAGAGGGTGTGTTGTGTCCACGGACTTCCTTGTCCGGACCACACCCAGGACACGAGCAGGGATGAGTACTTCGATCGCCGTTTGAAGGCGATCTTGTACGACGATTCTGAGTCCGGATTTATTGCTCGAGTTTCTCGCCGGGTGCTTTCTGGGATCGTGGATTTCTTCGGACCTATGCATAGGCGTTCTAGGAGACCGGTACACTACTCAGCTGGGAGCCATGATAGGCCTCGTCATTCTGCCTCTGATAGCAGCGCCCGGCGGAGGATTTCGACCCTCCACGTCACTCGGTCTCGGCGCGGACACGGTCACCATTCTCATCGTCAGGCTATTCATCATTAGAGTCACCTTTCTCTGCGTCAGAATAGTCACCTTTCTCAGCATCCGCCTACCCCGAGGTCAGCCACGGTCACCATTCTCGATTCATCATTACATTGAGCGGACTCGGCGGCCCCTTGATTACGAGCATCGGTATGAGCCATTTGAGCGCCGTTTATTGATATGGGACGATGTTATTGGTTTCAGGATGAGCATCATTACGGTCGATGTTTCGCAGTGAGGGTGGTGGTCTGGCGGCCGATTTTGAGATCGAGCGGCCGATTTTGAGATCGAGCGGCCATTGTCTGATTCTCGATTGTTATAGTTGTGAGAGGGATCTTGAGGGTAGCGAAGATGGTGAGTGCCGGAACACGGCATTTGGGTGAGCGTAGTCTTCCACCGCGAGTGAGTCGACCATCTGCCGCTCTTCGAGAGCCTTTTGTGGTTGCGCCTCCCGGAGATAGCGAGGCTCAAGAAGTTGTACCTACGGTTTAGGAGGAGCGACCACGTGATGCTATTGTCCGGTGTTTGGAGACTGGGCATGCTCTCACCCAGGCGTTATTTGACCGGATAGAGTCTAGCCGTGAAGACTTTGATGCCGAGGTGATAGACTGTTATGTGCTTGCAACTCGAGCGAGGCTTCGGAGGGGAGTCCGTAGTGTTGGTGTCGGTAGAGTTGGCACTGTACTTGCCGGCTCCCTATTTTACGTAAGTTCTATAACCTACTCACTTGTATATCATTGGTTTGATATCGATATTTTTTAATCTTGTGGTTTGGCTTTTTGTAGTTAGTTTTGGCCAATGAGTTTGCAAGACTCCATCCGGATGATCCACTTGGCATCAAGGTGACGGGAAAGCCGGTTTACAAGGAGTGGAAAATTCCTAAATGCATCGAGGACTACATGACAGGTCTTGATACACCACATGCGGTTCCATGGTTAAATTGCAACGAAGTAAGTTTGAAATTTATATTTATAAATAATTGACGATTTGTTGCCATTTGAAATTTATATTTAACAATGATTCGCTATGTTTGATGTGATGATCTTATATGATTACATATTGTGTTTGAACAGATCATTGCCATTTGTTGCCTCGACCAAAGCCACTGGGTGACTATCAAGATTGACATCATAGCATGGACCGTGGGTTATGCGATTCCTTGTCACACCACCACGAAGATGGTCGTTACCGATTCAACCAAGCTGCGACCGATTATGCGTCGATGCCTCGTGTGCTAGCTCAATCCGGGTATTGGATGAACAACCAATCAAGCGAAGTATGACACGGAGATGAGTTTCAAAATTATGCCACGAGAGCAACAGTTCATACAGAACGACAATCACAGTTGTGGCCCCTTCGCGTGCATGTACTTGGATCGACTCGTCTCTGCAAACCCAGGAGCAAGGCACCAAATCAAGGAACTTAATGAAAAATATATTAAGAAATATCGATATGGCCTAGCTGCTAAAATCTTTATGTTGTCTTTAGACATGTAGAATGGTTTATGTTGTGTTGTACAATATTTATGTTGTATTTATGAATATGTGAGTGTTGTTAAATCTGAATGTGTTGGCTCTGTGTTACACACGATGGATGCACACGATCGTGGCCATCGTGTGTTGCGATCGTGTGCAACCTACCCACGGTCATGCGTCGATCTTTGCCGTGTGCGTCGATGGTTTGGCATGACCGTGTGCACACGACCGTGAGTACCATCGTGGGACCGGCCGTGCCCCCGATCGTGTGTTCAATCGTGGCGCGATTGAACACACGATCGCGTGTTCAATCGTGACCACGACCGTGTACACGATCGTGTGCATATGAACTTTTGGTATTTTTGCAAATTTGAAGTATTGTGTTATCTAGAATGATGTTTTGTGATTCAAACATCGCTTGTTCAAACATTAATTACAATATGGCCTCTTATACGAACTCCTATTTGTCATTTCGTTGTAATTCATTAGTATATGAGGTCATTCATCCAGATGATTGAACTTATCCGTACGTACTAATAGAACAATTGGACGACACATGATATGCAATATATTATGGTAATTCAATCAATAACTTTTTATATAAGTGTATCATTAACAAATAATTGTTAATATATAAGTAACAACACCTAAATTGACGAGTAATTTGAGAAATTGGTGAAAATTCTTGACGTTCTTGTGCACACGATCGCGTGTTCAATCGTGACCACGACCGTGTACGATCGTGTGCATATGAACTTTTGGTATTTTTGCAAATTTGAAGTATTGTGTTATCTAGAATGATGTTTTGTGATTCAAACATCGCTTGTTCAAACATTAATTACAATATGGCTTCTTATACGAACTCCTATTTGTCATTTCGTTGTAATTCATTAGTATATGAGGTCATTCATCCAGATGATTGAACTTATCCGTACGTACTAATAGAACAATTGGACGACATATGATATGCAATATATTATGGTAATTCAATCAATAACTTTTTATATAAGTGTATCATTAACAAATAATTGTTAATATATAAGTAACAACACCTAAATTGACGAGTAATTTGAGAAATTGGTGAAAATTCTTGACGTTCTTGTGCACACGATCGTGTGTTCAATCGTGACCACGACCGTGTACACGATCGTGTGCATATGAACTTTTGGTATTTTTGCAAATTTGAAGTATTGTGTTATCTAGAATGATGTTTTGTGATTCAAACATCGCTTGTTCAAACATTAATTACAATATGGCTTCTTATACGAACTCCTATTTGTCATTTCGTTGTAATTCATTAGTATATGAGGTCATTCATCCAGATAATTGAACTTATCCGTACGTACTAATAGAACAATTGGACGACAAATGATATGCAATATATTATGGTAATTCAATCAATAACTTTTTATATAAGTGTATCATTAACAAATAATTGTTAATATATAAGTAACAACACCCAAATTGACGAGTAATTTGAGAAATTGGTGAAAATTCTTGACGTTCTTGTGCACACGATCGCGTGTTCAATCGTGGCCACGGCCGTGTACGATCGTGTGCATACGTGGAATCTGACGCCAATTTGACACTGGTTGCCAACGTGTCACACGATTGGAACACGATCGCGGCGATCGTGTACGGTCGTGTGCATACGTGGATCTGGCGCCAATTTGACACCTGCTTGCCAACGTGTCACACGATTGGAACACGCGATCGCGGCGATCGTGTACACGATCGTGTTCCCATCGTAGGTCAAATTATTTTATTATATAATCCCGTCGGTCCCCCTTATTATAAGTCGGTCCCCCCTTATTATAAAATCCCAGGTCCCCCCCCTTTACTTTAAAATCCCATTGTCGGTCGGTCTCCACCCCTTTTTCACTTCAAACCCTAATCAATTAACATCAGTTAAAATTCATTAAAATCAAATACGCGAAATGAGCGGCCGATTACGAGAAATCGATTTAGGAGGAAGCGAAGCACCACCACCAAAAAGAAGAAGGAGGATACCTACTCCCAACCCACCATACAGAACTAGGCCGAGAGGAAGATACTCAATGCTCAGAGTAAGTTTTTTGATTTTGTTGTATGTGTAGTGACTATCATTGCAAATTAATGTGTTCCATGAAACAGGGCCTATTTAAAAACACTGCGAGCACTCCAGTCATACTAGATGGTGATGATGATAATGATTTGGAGATTTCCGAGAATAAAAGCAAAAAATTTATTTTGGAAGAGGAAGTTCATGAAGACGGTGATACAAGACTAAAGATCTGAGCAGATTGGGGAAAAGGGATCCAATTGATTGTTTTTGTTATGTTATTATTAGATATTTTGTGTGATGGTGATTAAATTTTGTTTTGTAAAGTTATATGCTTTGGAACTGTAAACTATTGCTCTTTGAAGTGAGCTACTTTGTTATGGTTAATGTTTGGCTCCATAGTCACCTTTATTTGCTTTACATTCTTGAACACTTAAATTTCAATTCAAAGGTAAAGAAAATATACACAAAATTATGCATTTCAACTAATAATCGAATCTTGAATCAATACATGGTCGATCAAAATATCAACACATTATTGTTGCTAGTAAGTCACAAAATATAAAAATACATAAGCAATTTAAGTTTCACGGTATGGACATCCCCTTATGTCATGGTCATCATTACGGCAAATGCTACACCTCTTCTTCTGTCGGCGCCTTTGCCTCGGTTGTGCATCGATTTCTTGAGTTTCTTGGGGATATTCAAATCCACACCCCTATGGGAATGAATGCTTTGCAAGATTTTCTATTGTGGCGGTTCCTTTACACCTACCGCACACAGGCCGTCCACTGCGTGCAAATTTTCAACAATGACCGTGCGCGACTCATCCTTGGTCGGCCGACTTGTCGTACCTCCTCGAAGGTACGCAAGCGATGGATGAGATCTCGGTGGGACATTCCACTCATCAGGATGTGGGATGGGACTAATATGCTCCTTATAAGTCTCTCTAAGGCCTTGTTGCTTGAAATAACGACTAACAAAATCATACACGGACAAACCATTGCCGGCACGCCTGTTACAATAAGCAATTATGTCAAGGATGTTGTATAGGATAATGTATTTTTTATATTGATGAGGTGATAAATCCAGACCATCCCTGTTTTGCAAACGATGGGAAAACACGATCGTGTCGATCGTGTGTTACGATCACGGGGATCGTGGGGTCACGATCGTGTGTTACGATCACGGGGATCGTGGGGTTACGATCGTGTGTTACGATCACGGGGATCGTGTGTTACGATGGTGCCCATTGTGTTACGATCGTGCACATCGTGTGTCCCATCGTGGGTTACGATAAGGGCGATCGTGGTTACGACAAGGGCGATCGTGGTTACGATAAGGGCGATCGTGGTTACGATCGTGCCCATCGTGGGTTACGATCGTGCCCATCGTGGGTTACGATCGTTCCCATCGTGGGTAACGATTGTGCCCATCGTGGGTAACGATCGTGCCCATCGTGGGTAACGATCGTGCACACAACAGCAAAGACATGTACCTTATAGCGGCAGCGGCATGACGACATGGAATCTGATCCAAATCAAACTCACGACAACAACATGTCCATGTTCGAAGGTCGACCTCATAAGAAACTTTGTTTTCTTCGACTTTATAAACAAGTGGGGTGGTAGCTCGAACGGTAAGAGTCAGACTGGCTTGCACAGAGTTAGAAAGCTTTTCAAAAGTGTGCATTGTCAACTCATGGTCTCTTGACGTAGCTTCTCCCCGCTACTCATCAAACCAATTCTCTAAAATTAGGCGAAATATCTCAAGTAACGAGCAAACAGGTAAACGTCTAGCCCACAACATACGATTATTAAAGCATTCAACAGCATTGGATGTCAAGAAGTTATAGCGTCGTACCGGACACTTCGACCTAGCCCACCTCTATGGCCCAATTTCAGAAAGGCGCATGTGCGCCCCATTAGGGCTTTCGATATGTAGTTTCGAAAAGTAGTTTTCAAAAACTTCTTCTCGATGCGTGTAGGCAGCAGTTCTAAAGAGTCCTATAGCATGCGCACCATAGGAGGTCAGATTTTTTGCAAGATGGTGATAGCAAAACCCGTGGAATGCATTCGGATAGACGGCTCGAACAAAGATTCGAATGCTCTTATGTTGGTCACTCACAATCGGTAAATCTTAGTCGGATTGTAGCATCTGCGCGAGTTATCTGAAAATAAGTCCATGACTAAATGCGTTCTCTATCGGACCGAGACCAACAAAGAAGAGGAAAAACTTGCTCGTTCCCATCAAATGTGACGGCCGCAAATAGAGTTCCTTTATTCCTTCCCTTTAGGTGGGTCCCATCAACTATAATCACTGGTCGAAGGCACGTATCAAATGCCCTAATACTCCGTCCGAGTGCAACGAACATGTGGCGAAACACTCCCTCACGAGTAAATCGCAAATCATAAATTGTCCACGGATTACTGCTGTTTTAACAAATACGAGATAAGATGGGAGCCTACGATACGACTCATCGAAGCCGCCATATGTATTCTCTATCGCTATATTCCTCGTCAGGAGAGCAAAGCGTATAGCATGTCAATGCCATACTCCCTACACATCTCTGCAATCATCTCCTTTGGCCTCAAAGTGACCCCCTCACCGGTCAATCTTTTAGCAAAATAATGGCGGCAACCTCGAAGTAACGATCGTGCGGCGGCCACGGTTCAAATCAGGTAATTTGTGCTCCAATGTCAACTTAGTAATTCTCCAAATAGTTGCACCCTCAATAGCACACAACCTAAACAGACAATTTCTTCGCCCACTCTTACATACAAACACTATACGTTTATCGGCGGAACGATCGGTGATACCTTTGTAGCATGTTTTCCAAATGATACATTCCTACGGTTATCCTCAACTCGTCTTCGAGCGAAAGGTGGACCCCACCTCTAGCCGGCCGTGCTTAGGTGGAGGCCGCCGACCCAACCCAAAGTCCCGGCACTACGGGGTCAGGAAATGGAATGATCGATTACGCATTGATTGTAGATGCTCATGCTCGCTCAGATTGATGGTCGGATGAGAAGTTCCGACGACTCATAATCCTATCCATTTGGGCGGTTGGCGAACCCAATCAAGAAATTCCGAGATAGTGACTCAAGCAAGTCTTTACAACAATCTTCATCTTCGGATGTATGCACCTCTTCATCTTCCTCATCTTCCTCGTCTTCCTCATCTTCCTCGTATTGATACTCTTTGGAAGGCATGTCATAATTTATGTTGCCGGGCTCTACTCTCATGCTACATCCCATATTAACCTCGGGAGTGGAGGAGTGCTGTTCTCAACATAGACCTCGGGATCCTCCTTGTATTCTACTAGTAATCGAAGTATCTCGGTACGCCCTTAATAGGACTTTTACTTTGTTTCCTTTGGCCATGTGTGTCAAGTACCATAATTTGTAATCGGACTCATTTGGACCACCCAAACCCTCTCCGATAACCCCACGAGGTTTGCACGACTAACTTTGCTCGTGTCGATATAGACAAAAAGGAGTCCCCGTCTACATATGTCGATCGCTCCCAATGACCACCGTGATGTATCAAAATACGCCGCCACGACATCGATTACAAAAAGATGAATAACTATTCGTAAAAATGAGCGAACAATATTACGATGCCTTGGACACGGCCGATGCACACGGCCGTATACTCACGGTGTGCGTGATCGTGTGCAAGTTTACGTCCATGAACACGATCGCCGCACACGATTTTATACGATCGTGTTAAGCGATCGTGTACACGCGTTAGTGTTGCGCGATGTTAAGGTCGTTGCGACGATCGTTACACGCGATCGTTGCACACGCGGCTTCCCATCGTGTGCGGCGATCGTGTCCGTAAGAACAGATCTGGAATTTTTTTTTTCATCGTTCAAATAATGATACATACCTTCTTTATAAACTCAGAAGCACGACAAATGAAGTCCTATTTCAACGTCAACTTTTATTTTCGAACAATCTTGTGATTTCTATAAGATTTTTTGAGAGACCCTTTGTCAAAAATAAAATGGCTGTGTTGTTTTGATGTATATGTTTGTAGTTAAATTTTGGTTCCTGGACATTAATATCGATCGGAGGAGGAAAGTAAAAAAGAACAAAAGAGAAGAAAAGTAGTTTAAATTAAATAAAAAAAAAAAAAGAGAAGTCAACTTTTAACACAAAAAGAGAGGACATTTTAGTCTTTTCAATCAAAATGGTACCAAAAACTTATAATTTTATGAATGAGGATATAGAACTTATCAATTTTATGCTTTGGTATTAAAAAATTGATTCCCACTATTATTAATAATAATAATAATAATAATAATAATTAAGGTTAATAATAATAATAACACTGATAATAATGCTAAATAATAATAATAGTAATTGACAACAACAACGATAATAATAAATATTGTTAATAATAATAGTAAATATTATTATTAATAATAACAATAATAATAATTAAGATTAATAATAGTGTGCTCATGTTTCTTTTGATGCGGCACTTCGTTCTTCATTGAAACATATTGTCACTGCTTCTGGGCCTGGTTTTGGTGATTGACAATGGAGACTTGCCACCCTTCTCTTTGCCTTTGGGGAGCTTGGTGTATATTCTGCAGGTGATGTCTTGAAATATGCTTTTCTTGCTTCTAGACTTCAATCTGCTAGCTTGCAGACTAAGCTTCTCCTTAGTTCCGGTATTATTACTGCTGGTCCCTTCTTTGATGATGCTTTATGTACTTTTAATATGGATATGGATATTGACCTTTTGAGTAACCCAAGCGAGGTCGCTGTCCCCAAACTCATGAAAAAATTGGCAGATATATATTTCGATCGGGTTACCCAAACTGTTGAATCTACCTTCCATCTATCTCCTCGACAGATGGCTTTATGGAGCTCACTAAAGGAGGATCATACTTCAGATTGGCTTAGGGTGGCTCCTATATCTGGATTGGGACAAACTACGAATGCCCGGACATACCGTTGTGTGTTGTGCTATCGGCTGGGTGTTCCTCTTTTCATTGTTCAGGTACCGTGTTCAGCCTGTTCTAGGGTTTTTACTGGAGATATTTATGGGGATCACGCGGTTTCTTGTGCGGGTATTGTTGGCATTAAACATCGGCATAACATTGTGCGTGATGTTCTTGTTGATATATGCTCTCGGTCCGGGATTTCAGCTCGTAAGGAGGTGGATATTGGGCTTTATGGTGACAGGGACAGATCCTTACGCCCTGCTGATATATTACTTTACTCTTGGGATGGTGGGCTTGATGTTTGTGTTGATCTTTCGGGATCCTCGCCCTTGACGCAATCTGGTCTGATTGATTTTATGCTAGGCCGTGCGGTTATTGAAGCCGCACAACGTAAACGTGTCAAGTACGAGGCTAAATGCGTGGATATCGGATATGGGTTCCTCCCCTTTTCTTTCTCCTCTTTTGGAGAACTTGAAAAAGACGCAGTAACCGTTCTAAAACGTATTCGACGTTTCTCTATGACTCAAGACATTGAAGCTCGAGCTGCGGTTCATATTTTTAATAGGATTAGTTTTGCTATTGCTAGAGGGGTGGGGGCCCAGTTGGTTTCTCGGCTCCCCACTAATTTCTTGTAAAATCCTATTAATTTACCATTTTATTATAATAATACAAATAATAATAAAAAAAAAAAATAATAAGATTAATAATAATAATAATAATAACAGTGATAATAATGATAAATAATAATAATAATAGTAATCAACAACAACAACGATAATAGTAAATATTTAGTAATAATAACAATAATAATTAAGATTATTAATATTATTATTGTTAGTAATAATAATAATAATAATAATAATAATAATAATAATAAGAAGAAGAAGAAGAAGAAGAAGAAGAAGAGAAAAAGAAGAAGAAGAAGTGAACTGAACTGAACAACGATCGCTGGAGGTGCGAGGGCAACGGCCTCACGTATAAAAAAAAAAAAGAAATGGTCGGTCGTTGGAGGTACGCCAACCGCCGGCGGCTTTGTTAAAAAAAAAATAAAAAAAATGACCGGCCGTCGGAGGTCTTCGCGACCAACGGCCCTGTCGCAAAAACTGGTCGGCCGGAAGTCCGTTTGAGATCCACGTAATTTTTAAAAATTAATAGTCCCTTTAATTTAATTTAATTTAATATTCTATGAGTATTTTATAAATTTTATTGTTGTTGAAATTATTTCAGTACTATTATTAACTATTATTAAATTCAATACAAAAAAAAGAAAGAAAGACGAGAGAAGGAATACAATTGTCTTTTTCGTTGCACACTTGGACGATTAAAAATTGGGTATTACTAAACACCGCCCAAAATTATTAGCCACCGCCCTATAAGATTACCTTTTTATCCATTTCAAGTCTTTCATTATTTCTAAACACCACACCACACCAAAATCTTTAAAGCTCAAGTTTTTCGAATATAACACACAATCAAATATATATTGTCAATATTATCGACAACTACGAAAATGGACGAGAATTCGCATCTGGAGGTAATTTTTCGGACAAAATGACGCAGGCGTCTGATTATTCCGCCTGTTCCATGGTACAGGCGTCCCCAGATTCCGCCTGGACCATGGTATAGGCGTCTGGTGCGGACGCTCCGTCCTAGGTCTAGGCGTCTAAACCAGACGCCTGAACCATGGTCGGGACGTCCGATTCAGACGCCTGTGCCATGGTTAGGCGTCCGATTGACGCTGTCAGTGGCAGGGCGTCAAGTCGACGCCTCGGCCACGGTCCAGGAGCAATTTTTGGACGCCTGGACCCTTTTTTTGCCTGATTTAAAATATTAATAATAATATTATTGGTATTATTATTAACATTCTGTCAATTAAAAATTTCAGGTTATATTGGAAGAATTTGAAGGCGAAGACGTTGATTATAGTGGTTATTTCGTTAATGACGAAATATTCGCTAGTGATTGTGATGCGATTGCTTGGGCGAAAAAAATTGCTCTTCAAATTGGTATCGAGTTGATCATTTCATCGTACAAGAATAAAGGAAAGACAAAGCTATTGAGATGTAACCGTGGTGAACGGTACAAAGGGGTATTAAGAGATTTGGATGTCGCTGTTCGAAAGGACACAAAGACGAAAGCATGCAAGTGTACATTTCAGATAAAGGCCGAACAATTGCATGACTTGAGTGGTCGGATAATCAGACCGATCTCTGGGAGTAAGGGTATGCACAATCACTCATTTATTGTTTATCCGGAGGGGCATCGTCAAATGAGTGGACTGAGTAAATCGGCCAAACAAGTTGTTCGTGAGATGAGTGCTGCTCAAGCCAAGCCGTGTGCCATCTTGGCGGCCATTCAGAATAAATTTTCCGAGGACAAACCGACTAGACGACATATCTATAATTATAGAGACCACTTGAGGAAGCATGATTTTGAAGAAAGAGATGTCGTCGGTCAGTTTCACCATTTGGCTGTGACGAATAACTACGTACATTGGACGCAGGCCGACCCGGATACAAATGCTGTTACCCACGTGTTCATGGCGCATCCAACATCAATCAACTTAATCCGGACATACAGATGGTTCATTGGCATGGATTCCACCTACAAAACGAATAAGTACAAGATGCCATTTCTCGAGATAGTCGGGATGACTCCATGTAACAAGAACTTCCTAATCGCCTATGCAATTATGAAAGATGAGACCGAATCGAGCTATGCGTGGGTGTTACAGAAGTTGAAAATTTTGCTTGGGTTTGATGTTCATCCGACGGCTATTGTTACGGATCGCGAGTTGGGATTGATGCGTCCTATTGAAGAGATATTTCCACAGAGTGCCCACTTGCTTTGCACATGGCATATTAATAAGGATGTTGAAGACAAGGTCTACAGAATTTGTGGAAAAGATAAAGAAATGGGCCAAAGGTTTAAAAATGGGAAATGGAAGAAAATCAAGGAAGCGGCGACCGAAGAGGAATATGATCAAGCGGTGCAACTCATGAAGGATACATGGAGATGGAATCCTAAGGTGATATCATACGTTAAGGGTACATGGCTAAAATACAAGGAGATGTTCGTTGTTGCGTGGACGAATAGAGTGCTTCATTTTGGAAACACAACCACTTGTAGAGTTGAGAGTGCACATGCCGAGTTAAAGCAATGGCTTAATTCTTCCATCGGAGCCCTCGATACCGTCTCGACCAAAGTGAACCAGGAGATTGAATCACAACTTACGCAGATCAGATACACACTTGAACAGTCTAGGTGTCGTACAGGCGTGGTGTATTCTGGTTTTCCGTTCAACTACTTGCGCTGTCGTGTTTCCCATCATTGTCTGCGATTACTGTCGAATGAATTGACACGTATGAGAGAATTAAGTGATCAAGTGTACGATCGTTGCGGTTGTTCACTCCAAACCACCCATCAGATTCCTTGTGCGTGTGAGCTCAAGAGACATATGGAATCGCGGACCCCATGCAGTATTAGTCGTCTTCACATATGTTGGCAAACACTTATTATTAGTGATGGTGGGGACACGATCGAATTTGTCGATCCTTCTACCGGTGCTGAATCGGAGTACCAGGGGTACTTTGAGGCCCTTGTCGATGAGGTCAGACAGAGCGATCCTGCAGTTGTCCGTAACGTATCACTTATGATCCACGATCATCTTCACCCTGATCAAACGCGTTACGTTGAACCACAAGTGAATACGGCAGTTAAGGGTCGACCAAGAGGAAGTTCATCGACTAGACGCGATCCTAGTGGTTGGGAGTATAACCAAAGGGGTCGTGGTCGTTCCCGCTCATCCAGTGGTCGTGGCCACAGCTCTTCTGCATCAGTCCACAATGCCTCTTCATAAGGTATGAACAAATTTATTAATACCGTGTCTTTTTTATATTGGACTAGGATACTTATGTATTACATGTTAAATAAAAAGATAATTTTTATTAGAAACAAAAATAAAAATAGTCTTCTTGACTAATTTTTTATATTTATATGTTACAAGTTAAATAAAAAACGTTAGGAATAAAAAAAAAATTCAGTATGTAAATTGACTTTTAAATTTTTATATTTCTTTTTGTAGATGTATTATTTTTTGAAGTTTTACAATGAGTTGTGTCTTTTTAAGTTCGATAATATGTAATATATTGAATATGTGTTTGCAGATGGACACCACCGAGTGGAGATTGGTAACTATCACCATATCGACAAGATACTCGCTCGAATCCTCAGTACCAAAATCAGTATAAGGTACGTTCTCGAATCCCCTACGCTCTGCCTCCCGCTGTCTACAATGGAAGCATCAACACCACGAGCTCTGGTGTGACGCGCTCGAGAACCCATCAACTATGTGACTAGCGGCATAGATTTGCCCGCTCCTCCTCTCATCTGCATTTAGCAAACAATACAACTAATAAGTAATAATCATACAAAGAATACACATTATTAATTATTAATTGAAAATTTTATTTTTCCAAAATATGATCAAGGCGTCAAACGGACGCTTGAACCATGGCACAGCGTCTGTGCGGATGCTACTTCCATGGTCCAAGCGTCGAGACAGACGCTTCTCCAGCTAGCGTCCGTCTGACGCGTGAACCATGGTATGGGCGTCCGCCGTGGGACGTCAGTACACAGATGAGCGTCGCCCGTGGGCGCTGCGCCATGGACAGGCGCAATCGGCGGACGCCCGTGCCATGGCCAGGCGTCATCGTCGGACGCCTGTAACAAAATAACGGCCGCGGCCTCTGCCGTGCACTCCGGCACGGCGGCCGCGGCCAATGAAACAGTAAAACAAAAAAATAAAATTACCGACGCTTTTCCTTTTCCGGTCATGGCAGCGGTGCGGCGGCAGACGACGGCTACGCGGCGGTAATATGGCGGCGGACGGCGGCTGTGCGGCGGTAGTGTGGCGGCGGTTCGGCTGCGTCGGGTGGGTTGTTTAGAGAGAAAAGTATTGTTAAATTAGGATCCAAAATCTAATTAATATGAATTAAGGGCAAAAAGGTAATATTCTAGGACGGTGGCTAGTAATTTTGGGCGGTGTTTAGTAATCCAGTTAAAAATATGACTGTCTTTTATATTAGAGATATAGATATATGGTTAAAAATAATCTCAACTAATGTGTCAAACTTCGAGATACGAGAGTAATATTTATTTTTATATATTGTGATTTATAATTTGAGAGTAATATTTTTTATTTTCTTCTCACTATAAATTTTTTGTTTGATTTTTTTGTCAAACTTTTTTTATTTGACCATAAAATTTATAAAAAAATATTAATTATAATGACATATTATTATTATAAATAAATTTTGGTATAATAATATAATTTTATTATAATAATAATATAATGATAAATAATTATAATTAAGGTATTGGCATTTTGCTAAAGAAAAAAATAAAACGAATGCGACTTCCAAAGCGCCGGATAAAATAATATATTTTCTTTTTTCTTTATCCTCTGTTTTATTTTTTGTATAGCTGACGTGTGTTCATTTGATTCCTTACGGTTTTACTCATACTTCCAGATGCATCTTACCGGGAGCACGTGATTTGCACATCTTTCGGGGTGCTCAGCAAGCATGAATATGCTCTCGTTCGTAGACTCATGTGTGGTATATTTCCACGTATTGGATATCCTGTTGGATGCATTACACGTGGCGTGTATGGACGGTGCAGATCGATACTTCATCTAGTGCATCAATCTGTACCATCCATACACGCAACGTGTAGTGCATCTGGCAGGGAATGCACTACATGAGATCTCTCCATGGACGGAACCACTCATATGTCCCCGGTCCATAAAACGGTGGTTTTTTATATATTTTTTTGATATAAAATATAATTTTTTTATAAATAGAAATATTTTATTTAAAATATTGTGCTTTCTAAAATTACATCTCTTCTCTATTTTTTTACTAAAAATACATCTTTTTTCTACTTAGTTAAACTCATGTTATTCTTTATCGGCGACACATTTCGTGGAAGGAGTGAGTATGATCTTATAAAGATATGAATACAAACCCATACCTTCTCATCAGTTTGTATAAAACAATTTTAAATTATGTATGACATTTGTATGTTTCGTTTTACACTTTTACTTATATTATTTAAGAGTAAAATCCAATAGATGTTATTGATTAAAATTATGATTTTATTAGTGATATCGTAACTTTTAAATCGATATTGCGTACTAATTAATTTGTAAATAAATACTTATAACTTTTAATCTATATCTATTGATTTTTAAACTCGATTAAGCTTATCGAAAGTCGTGAGTTCGGAGACCTAGACAAATATATTTTTGTGGGAATATCGAAAGTAATTAAAAATAAATTGTGATAAAGTACAATTAAATATTAAAAAAATTCTCAAACTCGTTTTTATTTATTTTTTATTTATCTCATCTACACATAACCAATAGAAAGAACAAAATCATAACTTACGAAATTTACTATCACTTCCGTTTTTTTATAATTGCAACATCTAGACTTTCACGCTTGTCAATGCACAACTTTAAATATTAATATCTTCAATTCTTTATTTTTAAAAATTATAAGACTTTGATATTTTGAAAGTATATTTCGAGATGAATCTAATAAGATCTCACATGACTATATTTTTTCATATGTATAAATCACAAAAGATGGTCAAAAGAGAGTATGTGAACAGTGTAATAGTCAACACGTTGCAATAATAAAATAACAGAGGAAAAATTTATTAACTCATAAATTTCTGACTACCAAATATAATCATTTTCATTATATTTTATATTCATTCACACTGTCAAAATATATTATCCATCTCTTAAAAAAATGTACAACACTATTTATATATTATCTTAATCTATATTTTAAATGTTGCGTACTCTCCTTTTATTTACTTCCCTCTATTTATATACTTTATCTTAAGCTATATTTAAATTTTGAAAAACTACAAAAAAATTGATGCCTCCGGATAAGAGACGCCCTAGATATGTTATAGCCCGGTCGTCACTAGAGCCTGCTCTGCGCGTGAGTCATTCTGATTTGTTTTCATTAAACTCAATTCGAAGTCGACTTAAAAATATAAGACTTGTTCCTGAACTCGAGTCAACTCGACTAAGGGGCGGAGGGAGGGGGTCCACGAACCCCGCCGGTGGACGAAAATTTCCCTATAAAATAGGGGAAACTATATATATAGTTGTCCGACCTACGTAATCTTTATAGCTCTGGCCTCAGTAAATGTTCTGCTACCGCCCATTAACTCGACTCATTTATACCCATAATTATATTCCCACAAATTTATGATAAGAGCACATTAGTTTTTTTCGTCTCATGTTTTTCAAGTGGGGACAAAGAAAAATGACCAATATGTGATTTTAGGGTTGGGATCCTCTGCAGCTGTATCCCAACCGTCAGATCACACACACCCGTACGTGTGTATGTGCATGTTTCATCCGACGCACAACGGTGCACAGCAGGTGTTGTGCACGGCGGGGACCCTCACCCGTGATTTTATTCCCCACAAAGCTACATTGTTGGGAGCGGAGGATCATTGTTTTGTTGATTAGTGTGTAAGTGAAGAACCCAGCTATCTCATTCTCTTTACAAATAACTGAGAAAATATAATGAAGTAAACTATAGAACCCCGAATATTTAACTTCAAAGGAAGGCCAAATATGTATTATTCCTCCTGCCCCATCACAAACTTTATCAGTATTTTTTTTTATCAGTATTCAAATAGATAACTAGGTGCAATAAGTTCGATAAATCGACAAGTACTGGTGGTGAATGTGTGGTTAAGATTGAAATATTAAATATATTAATAGTAAGTGTGCGACAGAAATTAAGTGTGTGATTGTTAATGTTTGATCTGATTAAGTAGAAGTTATAAACGTAAACTTTTTATAAAAAGTTTCTAAGGGACGAAATGAGTGCTAAAAGCTCGTAAGTATGGGCCTAATCGGTTGAATCGATTAGAGAAGCCGAGTGTTAATAGTGGATAGTTAAGTACCTAGTAGCAAAGGGTGGATTGTTTAGAGGTGTTTTCATATTTAGTGGATGAGAATTAGAGCACCAAGGTCCAAGAAGTTGAATATGTTAGGGAAAAACCGACAATAACATCGCAATGAAAACGCGGAAACTCGTTTGACAACTTTTCCAATCTTCAATTACAACTTTGAGGTTACCGACGAGTAGAGTAAATCACTTACAACAAATAATACAAATGCTATCAAAAACGATAAACAACAAGACACAATTTTTAGCGTGGAAAACCCCTCAAGATGAGAGTAAAAACCACGGGACCGAAGCCGCTTAAATCCACTATCACCAATTCACAATACACTATTCGTCCCTAGTACAAACTAGAGGTATACAACAATAATCTTCAAATACTTGGTAATAAACAATCTTCAAGTGTTTGGAATACACAACAACAAGATCGAGAAAGAAAAATATCGTAAATAGCTTACACAAAAAAGCTAACAAAATACCCGAGCTCCCGGACTCATAACCTCGATCAATTCCGGTGAAAAGATTTGCCCAATCACTATCAAGCTCTTGTCAAAATATCACGATGATCCGATCGGTACAACTCCAGGAAATCGAACAAGTATTTCTCTCTTTCTTTTCTCTCTTGTATTTCTCCCTCTCGTGTCTTCTCTCAAAGGTGTATGTGTAGGAATGAATAAAAACGCATAAAAACTGCATAAAAGGAAACCCAAGTGCTGGGTTTGACTTCGAGTGCTGCGGCCCGAGCAGGGTGTGCCGCGACACACTCAACAAATGACCGAGTTGAGGCTCCGAGGGGGCCGCGGCCCGGATGGCAGGCGTCGCGGCCCGGAGTACAGCAGGGTCGGCAATTGTGGAGGGTTTCAGTGGGGGCTGCGGCCCGAAAAGCTTGTGCCGCGGCTCGGAGTACATTGGTGGAGGGGAGTTGAGAGAAGAATGTGTGCCGCGGCTCGGAGGGCTTGTGCCGCGGCCCGGAGTCCAATCGGCTCCGAGAAGACCTATATTTTAGAAATAACTCCTACAAATCTCCCCCTTTTCGGAATATAGGAAGAGTTCGCCACCCCGGCGATCGAACAACATACTTTAACCTTCTCTCTACTCAACACCTTAGTTAACATATCAGAACCATTATCATCGGTGTGAACTTTATCAAGTTCAAACAAACCATCCTCCAATGCATCTCGAATCCAATGATATCTCATATCGATATATTTTTGTTCTCTTGTGAAAAGTCGCATTCTTCGCCAAATGAATCGCACTCTGACTATCACAAAGAACCACGTAACGTCGTTGTCGGAAGCCGAGCTCTCGTAAAAATATTTTCAACCATAAGAGCTCTTTACTCGCTTCCACCACCGCAATATACTCAGCCTCCGTTGTTGACAAGGCAACACATTTTTGCAATCTCGATTGCCATGACACGGCTCCCCATCCAAATGTCATCAAATAACCGGATATGGAATTTCGGTTATCTTCGTTACCTGCCATATCCGAATCGAAATAACCAACAAGCATTGCTTTTCCATTTCCAAATGTAATCCTCAATTTGGAAGTACCCAATTTATTCGTATTAAAGTTAATATAATATATATAGATTATTAGTAAAATTTAACCAAAAATAATTTGCCACATGGTACTTACTATTTGGCACTGGGGGTTGCTAAACATACCAAAAAGTCAAACTAGTTTTTTTAATTTTTTTTCCAAGACTTAATCATTACCTAATTATATTGTTTATATAGTTAATAATTATGGGTATAATCATTATGTTTTTATTTTATATATATTATATCCTTTTTTTAATCTTTTATTAAGCAAGTGAATTTTGTGTTTGATAAGATTAAAGAAATAAATTGAAAAGTAAAATGAGTCGTAAATATATAATTATTATAATATTATTTTGATATATATTATATACTTTTTTTAATCTTTTACTATTTTTAGTTATTATAATTATAAAAATATAGATTTGTATGGATTATAATAAAGTTGATTACAATTTTAAAGAGATGGTGAGTTTGTATAAAATAAAATAAAATAAAGTGAAAAATGCTATAATCACAATCATTGTAACAGTTGTGGTTGTTGTGAATTATTGATTATGTGAGTGGTGGGGTAGTTGATAGATTTTCGATCTCCAATTGCGGCGAAATTTATATCAAAACGTAGATAAAAATAAACTAAGCACAATCATATATCTAAAATTGTCTAAAAGTATATACAAAATAAATTATGAAGTAAAAAATAAAACTTAAAGAAATTAATTAATTTTTAAAAAAATCAATAAAAAAGAAGCAGCTTTTTTGGGTATGTCTGAAAAAAAAGGTACAAAATTATTTTTGCTGCCCGTCAACTCGTCTTTCAACTGCAAACCTCTCATTTCCTTGGGTCTCTTATACCACTGTTGAGATCCAGTGATTAAAATCGGAGTTACGCAGCGGAAAATAAACTGGTCTAATCGGATAAAAAAACACTTAAACGGATCGATCAAGCATCGTATAAATGAATATAAATTAACAAAGATAAAATTAAGAAGTTATATCCTCGTAGACCTTTGATAATATGTTCTTGATTCCGAGCACGAACATGAATCCAATCGAAGGAGCTTTTGAAAATTCCCGAACACCGAACTTACGCTGTCTCTACGTATCACGCGTCGGAAGATGACCGGAAAATATTTCTATCAACTCATACTCTAAGTATATGGCTAAAAATTGATAGAATCAACCTATATTTATTTTTATAAATAGTAAGTACTTTTAAAATTATTTTCTTTTCAAACACGCTAAAACATAATACAGGTGCGATGTTATTGATCGGTAACCACTACATCCAAGTAGAATTACAAGAAAATTTTCCATTACCTCATAACCATCTGCAATGGTTTCATTACACATATGACCCGGCATGGGCCTTCCCATTTATAAGTCGGCAAAATTGTAACAATGTGTAATTGGATATTAATGATTAGAAAATTAATATATAAGTATTATTTAATTTTATTTATTTATTTATTATTAATGATTAGAAAACGCGGGCATCTAACGTTCTTAACTATGATCAAGTAAGTTATTCTACATGTGGCTGATTTCACGGTTCAAACATCCGACGATTTCACGACTATATTTGAAAACTGATTTTGACACATAAAAATTAAAATTTTAAATTTTTGTTCCGGTCGTTATTATACTTTTCGAGATATTTAATTTAAATATAATTTTAATATATAATTTATATAATGAACTTTTGCACTCCATATCGTGAAAGAATTCAATCGTGGCGGAACTTAATGGCTCAAAATTAATTTTTTTCTTGTATTATTATAATTGTACTTCTCTACTTATTTGTATTATCTTACGTAATATTTTTAATAAACATGATTTATAATATTTATCTATTTAAATGATATATTTTTACACATTTTTTTTAGTATCATCATATTGTATTTAACTATTTTAATATAATATACTTATATTATTTTACATAAATTTATTAAATTTTTCTTGAGTTGAATCATCGTATATAATATGCCTATTTAAATATTGTATTTCTTTATTTTATATAAATTTAGTATATTTAATATGTAAGTAAATTAAATTAAAACAAAAAAAAAGTAAAAAACTAAAAAAAAAAAAAAAAGGCTGCCAGCAAAATGCTGGCAGCGACAGGGGGGCAGCAAGGGGAGAGAGGGTAAAAAGACATGATTTGACATTTATTATTTTTTATTAGTAGATTAGTAATTTTTTTTGGTATATTTAGCTAATGCCGACTTCTACAATATGATGAAGTGAAACTCTTATACTATTTCTTTGATACTACCTGTACTAATTGGCACTAATTTCTACGGTCACGCTTGTAACACCCCAATTCACAAATGGGACATTACACGCCGTAGAACCCTTGTAAGGTCTACCAAGCTAACACATGACACATAAACCACAATGTAATTCCAAACGATGCACTCAAAAGTAAGTAAGGCCGTGGCCTCGGCCAAAACAATTTTAACGGAGTACATGAACATAAGATAAATACCAATTCATTGCCCACGCAGGGGACTTAAACCAAGTTTAAAAGTAGACAGTCTAATTCCAGTACTCGACAAGTGCAATGACAAAACATAAAATTACAGACTCGAGCCACATCATCAAGCCAGCCCATCCTTTACGTGCGTGTCCCGTGCTCCTCGCTCTCCCTGCACTAAATGCATAAGACGCATTTCCCCCATTTAAGGGGTTAGCATTCGAATAGCTAGTGCAAGTGCACAATTACACAACATTATATACAAAATACGGTTTTTAGCACAATCATCTCAATCAGAAGTCATTTGCCATAAATATTCCGGAATACTACATTGGCAATCAAATCAGTTCCAATCATCACGATATCACAAAATCACGACTGGTATCCCGTGGTCGTACCCCTTAGTATCGACCCCCAGACATCCCGTCGAACACTCCGGGTGGGATACCACTTCTGCGGCCGTACCCCTTAGTATCGACCCCAGACATCCCGTCGGACACTCCGGGTGGAAGTTCAATCACACACGCACCCAAGTTCCCTTCCGCGACCGTACCCCTTAGTATCGACCCCCAGACATCTCGTCGGACACTCCGGGTGGAAGGAACACAACTCACGCACCCAAAAATCACAATTCATCATTTGTTTCGAAAATCACAACATACATAACGAAATGTAATACATGTACTTGCCTTGAATGAAACGAAACGAAGGAAACGACGAAGGAATAGGTTTCGGTCCGAACAATCCTCCCAAATCCATTCCTAACACAATAACGGTATACACAAGTCTCAATAATATGGAAAGGTAAGAATTAATCCTAATTCTACCCCTTGGAACGATTTGTCGGTCAATACGAAGTCCAAGATGGTTATAATCTAACAATGGAGAAATTACTAGGTTAAATCCGTTAAACTATAATGAAAACAAGGGATTTACGACTACACAATCGTAATCTAACAAGTCGTCGATGCTAAATCGGATTAAAAAGGAAGAATTATGCCAAAAATCCCGAAATCCCCAAAAACTAGGGTTCTAAGGAAATATACCTCGATTCGGACGGATGGATGATGATTATGATGATGATAAACCTTGCTTGAAGCACAACAATCGATCTCCAAAAGAACTCTAAGGATTGCCCTAGGCAAAATGCTCCAAAACGCTCAAGGAACTCACGTTTCGCACAAAGGGATGAGAAGGAATGAAATAACGCGACTGAGGATAAGTCAGGAATTAAAAGGCCTGACGGCGCGTTACGTACGTTAACGCCTATTGTTAACGTACGTTATGAAGGTTACGTACGTAACCTCTCTCAGGTTAACGTACGTAACGAACAATCTGGACTCTTTTTGCGAAACCATAACGTACGTTACCAATAGGGTATAACGTACGTTATGATGCCTATATAACGTACGTAAAGGAGCATGCATAACGTACGTTATGCATGCAGCAGTTCAGCGCTGCTAAACACTTAGCTCAGCACAGTCGATACAACAACGAAAAGCAACGCAAGGATAGAATCAAAAGTATAAACATGGGGTATCCATAACAACGAAGCTGAGTTTTGAAAGAAAATACACTACCAACATCCGGGGAATCCAAAATATGACAAAGAGGATAAAAGCACCCTAAACTTCTAAGAAATTACAAAACGACCCAAACGTCCGAAAATCGCGATACAACGTCGGATTAACAATCCGAAAGTTTCAACACGACCAACAAGAAACAACGAAAACGAACAAGTTTTACGAGAATCGAACGTACATGCGGCAAGATATAATTCAAGATAAAATTATGCAAAAACATCCTCGAAACTCGTCCAGACGGAAAAACTCCAAGAACAAAATAGATTCAGAATTCCAAAACAGTGCTAAGCGAGTTGTCCGAAACGAACATACACCAAAAATAGAAATTACCGAAAATATAAGACACGGATATTACAACGCTTATCAATATATAATTTTGATTATTATTATTTTTAATTTTTTATTTTTAAAAACTATAAATTAATATTTTAAAATTATATTATGAGATGAATCACATGACTATATATTTGCATTTGCATACATTACATGGCTATATATAAAATGACAAAAATAAATTATATAGTCATGTTGATATTTTAACAAGATCTCACATAACTATATATTTTTATATACATAAATCACAAAAGATGGTAAAAAATAGTATGTAAACAGTATAATAATCAACATGTTGCAATAATAAGAGAGTAGATGAAGTATAATTTTACCTTTATTTTTCCCTGCACTTTGTGTTTATTTATTTATTGTCTCTTTAAAATTTTTATATTTATTATTTTTATATAATTATATCAATCGAATCACAATTATATTATTTAATTTCTATCATATAATTGTCATCATATTATTCAGTTTAATAATTATCACGTTATCTAAAACACTAAAATCACTGTTTTAAATAGCGTTTCGTAGCGTAGGCTATAGCGCGCTATAGCGCAAAAATTGACTGTAGCGCTACGTAGCGCATCCAAAATAGCGTTTTGAACAAATAACATAGGATTTTTGATGATGTGGCACGCTTTTATCCAAATAGCGCAAATAGCGTGGGCTATTTGAGAAAATTTGATTTTTATCATATTTTTTTATTTTAATTATATTTTTTTATTTTAATTACAAATATTTTTTAGTTATTATTTTATTAATTTTATATCTATATAAACTATAAAGTTCAATTAAATTTATTACAAAATATAGTTTTTTAATAATTATTAGATATATGTAGTGTCAAAGATAATGACAAATAACCAATGATAAATAACCGATAGGAAAACTTGTTGATGAGTTCATTAAAAAAACGGTGGATTGTAAATATGATATTTATACATTTATTTTCATATATTCTTATTTTAAGTGTTACTAGTTATAATTTTAACTTGATTTATATTAACTTATGATAAAGAATTATATATTATATAGATATATTTTATTTTTTTATATAAAATAGTAGGAACGCTAAATCTACGCTATACGCTACGCGCTATTAAGACAAAAACGCTACACATCAACGCTGCGCTATTTAAAACACTGACTAAAATACACTTCTATAAAATTATAAACACACATGCATCTCATCCATCTATTTAATATGGTCTCACAATAAATGAATGAGTCTCATATTAAATGAATAGATGAGATGCATGTGTGTACAAATATGTGTACGGATCACTCTATTATTAATGGTCCACTTACCCTTACTTTTTTTGTGATCATTTTTATTTTTACTCTCGTAAAAATTTTCTGCGTCATGGACTCATGGGAGCATGCTTCATAATGTTCAGATAATTCCCCTTTTTTTATTAATTTTTATTTACTTGATTTGACTGAAGATGGGACTTTTAGGTAAAATTTGCTGTCCACGTTTTTCTTTTTGGAAAAAAGCAGCAAAAAGACGATAAAATAGAGAAGCAATGTGTCATTGTTTTACCTTGGTTTATGTGTGGGGGTAAGTAAGGAAGTAATGATTCCCAGTAAAAGTTTGAATAGTAAAAAAACAGTGAGAGAATATCTTTTGCTTCGCCAAAGGTCATACCGAAATTGTCAAACTGCATAGCCCCACTTGTACCATACGGATCATCATGTAGTACTTTCTTTTTCTCGTGTTCTCATAGGATGTGTCTTACATCTCTCAAGTTCAACCTAATTAACAAAAATATTTAGTTATGAGTGAAAACTCCAAGATTGTTTGGCCTAGATTAGGTCAAGATACAAAAGCTATCTTTCTTTATCAAGAAGTTTGGTACCACATAAATAATTTCGGGGTCGTATAAAACTAATAAGCTCTTGCTAAATAACTAAACACCGAACTTGCAGAGTATCTGATCTCCATGTCATATCGATGAAATACAAAAATATAATATAATCTAGGCCTTATCTTGTTTTATTCAAACATACCTATCAAATAAGCCCTAAATGAAAAATCGAGTGGAGGATGCAATGTTTTTTTTTAACAATTCAACTAAAATTCAAAAAACCTTTTTACTATTTTTTTTACTAGTGTTTCTTTTGTTATAGGTAATTAAATAGTAGGATTTATTTCATCCACCACCCTTGACAGAGACGTCCCATACAAACATACCACTAATAGATCAATAATTATATTTGGATGCAAAATCATGTTTTGGCGTCAAACAGCTTATTTACTCAATCAACTTATTCTCAAACCAAACAAACGTTATGGGTAAAAAGACTAGGCGATTTTGCCTAATATTTTTTTTCTATTTTATTTTATTTTATAATAATATGTTTTCGAAAATATTTTTGTTAATCGGAAACAAAAAACATACTCCCTTCGTCCCGGCGGAAGTGCAGCATTTGGCCAAAAAAGTTAGAAGTGCAATATTTCGTTAACTATCTCAAATCAAATTAAGCAATCATCTTTTACATTTAATCTACATCGCGCACACACACCATCAATAACTTTTACCTTTAATCTACACCACACGATTACTATCAATACTTAAATACTTACAAAACTTACATATCTATACATCCAATTATTCACTTACAATACACCAATTTTCTTCTAAATGTTGCACTTGGACTGGGATGGAGGGAATAAAAAATAAAATGAAAACCAGAATATTTTTTATATTTTTTATTTTTCATTTAAAATAATATGTTTCTGAAATTTTTTATTAAACGAAAATAGAAACAGAAAAAAAGTAAATAAAAAATAAAAAAAATATTTTTCTTGTTTTTATTTATATTTTAAATTAATTTATTTTTAAAAAAATAATTATTATCCGGTAATAAAAACAGAAAAAAAAATTCTTTCTTTTAAAATAATATGTATTTTAATTTTTTTTATTAACCAGAATCAAAAACAGAAAAAGGTCAAAAACACTTTTTTTCGGTTTTTATTTTTTTAAGTAATATGATTTTTATTTTTTTAAATAAACAAAATTCAATTACATCTAAATCCATATGTACAGTGCACGTGCCAATTGTTTCTCGCCAAAAATTAAGTCTGTTTCATCAATTCTAGAATCTAATATTTGGGCATAGGTAAAAAATGTTTTCCCGTTTTAATTCGGTTTGTTGACTTAGATGTAAATTAAACTAATCTAAGTGATTGAATGTAATTGTTGAATTAATAATTACCCAGACGTAATTAACAAATATTAATGGAGTAGTGAATGAAATTCGCCCTTACATATATAAATATCCCCCGGATATTTGGATAAAATAGCTTCATCTCATTTTCGATTTTTACAACATTATTTAAATGAATTTGGAAAAGTTAGAGATAATAAATGGACAACTGAAGAACTTATGGAGTGTAAAAAGATTTTGTGAAGTTGTATGTATGTATGGTGGATAAGGCTGACAAATAGAAAGGAATGGTGCATTCATATGAAGACATGCGAATGAATAGAAGCCAAAAGGCCGGCCGGCGCAATAATAATAGTAGCTTTATTTTCTGGACAGCTGCAAAATGGCAAATAATAATAATGATAGCAAAAGGCCCATCCACCCCACAAATCCTAACACCCCCACTCTTTATCATGAAAGCATTTATATTACAACCCACCTCATCTCAGAGCAATTCAGAAATTATGCACAATAAATTTCATATCAGGACTTGCAGATTGTATTTCTTTTCGGAAAGTAATTATTGTGGTATTCATAACAGATAGATACAATGAGTATACATTATGCGCTATAAGGATGAGAAGGAAAGCAAGTGTAGGATCTATATCTTCCGCATAGCCGAGAACTGCGGAATCGATCTGAACGAACCGACGATTCGATTTGGTTCCTGAAAGCAAAATTTATTTTTTTTAAGTGGTTCAGTTCCTTCATTTATAGCGGTTCGATTCGCGATTTCTATTAAAAATTTTAAAAGAAATCGTAGGAACCGAAAGGAAGTGCATCGCCGAACCGATCCGAGCCGTGTAGGAACTGAAGGAACCGAAGGAAACGCACCGAAGTAGAAGGAAATCGTGCCGGAACCGAATCAAGAAACGATTTGTGGACATTTTTTTCTCGGGTCTCACGGAATGGAGGAACCACTTGTAAGTGCCTAGTTTTTGTGGTTACCTTCCAACGCAGTTCCAACAAACAAACAAAAAATCAATAAAATCGAATCGATATTTTTTACGGCGGTTCGGTTCCGGTTCCTTTATTTTTACTAGGGAACCAATTGGTCCCAAGCCTAGGTTAAAGTACAAACTTAGAATAAATTTATTAATAATGATGTGATATTTTTCAAATATCATGATACTACAATTTCTATGATTATAAAGTCATAAATAATTTAGCCAAATTATTGTCAATTTGATGAGGAAAAAAAAAAGTCATGAAAAAAATTAAAGTAGGAATACTTTATGACAGAACATTAATTACAAAATATCAATATTTAAAAAAAAAAATATACAGTGCCTCCATCCAAATCATGATAATAGAAAATAACAACTAATTTAATAGTAACAAGATCATTCAGAAGTAAAGGCAAAAGTACTGAAATTGGAATAAAAAACTGTACAGGCACCAGAACAGAAATAAAAAAAATAAAAAAAGGAGCAAAAACAAAATAATGGTACTAGTAACCAAAAAACAAAAAAAAAAAAAAGTTTTCCCCTAGGTGAGGTAATATAGTACTTATAGCTTTCCAATTTGTACACGCAACCAGAATCAGATTCTCCCGCCGGTCTATTCAAAAAATAGCACTTGCATCTCATTAATCTCCAAAAATCAACGACCATTAATCAACAGCTTAATGCTTCATATTTTACTGGAATTTGACGATTAAACCCTGCCTGAGCAAGCAAATTACCAACCACCGCAAGGTCCCTACAGAAAACCCCTTGGAAAACGGAAGCCGGCGGAGTCGTGATAGGGGCCTTTTTGTCAGTCCCATTACTATTATTCTTATAAATATTGTTATCATTACTACTGATATTATTACCACTAGTAGTACCGCCGGCCACCAGAATTTTGACAACTTCGACAGCGGCGGAGGGCTGAGCCGCCTGCAAAGCGGTGGCCGCTTTTTTCCTTTGCTTCTCAACCTCTTCTTCATCCAAAATCGTTGCCATTAAACTCGTATATCCCTTCTGAATCAATCTATACAGCAATAAAGCAGACATTCTTGCTCGATCCTTCACCGAATCGACATCATTCTCATCGGCAAACTCACACCGGTCGATGAAACCGGAAGATTTATCAGGCATGTGTTTCAATGTCAACAACAAATGTGCTCGCTGCAATTCCGATCTCGAGCATCCCCTTCCTAATCCGATTAATGCATAGTAATCTACATTGCCTGTTTCACCAGCAGCAACTCTTTGCTTTAGCTGCTGGATTTTAGAAGCTAAGGAACATAGTCTCCCTGGAATTTCTCTGTACTCAACATTTTGTCGTTTCCAAACAGGCCCCGGTAATTTCCGATCGCGTAGGATTGAATTATACAGCAGTTTTAGATGCTCCAGATCGTGGAGACTGTCCGGTAAACATCGAATTGCTTCGAATAAAGTGGCTCTTATGGTGAGAGCGTCAATGGAGGATGTTTCTAAAGCTAGAGCCTTATTGCAGTCGGCGATTGCCTCCGCTATACGTCCGGCGGATCTATAGGCCGTTGCGCGGTGGACATAGCATTCGGAGAGAAATCCCTGGGGAGCTCCGCGGCGGCCGTCGAGGATTTTGGAGAAGTGCCTAATCGCTTCCGTGTAGAGGCCAGCGTCAAGGGCGGCGATGGCGGCGGTTTTGCGTCGGATGAGGACTTTGATGTGGCAGAGGAGGTGGGTGATAATCTCGGATTCTGCCTTGGGAGGTGTTTGCGGCTGCGTTCTGATGAAATTCTCGCCGGAGAGAGGGAAACTGTTGAATGAAAAAATGTCGTCGGAGAGGGATATGCTTTCGCGGCGGAATGCGGCGGTGGCGAGGCGTTTCCCGGTTTGGAGGAGAAGCATCGCCGCCTCCAATAAACCTATGTGACAACATGCTTGGCCTAAAACAGAATACCTGTTTGATAAAATGCATCGGAGAAAACTGGGTCAATTTTAACTCGAACAACTCGTCGAATGAATGAAAATCGGAGACATCCTCACATTGGTTTCCAAAAAAAAAAAAAAAAAAAAAAAGTGGATCTCAGATGGAACCGAAATTTCTTGTTAGTTATAGTTCATAAATGCTAATCTTGACTTTTGAAAGGAATCAGAAAGTGGATTAAGGGACATTTCATTAATTGAGAGCAGTAATTTCGCTTGATTTACAAGCAATGGTGTCTGCAGATTTACCTCCATTGCCCTTCTTTCTCAACATTTTTACAGAATCCGGCGGCCATGACCTTCCTTTTCAATTCCGATACAGAAAAGCACTTGAAGCTGGGCTCGTCACCGGCGGATGAAAGAAGCCTGTTTCCCTCCTTCGATAGCAGGGTGGACGAGCTATCCGATGATCCGGACGATGACGTTTCATCGGAGATCGCAATTTTCAAACTAGGAATATAGTCCTGCAACATGTCGGCGATTTCTTTAAACCGCCTGAGATACAGCAAACACCGCGCTTTCATCTCTAGCGCAACCTCCATGCGCGGCGCCATCGAGAGCGCCGCATCCAGTAATCCCAACGCCGCCACAATCTCACTCTGCTCTTGCGTTGCAATCAACATTTTAGCTTCCCTCACGTATCTCTCCACCATCTGCAACACGTATCGAAACTAAAAATCAAGTTAACCACCGCAGAAAGTAGCAGAAAGTATAAAACGGAATGAGATCGGGGTTTGTTTTACCTTTCTGTTGGTGATCCACCAGTGTTTCTTCTCTCCGCCGGCGAGAGATGAAGATGCGGCAGCCATGAAAGGAGTGCAAGAATCAACCATTAGAATGTCTCCTCTCTCCCCCTCGCGAGGGAGGAGATTTGTAATCTGTGGTGAGCGTGAGGAAATGAGGGAAGGGGGGGGGGGGGGGGAATATGGAGAGGAGTGGAGAGTAGAAGGACTTTAAACAACAAATGCCAGCTTTGACCTGTGAGAAAGCTTTTGATCCTTCTAATTCATAGCTGGCACCAGATTCTCTTGGTTTCTCTCTCTAGACTTTAGACTGTATTTGTAGAGAGAGATTTGTACTACTGGTTAGTGTACGCGCTACGCTACTTACACTATCCCGCTATCTTTTCATCTAAGCCATTTTAAGTAGCCAATGCGGGTCCATGATAAATATTATAAATATTATGTCACAAATAATTAATATTTTATTCTATTCTAAATACTAGATGTCAGTTTTATTTTTTGCACAAAAATTTTTTTATGTTAAATTTTATCCCTAATTAATAATTAGTGGAAATTAATAAATAATAAAAAAAGAAAATTTTGATGTGAGTTAATCAGGGGCAATAATAAAATTAGGAAAGTAAAATAATTAGAATGACATTTATTTTGTAAAAATTAAAAGAATCCAAAATAGCATCTATTTAAATACTGATGTAGTCCAATTTTTTTGTGTATATTACATATGAATTTATATTGCATCATGAATTAAGTAGAAATGTTCGTTAAAAAACTCTTTCTGCGACCTGCATTCCAATTTCAATCATTGACCTTATGTTTTGGAGCAGTTAGTTTATTTGCTAAATGAGCAAGAGTAAATTTTATGCCGCACTCCAAGAGTACGCACAATGATAGGTTGAAAGTATTACGCACATATAAGTGAACAATGAAACAAAGTGAACAACTTGTTGGATGCTACTAATGCGCGTGTTGTATATTTTGATGAGAAAGTATATACAAAGGAAAAAAATATTGTTCATATCGTCGGATTTTCTGAAATTCTGATAAATATATATATATATATATCAGACTTATACATAAAATAAATCAACCAAAGTGCCACAAAAATTATGATAAAAACCTATATGATTTTTTTAAGACAGCTCACCAATTTAATGAGAATTTCCAAATATTGCGAGATTCAATTACGCTCACGACTTATCCAAATAGTCATGGGCGTAATTGAATCTAGCAATTATTTTATGTCAATGTCTGCAATCTGTTGAGATATTATGAAAATTTGCAACTTTTAAATAAATTCAATAAACTTTGTTTACATTATACATATTATCTCAGTAGTTGTATTACTTTAAGTAGGAGATGAAAGAGAATTAAGATAAATGGTAGAATATGATATATGCATAATTTTATCCAAGCAAAAGATAAGTATGACTTATATTTTGTAATAAAATTATATCTACAATAAATTAGAATACTTAACTTGAAATCCAATTTAGAAATTCCATTGTTCGTGTTTAATTAGTCTCCCAAATTCCGCCTCTACTTCTAAACCTGCAAAAAAAAAAAAAAAAATGAAAACATAATGAAAAAAAGGTAAAATCAATTATTACAAGTGTGGCTTCCCTCTTGGATACCGGGAATTGCATACTGCACCAACATAAGATGCTCGTGTTTCTATATAAATATATGTTTCTCATATTTATTCTACATTCGAAAATCTTTCATATTCAAGGCTAGCCCAGTTGTCCGAGGGTCGATCTATCTAAATTAGGGCTTTAAGTTTTTGAAAAAAGTCCTAAAAATCATCTTAATTAAAAATATATAATACGATAGATAATTATATGTATTTTTGTAGCTTAATTAGTCAATGAATCCCAATATTAAGCCCAGATCCTTTTGATCGTAGGTTTAAATTATTAGGCACGAAAAAATTGAATTCTATTATTTATAGATATTTTTTGAATTTAATAGGTTGCACTTTAGAATCTGGTTTAGACCTCTCACTATATTGAGTCGGTCCTGCTCATATACCACATCATTTCAATATAGCAAGGAGAGCACCTCGCTAGATGCTCCTGAGGTGCGGGTTAAAACATGCCGTCATGAATTAATTGTCCTGATCCTTATTATAAGTCTCTTTCAATTAATTTATGAACTGCAAAAATGTCAAAAAGTGTTCGGTTGTTCATCATTCATTTTCGATTAAATATGGTAGTTTTCTACTTTGTCTTTAATTATGAATATGTCAGTTTCCTATTTTAAACCATCATTTTTTTGGGGAGCTAAATGAAATGTATATTTATAAATATTTTTGAACAATTACAGAAAATTAATTAAATAATTTATATTTTGAACGCATCCAATCGCTTAGATTTAACTTATAATAAGAAAAGAGAGAAATTAATTAATCTTTTGTAAACATTAATTTATCCAACTTATATACATGGCAATTAATTTATCCAACTTATATATATATATATATAATGACAATTAAGTAAAGGGAGTAATATATAGGATCCAATGCTCTTGCCAATTTAAAATAGTCATGCCTGCATTAATTTTCTTACCTAAAAAAATGGAACATGTGATTGCAAAACAAAAACCATCAAACAAAACCAAAAAATCAGACAAGGCTCTTATGTTGTCCACAAGTTACCATTTATTGTTGGATTAATTATAAATAATGCTCCTGCAAATCAAGACAGCTTTCAAAAGTATGTTCGAGCTTTATTTGATTAGTTATTGAGTTAAGTTCGAACGAAATTTTTTATACGCATCTTATGATTTGAAGTAATGAAGTCGAACTCGACTCGGTTTTCATATCTTATTAAATGTAAATTTACGACTAAACTTAATTTGTTATATATATATCCACCAACCGAGTTCAAATAACTTTTTAATAATAGAACTCGAATCGAGGAATAAGAAGATTTGATTTAATTATAAATTATAATTACAAACTATCTTAATTGCAAGAACACAGTTACAACTACAATATCCATCTGATATTTATTCTTGTCTTGCAAGTGCGAACCATCATAGAGTATGTGTGAAGTTGATACAACTATACTTTGATACCATTTACCAATTGTTTATGTGGTTATGGAGATTGAAGACGCGATCATTATGACGACATCGTGAAGACGGCATAATCAGATTTAATAATAAAAATAATTAGATTTGATAATAATATTAATTTTTCTTGGTCCATTTTTAATATGTAATATATCAATTTTATCAACTTAGAATATTTTCAATTTGGCACATATGTTCCATATATAAAATAAAAATATGTCTATATATGTTATATGATATTTGTATTTATATTATCTATATCAAATTAAACCCGCCTCCCTATTGCTTATCGAGTTAAAAACTTTTGTATGCGAAGACGAAAATTATACCATTCAACATGATGATGTACCGTGCAAAGTACATCAATTGTGATTATGTTATACACCGGTTGTGATTATGTTGTTGCATCATATTCTGACTGTAATTATATTATACACAATTATGATTATGCTATACATTAACTGTGACTATACTAATATTCGCAACTAATGTGTACCTTGCATCGTGCATCATGTTGTGAGATATGCCAACTCTGTAAAATTGGAAAATATTATTTGACAAGCCTACGCTTAGGGCTGAGAATATAGGATCGGGAAATCCCGAGTCCCGGTCCCGTCCCGAGTCCCGACGGGAAACGGGACCCCGAGTCCCGAATTTTACGGGATCGGGACCGGGACCGGGACCTGATATTTTGGTAATTTCGGGACTCGGGAGTCCCGAGTCCCGATCGGGACTATCCCGAAGTCCCGATTGAAATTTCTAATTTCAATCCTTTTTTTTTCTTTTCTGATTTCGGGACATTTCGGGGCATTTCAGGACATTTCGGGACATTCCGAACATTTCGAAAAATTATCCTCGGGATCGGGACCGGAACCGGGACTTCCATTTATCCCATTTCGGGAATCGGGACTCCCGAAGTCCCGAACGGGACTAGGACCAAGACCACCAAATTAGTGATTTTCGGGACCGGGTCAATCGGGACTCGGGACCGGGACATCGGGATGTCCCGATTCTCAGCCTCGGTGGGACGAATGTACACGAACCTTCATAGATCAAGCTAAATTTGATCACAAAATAAAACAGAAACTTATTTTCGAGCCATAGAAGAAAAAAAAAAGTTCGTAAGACAAGCCAAGTCCGATAGGTTCGATGTCTACTCGTAAACCCCAAGATTCATGCCTTTCATTTACCACCCCTAACCCTCTTCTTTATTGTTCACTTTATTGAAGATGGGGGGTCATTCCCCCACCCCCTTGCTTTTGATTTCACCCAAATTGATTTATGAGTGCACATGAATTATTGCGGATTGATAGGTAGACACAGCCCTTACGGGTTTTATCTTAAAGCTTCCTCCTCTCTTGAATCTTTTCACAATTTCAGCCACACACAAAGGTCCCCATTTTATTCTTTCATTGCAAATAAAGGAGGGGTTCCCGCAGTGGCCCCACTCCCTACTTTGCCACATCACGCAATGTATCCCGGCCGAACTTCCACGCGGCGTGCACAGGTGTCGAAAGGTTCGGTTTCGATTAATCGGAACCATAATTGCCCAAAAATGAGAACCGAAAACCGAACCATATAAAATTTCGGTTAACCGGAACCGGACAGGTTATTTTCGGTTCCGGTTCGGTTAAACTGACAGAACCTTTTTTTTTTCACGGGTTAAATTATAAATTATAAAATATAAAATTAATATTTAATACATATATAATATATTATTATAAATTTTTAACAAAATATAAAAATAATATTTAATAAATATATTATAAAATCGGTTTTCGGTTCGGAAACATTCGGTTCCGGTTCCGAATCGAAAACGGAAAAATTATGTAATAAGGAACCGAAAATCGAACCTTTAACCGATTATACGGTTCCGATTAACCGGAACGATTCGGTTCCGATTCTGTTCCGGTTCTAATCGAGAGTCGGGAACCATTTAGACACCCCTAGCGGCGTGAACTCGTCCTCTATAATCCCATTCACAACATGATTCCCATTTAGGGCCATTTAGTGCTAAAGTCGAGACGATTTATATCTTTCTACAAAATAATAAATTCATAAAATATTCAGTCGAAACGGATATGCGTCCGTACCGTCATGACAATAATGAAGATTACCCCAAGTTATTGGGACGGAGATGCATATTCTTCGGAGGAAAAAAGAAAAACGAATTGCTTTGAACAATTGGCTCAATGTTGTGGATCATTTGGAAATGAAATGATGCAATTATTTTTAAAAACGAGTAACTTTCTAGTGAAAAGATTCTTGAGAAATTTAAATTTAGACTTTGGAATTGATTTATTATTGATTTCAACTGAATATTTTAATGTTTGTTTTATAGGTTGGATTACAAATCCTAAAATTATATCGGAGGACTTGTAAAGCTTGGTAATTGCGTAAGTTTCTTCCTACCGAAACTTTTATAATTCTGAGTTTTGAAGTATGTCTTATACATTTGGAACTTGTTGCGAATAAAATCTTATTTTACTGATAAATAAAGATGGATAGACTTCCAAATCATAATTTTACTCTAGGAGCAGTAAATATTTCATCCGTCCTTCAATTTGACTTTTAACCTCAAATTGACTAAAATTTTATTGAAATTTACGAATTTTATATAATTGATAAAGTAAAAAAAATTATATCATTGTAAAGTACATATAATTTACTTTAATTTTTACTTTCTAAAATAATAAAAGAAGTGTTCACAAACTTTGGTTAAAAATTGGTCAATTTGACCATTGAAAGTTAAAACATGACAACTAAATAAGGACGAAGGTAGTAATAAATAAACGGGAGACAAAAAAAATATAAAGAGACAAACTAACAGGGCCGGCTCTATGGGTGGCGAGCCGGGCGGCGGCCCAGGGCATCAAAGCCCAAGGGGCATCAATCTAAGCCCGAAGATGTTATTACTAATAAAAAATAAGTTAAAGTGTTGCCAACAAGACTTGAACCATGAACCTCATGGATAGATAATCACTTTTTTAACTAGACTAAACAAACTCAAGTTTGGTGATATTGGCCATGAAATCTACATAGTAAAAATAAAACAAGTCATTTTCAACGTGACATAAAATTAAAATTTTCTTGAGGGATAAATATTATGCAATATAGCACATTTGTATTTAAAATTTATGCTACTTCAAGAGTATAATAATTTATGATATTATCCTATATCAATATTCTTCAGGAATATTGTATTATCATGGGAGATTTAATACGAATATGATTTGCTATATTAGAACAAGTATATTTGTCAATAGTATTGCAATTAATTGTGCTACTTCGGGAGCAACAATTTTAAGAGAAAAATACACAAAAAAATAATACAAAATGGTATAAATCAAAAGGAAGGTGCTTCTTCAAGAGCCTTTACAATATTCTTCAGGAATATTATTGTATTTTCCATCAGGAATTTACGCAAAAACTTAGATCTCGTAATGTTCTTTAGGAACACATCATATTCAATTAGAATATGACGAGATAATATTATATTTGTTCAAGAATTACAACACGTATTTTATCTTAACAATCCTTTGAACTATTAACAATTATTAGATCATGTTTCTTCAAGAAACAACAATAAATAGATATGATAATAAATTTCTATATTATTATATATTGTTTATATATAATGATAGAAGAAATTAAACAAAATAGTTGTACTCCAAGAGGGAAAAAAAGAAAAACAAGTTCACGGAGTGATGGAGATTAGATTGTATTTATATTATTATTTATATCCTATTGTTTAGGGTTTTAATTATGTTTTAATTAGTTGTTAATGGGTTGGGCTTTTAGGGCCTACACGCCTTAAACACTAGTTTTATGTTATAAATAGGCGTCTTAGGATCATTTGTAAGGGAGGTTTTGATGAAATAGAAATATATTGAGTTTTATCCCTTTGTTCGTGTTTTTATCGTTGTTCTTCCGGTATTCATATCGAATCAACGGGTCTTCACGTTTAATCACGTTTGTATATTCATCCGGATATTATAAGAATCAACGGATTAATACATTTATGCTTCCGCTTGCTGCATCAGTTGGTATCCAGAGTCATAGCGATTCTTTGGGAGTATCAATGATGATGGAGGAATTTGATTTCCTCTGGTCTCAATTACCTGTTGCAATCGATGGAATCTTCGATTGCTACTGTGAATGGGACGAACTCACATTGGATTTTTTGGCGCCTTTGCCGCCACCATCGCCGATTTTGGCAGCCCTAATTGCCGCCGTAACCGCGCTGCCAGATCTAGATCCGGCTACCCTTGTCACACCGCCATCAGATCTAGATTCACGCCCCCATCCACTGTCACCACCTTCATCTCGCTGGTCTCGTTCCCCCAACGCAACCACTGTCGTTGCACAGCAACGTACCAATGGCCGACCACCATTTTTTCCAACAATTCCAAATCATCCGACCACTGCTCAATTTTGTTTTCCAACCGATTTCAGATCGTCCAACCACCGCACTGCCACGTTAAGCGTTGTACAGCCACCGCCGCATGCAACACCTCGTTTGCGTGCGATCGATCGTTGCGACATCGTGCCTTCACAACCGCTTACTGTTCGGCACCCTGTCCAGACCGTCGCGCCCGCATCGACTCCTGCTCGGATCTCCACCAGGCGTGGTGCACCCGTCGGATGCCGCCGTCCAATTGGTGCGTTGCAATCTTTCCTCATCAAGCCTTTATTTTTCCCATGGGGTTTTGTTTTGGCTTGAAATAGGTTTTTACGAAGGCAACATCTTCTGCACCATTGTTGTATTAGTGCTCGACACAGGGGGAGTGTTCTGGGAATTATTATTCCCGTGATGTGTCTTACCTAATACTGGCTGTAGATACATAGATGGAAGGTTCTAGATCCTTCTAGAGGTAGTAGGATCCTATTAGATGTCTTTCCTTATCTAGGAATCCTATGTATGAAAGGACTATCATTGTAATGCCTATATAAAGGCCCATCTATCAGTGTTATGAATACAATTGATTGACTCGTATTTACAGTCTTTTACTTTCTCCCGAAACACGTTATCAGCACGTAGTCCCCCAACTGAGCAAGAAATTTTTTCTCTCCCGTTTTTTTTTCTGAAATTTCCGAAAAAAAAAAATCGCGTCCGAAAAAACCCTAGCCGCTGGAATCGCGACAACCTGCGATGCCTCCTTCCTCACGAATTGAAGCAGCAACGCCGACAACGTCCATCACCCAGATTCAGCCGACCACAAATCCACGCTGGTCATCTACTCTAATTCCGAACAAATGTCGCCTTCCCCGGCCAGTACCGCCGCTCAACTGCACCCTACCCGACCGTTCGGACTTGAGGAATCGCCGGCGCCTGCTGCACGTCGCCCTCTCCATCGCGACCGGACTCCAACATCGTCGTCCTATCACGCACCTCCAGTCGTGCCACCGAGAACCAGAGACCCCGGCCCGGTCGTGTCCAGCCCGTACACGACTCGTTTCCTAGATTCCGGCCAGCTCGTCTCCCAAACCCGTGAACCAGATCGGATTCCTCCATCCCGTTCGCGCCCGCTGTTGATCGACCCGACCCGACAGCTGCAACAAATCAGATTTTTTTTACCCTCTCAACCATGTAGCAAGAACTACAAATTTAACGGTGAAGATCTGATTCGGAACAATATTTCTCGATGAAACTGTACGCGAAAGAAGAAAAAAATAACGAGAGACGAGAATTTCCGCGCGTAAATTTTTTGCACAGCGCAGTCGTACCAAAAACATGTTTCCCGATTCGTTAACCGTCGGATCGGTGTGAAATGTTTACAGAAACTTCCTAACACAAATATCTATATATTCAACGGTGGAGATCGGATTCTGAGTAATATTGATTACTGAATCTGCTGCCGAACAGAAGCAGATTTTTACGAGAAAATTTGGAGATCCGACCTCATCCAATACCGAGCTGCTGCATCGCCGCTCCCGAGCCCTTTTTCGGCCGATTATTGAGCCCAGTAGCCCTTTCCGGGCGTTTCCCAACTCTCAATTTTTTCCTACTTAATGATTCATTTGTTCATTGATTTGTACACTTATGAATCTTACCGTATTTATGTTTCACGTGAATATAGGAAAATATGTTGCTCATGATGATGTGCAAAATATGGAGAGAAGCCATATTTATTATCCCGTTCAAGGATCAAAGTAAATATGGAACCGAGTATCACGAAAATATGTTGCTCATATAGAGAGAAGCTCCCGTACAAGGATCAAAGTAAATATGGAACCAAACACCCGTAAGATTTTATTAAAGTTCCCGTTTTTCAATTCCTCTCTTTTGGGAATTTTTTGGGGAATTGGGTATTTGGGTTCTTTATCTCCCATGCTACTTTGCGGTGGATGAGACTATGAGAGGTGGTATCACTCTCATATATCGAAGTAAACTGTGTGACGGTCCTGGGGGAGTCACGGATAATTTTTGAAAGTCGATATTTGTGGTTGTTGCATACACCACAGTTTGGGTGCGATTTGACATCGCCAGTTTGTCGATTTTAAACCAACAATTAAATAAAATGAACATTATCGGTAACGGTAAAGTTATCACTTGTTCATGATTAGTCACGGATTTTTGACGTACAAATGGGACAAACATCGATTGCGACGGATATGTCGTGGCTAAATCGATTTATGACTGATTTTTCACGTTGAATTGAGGGACCACCACGTTCGTCTTGACCCAATCCCATACTTGAAAAACTCCATCTTTCATCCTATTAAAATAAATTATTGCATGTGGGTGTAGTCATGCACCGTCTCCTTGTAATATGATATATGAAAGAATGTACGAGTAATTCTCATGAATTTTAACATGTAAAGCAATGGTATATTGCGGTAAATACATGAAGTCATTGACCTCGATTATAGTTCGTATGACTATAGGTCCGAATACTTTTCCGAGTATTTGTAAAGGCATGTGCCTTATACATTTGACTATGTTTAGCCGATCTTATTGGATGGTCAAGACGAGTTGATTATGGTATATTCATTATGTCTCATGGTTCAAAATGCTTAATATTGATGCACCGCGTTGCATCCATATAACATGGCTATTATGACGTATACTTGCAAATTGAGAATTAAAATACTTGGTTGATTTGATGCACTCTGGTAGATTTTGTCTATACTTTTGATCATGACTAGGCACATCCTCCTTGGTATTTGTTTATGCTTTGAAAGTTCAAACGGAATCAGTGGTTTTTAAACAGCCTTAGCTGTACCGACATTCCTACTTTCTCTGCAAGTCTACCAAGTTGGAGTTACCGAAAGGATCATTAGTCGAGATAAGAAATCGAACACCCTGCTGTGTTTAAACGCACCTATGGCTGTTATTGCCATGTTTTTGCATCAACACTTATGCCTTTGGATATGTTCTCAACCTTGTTTTCTCACTAAACTTGAGAAATACTAAAGTAGTCAATTAAAACATGCACTGTGATCTGAGTTTAATGATCCATGTGGTTCACAACATATGTATAGAAATATACGGAAGTCTAGTTTCCAGAACATCTTACCGTTCATCCATAGCCTTCCTAACAAGGGAGTTATTGCTGTTTTAGTGAACAAAGGTCAAGCTGCGCGGAATTTTATTTCCAGCGATTATGCTAACTTTTGTCCCAACCAACTTGGTTCCCATCTTGAATTTGCAAGTGGTCTTATGACATATGTTTTTCAACCTCTTTTTGGCCATATTTGCCATAAATGATGCAATTTTTGGTATGCATTGTACGCTAAAATATCATCTTTCAAATGTTGAAAAACAGTTTCCTTGGGGAAGCCCAAAATACGCACCCTTATAAGAAGGTCGAGCGTATGCATGGTAGTTTTACACCATGCTTGTATCGTAATTTTGCCCCTTAAGCATCTAATCTTGCCATGTTATGCACTCAATATGATAGATCATTTTGATCGTATCAGGTATAAAATCTCTATGTTGTTGGAGTATTCGCTATGTTCATGCTTATAAAGATTTTGCAAGCAAAATTGAGTGCGTATTAAGCTATTTCCAAGGAACACAATATTTTTAGATTTCGTGTTATAAATCCATTGTGACTATGATTACTAGGTCATCACAATCAATGAGTGGTATAATGCTCAAGTTGTTGAACGCCGAATGGTGTTTTCTAGTCACATATGTTCCGTAACAATTGAACCATGTTATGACTCGATGATATATATGCCAAAGTGTATCACTCATAGCATCTCATTGTGATTCTTGAGAAATAAAATCTTATGCATCACTTGTATTGGATATGTGAAAAGAAAAAATATTCATGAGTCAAAATGGTCCGGCTTGCATCGGTTTTTGTAACCAGAAGATGTATTGGGACATTGACACATTTAGGCTTTAATAGTCCGGAGTTTGGACAGTTTGATGATCCATATACCTCGGTATTGTCATGGACATCATTTTCTTTGAACAAAGAAACTAGTTGTATCAAAGACACCAAAGTACGTTGGTGGAGTCATGAGGAGGGCTCATGACCGATGATGATATTTATGTCATCCGCGTCTTATTTTCATAAACATGTGTGACGCCAAAGACACCCCCAATGATCCTTCTTAGCCATATTCATTGATTTAAGCCTATTTTTGGCACGATTAGGAGATGACACCCTCATATTCTAAAGAGAATAATGTAGCGACTCGTATAAGCATGATACTGAGTCCTCCCTTTTCACCGAGTCCTTATACATACATGATCATAAGTATTAGACTGGGTGGCTTATGATGCTATGATGGTGTTCACAAATGGTCGTACTCAAGTAATAACATTTATATGTTATGTTGTTCCTTTGACAATGATTGATAAGTTGATGAAACCTGAGTTTATGGTTGTCCAACTTACGGACCAGTCATTGTAAAGGTCGGTTCACCCACTTTTAGACCAAGTCTTAAAGTGAAATTTTAACGAGTACTTCCTAACATTTAAGGCTACCTTCTCACAAATTTCGGTGCCATTTGGATACTTGGAAAGATGTGAACCACTTAAATGAAGTTTTCACATACCATCAGCCGTCCCAACGACCAGTTCGATGTCATTTTGACCGGTTTTTAACCACAAGGTTGATGGTTTTGGAATCCCAACACCCGTTTATACATGCTCATGAAAATTTTGAGGTGTTTGGGGCTGGTGAAGGGAGTGAACTCTTCAAGAAAGCACTAGAGATTCGATAAAACCAACGGCCTATCATTGGTTCAATCGTTTCTTTATGTTCGGTCCCGGTGGTGCATGGTGGCGGTTTTGTTAGATTCTCCAGACCAGTAGCTACGATTATGTAGCATAGGTCGACACGTCATATTCACCTATACCTATCATCGTTCAAATGCTTAGTTATGAGTGTAACCATATGCATTTTGTTAACTGGATTGTGTTAACACTGAAAACCTTTATCGTCCACATGTTCATGTGCCAAGGTGCGTCACCACAACGCATTATTACGGGTTATAAATGATGAATATGACATGCGCTTTCACTCATAGTCCGCTTAAAATATACCTTGGCAGACGATCTCGTAAATCACTTTGATGAGCCAGTCTTCCCGTCGTTAGGGGGAGATGCGAATGATCATGTTCGAGTAGAACGACTTGGAATTGTCGTAGTTTGTCCCTACTGTGTCTCACCAAATTCCCTAAAGTGACGAGATAAAATACATGTTGCAAACATGTTTGCAAGGATTGTGTCCGATCATGGACGTTCGTCACCTATGAATGGTGATATGGTAACACCACAAATTGTGGTAGATGGTGTTACTAGGCCGTGGATCTCATAGAGTATTGGGATGCCACTTGGTTCGATAAATACTCTCGCTAAGAATGTATGGAGTTTGGTACATGAAACTTGATCATCTGATCAAATAAACTCATCCGTCTCATGTGATTCTGGATTACAGTCATCATTGGGGGACGCCTCAATGAATGTCAATCCATTAAGAGTACTCTATGAATAAAGCCGGTACATGAGGATGTGGAATGTGAGTTTACTCGAACCATACTTCATTGAAAATCTACAACGTTATAGCCTTGGCCTAAAAATGGAAACATATGCTACTCCAGTATGAACAAAGTGATAGCCCTTTGTTGAAGTGGTACCGACACTCCAAAGATAAGATCTATCCGTATACTTTGTTAAAGCGAGTGAGAGAAAGAGTTAAATTCACCTCATGGCGCGAGGTTTCTTATGAACGCACTGGAATCGACTATGATGACACGAAACTTAGTTGTGTTATCGTAATGGATGTTATAGCATCCACTATCTTTTCAGTTAGATAGTTTCCCAAAAACTGACGTGCAGCTTGTGGTTAAATCTTATCTCAGTGGGGAACTAAGTTAAGTGATAAAAAGGATCTCGTGGTGGATCAGACTCAAATCAAGTGGCTCCTGACCATGGAGCGCGTCGACAAATGATTTTCGGGAATGCATACCAAGTATATACTTGATTTGGAAGAGATATGAAGCTTTTGCGTGTAAAACTAAGGGTTCATAGTGATGTACTCTTGTGAGACTAAGAGATTCCGCTAAATCCAAAGTTAAGAATGAAAGGATCTTGGGGACACTTGATGATGCGTATTCATCAATCGGTTTAAGGCAATCTAAGGGACGGTTTCCCTAAGAGATGATAAAGTAATGCCTATATGATTCCCAATGACTAGTCGAAGTCATAATAAGACTTGGCTCAATTAAGTGATGATGCAGTCTTAAGAGAAAAGTATGATATTATGTACTCATGTTTGACTCGATGTACTCATTCGTAATAATCCGGTAAAGCCACTGTGATGATGGTATAGGATGCGCTCACACAATGTATGTGATTGACAAGAAGCTTGAAGCTCGCTCTATCTCGATAAAAGGACACTTGAATATCGACCGAATTTGCCCTGAATGTATTGGTCTATCTCCCATATGACCTACAGGGTAGCTCACTTGCTGGGAAATGGTGAATTGGTACCATTGGAAAGGTCTGTGTCTATTTTCCAAGGAAACTAACCATTTTGATCACATCCATCATGTTGAGCGAGATATGACTATTGTTGCAAAGTAGGACAGGATATGTCCGGCAATTTGCTGAGTCAACTTCGATAGAGCTTTGTGATCTGCTCAGGACGATCTAGGTTACGTACTGTACGTGAATGAAAAGCTACGAGTGTCTAGTTTTCAGAATTCCTACAGTTTCGTTGATACCTATTGAATCGAAGAAGTTGTGATTGATTTAGTGCATGGAGGTCAAGACTTTAGAAAACTTGATTTTCGGATAAGTGTTTAGCGACTCTGCACTTTGGATGCGTCGCGCTCTTTTTGTCCTTAGACCAAGGTTTGTTTTTTCCCATTGGGTTTTCACTTGGTAAGGTTTTTAACGAGGCAACCTATGAGAACATCCATACAATGATGCGTTGTACTTCTGTTCAACTTAAACCAAGAGGTATTGTTCCCACTGGATTTTTCCTTGGTATAGTTGTGAGGGCAACTTGGCATCTGACTCCTCTGATTTGAGGTACTCATCAAGGGGAGTCATTATGTATACATCAGGGGGAGTATACATGACATGTTATATTGGTGCCTTGCAATCTTTCCTCATCAAGCCTTTATTTTTCCCATGGGGTTTTGTTTTGGCTTCGAATAGGTTTTTACGAAGGCAACATCTGCTGCACCATTGTTGTATTAGTGCTCGACACAGGGGGAGTGTTCCGGGAATTATTATTCCCGTGATATGTCTTACCTAATACTGGTTGTAGATACATAGATGGAAGGTTCTCTAGAAGGTAGTAGGATCCTATTAGATGTCTTACCTTATCTAGGAATCCTATGTATGGAAAGACTCTCGTTGTAATGCCTATATAAATGCCCATCTATCAGTGTTATGAATACAATTGATTGGCTCGTATTTACAGTCTCTTACTTTCTTCTGAAATAGTATAAAGATTATTCATTAATAAATACGTTAATTACGATAGAGGTACATTGATTTATTTATTTTAATGTGTTTTTGGGCCAGACCACTTCTTACCGGCACAATTGCGTATCATTGTTATAGTAACATCTGAGTTAGGCCCAATAACAGCAATAGGACGGTGCCGTCGTGGGGAGGGAGGCAGGACATGGCCGTGATTCTTGAGCAAACCAATTCCTTGCCTAACAGCTTCAAGGGCCAATTCCTGATGGGCTGGGGTGCAAACGTCTTTTGGGTCGAGATTAGCATAAGGCTGCCTCGATTGTTCTCCATCAAATATTCCAAGTTTCATTTGGATTGTAAATTGTATTGGACAAGGTAATTGTAATTGTATTGTATTTGGACTATAATTGTATTTTATTTAATAACCGCAACTTTACGCATATATACAATTCTTGCACATCTATACTTAATATTAAAAAAGAGTCGCAAAAAATTTAAAGAAACACGTGTCATCTTCATATTAATCCTCTTTATAAAAATCTTAAAAAATGAACGTTTAACTTAGGAGGGGTTAGAGGGTTATTGATAAGATCTACCAATTAAAAACTTCATCTCATTTATTCTTTTTATTTTTAACCTAATTGTTTAAACAATTATAACTTTTAAGTATCAATTTTATTTTTGGAAAAAATATATCAAATTTATTCTTACTTCGTGCTCTTTAATTGACATTCATATAGTATATATATAATGTAATTTCAATATAATTACAATATATTTAGATGATTAAAATATTTTCATATAAAAATATAAAAATATTGAAGAAAAATACATTTTTAGTTTATTTTCATAGTTTTTTAAAAATTATTCAATTTTTTATAATTATTTTGTTCAGATTAAAAAATAGTAAAATATATTACATTAATGCCAAATCATATAAAAAAATTATATTAGTAAGAATATGGGTTGTATACTTTTAATGAAAGTTGATAATACAACAACATCAGAGCCTTTGTCCCAAAATATTTTGAGGTTGGCTATAATGAAAGTTGATAATAATAAACATAATTTAATTTCTTATTTATAAAATTAGATATAAGACTCATATTTTCCTATATGAAAAAATAAATATCGATGCTTAATTAAATTACGTTTTTTCTATCATGTGCCCTTATATCACATGATAAGAGTTTTTAAATGAAAGTAAATAATAGTATATGTATATGTGTGTGTATACTGGCTCGTGTATATTTTATAATGATTTTATAGTGTTATTAAAATTCAATCACATATTATTAATATAATAAAATATTTATCATTTTACGTCGTGCATCGCACGGTAGGACATCTAGTTAATCTCCCTTATATACTAATGCTGAATACGCTGAGCCTAAGTGGCAGCTTCTCATGCTTCGGCTACCATATGTCTTCTGCTGGTGCTTCGTGTGTTTATGTGTCAGCCTCTCATGCTCCAACTGACACATAATCAATTATTGGCCTAATTATCATTGCATTAATTACATTATAATTATACCTCAAATAACTCCTACCTGCCTTATTAATTTTTACGAATTAAGGAATAAATTACGAATAAATAGAAATTGATTATATTTACATAAAAATTTCACGTTTTCATTAGTTAAAAAATATAAATCCCAAATAAAGAGAAAGTTAATATAGTAGTGTGCACAATATATTAAAAACTTAAACCTAATTTGAATTTGGTGATGTATTAATTCTTTTCCTTTGGACATTTTTATTTTCATTATTGGTCAGAACTGTTGTATTTTATTTCAGTTACTTTCATACGTTGGTATCTGTTATTGTCTTTTCATTTCTTCAGCCTTGTAAATCCCTATGTAAAGGATTTACGACGCTGTAATATTCCTGAATATATCGGGGGTGTTACAGAATATGGTATCGGAGCTATGATTATGGATATATTGGCCATTGAGTTAAAATAGGGGTCATATATGTCTTTTGAAGTAACCGACAGCGAATACCATCACTGTACTGCCTACGTCTTTATGCGAGCACTGGTTGTAAGTTCCTAAACTCTATCTCGTCCTTTACACGTTGTATCTCTTTATACTTGAACATTTGAACGATATTGTTTCCTGTATATTGAGTATTTATGCTTACAATATGTTGAGAGGTGGACGTGGACGTGGTCGCGGTCGTGAACGCGGAAGAAGGAATGCTGAAAGAGAAGCTTCGCCCTCTAATCAGGCCAGCCACAGCTCGGGCGAGCCACAAAGATCTATTAATAATGATCCGGAACCTGCTGTGCCCGAAATCCTTCGTCAGGTGGTGAACCAGATGACTTGGTTTGCCCAGGTTGTGGACCGGATGCAGGTGGCGGTGGGATTACAGCAGGGAGATCGACAGCAAGGTATCCCAGACATGGGAAATCGAGTCGACCGATGGCTGCAAGAGGTGGCGAAGATGCAACCACCTAAGTACGACGGTATTTCTGAGACTCCCACCTGGGATCATTGGTTGAAACCCGCGCGGAGCACACCAAAATCGCCCCGTGTGCCGCGGCTCACTAAATCTGTGCCGCGGCACATGGCGTGCAGATTAAAACCTGGGCGCTGTGTGTTTCTTCTGGGCCGCGGCTCACTATATCTGTGCCGCGGCTCAGAGTACAGATTACTCTGGGGGTCGCTGGGTGCCTTCCTGTGCCGCGGCCCGCTTGGCTTGTGCCGCGGCCCCGGGCCAAAAATCGCCGTTTTCGCCCGTTTTTCCTCATTTCGGCTTCCGGACTCCAATTTCCTGCAAAACATAAAAGAATATGGCATTAAAGGCTCATTTATGCAAATTTACTCATGAAAAGAATACAAAATAATGATAAATAAGCGTATAAAAATACGCCTAACAAATACCCCCAAACTTAAGCCTTTGCTTGTCCTCAAGCAAAAAGAATTAATTTCAACAAAAGAATATCGTGAATAATCGTGCAACTCATAGTGCTCAACCGTGTAATTACACGGGAACACAAAAAAGAACACTCTTATGTAAATATATAATATGTAAATCGTTCATTATAAATTTCATAATACTTATTTATAAACTACACTATTTGTTCTCTTTATGATTACACCATTTTTATCGCAACAAAAGATTTCTAGTCTTTGCTGATCTTCACTCTTAATATGGCTACATAAAGCTAACCATGACCGAATACGGGTCTTGGAAGATACATACCGACATGAGAGAGCGTTTGATCTTGACTCTTAAATATAGTCATGGCAAAGTCCATAATAAGTGGGAAGTGACATTTTTGAAATCTAAATGTTAATCTGATATCTAACGAGCTTAATATCCAATTGTGGAATAAATACTTTACTCTCAAAATTATTCCCCGAATTTTTTTGTTCAATAATATGGTTACGGATTTGGATAATTATTAATGATGTGACATTGCATAATCTTTATGATTGATCCATATTTTGAATTAGCATAATTGAAATTCTAACTTACGATTTCAAGATGTGATTTGGAATTCTAGAACACTTGATGCTATTCAAAAAAACCACTGGATATACTTGATTTTGACTTTTAGAGGTCGCAGAGATTTTGCATATACTATAAGAACTGAGATATATCCGTTTGTCTTTTGAAATTATAGACATCACATAATCGTTTACTATTTCCACAACGTTGTTTGCCGGCGCAGGATTGCCCTTTCTTCAAAAAATTACTTTAAGGAAAGTTACTTATAAGTGAAAGATAGTGCTTTCAAACATTGGCTGCAACATGATCTTCAGCATTCCAGATTAATAAATATCAAGAATATCAATCAAGGTTTCTCTATCGACTTCTTCACTCAGTTCACCATCTACAATTTTGAGGATTCATTCGGAGAAGTCCTTAATTTCTTGTAGATTGTGAGATGACATTATCTGCCGAATAATTAATCTCATAAGTCAGGGAAGAGGAGATTTGAGAGTTCGTGCGGCATTTGATAGGAATCGGAAGAAGGACGAAGCGTTGATTTTTTGTTGATTTTTTTCGAAATGGACCTACTAATATTAATGGACGTATTGAGCTTTGCTGCCCCTTGGACCGGGCTGTCTTAGGCAGTGGCCCACTCCGCCCTATACCAAGTCCGGCCCTTTTCAGCGGCAAATAAATAAATATATAATAAAGATATTATTCTATTTATTATTTCTTTCACAAAATTATTACAGCAAGGGTCCCAACTTCCTCATGGTGATGGAAGTTTGACGATTTACCATTAAAGGAAGACTAGTATAACACAATCCTCCTTCCATATTAAATTAAGAGGGATAAGTATTATATAGTATAGATTTGTGGTTGTAATACTACAATTATGAATATATGCTATGGAAGATTTGATGCTGTATTTGACCAATAAACAATGTAAACAGAAGATTCACTTAATTTTCTTTTCGAATTATTTCAGGTTTTTACACTATCTTTTGCTTGCACGATATTCTATTCATAGAGGAACTTAAAAGACTTAGCAGCTGTGCTATCATGCCTAGAGGTAAGTTTGACCCCTATCATGTTTGTTCATTTCTTAATTCATATCCCTTTGTAGCTCAGACTTCCGTTATTAGGAAGTAGAAGTAGGATTCAAGAAATGTTATCATAATTAGACGAGACCTCTATTTAATTCGGATTTGGTTCTTTAAATGTCTTACTTCTTTATCTTTCTTTCATTCTAGTCGCATTGTTATGCGTATTTCACCGATTTAGGAAAATCTGATTCTTTGTAAGTTGTCGAAGCTATGAAGTATCCCGATAAAGCGTGCATATAAATCAAGCCGTTGTATGAGAATCCTTAACAGTAGGCAGAATATATGATAACAAATTTTGATAAAAATATATTTCTAAATCCTGAAAATTGAAGGAAAGGACAATAGTATGCAGAAACCTTAACTCTTCATATATTACTTGTATATATGTATATTTTTGTTGATTTTATATCGATTTCTATCAATTCAGATTTGCCTTAAATCAGGGAGGATTTTAATTTTTAATGATCATATTTGCCTGAAATTTTTATCTTATTAAATAAATCAAATCAAAGAAACTATGGAATAAACAAAATAGTCTATCGTAGTTTTAAATCTTATTTAATTAATATAAAATAACAAAATAAATGAAAAACTCATATTTAATAAATTATATAATTACTGATTTTATGAATTTTTAAAGAGATATTTCTAAATACACAAGTAATAAAATTTAATAATAATATACTAATTTGCAGATTCATCTTTACACAAAGATAATTTCCGAAAATAAAAATTGATCGTTTTAAGTGATTTTTAAGTGATTTTTAATTTTTTAGTTTTAAAAGATTTGTTAATTTATTTACTTTTGAAATGAACTATATATTTTTTGAAAATTTTGGAATTGCTATTGAATTTTAAATTCTATCCAAATAATATTCCTATATCATTGCATTAATTACATTATAATTATACCTCAAAAACTCCTACATATCTTATTAATTTTTACGAATTAAGGAATATGAATTACGAATAAATAGGAATTGATTATATTTACAGAAATATTTCACGTTTTCATTAGTTAAAAATATAAATCCCAAATAAAGAGAAAGTTAATATAGTAGTGTGCATAATATATTAAAAACTTAAACGTAAAATCTCGTGGAGATATTATATATTTTTATTAATTAATTAGTTATATAAATTAGTCACTATAATTAGGTATATCAATAAAATAAATATCAATTGAAATGAAAGATGCTTGGGAGTATTGCAAAAGAAGTCCTAATCAATTAAATAAATCAAAATAATCTTATTAAAAAATATTATTAAAAGTGTAGAAACAATGGTTTTGATTATTATTTATAAATAAATCAAAGAAATTATGGAAAAAATAAAATAGTCTATCTTAGTTTTAAATCTTATTTAATTAATATAAAATAACAAAATAAATAGAAAAATTCATATTTAATAATCATTTTATGAATTTTTAAAGAGATATTTCTAAATACGCAAGCAACTAAATTTAATAATAATATACTAATTCCAAGATTCATCTTTGCACAAAGATAATTTCAAAAAATAAAAATCGATCTTTTTAAGTGGTTTTTAATTTTTTTAATTTTAAAAAATTTGTTAATTTATTTATTTTTGAAATCAACTATATAAGTTTTTATTATTTTTAATTGTCATTGCGCGCCAATATGTGTCTCTTTCCCCTCGGTTTCCTAAAATAATTAATTAAAGGATAAAGTAATTCGCACCCAGAATTACAAGCCCTTTCCGTATTTTTTAAGTTATTTTTTCCTCAATTACATTTCAATTAATCTTCCCTATATATTTACTATTATTTTTTTTTTTTTTTTTTAGTTTCAACCACACACTTACCAATAACATTTGCACAATCTGTCGCGGTCCAACGGTGTTCTTCAATGACAAGTCCAAGGGAAGAACAAAAGTAAAGGAAACCCTGCTTGTAGGAAAGTTTAAAGTCACCGACATAGCTTATGTTGAAGGCCTACAATACAATCTACTTAGTATCATCTAGTTCTGTGACAAATAATTCTCGATCAAATTCTATGTAGACCTTTGTAGAGTGAAGGACATCAAGACCAATTTTTTTTTTTCTCACATGAATCAGGTCAGGTAATATGTATATTGCTGACTGGAAGTCTACGAGCTCCACAATCCCGTGTTTTGTTGCCAAAGGCACTGCAGATCAAAGCTGGCTATGGCATAAGAGGATGTCTCATATTAAATTCAAGACAATCAACAAACTCGCGAGACAGAGAATGGTTAGAAGTTTGCCCGATGTGTCATTCTATAGAGACAACATCTGTGGACCCTATCTGAAAGGCAAACAAATCAAAACCATCCTGAAAATCATATCATACCTATCCATCCACATGGTTATGGATATGCTACACATGGACCTCTACGACCTTGTAGACCCTGTAAGTTTGGGAGGTAAGAAATATATTGTCTCGTTATTGTTGCTAATTTTTCCAGGTATGCTTGGACAATCTTTCTAAGCAAGAAGAAATAAACCACAACGAAGTTGCCAGAGCAACTGAGAAAGCTACAGAATGAGAAAGGGTTGAGTATCGTGTCCATTCGTTCCGACAGAGGTACTAATTCACAAATCGCTTTATAGAGCAATACTGTTCGGACAATGGAATACAACACGAATACTCAACAGCCTAGCCTCCTCAATAAAATGGTATTGGGGAGCGAAAGAACAGGACGCTCATGGAAGCAACAAGAACCATGAGATAGGTGCAAGCAAGTTTTCGCAGCGGTTCTGGGGAGAAGCAACAAATACAGCATGCTATACACAAAATTGATGTATCATCAACAAGTATCACAACAAAATAGCCTATGAGGTATGGAACAATAAAACTCCATTACTTGTGTACTTTCCCTTCTTTGGATGCAATTGTTATGTTCAAATATAGAAACAATGTAGAAATCATTTCTTTTTGGGTTAGTTATAATGAGTTAAATACAAACATAATTGGGTATATTTTGTCATTTTTTTAAAATGTGAACATCACATTTTATAAAAGTGGTATATTTTATTTCTATTTTCTCACTGTATGTAATTATGTGAAATTACATATGAATTTTTTTACTAAATTTTTTAAAATGTGTAAAATATTTTCTTTTTTAATACTAAATTTATAATATATATATATATAATTTATCCGATCCAATTTAAGTATTACATTTAATTAAAAATTAGTGTATTTTTTTAAAAAATAATTAGATGTAATAGACCTATAGATTTTGTAAGTATAAATAATGAGGACGTAATGTAGCTTAAAATATTAAACATATTAATAGTGATTATACAAAAGGGGGGTCGGAAACGGAAGCGGATCCCCTGCTGGGCATGAAAGCCCAGCAACCCCTACTGGGCATAATCTACACGTTTCATTTTATGTGATGTGTAAATCCAACCGTTCAAAATATCAACAATCCCTACTAGTTCTTCATAATCCCTACCAACTCCCCAACCCCTACTATCATTTTTACACTATTTTTTTGCCCAGTAGGAGTGCTGGGCTTTCATGCCCAGCAGGGGATCCGCATCCGTCGGAAACTAATATATTAATTAATTTTTGTGCAACCACATGTAATATTTATAATAAAGTGTAGGTAAAAAATGACTTTTACATAAATACTATATTCGTTGTATAATTGGTTGCAAGGTCTTCCACTTGTATCAAAAGAGAGAATTTTGAGGCCTCTTTTGCTCTTGACTCTAGAAATTGCTCTTGGCTGCTACCCAAGCCAAAATGAAGAAAGACCCAATATGTCCACAACCAAATAACCAGCCCTAAATGTCATAAAGAAATGTGTAATAAGATTGCGTTTTTATTTTTTAATGGAACATATAATAACACTATTTATTACGTAATAACACTATTTGTTACACATACATTCGACCTGTGTTGTAAAAAGCGTGATTGTGAAGGCACCGTCCTGGGATTAATCGGACCAATCGATTTGTTTCGAATATTAAATTAAAAAATTTAATTGTGAAAAAAAAAAAAAAATCTCGAATTCTCTTCTTTATATTTCTACTCATAATAATATTTTATCAACTTTAATTCTTACTTATATCATTATGGACCTCACAATCCACTAACTTTTTTTTATCAACTTTAATTTTTGCTTATATCAATAAATCATATTTCACTTCCATATCCTCATTTTTAAGTTTCATATCTATTAAGTTTAATATTTTTAATTAATAAATTATTAGGAAAAATAAATATAACAAACCTGCAAATATTAGACAACAGTAAAAATATTTTTCACTTTAAACTTACAACACGACACAACATAAGTTAAATTAATGAAAGTGAAATACAACATAATATGAAAATTAAAGAAATAAATATACAACACACGAATATATTGGCCCACTACAATTGAAAAAATGAAAATAATAGAAAAAGAAACAGCGATTAAAAAAAAGCCCACTTTATACTTATTAATAATAATAGATTACTAGTTCATATACTTTGATTGTTTGATCGTTTGGATAATTTCTTCTTTGATTGAATAAACCTCAATTGTTGTTGTAATCCCTGATGTTGATGTAGTCCCTAATTTCGTAATTTTTCGCTGTAATAATTGTTGCTGTAATAACTATTAACTAATCCCAATTGATTTGGTAGTATTATTACTGAGTAATTTTGAGTTCGATTGAATAAAATAATTGAATAAAATAATTGCTGCTCATTCTTTTTGTTGAGTAATTTTGAGTTCGATTTTAATGAATTAATTTTGAGCTTAGTCTTAAGCTGATCTATTGAAGTTAACATACGAAGCCTTGAGCTTATGATTGAATAAACCTCAATATTATAAATAGGGCACTAAAATGGGTTAGGAGTGGGTTAGGTCTCTCAATGGGTGACACTGACCTAAGGAAAGAGAATAGTTCTTTTTTCCTTATAATTAACTATCACAGGAAACATTGAAGGATTGTCTAGTAATTTAGCTCCCAACAGAACCCTTATTTCACTTGGAAGATCATAATGATTCATCATTCTTACCATCCAATTACCATTGGATAATGATTCCGCAATGACACGCGGAGCACTAAACAATTCCTCCAAGGGTGGTGAAGAGGAGGCACCACCATCGTAAAAATGCATCCGCTTTCCAATTATATGTTTTTGACTTATATTGTTGCTTCCGTACTATATGACATAAATTCCTTCAACCTGATTCATTAAAAACAAGAGATAAAACTACATAATTTTTTTCAAGAGTATGCAGACCAAGCCCAATCAGATATACCAGAATATATCAAATTCAAATCATGAAGCAATTCTTTATTTAACAGAAAATATCACATGTGATAGAACCTCTTTCTGCAAAAATATATGCAAACTGCTTCAGTAACCACATACATACAGTATTAGTGTTGACAGGGTACAAAATGATAAAATGATATTCGATTAGATATCAAGGGTACAAAGACAGCCAACACAGTATATAAGGAGTGAAGCCTCACAACAAATAATTTTAAGCAATTATTTGTATCTTGAATGACTTGAATTTTTGAGTCAGCATGTCTGAAATCAATTCAATTAACAAAAACAAACACAATAACACATCAAACAAGTATAATTGTAAACTCTAGGAATCAAACTTCCATATAATCCCCAAAAATACATAATAAACGAATATATAGCCATGTGTGATCCATCAGGCCAAGAATTCAGCTTGCATGTTTCATCGAAAAAAAAATCAAGCTAATTGAATGACTCATCACTCATTCCGCCACATGTATAATTGAGTTGGTTTGAATAGCAAGACTTCACATATGAAATTAGGTCAAATGGAACTACGGAAGCAATTAGCAGAGTGCAGAAAAGATCCCAATGAAAAGTTTTTAGGCTACCCAAATTCATCATAATCTCTTCAACAAAATTTACCTTCTTAACTGATGAAAAAATTATTAAAAGTGGGGACAAAAATCTGCTACACCAAACATTCTGTTTTGCTAACCCAGCATATAAGAAAAACTGAAACACAAAACCGAAACAAAACAAATGAATTGGCACAAGTCTTGGACAAGAATTCAGTAGATCAACTCTTCTATTTTGAAAATAAAATGCAGAAAGAATCATAGCAATCTGTTTTACAGAAAATGCCGAGATAATTAGTAGAATCTATTTTGAAAATAAAATGCAGAAATAATGAAATTTCTAAAATTGATAATCGAAACCGAACCAAATTGGGAGAGTACATATATAATTATATAACCCCTAATTCTTCATTTATTTACAGAAACTTGCTTCAGACTTGGGAGGTATATAATTACAAACCCTAATTTGGACTAATTCTGTTGTTAAGACCCCGAACCAATTGACTCAAGCCAAGTAAACAGGGTGTCATCAAACCAAAATTGAGCAAAACTCTAATCTGCAAAGTTTCTAAAATCATCATCATTCACATTGACATAAAATCAGTTGAAATTAAAAGAGAGAGAGAGAGAGAAGGAGAGAGTAACATTACCAGAGATCTGAGAGAGAAAGTGGGCGAACGGCGTGAGAACAGAGGTAAGCGGGCGGCAGTCGATTGAAGAAACTGGAAAAATGATGAGAGGTTGATCTTAAAGCCTGTCTTTCAGCATCTCGGGCCGCAAGCACAAAACTCTAAAAAAAAAATCTGTTTTAGAAGCTTAAAACAGAAACCCACATTTGATTCCGATTGAAACATCTTCAACCCTTCAGCGGATTCGAGCCAGAAATCTTAATCCTATCCGATTTTTTTTTACAAATGTTCGGCCCGACCCGGTACAACTCGAAACCCGATTATACAACCCTCACCGTGAAATTGACTCACAAATTTCGAGAACCCATGGCCTGAATCGGAATCTCAGTATCCCGAATCGGGCAAACTCGAAAATCAGAAGTTGCGATCGAACCTTACCTGAAATAGCCTTCTCCAATGTTTCGGCACTTGAACCGCCGCCCAATTCCACGCAAGAAACCCAAATTACCAAAATCAGATCTGAGTTGGACTTAAAATCTTTGAGCCCTTCGGCCCGCTCAAATCATCGGGCCCGAAACGTATCAAACTGTCGCCTCGTTTCAGTCGCCTCGTTTCCGTCGCCACTCGTCCGGCCGCGTTCTTTCCCCAGTGTGTGATGTGTGTTTTATGAGAGAGAGAACGGTGAGAATCGGAGAGCCGAAACCTTTTTTTCAATCTCTGTGCTTTTGTGTGTGTGTCTTTCTGCCGTTTTATTTCCGGCCGAGAGAGTGAGGGAGTCGGTCAGGAGGGGGGGTTGAGAGATTGCAGAAGGTTAGAGAGAGGCTGAGACGGGAAGAAACCGAGAGAGTGAGAGAGAGAAACCGAGTGAACTGTTGAGAGAGGAGAGAAAGATCGGGAGGAGATGAGAGTGAGAATTATGTCGGCCGAATTCTTGTGAGGAGGAGGTTTTATACCCGGTTTCTTTGTAGGGTTATTCAATTGAGCAGACTTCTTAATTTTAACCCAAATCCACTTTTCAGTGTGTTGAGTATTGGTCCGAATCGGGTGGCACGAATATTACAATAATTATAACAAATATAACTATTACACGAATCTACTCGGGATAGGGATTAGGGATTACACAACTTCTATTAAATAAATCAAACAACGACTAGGAAAAGAAAACAAAACAGTGGGAATAGAAAATGCAAACCAAACGGCCGAAACCGTCGGAGTGATGTCACTGTCGGAAACAACCGGCCAGCTCAGTCCTCCGTCCCCGTAGCCACGTCCTGGACTCACAAGACCCGCGGCCAGCACCTCGAACCGAACCCACCACCGGAACCGGAAGCAACCTCTGAAGAATCAAAGCACCAAGCAAGATTCAACCGATCCAAAACCCCAAAACCAGAATCGAAGCACAAAGCTACCGAAAAACCCCAGAACATCAGATCCCGATTCTCACAAAGCTCACCCACAAAACCCCTCAAATATTTCACAGAGAAAACCGAAGGATTCAAGGGAAAAAATCACTTGCTCTCTTTATTTTCGTTGTGCTTTCATCTCCTCCGAAATCGGAATTTATAGGAGAATCGGAACAACAAAACGAAGAGAAGAAATCGGGGAGATTTAGTTTCCATATCACAAGAGCAGGTCAAACCGAGGAGAAAGGAAAGAAAATCGGAGGGAGATAAGGGAGAAAGGGAACTGACGGCGGGTGAGAGGAGAGAAGTGAGGGGTAGGGTTTGGGGTAGAGGGTTTATATATTTAGGGTAAATATAAACCAATGGCTGGATTAAAAGATACCAAATGAATGGCCAAGATTAATCCAGGCTAATGGGCTGCTTCCAAAAAAGAGTTCCGGGCCGGGTCCGATTTTAAGTGGGCTGCAGGAGATAAATTTTGGGCCCTCATTATTTTATTCATTTGGGCCACTTAATCCCAACAATTCTCCACCTGGGCCAAATGAGTCATCGGGGTACATAAGGGAGACGGAGGTCATCATCGCCGGACATCACCTGCACACAAAACACAAAGTAAGTACAGGTAATCACAAAGAAAGCAATCACTAAGACAGCAGGACTATCACAAAGATAGCATAATAATTCACTAAGAATGTAAAGCCATCACAAAGAAGGCAAAGACTAAGAGTTAGTCTTGAGTTCCCAAGTTCAGCAGGTCAGTGCAGGACACAAACTTCTCCAAAGGCAAGCATTTGGTGCCCATATCTGCAGGATTGAATTCTGAAGGAATTTTTCCAAGATCAAGTTCACCTTTTTCAACAATGTCACGAATAAAATGAAATTTAACATCAATATGTTTAGTGCGGTCATGAAAGACAGGATTTTTGCAAAGCTGAATTCCAGATTGACTATCTGAAAATACCACGACTTTTTCTTTCAGAAAACCGATTTCGGACAGAAGACCCTTTAGCCATATGGCTTCTTTAAATGCCTCAGTTGTAGCAACATATTCAGATTCAGTTGTAGATAAAGCAACAACATTCTGTAACTGAGATTTCCAACTAATGCAAGAGCCACAAAGGGTAAACACATAAGAGGTCGTGGATTTTCGATTGTCACGATCATTAGCAAAGTTAGAATCCACATATCCAACAAGTTTAACACCATCACCAGATTTAGAAAACTTAATACCAACATCCACAGAGGATTTCAAATAACGGAGAAGCCACTTCAAGGCTTCCCAATGAGGCATACCAGGATTAGACATGTATCTACTCAAGCAACTAACAGCATAGGCTATATCAGGTCTGGTACTAACCATGAGATACATGGTGATCCTATAGCATTAGCGTAGGGAATTTTTTCCATTGATTTTTCTTCTTCACTAGTTTTTGGAGATTGATCTTTGCATAACAGAAAATGGGCAGCAAGAGGCACAGAAGCAGGTTTTGCAGCAGTCATAGAAAATTTTTCAAGTATTTTCTCTATGTAGGAAGACTGATTGAGAAACAAAGAACAGTTTTTTCTATCTCTAACAATATTCATGCCTAAAATTTTCTGGGCGTCTCCAAGGTATTTCATGTCGAATTGATCACTAAGACACGATCTAACATGATCAATCAATTTTATGCACGGACTCACAAGTAACATGTCATCCACATAGATAAGCAAGAAGATAGGAACAGTGGAGTCTACTTTAAAATAGAGACAAGGGTCATACGAACTACGTTTGAATTTTAAAGAAAGCATGTAAGAGTCAAACTTTTTGTTCCATTGCCTTGGAGACTGTTTTAGGCCATAAAGGGCCTTTTTAAGAAGGCAAACGTGATCAGGTTTCTTAGAGTCGACAAAACCTTCTGGCTGCCTCATATAAATTTTCTCATTTAATTCACCATGAAGAAAAGCTGTTTTAACATCCATTTGTTTTAATTCCCAATTAAAGTGAGCAACTAAAGCAAGCATGATACGCACGGTGGTGAATTTCACAACAGGAGCAAATATCTCAGTGTAATCAATTCCTTCCTTTTGAATGAAACCTTTAGCAACCAACCTAGCTTTAAATCTGATATTCTCTACTTCATTCTTAACCTTAAATAACCACTTACAGTCCACAAGAGAACAATGTTCAGGTTTTGGAACAAGAGTCGAGTTTGGTTAACATGCAGGAATTCATTTCATCATTCATAGCATTTAACCAATCGAAGCATTTTGATTTTAAAGCATCTTTGTAGCTTTTAGGTTCGTTATTATCTAAAGATTCAAACACATTGCAAGCATGAGACATCATATGAAAATCATCAAAGTGATGAGGCCTCCTAACATTCTCTCTTCTAGGCCTATCTCTAGTTAATTGATAGTTGGTCAGTTCAGTACTTTCATCAACATTCTAAATTACTTAATCTCTAGAATTTTCTAATGATTTTCATTTTCAAGATGCAAAGTTTCATCATTTTCGTGCTCCACCTCACTTAAGGTAGGGTAGTTAGAAACAAATTCTGGATTAGGCATGTGCACGGGTGCGGGTGCAGGATGTTCAAGACAAGGAAATTCATCTTCATTAAATATAACATCCCTACTAATTAGCACCTTAAACCCTGGTTCGCCCTTAAGCCATAGCCTAAAACCCTTAACTCCCTCCGGGTAGCCTAAGAACACACATCTTATCGATCTAGGTTCTAGTTTATCTTGCTTTTGATGAACATATGCAGCACACCCAAATACACGAAGATTTGAGAAATCAATATTACTACCAGTCCACACAGATTCTGGATAGTTTCCATTCAAAGGGACAGATGGAGATCTGTTTATAATATAGGCAGCTGTAGATAAAGCCTCACCCCAAAAACGTTTTGACAATCCGAGTGACGAGCATAGACCTTACCCTATCAAGGAGGGTTCGGTTCATGCGCTCAGCGATTCCGTTTTGTTGGGGGGTGTAGGGTGCTGTCCTATGCCTTTGAATACCACTTTCCGCACACAATGTATCAAACAAATTATTGCAAAATTCCAGGCCATTGTCAGTTCTCAAAATTTTAATTTTCTTACCGGTTTGATTTTCAATTAAAATTTTCCACGTTTTGAACGTGTCAAACACATCAGATTTGTTCTTAAGAAGAAACACAAAGACTTTCCTGGAATAATCATCAATCACAGATAAAAAATATCGGTTTCCGCCGTGTGTCGGAACACTGGCAGGCCCCCACACATCACCATGCAGACATTCAAACACATTTGAACTCTTAGGGGGGTTTGGGGAAGGTGAATGGGGAAAGTTCGCACGATGTTGCTTACCATACACACAGTTATCACAAAATGGCAAGTCAGATATTTTATCATTCCCAAAACAACCATTTTTGTGCAATATTTCAAGACCTTTACCACTAATGTGACCCAACCGTTTATGCGATTTCGTTTTATCTCCAAGTACCGCATTAACGGAAAAGTTACTTCTGATGGAACAAATATATAAATTCATTTTACGAATGGCGACAAAAAAAGTTTTGGGACCTCTCGTAACTTTCATAGCACCCTTAGCCCATGTACCTTCAAAACCATCATCTTCAAGACATGCACATGACATTAAATTATGAGCTAAGTGAGGAACATGCCTAACATTTTCCAAAGTTATCGAATTTCAGTTCGAATTTAAGGCACACAGTTCCTATTCCAAAGAACATTTCGTTTTACATGATCCGGCATAGACACATATCGATTTTTCAAATCACGATAGCTAGAAAAAGTTGTTTATGCGGAGTCATGTGAAATGTGCATCCAGAATCAACCAGCCAATCATTTTCACCAAGGTCAGCTAACACAGAGTTCACGAAGTATGCATAGCATCGAAATCATAAACACATCACCCGATTTTCACCGAGACCTAAGTTAGCCTGTTGATTCTTTAGTTTTTCTTAGATTTAGTGCAGTCTTGAATATAGTGACCATACTCACCACAATTGTAACACTTACGATTATTAGGTTTAGGTTTAAACCGAAATTTTTCATTGCCCTTTTTCTTGTTGGTTTGGTTATTTTGACTGTTGGAAGACTTTTTATTTTGAAAGCGTTTTTGAGGTCTTCCTTTGACAAAATTAACCTCGCCAAGATTTCTAAGTGACACCTTTATTGTTTTTCAAATCTAACTCTTTGCTCTTTAAGCCGTTTACAACAATATCTAAGGTCACTTGATCTCTACCATATTTAATGGCAGATTTCACATCACTATAAGAATCTGGAATAGCATTCAAAAGAACAATCGGAGTGTAATCATCGATGTTTTTATCTCCCGTTAACTTTATATCTTGAACCAGTTTTGTAAACACGTCTAAATTGGCATCAATGTCTTTATTAAGATCAAGCTTGTAGCGGAAAAATTTTTCAAGAAGAAACAATTTATTGGGCGTGAAGTTTGATATACATTTCTTCTAATTTTTCCCATAACTCTTTAGCCGAACCATGTTTACCTAATTTTCTTATCACAGAGTCAGAAAGGTTCAAGATAATCGCAGAATAAGCAAACTCATCAAGTTCAGCCTTTTTATCCGCCGTCACATTAGAAGCGAAAGAATTATCAATAGCTTTGAAACATTTTTGTTGAATAAGTATGCTTTTCATTTTTTGTTGCCAAATGGCAAAATCACCTTTTCCATCAAATGGTGCCACATAGAAGGCAGAGATTGATCCCATTTTAATTTTCAAAATGAACACAGTTTTTGAAAATTTGTGGAAAACACAAACAAGGAGAAAACGGTTTATTTTATCAAACCTCAGAAACACAAAGTAATCAATAAAATCACACAGATGATTAAATTTAAACGAATCTGAAAAATTCAATATCAAGCCCCTACAGGATCCGAGGACACTTAAGCGGTCCAGGCAGGAGGGTTTAAATGCCCGATTATGAAAAAATTCCAGATTCAACACGAAGTAAAAATTGCAGTAATAAACACACAGAATATTACCAACAATGCAGCAGAAGCAAAAAATAACAGGGCCGAGACAGTCAGCCCAGAAACACGAAGGACAGTGGGCCGAGAGCAGTCTGCCCTAAAAAACACGAAGAACATCGAGCAACACGAAGAACAACAAGATCCGAACAAAAATATCACAAAGGAAAAATCACCAAGAACAACGAACGGGAATAATATCACAAAGGACAACGAGCAAGTAAAAAACAGAAAATGAAGAGAGGGTTAGCCGATATACCTGAGCGATCCGGGTTGACCCGATTCGGACAGATCCAAACCAAAGCTCCGGTACCAATGTTGAGTATTGGTCCGAATCGGGTGGCACGAATATTACAATAATTATAACAAATATAACTATTACACGAATCTACTCGGGATAGGGATTAGGGATTACACAGCTTCTATTAAATAAATCAAACAACGACTGGGAAAAGAAAACAAAACAGTGGGAATAGAAAATGCAAACCAAACGGCCGAAACCGTCGGAAAGTGATGTCACTGTAGGAAACAACCGGCCGGCTCAGTCCTCCGTCCCCGTAGCCACGTCCTGGACTCACAAGACCCGCGGCCAGCACCTCGAACCGAACCCACCACCGGAACCGGAAGCAACCTCTGAAGAATCAAAGCACCAAGCAAGATTCAACCGATCCAAAACCCCAAAACCAGAATCGAAGCACAAAGCTACCGAAAAACCCCAGAAAATCAGATCCCGATTCTCACAAAGGTCACCCACAAAACCCCTCAAATATTTCACAGAGAAAACCGAAGGATTCAAGGGAAAAAATCACTTGCTCTCTTTATTTTCGTTGTGCTTTCATCTCCTCCGAAATCGGAATTTATAGGAGAATCGGAACAACAAAACGAAGAGAAGAAATCGGGGAGATTTAGTTTCCATATCACAAGAGCAGGTCAAACCGAGGAGAAAGGAAAGAAAATCGGGGGGGAGATAAGGAAGAAAGGGAACTGACGGCGGGTGAGAGGAGAGAAGTGAGGGGTAGGGTTTGGGGTAGAGGGTTTATATATTTAGGGTAAATATAAACCAATGGCTGGATTAAAAGATACCAAATGAATGGCCAAGATTAATCCAGGCTAATGGGCTGCTTCCAAAAAAGAGTTCCGGGCCGGGTCCGATTTTAAGTGGGCTGCAGGAGATAAATTTTGGGCCCTCATTATTTTATTCATTTGGGCCACTTAATCCCAACACAGTGTATTTAGGCGGGTGGCAGATGGGAGTCAGCGCAGCGATGGGCGGAAGAGACGATTGAAGAAAGTGGAAAACGACGGGCGGAAGAGACGATTGGAGAAACTGATTTGTGTATTATCCGGATATAATAATATTGGACTATATAAACAATTGATGATAACTGATGGTATCGTCAATTGAGGATATAATAATATTGGACTATATAATCTTATTTTACACAAACAATTGAGGATAACTCTTTCCCGTCTTGATTTACTTAATCTTATCCTAACATGTATTTGGTTTTAACGATAAAATGGTTGTTTGTACTCTTCTTGTTTTTCGTTGATGTGGTACTAACGATGATCCTTTTATATCTGAAGGATTATGCGAACTATAATTTAGTATATTCCAGACTATTATATGCGGACTGCCGGAGCTGTTTTAATAGATAAAACTGATGTTTCCATACAGTATGATTGTATCCCTAGCCAGTTCTACTTTCACGTGAAGGATAAGCACCCATGGCATCTCTAGGTTTTAGATTATATTCTACTTATAGATTTAACCAAGTTCTTAGGACGTGGTTTCTGTGTGGCAGTGGACCATATAAAATATCATCTTCTTGATTTTTTTTAAGTCGATTGAAGTTAGATCGGTTCTAGGCCTGTTACCTTCACTGCCAAACGATCTTGTGAAGTTCTCCTATACACACATCTTGTCAGATTTAGTAGATTGGTTCCAGGTCTGTAGGTAAGGTAAATACAAACCTCAAAGGGGTTTTGTAACTTTAAAAGATGTGTTGCTTATGTTAGGTATAAAAGTACCGGTGCTGGTCTTAAAATCCGCTGTACATTTTTTTTTTCAAAAGTGTAGATTCTTTTCTTTATAATAAACAATGAATAAAAGTTTTTTTTTTTGTATTTTTATATTTATTTTTATATTTAATATGGTATATTTTTTTAAATATCGCCTCGACCGAGACTAAATAGTCAATTCACTTTGTAAATAAAAAATTATAAAAGTAATGGTTCTACTTTTAGGGGAGGGAGTGCTTCACTCACCCCTTCTCCCTTCACTCACTCTCAACCAATCCCCTTACGCCACATCATTCTCCACTTTTTCCTTCACTCATTCATATTTTTACAGGCGCCCCTTCACTCACCCTTCACTCACTTCTTTATATACAATTAAAAAAAAACAATAAACACTTGTACCTTATGCTTAAAAAAACAGTACAATTACTTTTTGTAGCCTTCACTCACTTCCTCCCCGTGGGTGACCTCCTCACTCAACATGACCTCCCCGTGAGTGAAAGAAGGACAGGCGGCGGTGTTCCCACGAGTGAGCCACCCCGCACCGCTCCTTCACGCACCCTCCATAGATTCGCCTATATAAGCCGCGGCTAAAGTTGCAAAAATAAGAGCTTGAATACTACTTGTAAATAACCCAAGGAACATAACAGGGATAGGAACCACTGAAGGTACTAAAGAAACAAAAACAACAACTAATAATTCATCTGCTAAGATATTTCCAAAAAGTCGAAAACTAAGCGATAAAGATTTTGTAAAATCTTCTAAAATGTTAATGGGTAAAAGAATTGGGTCTATTAACATTTTGTAAACTTGACCTCAGATGAGGCTACAAAGTCAATCAAGTGTCGAAAACAATGCTCAAAAGAGTAGATTCTTCTCTTTCTAATTATTTTAATAAAATTAAAATATACACAATTTCACATTTGCCTTCCTGTACATATGGTTACACTATTTATTCTGTCACAGAAGAGCAACGGTGCTTTTATGTAATATATTTTGTCATTTTTTTAAAAAAATTAAAATGTGAACATCACATTTTATAAAAGTAGTATATTTTATTTATATTTTCTTACTGTACGTAATTATGTTAAATTAAATATGGATTTTTTTAAAAAATATTTAAAATGTGTAAAATATTTTCTTTTTTAAAATGGTATATTTTTCTCAAATATTTTCTAATTATTTTGTTTTTTTAAATAAAAAGTCACGGAACAATAATCGGTGGAAATGTGGGTTTTTAAATAGCCACATTAGAAATAGATGTAAGAAAAGAGGGAATTACCATTTTTTTTATTGACACGGAACAATAAATCGATGACTTTAACCAGTATTACTTTTTTGAAAGACAATTTAACTAATATATAAAGCCTTTCCGCCAATCCTCGGTGGTGCTGAGGAAAAATATCAAATTTTCAGCAAAATATTGTGGCCTTTATCGAATTATTGAGAGAATAGGAAAGGTGGCGTACAGATTGGCCTTACCTCAGGGATCAAAGGTTCACCCTGTCTTCCACGTCTCCCTCCTAAGGAATGTAATCAGCTCTGGTGTTGTCCCAGCTCCAGACCTTCTACTAATCGACCAAGGCGGCGCCTTTATTAACTCCCCGATCTCAAGCACTAAACAATACAACAACAAATTCAAACATACAAAAAACACATCAAAACGACGAAATTGGGTGTGTGTGTAGTCACAACCTGGGGTCTATCTTTTTCCCGCAATTCTCTAACTTTATGAAACCAGTCCACGCACAATAACACATTAACACTAATCTATACATTATGTTTTATCATACATTTTAAAGTTAGGACTAGTTTTCCCTACCCCTTTGACCCTTTCTCAATCATCATGCTTTAAAGTATGACATAATCAACTAAAAATAAAATACATATGCAGCAAAAAAAAAAAAAATCCAAACTGAACCATAAGAAAAAAAAAAAACATACTAAATTCGACTATATGGGCGATGTTGAGTCTAAAATTTCTGTCTCGTTAAAGCAAATTTGCCCCCACCGCAGTGTATAGTATCTGCCTCCCAGGATAAAACATATGAGCAACATCGGAATTTATACTTGAGGTATTTACCTGAACTCCCCGGAATTAACTAAAACATATGAGCAACATCGGAATTAACCAAAATTCGGAATTTATAATTGAGGTGTTTCAGTAAAATTACAGTAAAAATATAACTTCGAGACGCCAAGACATTTCGCCCAAATCACCCTTCGACCGACCCGACCCGACCCGATCCGAGCCGGCCGGACGAACGGCGGCGGCGGCGCGTGTGTGTGTGTGCGCGAGGGGCGCCTAGTCACACATCCACTCATATTGTTTGCAGATTGCGTCACTAACGAATTTGTTTCCTACTTTGTTCTTTTCAGATTTGCAGCTAATGCAGTAGATTCAAAAGCATTATAAATATACCAACAGCAGAGTATTGTTAAAAAGCTAAAAATATGTTTATATAATTTATAATTAGAAAAAAATTGAACAAAATCGAAAGTTGGTGATTTTATGAAAAAAAAAATTAAAAAGTTACGCGCAAAATGAAAAAATGAGCAAAGTTCATGTATTTCTGTGCATTTTTCCCTTTAATTTTCCGGATGGAAGAGAGGTTGACACATGCCCGGTTGCCACATCAGCGCCACGTCAGATTCAATTTGGGCGAAATTTAAGACTAGTGAAAAATTGAACGAAATCGAAAGTTAGTGATTTTATGGGAAAAATTAAAAAGTCATGCGTAAAATGAATAAAAAAGCAAAGTTCACGTATTTCTGTGCATTTTTCCCTTTTTTAATTAAAAAATAAAAAAAATACTTCAACAACTTTTCTCTCATATTTAATTTTTTATTCCTATTTTTCCTAGGATTCCATTCAAAAAAATTGATGAGTTCGAAAATATTTAATAATAAAAATTTTAGAAAAAGTCCGAAAAAAATATCCGTTATTAGTTTCTAGTATAAAGAAAATATTATTATATCAAACGAAAATTATTGTATGCGTGATATTTATATTATTAATATTGTGCAGTATTACCTGAAAAAATTTCAGCAAAATTATACTTTGTTAATGAAAATATTTAAATTTTCTATTAACATTATTAATAGAAAATATTTTGATTGGAAAATTTTTAATTAGACAAAAAGTCGATATTGAGGTCTGGATCATAATTGATACCTATTTTTCATATCCTGTATTCGCGACTTTTATTAGATAGTAAAAACATCAATTTGGATCATAGACTAATACCACAAATATTGATCAGAAACTCTAGATGTGAATAGACGTGGCATTCTTGGTCGGATGGGTTGATATAAATCAAAATTACGAGGTTAAGCGTGTTTTAGCTGGGGCAGTTTTAGGGACGAGTGACCCCCTCGGAAGCCTTTTTTTCGGACTTTTTTTAAAATTTTCATTATTAAATATTTTCGAACTTATCAATTTTTTTGAATGGAATACTAGGAAAAATAGGAATAAAAAATTAAATATGAGAGAAAAGTTGTTGAAGTATTATTTTTTATTTATTAATTGGAAAATAGAAATATTAAATGAAAAATTGAAAAAAAGTATTAAAAAATAAATTTTAAAGTGAGTTACGTTTTGAGAGTTATATTCTTTGACCTTTTTTTAATGAATAGATATGGCATTCCTGGCTTGATGGGTTGATATAGATTAAAACTATGAAGTTAAGTGTGCATAAAGTGGAGCAGTTTTAGGGATGGTGACCCTCTGGAAGTCTTTTTTTTTCCAGGACTTTTTTTTTTAAATTTTCATTATTAATAATTTTGAACATATCAATCTTTTTGAATGGAATACTAGGAAAAATAGGAATATATAATTAAATATGAGAGAAAAGTTGATAATTATTTAATTGGAAAAATATAAATATTAAATGAAAATGAACAAGGTATTAAAAAAATTGATAATTATTATTATTGGGATATAAAAAGAAACTCGAGGAATATTATTATTAAAAAATGGGTTTCTTGGATTAGTTGTCATTTTAATAATCCAATTAATGGGTTATTAAGTAATCCAAATGAAGCACCAATGGGATATAAGTCCGATAATTGGAAAGATCAACTCAAGACCTCTGGCGAAAAATCAGATGAGGGGATATTTGTAGGATATTCCTATGTCAGCAAAGCTTTCGAAATAAAAATTTAATTTTTTTGTTCAGGATGACATATATACTTATTATAGTGTCCCGTGGTTAGATTTTGTAATTTTCAAGAGTCCACCACCTGTAGATCCGTCGAATATATCCCGGAATGTGTCCTTCCTTTTATTTGAGCCTCTCACCATGAATTCGGGAATCAAATTTCGATTTTGATTTTTTAGGTCTATAGGACTTTGAATAAGCTTTCCAACGCCGCTTGATTCGACCCGATCGGATGAATAACGAAGGAGATATGGCCAAAACAATGAGGAACAATAATTGAGAAACGACAAAAAACATCCCGAAGTGCCCACAAAATTGAAGATTATCGTATCGATCTTGCCCCATGTCGTAGGCATTTGAATTAGCCTCCCATAATTGTAAGAATCGACCCAATCCGATAAATAACGAAGGAGATATTGTCGAAACAGTGGCATGTTCCGGACAAAGAAGCTGGTCGGAGGCTTCCTGTTGGTCCCCTTTCAATAATATTATACTCGATACAGCCTGGGAAATGTTTAAGCAACAGGCTGTATGGTTTTCGAATCTGAGTGCGTAGCGGAAGTCTTTAATACAGTAAGTTGCCGTCGATACAGCAACTCGGTCTATTCTCCTGTTAGCTTGGTGCGTACAGGGTTTTGCAATGTATACTTGTATAAATCACAATTATGAAAACAGTAACGGCGAAAGGTAAATAACACAGTATTTAAGTGGTTCGAGGTAAACCCCTCTACGTCCACTGGTCCTCCACACAGGAGTAAAATGTTTATTATAAATACTGCGTACACAACTACGTATTTATAATCAAACCTATCCTTGTATCGTTCACACAGATTGATACAAAGAATGTCGCTTTCAACCGTTCACACAGATTGGTTAAAGCTTCCTTCTTGACTTGCTTCTTCACACACAGTTCCAAAGCTTCGTCTTCTTATTCGTCCCACACAGGTCAGAATAACTTGTTGAGTTCACACAGAGCTCAGTTTTACACAATGGTAAAATGGTAGGTAACCAGGTAAGAACAGCAGCTTTGAATATGGAGTTCTTGAGCTGATGATGGCTGTCCTTAATGTTGAGCACTGTATATCTCTTTAGATCTGATTTGCAGAAAGATTCCGGAGATATGTTTTGCTCTGATGTATATAATAATAGCTTCTTCACTTGGTGACTGATTTCCGTAGTTTTTATTATTGCATCTATTTGATCTTCAAACTCTGGGGATATATATAGTTTTCTTGGATATATCCGTTGAGATAGATCCGTTGGGCAAGATTCGATAGTTGACTTGAATAGACCAGGATCCGGATATTACGGGATTTGAAGATCTCTGACATCTTCAGTATTTAAATACTTTATCCTTTCAGTATTTAAATACTTCTTTATCGAACGGTACTTGACTTTAGCGAATACTAAAGATTCCTTTCCAAACGGTCTTCAGTCCTGTTCTGATGTGAATACTGTATCCAATTGCGCTGTAGGCATATTGGAGTAGTCCGGTGCTGTATGGAAGGGTGCTGTATTGAGGTTTCGAGACAGCTTCCATACTTGACGCTTATTTAGATTTTGTTGTTGTATCTTGGTAGCGCGAGAGCTTGCTGTATGATGGCGCTATCCGAAGGTCTTCGATACAGGATTGCAATTTCAACCGGCTTTCGATACAGGGCTTGCTGTATCAAGCTATGTTGTTTGGCAATTATCAAAACAACATTATTATACCCAACAATTTCCCCCCTTTTGATAATTTCCAAACTATCTTTCCAAAATTCCTTGATCATACCAAGGTCTTGATACCAAACCTCTTCAAGCTGAAACAACTTCCCCTTCGATAACCACTTGTTGGTAACATGAGGAGACTTCAATACAGGAGTTTAATTTTCCCAACAGTTTCCCTCTCAATTTGATGATTTCTTGAGCGGCCTTCTAGATCTTCTGTCAAATGATCTGATCTTCAGCACTTAGTCTAAAAGAAATGTGAACTGATCGCAGGCATGTTCTAACATAATAGGAAAGTTTATCACATCTTAAACTTATGATTGGCGCGCAGGCACAATCTTACATTTGATCTAGTTAAGTACAACTTAACCTATGAACTGTTCGCAGACGAGTTCTTACAGCAATACACAATAAAATTATCAATCATAATTGATGTCCTGTAGTGTAAATACTGTTTCTGTGATTAATATAGTGTTCCCCCTCAAAAGGTACATACAGGATTTAGTTTTTACATACATGTTCGGATTAACACTGTATTCTTGGGTCGATACTGTATTCCCCCTTAATTAATGAGTAAAAGCATAAAAACTTACAGGGATTTCTGGTTGTAGTGTTCCCGATTCATGTCGACGCATGAATATCAAGTAACTTTGGGTCCTGGTGCGATAGTGCCTTTTGGTACCCAAATTTGTCGGTCAACAATTGGTTTGTTGTAGGCTACTTTTGGTCCATTATATCGATATCTACGTGGGGCAGGCACGTAGTTGTTGTAATCATGATAATTATAATGCATGAAAAATCGAGAATTATAGTTGTTATTCCAGTACGATTGTCGTCTCGGGGGTGGAGCCATTTTCCTAGGCCTAACAGCTTGTCTTCTGGGTCTCCAGTTGGATTCCCGATGCTGTTGTTGATACTGAACTGGCATCTGCTGTCTCGAGGAATAACGAGGCTTTTGTATCCAATGCCTAGGCACGCTGTACCGAGAGTGTTGGTCGTTTGGATGGTTGGAAACAACTTTCCTCCTGAATGACTGCTGGCGCTTATGATATGCTTGTGGAGCATGCTGTTGAGTACGCCTTCTGAGTGGCTGTTGGTTCCACTGTCTCGAATAGTAAAGTTGCGGGGGCGGAATGGCAGCTTTTGCTGTTCGCGGTGCAACGGGTTCCTTCACAGGGCTCGGAATTTCTTTCGATACAGGAATGGATTCCTCACTCCTGACGAATACCGTACTAGATTTTTCTCTGTTGGAGAACGAGTTGTACCCTAAGCCACGTTTATCATGAGCATGTTGCCCAGTGCTTAGGATCTCTTCCATTCTTTTAGAGGATTTCTTGAAAGATTTCAAGATTGTCTCTAATTCTCCTTCACGTTTCTCGAGCGATTTTACTTTGGCTTCGAGTAGAGCCAAATCATTTGTCTTGCTTTCAAGATGAGACTTAGTCTCATTTAGATTGTGAGCAAGTTGATGATTGCTCTCCATGAGTTTTTCTAAATTGACTTTGCTGTTTTCGCAATCAACTGACATAATTTCGTAATTATCCTTCAGCAAGTCGTTTTCTTCCTTCAGCTCTAAGTTGGAAATTTCAAGCTGGGTGTTTTCTCTTTTCAATATCTCATGGGCCTTTTGAATGTTATTAAATTCATTCAACATATTTTCAAAAGTATGAGATGCATTTATAGGAATAGTTGAGGTGGAGCTTACCTAATCATCATCGCCGTCTTCATTTTCTTCTTTAACTTCGGCCATAGAGCACACATAGGCTCTATCTTCTAGCTCATCATCTGACGAGTCACTATCAGTGACCACCTGAAGACATTCTTCGGTCTTTGTTGATGCGGGCGGAGCTTTTGATTCTCCGATGAAATCTTTGAGTTTGTTCTTCATCCTGTTTCTCCAGTTATCAAACTCGTTAATGTGAAACATAGATATCTTTTTAGACATGAAGGTGTCCATACTAGAAGATGGGAAATACAAAGACTGTTTTCGAAAATAAATGTTTTTAAGGATCTGATTCAGTTAAAAATGCGACTGATTCTTTTTAGAATCAACCGCTCTGATACCAATTGTTGGTCCCCTTTCAATAATATTATACTCGTCTGACTGGGAAATGTTTAAGCAACAGGTGTATGGTTTCGAATACGAGTGCGTAGCGAGTCTTTAATACTGATGGTTGCCGTCGATACAAAGAACTCGGTCTATTCTCCTGTTAGCTTGGTGCGTACGGGGTTTTGCAATGTATACTTGTATAAATCACAATTATGAAAACAGTAACGGCGAAAGGTAAATAACACAGTATTTAAGTGGTTCGAGGTAAACCCCTCTACGTCCACTGGTCCTCCACACAGGAGTAAAATGTTTATTATAAATACTGCGTACACAACTACGTATTTATAATCAAACCTATCCTTGTATCGTTCACACAGATTGATACAAAGAATGTCGCTTTCAACCGTTCACACAGATTGGTTAAAGCTTCCTTCTTGACTTGCTTCTTCACACATAGTTCCAAAGCTTCGTCTTCTTATTCATCCCACACAGGTCAGAATAACTTGTTGAGTTCACATAGAGCTCAGTTTTACACAATGGTAAAATGGTAGGTAACCAGGTAAGAACAGCAGCTTTGAATATGGAGTTCTTGAGCTGATGATGGCTGTCCTTAATGTTGAGCACTATATATCTCTTTAGATCTGATTTGCAGAAAGATTCTGGAGATATGTTTTGCTCTGATGTATATAATAATAGCTTCTTCACTTGGTGACTGATTTCCGTAGTTTTTATTATTGCATCTATTTGATCTTCAAACTCTGGGGATATATATAGTTTTCTTGGATATATCCGTTGAGATAGATCCGTTGGGCAAGATTCGATAGTTGACTTGAATAGACCAGGATCCGGATATTACGGGATTTGAAGATCTCTGACATCTTTAGTATTTAAATACTTTATCCTTTCAGTATTTAAATACTTCTTTATCGAACGGTACTTGACTTTAGCGAATACTAAAGATTCCTTTCCAAACGGTCTTCAGTCTTGTTCTGATGTGAATACTGTATCCAATTGCGCTGTAGGCATATTGGAGTAGTCCGGTGCTGTATGGAAGGGTGCTGTATTGAGGTTTCGAGACAGCTTCCATACTTGACGCTTATTTAGATTTTGTTGTTGTATCTTGGTAGCGCGAGAGCTTGCTGTATGATGGCGCTATCCGAAGGTCTTCGATACAGGATTGCAATTTCAACCGGCTTTCGATACAGGGCTTGCTGTATCAAGCTATGTTGTTTGGAAATTATCAAAACAACATTATTATACCCAAAACTTCCTCTAATTGCGTCGTCGTGACCTCACTTTTACCAGAAACTGTTTTGACCATATCTCCTTCGTTACTTATCCGATTGGGCCGATTCTCGAAGCGTTGGAAACCTTATTCGAAGACCTTCAACTTTATGTGATCAAATATCGATTATGTATCTGAATCCAAAACTACCAACTTTCGATCATTTCCCCTAGAGGTACCCCTAGGGAAAATCACCTGAAAAATTTTCGAAATAAAAATTCAATTCTTTTGTCCATGATTGCACGGATACTTATTTATAGTGTCCCATGACTAGAAATTTGATTCCCGGATTCATGGTGAGAGGCTCAAATAAAAGGAAGGGCACATTCCGGGATATATTTAACGGATTTTACGAATTAAAGAATATGAATTACAAATAAATGGGAATTGATTATATTTACAGAAATATTTCATGTTTTCATTAGTTAAAAAATATAAATCCCAAATAAAGAGAAAGTTAATGTAGTAATGTGCACAATATATTAAAAACTTAAACCTAAAATCTTGCGGAGATATTATATATTTTCATTAATTAATTAGTTATATAAATTAGTCACTATAATTAGGTATATCAATAAAATAAATATCAATTGAAATGAAAGATGCTTTTGGGAGTATTGGAAAAAAAGTGTTGAATATATATAATTAAAAAAGTACGAAGTCCTAATCAATTAAATAAATCAAAATAATCTTATTAAAAAATATTATTGAAAGTGTAGAAACAATGGTTTTTATTATTATTTATAAATAAACTAAAGAAACTATGGAATAAACAAATTAGTCTATCTTAGTTTTAAATCTTATTTAATTAATATATAAAATAACAAAATAAATGGAAAAACTCATATTTCATAAATCATATAATTACTGATTTTATGAATTTTTAAAGAGCTATTTCTAAATACACAAGCAACTAAATTTAATAATAATATACTAATTCGCAGATTCATCTTTGCACAAAGATAATTTAAGAAAATAAAAATTGATCGTTTTAAGTGATTTTTAATTTTCTTAGTTTTAAAAAATTTATTAATTCATTTACTTTTGAAATCAACTGTATATTTTTGAAAATTTTAGATTTGCTTTTGTATTTTAAATTATATTCAAATAATATATATAATTTTTTTTCAAATATAAGAATTAAATTATCTCCTTTTTGACCATTTAATAGAAACCGTTAAATACTTAACGATTTGGACGATTTTGGCAAAAAAAGTCCCAAAAAGAAAGTGGAGCCAAATATATTTTTAAAATTTTCTCATAGGGCGAGAGTGTAATTTTGTTTGATAACATATTTATCAATAGAATGATCTCTATACAAAGGAGGGTTATAGAGGATAAAAATTTGACTATAAATCTTTTTAAAAATATATCTCGATAAGTATTTTAACTACTTTTAATTTTCAGTCACTCAAGAATAGGAAATTCGTGTGAGAAAGTATGAAATTATTGTGCTATTGCAAAAAATAATTGATTATGTGAGATACTTTGGTTTTGTTTATTTTATTTTTAATATGCTTTGCATGATCCATATTTTCAATATTTTGGTACAATGCTTCCATACCATTTATTATATTATACTACACATTTAGGAGTAAAGTATTTATTTCACAAATGATATTAATTAGTACATTGTCAATTAAATTTTAAAGACAATAATTTCCACGAGTTATGTTTTTTCATGGTTATGTACTCTCTCATTTTGGCGTGCATATGCCAAGACTCATATTCATTAATCATAGTCAGTTTTATGTAGACGTATCAAAGGGAAGAGCACGAAAGGCTTTGATTTTTTTTATTGCTACAAGAATGGTGCAATCGTAAATAGAACAACTAATGTAATTTACAAAGAAATACTATAAAATTTATGATAAATAGTTGGGCAGTATGCGTTTCTATGTGAATTGTTTTTATATTCCCGTATTTTATACGGGTGGTATACTAGTTATAAAAATAAAACAAAACAAAATTATCTATACATATAACATATTCCACGTGTCTTTCCATAATAAATAAAATAATAATATTTTTATCCCTAGAAACCAGCCACGTATTTCTATCTCCTCTATATTCTCTTCGAATACATTATCTTCCAATCGAGTAACCAAACCATCTATATAATATTATATTACCCAATTACATATAACATATATTTCAAGCATCTATCTGTTGGTATGAGTAGGACTGAGCATCGGGTCTGACCCGGCCCGGATCGACCCGGCCCGGAATGGCCCGGAAGATAAATGGTTAGACTTTTTGGACCCGAAGCCCGGACCTGTTTGGACCGGGTCATGCCCGGTCGGACGGTAAAATCGGGTCGGTCCGGCCGGACTGTTTTGGCCCGGTTGACTATTTGACTTTGTTAAAAAACCTGTTCTGTACTGTACCTACTTTAAATAAATTGTTCCCACACAAAAATAAATAAAGCCTAACAATAGATAATATTTTAACCATCAAATTACGAATCCAATGTCCCACATATTCTTCATAATAACACCATCCGAATTCCGAATTATTTAAAATTAAATGTCTATTACAAGCCGATAATAATAACCAAAATATGATCCTTCAAAAGTTCAAACAAAAATTTAAATCATTTCTTGAAGACTTCAAGGTTCCACGATGTAGATGACAATGTCCTCCTCGTCAAGTGTAACACTTCTCATTTCTGTAATGATAGAAAATAAAATCAAACAAACATTCGCATAAGTATAAAAGCAGATTCTAAGCTAAATAATTACAAACATTCGGTGTCAAATTGAGAACTTCTCATAATGTAAAACCCTCTCATAATTATTTAAATTGAAAAAAAAAATATGTTCCAGACTTCCTGATAAACATTTGGGCATAAAATTTGATTTTTATTCTTGCTGATAAACATTCCAGTTACATTCCAGTAACTGAAATCATTTTATTCTTGCTGATAGGACTGCGCTATCATTACAGTAACACTAACAGGCATAAACTTTGATTTTTAATTACGATATGAGCATAAAATTTGATAGATCGAGCTATCATTACGATATGAGCATAAAAATTTACGTTCGGTAACAATCCTACTTCGAGCTATTCGGCCAAAATTTATGTTCCAGACTTCCGATATGAATTGAAAAAAGTAACACAGACTTTTCTGAGCAAAAAAAGTAACCCAGATTTCATATGTACAGTCAATTGAACATTAAACCAATGGTTCCTTGCTCGAATAATTACAATAATTGAACAAAACCAAGCTAAATAAATATTAAACCAAATACCTTCTTCAATTTTTCCCAACTCCTCCAAATCCTTCAAGTTATGTTCCATGTCACGTAATACTTTACGGTTCCTTGCTCGAATCCAATCTTGGGTACAAATCAAAGCCTGCACAGTCTAGTAATGACAAAAAAGGAATATGAATGAAAGTTCACATTAAAAAATTGAATAAACATATGATAACAAGAAACTAAAACTTTACTAATGGATTCAAAGAGCTTCTAAATTGATCAACTGTGCGACCTCCCGCACTAAAAGCAGATTCTGATGCAACGGTAGATAAAGGAATAGCAAGAATGTCACGAGCCATCCGTGAAATAATTGGATAACGATGACCATTAAGCCGCCACCAATCTAATGCATCCAAATCATCCTCTTCGACTCCTAATTGTTCACTCATGTACCTTTCAAACTCACTCACATTCACAACTGTTCCCCTCATCCTCTTAGCTCTTTCATGGACATTTCTAGTATAGTTAAACTCCTCTCCTTCACCAAAGTGAATAGAACTGGACGCGACATCACAATTTTGGCCACTTTGAGAAGCCATAGGAGAGTATATTGATCTATACTCCTCAAATAACTCATAGGCACACTTCTTTACATCTCTAGCTAATTGCTTAGCCTTTTCCACCCCAAACATGTCTTCTAGAGTCAATTCAACAATTACAAACTTAGAATGTGGATCAAGAATCACAGCCATGTAAACCATCAAGTTCATTTTATCAAAATCACCCCAATACTTGTCATACTTCTTTTTCATGACAACCGCCATAGATTGCATCTTTTCATCTCTATTTTGTTTCCACTTATTCAACATACTTAGTGCGCCTGAGATTTCAATAAGACCCTTATCGCTTGTCAAATACAAAGCACGAAATGCGCTTTGTCGTAATGTAAAACCCTCTCAAAAATACAACTAGTTGTTCTACTTTTGCCCAATCATCATGACTGGGAACTTGTTCATCGGGTTTATCCGAAGGAGGCAATTCAATGCCATCAATTGCTCGTCGCAATCTACAAGCAGCATTCAACATGCTATAGGTATAATTCCAACGAGTAGGACAATCTTGAGACAACAAAGCCTTGGTATCTATATTAAGTCTCTCCCCAAGATCTTTCAATCTCTGAAATCTAGCAGGAGAATTTCTAATGTATTTCACAGCAGTTCTAATCCTATTGATGGATGTTTGGTCATCTTTAATGCCATCCCAAACAATAAGATTGATGATATGAGCAATGCATCTCATGTGAACATACTTTCCCTTACCAATACATCCCGCACGCTCAATCATTTTTCGCAAATAATCACATGCAGTATTGTTCGGGCAAGATTATCAATGAATACAAGAAAAAGCTTACTATCAATGCCCCAAGATTCAGGACATTATTCAATACCTTTACCAATAGATTGAAAATTATGACTAGTGATTGGACAAAAGTTAATGATTCTTTCTGCAACTTCCATTCAATATCAATAAAATGGGCTGTGATACACATGTAATTCAACTTTTGGTTAGATGTCCATGTGTCAGTTGTAATGCTAACCCTTTGACATGAATCTCTGAACAAACCTTTCAACATCATCTTTTCACTCTTATAAAGCTTAAGAACATCACGTGCTATGGTAAAACGTGATTGACAAGTGTATTTCGGACAAGCGGCTTCTATAACACGTACAAAACCAGGGGACTCGGCAAATCTAAACGAACATTCTTCAACAATAATCATTTCAACAATTGCTTGTCTAACCTCACCAAATTCACAACCCCATACTTCATTTCCCCTCACCACCCTCTTCATCACTAGCCAAAACCCGTGTTTAAACGTCAATTGATTGTTTACCTTTGCCTTTATTTATAGGATTATGCAAACATTTCTCATAGTGTTTCTTAACATTCTTTGAACCACCCGTATTACCATGGCATGAATATGTACGATCCACGTAACTTACATTCACAGCGAAGTTCTCCGCTCTCCATATACTCCATGAAGCTTATCCAATATTCCTTCCTTCTATTGGTTTTCCTCTTAATATAGTTGCGCCCCTCCATCAGTTTCTTATCTTGCGGTAGTGAAAGGCGTAACTCTTCCAATTCTTCATCTTTAAGTGATACTGCATTGGAAAACATGTCGGGATCGCCTGGGCCAGTGGGTTCTGAAATAGAAGCTGGGGCTGCCCTTTTGGTCACCATCTAAAAATAAAATTACAAGCATAGTTAAAAATAAAATTACAAACAAAGTAAAGAACTCAAAAATATCCAGTCTCCCTATTTCATTTTTTTTTCTTTTTACAGGATAATAAATTTCATTTTTTTTCTTTTTACAAGCATAGTCAGCACTGTACTCAGTAGATTATTAATTTATTTTACAGGATAGTCCATTTTCTTTTTACAAGCATAGTCCATTTTCTTTTTACAGGTAACAGGATAATAAATTTATTTTACAGAAAAATAAAATTACAAGAATAGTCACAGCGGGATAATAAATTTATTTTGCAGGATAATAAATTTATTTTACAGAAAAATAAAATTACAAGAAAAATAAAATTACAGAAAAATAAAATTACAGAAAAATCAATTGCTAAGCAATTAGCTAGAGATGTAAAGAGATGTAAAAATAAAACTTACATTGCATGAAGATTGAGAAGCCGTGAGGAGTGGCGGGAGGAGGTGGAGCCGCTGGAGCCGCAATGACAGAGGCACTGAAGTGAGTAGGGGAGGCGCAGCGGGAGGAGGTTGAGCGGCGGTAGGAGGTGGATCGACCGGATTCGCGGCGGAAGGAGGTGGAGCGGCGGATAGAGGTGGAGCGGCGGGCGGATAGAGGCCTGGGGGGTGAGGAAGAGCGGGAGGGAGGAGGTGGAACGACCGGATTCGCGGCGGAAGAAGATGGAACGACCGGATCGCGGCGGAAGGAGGTGGAGCGGCGGTTAGGTTTGTCTGCCCGATTGTATTTTTAGGGTGGAGTGGAGCCGGTGACTAAGTAAAGTAATTGTGAAGACTGAAGTGAAGAGCGGCTGGTGGTGAACTGAAGAAGTAAACTAGGGTAAAATATATTTTTATATGCTCAATTACTTAGTCACCGGGTCGTTCCGGGCTGGACCCGGATTTACCGGGTTTTGACCCGATCCGACCCGGAACCCGGAATTTCTCAAAATATAGACCCGGAACCCGGACCTAAATAACAGGTCCGGTCCGGGTCCGGTCCGGGTCCGGTCCGGGTCCGGGTAAAAACCGGGTCCGGACCATTTGTGCTCAGTCCTAGGTATGAGGATATTCGATTACAGTAGCTATTTATATAGGAATAAATACCTAATAATATTATACTACGTATGTACTTGCAAAATGAAAAATAAAAAACAATAAAAAAATATCTTTTTTTTTTTGCATATCTTTTACTCGAGAAAAACCGGAAAAATCCATAAACTAAACTCTCGTGTAGATCACCTCAAGCATGTCGCCTGTCCTCAATTATTAATATCATTTGAATGGGAATCAATTTTCTAATACCAAGTCAAAAGTTGGCAAGTTATATAGTATTGTTTATAAAAGTAAAAAATTATTGATATCATTTTGGTTACAAAGACTAAAGCACCCTTACTCTTCACTAAGTGCACAACGAACGTGTCCACGATCACCGTTTGCGGCGATCGTGTCCAAGGCATATGCCGTGCTTGGATCTTTTAAATGTAATATTGTCTTTGCTATCAATAACTTATAATTTTATGGATTTTGCTATGTAACTTGTATCCTTTATGAATTGGTATAAAAAGATAGGACCCAATTGAGATAAAATTTGTAGGGGTGGGCACAAAAAATTGAAATCCCGATCCCATCCCGGTCTCGTCCCAAAATTATCCGGGATGGGACGGGATCCAAAATTAAAAAGACTAGGCCCGTCCCGTCCCGTCCCATTAGAGTAACTACGGGAGGGGACACGAGACAAAAAATCTGAGGCCCGTAAGACCCGTCCCGTCCCGTTAAGTTTTTAACCCTTTTTAAAACTATATATTTTTATTATTTGTAACCATTTTTTAATTAATTTTTAATAATAAACTATTTTTATTTTTTCTTATCTGTATATTATAATTATACACAAACCTAATCAACCGATATAAAGTTAGTAACTGATATTTTTTCAAAAAAAAATGGATATGTTGTATTCAATGTTAATAATTGATATTTTAAAAGTTTAATTTAGGCTATTAAATTAGTTTATTGAATATTTTTCCTGAATTTAGATGTATAAAATTATAGATTTTCTTACTTTTTTTCTAATTTATAATTTGAACTTTTTTATGCGGGACTAAACCCGTACCGTCCCGTTCTTTCTCGTTCCAACTGGGATAAGGCCCGCGCGGGATGAAATTTTGAAATCACCAATCCCGTCCCGTCCCGCTTGTTATAACACGGGACGGAACGTGGGATGACCCCAGGCCCGTCCCATCCCGTCCCATGCCCACCCCTAAAAATTTGTACTGAATATAAATTATTTTTGTTGAATTTATTTTATTAATTTAAAATAATTTTTTTAAAACTGGAATTACTGAATATTATTAGTTTTAAGGTAGAAGAATACCTTATTTGTTTACACCCTTTAATTTTGGTAAAATGCGTTAAATTTAAATGATATAAATTATTTTTTTCGCAAATTTTACAAAACAAAATAACCCGAAAACGCGCACGTGAGAACACCTTCGGCCTCACTCCGCCAAATTCCCCCTCTCCACAGGCCAGTGAAGAAGGGAAATAAAAAATAAATACTCAATAAATAGAATAAACTTCCAGCCCAGATCCACCGACATTGCAAGCCGATCCGATACAAAATGTTTCTGTTGGATTGGTTTTACGGCGTATTGGCAACCCTAGGGTTGTGGCAGAAAGAGGCTAAGATCCTGTTCCTTGGCCTCGATAATGCCGGCAAAACTACGCTCCTTCACATGCTCAAGGATGAGGTCTTTTTTTATTTTTTTTTTATTTTTTTTTTTGCTATTTTGCTTTATTAAGTCGATCTCGGTGAATAAATTGTCTCGATTTTTTTTTTGATAACAGAGATTAGTGCAGCATCAGCCGACACAATATCCGACCTCGGAGGAGCTGAGTATTGGCAAAATTAAGTTTCAAGCGTTTGATTTGGGAGGTCATCAGATCGCGCGTAGAGTTTGGAAGGATTATTACGCGAAGGTAATTGATTTTGATTTCAGTATGTTGTATGTATACTTGTTTCTAATTGTGGTTATAAACATATTATTGCCGTGATTTCGTTGCATGTTCAGTTTTGAAGTTTTTAAATGTATATTTTGATTTTTGTTGGTTTTCTGATATGAGGAAGATAGAGCTAAGAGACTAAGACTGGGTTATGAGGGTGAATGGCGGATTACCCCGCTGTTTTATAAAATGCCGCCGCCGTTTACCGCACCGTGTAAATTAAATAGCCATATTTTTCTCTCATGTATTAAAATATAGCTGACTACCCCCCACTCTTGTAAATCAAATACACATTATCCCCCTTGTGTTTTCAAAAGGGTGCGGATTAACCCCTGTGTTTTATTCATGCGGTGCAGATCAACCCCTTGTGCACAAGGCGACATCGGGGGCGGATTGCACCTTAACATATAGGGTAATGTGTGGGTAATTGACATCGGTTATTTTTTAAAAATATAAGGGGTAATATTACTATTTAATTTACACAAGGGGTAAATGTCTCATTTTGTAAAATACTGCCAAATCCCCGGGTTATGAATTTGATCCTTTTTCTCTGCAGTTTCAAACTAATTAATGGCCACTGTGTTTTGAATCATTTTGTGGATTTTTTCGCTTGAAAGATTTGAGTCGATACTAGAGTAGTGAATGACTGCATCTCAAGACAGCATGGAAATCAGTATTGTATTAAAAATTGTATAAATGTATGTATATGGAAATCAGTATTTTACAAAAAATTTGTATAAATGTACGTATATATACGTATTCTTGTATGTGTAAGGGGTAAGTCATTAGTAAGTATCATATATGCACGCTTCTGCTTCAAACAGATCGGATACATGCCCTGCTTTTGTTCTCGAGTAATGAATCATATCTTGCTGTGGTGTGTAGACGAGAGAAACACATATTCTGTATTTTGAATACTTTTGTCTTTTTAGCATGCACATATTGTTTTGTGGAATTTACCACAGCTTTTCAATTATACATTCTAATGATTTTCTTTCGTATGAATCATTCTATGCTGCCCATAGTTGTCATATCATGTATCGTATCGCGTATCGGAGACCCTAAATATCGTATCGCGTATCGTATCGTGTACCGTATCGGAGATACGGAACACAATGACAAAAAAATTCAAAAACTCTAAAAAATATCAAAAATAAAGTAAACGATGGAAATTATTACTTGAAAAACCAAAGTAGTAGTTATGTTAACATTACCAACGTACCAAAGGGTTCTAACTTCAAGAAATAGTCTATATTGTTTTACTAAATAATAATTGCTAAGTCACCAATTAAAAACTAAACATTCCACTTTCTAAATAATGTATTCAAGACTCATTCATCTTCATCTTCATCTTCATCAACCCCAAGGTCATCAAAATCATTAACACCTTCTTCATCGCTATCATTGACATCTTCCACAAATTCCGCTTCTTCCTCCTCATCATCACTAATATACTCGACCTCATCATCAAAAGAGAGGAAGGAAACGGACATGTGCGGCGGCGGTTGCGGATACGCACGATACGGAGGGGAAAATCGATACACATATGCGATACGTATCGAAACTATACGTATCGCGTATCGTATCGCCGATACGTATCGCGTATTGCGATATTTAACAACTATGATGCTGCCTCGCCTTAAGCGCAAAAAAATGATATTGTTGATAGAAACATATGTGGTTTTATGACTCGAGAGTAACACTATTTTCGTCATCCTAGAACAAACATCTCTCTTTGACCTTTCTAGGAGTTTAAAGCATATCTTCATTAATAAGTTACTACAAAATGCTAACGTTATTAGCTGCTCTGCTCTGAAGACATACTAAGTCGTGATTCTCGTGAAGCATGAAATTATTTTGGATGATTTTGTGTTTTCATAAAGCCAAAAGGTCATTCATCTTTTCAGGATATATTTTCTGGCCATGTTTTTTTAAAACTGGGTGTTGAGACGTTTTGACTAAAATATGACAATCATACCCATTTGAAAAATTAGCACGGTATATTTCGAGGATCCTAGAAATGATTTCTCGGCCAAAAGAAATCCTTTCAACTTCCAGGTCCAAGAAATGATTTTTTGTATCCTAGGAATCTACCTAGCCCCAAGAAACGTAAGCATGAATTAGACCAAAAAAATGGCTAAAAAACACATTCTCTTCAAAATTGGCTAAAGAATATTTTGGCCAAAAGCCTAATTCTTTTTTTTTTTCAATGATTTATCATCTAATTTTTTTCCTGATAAAATTTTCATCTTGTGCCTTGCGGTTTTATAGGTCGATGCTGTAGTGTACCTGGTGGATGCAAATGACAAGGAGCGTTTTGCGGAATCCAAGAAGGAGTTAGATGCACTACTTTCCGATGAGGCCCTTGCAAATGTTCCATTTCTCATTTTAGGAAACAAAATCGACATACCATATGCTGCCTCGGAAGACGAGTTGCGTTATCACCTTGGTCTCACTGGCGTGACCACCGGCAAAGGGAAGGTGAACCTTGCTGATTCCAATGTGCGCCCTCTAGAGGTATTCATGTGCAGCATTGTGCGGAAGATGGGCTATGGTGATGGCTTCAAGTGGGTGTCTCAGTATATAAATTAGGGTCGTCATCTGGTAAACAAATGCACTCAAGGAATGATAAGAAATATGGGAGAAGATTTATTCGTTCCCTTGCCGAAAAAAGAAAGGATTTTGTTATTTTGGATTGATTCGGTTTGTTACTTATTAAAACTCAGTGACTTGTTATTTCGTATGTTAAAGTTTTGATCTTTGACAGGGTTGGGTTGTGTCTTCTAGTCCCCTGATGACTAGCGTATATCCAAAGGTCGAGATATGTTTTGGCCAGTTTTTTAATTCTTTCCGTGTACAAAGCGGCAAGCAATTGCTACTTGAGATGCATGCCAAACCCCAGAGGGTGCTATGTTTTTCATTGCAATTGAGATATGGATATCAGATTCTTTTTTCAAAGCATAATTCTGGCCGAAATAATTTTACTGAATGTTGAAAGCTAAGGTATAAATCCAGGCAATTGCGTTTTCATTTTTATCCCACATGATTTTGGCTTGCCACACATAACGACCTCACCTCCGTGCGGCATGTTATGTCAAATTGTGGTCCGCTCATCGCACCCTGGTCCATGAAACTGGCGGCATGGTGTGGTCTCAATTATGGTAACATCTCACCTCGTATATAACTGCACCGCACAAGAATTGTGGCAGGAGTGGTTCTACCGTCGCCCTATTCCAACCCACCCCGCGCACCCCAGACGTACTCAGGTAGCAGGTTTAGGGTAGCGCTTAGTGTTTTCACAAAGCCGAAACTTTATTGAGGATATAAATGATATTTAGTAAGGTAATTATTTATGTAGCTTTTAGTGGTTGCGGTAGTGTTTTGGAAAGTTAAAAAAAAAATTAGCTTTTAGAGTAGATATAACTTTTGAATTAGCAATCGAAAACTTACGAAGTCGCGCTGCTGTTTTCTGTTGATTAAAATGTTACTCTTACCAATCACTCATGCTTCGTACGAGTCCCAGGGATGGCAAAAACACGGTCCGGGTATCCGCGGGTTTTTACCCAAATTGATCCAATTCGGTTAAAAAAATTCGGGTTTGGGGTGGGTAGAGAAAAATAAATTTGGGCCCGGTTCGATTCCGGTCTATAGGGTACCCACCCCGAACCTGCCCCTATATATCTATATATATATATATAATATTAATCCGAGAAAAAAAATATAATTCGCGGGTACCCGCTGGGTACCAAAACCGAGCGGGGCGGGTCTGGGTCGGACCTGGAAAAAATTGGCGGGTTTGGGGCCAGTTTTTAACCGCGGGTCCGGATCTGCATAGGCAATACCCGGTTTCAACCCGCCCCATTACCATCCCTACATACGACTACTTTGACACATGATGGCTAATGTGGTTAACAACTAACAACGAAGTGTGGATCCTCGGAATGCCCAGTTGGACTGCAGTCCGACCCTTCATAAGTGTATTACTACTATTTATAGCATGAAGCTCGACTCGACTGTCAATCCTTCTTTATAGCCCACGCTACTAAGGGTGGGGATCGAATCGTATTGCCCTTTGGCTTCGATTTTTCTACCAATCCTAAATCCGTTCCTTCACTCACAACTACTCAATACCTCACGACTACTACAACCACCAATAATTATAGCCTTTTTTTTTCAATAGAGACCCAGAATAGTCAACTGTTTTCTTGGCCTTCCTAAATAACTACTCCTTCCATTTCATTATAATGATTTTGTGGATATAATTAACGATACGTATGTAGTTAGCTCTATTGACATTTCGCATACCAAATAATAGATTCGTTAATTTTTTAACACTAAGGGCAAAATAGTCCTATGTGTACTATATTTAACTGGTGGTTTTCTTAATGCGTGTGATGCGTGTGCATAAACCTTAAACGGCATATAGAACTGAACAAAGGGAGTACAAAATCATTCTTAAATTTGTTCAAGCACGTTTTTCTTGTGTTAAATAAATAAAATATTTAATATTAGATGCTTCTTTTTCTTTTTTTGAGGGAAAATATTAGATGCTTCTAAAAACAACTTAGAGTTATTAGTCTTTTTGTCTCTTTCTTTTGGCTTTTTCTACCTATCAGGTCAGAAAAACTTGGTCTGACGTTAAATGTTAAAATTACATATTTTTTCATATTTTTCCATAGCAAGAAGAATATACAAACTGAAAACGACAAATATGAGCAAATATGTAGTACAATAAGGGTTTATTTTCTTATCGTCAGATCAGGAAAATATTGGTGTTATATTAGGCTTATACTAAAATTGCATATTTTTTCATATTTGTTGATTCCAATCCGCATAGTTCAATCATAATAAGAAAAATATACAAACTGGAATCGACAAATATGAAAAAAAATATTTAATTTTAGTATCGACCTAACATCAGACCAAGTTTTCCTGACCTGGTGATAGAAAATCCTCTCTTTTTTGATCTCTTTCACTTTTCTTTTCAAAATTGTATGTTTATTTCCCATATTTTAAACGTGTTAATGGGAAGAAAGGGGAGTTCTGGAGTTTTTTTAAGGGCAAGTATCCTCTACCTACTCATAGTTACCTCTCTTATTGCAATTAAAATAGTTTTTAATTAAATCACATTCGTCCATTTTCGGTAAAAATGAATGCTGACTATAAAAAAGGTTTGTACTATAATCATATACCCATTTGTACCCCATGGATTTTAAGTAATTTCTGTTATTATAAATATTTAATTTCTAAATTAACTTTTATCAAGACAAATATGCTCTCACTATATATAAATAGATACCGGTCTTGCTTCTCGAGACAGAACTTTAATTATGAATATTTTCTAATTATATCATGAAAACATTTTGAAAATCAAATAAGAATGTTATTATTATATTTATCGATAGAATATCTATCAAAAATAAATGATCAAGTTTGATATTGAAAGAATAAGTAGACATTTAGTTATATAAGGAGTAAGTATTATTTTAAATACATCTATTCCAATAAATATTATTAAATGTTTACCTTTTCACTAAAATTTTTAAACAATCGGATCAACAATCAGTTGATTGTCGCTACTGCTGTAAGTACTTTTCACCGGCTCCAACATCAGTCGACTGTCGACTGTTGGTCGCTGATGATGGTGGTAGTGACGAGTATAGGCGTAAATGACATTATATTATAATATGTATTGAGGGGTATTCTTGATAATTTAATTTGTAATTTTAGATTTAATAATATAAGTTTGGACTCTTTGATGTATTAATTTATATTTAAATTTATATATAATGTACATGAACTTTCAAAAATAAAAAATGATAGACAAACGAACAATATTAATACTCATATGACAAATTAGTCAATTGCATATTATTACATAGTATTATTTTCTGTATCGTGTTAATTTTATTGGATGTCCCCAAAGGGATAATATTATTATATAATACTCTCCCCGTCCCTTAATATTAGTCATGTTTCAAAATTACATAAATATTAAGAAAACTTAATGATAATTAAGTAATTCTATATTTGTCCTTATTAATTATATTAATTTAATAAACCAGCTATATTAATTAATGTGTTTGTATATGTTGAAGTTGAAGAGTCCATAAGAAATTAAGGATATTCTTGAATTTTTTTTTACGAATTTATATAAAAATTAGAAAATGATATGTATTATGAGATAAATTTTATTTTAATATGAAAGGACGATGAGAGTATTATTTAAAAAATAAATATTATTTATATGACTAGTCTACTAGGTATGTGACTATCAATGATGAGATAAATGCATACATGAGAAAAAAAGGGTATCTATAGTCGTAGAATATCCGCACAGAATGTACCATCCATGGTACACCCCATATAGTGCATCCTTTATCGGATGCACTACATGTTGTGTGTATAGACGGTGCAGATCGATGATCTATTTAGTGCATCAATCTGCACCGTCCATGCACGCCACGTATCGTGCATCCGACAAAAGATGCACTACATGGGTGTGCACTAGGGGTGGACTCCGTTCCATTCGGTTCGGTTTTTGACCGAAACCGAGAGTCGAACCAAATATTCGGTTTCGGTTTGGTTCGGTTCCTTTTGAAGTTCGGTTCGGTTAAGTTCGATTTTATAAATATTCGGTTCGATTTCGATTTGGTTTGATGTTTTTTCGGTTCTTCACAATATAAATTCAAATATTATATGCAATAGAATAAGTTATATATAACAACAAGCCAACAAGAGTTATATATATGTTCAAGATAAAAGCTAGAGTTGCATGACAATTTTCAAATATCTCAAAATATATAACAATCGTAAATCACAGTAGCTCATTCTCTCAACCTAAATTAATTGAATCACAAATTCATGAGCATATTATCGGTCATGCCCTTGGACCATGAAGTCTTACAAATGAAAGCGAATTATACTAAAATTCAAACACACCAAAATCACAAAAACAAGGTCATTTTAGTATCTTTGAAATTTGACTTGGTCCATTTCTGCAGTTCGGTTCCGCCCGAGTCCGAGAACCGAACCAAATTAGTTCGGTTCGGTTCTGTTTTTTTGTTTTTCGGTTCGGTCTTCTTCGATTTCGGTTTTTCGATTTTTTTTTCGAATTATTTCGATTCGATTTTTAATTTTCGGTTCCGAAATGCCACCCCTGGTGTGCACCATGAACCCAACCCAAAATCAGCGTGGTTGAGAATTGGATAACGAACACGCTTTCTCAGTCAACACACCACTCCACGCTTCTTATCCTTTCCCCTCCCCCCCACCCACTCCCCCAACCCCCAACCCTCCCCCACCCCCCCAACCCCAACCCCACGCCACTATAATAACAACACAATTCCATATTCATATCCAGATCTTCTTCTTCTTTTTTCTGTTTTCAGCGCGCTAGAAACACCCATCAATCGGGAAAAGAAAATGGGAAGCATGTGCTCTTGTTTCCACGCATCACAATCCGATAAAGCAAAGCTCATCGATCTTCGCCGGAATATTCTCCGCCTCGTAGACGCTCCGGTGACGGCCGCCGAGCTGATGCTGGACGAACCTGGCCACGTAATCTCGCCGCTGAATGATTTCCGTCTGTCGGCTATGAAAGCCGAAGATAGTTTGATCGGGGGTAGATCTTATATATTGATCCCTATTAGTAGAGTGAAGGGGAAGCTTTCGGAATCGGAGATGGCGGCTATCGAGTCGTTTTCTGGTGAGAGGGAGGTAAAACGACGTAGTTCCGTGGTTATTCCCGTCGTACCAGAGATTTCCGGTGATTGTGCTGATACTGGAATTTTGAATCAATATCGGATGCGACAGTGGGAACCTGCTTTAGAACCTATTTGTGAATTGTGAGGGAAATTAATGGAAGTGTTTATTTAATTTTATTTCCCTTTCTCCTCCTCTAGATCGACTCATAAAGATGACCAGCTTGAGCTTGACTACATGCTCTGTAAATTCACTATAGTTTTTCAAGAATGATAACATTCATGGCAAAAGTTGTTAAAAGGTCGGTTCTGTGCCGTTTTATTCTACATGTCGATTAAGTTAATATATCGGACTTGTTCCGGGAATTATTATTCCCGTGATGTGTCTTACCTAATACTGGTTGTAGATACATAGATGGAAGGTTCTAGATCCTTCTAGAGGTAGTAGGATCCTATTAGATGTCTTATCTTATCTAGGAATCCTATGTATGGAAGGACTCTCATTGTAATGCCTATATAAAGGCCTCTCTATCAGTGTTATGAATGCAATTGATTTGCTGTCTTTACTTTCTCCTCAAACACGTTATCAGCACGTAGTATCTCAACTGAGTAGGAAAAATTCGTCCGAAATTCAGAAATTCCGAAAAAAAAAAAATAAAAAATCAAAAAATCGGAAACCCTAACTCTCGGCCGCCGCCGCCGCTGGAGCAAGAAAACCCAACACGTCATCTTCTTCTTCCCCGGCCAACAACCCCCCTCCGACGCGACCAGAGCCTGCTCCCACCCGCCAGGCGGCTCGCCATCAGCCACCAGCCCGCGATTCAATCCAGATCGGCTACCTCCCACCGCGATTCACCAACGCAAAAGCGATTGGAGCGCTGACTTCTACAACTCCAATCGGAGTCGACCACCGACTAGACCAGAGCGGTCATCACCACGCGAACCGTCCGTCATCAACCCTTCCAGACGGCACCACAACTAGGGGTGTTCATAAGCGGGTACCCGGTTTTTCGGGTACCCGGAATTCCGGGTACCTATTTAGCCGGCCCATGGCCCGGCCCATAAAAACCGGATACCCGCTTTTGATGCGGTCACCGTGTACCCGAGTACCCGAGTTTTTTAATCATATGTATTTTATTATTATTATTATTATTATTTTTTATATATATATATATATATATATATATAATTTTTTGGCTATATTTTTTTCAACTTTTAGTTCAACATAAATATTTAACTTTAAATTAGCAAGAATTGATTCAAATTTTGGAGTCATGCGTTATGATTAAATCAAATATTAAGAAAAATTAACTTTTATTTAATTTATTTGCTCGATTAATTTCTACAAAAAAAATTAAATTAAAAGTAAGAAAATTATTTATAATAATTATAACATTCATTTTATTATCATCGGTTCTAACATAATAAGATATTATATGAAATATTTAATCTATTCACTTTGAAATAAGACTACTATATTATATTAATATATACTCATTTTTGTAATTTTGATGTCATAATTTAAAATAGTTAATAAAATTTAAATTATAAAAAAATTTGATTCATGAAAAGGAAAAAAAATTAGAACATAAGATTAATATGCACTACCAAAAAAAGTACTTTAGCCGACGACCCGAAAAAAAACGGCCCACGACTATAAAGTGTCGTCGGCTAAACTTCGCAATTTAGCCGACGACTCGAAATACCGTCGGCTTAAGGGTTTTAGCCGACGACCTCCACCAAGTCGTCGGCTAAAGTTCGAAATAGTCGTCGGCTATATTAAGGAGGTTTAGCCGACGACCGTGACAACGTTTAGCCGACCGAAAAGAAAAAAAAATAATATACTTTAGCCGACGACCTAGATCTAGGTCGTGGCTAAACAAAATCTTCCGAAAAAAAAATAATGTAATGGTTTAGCGACGACCTAGATCTAGGTCGTCGGCTAAACCCTTTAAAAAAATAATATACTTTAGCCGACGACCTAGATCTAGATCGTCTAAACAAACTTCTTCGAAAAAAATAATAATGTAATGGTTTAGCCGACGACCTAGATCTAGGTCGGGCTAAACCCTTTTAAAAAAAAAAATAATATACTTTAGCCGACGACTTGATCTAGGTCGTCGGCTAAACCCCTTCCGAAAAAAAAATAATATACTTTAGCCGACGACTTGATCTAGGTCGTCGGCTAAACCTCTCTCTCTCTCTATATATATATATATATACTCTCTTCTCTTCTTTCTTCTTCCTTTTCTTCTTTTTTTCTTCCCCCACCCACCCGTCAGCCGCCCGGCGACACCAGACTAGGGGTGGCAATCGGATAATACGGATACGAATATGACTATATCCGTATCCGAATCCGGAACCAGGAATTCGTATCCGAATCCGTATCCGAATCCGGGAATATCCGGGAAAACCTTATCCGTATCCGAATCCGGCGAATATTATCCGGATACGGATAATATCCGAATCCGAATCTGCAATTCCTTGTTTATTTTTCAAAAATAAATGGGTGCAAAGGGATTTGAACCCACAACTCCTCTCTTTGTGGATTTTTAAAACAACACTCCAACCACTTGGGCTACTTGATTGTTGTGTTAAAGATAGAAATAATTATAGATAACTTAGTATAAACATATCACTTAATTAAAGATCTACTAAGATCTCCAACTAAATTACTTTTTTATTTTTTAAAAATTTGGGAATATCACTAAATTATAGTAGTGATCTACTAAGATCTAAAACCAAATTATATTTATAAAAATTTATATTATTATAAATATAAAATGTGTTATATTTTGTAATTATATATTAAAAATATATTAAAATTATATATTATATATAATTTATCTCGGATACGGATATTTTCGGATACGGATGCGTCTATATCCATATCCGTATCCGGAATTTTCGAATACGAATAATATCCGTATCCGCGTTTTTTCGGATACGGATAATATTCGCTTTTTTCGGATACGAATACAGATATTTCGGACGGATATCGGATTTTTCGGATTTTTTTGCCAGCCCTACACCAGACCGCCCGTCACCCACCCGCCGGAACACCGCCGCTCGACCGTCTGTCCGCCGCCCGACCTCCGCACAGGCAACCCGTTTTTTTTGTGTATTTTTAGTGTATTAATTTTATCTGTAATTATGTTGTTTTTCATGTAGTTTTTATTATTTTTTAGTTTATTAGGTTAGGTTTTATTTAGTTTTTAGATTTTTGTGTATTTAGTTTTCATTTGTTTGATGAATTTATTGTATTTGTTTGATGTATTGTTGGTGTATTGTGTTATTAATTGGTGTATTGTGTTGAATTGGATGTATTGTTGGTATGTTGTGATATTAATTAGTGTATTGTATATGTGTTATGTATTTGTGTTGAATTGTTACGTATTTTTTCGCTAATTTATTAGTTGGTGTATTGTGTTTACTATAAATTATTCCCAAAATCTGAATTTTTTTTTTTAAAAAATGTTTTAGCCGACGAATATCGGCCGACGGTTTTTTAGCCGACGACTGGGGGGTTTAGCCGACGACTTTGACCTTTAGCCGACGACTTAGAGTCGTCGGCTAAACTCCCGATTTTGGTATGGACCAAATTTTACACAGGTATTGTAATGTTAATATTATTAAAATGTAAGTAAATACATACTAATTCTATACATAATTTTTAAAATGGTTAAAATAAAGTATGTAGTGAGAAAATAAAAAAAATAAAAAAAAATAAAAAAGAGTTACCGGGTCGGCGGGTACCCGCTAATTTTATTTGGCCGGCCCATTACTCGGCCCGATAAATCACATAATTAGCGGGTCGGGTACCCGACCCGCTAAATCCGGGTAATTAAAAAAATTACCCGATAAAAAGTTTTCGGGTAGTCGGGTAATTGGGCCGGGTCAACCGGGTCGGGTAGTTTTGAACACCCCTAACCACAACCCGCAGCCAGATCGTCCACCTAGATCGCCTGTCGCCGCTGCCCAGCCTGTTGTTGATGGACCCGACCCGACCCGGTTGCTGACCCGACCCGCTCGACAGTCCCGTTTTCAGATCGTTTTTGTCCAGCCGACTGTTGCCTAAAGCTGCGATCCGATCTGATCGAAGCACCGCCGGATTTTCCTATGGTTTTATGCACGTGATATTTGCTGTTTGAAAACCTAGTGCAATCGAGACAAAACCTATCAAAATCGAAAAAAAAAACGAGAAATGGGAATTTCCGCGCGTAAATTTTCTGCACAGCGCAGTCGTACGAAAATCACGTTTCCCAATTCGTTAACCGTCGGATCGGTGTGAAATTTTGACAGCAACTTCTCAACACAAATATCTGTATATTCAACGGTGAAGATCGGATTCTGAGTAATATTGATTACTGAATCTGCTGCCGAACAGAAGCAGATTTTTACGAAGAAATTTGGAGATCTGACCTCATCCAATACCGAGCTGCTGCATCGCCGCGCTCGAGTCCTTTTTCGGCCGAATTATCGAGCCTAGTAGCCCTATCCGGGCGTTTCTCAACTCTCCATCTTTTCCTAATTAATGATTCATTTGTTCATTAATTTGTACACTTATGAATCTTACATGTTTATGTTTTACGTGTATATAGGAAAATACGTCGCTCATGATGATGTGCAGGCTATGGAGAAAAAGCCATATTTATCCCGTTCAAAGATCAAAGTAAATATAGAACGGAGTACCCACGGAAATATGTTGCTCATATGGAGAGAATCTCCCGTTCAAGGATCAAAGTATATATGGAACCAAGTACCCGTAAGATTTTATTAAAGTTCCCGTTTTTCAATTCCTCTCTTTTGGGAATTTTTTTTGGGGAATAGGGTATTTGGGTTCTTTATCTCCCACGCTACTTTGCGGTGGATGAGACAATGGGAGGTGGTATCACTCTCGGATGTCGAAGTAAACTGTGTGACGGTCCTGGGGGAGTCACGAATAATTGTTGAAAGTCGATAGTTGTGGTTGTTGCATACACCACGTTTTGGGTGCGATTTGACCTCGCCGTTTTGTCGATTTTAAACCAACAATTAAATAAAATGAATATTGTCGGTAACGGTAAAGTTATGACTCGTTCATGATTAGTCACGGATTTGTGACGTACAAATGGGACAAACATCGATTGCGACGGATATGTCGTGGTTAAAATCGATTTGTGACGGATTTGTCACGTTGAATTGAGCGACCACCACATTGGTCTTGACCCAATCCCATGCTTGGAAAACTCCATCTTTCATCCTATTAAAATAAAATATTACATGTGGGTGTAGTCATGCACCGTCTCCTTGCAATAAGATATATGAAAGAATGTACGAGTAATTCTCATGAATTTTAACATGTAAAGCAATGGCATATTGCGGTAAATACATGAATTCGTTGACCTCGATTATAGTTCGTATGACTATAGGTCCGAATATTTTTCCGAGTATTTATAAAGGCATGTGCCTTATACATTTGACTATGTTTAGTCGATCTTATTGGATGGTCAAGACGAGTTGATTATGGTATATTCATTATGTCTCATGGTTCAAAATGCTTAATTATGATGCACCGCGTTGCATCCATATAACATGGCTATTATGACGTATGCTTGCAAATTGAGAATTAAAATACTTGGTTGATTGATGCACTTTGATGGATTTTGTCTACACTTTTGATCATGACTAGGCGCATCCTCCTTGATATTTGTTTATGCTTTGAAAGTTCAAACGGAACAAGTGGTTTTTAAACAGCCTTAGCTGTACCGACATTCCTACTTTCTCTGCAAGTCTACCAAGTTGGAGTTACCGAAAGGATCATTAGTTGAGATAAGAAATCGAACACCCTGCTGCGTTTAAACGCACATATGGCTGTCATTGCCATGTTTTTGCATCAACACTTATGCCATTGGATATGGTCTCAGCCTTGTTTTCTCACTAAACTTGGGAAATACTAAAGAGCCAATTAAAACACGCACTGTGATCTGAGTTTAATGATCCGTGTGGTGAAAAATATATGATTAGAAAGATACGGAAGTCTAGTTTCCAGAACATCTTACCGTTCATCCATAGCCTTCCTAACAAGGGAGTTATCGCTGTTTTAGTGAACAAAGGTCAAGCTGCGCGGAATTTTATTTCCAGCGATTGTGCTAGCTTTTGTCGCAACCAACTTGGTTCCCATTTTGAATTTGCAAGTGGTCTTATGACACATATTTTTCAATCTCTTTTTGGACGAATTTGCCATAGATGATGCAGTTTTTGGTATGCGTTATACGCTAAACTATCATCTTTCAAATGTTGAAAAACAGTTTCCTTGGGGAAGCCCAAAATACGCACCCTTATAAGAAGGTCGAGCGTGTGCATGGTAGTGTTACACCATGCCTGTGTCGTAATTTTGACCCTTAGGCATATAATCTTGCCATGTTATGCACTCAATATGATAGATCATTTTGATCGTATCTGGTATAAAATCTCTATGGTGTTAGAGTGTTCGCTATGCTCATGTTTGTAAAATTTTGCAAGCGAAATTGAGTGCGTATTAAGCTATTTTCAAGGAACATGATATTTTTGGATTTCGGTGTATAAATCCATTATGACTATGATGAATAAGTCATCATAATCAATGAATGGTATAATACTCAAGTTGTTGAATGCCGAATGGCGTTTTCTAGTCACATATGTTCCGTAACAATTGAACCATGCTATGACTCGATGATATATATGCCAAAGTGTATCACTCATAACATCTCATTGTGATTTGTGAGAAATAAAATCTTATGCATCACTTGTATTGGATATGTGAAAAGGAAGAATATTCATGAGTCAATATGGTCCGTCTTGCATCGGTTTGTGTAACCAGAAGATGTATTGGGACATTGACACATTTAGGCTTTAATAGTCCGGAGTTTGGACAGTTTGATGATCCATATACCACGGTATTGTCATGGACATCATTTTCTTTGAACAAAGAAACTAGTTGGATCAAAGATACCAAAGTACGTTGGTGGAGTCGTGAGCAGGGCTCATGACCGATGATGATATTTATGTCATCTGCGTCTTGTTTTCATAAACATGTGACCCCCCAATGATCCTTCTTAGCCATGTTCATTGATTAAAGCCTATTCTTTGGCACGATTAGGAGACGACACCCTCCTATGCTAAAGAGAATAATGTAGCGACTCGCATAAGCATGGTGTTGAGTCCTCCCTTTTCACCGAGTCCTTATACATACATGATCATAAGTATTAGTCTGGGTGGCTTATGATGCTATGATGGTGTTCACAAATGGTCGTACTCAAGTAATAACATTTATATGTTATGTTGTTCCTTTGACAATGATTGATAAGTTGATGAAACCTGAGTTATGGTTGTCCAACTTGCGGACCAGTCACTGTAAAGGTCGGTTCACCCACTTTTAGACCAAGTCTTAAAGTGAAATTTTAAAGAGTACTTTATAACATCCAAGGCTACCTTCTCACAAATTTTGGTGCCATTTGGAGACTTGGAAGGAGGTCAACCAGTTAAATGAAGTCTTAACATACCACCAGCCGTCTGAACGACCAGTTCGATGTCATTTCGACCGGTTTTTGACCACAAGGTTGATGATTTTGGAATCCTAAACACCCGTTTATACATGCTCACGAAATTTTGAGGTGTTTGGGGCTGGTGAAGGGAGTGAACTCTTCAAGAAAGCATTAGAGGTTCGATAAAATCAACGGCCTATCATCGGTTCAATCGTTTCTTTATGTTCGATCCCGGTGGTGCATGGTGGCGGTTTTGTTGAATTCTCAAGACCAGTAGCTACGGCTATGTAGCATAGGTCAACATTTCATATTCACCTATACCTATCATCATTCAAAGGCTTAGTTACAAGTGTAACCATATGCATTTTGTTAACTGGATTGTGTTAACAATGAAAACCTTTATCGTCCACATGTTCATGTGCCAAAGTGCATCACCACAACGCATTATGACGGGTTATAAATGATGAATATGACATGCGCTTTCACTCATAGTCCGCTTAAAATATACCTTGGCAGACGATCTCGTAAGTCACTTTGATGAGCCAGTCTTCCCGTCATTAGGGGGAGATGCGAACGATCATGTTCGAGTAGAACGACTTGGAATTGTCGTAGTTTGTCCCTACTGTGCCTCACCAAGTTCCCTAAAGTGACGAGATTAAATACATGCTGCAAACATGTCTGTAAGGATTGTGTCCGGTCATGGACGTTCGTCACCTATAAATGGTGATATGGTAACATCACAAATTGTGGTAGATGGTGTTACTAGGCCGTGGATCTCATAGAGTATTGGGATGCCACTTGGTTCGATAAATACTCTAGCTAAGAATGTATGCGAGCTTGGTACATGAAACTTGATCATATGATCAAATGAACTCATCCGTCTCATGTGATTCTGGATTATAGTCATCATTGGGGGACGCCTCAATGAATGCCAATCCATAAAGAGTACTCTATGAATAAAGCCGGTTCATGAGGACGTGGAATGTGAGTTTAATCGAACCATACTTCGTTGAAAATATACAACGTTGTAGCCTTGGCCTAAAATGGAAACATATGCGACTCCAGTATAAACAAAGTGATAGCCCTTTGTTGAAGTGGTGCCGACACTCCAAAGATAAGATCTATCCGTAAACTTTGTTAAAGCGAGTGAGAGAAGGAGTTAAACTCACCTCATGGTGCGAGGTTTCTCATGAACGCACTGGAATCGACTACGATGACACGAAACTTAGTTGTGCTATCGTAATGGATGTTATAGCATCCACTATCTTTTCAGTTAGATAGTTTCCCAAAACTGACGTGCAGCTTGTGGTTAAATCTTATTTTAGTGGGGAACTAAGTTAAGTGATAAAAAGGATCTCTTGGTGGATCAGTTCGAGTAGAAGGACTTGGAATTGTCGTAGTTTGTCCCTACTGTGCCTCACCAAGTTCCCTAAAGTGACGAGATTAAATACATGCTGCAAACATGTCTGCAAGGATTGTGTCCGGTCATGAACGTTCGTCACCTATAAATGGTGATATGGTAACATCACAAATTGTGGTAGATGGTGTTACTAGGCCGTGGATCTCATAGAGTATTGGGATGCCACTTGGTTCGATAAATACTCTCGCTAAGAATGTATGCGAGATTGGTACATGAAACTTGATCATATGATCAAATGAACTTATCCGTCTCATATGATTCTGGATTATAGTCATCATTGGGGGACGCCTCAATGAATGCCAATCCTTAAAGAGTACTCTATGAATAAAGCCGGTTCATGAGGACGTGGAATGTGAGTTTAATCGAACCATACTTCGTTGAAAATATACAACGTTGTAGCCTTGGCCTAAAATGGAAACATATGCGACTCCAGTATAAACAAAGTGATAGCCCTTTGTTGAAGTGGTGCCGACACTCCAAAGATAAGATCTATCCGTAAACTTTGTTAAAGCGAGTGAGAGAAGGAGTTAAACTCACCTCATGGCGCGAGGTTTCTCATGAACGCACTGGAATCGACTACGATGACACGAAACTTAGTTGTGCTATCGTAATGGATGTTATAACATCCACTATCTTTTCAGTTAGATAGTTTCCCAAAAACTGACGTGCAGCTTGTGGTTAAATCTTATCTTAGTGGGGAACTAAGTTAAGTGATAAAAAGGATCTCTTGGTGGATCAGACTCAAATCAAGTGGCTCCTGACCACGGAGCGCGTCGACAAGTGATTGTCGGGAACGCATACTAAGTATATACTTGATTTGGAAGAGATATGAAACTTTTGCGTGTAAAACTAAGGGTTTATAGTGATGTACTCTTGTGAGACTAAGAGATTCCGCTAAATCCAAAGTTAAGAATGAAAGGATCTTGGACACTTGATGATGCGTATTCATCAATGCAATCTAAGGGATGGTTTCCCTAAGAGACGATAAAGTAATGCCTATATGATTCCCAATGACTAGTCGAAGTCATCATAAGACTTGGCTCACTTAAGTGATGATGCAGTCTTAAGAGAAAAGTACGGTATTATGTACTCATGTTTGACTCGATGTACTCATTCGTAATAATCCGGTAAAGCCACTGTGATGATGGCCTAGGATGAGCTCACGCAATGTCTGTGATTGACAAGAAGCTTGAAGCTCGCTCTATGTCGATAAAAAGGACACTTGAAAACTGATACCCGAATCTGCCCAGAATGTGTTGGTCTATCTCCCATATGACCTACAGGGCAGCTCACTTCATGGAAAATGGTGAAATTGGTGCCATTTGAAAGGTTTGTGTCTACTTTCCAAGGAAACCAACCATTTGATCACATCCATCATGTTGAGTGACATATGACTATTGTTGCAAAGTAGGACGGGATATGTCCGGTAATTTGCTGAGTCAACTTCGATAGAGCTTTGTGATCTGCTCAGGTCGATCTAGGTTACGTACTGTATGTGAATGAAAAGCTATGGGTGTCTAGTTTTCATAAGTTCTTACAGTTTCGTTGATACCTATTGAATCGAAGAAGTTATGACTGATTTAGTGCATGGTGGTCAAGACTTTAGAAAACTTGATTTTCGGATAAGTCTTTAGTGACTCTGCACTTTAGATGTGTCGCGCTCTTTTTGTCCTTAAACCAAGGTTTGTTTTTTCCCATTGGGTTTTCACTTGGTAAGGTTTTTAACGAGGCGACCTATGAGAACATCCATACAATGATGCATTGTACTTCTGTTCAACTTAGACCAAGAGGTATTTTTCCCACTGGGTTTTTCCTTGGTATAGTTGTGAGGGCAACTTGGCATCCGACTCCTATGATTTGAGGTACTCATCAGGGTGAGTCGTTATGTATACATCGGAGGGGTATACATGACATGTTATGTTAGTGCGTTGCAATCTTTTCCTCATCAAGCCTTTATTTTTTCCCATGGGGTTTTGTTTTGGCTTGGAATAGGTTTTTACGAAGGCAACATCTTCTGCACTATTGTTGTATTAGTGCTCGACACAGGGGGAGTGTTCCGGGAATTATTATTCCCGTGATGTGTCTTACCTAATACTGGTTGTAGATACATAGATGGAAGGTTCTAGATCCTTCTAGAGGTAGTAGGATCCTATTAGATGTCTTACCTTATCTAGGAATCCTATGTATGGAAGGACTCTCATTGTAATGCCTATATAAAGGCCCCTCTATTAGTGTTATGAATGCAATTGATTTGTTGTCTTTACTTTCTCCTCAAACAGGACTTAAAATGTTCGAGTTATATTTGTTGTTATATCAATCGATCTATATATTCAAGTTCGAGTTATATTTGATATGACATCAATCGATTGGTGTCATATCAATCGATCTCTCTATTCTACATGTCGATTAAGTTAATCGAACTTAAATGTTCGAGTTAGATTTGATGTCATATCAATCGATCTCTCTATTCAAGCATGAATAGAATGTGTTAATAGAAGTGACATTTGTGGGTTCAATAACTCAAGATTGATGTGGGCTCAAATCTGGCCACGTGTCCCTCATTATGACACGGGTATACGGAAATTGAATAGGCACGTCTCTCGAAGAGAGGCCCCTTCGAGAATCTTGTTCCCCTTAACAAGCCGGATCGGCCTAACTATGTAACGACTCCAGCTCCGACCCCCGGAATGGCCCTGGACTCGGGGGCCCTTGTTGATAGCCCATCCGTCTTGGCATCCACGTAAGCACTCCAGTCAGCTGAACCGGCCGATCAGAGCAACAAGCCGGACCGAGTACGAATCAAATTCTCCCCCGGGCTCATTAAAGACCGGACCGGTCAGAGACGTCAAGGCCGACCCGATATCCACACCGAAAGGGTCGACCAGATCCGAAATGGACGCTCCAAATCAAAATTATGACAAGGCCGACCAGAACAGCGGGAGACCCGAGGACCGCCCAGCGGATAAGTATCGCAAGAAGCATGTGGAACAGGCACACATGACACTTAATGCATGCTGTCATACCCCTTCCCGAAGCGATCCTTAGAGGCCGCCACGTGTCTAAGGCATGCTTTCCCTCTGACAAGTGTTTGAGACATATTCCCCAATACTCTCCAGCTGTCACCTCCTGATTGGCCAAGATTGTCTATATTTAGAGAAAGTGTACAGAAAAAAGAGACTTTTGGAATTTATCAGAAAATAGATAAGAGAGAGAAAAAGAGAAAACTTGTAATAAGCAAGTAAAAAAGATAGACCGACTTAAAAACTCCAGCTCGGCCCTATCCAAAATTTCGATCATTAATAAAATTTAGTGATCCCTTTTAATTCATCTTTTTTATTATTTTCTATGTGGTTTCGATCCATTCGTCCAGATCAGCACACATGACGTTGACCAAATCAGCCGTCAACAGATTGGCGCTAGAAGAAGGGGTACCCAACCAGAATTTCGATAAAAAAAAAATCATTCGAGAAAGCTCTAAAAATCCTCAGCCTGCCATAGAGGAAGAAAACCTCCGCAAGCTGGCGGAATGCTTTAAACATCCGGCTTTCATCCAGGGCATGGCCGCCCTTATGACACGGGTCACTGGAGGCGGAACCCTTCAGAAACCAGAAGACCAAGCGGAGGCAGAGTCTCAAACGACCCGTCCAGCTGCCTCGAGACGCGATAAAAAGAGGACCTTCTCTCGAGTTGTCGGGGAAGGGGCGGAAAGCCACGGAGAAAACTCTCATCCCTCTCGAAAAAGTTGGCTTTCTCGCCCCATATCCGTTTTCGATCGACTCGGGGCAGGGAAGAGGGTTGAAAAAGTGGTGTCGGCTCCCACTATTCAAAGTCAGAGCCGTAATGAAGAAAAGACTCCCCACCAATCCCCAATCCAGACGCAAGCACTACCTCAAACTCCAGGAGATAACTCGTGTGAAATCGAGTTTCTCAAAAAACGCCTTACGGAGCTTGAAAACAAACAACTCCAGCCATCCCAAACTTCGGAATGGATCAATAGCCAGGAGAGCCCCCTTGCCCCTAGTGTTTTGGCGGAACCCTCCCGGAGAAGTTTAGATCCCTCAGATTCCGCCATACAACGGGGAGATCGACCTCAATGCTCATCTCGGATATTATAACTCCTGGATGGACCTGCATAGGTCTCATGACGCATTTTGATGCCGAATGTTTTTCTTGACCTTGGGGGAGAGGGCCCAAATATGGTATGGGACGCTACCCCACCATTCCATCCAGACATGGGCTCAGCTCACGGCGACGTTCCGATCCCATTTCATGGGGTCTCTAGTGCGAGTCACCCCGCAATCCTCTATCGCCTCCGTTGTACAGGGACCAAACGAGTCCCTTAAGGATTATATATCTCGTTTTAATAAACGGATATTGAAGACGGAACCCATGTCAGACGACGCGCTGGCCAATATCGCTCAGGCCGGCCTCCTTAAAAACTCTTTTTTCCACTGGACGGTGTGCCTGAATGTCCCACACACCTATCAAGAATTCTTGGAGCGCGCCAGCTCCCATATTGCTGCCGAGGAAGCTATGCCACACCGGTTCTAGTCATGCCCTCCGACCAGAAAGGGTTATACAAAAAGAAAGATGACAGGCATGATTATAGAGAGGCCCGCCAAGAACCCCGTCGGGAGAATAAGGCCCATGCCTCCTCCTCGACAGCCCCGTCAACTCAAAGCTATCGGGAGCATAGGCCAGAGCTCATGGCTAGCTTTGCTGAAATATATTCTGTCGGGGCTGCGGCCTTATTTGATCAGATAAAAGACAACTCCCGGTTCCTCGGCCGATCTACAAAGATCAAAAGGATATGGACCAGACCCGCTTTTGTAAATACCATGAATCGGCGGGCCATAACACCGAACAGTGCCGGGACCTCAGCGTCGCCCTGATCATGGTCTGCGACGATACCGGCTTGAGACGATTTACCCGGAACCTACCCCGGGATCGCCAGGATCGGGCCGACTCGGCAAGAGCCAAAAACAATCGGGTGCCTCCAGCCCCTAAGTCCCCCCGGCAAATTCTCACTATCATGGGAATGGCCGAGGTCGACGAGCATCGATCAAAGAGGGAGAAGAAGGCCTCCATTCGAGAGGCCACCACCTCTTATCAACGGACTGTAACACCCCCAAAACCATCCGGCATATTACAGCGCCGTGGGCCCCGCGCCGGAACCCACCAGGCTAAAAACCATTTACAACCCATTTTAAAAACATTTAAAAACGCCAAAAGTCCGATGACGGTAATATTTTGCAAATACTCAAATATTTTCAAAAACATAGTCCTCAAATACCGTCATAAAATACCATTAGAAAATACAAGGCGAAGTGCCAATTCTCGACAGTTCAAAATGTACGTTAAGCTAACTCTTAAACGTACCGATAAATAGTTGGGAAAAAGGGTTTAACGAAATCACCCAAATTCGCAAAGTGCCAAAAGGCTATTTGAAAATACACACGAGTTGGTAAAAATACCAAAGAGCCATTTTGAAATATACACATGCAGCGGATAAAGATACCGAAAAGCCATTTTGAAATATACACACGCAGCGGATAAAAACACAGTTCAAAATACACATTTGCAGCGGAAATGAATAACCAGAAAAGAAATACTCGATACTCCAAAACATGCCACCGCCAGTATCACATCGGGAAGCTCATCCCTTCACGACCGCTACTAGCTCGATCTCCGAGTACCTAAAAATAAAGCCCACGACGGGGTCAGCCACAATACTCAACAATGATATCGATCACATCATCATAAATAATTACATACCAATGTAGTAATACTGTAAGAATACTACCAACGTAATCTTACCGTCATAACCTTACCAATCCATGGCAATTCATAACAAATCAATCCTTACCATAATCTATATTTCGCATTCTCAAATGACGAAATGAACTCAACAACAATTATCTGTACTGAATTCCAAAAACACCAATAATCCTCAAAACATCATCATAACTCATAAGTGCCGAAATAATCCAATATGTGCCAAATCCTGTCCGTCGGATTACACAATCAAATATCAACATGTATAAACCAATAATACACAACATATCTGTAGATCAACTACCACATGATAATGATAACGAATACCGAACATCGACGTACAGTCCGAATGCTCATACGATCAATAACAATGATCAACCAATACATCACTGAGAATATCATCGACATGATAGCTCCAATATGACCAACGAAGGATCAACGATAACCGAGAGTACCCTCAACAAGGTAAACTCCAAACACGATCAATAAAGGATCAACTATAACCGAGAATACCCTCAACAAGGTAGACTCCAAATGATCAACAAAGGACTAACAATAACCGAGAATACCCTCAACAAGGTAGACTCCAAATGATCAACAAAGGACCAACAATTACCGAGAATACCCTCAACAAGGTAGACTCCAAATGATCAACAATAATGGATCTCAAGAAATAACTCTGACTGTCGAACTTACCCCTCGGGCGTATGAACAACCAGTCGCAAACCGTCGAACATATCCAATCATACATGGACTATGAACGACCCAACAATATGGCTCAAAAGATGGACGTCACAGTACGCCCGATCCGGAAATGTGTCCGTGCACAAGCCACCCCGGGTATCGATCAAATACACGTGTGGTCTTGTACCTAATTAGCCTCACGAACTACGTCTCGTGTGCACAGTTCAATGCGGAAATATCCACGCATAACCATCATGTGCCCGGCTAAAATTCCTACACAATAACCAATCGGCACACAGTTATGACTCCAGATATGTCACAATGCAACATGACAACGAAACTCAAGAATTACATATCCAATAAGAATCAAAAGACTCACCGAAGTGAACAACGACAATCTGACAAAGAAAAGTCGACACCACTAATCAATATTTAAAAGAACAATCCTGGGATCACAAACCCCAAAGGATAATCCATACGATTAACAATCTCAGACAACAGTTCTGGGATCAACATCCCTCGATGAGACGATCAACACAACCATTAATACCAACAATAGTCCTGGGATCAACACCCCTCAACGAACAACCAATACGAATCTCAATATACGAAGCCTCAACGTACAACATATACAACAACTCAACATAATAATTATCTCATAACTGAACATAAATTACCTCAAGGCCGAAGATAACATCCTTTCCACGAACAACATCCCTGAACGAATACACAGTTATACGAATAATCTCAAATAAGGTACCATCCATTCAATACCAATAAACCTTTATCCCGATACTTATGTCATCGCAATAACTATCCTCGATATCCGATATACTATATCCTTGACCAAAGATAACTCACGTCTTCCTTGAACACAATTAAATCATATACCTTATGATTTAATACAAACCAGAGCACGATATACAACTCATTATCCAACAACTTACATTTCTAACAACATTGCTATACGAATTATAAATGAAATGAAAACGAAACCATTCATCAAATATTATAAACTGAACAAGTATAAACTTGACTCGATACCGATACCACGAAGCTGTTACCAAAATCCATTGCCTTCGTCCACGAGCTCCTCAGCCCTGAACAAAGCGATCTACGAACTCTTCAGCCTTAACCGCAACGCAACGGTCATAAATCACGATCAAACATCTCAACCTTCGATCCGGGTGGAAGATGATGTTATCCATGAATTAAACTTCCAAAACATGTTGATCTATGATGTTCTTACTCAAATCCATCCATCTATGGTGAAAAATCACGGAAGGAACGAAGAAAAACGAAAAATGCCGGATGTGACTCGGTCCAAGCCTTATATAGGCCGAGACCTGCCGGCACGTTACGTACGTAACCGGAGGGTCCTTACGTACGTAGCCGGCCGTGGCCTACCCCACTGCCCAGTTCGTTCGGCATCCTTACGTACGTAACCGGCAGCTGGCTTACGTACGTAACTGGCCCTTACGGCCGTAACCGGCCACTGCCTTACGTACGTAATCGGCCAGTCCTAGCCATCCCTGTGAGTCACTGCCGACCGTGATCGGCCACCCCCACGAGTCACTGCCGACCATGCTCGGCCATTCCAACGAGTCACGACCGGCCATGCTCGGCCATCCAGGTCATCTCGGCCACGACTCGGCCAGCCGCCCCGTAACGTACGTAACACTTATTCCGTTGCGTACGTAATACGTACGTTGACTTGCTACAGTATTATACTCGTATTATGTACGTAATACACCCTGTATAACGTACGTAACTCCGTCCGTTGACTCACCTGTCCACATCCGCGCCGAAAGCTGCCGACACCGGGCCCCACTATCCGATCACAAGTCTGATTCCTCTTGTTACGTACGTTATGTACACTATATAACGTACGTAAGCTAACACATTTTACGTACGTAAGCTCCAAGGCTTAACATACGTAATGGCTTTTATACTTAGCCAAAAATCCAACTGTTCCTGTCCGACGTCTCGACGTACAAAATACAAACATACGGCATACTGAATACACATATACTCAATCCAAAAATATTCTCATACGATATACCTGATATCCAAATCAGTTCAACCTGATACAACATATCCTGAATATATCTGTCAATAAAAAACGATAATCACACCAGTATAGCTGTCTCGGTTCTCTCAATTTATTTTATCCATATTGTATAGATACCAAACTATACAGTATATCTCAGATAAAATAACGCGAAAAATTTATACTGAAAATCCGGGTATTACATATCACCCCCCTTAAAATAAGTTTCGTCCTCGAAACTTGCAACCCGTCACCAACAACAGATAAATCCAAAATTTTCAACTCATCACAAAAACAATCAAGCGTCGCCACAAGCGAAATAACCAAACCAATATACTTACAGGTGCGTGAAGCCGATGATTTCCCGTGATACTAGCACACGACTCCCACACGAAGTCTCAACACAACCAACACACACCAATATCACAAATAGCAATTTGAAAGGAATCTCAAAAATTTTGGAAACTCCAAAAATCGATTTGACTCAAAAGTCAGAAAAAACTCATTTTCAAAAATCACGCTACTACCGTACCGGTAGAGCCACATAACACACACGCCTGGGTTTCACAAAACCCAAGCTCCGATACCATCTTCTGTAACACCCCCAAAACCATCCGGGATATTACAGCGCCGTGGGCCCCGCGCCGGAACCCACCAGGCTAAAAACCATTTACAACCCATTTTAAAAACATTTAAAAACGCCAAAAGGCCGATGACGGTAATATTTTGCAAATACTCAAATATTTTCAAAAACATAGTCCTCAAATACCGTCATAAAATACCATTAGAAAATACAAGGCGAAGTGCCAATTCTCGACAGTTCAAAATGTACGTTAAGCCAACTCTTAAACGTACCGATAAATAGTTAGGAAAAAGGGTTTAACGAAATCACCCAAATTCGCAAAGTGCCAAAAGGCTATTTGAAAATACACACGAGTTGGTAAAAATACCAAAGAGCCATTTTGAAATATACACACGCAGCGGATAAAGATACCGAAAAGCCATTTTGAAATATACACACGCAGCGGATAAAAACACAGTTCAAAATACACATTTGCAGCGGAAATGAATAACCAGAAAAGAAATACTCGATACTCCAAAACATGCCACCGCCAGTATCACATCGGGAAGCTCATCCCTTCACGACCGCTACTAGCTCGATCTCCGAGTACCTAAAAATAAAGCCCACGATGGGGTCAGCCACAATACTCAACAATGATATCGATCACATCATCATAAATAATTACATACCAATGTAGTAATACTATAAGAATACTACCAACGTAATCTTACCGTCATAACCTTACCAATCCATGGCAATTCATAACAAATCAATCCTTACCATAATCCATATTTCGCATTCTCAAATGACGAAATGAACTCAACAACAATTATCTGTACTGAGTTCCAAAAACACCAACAATCCTCAAAACATCATCATAACTCATAAGTGCGGAAATAATCCAATTTGTGCCAAATCCTGTCCGTCGGATTACACAATCAAATATCAACATGTATAAACCAATAATATACAACATATCTGTAGATCAATTACCACATGATAATGATAACGAATCCCGAACATCGACGTATAGTCCGAATGCTCATACTGTAACACCCCCAGAGCCGACCGGGAATATTACAGCGCCATGGGCCCCGAGATGGAACCCACAAGGCTGAAGGATATTTTCGCAAACATTTACAAACGCCCAAGAGGCCAACAACGGTACTATCTTTTGAAAACATTCGAAGACTTATAAAACTCATTTATCAAGACCGTCGTAGAATCTCATTTGAAACCACAAGGCCCAAAATACCAAAACTCAACAGTTTAAAAACATACGTTAAGCTATAAACACACGTAAATAGAACAAATTTAGAAAACGATTTCCCAAAGTAACCTAAGTTACCAGATACCAATAGGTCAAAAATACTCACGCAGCGGATAAAGACAAACAATTAAAATACTCTAGCAGCAGAAATACAAAAACTGTTCAGGGAACTCAATAAACAAATACATGCCCTAGCCAGTATCCTCCGGGAAGTTCATCTCTCCACGACCGCTACAAGCTTGATAATCCAAGAACCTAAAAATAAAGCCCACGACGGGGTCAGCCATAATATCCAACAATGATAACCATCACATCTCGTCAATAATTACATATCAATGGAAATACTAAGTAAGAATACGACCAATGTAATCTTACCGTCGTAATTTTACGAAAATCCACGATTCGTATCCTTAACAACACATTAAGATAATACCGAAATATCTGTACGGTATCTCAATAATACTCAAGGTTCTCAAAACATTATCATAACTCGGGATACGGAAATTTTACCAACTCTGGCCAATTCAATCCATCGGATAACGTCGACATTTCCAATACGATAATCGATTGCCAATCAAAGACAAGTATCAAGGAAATACGGAACATACCTCAAGATACGAAATACCATTACCATCACGTCAGTCTAATCCGAGATCAGATCAACACAACATACGGACATGGTCCTAACACAAGACCTACAAATGCGTACTCATATGACAACGTCAATATGATCACAACAATAACGACAATGTATACTTATGGCAACCCATAATATACATATGCACAATAACAACAACATATGGTAATCCAACGATCCAGCGCACACAGCTATAGATTCCCATGATGATCTCATCGGACCAACGCATGGTGGCATTACCTATCCAGCGATCCAGCGCACACAGCTATAGATTCCCATGATGATCCCGTCGGACCAACGCATGGTGGACATATAACAACAATGCACAACTGCACAAAACAACAGTGCACAATACACGACAACAATAATGCACAAATGCATGACAACAACGATACACGAATGTATCACGACATGATTAAATGACAGAAATGATTAAAATACTTGCTCCGAGTCCTTCGAGAGCAATCTCGATATCTAAACCATCACCAACCATTATTCTGAATATTCACCGATCCAAAACATCACGGACGGTAGATAATTCACGTTTTCGTCAATACCATGATGTATCCTCGTTAACAAGTATACCAACGACAATTGTAAATCATATACATTATGATTTAAATTCCCAAAACTCGAATACAACCTATAATTCCAAATCTCCTGTGATTACGATTATACATTGCTATACGAATTATAAACGAATGAAACTGAAACCATTCATTAAATATTATAAACTGAGCAAGTAATAACTCGCCTCGATACCAATGAAGCCGTTACCAATTCCTTGTCGTCGTCTACATGTCCCTCGGCCCTGATCAAAGCAATCTACGAACGTTCTTGAATACGACCGCAAAGCATGGTTCTAAACATCGATCAATAATCTCAACCTATTACAATAATCGATTTAACACACATTCGATAACAATCAACAATCGATATAACTAATCCACAAATCCAACGATTCCAAAATATCTCGATTAAACACAAGTCCGAACAATCTAATTCAAACAATTATGATTTCATTCCCATGATTCCACAAAACCCACATATCGATTCGATAAGGCGAGTATACAAACTTAACCGAAATATTCCAATCAATTTCTCTTTCAAAACTTCAATCAAACACCTTGAAGGCGGAATTCAAAGGTATATTCGAATCATCAATCAACAAACACCAACCACATCAAGAACACAAAGAACATAATCACAAACATATATATCCTTCAACATTATATGATTCTAGCCATCGATACGAACTAAACCACCAAAATATATCAAGAATCTCAAATATCCCAAAATATTAGAGTTCAAGCCAATTACCTTCAATCCGGCGAAAGAATCAATAATGATGTTATAATCCTTGTTCCAAGCTTTCCTAGATGTTATCACTTGATAAACCAACTCAAAAGCTGAGGTTTAGGGGTTAAAAACCGAGTTTGGGTGATTTGGGACGAAAGGGGATCGTGTAGGATGGGTTGGGAAATGAAATTCCCGACTGCTTTACGTTTTTATACGCCCAGGCATGTTAGCGTACGCTAAATTCATCAATAGCGTGCGCTACATTCCCGAATCTGACGGTATAGTTTTTGCCATTTTGAGCATAACTCACTCATCCGGACTCCGATTAACTCACCGTTTGAACCATTAGAAATCTAACTCGATGCTCTATTATACTGTTATATTTCAGAATTTTTGGAGTTTTCAAGAATCAGTGGTGATTTTCCAAATTCGAACCTTATACACATTACTTTCCAAACAAGTGTCCAAATCTTATTTCCACTAACATTTCAACATATAGTCTTCTTAACCATATCATATACACCAAGAATCATAATCACTTGCATGTTCATCATCATACGAAGTAAACAATAACAACAACATTAAAAACCCGAAATGAAGGGAGATATTAACCAACATATCTCTTGAAGAAAAATAACACCGTTCAAAACCACACGAATCATATCAATATCCGCATATCAACCATATTATCAACATAAATCAGTAATCCATCTCATAACCATACTCATAAACTCATAAACATGACAATCATCCACTCAAGAACATCATATACAATCCAAAATGAAATCCCAAAGTGAAGAGTAATTACCTCTTTGAAGGAATGGATTGAATCCCAAGGTTGAATCCGTTTTCAATCACTTCCAAGCTTCAAATGTTGTTAGGAATGATCAACTCAAGTGTTTGGAACCTCAACTTCTCTCTAAGACCTCTCTTTATCGGTTCACATGAAGAAATGGACGGAAATGACGAATAGGCCAACTGCACTTATATATATACTGTACATTATTAACGTACGCTAACATCTTTAATTAACGTACGTTACAAGCTTAGCGTGCGCTAACTGTCCTTTGTTAGCGTGCGCTATCGCAGTCCAGAGGCGACTGTTTTGCTTCGTAAACTAGCTTGCGTACGTAATGCCCATGTATTAACGTACGTAAAACATCCTGTCTAGCGTACGCAAGTCCTTAACCTTAGCGTGCGCTATCCGTAGTTGACTCGTTTGTCTATATGCTCCGAAGACTGGTCCACACGCCGAAAGTGCTGACGAGGATAAGATTCCTTTTTATCCAATATATCATTAGCGTGCGCTAACCTTTAGGGTTTAGCGTGCGCTAGTACTACATTACAAACATCCGTTGACTTATCAGAACGTGCGCCGAAAGTGGCCTGGTCCACACGTAGATTCCCTCTGATCTGCCTGCACTAGCGCGCGCTATTATTTTACCTTTAGCGTGCGCTACACCTGCACGTTAGCGTGCGCTATGAATGAGTATTAGCGTGCGCTAATAAGGCTATGTTTAGCCATTATCATCTACTCTTCTCCAACGTCTCGACATGCAGAATACGAACATACGACATACTGAATACATATACATATACCAACAACATTCCCATACGATAAGCCCGACACACAATGTCTTCCAATACAACTGTCAACCAAGTGCGGTAATAATACTAATACAGGTGTCTTAGCCCTTCATTTATTTTATCCATACTGTACAGATTCCACGTTGTACAACATAACTCGGATAAAATAATATTAAACAACAGTAGTAGAAATTCCAGATATTACACATACGATCAATAACAATGATCAACCAATACATCACTGAGAATATCATCGACATGATAGCTCCAATATGACCAACGAAGGATCAATGATAACCGAGAGTACCCTAAACAAGGTAAACTCCAAACACGATCAACAAATGATCAACTATAATCGAGAATACCCTCAACAAGGTAGACTCCAAATGATCAACAAAGGACCAACAATAACCGAGAATACCCTCAACAAGGTAGACTCCAAATGATCAACAAAGAACCAACAATAACCGAGAATACCCTCAATAAGGTAGACTCCAAATGATCAACAATAATGGATCTCAAGAAATAACTCTGACTGTCGAACTTACCCCTCGGGCGTATGAACAACCAGTCGCAAACCGTCGAACATATCCAATCATACATGGACTATGAACGACCCAACAATATGGCTCAAAAGATGGACGTCACAGTACGCCCGATCCGGAAATGTGTCCGTGCACAAGCCACCCCGGGTATCGATCAAATACACGTGTGGTCTTGTACCTAATTAGCCTCACGAACTACGTCTCGTGTGCACGGTTCAATGCGGAAATATCCACGCATAACCACCATGTGCCCGGCTAAAAATCCTACACAATAACCAATCGACACGCAGATATGACTCCAGATATGTCACGATGCAACATGACAATGAAACTCAAGAATTACATATCCAATAAGGATCAAAAGACTCACCGAAGTGAACAACGACAATCTGACAAAGAAAAGTCGACACGACTAATCAATATTCAAAAGAACAACCGTGGGATCAAAAACCCCAAAGGATAATCCATACGATTAACAATCTCAGACAACAGTTCTGGGATCAACAACCCTCGATGAGACGATCAACACAACCATTAATACCAACAATAGTCCTGGGATCAACACCCCTCAACGAACAACCAATACGAATCTCAATATACGAAGCCTCAACGTACAACATATACAACAACTCAACATAATAATTATCTCATAACTGAACATAAATTACCTCAAGGCCGAAGATAACATCCTTTCCACGAACAACATCCCTGAACGAATACACAGTTATACGAATAATCTCAAATAAGGTACCATTCATTCAATACCAATAAACCTTTATCCCGATACTTATGTCATCGCGATAACTATCCTCGATATCCGATATACTATATCCTTGACCAAAGATAACTCACGTCTTCCTTGAACACAATTAAATCATATACCTTATGATTTAATACAAACGAAAACGATATACAACTCATTATCCAACAACTTACATTTCTAACAACATTGCTATACGAATTATAAATGAAATGAAAACGAAACCATTCATCAAATATTATAAACTGAACAAGTATAAACTTGACTCGATACCGATACCACGAAGCTGTTACCAAAATCCATTGCCTTCGTCCACGAGCTCCTCAGCCCTGAACAAAGCGATCTACGAACTCTTGACCTTAACATAGCGCAACGGTCATAAATCACGATCAAACATCTCAACCTTCGATCCGGGTGGAAGATGAT